>LR990280.1:51124565-52374565 GCA_905147355.2 Apotomis turbidana | reverse complement strand
AGATAAACATACTTGAATATTATATTACAATTCTAAAATACTTCGATTCAGAATAGTGAGGAAACAGATACAAAATAGTCTAATTAACCAGACAAGCCAAACGTGTTTGCTTATAGTTTTTTTATTTAGACACTTAACCATAACAGAACACGATTACCTATTGTTATCTGAATAAAACATTTAGAACAGATATCTATGAATGTACTTATTTCATATATTCATCTGTGACATGTAGTTCTATGTATATATGTATATGTACAACAATCACTCATTCAACATTTCGAAATATATATATTCTGTTACTGATGTACACACGAAATTTTCAGTACTATTTAATACAATGTCTAATGTACACAATTTCAACCCTTCTTTCACCCGAAACACATGAAACGCTATTTTACACAACAAACCTTATTCTATCAATGTGAAAATATTTCGTCACAATATCTTAAATGTAATTTTCCTTATGGACTGTAAAGAAAGTGTGAAATGCATTAAGTTTTTGTTACATTCTTATAAATATATTAACATTATTACGTTTAAATTATTATATCAGTCAAAATATTTCCGCAATATTAACTAGGTCCGCCGGTCAGTTCACGGAGGGCGCCGCGTTGCGTTTTGCTAACTGCCATGCGTTGTATCAGCCTTAGAGATATAATAGATTATAATACATTATAGTATCATATTAATGGTTAATAATTGAATATTAACGCATCGGATGGCTTGCGGACGCCCGGTGCGGCGCTCAGGGCAGGCGCGGACTGCTCTAACACTCAAGTTCTGCTTTCGAAGACCGACCCCGCTCTCAAACGCTCTCAAATGCTCTCATACGCTCTTAGAACGAGCTCCGCCTCAAGAGCCGACCGCTACGGATGTGTTACTCAAACGCTAACCAAATCACCAGGATCAAAGAAATTCTACGTTCCATTAGTTTCATTACGGTTTTTGTGTCTAATATCCTGGATTGCATTAAACAAGAACATGAGTTTGAAAG
This sequence comes from Apotomis turbidana, assembly GCA_905147355.2. Classification (NCBI taxonomy): domain Eukaryota; kingdom Metazoa; phylum Arthropoda; class Insecta; order Lepidoptera; family Tortricidae; genus Apotomis; species Apotomis turbidana. The sequence continues at coordinate 52,373,568 of LR990280.1, read as the reverse complement.
AGAAGTGAAGGCGATTAAGTCCTATTACAGAGTCCAGCAAATAATCAGGACAGCATCGAAAAGCAAGTGGCCATCTTATGTCAAAATATTTATTTACACAAGAAGTGTTAGCCTCAGCGGCTCTTCGTGTACTATTCTAATTAGGTACTCGCCAGTAATGCGCCAATTTATAGTTTATTTCTATCAATACTATCCTTTGTACAACGCCGATAACATCCTTACTAACCTAATCTCGATTTCATACAATGCCGATAGTTTCACCTTAAGATACGCTATGATACTAACAAAATAAGTGTCACATTACCTACATACACATAATCATTTACACGTTAGTACAATGACGCACGATTCGTGATTAATTTTATGATTTCCTCGTAACATGTAATCTATAAAGGCATCTTTACCTCAGACTTTAGAGTTACACCGTCGTTAAGATGGTGTTTTAAAACTAATTTACAATTAAGATAAATAAATATTAGTTACCCAATTAAAGAGAATATTTGACATGAAGTACCTACAGGCGAGGCGTTGGTGATGGGGTTCGGACGCGAACTGTAGCAAGCACCATCCGAGCATACCCGATATTACCCCTATTCCACCATGATAAAGTGAAAAGCCACATATTTGTGTGGATTTCATAGTAAGATGTCTTTTTACTTTAGCACGGCAGCATTGCGCACAGTCTACTGCGCGGCGCGGCGCGGTCCACAATGTTTGCATTAAAGAACACTATCCTCCCCCCAAGCACTCTAAGCCCCGAAATCTTTACGCTATCACTGTTTCATTATCACATTTAACTTATAATTTCACGAACGCCGTTTTACTAAGTTAAATCATATACACATTACCTAACACAAAATGTTTGTAACTAGGTATTTATATTTAGGCATTTAATGGCAGTATTGTAACTGGTTGTATTCACTAATGTACAATTACATATATAAACGCGTATAAACTAACACTTATCTAATGGTAACCTGACGAGGAACAGTATTGTATCGCTCGATTTACCTAACATGGCTGCGCTGATAGTAGGTTTGGTAATACCTCTAGTTTTGCTAACTGGGGAGCTGATACATTTATGTTTTTGACACTCAAAAATGCAACATGAACATAAAACAATTCTCTTCCTACTTTTTAATACGTAAGTTAAGTATAGACCCTTATGTCCAAGTTGAATCAAGTGGTGCGATCTAATTAATCCGGGGTAAGACAAAAAGAAAACTAGAAAAAAAACATGATCGTGCATTGGGTGTAATAACGTCTTAATTACCGGGAGGAGATCGTAAACTACGTGGAAGATATCGTGGCTTATTAAGTGGGTGTAGAAAACCCTAGCTGCTATAAAACGACTCGACTCTGGTAGTGGAGGTACTCTGTCAAAATAATCCTTCCAGCAATAGTACCTATATAGAACGTTCTAGGCTACCCCGTGGAGACTGGGAGTCGATTTTGCAACAGTAGGGCTGCTACGTATTTCGCCACAACATCGAAAAACTGTGGTACAAAGCTTAACCCTTTTAATCTAGAACCTAAGTCCCTATAACGAACTTTTTGGTTGTAATTACTTATATTAATCGGCGTACATCGCCATCCTAATCCTATTGGTAACTGTTCACCGTTGTTGGAACGTCCATTCGTCGAATTACACTAAACATTAACGAGAAATCTGAGACTTAAGAATAGAAATAACGGCAAATAAGTTTCAAAACGAAAGGCAGTGATTATACCGACAGTGTTACTGTTAAGGTTAAAAAGTCTCTTTGTTGCTATTTATTTATAGTAGTACTTATGTTACACAATTAAGTTTCATTTACCTATTTATTTTATTATATGTATGAGTACCGGATAAATATGGAAGTACTGTATGAAGTTGTCTGTAGGGAAGTTGAAGGAAGATGAAGATGATGCTTTGACCGAGGCAATCTTTACTCTTTAGACTATACGTTGACAATAAATAACTACAAAGGAATGGTTTCGTCATTGTCTAACTTTTTATTTCAGGTGACACAAAATGCATTAAAAAATATAAACAGTATTCTTGACACCGAAAGAATTGGAATATAATATGTGCTCATTGAATATAGGAATGGATGCATGTGAGTGAGAGAGATGATACATACCTACATACATACATAGGTATAACCTACACACGTATGTAACGCGAATGACTGAGGAATTGAGCACATGTTTGAACACAGTAACAAAAATGAGAGTGAAATACCTGTGAGGAGATGGCGTCACGCTATGTGCATCCTACTGTATGACTAAAACGGGCTGGAAATTTCACCCATCCGTTTCGAATTCGAAATTCAAATTGACGAATGCATTAGCACTAGTGTCTGACTATAAATGGAGTCTCATCCGGAAACTAAACTTCGGCTTCAGTGCCCTTTTCGGCCTAGAATGAAATCGTCTAGACAAAAAAAAAAACTGCTGAACACTGAAATCTTGTTTGTTTTAACTAGGCTGAATTATTTAACTTGGACTCCTGATTTCGACTCTGTCTAAGCTTCTGCTGGTTTTTGGTCGGAAACGAAAATTCGGTCGGTCTCTAATTATCACCAACATAAGATGCATTTAGCGTGTGACATCGCTCTTTACACATGATGTCCTTTAAGAGAAAATGCAATAGATACACGGCGTCTACAATGTACACCGGACACTTACATTATTGGTAAAGTCAGAATAGTGACAAGAGAAACATTAGATAAAATAACGCACGAAATGTTTCTATGCGAAATATTGGCAATAAAAATGCATAAGTTGTGACTATAGTACATTATGTTTGTTAGTGTATAAACAGTACAGTTGTATACAAGCAGTCTTGGTAAACACTGAGAGTAGGTACGTACTTAATCTACTTACGTAACGTTACTTACCAACAAGTCTTAGACAGTTAAAATTCTCATTATTACAATACACTGGTTAGGTACTCCTACACGATATAAAATGCAAACTAAAACAGCAATATTCCATGTACAAGAAACAATTCTATCTAAAACAACATCTTAAACAATCTACCTAATAAGTAGGCTATATTTACAGAAATAGGTAATATATTATGCGATCATTCTGTCAGTTTTAAATATTAACTAACATTAATCTATTTTACATTAATTAGTATACACTACCACGTAGGTATAAAACACGCATTCGAGTCCCTGGTGCTTATCACATAATAACTATTAATAAAAATCAGTCTGTCAATTGGGACGTTTTAATTCCTCTAAAATAAACATTTCGTACACACTTGGACTCGGGAGTGCGAGTGTATTGTATCGTGCCCGCACTACCGTTCACTGTCGCGCGCGGCGCCGAACGCTTCCGGAATTAGCCGACGGTACCCGAAGTGTTCCGACGGCTGCCGAAGTGTTCCGAGGGCTCCCGAGCGGCGCCGAGCGGCGCGTCGTGCGGGGAGCCCCGCCTTGCTGCACGACTAGGAACATTTGTACGAACTCTTGTGCCGGGGCAGAACACAGGCGGTGACATGACGCGCGGGAGTTTTACTACACGTACTATCTGATCTCCGCCGAGTTCAACACAAATGGTACGTAGAACATCTTGCTCTCGAGCAGGAGGTTCGCCGCTGCTTGGATCTGAAAACGCACGTGATTAATTAATGAGAGATCCACATAAACTTAAATTGGCTACACAACCATGGCCACTACGTAAATCATTAGTAAAAAAATGAAATTAACATAGGAATGGGCCGCTTCAAACATTCTCCAATTTTACCGAGATTTGACCAATATTTACTTATTTCATAAACGTTTTGTAATTTCGTATACGAGTACCTATGTAAGCTGGGAAACTTATTGCCGAGGCTCAGTTATTTACTGACATTTACGAATCGGGAACAAACCGAAATACAAAAATATCTCACCTCAGGTATCCTGGCAAAGAGTTCCTGTAATCTGCCGGGATGGTGGGGAGCCGCGTGCTCCAGATAGCTGCGTAAGACCTGCACGTATCGCTCCTGAATGCCTTCCAGTTCCACTTCTAAGACAAAAGAAAACAAGTATAAAGCATACAAAGCCGAACTCTGAGGCCCATAAGTCGATCGGCTAACGCCACGCTCTCCTCGGCATACGATTAGTTCCATAAAAATGGCGCTAGCGTTCGCGGTGTATACTTCTGCTACTCGACCCTAGATGGCGCTGTAAGGCTACAGTGAAGCAATGCCATTTTGTATCGAGCGAGCGCGCGGTGCGGCGATGACGTCACGCGCTCAGTAGGTCACTCCGATAGCGGGGCAACGACCGCGGCTAGCCGATGACCTCCGCTCGAGCGCGCTGCGTCCTCACTCTATAGCCATTTCGCTTGCACGCGAGCGCTTTTCCACGGGTAGGCCGCGCGGCTGTTTCATGTGCGCGTTTTACATTCAAGCAGAGCCGATGTTTTGCTTTTAAAGAACGAGGAAGGAAAATAGTCGCGTGATCATTTTATTAACTGTTTAAATGTATCATTATTTTTGTTTTGAGTTTTTAACGAAGTGATTAACAATTGGTTTGATTCAGTTTTATATTATTGCAATGACTATTTATAAGCTGCCGGCGACGAAGTTAGGCGCGCTAAATTTATCTGTCTGTGACCTTTTGCGCTGACAGCGTGGCTTCGACATTAACCAATGTTTTTCGCCGTTGTTTTGCTAGTCTAATCTAAACTTCGAGCTATTTATTATCGATAGTAGACAAAGTTTGTCACGTAATTTATTTACTACCTACTTAGATTGCATTTTTGCACAGCTTGTATTCTTTGTTACCACGCCATTGTGGGTTTCTAGGTCAAGCTTATACGGACAGGTTTTATAAGAAGGATAGGATGTTTTTATAAGTAATGTATTTTCGATGTTAATGGTGCGTACTCGTCATGTAATGAGTAATATGACACGAGTGGTAATGAGCCGTCTCTGATTACCTCTGTATTATTGCGCTCTGCGTCACTATAGATTCTAGACTTTACATACTGTTTATTACGAAAAATCCACGCAATCTACTAAGCTACGGTGGCGATATCGCTAATAATTAGTTTTTCTCATAGCGTTTTCAGTTACGTATAACCTACGTGTTCACATTTCGTCCTTTACTTTTGCTAGCGCCTGCAACATCGGCCGTTTCACACCAGGCTACTAAAAATTTCAACGATCTTAGTTTTTTATTATGTAAAATAGGCAATCATTTGCCTCGATCGCACCTGATGTACTAACAAAGAAGCCTATATCTACACTTTTTTGTTGCCACTGTTATTTTTCGCGTATATAGTTTTTCATTATGTAAAATCTAACGCATCCGAAGTCATCACATCTAACGTTGTGGCGATGAAACCTATATTTCTTTTTTTTTGTAATTTTTTTAATTTATTGCAAAAAGGGCACAATAACGTAGTGTACGCGCTGTACAGCTAATCGGCGTTACGTAAAATACCGCTGCATAGTACGGGTATCTGCGAAGAGAAAGTATCCTCCGCGTCTCGCTTTCCGCCCAGAGCTGTCCTAGCTGACGTAACTGCCGAGTGTGGCAGTAATGACGTATCTGCGATTAATATTTGAATTAGATACGATCTTTTGAAAATTACGAATGTTGTGATTTTTTGTTTTGTTTTTTTAAATACTGAACCTAACCACGGTAGTTTATTGGCGATTATGAGTCTGAACCATGCCATATTTATAGCAATAAATTGTCGTATCTGTGAATTTAGATGAATTTCGTTTTATAATTATAATAAGGTCTAACCTACGAATTGTTTGAGTAATTATTACTGTTTACAAGTCAGGACAAATTTATGTAAATAAATGTACCTACCTACCAGTAAATTTTAACAAATAAAAAATATACAATGACTTTCTCTTCGAAAAGGAACATTTAACAATACATTTCTTCTAAAATGAATTATTTAATAATATTATAAAACCAGTATAGTTGAGTTTACTATTACAAGTTTTCGCCTTAATTAAAGTAAAAGTGATATTAGCAAACGTTTTACTTTGAAAGTTTATTAATGTTTTATAGATAACCATGTTTTATGTATTAGGTATATATTAGCGGTACTATTAGGTGCTAATAAATTCTTTATTAGAGGGTTCTAGAGCCTGTCGCATTCTGGTGCAATTCGGTAATGGTTGGTGATTTAATGTGACTTGTAATAATAACTATAACACTCAACTGTAGATAGAGTCGAACTCAAAATTCGAAGCGATTGAGTGGATAAGAGTATTAATATTCATCTAACAAGTTTTATATTTAATATTTCATTCAAATTAAAAAAAAACTCCTAAGAGGTCTTTAAGCAATGAAAAATTTTTTTTCATTGTTGTTACAACTATGCTCCTGGTACTAGTACTGGTGCTATTTTACAACTATTTATTCATATAATCCGGTTAGTTTTAGTGCCAAATCATCATAATTACTCCTTTTTTTTGGGACTTTTGCAGCGTGTTTTTTTTATTCTTCCATCCTTCCCTATCATCTTCTTTTTCTCCGTATCACCTTTCACTCAATCCATCCATATTTCTTTGGTTTTCCTCTTCATCTACAACCCTTTACATTCACTTTCAATTATTTTATCATCACGTGGCTATCCTGGAATATCCCAAGATTTAAAAAAAAACCCGGTAGTGACAGCCCTAATTCTAAGTCACACTACGCCAGTGCCAAATATTCCATGGAACGTTTCTCACAGGAGTTGATATAAGCCGCGCTTCCATCGCGTTAAAAAGTCGGAAGTGCATTTATTATTGATGCACATACATCTTTTAGATCAACGCCTTGAAATGTTGTTAGCAGGATATCCTTAAAGACGGTCGATTGTAAACATGTCGTACTCATTGGAATTTATCGCGTATCCTATCAAAACAATATTAGTATTTGATTGATATTGCTACAAGTACATAAAACTAGCCTTATTTTTGATCTTCCCTCAAGTAGCTGGTAGTAACACGGCTTCTTTATACTTTTTTATTTTGTATGGCAAAGGCAATTGGTTGGTATGGCACGCAGAATCAACTTTATATTTAAATTTATACTGTTTGAGTGTTTTGTGAGAATTAATTTATTTTGTACACTAATATACAACGAAGAAGGCTAATTTTTAATGCGACGTAATGTTTTTGATTTCTGAATCAGAGTGACTGTGTTCTTTTTCAACTACATTACAATCAGGCTTTGAAAATCCTCAATTTTCGCATTAAAAATAAAACTCGAATTGACGTAGCGGTCGGATAGCTCAGTTGGAAGAGCAATGCGCCGGAAACGCAGAGGTCGCGGGTTCAAATCCCGCTTCGATTGCAGTAGATCGCATTCAATTTTTCTTTCTTAATTTACCTTTGTGTCATTATTTATAAAAATAAAAATGTGGTATTACCACATAAATAATATGAATCGATAAAAAGATTCTATACAAATAAATAAAACTCGAGTTCACGAAAACGGGGAAGCTGTAAAGTAATCCGAAACGTAAACTCAAATGGGTTAATATCCTTTTAAAACAAATGGTCGTATGTTCACTACAATTTGTAAGGTAAATAGTAAGTTTCATGTTCAATAGCATACAGCTATTGCTCAACGCGCACACATACGCGCCGTGCTACGGTAAAACGTCGTATCTCAGTATGAAATCCAAGTAAAGATACGACCTTTTAAAGTAGCATGGCAGCACTGCGCAGACACATACATACGCGGAAATGTTGTGCAAGCGCTTTCCATTTCACTATAGTCACAGCTAATAGACACGAGGCTCTGGCTACGAAACGATGTATGTGCGTTAAATCGAACGGCGTTTACTCCCTTTCTAGAATTAGATGTGGATTGTTCTGGAAATACGTACGGTTCTATGGATCATAATATTGTAAATTGGTACATGTAACTAATTACGTTTAAAATGCATGTTTAATTACAATAATTACTATCGTTTATCTGAATCGTCATTTATAAAAAAAAACTAAATTATTTCAGCTATTCCTAGACGCTTTTTCTAAATATAATGTTCCATTTATAACTCGAACCCGTATTCACACGTCTCGAGACGCCTACGACTGATACGCGTTGCCATTTCTAATCGCAAGTACTTTGATAAGTGCGTAATAGTTTGTCGGGCGGTGAAAATTATTTTCAAACATGGCGTGTGAGGGCCGACCTACTTGCACCACGATAACGCCAGGATGTCATGCCTAGTTTCCCTATTCTAGTGGATTTGAACTAACGTCAGCTTTAAAACAATGCTTTAGAGTACATTTGTAGACTACAAAACTAGTTGCAACCGCTGTCAAGTGTGCAAACTGTAGCGATAATGGTGAGTGTAGACATTTTGTAAGGTAACTGTTTTCAGGTTGGAGTTGCGACATGAGATTGTAGATGAAATAATAGGGTGGTTTCTTCACAACTCTTGTATGTTTAGATGCACCTTTTATGATCCCACGGCCCTAATTTGATGGGGTATTGCGTTTAATTTAGCAATAACTCGTCTATTTATGACCGTTTTATTATACAAGCCGCATTAAGTGTTGCCAAAATGACATTTAATAGAAGATATCGCTTTATATACCTGTCATAATTAGACTTAAATACTTCATTCCCTTCTCATTTCTACTTTAGCGATATCAGATCTATACTGATCTCGATTGTAATTTGCATTTTGTCCTATAGTCGGGGATAGTGCAATACCGCGTAAGTAACAAGTGTAGATACGAACAAATGCCAAGTATTTTATTGAAATGAGAACTTTATCAACAGCTGCTATTTAGCGCTGTATTCCACTATCCTCAACGATGTGTCATTAAAAATATCAAATTAAGAATTGAGATTGATTTGAATCGCGTTACGATTGCGTCGATGTCCAATTGCCCGCAAGTGAAATGATTAACAACTCGTCCTAAAGTCCCTAATCGATTTCACAAGCGACTATACACTCGCAAGTGGGTTGCACAGACGATAAATCATAATAACTTTAACGACTGACCGCGTCGGGACAATACGTCTTGTTGGGAGTTTTTCGTACTTCCTGCACGGCGATATTTGTCTATGTTGAATTTGATTTAGTCGCGCGTGCTTATACTAGCACGTTCTAGCATGACGTGATACGCAACTCTTTCTCGCGCGGGATATTTATCTGTCTCTTTTTGTACAGTACTGGGAGAGAGTGACTGGTGACGCTATGCCGTGCGACAAGAGTCGCGAAGCAGTGCTAGACGGTACGCCTTTAGGCCCCTCTATAGTCTCTAGGTTGACCTCGGGGCGCTCGGAGGCGTTGGACTCATAGGCAGTTGACTCCACTACTGTCTTACCCACGCACCACACAGGCTGCATACTATAGAGACCTTATACGACTTATTTCAGCTGTGTAGGAGCTGCATAAGCGTTTATAAACCATCTCTGCCCACTCGGGTATGGATCGACCACGACGACCACTCCAATTCAATTCCTATACCAAACAATTATGCCTAGACCGCTTAATATTGTAGAAAAAACGCTCCCATAACCGGCTGTTGACTTGACTATCTATTCTTTGTGTTTCCTATTCTCTGCAATCTGTCTCATTACTTGACTACCGTATCTTTTTATTTTTCGGCATTTCTATTTAGAATACAATTTACTTTATTAATTTTATTACAACAGATTTCGTCTTTCATCAATTCTTTCTCTTTTTGATTTCTCAATGAAGTAATTTCCCATGGTCCCAACCCCGAAAGGGTTTTGCGTAGATTAGTATTTTAATCACCTTTTTAATTATTATTTATTTATCTCCTTAGAGAAACGCTCGTGTAACTTGAAATGGCTGCAGGGAAGGAGGTTGAGAACAATTCAAGTAAATTCCATTAAATCTCAATGGAAATAACATTTTCATCGGGATAATCTTTTTTTCTTTGACAAAGGTAATTGGAAAGTTACCGAAACGTAAGGGAGGCTCAAATAATAAATATACGCGATATAATCCGTTTAAATTGTTTTATTTAAATGTGCGACAGTCGCGGAAACCAAAGAAAATATTAGAGACAACCTGGCAGAAAAATATGATTAGAAACAGACAACGTAAAAGCTTCGCTCGGCGGCAGAATTAATTAATACACACAAGAAATTAAACAATAAATAATACTAACTATACCCAAATAGATTCTTAATCAGCTAAAGATGTTATTTTAAATTTCAATATTTATTTAACCTACTTATCGAGCATCGATGAACCAGTGAAAGGTCATCCGTTTACAATTAACACAATTAAAAAGTGATATGCTTCCGTCGCAATTTTGAACCAATTGGGGTATAGTTGAAAAGATCACAATTGAATGGCCAATCAACGTTGATTTTGAATTCGCTTGGCATAAGACACAGAAATAAAAAACAGATGTATAAAATCGTATGTGCACAGACGATTTTATACCGTAATCTTTGGACATACCTTGGTTCAACAATATGTAGACCTTGAGGCACACGTACTCCTCCATCCTGAGTTGAATGCGTCGGAACACGCAGGTGATCTGGGTCATCTTCTCGACGACCAGGCCCACGTCCAGGCGCAGTTGCTCGAGGGTGATGGGGCGCCCCATTAACGACGTGAGGCAGTTCTGCAGCGTCCGCAGGTTTGCGTTCACCTGAGTCAAGAATCATAAATACAATTAGAAAGGTGACAGATACACGTACGCCCTCTGCATGTAGAGTAGAAAATAGATTTATTAGTTTCTAATTTGAATTTTATTATTATATTTCATTTTGTTTATTTTATCGACATAAAATAAACAGCAGTAACTTTAATGGGTAAATTAATGTTTCAATAAATATAGTGTCTTTAAAGTATTTATATCGTTATATGACGTAACATCTCTTTCGATGATTATATCTGCCACCAACAATATGTATAGGTATATATCAAGCAACAAATAAAATACCAGCTTTTAGGAACAAAGTCTGAGCGAAAAAGATTAAACATTTATTGTTGTTTTCCTGCAGACTATAAATACATTTCTGTATAATAGGTACCTAATAAAACAATCTAAGCATATTATAATAGTTCAAGGTAAATTCAACACAAAGTTTGATCAGTTAGTCATAATTTAAGTAATTTATGTTACATGAATACACAATTCGGATAAATATTTACCTAAACCTGGCAATACCTATTGATATCCCACTAATACCTATAACAAAGCCGCAAAATACCGATCCTAGGTTATGTATCACAAAGGAATTGCTCTAGACAGTGAAAATATGTAACTGACGTTAACAACTTTGCTGCTTTTATGTAACGCATGCAATCTTGTGCTTCACTTCACTGCGAACGCACACAATGTTTGTCTATATAAAAATATAGGTAGGTACGTAATGTATAATCTCAATTAATAAACCGGGTCATAAAAGTGCTTGCTTGTACGAGTACTATACTCAAGGATTAAATACTGTTAGCCATAAGCGTCTGTATTCAAACATAATGCTGTGATCGCATATTCGAATATGCCTATTAAGATAAAGGCGTATATAGAATTTCAAATATGATTAGTTCTGAATTTACACGATCTGAATCAACAACTATCTTGGACGCATCCGAAGCTCCCTTCACATCCATATTTTAGCATTGTCACGTATAAACAGCGATGCCTATTTAACAGTAATGTTATTCACCTTTCGAAGCAAATTGCATACAATTCCTATGCGTCCGATCGGGCCGAAGGCTAACGAAACCGAAGTTGCATTAGAGTGTAATAGAGCGCACTATGCACCGTCGGTCGAATGCTAGTTCTCTGCCAAAGGCAGCGACTTTCTATCGCGGTTGCATAAGCTTCGATGCAGATCACGTAACTGCACTGAGGAGCGGAAGTCTCCGTAGCGAAAGTGACCCGGTGCGTGGTCGAACCCGGCTCAGATGCACGGAACACTCTCGTTCCCCATTGTGATTCTAATGCAGCTTATCTAATCTTGTACGCGCCACGGGACAATAGTGTGCTTACCTTTGGGAGGTAAGTTAAGGTAAGGAGCCAAAGCTAACCTAAGGCAGTTTCGAACGCTTAAATATATATTTTTTATTGACTTAAACTGTTTGGCCCTCACTACCAATGAGTCAGACTAAGTGTGGAAGCACCCGCTAATGAAAGGGAGCGATCAGAGATGCGGTACTCGTGCCATCTCATCTCATTGCATCTCGATGCAAGAACATTTTATGGATTAATGCGATCTAAGCATGTTATACAACAAACTACTGGGCTATTGCTTGTTGTCTAATCTTACTAAATGTTAAGGGTTCATCGTGTACATTTCTATCTAGTCAAAAATGTTCTGTAACCGAACATAGCTTAGGTATTTCATTGAACAATATCTTGTCCTTCTACCTCTATATCGAAAGATGGAGTCGAGACAGTGCCTTGAGACCTCTGTTTTCCGGTAGCTATAATCGAATTATAAAATTTTGACTAGACCATGAAATCCACATGCATAAAATTATAAGAAAGTCCTAGCTTGAAGTGACTAGAGAAAAGAAAATATGCTGTTGAGCGACAAAAATGAGCGAAAGGCATATTACTGTATTATTTCTAATGTAAACTCACCTCTTGTATGAAGTCGTGCTCGTGGTCGGACGAGGGCGGCGCGTGCGCGTGTTTCCCATGCATCGCCTGGAAGGCCGCCGTCGTCAACACAGAGATCTCGTGCCACTTCTCCATCAGCAGCTTAGAGTGGATCTCCATCGGGATCTCCATTATGAAGGGGAGTTTCTTCGTCCACGCGACCATTTTGTGTACGATGGAGTCTCCGATTTTGCAGAGCTTGTCGCCTATTTCTGAGGTGTCGTGCAGGAGATCAGGGAGGTGACGGACGGTGGCTATGTCCTCCATGGCGTCGCAGTCTATGAGGGCGCGGATCATGTGAAGGGCCCTCTCTAGGGGAACCGCGCGGTCTCGTGACGACGAAACTGCGCTCTCTAGACGAGCCCTTAGGTGGACAACCTGAACGCAACACATCTATATAATATATAAAAGGAAATGTTCTCAACTAATTAAGGTCTACAATCTTATTAGACTATGGGGGCAAAGAAGAGATTAGAATATAATTTGAGGTTTAGAATTCAAGAAGAAATGAAATGAAATTGTAAATAAGGGAAGTAAGCGCGGTGAGTAAGTGAAAGTCTAAGAAACATAATAAAGTACTAGTTGGTGCGCACAACTTCGTCCTCGCGGTATAAAAGTTAATAACGTTAATAAAGATCGAGTAAAAAGTATAATGTAAATATATGTGAATATCCAGCTAATGTGCTGTACTAAAAGTGTTTAGCCATAATTGGTCCAGCCGTTTTAATATGGGTCCAATAACACATACAAACACACAGACATTTAAATCTATTCTGGAACGTCTGAACAGCATAATTATTTTCAGTACATAAATATCTTGAAGGTATAGGCACTTTTAACAATTGTAATAGTAAAATATATTTACCTCGCTGGGGTTAGTGAGTGCAGTCTTAAGAATGGTGCCGTTGACGAGATGTGGTGGGAGAGGCGGCATTGGCTCTTTAGGCTTCTCTGGAGGCGACGCCCGGCTTGTCGTCGTCGCCGCCTTGTTTGCCTTCTTGTGCTTCTTGTATTTTACCTTGTACAAATTGTACACAGCGCCACTATTCCGCCCGCCTGGCATACGATCTTCTCGCACAGCTAAAAAGAAAAACAATATTAAATATATAGTAAATTGTCTTAAATAAACAAACCGAAATGTATCAACGTACCTTGTAGAACCATGCCTTGCTCGATACACTTCTTGAAGCGACAGTATTGGCATCGATTTCTTTGCGCTTTTGTGATTTCGCAGCCTCCGTCTGCGACGCATGTGTATACGCGTCGATTCTGTACGGTCCTCTTGAAGAAGCCTTTGCAGCCCTCGCAAGTGATAATTCCGTAATGCAATCCTGTCGCTTTGTCTTCGCAGATCATGCAGATCATGGGTTGCTCGTCTTCCTCGCGCTCCGCCTCGGGGGCGTATGCCCGCAGTTCTGGCCGAGGCATGGAGTGTGGATTGGGGGCGGGAGCGCCTGAAGCGCCAGCCACATTGCCAGCTGCCGCGCTGAGGTTCAGAGCGTGTAGTTGCTGATGAGCCGGCAGTTGCGACACGTCCCCTGCCCACAGCAGTTCCATATTCAGTGGTGGACCGCGCTGCCGCCTCAACTCACCACCCAGATTCAGCAGCAGTCTCGCCGCTGACTCTTCGCTGCATGTGGTGGGATCGGGAGTCGGTGGCGTCGGCGTGTGGGACCCGCTCGGGGTCGCGGACGTTTCGCCACCAGGCGTCGGGGCCGGCAGCGTCCAGAACATTGTGCGCACGCCCCCGGATTCACCCATGATGACGGCGGGCGCGCCTCTCCATTGCGTCGGTCGCGCTCCCGTCTTAGGCTCCTGCGGTTGTGGAGGAAAGTGTCCGCCGATGAGCTCCGGCTTGACGCCGTTGATGCACGCGGCTGGCGGCCAGGGCCCCGGAGCTAGGCCGGAGTGCACGCCGGGCGGCGGCGGAGCGGGCGCGCGCGGCCGGTACGGGAGCGGCGGCTCTGGCGGCGGGCCCTCCAGCTTCACGGAGGAGTGCTGCGTGTGCGACGTGACCCCGTGTTTAATGGCATGCGAATTGTCAGACTTGTTGGAGCAGGCGGCTCCCTCAAATTTGATGACGGAGTACGGTGGTGCCGAGCGGATGACGGTGGGGTGGCAGGCCGGGGTGAGCGTGGGCGAGCTGCCGTCGTCGAACATGGGCGGCGGATGCGGCGGCGTGCTGCAGCCAGCGTCGGCCATGCGCGGCGAGGGCGGGCCCGGGTCCGGCGACGACGTACTGGTGTCGGCAGCCGACTCGCCTGCGGGAACGCCACACGGTCAGCGTTAGCGACAAACTTCTCGTCTATGCGAGGGAAGGAAGAGAGCACCGCGGACTTTTAGACGCAAGAATAGAAACTGGGTGAAATGTCAACGACCGCGCGGAGTGGCCGCGAGGCGCGGGGCGGGGACGCGACACTGCACTTCCCGACGCCGCCGACTAGATTAGCCGGTTGCGTCACGACGACGTGAGCGTCATGCGGCCTAGCCGTATAGAAAACTGATTTATTTAATTAAGTGTAACATATTATAAAAATAATGAGGATAAAAAACGTCGTGTTAATTTGCGAACGAATCGAGGAATTATTTTATGTAACAATCCGGAATAGACGTGGTAATAGACTAGTATGTAGGAAGCGTGGAGCAGGCGCGAGATGCGGCGGGCGAGGAGAAAGTGAAAGCAGCGCAGATGCCGCGCCGCCCGGAAGCGAGCGCGCTCCGCTGCGCCCGCGCTGCACCGCACAAAGGGCCTGCCTATCTAACATGAAAATTAACCGTAATTGAAAACCCGTCATTCCGAAAATTCCACTACCACCATGCCAACCCAAAAAAAACATCAACAGATTAAATTTTTTTCCATAAACCTTTAATGCAAATGAAGCACTAGAAATCCTCCTAGACAAACGCAAACAAATTTACTTAACTTTAATTCAAAAACCGTTTCGTCTAATTAGATACTAGTTACACAAACATTTACCGACTTTTTATGACCAAATCCATAGGCGAAGTTACCCTCACGTGACCGGCTCACATCGCTATGCACAAACAGTCCTCCGAAGTCGCGTCACATAGTCCGGGGCCAGAGTTAAATTTTGTTTGTATTATTGCGCTGAGACCGGCGCGCGCGCTCGAGTTTAAAGGAAAAGCGAAGAAAGTTTTCCACGGCTGCGGCGGCGCGGCGGGCGTCGGTCGCGTACAGTGAGCCCGACCTACCACACGAGGCGCCCCGCGTACGCCCCCCTTGCTTCCCGATCCCTCCCTCCAGCTATTAGGTCACTTCGTGCGTGCGAAGTGCAACACAATGAGTGCAGACTAGTGCAGCGCGTGCACCGCTCTCGCGGCGAGGACGAACTCTATTCGCTATGCGTCCTTTGCTGGTGGGGACACTGATGCAACGAGCCCCGAGCAGACATTATGTCCCGTTTTAATTGCTGTTATGCCGCTGTTGGCCGATTTATGCCAATGCGCTGCATAACCAGTGCGGAAGAGATATGGACTACAATCGGGGATCGTTAACTTTTAGTTTTACAGGCGATTAATTTTAGTTATTGTTGTACTAAACTAAACTTCTATTTCCTAATGGAAAGGCTTAGTTAGACTGCAGCAGTATTACATCTAAGATAAGACCTTACTTCCTGAAGTGAAAGAAGTATTAATTATTACTTTCAAAGACATGATCAATAAAAGCATCTACAAAAGTTAATGAAAGATAATGCTTATTATTAACTCCTTATGGAGTTGCGTAATAAATTACTATAAATGGCTCTGTGAGCTGACGACCTTGCGAGTTTGTTTGAAAATGGCTGAATTTTGAAATTGTTTACCATTTCATAACCCCCCCCCCCCCCCCCCCCCCCATTTATATAATAACTGAATATGAAACCTGAAACCTAGTCACATAATTTCACGAGAATCGGCTGAGAAATACGATATTGTACAGAACAGCCGGCAATCTGCACAACTAGATATTCGAACGTTCAAACACCCGGACATAAGAAATATTTTTTGGCCAAGCGGAAACGGAAACGCTTCGCTCACTTCGCTCGCTGGGCAAGAAATAGAAGCAAGCTAATAGTTATCGGCAATATCTAATTATTGCTATTTCTAAACGTATTTTTAACAGCTAAATATTCATCGGTAAATAATATAACTCAACATCTAATTATTGTGCTTCTTCTTTAAATTTAAATAAAAGAAACAAACTAGGTATTTACGTTACTAGACTTTTTAAACCATTAAATACAAAGCGAGTAGATAGGTTCCTCGGTCTACTTACTTATTTTCCAATCTCTGTTATGTAATAGCTCCTAGTCCCAATGTAATGTCTTCTAATTTTCAAATGTACTTATAATAATAATTTCACTTTACCTGTCACATAATAATTTAATAATGCATGTTAGCTATTAAGAAATGTTACACCAATTAGCACGTAAGGTTGAACTGTCGGTGTTAATTGTATGCAATAAACAATAAACAATAGGTATTTTTCCTTTTGAAATGAATTACTTATAATAAGCACGGTCAAATCCACGAAAGTCGGGCTTATGACTTCCTAAACTTCCTATCTTTCTACGAACTCATCAAACCGAATTTCCCTTGGCTTTCCGATCTCGGTTAGCTGAAAAATCGTCTCAGCTAAACATTGGTCTGTTTTGGTAAGTGTGAAGGTCGTCGGCGGTCATAGGCACCCCGTAACTAGGTCACACCCCGGCCCCGTAGCACGTGTAACCCGGCCCTTCCTAAACCGGGCCTTGTCATCAAATTGTACAGATAAATGAAAGCTGAGCCCAGATGATTCGAAATTCGAACGCTCGGGAACTGCTTGTTTTTTTTATATGTCTGGCTAATGAAACTAAAAGTATCGGCGGGAAATTTAAAAAATCTGCGCTGGTCACACTTTGTGTAGTAGGAATTATAGTTTTGATACTAAAAAATGATTTTGGTTTTCTTTGCACACGTAAGGTACCTAAGAAAATAAGTTAAATACAGGGTGGAACAGATCGAAGGACTTTTAAGCAAACAGGGAATTATTTGTATAGAATCTTTTTATCGATTCTATATTTTTTATGTGGTAATACCACATTTTTATTTTTATAAATAATGACACAAAGGTAAATTTAGAAAGAAAAATTGAATGCGATCTACTACAAGTCGCGGGTTCAAACCCCGCTTCGATTGTAGTAGATCGCTTACATTTTTCTTTCTTAATTTACCTTTGTGTCATTATTTATAAAAACAGGGAATTGTTCAGACTGAGTACTTCATTTTTCACCAATTAACTAAAAAAGATATCCATTTTTGAGATACAGTTTGTTAAACATTACCTAGTGTAAAAATCGGCATATATCAACCCTAGCATCTTTTGAACATTTAAGTTAAAGACAGGTGTTAATTTAAAATGTAAATAAAACCTTTGAATTAGTGAGGTTGTCAGTGTCACTGATATTAAAATATTTTATTTTAATGTCATTTTTTATCCAGTTTTACAATTATAATAGGTCGATTGTAGATCACGCAGATGACTCTATCCTGTCAGCTCAGTCTTTAAAAATGTTCCACCCTGTATATGTTTACGTGCACTCATAGTCAGCTCACAGAATTTCTACCACTATGTACGGTACAGTCAACGACAAACACATGTTTACACTTTATAACCATATAAAAGAAACCTAGCTCGATAATACCATAATCCATAATATTAATTCATCACCAAAAAAATTACATATGCTAAATAACAACTTAATCGGAATGTTAGAACTAGCACATAAAGTATCAAAATTATTTATAGAGGACCCACCTAATAAACTGTTTAAATCATAGACAATTGGTGATACCACAAGTAAATATATGTCAACATTATTTGGCTAGCCAGACTCTATTAATAACTAAGTAAATGTTAAGAATACCGATTATTCGACTTAAGAACGAGCCAAGGAATCTGGTGAGCCCAGATGATTCGAGATTCGAACGAAACGACAACTGGCTGCAGGATTTAAATTTTTAGATGAATAAAGAATAATATTTGAATTTAGAATGCATCCTGGGATGTGGCTGTATTTCTAATTGTACCGATAATATAAAAGCCGATTCGAAATAAGAACGCGGCTCGAACTGACTGGATTCTTATTTTTACCTTAATTAATACATTAAGAAAAAATCGCAATAGTGCGAATTGAGAACAGGCCGTGGGATAACTGATGGTTTTTGTACGAGAAACGAGGTAAATAAAGGTAAGTAAATAAAGCATAGATAATGCCGATACTAAAAAATTAGAACACGCTTTTGGAACACACTAATCGAATTAATCTGCATAACGAAAAATTATGGAAATATTCAAGGCAATCGTAACTTGAGTTCTTATTAATTATTAATCTAGATAATAAATATTCGCATTCAAGTGTGCTCATCGCTAGATGTAACTGCCGATTAGTTCACAAAATTATCGTTCTCAACAAATATTAAATAAAAATAAGCTGTCTGTGTTCTTCGACCAATAATTTATTCTAACAGTTGTGTATCCAATCACGTACATTATCTATAGTAAGTACCTACTATACTTATTTACGCAATTCAATTCGCTTAAGCAAATCATTGCGCGTACCTACTCGTAAAATGTAATCTGCGATTTGATGACATTTCGAGACTATGTACCGCAACGCAACGGAATTCTTGAATGGAACCTAATACGCTTATCGTGTAAAAGTCCTTGAATGTTAAACGGATTTAGGTCATCGCGAGCCGAGTGAGCGTACTACGTTGTTTATTTAACTTATTTTTTATGTAGCTTTCATTAATTATTTTCGTTGGGCTCTTTTTACCTATACGTTTTCGTTCAGTTTTATAAGCATGAGTAAAAAAAATATTTTAATAATTATCAAATTAATTATATTCCTGTAGCCTCCATACTGGATACATAGAGTTTTATATTTTTATTGTTTCGATAAATAATTTTAATGTTTAGAGTTTAGACCACAACCGATTTTGTTGTATGTAGTGTTGGATCCTTTTTGAATTTCAATTCAGTGCAATCGTTTACAAAGTTACTGTTTATCATTCGAAGGGGTATTCTTATCGACAAATGAATGCAAGTGCAAGTGCAGCGGGCTTGTCGTGACGTCCCCTGTCCGTCGTCACGCCGCGTCACAGCCACGTAGCGTGTGACGCTAAAATTTGTAGATATACATTGTGTTTACTCTTTATTTTGTTCAAACACTATTTTATCGTTTAGTCATGAAGGGGTGTGTTATCGACAAATGGATGCAACTACAAGTGCAGCGGGCGTGTCGTGACGTCCCTTCCCGCGTCACATAAACGTAACGTCACAGAAATGTGACGCTGAAATTTGCACGCGCGTTCACGTAAACACACACCGTTATCTATGTGAATCACTGCCTATCGGGAGTTTCGGGAGTACACCTTGCTAATAAATGCGTAGCGGCTAATTGACAATATTTCATATTTTTAATAATACAAAATTTTAATAATTTTATTACTTTTCTGTGTTCCGCTTAATAAGAGGACTTAATCACTGTTTTTATATTTGAGGTATTCCCGAGTTCACTAATTATTTTATTATTAAATTTTACTAATTCTAAAATTGCTTCATAAAACAAAGTCGCTTCTGTCTGTCTGTCCATATGTTATGCTTAGGTCTTTAAAAATACACAACGAATTATGATGCAGTTTTTTTAATAAATAGAGTGTTTCATGGCGCAGGTTTATATGTATAATTATGCATAATTTATTACTATTGCACCCGTGCGAAGTCTGGGTGGGTCGCTAGTAGTTAGTGGTCTGTAAAAAAGGAACTAAAATCTTTATCAGATAAAAAATATATATTTTCTGTTTAATAATTGCCTTGACATAATCGAGTGTTTTTGTTCATCACCAAAAAAATTAAATCAGCCGTTCGTCTTTTTTCTAGGCGTGTATTTCTTTCCGCGATTACATATTAAGATGAATGTTTTTACCGACTTACGCGGCGCGACGTTATGTCGTATGACAGCTAACATCTTTCTCTCATGTCTTATTCATGAGAGCACAATGGCAATAATTACGGCATCGCTTTATTGCTTTCACCTCTTTTAGGCGCGTAAACTTTCTTTATCACTTTGTGACTTCACGCCGGTTTTGTTATGCAATATTTATTATTTATAATTACTTTTATTATGAATTGAGGTAAAAAATCTTTATACTTATCGATCCTACTCACAAAATTTATTTCATGAGAATCGATTGAGAAATTCAGCCGAAACAGACGGAACGCGTCTGGGCATCCGAACATCCTAATATCCAGACTTCCAAACAGACGAAAGCTTACTTGAGACTTGAGGCTTTAAGCCAGGTATTCCCTTTACGCATTCAAATATAAAAAGGGAATGTATTAAAAAAAGTTTCAAATTGCCGACGACATTTTAAATTTTCCCGGCAGGTGCATCCAAAGACGGTTAGAACAACAGAATTATTTTGGAATTTAATGAATATCGGTAGGAAAGTTTATATTTTGTAAAATATATCCCATGTTTATATTTTCTCGTAAATAAACTAAACTTTTAATGATTATCGGTTGGTACGGATTATCACGTAGTAGCGAAGAGTATTAAATCACTACATTTTGAGAAATGGACAGTAAAACCTAATTTCACAAAATCCCTTCTACGTATTCTCGCTACCGAAAAACGACTTAACTCCTTGTTGTGTGAAAAAAATCAGGCAATCGATTTCTTTTAAAGACAGCTCGCATTATGCCGCGCGACAGTTGAAGCCGCGATAAGTACCGAAGCAGCACACAATCTGCAACCCTTATACAACTAATTTAAGCTGAACAAAAGCTGTATAAACATTTATGTAGCCTCTGTGTGACATGGGTAATAAGGCTTATTCCAAACGACCTACAACGTTCAATTAACCAAAAAGGGGCGGGATGGTTCCCTTATGGTATTTAGAACAACGTTCCCGAGAACAAAGAACAATGTTCTCGTACGGGAATGTACACGATTCATCCGACTTTTTTCGAGAAGGCGCGGCCGAACCGGAACTCCTTTATGATATTTTTCAACGTAGTGAAAGTCATTTCTCCGGACCGGTCCGCGTTCTCTCACGGTCTTATGCCGTGAATTATTTAACTTTCGTTAGGCGATGACGATTATTATCAAACTAATTTGTTTACGAACATCTAGTTGCGTAACGGTACTTTGCATGCATAAAGAGTTTCGAGCATCTTATAGTTTTATGGTAACCGCTACTCATCTGATTGCCAGCGCGTATTTTATTGCGTGTGTTTTTTAGAAAGAGAGATGCGATTGTTTTCGCCCTATAAGATGAGTCGGGAAAAGCGCGACTGTGGGGTAAGCGCTCCTAACGAATTATCAAAAAGTACGAGTACAGTACCCTTACCATGAGTTTACAGTGACAGTATTTGCTAGCGACTGCGTAAAGGATTTCTATGGAGAATTGTAGTTCTACAAAGTAATCGCTAGGGGCGCTGTACTATTTTCCATAGAAATAATTTGCGATGTCGCTAGCGAGTACGGTCTCGTTAACTCATGGTACCTAAGGGTACAGATGTTATACTATTAACGCCATCTTAGAATCACTCAACTATAGTTAGTTGGCAAAAGTATACGTTGCAAGGCATGTAATGAACTTTGTAACAAACTCAAATTCAAATGCACTACTTCAATCCATATCCAAGCCAAATTCATAAAATTCAAATTTACATTGAAATACTCCTCTGGTATATAAGCAAGAATCCGATTTGAAATATCAGATTGTCTTTAAAACACGGGTCTAATTTAAGACGTTAGAACGAAAATGAAATTACACGTAGAACGAAGTCGAAAGTAATAGCAGTCCGTGAGCGGAGTCGCGATGTGTTAACACGGGAACTGAAACGCCTCATGAACAATCCAGTAGTGATGTACTTAAGTCTTTTTTAAATGACACGGCGGCGGTTCTCGTTGAATAACAATAGTTGACCTTAGCTCGTTTCCACTCAAACCTTCGGCGCGGGTCTACCCATTCATACTTGTGCTATTGACAGTGCAACGCTAAAACTTAACAAAAACTACCAAACATAGCTTCAATTGTCTAAACCAGTATCTTAGTTATCCATCCAAGTATTAAACAACTTAAATTAGCTGTACAAGCCCTGTATGCCTGTATAAGAGCATAAATATACAGCATATGTGCTACGTAGGCAGTAAGTAGTAAACTGTGAAGGTAAATAAATAATGTCATAAATATATCTAAAAGTCCGTATCAATTTGCTCTCTTCCTATATTCGTTGATACATAAACAAGAAATAAATTAGACACAAATTTTCATCTTTCAATGATTAATGTAGGTAAATGCATAATGCCTTGTCCATAAATTGGAGCATTTACAGCAGTACATTGAACGTTGAAAGATTTGATATAAGAAAATATAAATAAGAGGTCAGTTTATTTTATGGGCCATCCTCAAAGCAAAAAGTTAGTGACACACTTCAATTATCTTCCTTGGTCTTAACTGTACTTGACCCTCTACAAAGAAGACGCTATCAGTTGTCAATATTCTCGTCAGTTTCCGCGATCATAACTCAATTATAAAACAATTGAAGTAAACTTATTTTATTGCCTATATATTATATCCCTTATCTTCCTGATGTGACGAACGCTTACACAGGATCGAGACAAACCTTTCCGTACTACGAGTACCAACATGTTAACGTTCAGTTATGGGGTTTTGTCGTCACATCTCTGACTTCTAGATACTATTGTTTTGAAGATAGCCCAATTATATACCTACTAATTGAAGAGAGTACTCACCATCGCTACTACATCGGGAGTCAACTTTCCGCCTCTTTAATTTTAGGTCTTGGAAAAGACTCATGTTGTCAAGATCACACGGGCCGCGACTGAGTGTCATTATTCCTGTAGACAATTCAGAATATCATTGTTAATTATAATTGCAAATATACCATAATTACCTTAAACTGGGCTACATTGATTCGAGGCAATATAAGGTGTCAGCTTTATTAGCATCTGAACGCGTTCATAACTTTTTGTTCAGAAAGTTGGCAACATAGAGTATATTGAATGTATTATAAGTTGGCACCTCCAACAATACTTTTATGAATGCGTTCCGTTATACAACTTAAATTAGCTGTACAACGGCTGTATAAGCGATTAAGCAGCTCCTATGCACCTTGGGTTGTAAAACAACGGTTTTAGAATTTAGAAATCGACGACCAATGTAATGCAGGAATCAAAGTAACCCGGGACTCATCAGAATATACACCATAAATCTTTATCTAAAACAGTCAATAATACACAATCAGTTAAAGAGCATTGCAGGATCAATTTACGTATACATTTTAGTTCCTTGTCGTTACAATTTGAGTATAATACCTTATTTGTAATTGATTGGAATTGTACAACGCTCGTTGCGATTGAAATGTTAATCTTGAGGTTATCAAATGTCATGTCATTTCTAAGAAATCACAAACGGGCGTTCAATAGAGCCTTGAAACTAGTCTATGAATCGTAAAACATCGATGTACTAAACTAAGTTTAACTTACTACGATCTGGCGTCAGAGCACGTCTGCTAATGTAGAACGGCCCTGCCACTGTGGGGTAGGCAACGGGCATCATTTTCAGTACTGTAATTTATATAGAGATTTGTTTTGATTCGACATTGGTTGTGAAGACTGAAGAGTCAACGCGTGCCGGCGGTTCGGTTTGACTACACAACTGTGGAGTCGGACCCCTTATTTTATGAACGTTATTGTTTACGCGAATTACGTAGCAAACTTTTATGGCTCTGATAACGGTGAGGAATTCACATAGCCTGATGCGTCAGCGTACATAGAAAAACGTGTAGTAGAATAATTTAGTGTAATAGTCGGACAACTTGCTTATGACAACTGTACGGTTTTTTTGATACAGGTCCGTGATCTTTAAGAATAGCCTTCGAGTTACGGGGAAATTATAGTGATTTAAATCTCGTCAGTATTAAGAGTGAGACAGGTAAAGCGGACGGACATTTTAACAGGTTACGGACTGTACGATATGCTTAAAACTGTAACTACATATTATATAAAATATTTGTATAAGTTGTAAGTTGTAATATTGTTATAAGTTGGATAGAAAGTTATACAACTTTGAAAATATTTCCAATTGCCTATCTTACGGGAAAAATAGCCGTGCCTAAAATCCGATTACTCCTATACTCGTACGTCACTAGGACGCAGATTTCAACGCAAGTGATCGCTAGATTATCTTATACCTGTGTACGTGTTATTATAAGTACGTATCGGTTGTATAACGCGATCATGCGCGCGCGTCACTCGGTGCGTTTACGTGATAATGACCGATATCGGGCGGCGGGAGTTCAGTGTCTGAACCTAAGACATTCTAAAACTAGATTAACTAGGCATTTCTGTATCGTTGTATACATAACGCCGAATACGACGGTTTAAGATTGGATTGCATGAGTTTAATCAGGACGTTTGAGGATTGAAACAGACTGAACAGTCATGATCATGATGGCTATAAGGCCCAATGTCTCATTAGCGGATGAATAGGCGACCACTTCACAATAAGTATATTGCAGCATAAAGTTTTATAATACGGAGTGGTAGCTAAAATCTATCAACCAACAGTTGAAATTATATTACACCTAACTAATCTAGTATTTATTTTCATTCTCAGGAAAGATTTTTTATAAAATACAAAACACAACCTACAATGCTGCCGGCACCGTGGCAGCACCTAATCTATCGTTAGTTAGGACCGCAGAGAGTTACCACCTCCATACTATTAATTAATCGTTAGTAAGTAAATATAGCAACACATTTTGTCTGAAATTACGTAAAGAAAATTAGGGCTTTAGTTAGATCATCTCGAGGGAATAGAACAATTCCTAGTCTAAGTTCATAGCCTTGATGTTCTGAGCGATTTTACGGCTGCTCTATAAATAAAGCACTTATTTACTGAGACAGCTAGGTCATTTAACTCTGAAATTAAAATATTTTCGAGTAAAGTACGTTCACTCGTGTTCATCAACGTGATCTAGTTCCGGATTTTAGTTCATATAAATCTTGGGTCGCTAGGTTCTAACCTATTAAATAAATAATATGCATGACTTGTAAAAAAACAATTTTATAATCAATTAACTCGTGGGTCTACAAACTTTTTTGTACACTCAGCTGCATAAATATATACACGATTATTTCGTTCAAGAATAACCGCTGGACGTTATATATTTGAACAAACTGATCGTGAATATCTTTTAGCAACTAACTGTACTTTGCAGTTTAGTGCCCCCTGAGCTACCCTTATTTCAAAAAAACAAAAGTTTTTGTACGTTACTCGTGCAATTGGATTATTAAGTACTATATCAATGTCAAGTGCGCTTCATGTCTCTTGTCGGGGAAAGGGCGTGCGATAGCGTAACAGACGCAGAGGGATTCGGTCAGTGTTCCGTTGCGTTGTGCCCATTATAATACGAAAAACTGTATCATAAAAAGTATTGAGACGGGACGTGAACTTTGAGTTTCATTGCTGGGTCAGATCGAGCGAGTGTCTTAATGTACATAATGCAAGCGCGCAATATAATAAAAGTAGCATGCCAGTTGTAATGGCTTAAGGCTTTTTTATAACATAACGGCATGTAAAAGTGTTTATTTAAGTACTTCTTATCGACTGAATTGGAGCGAAAGAAATGAACTAATCAGGACGCGCCTTTGTGAAGCCCAAATTAAGTACATTTAAATCTGAGAAATCTGTTGGCTCGTTCAGCACAGTGTACAGGCAGTCTTACGTGCCATACGTTCGATGTTCTGAATTGACATTTTACGAAGGTTGTAGAAATTCTAATGCCATTAACATAATTTTATTTACAAAACGATTTTATATAACCTCCGTGAGTACGGTGGTCGCTGGTCATTAAGTGCTCTATTATTAGCCCGTAAAGCCAATGCACTCTTACTCATCATTTATTTACGCAGTTGCAACGTTAGGTAATATCGACGTATGTTACCTTATCAAGATGTATAACAACCGACAAAGGTTTCAAGTTAATGACCGCGCCTAGCCTTAAAACTACGACATACACTTTTCAACCACCGTACAATGTCGTAGTTTCGTAAACGTGGAGTTATAGTAGAACTAAAGAGTTTTATGACCATTGATAAGAAATGCATTCAGTACGAATGTCGTCGGATATTTCAATTATAGTAGCAATTTCCGGTTAGTACGTATTTTATGACGTCATAAATCGGAAATCAGAATATAATTCGCAATGCAATGATTTAATGTGCCTATGACGGCCTAGATTAGGCATTGTGACGTTTGCCAGGTTATCTCGAAAACAAGGCTTAAATTCAACTTAAGAAATATTGTTATTATTATTTATTTATTAAAGTATACATCTTAAGTATACAGTTCCCTGCAAATCTGTATGTACAGTTAGTCTGCAGGTGCGAGTCTCTACATAATAAATTTAGATTTACTTGGATCGTGTATGTCCGAAAATATGCATAGGTACAGATTTTTGGGCGTTTCACTTCGTTGTTAATTCTCTTGTTTTTTACATTTGGAGAAAGTTATTCGTTAAAGCGTTAAATAAAGCCCCAGAATGTTACTAATATTTAGCACCAATACAAAAACAATAAAATACGGAATCATTAAGAATAAAAATATACTGAATGTCAAAGACCTTGATAATGGAGTAGTCAGGCAATAAACAATTCGCAAGCGGCAGCGACAGAATTTTCGCAATAGTTTTCTGAGATCAACGTCCACGGTCGTTTCATACTATGTTATTTTTATAGCTAGGACTAATCATCGCAGATAAAAAATCAACTTGGAAACTAATGCAGCCGTATTGTGTAAAAATTTATTCTAAGTTATATTTTTATACTTAAATATTTATAAGAGAAACCCAAACTTGGTAAAAAGTTGTGTGTACATATTTCCATTAACATGTTTCTTAAATCTTGTTTGCGATGATTAGCCCGAGCTAGACTTAGGTATTTTATTTACATCTGTGGCGTTTAGGTGGACTATATATGTATATAGACCTGCAGACAGGGATCACAAGTCATGCCCATTTTTATCATGCGACAGATAAGTGATAAAACACTTTATATGTATCGGACAGTGACTACTTTGTCATTTATCTCTCGCGTGATAAACACAACCATCAAATGCCCGATAGACGTAATGATTGCTCATAATCGGAGGTCACTATTATGGTTCATTAGAATGGTCAGTAAGGAAGGAACCAACATATATTGCATTAATGAGCTTGGCTTAAGCTCACTTTTTATCGGAAGTTATCAGAATTGTACAGGAAAAATCTTCTCTAGACCTTGCATACTCTAGCAGGCGGTTTTGAAGAACAATCTTTTCTGGTGAAATTCTCATGTTACTATAAACATAATGCATACTTGTATTACAACATGTAAATTAATTTTAAGTTTTATATCATTATCATGTATTCATTCATTGGATTTTATAAATGTTTACAATCAATGAAACTAATCAATATATGTACTCAAATGTTCACTATACAATTTTCGATATAAGGATCGATCACACCGGAACTTATCGTCGCGCTTATTAGGCGCGTTTTTCATCATCCCACCTTTTGACTACGTTTACACCGTCAACGTCTTCAGATCAGCGGTGTGGTCGCCCCTTTAAACTTACGTACACTTTCCCTGTAACTGTCGAAGCTAATAGCAAATCGGTTCGTCAGGGCTCCAGCGACCTGCACTTATTGAATTCGTAGACGCTGACAAATGGATCAAGGGACAAAGGAAGCCGAAGGTGAAACGAAGGCGTGTGGCCGTCCGGAAGCGCCGGTGGCCGCGTGCAGGGCCGTTGGTCAATGTGTTTACCGCTTTTGTTTCATACCAGAGAGTAAATCGCCTGGTGACAACAAAGTCACTAAAATTTCTGTCACTGCTCTTCAAAATCTCGTATCTAGAGTTAGTAAATTGATACTGATATACGAGTTTTGTTTCAGGTATTTGTTACTTAGTGGGTTTGGTTGTCGAAAAACGAAATAAATAGTTTAAAATAGTTAGGTTCATTCCACCAGAATACCCATACGTGATGTCATCCTTTCCATGTTACTAAGAAAGTTAGGAAGCAAATTTTTGGTATATCATATGCAGTATAAGTATGATATGATATTTGGTAGTGCATATTCATATTTAAGTAAATGTTTATTGCTTTATTTATTTTTCTAGTTAATTTCGTTGCTTACAGTTGTTTTTGCGTCACCTATTCAATTTTAACGTTTGTTGATATACTTCGTTACCTAAAGGTTGTCTGGAAGGGATTGCCATTTAGCGATAAGACCGCCTGTTGTTTACCCGTGTTTATTATTTTACTGTACTTGAGGTGTGCAATAAAGAGGATTTGTACATCAATATTTTTATGAGTTCTAAATGGCTTTAAGGTAGATGTCCTAGGCGTCAAATTTTCGACAAAGTAGGGACCTGGGTAAGTGAGAAACTGAAATACATCAGCTACCTACCTAATTCATTTCACTATCGCACCTCTAAAACTAAGATATCCACTATTTAGGCCTCTACAAATGGAACCCTCTTTAAATGAGACAGATATTAATCTATACTATATGTATATATCTGAGACACTGGGTAAGTGTAAGACCTCTTTAAGTGAGACAAATTTGCCGGTCCCTTCAAGTCCCAGTTATACAAGTTTCACTGTAGTAGCAAATTTACACAAATCTAGTCCTAAACTAAGCAATACTTACAGGTATAAACGACTAGATAAATCCCTTTATAGAAAACAGTCAAGTTAGTCTTGTCATGACATGACCCAGTAACAAATCTCACCAAAATATACATATTTGGTGATGTCATAATTCGCTAGCTTCGTCTGCAGCGAGGTAACTGTAACGTTAATACGTACCTACTGTTGAAGAAATATATCGATGAAGAAATAAACGGTGTCTTTCTCAACGCAACGATAAAAAAAAATATAATCCGCGAAGACAATACAGTACAATTGAACATAAAGAAATCAGTTCCGTATTATTATAAATAAATATAACGCATACTCGTAGATGCGCTGCATCATCTGTCAGAGTTTCACGAGATGGAAAAACAAAACCAGGAAAATAGAGTGCGTTCTTTTAAACAAAATATTGAGTTCAAAATGGCTATTTAGAGTTTAGCTTCACTCCGACTCGCTGTACGCTCGAGTTAAGCACCTGAAAGGTCAGTCTCGACTATTCTCAGGCTTTCGGAAATGATAATTAGGAATGCGGAAAATGTTCTGTGCACACGTGGTAGAAAAATATAGGGTATTCAATCTGAGAAAATGTGCGTGTTTTAAAATGAACTGTCAGCATTTCTAAAACTTGAGCCCTAATTCCATATGTATCTCACTGATATCTCGAAGAGATCGCTTTGCCAGCCAGCAGTTTATATGCGATGTCATAGATATCAGGCACAAACTTGACTTTGACCAGGCAGTAAAGTAAAATGGCTTCTGCAGCTTGAATCGCAAACGCGTTTTAATTACAGTTAAAGGTGATATACCTGAGACACCGCTTGTTTAGAGATATCTCAAAGTAAACTCGAATTAGCGCCTTGGTCTCATAAAATGCACTGACATCGCAATGCGAGTGAACGGACAAACCATGAACGTAAGCACTTTTTGTCTGACATTTATGATCAATGTTACCGATCTTTAGAGCGCATCAAAACACTCGAATAACTCTACTCATAAAGTGACAAGGTTAAATGAAATATTTGATGTGTTGCATCATCAAATAAAAATGTAAATGTGACTTATAGCTAGCAGGAAGTGCAGCTTCCGACTGTGCCGAAGGTAATATGTATAACTTATTTTTTACATTCATTCTACTACCTGTTAAAATATTACTGACTAGGTAAGTTTAATGTTCTGGTTTGCTTTTTTTTTACAGATAAAATATAAAGGATTATTTATAACTGTATGTCTGTTTAAGTTTGGTGCAATATTATATATTTTCAGGGATTTACTTTGTTCTAGTAATCGCTCTATTTAGAGATTAAAAGTTGTTTGCGGATATTGGACGATCTTTTCATATTAAATAATAATAAAATACTTTTGGATTTCAAGCTACACCTGGATTAAAATTGGTTAAAATCCGACCAACCGTTACGGTGTGATGAAAGGACAGTGATTTTTTTACGAACAGATGGCACTATACAGCTGGTACCGCGCGTCCATACGAATTTTGCATCGCGTTAAGATTTTATGCAATATTAACCCTATAAAACACTGATTTTCAATACAATTTTAAAATTTTGCAATAGTATAGAAGGCAAATGAGATAGTGATGGTTGTGTTACATTTATTCCGCGATATACCTACGTTGCGTTCATAGGTGTCTGAAGTTCAACTTGTATCTAAATCTTAGTTATTGGTCCTCACATTTAGAATATCGTACAAGGGTACGGGCGATTTGCATTGCGCATACCGGTCGGTGTAGGAAGTGTATTCGGTTCCGGGCAATGTCAGTGTCGTTCCGAGGCCAATCCAACGCACGGCCATCTTTTCAACGTGTTGTTTTCGTTTATAATTAATTGCTCCAAACTAAAGGGAAGAATACATGCAAAAGAACACTGCCCAGGGCCGGTAAGTTCATATATGTATACCAAAATGTCGTAGGAAATAAGAATAAAGCATCGCTCTCTCTCTTTGGAGTCGTGACCACGAGAAAGTTGGACTATATTTGATGCAGGAGTGTTGGTTGCGCCAAAGAGGTTTTGATTCATAATTTATACCTTGTTTACAAGTTGGTGAAGCAATTAAAACTTACTGTAGTCACGTTTTGTGCGCCATCGGCAGGATTGATTAGTTCAAGTCCTGTCTTCTAAAGCGGGTATTCAAAAGTGACAAAATAATACTTTATTTTAATAATATTGATAGTAATGGCAGAAATTTACGCACATGGCAATAGACCCGTTGAAATTCGTGCAGGAGATCCCTGTTATTATTTTTTAATTGGTGGAATACGTCAGTCACATATGACGTCATTAAGCCAAACATCCCTAACCACTATAAAATAAGTGTTACAGTGTTTATATATTTTTACGCAAATCTTTCCGTTTATTGGTTCTCTTTTTACTAAAGTTAGGCTAGTGAGGCCAATTTTAGCTGCTGTCGGTCCGCTGGCGGAGCCCCGGCCTCCGACGGCGCCTTGACATTTTCCTTCCACATTCACGAGTTGAAACGTTCCATTTTTTAAGCACTTCCGATCTAAACACTTCCTTAATTTGATCGCGAACTTGACTGGCGCGTTTTGATACGGAATTTCGTAGATCTCTTATACCTTGTTCTAAATTCAATGTCATGTCGAATTTGAAAATATAATTCTAGTAATGACCGTATTGTGCTAATTATTAGCTTCTATTTTAATAATATTGTTTTATTAGATAAACCACGTCTTATATACTAAAGTAATTTAGTAAAACGTCTTCAAATTTCCGATTAACTGAGACGTCCTCTTATTTTAACATCGGTTAAAAAACAGTTATCAACGTATGCCAACATCAAAGTTGAAAAACTGCACACTGTTGGCCGAATGCCGTACCTATTAGAGCATAAAGTCACGACCGCGGCACTAGGTACTCAAAATGGCGAACAATGTATTTTCTAATGGCCGGGCCAACACGCCTATTATCATTTAAACTGAACAGCCGACACCGGTATGCTCCCACTACAATACATTGAAAGGAAGCAGTGACATTCAGTACCTTTTTCGCTTTCACTATTGGAAAGTGAGCGTAAAAAACGAATTTCGGCAACACCAAAATGGCGCGCGGTCATCGACCCCATCGAGTCATAGACCATAGACGAAGGGGGTGGCCATGTTGGCGAAAGTAAAAGTGTGGCCGGTCATAGAGGAACGGTTATGGAGTCACGAACGCGATCCACGAGACGATTCGGGAATGTCACGGTTACCGCTCGAGGTGCAGTCTTTTGTTTTGCAATGTACGATCTGTTTCAGACCAGAGAGCGATTTATTGTTTTTGCACAATCCTGGGATTGCGAAAGTCATGTTCTAAGGATGTAGCTATCATTTTGTTACTTGAGAGATTCAGTTAATGTTTGGAGATTGTATTATTTACTGTCTTAGAAATAAATGCAGCTTTATACAGTTCTACCCCGTAGCTTAATTAAACGTGATTTACAACGGAATTTCAGTGTTTTACAGGAAACTCTAAGGCTAAAAGCACTCAAACACATAAATTATAAGGAAACAAAAAAAACATTTCCTTTTGTTTAACAGAATTTTAAAAGCCTTCATAAATTGAGCTGAAACTCGAAAATAAGGTACGAGCTCTTTACCTATACTTAGAAAAAAAATGAGTGATCTGATAAAGTTTCACATTCATGTTACTTTATAATACAATTATTATAGTTTTTACGATACTTACAGCGAATACAATTAAAGTCGGGCGAGTATAGTTGCGGAAATAAATCAGTAGCAATTTTTCGACTATACACGATTGTTTCGAACTAAGTAATATAAAACACAATTGGTTAAATTGATTAAGTGAGTGCATAAAAATATTATTGAATTAAAATCTGCTGCATTCACAAATTGTTTAATAGTTACCAAATAATACTACTAATAGTGCTGACTTTTGTTTAAGCATCCATCAATTACTCACTGAGACTATTCTAAAGACCCCAAACTCGGTTGGATTACTTTATATATTACAGTTCCTAAGGCCACCTTCCAGTTCCATTATCAGACCAGCCCCAATGATACCATATGGTATTGACATCAAAGTTAAGTAGGTAAACAAAATTTCAACTCAATCGGTTGAAGATATCTGCTTCAAAATTGAGTTGCAAGATTTCACCCGAACAAATATGTAACTAAATACATTGCAAGTTAAATAATCTTTGTAAAAACGGATATTCAATCACTACAAGCGTAAAATGATACTCGTATTTTGTAGAGGTTAAATAGTTACTATTATCGATCAAGGCAAAAATGTTTTATTTCTCTCTTTCCCATAACGGAAGGATGGATATATAACAATTGTATACTTGATGTGACGTGTGAACAATTACTGAAAAAAAAAACATAAAGTACAAACGATATTATACATCGAAGATAGCAAATATACCTTGGTATCTCTTTTCATATTTTTCAAATATCTATTAATTTATTATTCGTTACAAAATGACGACGAATAGAAAAGACATGTTCTGACAAGACAAGTTCTGTACAACAATCAAATAAGACTGCATTTCGTATTTGTTAGTGCAAATAATCTGAACGTTTGAAACTTTATACGTATGAAGGAATTAAGTTATCTCACGTCAGCTTTAATGCTTATGAGCACGAAGCCCGTAGCACTGCGCGTAGCCGTAGCTACGACGCTACGAAATGCACCACAGTTGCGTCTACATTTTACTCCTCAGTCGATATAAATCTATTATATAAGTTATGTACCATAACATAATTTCGACTTATTGATAAATATCGTAATAAAATTCGCATCAGCATTATCTACACAGTGAAAATATATGTCGCAAATAAGTACACAAATAATGGGGTAATGTGTGAAAAGGCAGTATTTACCCATCGTGGAAGTCATGTTGTGCAGGCGGTGCGTATGCGCGTCGGCGCGCGCCGGTCCGGCCCCAGGTTGTCCTAGGGCTCCGGGCACATCACACGGTCCAGCTCCCAATACCACCGATCACCTCTTTAATTTACGTCTTCGAAAATTCTTGGACACTCTTAGCATAGTTTATTAAGCACTCTGTTCAGCATACGGCCGGCGCACTTTCTGTGAAGCAAACCCGAAGGTAACCCGTGGTCGCGCCCGAACCTCTCGATTCGGCAAAGTCACGATAACGACTGCGCGCGAATGTCGTCATGTCGAAATTCGAAACACTTTCACCTAAATATTCCGCCTCCGTTTCGGACGCGGGCGTCGCTCTCGGCGCGCACGCACACACCGACCGTCAGTTCTCAATTACGTACGCTGTAAAAATTGCGTCAGTGTTTTTCGTAGTCGACCTTACGCTCGGCGTGCACCGCCGAAATATAGTCATCTCGCTCTGGTACTTATTCACCGTTACGGTACGAAGTTTTTGTTTCGCTTTTTTTTATCTGGACGCGCACACACGCGCCCGTGCGGATTTCGATAGCGGGGTCGATGAACTGCCGAAAAGATTTCTTTGGTAGTAAAAAGTCGGTGGTAAGTGTTCAGTGTTAGGATGGGTCGCCGGGGCCGACTGGAGATGGCGACGGCGTGTGGTCGCGCGGAACTGGGTCAGATGCGCGCGCGCCACTCCCGGCCCGGACGATATTCATTACTTCATTAATACTTTTGTTTCATTTCCACCCAATTAACTCGTGCGTTAATTACGAAATGTAAAAATGTATTAAACCGGTAGCGTGAAAACGGCGATTCTAAAGACACGATTATACAAGATAGAATCTCTTTCGTAACGTGGCCTTGTCGGTACTGTTTACAACTCAAAGTACCCGCAATGCAATAAAATCAATACGAGTTGTTATTTTAATGATCGTACGCAATAGACGACAGTAGCCACAAGTTGGTCTGCTCATCATGTAAACAGTATAACCTAGTTAAACTTGTTGGCGGGTTTTGTCTGAAAGGTTACGCGGGCCGATGGCACACTTCGGTGTTAGATTACATTAAAACGAAGTTCATTCGCATCGACCGCGATTGTGCCCTATCCACGAATCTGAACAATGACATTCCGATAGCACTATTCGAGTCTCATTTGATGATTTATACGATACGATATGCCTGAATCAAACTATTTAATATAAATAAATTTCAGCGGCATTTGTATCAGGCGGCGAGGTTTGTTGAACTTTAAAATGTAATTACGAAGAGTACGTACGTATGGGGACAGCTTTCGCGTCTTTAGTCACGTATTTGCGTCAAAACGGGTCAATGGAAATGTCTAAAATGAAATGGAAATATGGTATTAATAACACTGACATCCTCGGACGGTGACCGGCCGCCAGTCAGGTATCGCGTTAAAATTAGCGTGCGCCCATCGAAACTGGGTTAACTATTCTGCTTCTAAGTCAAAAAAGTCGTATGTTATGCTGAGATTTCTTAACATACGCTCTTTTATAATACCACGGGTGTTCCTGTACAAACAGGCCACTCGAAACATTGACGCAACAATATGTACTATCCTCAGAACGGGAGAAAGCGACGCTTAACCCATTTTGTGCCGAAAACAGGAAGCCCCGACATTTGGCGGTGTATCATGTTCATGTCTCAGGAAACATGGCTCCATTTGATGCAGCATTATAGAGAGAAATTATGGATATTAAAACAAATGTGTTTCAAACTTTACGTATAATCGCTAAAGTTTTATTACGTACTGAACTAAGTAGTCGGATCAAACAAAAGAAATTGGCAAACATGTTTGCATCTATTTTATTCAGTTTCAGTGTCATTTGTCTAAAATATCACCAGACCACCACTATATAATTATTAATAAAGTCTTAATTTAGAAATTGTACAAGTCATCAAGAAGCTCGAATGGTGAAAATATCGATGAAAAGGCTATAAGTGATTTTTAGAAACGATTTTTTTTTGTAGATCCATCTTTCCTTCTCCTCGATCAATGAACTGGGTTGTCTTGTAACAAAAAAAAATATAAATAGCAATAGTATTGGATGACACCACTGCTCAAATGACTATACAGAGTGATCAATCCAAATGGGTCAGTAAGGAGAAGTCACAAACTATAAGAGATAGGGAAACCTGTTCTTAGGAACCATGGTGTCGATTTTA
The DNA here is from genome assembly GCA_905147355.2 of Apotomis turbidana. Classification (NCBI taxonomy): domain Eukaryota; kingdom Metazoa; phylum Arthropoda; class Insecta; order Lepidoptera; family Tortricidae; genus Apotomis; species Apotomis turbidana. Next base: position 52,337,199 of record LR990280.1, on the reverse strand, counting down.
GAATTAATAAAACCTGCATTATTTTCTTTTATAAATCTCATACATACTGACCCACTAGGATTGAATACCCGGTATAAAATTAAATTCACGCTCAAAATACGATGATTCTGTTTGATTCAGGACAACGCATCACTATTGTGAGATTTTAGGGAGAGTGTGAGAAACATTATCAGGCATCACTATCTAGTATAAACACAACAAAGAGCATAATGCTACAAGTATCTGTGCAAGTACTATGTAAACAGGTTTCGCAATATTATAGGCGGAACTGTTTTTGGTTCACACTCGTTATCATTCAGTATGATACGATATGACCCAATATAGATCAGTCTGATACGGCTGACGGCTGAATCTATTCACACGCGGACTGATCTAAGTTGCGTTGAATGACCTGCCTTAGAGATAGTGATAATCAGACTATTTATCAATTCATTAATTGTGACAAACAAATCTTAGTAATAAACAACTATCGGGCTAAACGCGTTACTATGTGAATGTTTTTGGAATACAATCCGGGCGTGTTTTGTTTTATCAATAACATCAGTTGGGACAAGTGCGAAAGCGGGACAAAAGGCACCTACCATACCGGTCGAAATGTACAGATATTATACTACTAACGCCATCTTACCTTTGCCAACTACAGTTACAACCGTAAGATAACGTTGGTAGTCTGATATTACCTCTACTTTTCGATATTTTGCTCTGGCCCCGCTGACGCAGTTGAACCGACTGGTTGACCTTAACTATTTCAATTCGGAGATGTAAATTGAACATTGAAAGACGTAGATTGAAATCTCCCAAATGATTTTCACTGTTTTTGGTTACTGAATCTTTAATCAAGCGTTTAATTCGATTCGATTCATATATGATCGATCTATGGACCATGCCGTGGACATATGCCGATATATTTAGGATGTTGACTGATATTGAACTACATTCTACTATTACATACTGCAGTTACGATAATATAAATAAAAATAGATTTAATAATTATGAAACAAGGAAAAAAGTCCAATAAATTTAAAGGCATGCGAAATGGGAATAAGGACTTCAAAATTAAACAAATTTAATGTTTTTTATTTGTCCAAAAACAAATATGAAACCTATTTTCAGAATCTTCGCGATTCAATAAAACAACCATTGTATAACTTAAACTTAAACCTTTTACGAGCATAATGTTTTTTTTTTTTTTACTTTTAGAACATTTGAACTGTAACAATATACCGCTGTGCGTGTGACATTTGTCATTCCAGTACATTTTTAAACCTAATTCGAGTAATATGCCAAATACCTAATTCGAACAAAATGACAGAAAGCTATGTGAAATAGATTATAGGTATTTGATTTAGGTACTTGTGACATCCATAAATGTTCGGGTTCGCTTATCTATATCGGGTGCACTATAGGTACGTGGTGAATTGAAAATTGACACCCAATCCACTTAAGCAGGTGATTACCTAATTGAACTTTAGACTTGCACCTAAATTCGAAGTATCTATCCAATCACATCTACCTATTTGAAATATGGCCAGTATATTCTTTTCTCGATTTCTTCATAAAGGTTTTTTTTGTCCTGTGTCCAAGAAGACAAAAGTGATTTTATATACCAATATCGCCAGTAGATTTATATATGAGTATTTCGAAAAAATATGAGTAAAAAGTGACCCAGGAGACATTACCATGGCAACGAGCAACAGAGAAAAGTTGATTAACATAAGCATCGAATTAACTATCACCTAACAGAATTGTGAAATAGGCGTAACAATATTGTGACGGGTTAAATGTAATAACTGTGACATATTTGTGATTTCGTCTTCAACATTAAATTGTCGTCACCTGACCATTGTCACGAAGTTGAAATATGATCGTGATGTGACGTGCCACAACATGACGTCACGAACACGAAACGTCTGACCGATAATGTGAAAATCGTTCAGTTTCCGAAAATACCACTGCCTGGTGACAATTGAAAATTCGAGCGATAACGGGGTGAACGAACTCCGAGTAAACAGCTTGACAAAACGATTCCAAATAATGAGTCTACCTACATTGTAATTACACCTTGTGTTTGGCTTGCTACACACATACACACATCACGAATTAAATTTAATCACATACTCATAAGGCGGATTTTACGATTATTTAGTTCAGCAATGTACGACGTTGCGTGCGTTGGCGCTTAGTGGAGTTTTATCACCTTATATATTACTTCTCTACCTATTTAGATATCATTAAATATAAAATAATAGATAAAGTTAAATTCCAATCATGTGTGAGTAAGGGTTCATCTCCGCTTAGTAACATGTGAAACTTAAGGCAAATATTAGTTGTCCAAATGCATTAGTTCAAATAAATATTATAAAAAATATAACATTTTACCTATATACCGCAACGTCGATTAAATGTATGTAAACTGTCCATTTGTTATACATTATACTAGTGTGAATAACTTTTCACATTACTATACACGAAAGACTGAATCAGAAGTCCGTGTATTGTTAATAAGCCAAAGATACAGTATGTTTCATGTTTGGGGGAATCCTTCACAAAAGTAGCAACAGGGAATATTGGAGGTTGCATATGCATGCTGTGTTAATAACCATAGCCCTGAATTATAGCATATTTAGTTTATTTCACATTGGTCTGTGTGTGACACATTCTCAGAACATTATATGAACTAAATTCGATAAAAATATACTGAGATGACAAATGTCACACGCATAAAGCTTTATGATGTAGACTATAATAGACCGGTGCTGGTGTCCTTTTGTTAATGGTCTCATTCTAAAACTGGTATTTACACGAATACTCAATAAAACACGCTTCTCATTCGGCTTCTGTATATATCAAGAGATTCTATAACGAAAATAGAGACATTTTATAGTCTAAAATTTATTAAACCACAATGGTCTATCACAATTTTTTTTTTGTAATAATTTTAACTATGTGTAAACTGTGTAATATTCTATAGTCTTTTATTATATGCCCCTACATGGCTCCAGGTAAAAAGCACCCTGTATAGACCAGTCGCTTCCCTATTCAAAATGCTTTCGCAAAGGCAATGCTTTCGTTGAATGCCACAATGCACAATAGTTCGATGTCATTGGCATCGCTGTGACTAACAATTGGTCACGTTGCCAAAACCCAGCGGCTGATACAAACGCAGATAGCCTATCAAACATTGAACTTGCAATGTTGCGGAAAACAATTTTGGCGATCTATTACATTAAAAAGATATAATCGTAATCGGGACTTCTGACCATAGAGACTGTAGAATGTGTGGCGGGGAGGCAGACAATAAAGCACATGCTGTTTGGATGTCATGTGCAAAATATCAGAGTTCTTCAATTTAAATATATTTTCATCATCAATTTGAATTTATCGCAATATTAACTAAATACTCTTAATTGATCGACATGTCATAAGCCCTATTCGGCTTCATGTAAGACATAACTGGCACGGTTGACTGGTAGAGAATGCCATTTAGCATTAAGTCCACCATTTGTACTGATAATTGTTTAGTGCAATAAAGTTTAAATAAATAAATAAAATCAATGTAGGCGATTCTCATGAAAGTGAATTTTGTAAATTCTTTTTTGAGAATAAAGTTCATAACCTTAAATTAAATTTTGATCGTAGTAAAAGTGAATAAAGTAAAAGTAGCTTGAAGCTAGATTCGAACCCATGTCTCTTGGCTATCCTCTCAGACATACGCCAGTAGGTGGTTATTGTCCGTGCCTCGGGGAGCCGCGGTGACATGCGTTCAAATCCTGCTGCGCATATTTAAATTTTCACTTAAGTAACACCGTAATGATAAATATGGTATCCTGCCTTTTTGCTCAATAATTTTTCTCTGAAACTGTTACCTATTTAGGATTGTATCCTATAACTCAGGTTAGGTTAGGTTTGTTTTATAACAATCCTAAATAGTTTACAGTTTCAGTGAAAAATGCTTTCGGCGATGTGAAATATTCGGCGAAAAATAATTCTGCGAAAAGGCAGAGAACCGACAAATATATCGAACGAAATCAAATGGAAGCTATAGAGTGGTACCTACAGCATGGTATCTAACGTGGAACGGTCACACGTGTTATATAACCCGGTGCAGTCGTTGCGGGCCCCTGCGCTAGCGCCTGGTTTCACAACTCAGCCACAACAGCCGTTTTCACTTTTTCGCTGTCAAGAACGCGCGCGAACGATAAACAAAATAACATTTCGACCGTCACTGCCAACGTACCCTACCGGCCGACACGGCCAAACCACCAAGCACACGCTCAAGCCAAACCGACCCATCCTACACTACAATTGGGACTAATTTGCATCACATCGAAGTCGCAACTTACGGTAATATTCACCTCATGGCGGAGTACGGCCGACGAGCTACAGGGCCTTCTATTAGCGAATGCTAAACAGCATTTTGAACTTTAATCCTCGATTGATAGTATCCTAATTTATCTAGCAGTTGTATGCGATTAATGGCATTACGGCCTGCATTGCGGAGTGTAGAAACGGCGAGGCTGTTCATTGACCTCTTTTTGGCACATACAAGCTACGTACGACGAAACAAAAGAGCAATTTGAGATATTACTTAGAACCTTGATCCGAAACTTGAGATAACTATTGCAACGGCTTAGAATGTGAAGTAAGCGAGTGGACTTTTTAATATTATTCATATGGGCGACTCTCGTAGCACCTGCGGCTACGCTCGTAGAGATTCGTAGAATACCGCTACGTTCACGTGCATCGACAGTTATTTACTTTATTGAATATTTTTGTCATATTGCCGGTGCTTTTATCTCATAGTGAGAATCTCCAACCAACAACCATATTCTCCTTAAAACCGATCCTTTTCAAAACATTCAACAACTTTTTAGTATTTTTACTAGAGATGGTCTCAAAGTATTGTATAGGAAAATTGCATCTTTTTGTAGAAACAAAAAGAAATCTACGAACATGCGCTTTTTTCTTCCATACGCGAATGACCGGGAATTGAAAATTTTAGGATACATTTTTCGAGTACAACGTACGAAAACACGAACGATACTAAAAAAAACAATAAATTTAATATTCCGGGACACAAAAGTAACTAAACTACAGATCTAGAGAATAAAATTTTGCAATCGTATTTCGTCGGTTTTTTGCGTTTCCATCTCAAACTTTTCACTGAAGCTAATTGAGAAAGTATGCTAAACTGAACCCCCGACAACATTATTCACATCACTTTATCGCATTCAAAAATCGACCGCGTTATTGTATTGTTCTATGACCATTAATTTACCCAACAATATTGCAAACAGCGTCATGTTCAAACCAAAGCCAGTGTTCACAGAACTGCTTACTTGTCATAATGATAGCACGGCTACAAAGGCTGACATTGCCTCTCACCGACACGTAACGTGATTATGTAAAAGGTCTTTACCCTTGTTTATCCGGGGCGAATGTATTAAAGATGTTTTAATTTATTAGCACTTGTTTTGTAGTGGTTACGCAACCGCTAACAATACTGCCCTGCTAAGCCGAAAGGCGCTATGTCTGAGATACGCCATTTTGTATTTTCTGTATAATTCGATAGTTATGACAATTCCGCATGTAATGGTATAAGCCAAATAAATAAGGGGGATAATAATAAATCAATGGTTAATACTAGTGACTGTTCATCTTCTGATAGTGTTTCAATGTCAGCTCGGAAATGATGCTGCCCGTCTAGTACAACTACGGTTCGCGAATCCTGTCACGCGACATAACCTCACCCGTCCTTCTCCCACAGTATAGCAAAGAATGAGATAGGTAATATTTGTCGCGCGAGAAAGAGTTGCGTGTCACACTTGTGCTAGAGGTGCTGTTGTAACGATAAAAAGAATAGTTATTTCAGTCTTTAGCAGATAACTGAGACACCGTTACGGAATAAAATACGACAGAAGGTAAGCTCTGGGCAAGCCGGACTAGATTTAGCCTACTTTTTTTCACAAACAACTAGCAACATTTTCTATACTGGGCAAGCCGATGGAAAATGGATTTTATTCTATGGACACCACGCTACATACGATTAAAATCAGTTAACGATTCGGCCAACCTCGGTAATTGTCGTGAATCCCTCATCTCTCACATAGTTATCAATTTACAGATATGACCTTTAATTATATTACTCGTTGTCTTATTGAATACAAATACAATACAAGAAAGATATGAGCAACAAAACCTTCTTTGTAGCTCGCTCCTTGTTTTGCCTAACAACTTTGCGCCTAATTTCGGTTTGCCTTATTTTAGTTAGACTAATATTATTTAAAACAATTACTCGCTTTGCCTAATTATTATTTGAGTGAAAATCGTTTCGTATAATACTCATTTCACATAATCTTATTTCGTCTAATTTTATTTCACCTAATTTTTAATTCGTATAAACATATTTTGCTTAACAATTTTGCCTAATTTCGTTTTGCCTAATTTTTGTTTAGACTAATGTTCGTTTCGTATAATACTTATTTTACATAATACTATTTCGTCTTATTTTATTATTTCGTCATTCTGACGCTCCGCTCGCTTCGCTCGATCATAAAACAAACCTAACCTAACCTACATTTTTCGATGTTTAACCTAACCTACTAACTGCTAAATTGTAATATATATATAGCCATTCAGCTATGTATTGATTAGATAAAATAAAAATCGACAAGGTAAATAATTATGCTAATTCAGAATTAGACAAAACATTTTTAGTAAAAACGTTATTCGGCTATGTAATGATTAGTTTAAATAAGAATCGACAAAGTGAGTTTTAGATAAAATAATATTCGACAATACAAGAGTTATGAAAATGATCATTTAGGCAAAACGAATTTCGACAAAATAATAATTATGAAAAATGATATTATAGGTACATATTGACTTTAGATAAAATGTTCATTATGGTAAAAGTTGTTAGACAAACAACTTACTACTTAGACACAATTAACTTATGTCTGTGTACGTGTAGGGTAGGGAATAAATAGATTTAGAGAGAAGATTTAAAAAAAAACAGCGTGTTTTGGAAATAATTTCATTGTTTTCATGATGTAAATATTGTATTATAATTGTAAAACCAATTTGTACTGGAAAACTGTGTTCCTTATTTTTAACCGACTTTAAAAAAGGAGGAGGTTCTCAATTCGACGTAAATGTTTTTTTGTATGTATGTTATATTTAAGATTTCTAGAAGACACGTGAACTGATTTACAAAAATCTTTTTGTATTTGATAGGGTAGGTACACTTCCGAGATGGTCCCATGTAAATTTTATCAAAATTGGTCAAGCAGTTTGTGAAATATCCAAAAACCCGGTTGAAATCGGTTTTTAAAAATTTTAATTTGGTGATTTTTATCAATTATTAATCTGACGTAATATCGTACTGTTAATAACATCAAACAGTAAAATATTGACTTATATATGTATTTTTTAATATATTGTATACATGTAGGTATAGCTTTAATAAATAATGAATGAATGTTCAAATTCATGTCGTTTCTGCATAATAAATTTCTTAGGTCTACCGGTTATTAATGTCATCTTGGCAGGTGCTATACATTGCGTTTATGATACTTCAAATTGAATGCTACCTAAAAGCTATGTCCATACTGTCCCCTTTCAGGTTCAACTTGCGCTTTCGTGTATTGCGATCTCGCTCGCATCGTACAAAAATGAGCAAGATAGCAATAGACGAAAGCGCAAGTTGAACGTGAAAAGGGCACAGTACGGACATAGCTAAAAGAAATCGCAGTAATGTATTTCGTGTCCTTTCCGTCTCCGGATTTAGGCGATGTTACCCGAGAAAAGCCGAATCGTTAACTGATTTTAATCGTATTGTACTAGAAGGTTCTTTTTTATCTTAGCAAAAGCGACCAATCTATGATGGTTGCTTTTATCACGCGATAAATAAGTGATAAAGCATCCGTCACGTTTTGACTAATTGCGAGTGTGAGTGACAGATGCTTTGTCACTTATTTATCACGTATAAAAACAACCATCATAACTAGGTCCCCAGAGGACTGTATCTTATTGGTTATTATATTTTTTCTATAGGCTACAAATAGTAGCGACCAATTGAGCGAGCGAATCGTCTCCGTCTCTGTTTGGGCAAATTTTCTTTCGTATATCCGCATTCCGGATATTCGGACATCCGAATGTTATCGCCTACAGCTTACATTTCCCATCAGAACATAATTATCGACTCAGGTTTATGAAATGGCTGTGATATGAGGGTTAGGATAGTTATAGAAAATCAAATTACAGAAAAATCAAAAATCTAAATCTATACCGAGACAAATTCACGAGGTTAAGGCACTATTAGTTTAGAGGTTTTTATTTACATAAATAATTACAGTTTCCCCAGATGGTACGATAGCTATCAATATTTGGTATTAAATGATGTTAATTTTTGTTGTTCCCAAAGTAAATAAAATCATCACGAACTTGCCCCAAACGAGGTTTTTATATCGCAGATAAAGATAAAAAATCGCGAATTGGGTTAATTGATTTATTGTTATAATATATTTGTACTTAAGCTGAATAATCGACGAGAGTACTGACATTAAAATGTTTCAAGGAAATTTTACGTATGTATATACTAGATGCCGTCAACTTCGTCCTCAAAGACTGTTTTTTTACCATTAGTCGGGTAAAAAGTATAACCATTTTATGTGCACGCATTGGTTAAAATCCATCCAGCTGTTTCGGCGTGATGAGCAGACGATTTAATTATTTTGCAACAGTTGGCGCAGTACGGGAGGTGCTTGCTGGGTGGCCGTACAAATCCTGAGATGCTTAGATTCGATGATCTTATATAAGGGGGTGGAAAACTGATAATCAATACAATTTTAGAATTTTATAATAGATTTTGCTGACAAAGATTGTTCTTTTTTTATTATTTATTAATTAAAGTATACAACTTAAATATATGCAATTCCCTGAATAACGGTTTGTACAGTTTGTCTAGCTTTTGTATTTGTTAACATTTTATATTATAAGAGACTGTAATGTGTATATTTTATTACTTAATAAATGAGTTTTCTATTATTGTTTGTCTGCAGGTGTGAGTCTATATAATAATTTCAACAAAGGTTTAGATCTGCATAATGTAAAAACGTGCTACATTACGTTTTCCTTTGTTTCGTATGGGCATTAAATATAGCGCCATCTGTAGATCAGAGGATCTTTGCCTCTTCACACGGAATTCGAACACTTATTTTGTCTTAGGAGAGATCGTAACCCAGTTTATGCAAATAAAATCCAGCCCAAGCCACATTGTTTACAGCTTCACACCGCTCGGGTGCATGCGTTATGAAATTTCCAAGAGACCAAAATACTAAAACGAATTTCCACATACACGTTAACCCATCTAGAAATATTCGATACCTACGCGACGGAGTGAACGGAAAATTTTATATTTTTGTTCCCCTGTTTACGGGCTCACAGCTATTTTAGGGATGGTGTTGCAAGCCTGCGCTAGGCCGACGTACCTCGGACGATTTTTACTTAACCAGCGTGGGAAAGAATGCTGTGGAACGGAGCGACATGATGAGTTGATGAAAATGTTCTTGAAAGGAACCTCGATTGATGATAAACCATTTGATCCACGTATCTAGCCTATTACGGATAAGTGCGTATTATTGCTGTTTTGAACAAATTTAAAGGTGATATTTTACGTAGATACGTTGTTTGTGAACGTTTGTTTTATCTCTTGTCGTTGATAATTTGGCCTTATTGTATTTCAACTTTGAAAAAGTAGTTATTACGTTTATCTAAGTCGAACCTGTACTCTATACCTCAAACTTAATAGTCTCAATGACTAATTGAGTGTTCGCAGGAAATACAAATAAGTCGGTCACTCAGTCGGCAATGACAACACGCAACTAAATGACGCTCTAAAACGCGAACGAAAATAAATTGTTTCGTGGAGACATTTCTGACAAAACGTTTGCGGCCATGCGTTTTAATGTCTGCACGACGATACCCGCAATGCTAAAGTGGTCGCAGACCGTTTCAGACGCAGGTAAACGGCTTTGACTTCGCTATAGTGCGCTCGCTAAAAGCAAACATAAGCGCATCTGTACCTACTTGTCTCATGCGATAAAGGAATTAGGTTTGTGCAGCTCCGAGTCTGAGTGTCTGAGATCCGGTCGCGAGATACATTAATACTAGTACTCCACATGCGAGCGAGTCACGCGATCACCACAGTAACATACTGCTAAAGAAACTGCGAGGAAAACGCCTTCCGGGGTGAACGGCCGGGTTGCGTAAAGCGAGCTCCGTGGCGCAACCGGCGCGCGCGCCTCCCCTCCTCGTGCGGCGCACAGCGCCATCTCTCGGCACGCGGCAGAACTGAGATTCACACGCGGCACATATACCTATCTGTCAGAAATTTAGGTCAATTTTAATATACCGACGGAGATACCCGAGGATGCCCACTATGAATGTTTTCACTAAGGAAAACGACTTGCATATGTAGAATGAATATTAAGGGGGTTAGTCATACTTATTTACCGAGCGCTTTATTATGAATGTTATTTCGCGTAGCGCAGCGTGAGTGACGAAACGATTATTTTATTCGTAGGTCAAGGTTTTGCTTCTCTTCGAAATGGGAAAATTGCCACACATCAGCGACCTTAACATGGGCCGAGTTCGCTAAGTTTCGCAACCGACTACGACTATACACTATGACTAAAGCCTTAAACACTTCCTTTGGACGTTTGGAGTGCAACTTTGTAGCAATGCGTGATTGAATTTACATTTATCTGGTCGTTGTCGGTTGATTTGTTATACATAGAGCATGGATAGTATTCACTTGATTTTCTGCCTTGCAATGCACTTGGCAAAGAAATGGAAAGTCTCAGTTATACAACGACACCTGATTGGGCTGTGAAAGCAGCGCGCGATTTTAATGTCAGTCACCCGTGGTCAAGGTTTTAAAAGTTTTCTTGTGCCTGCGATTATATATTTTGTCCGAGAGGCAGAATAATTATTTTCATATTAAACATGAAGTTACTTTTAACGACGACCTATTCCTTTAACTTAAATGTAGGCATATTTGGCTGATACACTAATGAATACTCAGTGACAATAGAAAAGGGTTCAGTTAAAACTTCAAGGTTGTATAATAGACATTAATCACTTATTTATAAATATAAAATTTTAAGATTTTACTCGTAAACAACGTATTGCGTTTACTCTTTTCGTAATGTTTTCGATGAGAATTATATGGCTCTACACTAACTTTTATTTGCGCGTAATACTTCAAAAGAAGAGCCTTCTAGGTTCTAAATCAAAAACGACACTAAAAATTAGATACAAACAAATTTAACAGCTTTAAATTTCGTAATCTCAAACATAAACCCATCACGAACGCATAAATTCAACTCACACCTATAATGACGTCGCAAGAAAGAAAAAGGCCTCCGGAAAGCGAGAGTAATGGCTCTAGGCGCCAGCGCAGCGTAGACGTAACGGTAACCAGAGTACAACGGGAACGATCGTACCGCAACGAATGTACGGTGTACGCGGTTTCCGTAACGGGACTTACCGTAGGACACGCTAGTGCCGGCGAGGGTGAAAGTGATGTCATGCTTGCTTATTTCACGGTGTGAGAGTTATGAACAAATGAAATTAAGAGCGAGTAGTGATTGGAAAAGTGTGTAACTATAAGATTTTTTTTTTGCGGATTATGATTGCACATTCGGACTGTTTTTTTTACAGAGGTTGGGGGAAGGACTTATAGATTAGCAGCCTTGATTAACAATAAGCTATAGTACCAACTCAACAAACCAGTAGGTATATGGGCTCCATATCATCTTTCGACCTCTGGGTCTAGTCTAGTCTGAGGTCTAGTCTAGGGCAATACGCTCTAATTGCGTGACTAAAAAATTCAGGCACGCGAAAATATCGCTTTTAACTTATGATTAAAACGCCAAAATCAAAAATGAAACAAACTGCCTAATAATTTTTTTTTTTTAATTTACGCGAACCTATACGTTCCGACAAAAGGACGCTTCAAATAAAAGCATAAAACATCGATATCGACAATGATGGCGCGCCGCACTGGCCTGCACCGGTCAGACCCCATTGAGACCTCAGCTTTCACTTTCGATGCTCACGCACACAGCCACAGAATAGCCGAGATATATTTGTGTTGGTATTGCCGTTACATCACGTTGCTTTGGCTGACGCATCCAAGCGAAAGGTCAGTATCTATATATAGAATAGATGCGCTCACTTTCCATAAGAATGTATTTGCTTTTTTGATTCGGTTTGGAGGTCGACGACCTCTAGCATGCTGTTCGGAAATGATAAATGGGCTTTCTTTTTCTTCTGATTATGTTTTTGAGATATCGCAGATTTATCATTTAGTAATTGGCTTGTAAATTAAGTATGAGTCGATTTATCATTTATTAATCGCTTTTGTAAATCTGAAAATGTGAACGGATTTGGAAGAACGCGCTCAGTCACATTTTGCGAAATTTTACAGTAGGTAGGTACCTACAGAAGATTTAAGTTGTCAATATCCCTTTAGTAATAATATAGTTTTAAAAGTAAAATAGGTAATAGATGGTTTATTTGCATTCAGCAACTTTAATTAAGACGATGAATATTTTTATGATTTTTTTAATGATATATTTTTTTATATCAAAATAGGATGGTAATATTTGGTTCATACCAATCCTGACTAAAGCCATACTCCATTCAATCGATATATAACTTCACAGCGGGTGTAAAGAACGTTCACACGTTAACAAAGCCGAGTCCGTGACTCGCGCGCAGCATTATGTCGGCGCAAAGGTCCGGTGGCAAGGCCGCTGCGCCCGCGCTACGTGGGAACCCGGGTCCTAATAATGTACAAATAACTTAAGTGCATAGATATTTTAGCAAGAACAGGCGTGTAGACAATTATTTTTGAGGATGTTAATCGAATCTATTCCGTTTCCAAGATATTCAGCTTTGACTGAAACAAGTGGCAGTATAATTTTTATGCTACTCATTAAATGAGGGTCTCATGATAAACCTACATACACCTGGATTAGGAGTTTGATCACCACCTTTGATTTATTTATTTAGGATATTTTTCTGAGCTTCAAATCCTTTAATAATAGTGTCGGGCCCTTTTAATCATAGTTTTACTTCTAATCATTGACTAAGATATAGAACTTTATGACGTTAAAATGGTGTTAGATTATAAGATACTGAAGGGCGCATTTGTCTTTTCTTAAGTAGGCACCTTTATTAAGCCTAAGAGTCATTGTCATGAGTGTTTTGTAAGCGATAGCGCCTACGACATCCTGTTCGTACGGTGTTGGCAGTAAATGTCCCGTCTAATAATTTTGCACTATCATTAAGTCTTAGTATTGAATCGTTGCGGTAATAATGTACAAAAATGATCAATATATCCTTTTTCTATTGATAATTTGATTTGCCCTTGACCTGTTAGTAGCTACAGTCCGGCCAAAAAGAGTAGAAATTAAAAAGTGGCAATACTGTAGTGTCGTCCCCGTTTTCTTAGATTGATTACAAAGGGACGACACTACAGTATTGCCACTTTTTAATTTCTACTCTTTTTGGTCGGACTGTAGTAGCAGTCGCGTTGTGGTGGTAGGCTAGCCGCAGTATGTGTGGGGTGCTGTCGCGCGGGCGCTCGGAACAGCGGATGAGTAACTAGCTGAAGCAACTGGTCCCTTGTGCTGTCAGTTTCTAAAACAAAACTAGCTGGGCTTTACTTTCTGTGGGACATACCCTTACCATGAGAATTGTAGTTCTACAAAGTAACCACTAGCTAGCAATTTTTCACACTGATGATAATCCTTTTCACCGAGCGAGGAAAGCGTCTCGGTTTCATCTTGGTCAAAAATTATTTCGTAATAAGGTCAAGGCTTAAAAGAGAAAAAAAGTTCACTTCTAGACATACAAAAAGTATTCAAAGTAATAATGAACTCGAATATTTGTGCTTGGGACATGGTTATATTCTATGTATTTAAGTATATATTTATCTATAAGTATGTATATCATCGTCGAGTACCCATAACACAAGCCTTCTTGAGCTTAATTTGGGACTAGATCGATTTGTGTGAGGTTGTGTCATATTTATTTATTTATTTTATAATTCTAATGTTTAATTGTGTATTGACGGCGGAATATATTTATATACATACATGTATGTAGATACTTTGATATAAATTCATTTTTAAATTGTGTTACTAAATCTATACACATGAACGTACGCTCACTGCAGCTTCAGAGTACGCGCCACGTCAACTGACAATTTTATAACTATATGGCATCATTGACCCTAATTTTAGACAATCGCCTGCGCACAGACATCGCGACAAAACAGTGACATTAGGGACATACAACGCTGATACTATTATTTATAACTGGATTTTAATCAAGTTCACGCTTTTATAAAATATTGGCATTGATAACAAAGGTATATCTCGGACAATATTTAACCGACTTTTAAAAAGGACGTTCTATGTTTGACTGTTGTATGTTCTTGTTGAAGTCCTGTGTTCCATGACGCAAGTCATGTATCTTTCAAAAACTTAGTGTTTTTTTTGTGTTATTGTATGTTAATATAGCCATTTATTCCTTGATACGACTGACATACTCTCTGAGGTCGTACACCGTCTGTGCGATAACAATAGAAATAAACAATTGATAAGCGAGCAGCTAAATAGGATATCATCTCAAAGATATCAAAGCAGCCACTAATATCGCAAACCGGAGTGACTGGAAAATTAGAGCAATTAAAAAAATCAGTTAGAGCTCTGAGTGATTGTAATGTCATCGTAGATGACCGAACTGTTTGCTTTATTATACCATTCAACTAGAACTAATGGTGCTTTCAAAAATCGGAGTAGCCCCGTTTTTACCTAAAGTAATCCGATTTTACGGTGCAATTCTGTTGTTAAATGGTCACACGCTTACGTGCATTAAGATAACAAGGACTGACTAATAAACAGTCTTCAATTCATTCGGTCATGATAATCATTTTCTGTTTAATTTATTGAAACTAGTGCGATGTAACTCAATGAAATGATCATAAACCAAATAAACGAAGTCCATTTACAACCGATTTACCCTATTATTACGGCCCAGTCTCGATTTCGCGCATCCAGCGGCCATTGGAGGGAGCGACATACCATACTCGGATCTCCTGCTCCCACCTATGACTGCCGCTACCCGCTCCTCAGGTCGCGCGGATTCGTGGCCGGCCCATTAGGTTTCATGAAATCAGTCATACAACACACAATCGTACATTTAATTTTATTCATGAAAATATTCTTGTTCTTGAGGCACTGGAAAGTTTTCAAGTTTTGTGCCAAGAAATTACTGAAATCTTCCAGTCATGCGTTTGTGAGCGACTAGCGGTTAACAAAGGTATATAAATACACGTTTTGTTTTTGCTCTGATTGTGTACAATCATTATTTATGTTTTCTATGCATCCTTTTAAGAAATATGTGCGACTCGTGTGTAGGTATACTTAGAGCAAAGATTGCAATGCACGGACACGGCGACTATAGAGAGGAAATCGGGACAAATAACATAAAGAATACCCCTAAAGCATGGCTCGAAGGCCTCGAAGATCCAAGGCACATGAAATGAAACGGTTCTAAAAAAGTGATTTTGCTAAAAGACAGATTTAGTTCTGCCTTAGAATGTGACATGCAGATGAATATAAAACAACATAGCTAATGCATTTGCTCACGCCGGGACATAAATTATACGGACGCGTCCGTTTTGGAACTAGGGCGAGTACTTATTCCAGCTATAACTATTTGCGCTGGATATTAATTCATAACTTTACAAAATTTCACGTGTAATCTGTGTATGTTTGTATTAATTTTCCGTAGAGGTGTGCAACAAAAAGTATTCTAAAACATTGTAATGTTAAAGGATTTCAACCTGAAAAAAAAGGTACTAGAGATAAGATAATACAAGACAAGCATTTCTTAGTTTGGAACTAGGTCGATTTGTGTAAGTTTGTCCTTTAATATAGGTATATAATTTTAGCCAACCGAATGTCACAGAACAGTATGTCAGTTTTGCATTTGTATATGCCGATATCAGGTTTTTCAGCTACCAAAAAACTGTAATGACTGACTGACTGACTGACAAGTTGACAAGTTGAATGTAAAGGGAACTAGACCGTTCAGGCTTGAAATTAGCTACTTGCTTACTATGTCGTTTCAACTCAGCTCTATTTCAAATTCCCTCGGTCTCCCCTAATTATCATTATATCCTGTTTATGATTTAAGCGGACGCATGATTCGCTTATGCCTTCGTGGAAACGTTATCACAATTGCTACATATCTCGTTGCATAACTTGCATCGCTTGTCTCTAAGCCTATATGCTCTAACGTGTACTGTACGCATAGTCGCGTGTTCTCAAGTTATACTTAGTTGTCTTTTTTTATTTTTATAAAAAAAATACACTTGTATTGTCAAGTGGTCTATATATTAATACCTTCCTACTTTTCTTTTACTTAACGACTATAATATATTATAGTGAATGACATCTTACATAAATCGATGTAACCCTAAATTAACGCATGCGTTCACGGTCATACATGTTTGTTCCTAAGCCACGCCCCTTGGCAGTGAACAACGTTGAGCAATGCTTGTACTGTGGGTATTATAAGATACCAATATACTTGTATATTGGCAACAATAATTTAACAGTATAGCCTACCAAGCGTCGGTCCGGCCCAGGGATAGTGACGCTACCATCTTTCATATGGCAATGTGCATAGGTACGTCATATATTTGCATCAGTCAAAGATTTGTTATTAACCAAATTCAAAACATTGTTTACCGGAATACTGCTCAATCCTTCGTTCTTCTTGCGAAATAAATACTGAATCCTATTGAGCAAACTTAACTTTCATCACTGTGGATACTTTGGGCTTTATTATGCAAAAATTACTTACAATTTGCGGTATATTTAGTCCTGTTTCCTCTTTTTTACATCAGTGACATTTACAGTCCGACCAAAAAGAGTAGAAATTAAAAACTGGCAATACTGTATTGTCGTCCCTTTCTAATCAATCTAAGAAAACGGGGACGACACTACAGTATTGCCACTTTTTAGTTTCTACTCTGTTTGGTCGGACTGTACTGACTTTCAACGTCAGTTACCAAAAATTTGTCGTTGCCAGTAAAATAAATTACCAGTAAAAATTCGCAATATGGCGTGGCCGGGTAAAGCCCCCTGTTATAATACAGTACAATTAGGTTTTTCATGGACTTTCTCAGGCGGGACGACAGATGGTTAACTCTCGAGGTATGAGAGATCACGAACCAGATTTCCAAAAATCAGCAATGAAAGGAAGTTTTAAATATTTTTGGGAAATAATACATTCACCATAAATTCCCATGTTTAAAAACACAATAAGGTGCCATCACGAAATTGGTATATATTAGTCTTGAAGTGAAAGCACTAATTATATGAAAGTACCTACACTCTTGCCTTTAGAGCCTTGCCTTGCCAACGATATTTAAATTGCACAAACCCATTATGAACTGGGGGCATTTAGTAACGTAAAACTCTGCCTTCTGATCCGGCGGTCCTGGGTTCGTATCCTGGCAAGGCCAAATATTTGTGTAATGAACTCGAATATTTGTCTCTGGGTCATCGATGGTTTTTACGTATTTTATCTATACGTGTATGTATATCGTCGTCTAGTGCCCATAACACAAGTTTACCTAGAGCTTACATTGGGACTAGGTCAATTTGTGCAATGTTGTTCATTATTTATTTATATTTTAAAATCTACGCGCTGCATAGATACGGTAAGTATTTAAATAGTAGGTATATTTACGCATTACGCTATACGCGCATTATTCATAAGTATTTTATTACTACGGGTACCGATAGATGTAACTAGTAATACATTCCTACTGCTATTGCCTTGTAGAGTTCGTTGACGCATCTACGTTTTGTCCAAGCGACCTTAAGCCCATACCGCGCTAGACCAAACTAGTAACAACGTACTACGTTCGAATCGGTCTGTCTCTCTCGCTCAAACTAATTCTTCAACTGCAATGAATGAGACGAGGTTAGTGATGGTCCTGGCGTTCACCTTCGCAGCTAAAGTATAGAAGGCGCTAACGAAAATGAAGGGCGATGGTCGGTTTAAGACTTTGAAGGCGAACTTGGGTTACTAATTAAGAGTCCACGCTTTGTATTGTTGTTGCCGAAACTTAATCCTGTGTGCTGTTAGTGCTGTAAGAATTTCAGAGGCCGTGTGATTGTGCAATATGGAAGTAGACGCTGCCTTACCGCTCAGCCACTACTTTGCGCGGCAGCGGGGAGCGGTACGGGTTTCTCGGTCAGTCTCGCTCGGATCTCTCGCTCAACCGCTCGCCGCACCGCTTGCCGCCGCGGCATGTCCGTTACATAGGTATACAGGCGTCCCGGGCGAACTATTCTTATGTGGAGCCCTAGGCGCCCCAGACCTGGTTAAGGAAACCCCGTTTAGGTACCAGCGCCCCGTTCGACCCCTCATAAGCCGCCACTGAGTGCGCGGGTATTGAGAGTAATATGCATACTGTAGTCCACTTAGAGAGATTATGGTAGGTTACTAGAAGGTCACGTTAGTAGCTCCGTTCGCAAAATAGCAAAAAGGCGTAACAAACTCTTTTTTACTTAACATAGTTTGATAGAATGTGTCAGTAACCATCTCGTGGTAGTACTATCTCTGTAATCAAATATTATGAAAATCAGTCAAGTTGTTTTGGCGCTATGATTATGACATTCCGACCGGTGGTACTCGGTAGCCTCTAGTTTCTGTCTACAATATTTTTTTCATATATAGCTACAAATACAAATACTCTTTATTGCACACCTCCAACATCAAGGGATATACAACACAACATGAGATACATTCAAATAACAGGCAGAGGTAGACAACAGGCGGTCTTATCGCTAAATAGCGATCTCTTCCAGACAACCTTTAGGTAGCGGAGTAGCTACCCTAGGGCCTTTCAAATAGGACCATAGTTTTTCTACGATTTTCCATGCACATATAGAAAATGAACATCAATAAAGGAAAGTAGCATATTAAACTTTTAATCGCTGTTTATCTATCCTCTTCTCATGTCCCTCTCTCTTCTGCAACACGTAAATAATAAGTTCTCTAAACATTTCGCCCCGAACCAGCATGTTTGCAGTGACGTCATCAACTTTCACCAACCTTGGCACATGGCACAATAGATAGTCAGTCCTGTCAAGTTCGCATACAAATGGATATTATCTTTAACTCTTGACGCGGAAGGCTTAGATTGTAGTAGTTTAACCATCTTTGTAGGTGGTTCTAGGTGGCCAAACTTCATTTGTATGGCAGAGGCTGTCAACGATCTAATCCGTAAGAGCATCAATCTTGCCCCGTTTGTATTTAAAGTCATTAGGATGCTAGGAGAAAGTACATTACATGGAACTTTCGAGTTGAATTTTGGCGAAGTATTCATTTGAACCCCGACGGCGTGATGAAAAGAGAATTTGTTAATATCTGCCTTTATTTTGTATCTGTGTAACTTTCATAGTTCCACCCGATAAGACGAGTTGAGTGTGTTAAAATTATTACCAATTCAAAAGACGGAATTTTTAAATATATCCAGGTATTACGCGAGCACTGAAAGTGCTTAGGATAAATTTGAAGTTTAAATATGAAAACTCGTTCACGATTCCAAAGGCAGAAATGTTAAATATATTCAGCAAAAATAGTGATTCGCGTCGGGGCATCTAAATAATATTTGTAGGTTACATTTGTAGAGTTGATAGATGAAACCATTTCTGAACAACAATAATAGAATATGAAATAAACTAGTGTGATAATTGATAGGCTACTGACATGACTCTGTGAGCTGCAAACCTCGCGAATTTGTTTCAACACTTCTGTTTTCTTCGCCATTTTGAAACTGACGGAAATTTTATCGACATTTACATTCTATGTACTTATCGAACCCAGCTACAAAATGTCATGAGAATCGCTTGAGAAATGCGACCTAAGTATAGGAGAAAACAGCCGGAGAATATCTGCACATAACTACTCGAAAGAATTTTAGGCCAAGCTGAATCGGTGACGATTCTCTCGCCCAATAAAGTTACACAAAAAAGCTTGTAAAATGGTGAAAAATAAAAATAATATAAATAAACGCTTACGACGTAATCGTAACCTATTGTGATTAATGATTATGATAACTTTCAGACAATCTTCGAAAAATATCACCTATAAAATTGAACTTATTTATTATCAACGATATGAAAACCATTTTCGGCGCTCCACAAACGAAATCAAGCCGTATTCGTACGTGCATTGGCTACAAACAGCGTATATGGCGTTATCATTATCACAAATAGGAGACAGGTTGCTCGGCAGATAACCCAAACGAAAATGCGAACAGTATGATAACTTGATAAGCCGCGAGGCTACGCAATCGTTAGGTAAACATATGGGTCACTGAACCGACCTAGTTTCAAGAAGCGCGGGTTTTCGTGAAACTGGATGATTCATCAGCACCTTTTGCCGGCGCGCTAAAGTCTATATTCGGTGGAAAACGCGACGCCTATTGTGTCCGACGGACGCGTGACGTCGTGTTCATTAAATTTGGATTATCGGATATTAGGAAATTGTAAGTAGTTTTTTTTTATATTTCGTCTGTAATTATTTTGCAATACTTTTTATCTCGTTAGTACATCCAGTTACAAGTTTAGTTATTTTATTCGTGTTTTTGTTACTTAGTGACGTCGGTCAACACACGAAATCAACTTGTCAGCGGGATTTATAAGTTAGTAATCAGAAAAGCGCGATGTAACATTTCCTAAGCATCTAAATAGGCACCTTACAGGCGATTCTTTAACGAAAATTTATCGAATTTTCTAATAATAATTGCACTTGCAAGGCATTATTAATGCCATAATACAAAGTACGGCACATATATTAAGATTATTTCATAGAATTTTTATTATGTAGAAGTTTATGAACAGATAAACGTATTCATATTTTCTGTTTTCTTAAGATGAATATCCTAAAATATATAATAATCCTAAAATAGATAAGAAGAAATAATTTAGATAAGTTTATTGTTTTACTCCCAAGCAAGGATTTTGCGATGACGAGACTATTCAACATGATTTGAACTGAAATAGCAAGGACCAATCAAAGTCTTACAAGTAAATATAAATACAACTTCAGTAAAATTTGTAAGGAGTCATGTTACTGATCAGGCTAATAATAAATAAAAAAAACATGCCCTATTAACACATCGAATTGTTTATTGCCTCAGTCTATTCCCAGAAATGGTTTCCAAATTTACATAGGTCGTAAAAAAATGTACATATACCACCATATATCGATTCTTTATTTTATTCTGATCAAATGTCTATATGGCACTAAATACACTTAGACTGCTCTAAAAGTCAGAAATGACCGTCATAGTTCAACATTTCTACGGAGCGCTAAAAACGTACCATACAAATGGCCAAGTGACGTCATTTGTGTATTGGTTACCAATATAATTATGTATGGAGATAAGTAATTTGCCATTTTCCCCGTGATTAAGTACTTTTAAGTTCATAGTTATAAAACAGAACTATGAGTTTATAGTGACCTTACTCGCTAGCGAATGGGTAAACGATTTGTATGGAGACTTGTAGTTCTAAAAAGTAACCGCTAGCGGCGCTGAACTGTGGCGTTAGCGAGTACACTCTCTTAAACTCATGGTAGGGGTACGTCAAAGTACAAGTCACACTATTATATATATACCTATCTGACAATAGTATTATCCTATAGATATAGGGAATTCTCCATATAAATCGTTTACGCTGTCGCTAGCGAGTACCGTCACGCTAACTTAAGGGCTTCGCACATTATAACAACTCAACGGCGACTCTTTTCTCGATTACTAGGTTTAAATTCAAAAAAATTACTACGCGTCGTCCACTCGTCGTCCACTACTAATATCATTTTTTGAAATTAAACCTAGTAAATATGACATAGGGCTTAAATTTCAATATTTGGCATAGAATCGAGTCGCCGTTGAGTTGTTATAATGTGCGAAGACCTTTATAGTAAGGGTATAGCTGCATAGGTTTTATCTGAGACTACACGAAGGTCTGCATTGTCAGGATTTTGTGTAGGTATCAACTACTGACGAATGACTGGCTCAGTGGTACATGGTCACTTACCTTGCAAAAGGTCAGTTTAGAAGAGGTGCCTTTCAAAATTATGTCCTATTCTGGGTTGGAGTACTCGTGTTTATTCCAAAAAATACTAGCGATTTTAGTGATGGTGGAACATTCCAATATCGAGTAGTCAATGTCAAAACTAAGATTTTTCAGGTACTTTCTGTTTCTCGCAGCAAAGAAATAGTTTAATAGTCAGGATGTGTCAAAATTAATGCTTTAAGAATCAGACAATAGGGGATGCCACTGATGTTGAATTATACAATTATCCGCACGCCTATTCAATGTCGTTACTATACGTAATACCTGTCTTCCTGTAAGTGTTTTAGTTCACAACTAACGCCACTCCCTTATCGTACACGTAATAGTTTTTTCCCATGTTCTGTTTTTCTCAAAAGATCTTCTTTTTATTGTGAAATATTACCCTATTATATTCAAGTAAGAAATAAATGAATAAGAAATAAACGAGGCCCGTTCATAATGTCATACCAATTTTTATAACGACCTATATATGCTAATTCCGAAACTGTTCTGGAAATAGGGCTCTTATACCGCAATGAACAATTATATTGTAACAATATATGACACCTGTGAAAAGTTATTTATATTGTTTTTTTTACTTTCTCTTGACCTTGCTGTTTTGCACTACGAGTCAATCGTGATGTCATAACAAAATGCTTTCTAAGAAGAAAAATAATTAAACATATCTAATTGGCAAATTGGATGACATTATTAATATTATTATCCTAAACTGACCTAAGATATTTTACGACATTATAAAAAAAGGTTTATTTTTAGGTACATCCCAATTAACCCCAAATCCCGTTTATTCTAGGATAAGCTATTTAAAGCACACAATAATTAGTTTCGAGATAACATTCACTACGTAAACATTGAAAATTTCGGCAGTTAATTGAAATACTCAAATATGTTCAGTTCATTTTATTACTTATTTCAAATGAATGTCTGAGCATTATGTTTATCCGTAGTAAATAATTAACAGCGGTTAATTTATTAGGCTGGCAAAGTTATTGTAGGTAACAATTCACTTTGAGTGACAATGACTTATATTATTTGAATTATGCCCATTAGGAAACCATACCAATTCAGAACCAGGGCAATTGTCACAATAGTTATCTATACTACTATACAATTCTTAAATTTGTATTGAGTCTATGGAGGGGTATAACAGGAAATATCTTAACAGCGCGATGCACGATTTGCATGGGCACGTGGCGCCATCTGTTTATAAAAATATCTTTGCCCGCTGATCACGCCATTACGGCTGGATGAATTATAATATAACCAATTTTTGTACAGGGATATCTGGTCATCCGAAGAATGTTATAGGATATTTTTACCTACGGTACAGAAAATAGGCTATACAATAGAGTTATTTCCTGGCTTGGTTATAATTTAATGTGTATGGTTCCAACCGAACACATTAAACTATAGGAAGAGGAGGGGATATGTAAGTTTATGCCTACACTTATGTTTGTGGGCTGTATGAAATGTAAGAAAAGAAGAAAAATAATTGTCAGAACGGTATAATATAATGAAGTATGAGACAATTCAATGACGTCAGTGAACGAAAAGGTGAAAAAGGAGCAACTCTAGTTCCAATCCGACTGCGGTAAAGCTGAAATACATAGGGTTATAGTTGAGCAGTCTATGGATGCATATTTTAATTTAAGTGTATAAAATGATAACGCGTAAACTAATAAACCTATTTTGATTATGGAGGTGTCTGTCTATAAGTAGCTATTTTAAATTACCAAATTACCAATACCACCAAAATAAGCATTAACCGACTAAGTTATTTCATTGTAGTTCTGGATATAACATTTCATGCTTACATACGGGTAAATTACCCTGCACTCAATACTAAATCAGGGTAGTCATAATCATTTATACAAACATTAAGGAAAGAAAGACAGCATATTACTATCTGTAAAGTAGTACATAAAAATGGCGACCAATGCATTAATTAAAAATATGTTCAACTAATAGATGGCGCCACTGCAGCTAAATCCAAGATGGCCGACTGAAACGCCATCGCGAAATATTAAAACTAATGTCATATGACACAAATGGCGGCAAAATTTGTTATAGTCAACTTTAAAAAAAGTTATTTGCTAGACCTTATTTGATTACTTATTTAGTTATAAAAATAGGCATATAATTCTATAATGAATCGATTACTAATATAATGATCATTTTTTGTTCTCAGTCGTGATAACATAAATAGAAGATTAAAATGCATTTAATAAATATATATGACCATACTTAGTCCTAAGAGAAATAAGTCAAATGCTTTACAAAGTGAAAAAGTATACGTAATTGAGTCTGATGCTTGTAAAACTCGCTTTATATAAATTATAGAAAAAAAATATATTGTTGTACATTTCTTATCGCATAAATGTAAAAAACGCGTTGCTAGTGCGGTGTGTGCGTGGCCGGCTATCATGACATGACAAACAATGAATGAAACGACGACTGTAAAGTGCATGCCAACGTGTAAAACAATAACAAAAAAAATAAACAAAAGCAGGACAATAAGAAAACTATACATCGTAACAGTTCTCACCGTAAAACATTTTGGAAAAAAGTCCTTGTCCGCGGGTCACATGTGTGTCCATTCAACGCAACCGGAGCCAAAGAGTTCATAAACTACACACTGAAACGGTCACAGAGTACGGTTGCAGTACTGAAGCTACCGAGTCGAGCGGAGCGGGTAAGCGCTCGCGGCGCTCGTACGGAAGTAGGTTACAAACTAAAGTTTTGTTTGCGTGAGGCTGCGGCAGTGCAACTCGCGCTAGCAGCGGCCAGCGACGTCGCTCGAGACGTCCCTCGCCCCTCCCCCCGCATCTGCGCATCTTTCACTTTCGGCCCCTGCGCCGCCCGCCCTATAACTACCCTTAGCAAAGGGCCCATTCAAGCGTTCCGCTATTAGGTATTTACATTCATGATCCTATTTACTAGGTTCCCGCTGTTGACATGCCAGTAGTAAATTTACTACGATACCGGGATGTCTAAGTGAGTGTGCAAATTACCGCACCTCATTCAGGTTCATAAACGCTAACTAATCGGCTCCTTGAACCGAGAAATTGCCAACGACCTATTCAATACGATTGCACTAGTATGAAAGTGAAAATAAGTTAGTTTCCAGGAGTTGTTTGTGTTGTTAGACTTTTTCGCAAAAGAAAAAATCCAGGAATATAGTTTAATAACTTACTGCTTTTACAGTAAAACCCCTTAATTTCAACGTGTATTTGGAAAACTAGGCTAATTTGAAATCACTCAATCTTAATGTCTGTCAATCTTTTGTTAAGGATAACATAATATTCTTCTATAAGTAAATAATTGCAAAAACGTTGGCCTCTGTCTACTTTGGGATTTTGCACACACAAATTTATTTCGGCTATCATCAGCGTTACCCTTCAGCGAGGTCCAAATGCCTATAAATATCGGGCTAAAATTTACGTTTAATTTTAATCAATCCTCCAATACCCGTAAGCTATTGATCGAGGGGATAGAAGTGAATGAACTTCATTTTAATATTCAAAAAATATTATTTCTTGCCGAGAATTGCCGACATTTTAACTCTGTTAATGCGCTGTAGGATAGATTTTGCAAGTACTTATAGTACACAGTGTATTTCACATGCAATCCAAAGTTACAGGAGAATTCATGTATACTAAATATCAAAGCACCTTTATAGTGGCCTGATTGAAAATTATGGAGTTTTTTAATTAGGTCTCTCTAATTCTAAATATGTAATTTAAAATTGAAGTGTCGACGATTTTGAATTAGGTCATTATAATTCTAAATGTGTTAATGTACGCATTACAAGTAACATATAATAATTGTTGTATTTCGCACCGTGTATAAATATTGTTGGTAGTTGGTATTTTTAGAATTTTTGACAATCCCTTAAGGAAATATTCTTATATTGTAACCACATTTAACTGCATTACGATTATGACATGTAAATATCTTTTGTTACAATCGATTGTTATGTTTTTTACTATTATTATATTATCTAATTTTTATCTTTATGACGATCATAGTATAAATGCATGTAAATTGTCTTAGCGTAATTTATACTGACATTTTATATTATGAAGTAAATTAAAAAAAAAAAGTATAGTACTTTCGAATATGCTAAGACCTTAGCTTGTATAGCGAATTTGCTAGAAGTGCTTAAATTTCCTTGAAAACAGTTCCGTTACTCCACCAAACGCTGATATTAGTACCAGGAGCATACGAGTGAGGTGTAGCATAGGTCGGCAGCGCACGCTCGCTCCGGTGGGCGAGCTCCACTCATTGTCGGTGGTTATGTAAGTAGAGGCCGCGGCGACGCCGCTGCTTCGAGTCAACGAACGGACTTGACACGGGCCCGCCGCCCGCGCGCCCCGCACGCCCCGCGGCGCCCAGCACCGCTGCTGAAACCACCAGCTGCGAAATTAGGTCACGAGCCACCTCGCCTCGACCACCGCTCTGAGACCCCTCCGAACGCAACCGGCGGATACCGCACGCAGGGTCTCAGAGGTCGATCTTCGCTGGTGCTTCGAGATGATACAACCTTCGGTCTGGTAGCGGGACGGGTCAACTATCTATCGATTTTCAGCGAGCGTTTGAACTATAAATAATTAAACGGGTTCAATGGTAGCTACCTAGTTCCGGTGTCGGAATAGTGTTGTTCTTTTGTTAAAGTGTCGATCTATCATTTTCTGGTCGCCTATACGATATAATGCGAAAATAGGTTGTTTACATATTTATTGTTTATTGCTTTAGAAATAATTTTCATATAAGTGTGCATAATAAATAATGGTAATTTCTAATCGTGATTGTAATTTTCAATTTAATACAGACAATTTATGCTTAGCTATACGACGATCCTAATAATTATGTATAAATAAATCACTAAAATAAAAACAGAATTAATTTTCGAAATCGAAATATTTCCATGCAATTCTGCAACACGCAATGATACAATTCAGTGCATTATTAATGTATTAAATATTTTCTAATATCAATGCATGAAAATAGAGAAGGAAAACCAGCAGTGCGCCCGTCGTCGCCATCGAACGGTCGTGTCAACGAACGTCATTGAAAGCTCTCTGCACAGCGTTAGAAACTTCACACTTAACCAGATAAGGTTAAAAATCCATCGGCAACCCGCCTCCATCTAGCCTTGGCTCCTACTAGCCCGGCTGACTTAGACATTCTATCCACTTTTACACAGGCTACCGTATATTTAAAGTGCATACGTATTACAAGTGTAATGAATCATTATTAATGATTGATCAATTTTTTTGATATATGTTATTTCATGCGCTATATTTGTCACGGTTGTCAGTCGATGTGAAACTATGGTCGTGACAGCGCGGTGCAATTGTTTTACGAAAAGTGAATTTTAGACGGTTTATTTAAGAGGCCTTATAATTTCTTTTTTCATATTACGACAAATATATTGATAATTTCAACAAACTTTTTGAAGTGAAAAATACTTTTCCATGAGTTCTAGAAAATAACATAGCTATTTCATGCTTGCATTGCGTGCAGTCAAAAATAACCACAGTTTAAGCGTTAATTTGTCAATTTCGAGTAGTTTTTACAACAAAAATTATCAATGAAAAATTAAAATATATCTACCAATAAATCTCAATAGCCCTGTTCTAAGTAGGTAGTAACATTGATAATATGTTGAGAAACATGTTTGGTCATAGAGAAAAAATTCTAAAAATCGGCATTTTATTACGGATAAAGAGCTTCAATGTCATTAATGTATTATTACAGAAGCCAAAACTATAATTTTTATTTGATTATACCGACTAGTTTTTAAAATATAAAAAAAAATTAGAAAGCAGCGTCATCAAAGAATGGGCCCATTACATGACCGTGTGGAACATTTGACACTCATAACAGTGGCACAAATTCCATACTAAATCCGCCTTTTAGTAATAGTCCTACTGTAACATTCTCAATCTCTAGACTGGTAGACCCATAACCAAAACAATTTTTTGGGTTCATTAAAAAGTCAACCTTAACCTGGGCAGTGATCTACGGAACACGTCAGCATCACTAACTGTCTGAATAGACGGAATCCTCATAAGATAGGATAAGATAGAGTATCAGTAGTAGAGTTTTGTTGTTGTAGTTTAATGAATAATCTAGAATAAAATAAAAACTTATACGATATTCACTGAATGACGGAAAAAAATACTTAAAAACGGAAAATATTCGCGTGACGTTGAACGTAACTTACAATAATGATGTCAAACCGCTTTACATCGCAATGATTATAATAGTTTATAGCTGTATTTAACGTTACGTACGTAATAAAAAAATCGAACAGCGCTTCAACCGTCATCGATATTAAAAATTGGTTAAAGATGGCTATAATATGTTTTTTTTACGTTTTTAACCCCCCCAAATCTCCGTCCATTTTGGAAATTAAAACGGTAAGGCGAATAGATAAATAACTTGTTAATAATCCAACGTTCTCTAGCTCAACATTTGGTTCAAAAAACCGCACTTTTAATTGATACCGCTATTTTCAGATGAATCAGTCAACCGATCGAATCTACCAGTTTTATGCGGGAGCCCTTTGACTCTTAAACTTATCTTTCAAATGTTTTATTTCGCCGAAAAATCACTTTGCAGAATTCTTATTCCTTTGTAGTCATATTATTTTTGCCATAATTCTTGCAAATATCATCCTTTTGATTAGGTTTGGTTTCCTTAATATCGATCTCAAATAGTTTATGGTTGCAAAGAAAAATACTTTCTACGAAATGTTTTTTCGTCGAATCGAAACATTGGACGAAATGAGTAACATGACGATGAAGAAATAACATATATCAATGGTTCAAGTTTGTAGGAGTCAAAAGGCTCCCGGATAAAACCGGTAGATTCGATCGGTTGATCGATTCGACGAAAAATTATTCTAGAAGACGATATAGACCCATTTTATACTACTGAAGCTCATATTGTCTACGCGCCACTGGAACTTATTTACGTTTCCGTACTCAAGGGCGGCGGTGATGCATATTCAACAGTATCTGTTAGGTTCACGTAATGGCATGGCACCTTCGTAGTCGTTAATTATAATAAAAAGTCTCCGTGCCAAGTGCATGGGTTTAATCACAATAACTTAGGCTTATAGTGAGCATTCGCAATATTGTCATGCTATAGGTAAATACTTTATTAATCTCTTGCACTGGTGACGTGCGCCAATAGACGTTTGATAGGAATATATCCGCGCTGCTCACAAACATAAACGTAGACATACATATATGTATACATACGTGAAGGGCATTCCTTGTGGTTTTTCTGATACTTAATGTGAGTCACAATTAAATGTGCGGCTAAGGGTATTGTATGCAGAAGTCTGTCAGTATAGAAGCGGTATGGTAAAATTGAGCGTAAGCCGATTATGACATTACATAACGACCCACATATCAATAAATTGGATTATTCGTGGAGTCATTGCAATATATATTGCGCATGCCTTTACCGAATGCCAAATGAGGTTAGGACCACCACAGAGTGGATTCTCTATATATACTCGAATAGGAAACACAATAGGCCTCGACGGTGATAGTTTTAATTATAATACCACTCATTTTATTCAGGTTTTTTTAGCCAGTGACTCAATAAAAATGAATGTTCCCAATCTATGTATCTCTCGATAAATAAAAATAATCGCTTAATGTGTTGCGACAACGGCAGGACCAATTTAGATATATTTTTTAAGTAATCCTAGAAGTTCGAAGAAGCTTCTGAAGAGAAAATTTGCGTAAATTTCAAAGAAAACCTAATAATCCCACTTTACTTCCTTGCTTAAGTTACTTTCGACAGAATGAATTCTGGCCGAGCCCGGGCCGGGGACATCCAAAAATAGAATACTTTTTACACGCCTACGATAAATAAAAACATCATTCGCGGACAGTTGCGGGCACACTATAGTTATAAACAGTAACAAAACGTGTATATACCGCACAAAACCCTCAGCGAAACCCAGTAGCGTATAGTATTTACCCCATACGATCAATGGGCGATTCGGGCTATATTTGTCGCCAGCGCGAGGTGGGTCAATGACGTTCCTTCACCCGCGGCAGGCTGCGCTCAGAACTAGGACACCCAGCGTACACCCACGCGAGGTATACGCCACGTAAAGGACTTATTTTTTGGGCGGGAAAAGTCGATTATGACGTCACAGTACGGTGAAACTTTTTTAATGCTGAACCTTGGATAATTTGACATCCAGTGCATCACACCCGCGTTAGATGAACACCACGTAAATGACATTTGTGACCGTGTTTAGTAAAAGGTCCCATTGTTTGCTTTTGAATTTGTTTTGCCTCTTTTGGAATTTGGAAACCGTTTTAAAAGTATCGGTAAGTTGCGCCTCAAAATATAATTATACTACATTATTGCACTACTTAGCCAGTAGGTATTTGTTTATATTTTTTAAATAAAAGTATCACATAAACAAACAGTGCGTTAAATTATGCGTTTTCTTGTATATATTTAAATGAACTAGGTTACATTTTAAAATGTTTTTTTTTCCGGGCGGGAAGATCTGTTTAGTCGTCACAGAACGGTTAAAACTTTTTTTAATGGTGAAACTAGGACATGTAGTGCATCAGATTCCCGTTATGCAAGATAAACACCACGTAAAGGATATTTTTACCTGTCATGCTAGGGGGGGAAATTGGTTCTCTATGACGTCACAGAAAGGATGAAACTTTTTTTAACCACCAGTATACTATAGGACACCAGTATATCTTTGCGACACGCAAAATAAACATCAGGTAGAGGATATTTTAAACTAATATTTTGATGGGAATATCAGCTTGTTTGTATTTATTCATTTGTATGACGTCATAAAACGGTTGGATTTTTTTTAACAGTGAAAGTAGGACAGCCATGACACATTCACATCACCCTCGCACCACGCTAAATGAACACCATGTAAAGAACGTTTGAAATTGACATTTTCATAGGGAAGTACAAAGAAAAATCAGGTTCTGAAATTGTGATATACCGCCGCCGCTACGTAGGAGATAATATAAATGTTTGATAAAACTATTAACACTTGAACTATCAAAACCTTGTTCTATTATTACGTTACACCATTAAGACTTCTACATCACAAAGACATAACATTAGCAACACTAATAACAAAATGACCAGTTTATAGGGAGCCTCCTGGCTGATAAGGCTGCTCCGTACATTAAAACATATGATGTGATAATGTGGAAAATAATACTTAAACAAGATACTTGGTACTGATCAGTAGCACTAGTATTGTGTCTCTCTCACCCTCTGTGAGATGCCGGTTCATTTACTCATATAGTTCCAAAGTGACGGCATGCTGGTCTCGCCCTGTCTCGGTGAGTGTGTACCCTTGCCATGAAAATTAAGCCTCTTTCAACCCTTTTGACGTCGTGTCGGCGCATGCAGCAAATATGGGGCGTTAAAAAGGCTTATCCGTTCAAAAATGGTGATTGTTTCAGACATTTTTCTCTATGATCAAACGTTTCCTAACATATTATCAATGTTACTACTTAGAACAGGGCCATTGCGATTTATTGATATACATTTGAAACCCACAGTTTGAATTTTCCATTGATAATTTTTGGTTTCAAAAACTACTTACTCAGTTTTACTAAATTCACGTATAAACAATGATTTTATTTTTAACTTATTTTCGACTGCACTCAATGAAAGCATAAAGTAGCTATGTTACTACCTAGAACTCGGGGAAAATATTCACTTCAACAAGTTGGTTGAAATTATTAATACATTTGTCATAATAGGAAAAAAATAAATTTAAAACGAATAAGGCCTCTTAACGAATGTAGATTTGTAGATCCGAGAAATTGCTCACCTCTGTTCCAAAGACCCTTGGTCTCCCCTATTGTATATGCCATTTAATGAGTTATTTATCATTAAGTTGGTTGGAGTCATAATATGAAAAAACTAAAAATAGGAATAAGGCCTCTCAAAGTGATGGGAGTAAAAACAAAAAATAATAGGGCCCGTCACTAGCTCGTTCCTTTGTTTATTGAAATACTCATCATACAGTATAAGTTGAAAATTAAATGTAGTAAACGAGGTACTTTGTTCTGAGCAATGGCTGGCACTGTGTCGCGACGTGTGTGTAGCGACGTTGAAGCCTCTTTCAACCCTTTTGACATCGCGTCGACGCATGCTGTGAAAATGGGACGTTAAAATGATGGGAGAAAAACAAAAGACGATAGACATCTTTTGTCTTGCAAGCAGCATGTCCAATTTTTAATATTTGATAATGTTGAGATATTTATATTTGACAATAGACTTGTTGGCTAATTTTTTTTGAGGATGTCAATCGATTCTATTTTTTGTGATCAAATGTATATATGGGACTGACTACACTTCAACTGCTCTAAAAGTCAGAAATGACCGCCAAAGTTCAACATTCCTACGTAGCGCTAAAAACGCTCCATACAAAAGGCGTCCAGGCTAGTGACGTCACAGGCCGGTATAGGTACCAATAATTGTATGGAGAAATTAAGAAATTTGCCATTTTCACCGTGAAAAAGTGCGTTTAAGTTCATGGTTGTGCTACAATTATTGTTTTGTAAAATTATGAGGATTCTGAAAACATTTTCAAAATTTCTTTTGGATTAAAAAATATATCATAAAATTTGTGTATCTTTGAAGTCACATATTTCCAAAAAGATATTTTTTTCTGGTCTTTTTCTTTGTTTCGTGATATATTTAGCTAATTTTATTCATATAACTACAGTACGCTGTAGAATTCAACATCAGTCAACATGTCTATTGAAGGTGCGTCGTTGAATCACCTCGCCGGTAAAGAGAAATAATTCTATTTGGCACTGATCGTAGGAATTGGGGAAATCCCAATGAAGACGCGATTGGTGCAGTTTGTAGTGCACCTACCTACTGAGCCGACAGTCCTGGGTTCGAATCCCAGCCAAGGCTAATATTTGTGTGATGAACTAGAATAGTTGTTCCTGCGTCATGGATGTTATCTATGTATATTAATATTATTACGTATATCGTCGTCTAGTACACATAGTACAAGCATTGCCTAGTTTGGGACTAGGTCGATTTGTGTAAGATTGTCCCTTACTATTTATTATTATTAAAAGGTCAATGTAATGTTGTATATTAGGTTAGCTGGGGGATTTTACGTTTCCAATGACATCTATCTGACATTACGCCATTAAATATTCCATTTACAGTGTGTTCTCTCTCTCTTTCTCATGAATGATATAAACCAAAGTAAGTAATTGACATATCCCAAAGAAACGCGAAGCTAAAACAGCAAAGGGCGAAGTCATATCGGTCTTAGAAGCAACGGTCGCTGGCGTAAAAGGTCGAGAGGCGACCACGTGCTGGAAATCACATCGAGAGCAGGCCCCCACAAGGTTTGGGGTTGGGTGGCTGCATCCAATTTTGTGTATAAGCAGTTCAACTTGGAATTGAGGAGACTTTTGTACCCGTCTTTCAGATGAAATGAAATTGATGGAAAAATAGAGCACTCAATCAACACTACATTAAAACATTTAACGATTAACAAGCTTACCTCTCACTATTCTTATTTAACACCTATATAGAACACGACCCAAAATTGCAAGCTAATAGCGAACTAATAAGTAATATTAAATGCACAAATACAACACAAATAAAGACTCACGATGTCAATGACCCCGCTCGATAGGCAACTCCAACAAAACAGCAGCAAATTAACCACACACTCAAGTTACAAACACATGCAAGTAATTCACCTGTTAAGTTGATTACTAGAATTACAACTGTCCGCTGAAAACTGACCCCGTGTGACGTAGCCGCACCGTCATTGTTACGATGTTTTAAATCGTTGTCAATGACATGAGTGTAGTCTGAGATACGGTAATAGAACAATATACCTTCATCTGTTATGTGATGATAAAGACAGAAAGAAAGAAAGAGGCCAGAGGCTTGAGAGCCAGCGCTGATCTTCCGGTGGGACAATAGGAAGGATAGCGAAGATTATGGAACATAAAATCATTAAACAACATAATACATCGCGTAGAATTGTCTAGCTGTGTCTGGGTCCTACGAGTATATTGTTAAATGCGCGCTTTAAGGGGTAAAGTCTAGGCGGTGATTATGATAAGTGACAATATTTTGACAAATAAACCTTAGTCGTGTAATCGATCATGTGGCGCGTAGGGGTCCGGATAACTTGGAGATGTAATTGGTGACGGGGAAGGTAGAGGGTAAAAGGTCTTGAGGCCATAGTTCCGAATGATGGTCAGACCTGATATCCGAAAAGCTTAAAATAACTGTCAGCACTGCACTTCAAGCGACTGAACGTCTAGATTAAGAGTCACGATCCTCAGCAGTGAAGGAGCGGTTGAGAAGAAGAAGATTGTCGTGTAAAAATAAAACAATTATAATTACCTAAGTAGCTGGCATTTTGATAGTTAAAATTTAGCTTAGCCAAGCAACCCTATTGCAATAGAAAACTCTGTTCACGAACATTATCTACCACATAAACTTTGTTATCATTAAATAACAGATGATGATGTAAATATTCAATACCTTGTCTC
Organism: Apotomis turbidana; assembly: GCA_905147355.2. Taxonomy (NCBI): domain Eukaryota; kingdom Metazoa; phylum Arthropoda; class Insecta; order Lepidoptera; family Tortricidae; genus Apotomis; species Apotomis turbidana. The sequence continues at coordinate 52,302,383 of LR990280.1, read as the reverse complement.
CTACTACTAGGCACGAGTAGGTAATACATATACCATAAATTTATTTATTGAAAAATTGATGTAAGGGAGTCAAATTACTCGCCATGTAACACTTGTAACACGTTAGTTTTTGATAGGTACGTAATATCAAAGCAAGACAGAACAGGTACTTATATACATCGACAGCGTAAAAACCGTGAAAAAATCTAGTTACGAACGTGACCTACCTCCTGACCTAACGTACCTCTTCACGAATAATTTTATTATTAATCTCCACTTAACTTCGCGCGGGTCCAATCTGTAGATCCAGATCAATAAAGGCGAGCCTCCAGTGACGTATCGATACGCATGCCGTCCCTATCGTTACGTCCATTGTATTTGTATAAGTGGAAAATTAACAAGTATAGTTTTTGTCACTCACATATCGTGCCGTAACGGATACAATACCTTGTAGCAAGCATTTCTATGTCATGTTCTACGTCAGTTCTTTATAGCGATCAATGCGTACTATTTTTACACACAGGCTTCCAAAAACTAGATAAAACGCATTAAGGCTCCTTATCCGTTCAAAAATGCTGATTGTTTTTGTAATTTTTCTCTATTTAAACATGTTTCTTAACATATTATCAATGTTACTAGTTAGAACACGGCTATTGCGATTTGTTGGTATATATTTGAAAACTACAGTTTGAAATTTTATTAATGATTTTTGTTTCAAAAACTACTCTCAATTAAAATAGGTACATAAAACCACTCTAAATTGTCAAAATTCACACAGAAAACTGTTTTTTTTTTTTTACTTATTATCAAATGCACGCAATGAAAGCATCAAATAGCTAGGTTACTATCAAGAGCTCAGGAAAAAGTACTTATTAAATGTATTTTAAAACGTTGGTTGAAATAATCAATATATTTGTCATAATATGAAAAATGTATTAAAATGTATAAGACCTCTTAACAATTTCAGTGAAGTCGTGCGAAAAATCTCTGTATGAATAATTTACTTCGTTAGAAAGATTTTCACGAACAAAATGCAAATTTCCACACTTAAATTTGCAAGGGTACAACCTGTGGATTCAGATCAATAGAGGCGAGCCTCCAGTGACATCACAACGAGATAAACAAGTCGTCCGCACTCGTCACGCTCATTGTATTCGCATAAGCGAAAAGGGAACAAAGATACTATTTATTGCTCACATGTCTGATGACGTAAGTCGAGAAAGGGCACTAGGCCGGGAAGGGTCTGTAACAAACTCGTAAATAGAATGAGAATAAACATTACCATGCTGGCAAAGTTAGACATGTTTTTGTTTTTTTTTTGGATAAAAAATAGCTAGTGTATATTATTGATTTTATTTCAGTTTTATTATTCAAATAATATCACGGTATTACAGAAATAAAACCAAGGCCAAATCTAGTGATTTAGGTGACGTAACTACGTAATCACTAATCATATAAGTAGAAGTAAAGATATTCTATTCTAATGTGCATACATATGTATGTACTGTTATGTAAAGTAAGTAATTCAAGTAAAAATAGCGCTGGTATTTAGGCGCGAAAATCGAATCGGTCCCATACAAAATAATTTCTTCCCATTCTGTTCCTAAAGTACGTAAAGATTGTTTAAGTTTTGCAGGAGGAAACATACGAAAACGAAACCTCGATTTGTATGAAAAAATGAGCATGTTTTTAAAACACATTGCAGGCGTATTAAACTTCAAATGTACCTATTTGTCTTTAAGTAGTAATGACGTCGTTCAACATACTTTGTATTAGGTATGCGTCATGCAATAAAAGTATGCAAAATTTAAAATTATATAACACTGTGTGAAAGTTTGATACGAATTGATAAATCGCTGATCGCAGTAGTAAAATTAAAATGACGTTTTCGTGCAATTGATTTAATATGTCTGGGTGATTCCACGGACGATACCAACGCCGTCAGTCCCTTTACTTAGCATAATCATCTGTTGACAACCAAAATTCACTAAGTAACAAATACCTACTTAAAACAAAGCTCGTATCTCAGTTTGAATCTACTTACAAGATATGAGGTTTTGTAGAACAATGACAAAAATTTTAGTGAATTTTGCTTGTCACCAGGCAAAATATTGAAATAATTACATACAAGACGTCGTACTATTTATCATAATAAATCGAATTTAAAACGTATTATGACCCATTTATTTAGCAAGTTCACGGACACAGGAACACAGAAAATTGCACACAAAAAAGTGGTGGTCAAAAACAAGGAATTTGCCTTTATATAAAAACTATGAAAAATATTCGGCTGTAGACGGAGTAGCAGTTTTCCGAAGGTAAACGTCGTCGTCCACAGACGGGGTGCCGTATCACTAGGGCCTTATAATTTACATCTGTCAACGTACATATTTGTCCGTGCAAGTAATATTTATGTCAATGGACTGACGGTTAAAACGCCCGTGGAATCACTCATCTAGTAACATTATAGTTTATTTTTCAAATCATGATACAATGAAAGCTCGATGAAAAATGTATTGTTTGCCAAGAAAAGTCAACGTCGAAACCTCATTCCACGACTTTTCCGCTGTACATGCAATCCAATCATCATTTACGAACGAATGGAACTGTTTTAAAGAAAAGGGTAGAACTCGTAAATATAGCAAGAAATGTTGCTTTGAAATTTATTTGTTGAAACCAAACGCCGTTTAAAGTTAGATTTCTCCTAGGATCTCCTAACCGATTCGACACCATTAACATTAAAACGTAAAGAAAGAATAACAGATAAAATAATTTTTAGTTGGTCTCTGACAAATAAACTGCGTGTTTTAAAATTATTCCGTACTTATATAAAACCCAAAATACATACTAGATTAGTTAATCAGAAATATCACAAGGAGTAAACTATAGAGAAATCAATTTATTCCTGTATTATCCTTATCGCTGCAGCGAACTATTATGAAAGTCATCGATAAAATGGCTATGCAAGAAATAATCTACCATCAAAGGTTAGTAACGATCGTCACGATATAATTCGGGCAAGGGGGGTAGGTAGGGGTTTTGGGGTCGGATGCGAAGGCACGTGCGGTGCACCGGGTGAACGAACGTCATTGACCCAGCTTTGGTTCCTACTTATAAGGGGACGGTAACACCCCCGACGGCGAGACTTCCTTCCGCATATGGCTACGTTGTTTCAAATTCTACTGAAAACTCGCTCATTTCCATACGTGTCCATCGGTGCGCGAATAATTTGACACTATATGGAGGCATGATACCCGCACCGAAAACCCCGTATGATTTCGTTAGTTAAGAATTTTAGCACTTTTTGATGCGAGCCAGAGAGCATTAAAAACAAAAGATGTCTATGAAACTTATGACGGCTTATCACTTAATGCAGGAGCGTGCATGAAGGCACGCCTATTTTTACGTACGTATACGTATTTTTACGTACCTCTAGATAACTGCCGACACACATGGCTGTAACTTATGAGTGGCAATCATTGGACTTTACCTTAACAAGGTATTTGAATGCGGTTGAATTCGGTGTACTTAAATATATTTTTGCTATTCGAGCCTCATTTAGAGAAATTGACAAAAGCTGTCATTTATAGTATACTAGAATATAGTGTTCTATTCGCTAAAATAGACATATAAAGTCCTGACATTTCGGACATAATGTCATCAAAGTTCCGTGTTGCGCTTTTGTTTATACAAAAATGGCGCGCATTCCCAGTGCGCGGGAGTCGCTCGGTCAAGTCGCCACGTCCCACGACCAATGGCGTCGCCATTTCACAAATCACCAATACAATACAGTCAGTTTTTCCGGCTTTAGTGAAAGTTAAAGACAAAACTTTTTGTAGCGTTTTATTTTACGGCATAGATCCTAATAAACCTGCACCTCTAGCACTTCTGTGAGTGAGATGTACTACCTATCTCTTTCTGTACAGTACTATGAGAGCGTGACGCGTGATGCTATGTTGCGCGACAAGAGTCACGAAGAATAGTTTGGCTAGAACGACAGGCGAGTGTTTAGAATATGTCTAAAAATAAAACGCATCCGTTTCAATAATCATATTTACATCTTAACAGGCCTTACTCCTTTTAAAAAAATATTTTTTTATATTATTACAAATATATAGATAATTTCAAACATTTTTTTTTCATGCTTTCATTGCGTGCAGCCAAAAATAAGTTAAAAAAAACTAGTTTACTGCGTGAATTTTGTCAATTTAGAGTACTTTTTGAAACATAAATTATCAATGAAAAATTTAAACTGTAGGTTTTAAATATATGTATACCAATAAATCGCAATAGCCCTGTTCTAAGTAGTAACATTGATAATATTTCAAGAAACATGTTAAATCATAGATAAAAATGTCTAAAACAATCAGCATTTTTGAGCGAGCCTTGCCAGATTGATAAGGAGCCTTAAAATCCGATCATAATTTAAATATTGTCCTAATACGATATAATGATCTCAAGTTAAGTCCGTTCACATCAGATGCGGTACAAGCGAAGGTAGTTCAAACCTTGACTGCGTACGGCCTCTATATTTTCCTTCTTCAACAAGTATTGTATCAATGTCAAGTGCAACAGGACCGCGCTAACTATTGCACTTCGCGTCATTATGCAGCTGCAATATAGAAAACTTATAATGGCTTTGAACTAGGAATTTCTTCGAATGGAATCCGAACTAGTGTTATGTCTTTTGATTCCGTAGGATTTTCTGGAAACGTTCTCATTCCTGGAAAATATTGTCGCTCCATAAAAATCGGAGAATCTTTGTTAAACGACACAACTATAATTAATAACCGTTAAAAATAGAGTATCGTACCCAGTGGTCAGCATTTTAGTGACTATGGTGACTAAGACAAAGTATGATAAAGCAAAAATGACGGTAACTAATTCTTAGAAATATTGAGGAAATTAAAAAAATGTGAACGTTGCTGGCGTGTGCAGGGACCGTGTAATTAAAACAAAAACGATAACATGTTGCCAAAAGTGGTACCCTCAACAGCTGTGCCACAACATACATAGTGTTCCAGGACGCTACTTACTCGTTTTCGGTACAAAAAAATCTGATAAACATCATGTGCCTCAGTTAATTTTTTTATGCTTTCTACTTTATTTTGCTATATAAAATAATAAAACAAGAATAGAATTGACTCATGAAAACCAACAACGCAATGCTAACTGCATACTTCTGAAGTTGGCTAGTTTATATTTCAAACATAGAACTGTAATTAAATTTTCGAAATAATGCTGACAACAGTTCGGTCAGCATTCAAAGAGTACATCGCGCCAAGTAAGTTTACTGTTCTGAAGTTAGCGTGCGTTTCTGATGACGACATGGAACGAACCGGGATTTGACAAGCCACACTGATTCCGACGTGCACGTGTGATTTCAAGGACTGATAGGCCAAGTACAGTTTGAACGCTCGCGCACCCTAGGATCGTTCTGCTGGGTCCGTCAAACCCGTGGATATCGGTATTTGATGAGAGCTCAAGTATACTTTATGAAATATCAAAAACGATCTGTCAGTATGAAGTATCTATGAAGATACTGGCTTGTGACGTCATAAATATCAGTACTCGTATTTGTCCAATTGAAAATAAGTTAGTAGTAGTTTAGTGGTTTCAATGATTTTTTCTATAGTCAAATACCGTACTCCCTGTGAACTAAGGTAATGTTGGTAAATAACTCCGAATATCGAGCGAAAAAACCGGACGATCGGCACTCCCGCGCGGTCACACTGCAATTGTGCCAACTAACGACTTCCCCCGAATTGCCACATCAATGCAGCCTCATTAAAGCGGGGGTGTTACCAGCACCTTCAGTGTCCGCTGCACCGTAGTCTAACTTCCGGCCTCGGTGGCTCGATCAATACGTCGCGGGGAACGAACCCGTGACCTCGGTCGTAGAAGTAGGACATCGCGCAAGCGCATCCAAGCCCGGTGCATCCATAGGCAACTCTTTGAATTGTTAATGCAAGAGCCTGGGGCGTCTGAAGTGCATCGGCACTTTGAATTGTAGATGGCGCGGCTCATGCCCGGACGGAGTTGGTCACTCAACAATAGCTACTGAATTCGTGAAGTTAAGCATAGAGTATATCTATTTTCGTGCTTAACAAGGGTCTGTAAAGTCAGTAAAAATTCGCTATAATTGTCGCATCAAAAGTATAGACGGCGATCGCAGGGTCCAAAACAGCGCGCTGGATTTTTCGCGTAAACTGGAAGTAGAAACTTTCTATTGGTTAATGAAACTAAAATATCTCCAAGGTATTTTGTATATACTGATTTGATGAGGCTAGCCTACATAGATAGGTACTTAAATATATCACATAACAGTACTTTCATCCTTAATCAATCCTTTCCTTGGCTTATGTTTGCTCGCTAGCAATACTTAAACACAACCTTCAGCTTCGTTAGAAGAACTGGAATATTCTTGAAAGTTAAGTATATTTCAATGAGAGTAAACAATCCTGCATAGGTCTAAATAAGACCAATTCAATTGCAGAAGTTCGAACGAAGAGTATACTCTAGAAACAGGGCCGTCTCTCCCACTGGGCACTTTGGGCCAGTGCCCACTTTACGAGAGCCCCGAGAGCCGAGAGTTGTTTTAACTGACCAATGCCCCTAAATCATGAAGTGCCCAGAGTTCCGGCGCTATCTAGAAACTTCTCTGACGTACACAATCAAGCACCAGTCATGTCCTATATTGAATCTGGAGCATCACCGTCTGACATTTCGGGAAGGATCAATATGTCCCCAGTGTCCCTGTAAATTGATATTTATTATAGGTAACTAACGTAATAATATAAGTCACGTTGCACCGGCTTCGGGCGTGAGAACTCTATAACTGACTTGCAATTTCTAGGAATAATGATCCTTGCGAAGTTGTCAATCTCAACGATATCGTTCCGACGCAGTGAAAGTGATTGGATCAGAGAGGCTAGACTACGTCTGGCGTTCCAATATCAGTGATCAAAAGCCAGACGTCAGGGAAATACCTAGCAAATTATTCGGATAACTATTTCAATGGGAACCAACCTATTTAATCTAGAGTTGACCCGATAGCCCTTTATTTATCAGTGTAAAACCAGCTTAAAATATTTTTTTATGGTTTCTTTAAGTTCTCTTTAATCTTTATTGTTTACGTTTTCACGTCCAATTGTCTTATAAATGAAAAAAACCTGTATGTTCCTAAAATTTCCATAGTAAAAGAACGGGATTAAACCTTTTTTCCCTTAGTACCATACCAAATAACCCATTGAGTTTCAAATAGCTTCACCTTACTGTAGCGGATTATTTATTAGTCTCTAAATCTGATCTGCACTGAAGGTGTAGTGCATTCTGTCAAAAAAAAACCTTCATAAGGACAAAATATACTTAGTAATTTAAAGTACAGGATGAAATATGAAATGCGCGTACCGACTGTGAATTCGAAGTTACCTCTAGATGGGCTTCACTAAAAATATGTACTTAGGTCGCCAACTTAACAATATGCAGGTACTGCATAGGATTCCGTACCCCAGTTAGAAAAAGTCAGGACCGTTTACACCTCGCTGTAACTATGTCAGTGGAGTTATATTATAAACATTGGAATTTTTGATTCAGCCTAATTTAATTGAGTCAAGTAACTAGTTAACTGCAACTTAATTTTCTATGCAGTGAAGAATATAGAATCGTTGAAAATTGGGAATAATTTTAAGTTACTGTATCAATAGCTTTTTAAGTAAGTAGCTCGATCACAGATATTTAGTAATATTGCCATCTCTTTTCACTTTTTAACGGGCTACTTCTCGGTTTAGGGTGATTATTTGAGCATTTTAACCGTCTTATAAGTTATAACTCGGTCATCTAATATTGATGAATTCCGTGTGAATAGTGGCGCCATTTCTGGCTGTCTTGTAGATGTCATGGCTTTTTACAATTATTGTGACAAACGGTTAAATAAAACGCTTAAATAATCACCTATTACTACTTTTTGGCTATAGAGGTTGTTTTTAGGGTTCCGTACCCAAAGGGTAAATAACGGGAACCCATTACTAAGACTCCGCTGTCCGTCCGTCTGTCCGGCTGGATCTCATGAACCGCAAAAGTTAGACAGTTGAAATTTTCACGAATGTTGTATTTCAGTTGCTGCTATAACAACAAATACTAAAAAACAGAATTAAATAAATATTTAAGGGCGCTCCCATACAACAATTGTTATCGGTTGCGTAACTTTGTACCTCATTTGTATCCGGCGCCATACATACCAGGTGCAAACTTAACTTAACCCAGTCAGTGTAGATGGGATAAGAGTTTGTACGGATCCCTCGGCGCGCGAGTCCGTCATACACTTGGTCGGTTTTTATTTGAGCTCTTAGTACCTTCTAGAGGCGAAGTAAGTATGGGAAAGTAAGGCAGTACCTAAAGGCTGGGGCCTTACTGTAAAGTTTAATTCTATCATAGCAATCCGAAACACGCGTAAGCTACGCCGAAGGTAAAGGCCAGCCGGTATAATTACTAAGTACAAATTTTGAGCGCCGACTCAACTCGTATGCAATGCCAAGGCGACTGCCAAAAGGTAGTGAGGGGTCAGCCTCCAATGTCAGGGGCCCTACGATTTTTGTAGCTGCTACAGCAGTTTAAGTATTGAGTGGTCAACTGATGACGACTGATGTTTAATTCTACAGCGTACTGCAGTTATATGAATAAAAATTGCTCAATGTCTGAAACAGAAAAAAATAAAAAAAACTACTTTTTTTTTAGAAATACCTATGAGATTTCAAAGGTACGCAAATTTTATAATTCTATTTTTAAGTCCAAAAGAAATTTTGAAATTGTTTTCAGAATCCTCGTATGGAGACACTCGGGCGATGTTGCGTAAATGCACGTCCTAGAGAGTAGGACTAGGACTTCTAGGTAGAAGTATGGTGAACACGCATATATTTAAAGAAACGGTACAGACGGCTTAGCGGAATATAATGCATATATCATTTCACCGGTAACGTCGCGGTAGTCAGTAGACAGAGCAATAATCCGCATAAGTATAGAGCCATAGAAGGCAAAACCATCAAAAACGAAAAGAGAGTTAGAAGGCCCTTTTATTTATTTTTTTCATATTATGACAAATATATTGATAATTTCAACCAACTTTTAGAAAGTGAATAATACTTTTCCCCGAGTACTAGGTAGTAACATAGCTATTTTATGCTTTCATTGCGTGCAATCGAAAAAAAGGTGAAATAACTAATTTTCCGCGTGAATTTTGTCAATTTCGAGTAGTTTTTGAAAATGAAAAATTCAAACTGTAGGTTTCAAATATATACCAATAAATCCTAATAGCCCTGTTCTAGGTAGTAACATTAATAACATATTAAGAAACATGTTTGATCATAGAGAAAATGTCTAAAACAAATCACCATTTTAAAAGCATTTCAAAAGGAAGGCATCTTAAATGACTCATTAAAAAGTAGTGTTGGTTGCGTTTGGCCCTCCTAATATTTTCGGGAGATAAAATGAAAATGAAAAAGAGTACCGCTCCTCATATGCAAACGAACGCTTGTAAAAACGGCAGAAGTTACGCCTAGTGACAATACTCACTAAAATTTCTGTCACTGCTTTTCAAAACCTCTTATCTAGTTAGTAGATTGACAATGTGATACGAGCTTCGTTTTAAGTGCGTATTTGGTACTTAGTGAGTTTTGGTTGTCATCAGAGGATGAAGCAGGCAACATCTGCTCGCTCGGTGGGATAGCAGTAGTAATTAAGGCCACACGAGCTAGCTCGTTATGGCTGAGAATAGATTTGATTTCAGTTATAATTACATTTATTTATAACTAGAGAGTTACTAAGTGCTGATGTCTACCATTCAACTGATTTCAAATAGTGGAAATTAGACCGTTTAGGTTTTTGCTTAAGTTTTAAGCTAAGGCTTAGAAAACTAAAAACTGACATATAGTTGGTTTTACAGATACGACAGCAGTGGCGCGGCGTCAAACAAAAGCTTAGGGCAAGCCGGGGTAGATTAAGCTTAAGTTTTCTTCAATTGCAATAGAGCATTCTCTATTCTTCTTCAGGACGATTGAACACCATTGTGTTCAATCGTCCTGAAGTGGGCAAGCCGGCGGGAATCGGGTTCTACAGCCGCCACGGCACTCAGCTCCCAAATTATCGTAACCCCTTTGCCGGCCCAGTACCCTTACCATGAGATTACAGTGACCGTATTCGCAAGCGGCAGCGTAAACGATTTATATGGAGAATTGTAGTTCTACAAAGTTATCGCTAGGGGCGCTGTACTATTCTCCATACAAATCGTTTACGTTGTCGCTAGCGAGTACGGTCACGTTAACTCATGCTAAGGGTACAGTTTCCAATTTCACTTCCAACGACAAATGTTTGACATGTTACATCTTAATCAACAGAATTGGTCTACAACATTAAGGGATGCAACGTCCAACAGTGTTGGTTTCTGATTAAACCTTGTACGGTCGGCATCCTAATAGCTAAAAATGTTACCACGGGCATGTGTCAAATTCCGTACTAAAATTGTCTGCTACTGTTTTGATGCTAACTTTTTTTTATTCAGAAACTGACCCGTGATTGACCTCAGTATTACCAGATGGTAAGTGACTACGGGGTCGAAGATATAGCTCGCTGGTTCAGTAATAGCCTTAAAGAGACCCAAATGATAATTCTTTGGGAATACACACGACGGGAGGCAGTTCCATTCCTTAGCTGTCGGGCGCAGGAAGAAATCATGGCTGCGAAACATCCGGGAATGGACCGGAGTTACCAGTGCAGCGGAGCTTTTTAACCTCGCCAAAGACCGAGAGAAATATGTGGAGCTGACTGCCAACCTTCACTAGTTGGAGAGGCACTATAAGAAGAAGAAGAAGATTAGAAATGATGAAGCAAATCGCTTCGTGCTAATAAGTGGTAAACAGACAACGTAAAGATGAATTCGCCCCCCTCGCCTGGTTGTCCGATGGTGAAACGGGGATGGTAGGATTAAATCGTGCAATTCCTGCGCACTCTCTCCAAAATATATCTGCTAGAGAACTGACAAGCCTAAACTGTTAACTGAATGACTATCTCAAATGTTGACCAATTGCTAATTCGAACGCAATCACTTCTGTATTTATAAAAAGGTAGAATCGTTTACCAAGCGACTAATAGCTCAAATGTCCAATCAATCTTTGCCATGTGAATAAACACAAGAATTTCAACTTATTATATTAATGCGTTCTATACGGCTTTTATTACATCTCTATTTTGCTATGCGAGTGTAATTTTTTTTTTGAAATATTGACTATACTTATGCTTTGGTTATTCTATTTACTTATTAACAAAATTATAATCTAGATTACTTATTTACCGAACTCGTACATAGAACCTCCCCACTTCATCTTTAATCGTCGTAAAGATGAATTAGTTCCTTTTTAAAACGGTACATAGTAGATTAATTTACTCTCATCATATTATTATTTTCTCGTCAATTTACCAGACCGCCTGTACTAATTTATTTTTCATACACTGCGTACACTACGAAGAAATTAAAAATAAATAAAACACAATACTTACATAACAATGATACATCCTTTCCAGCACAATTAAATCGAAGAAACCATAGCAATAGGAAGTTCTGACGATATATCCTGACCTCTCGAAAATTCGAAGGTCGCCTTGGTACACGTGCCGCGCGCCATAGCTGTGCCTGTGTGCTATGGTAGTGACACTGGGTCGACCCCCTTTTGACCTATATAGAGCCAGCGGCCGGTGACGTAAATATGCGTGCCGGGATGCGGAGTGTTCACTTGTTTTATTTTAGGATGTTCGGATAGTTTTGCAGGTTTACAAGAGTATTTGGTGAATGGTCGTTTTTGACATTAAACCTTTGACAATCGCTGGGAGGCGTGGTCGTGTTCATTTGTCTTATATTAGGATATTGTTCTTTAGGTCAACTAGGGCCTAAAGTATTTAGCGTATGATCGTTTTACTGACAAATTATTTAAGCGACATCGTCTTCTCTTGTTTAATTTTAGGATGTACGGAGAGCGACAGGTATACTAGGATTTAATATTTGGTCAATTATATTTTTAAGATCACTGTCTATAATTATGACAGTCTAGTGATTAGAGTTAAAACAAATTGTTCTGTAGGTTTACAGTATCAAAAGCTATTTGGTAAATAGATGTTTACAATTATCATTTTTATAACACTTTTTTTGCGGTTACAAAATTACCCAGTTCAACATAAGACTATCTAAAATTGGGATCAAACTCGTTCAATTTTTTAAATATATATTTTTACAGACTATTACATTACCAATAAGTCGGCCTCTGATATTTGTATTTTCTGTTTATTATACTTAACGTTTTAACGTACAGTCAACCAATTTGATTTCTATTCTAGGCCACTATAGAACCTTGTCACGATGACAATGATATGAGATTGCAAGCGGCTTTCATATTGACGGCCACGGTGACAAGGTACGAAATGGCCTAGGAATCAAATTGGTTGCCTGTACTTCATACATTTTAACGTAGAGTAGCCATTTTTAAATGGTGACATTTAACAACTAACTTTAAAAGTGACAGACAGATCTGTGTAGGTAAAAAATTTGATTGGCGCATGAAAGCGGGTAAAAACAAAAAGTAAAGACCCAACGTAAATATTATTTTGGGGACGTAACTTAGTGGAAAGGGGCGTGTTTAAGCCGATATACTGCATTTCAACTCTAACGTGTATGCAACTGCACGCCGATATAGGTCAACAACTTCACTAAAGGACTGAAGGAAAGGTGGTGTATGTAGTGGTGTAAAATAGTCAAAGTCGTCAAAATTCAAATATAGAAGAGCGCTGAACTGTCCCCAAATAGTAATGAGTTTTCATTAGTACCTAGGTACTTATGTTTATTTGTCTCTAGACTACTGAACCTTTAGCACAACTGATACGCGACTCCTTCTCGTGCGAGAAATATTACCTATTTCTTTCTTCGCAGTACAGTGAGAGAGTGATGGGCGATGTTATGTCGCGCGACAAGAGTCGCCAAGCCTCTGGTGTCAAATTGCTAGGCAAAGGCCTCTTCCTTAGATTATCTCAACTCCCTGTTCAGAGCTACTTTTGGCTCTATCTATATTATATTAGTTACTAGAAGATGCCCGAGAACTACGTCCACACAAATAAAGAGGGGGGAATGTTTTTTCCTCTTTGTAGTTGGGTACACAACTACTCGTATGCCGCAAAATTTCTGCAATAGGTCCAGCCGTGTGCGAGTGACGGGAGGATAAAGTTTTGTTTTTACAATTTTGTTATATTATAGAAGACATTGTTGTCCCACGTTGACATACAATTTAAGATTAGTCAATGAGTATTACATTTTAAGTAGCCGGTGACCACGCGTCAAGTTTATTTTAGATATCGAACACATCCCAAATAGCACACTTTCAAAAAAAACATTCTCTTTTTGAAGTGAAAATTACTTTTCCCCGAGTTCTAGTAACATAGCTATTTCATGCTTTTATTGCGTGCAGTCGAAAATAAGTTGAAATAAGTTTCTGTCAAAAATTACATTTTAGTGGCAAGCTTTTATAGCCGACTGTACTTTTCTTTGGATATCCATCAAATGCTCACTGGGACGATTCTAAAGAGCCCAAGCTCGGTAGGATTGCTTTTTCTATTATAGAGTTCCTATGGCCACCTTCCGGCTCCATCATCAGATCAGCCAATACAATATTATTGTATTGTCATCAAAGTTCAGTAAGTATGCAAAATTTCAGCTCAATCGGTTGACGATATCTGCTTCACAATTGAGTTGCAAGATTTCACCCGAACAAACATACTTAGATACATACATACATTGCAAGTTAAATAAAAGCTTTTAAAATAATAATTTTCCGCGTGAATTTTGTCAATTTCGAGTAGTTTTTTAAACAAAAACTATCAATGACAAATTCAAGCCATAGGTTTCAAATATATGGGCCATTTTTTTTTTAAATTTCGATATTTTGGGTATTTTATACTCAGAATCACGAGCTCTTTCGATCTAATTAGGAAAAAAAACTGTCCCAAAATATTCATACATTTTTTGTTTTTCCTTTCCGTTACCGCTGTAGTAGGTTATATGGAAATGGTAACGGAATGGGACGAAAAAACATTGGGACACTTTTTTCTTCTAATTAGATCAATAGAGCTCGTGATTCTGAGTAAAGCAATCAACATTTTAAAAGGAATAAGGCTTCAGAGTTATAATGGCATGGTCATGTACCGTAAGGGTAACCAAAGTACCCAACGTTACTCGCTGAGTGACTTTGGCTACTCATCGGGTGAATCGCTGCGTGTCCGCAGCGATCGCCTGCATTTATCCGCGTAACCGCTACGACAACGCCTAACACCCGTGCGGTCGATTCCGCGAAGCCTGTTAGTAAACGACGGCCATGTTGCCAGGGACGCGTTGTCATGACAACACTGCAACGCACCGCCCTAGTTCTGAGCTCGCCCAAATGTTAATGACCTCTAAACGCAGGTCGAAGTTCAACCGTTACACGAGCAAAAGATTTACCTACGTACATTTCACGGGTCACCCCTTGTATTGATCGTTAATTTCGGAAGGAATCTAGGTTAGAGGCTCGGATGTTGTAATTGAGAGTCAAAAGGGATCGGTTTAGATAACCGACGCGAGAGACGATGGAACGGTTTGAAAATATGATAAACCGTTGAGTATTAGTGGGTTTTCTGGTGTTTGTTCATTATCCACACTTGTCAATTAGTAGTATTATACAAATAAAGACTGGATAGTCACTTTATCCTTCTTTATTAAACCATTAATAGGGAATATGTATGAATTTGAGAATGTTAATTATTTTAGTTCAGTCTTTACAATGAATGCTATTTCTACTTCAAAAACCAACGTACATTACCTAAAATACCTCCGTGAAAGTGTTTAGGTTTTGTGATGAATTCGGCAAAAATACTAAACAAATAAAGGCAAACGGTAGATCAGAAAAGGGAAAGCTTTTACATTAAATACAGATGGCACCATAACCAATAAACTACACCGTAACCAATAGTGAAAACTAATCTAAAATCGCTTAATAAAATACAGCAAGTACTTTTTATAATTCTGCAATAACCATATACCCATAGTGGCGCCTCTAGCGGTGAAT
Organism: Apotomis turbidana; assembly: GCA_905147355.2. NCBI lineage: Eukaryota > Metazoa > Arthropoda > Insecta > Lepidoptera > Tortricidae > Apotomis > Apotomis turbidana. The sequence continues at coordinate 52,287,270 of LR990280.1, read as the reverse complement.
CTTGCCAATAATGTGTCCTATTATGAAAGGGCTTCTAAACGGGCCATAAAACATAGAAACCTCATATCTTAATGCCTAATAAGCAATACTGAGATCCTACTCGTATTGCGTACCTAATCTATTCTTAGAAACCTCGCATCAGAATATACAAACAATAATGAGATACGAGCTTTTCATGAGTAAGTATTTGTCACCTAGTGAACTTTGATTATATTATATAGTCAGGCATATTTAACTGCGACTTTACAATGATCATTAGAGAAGATAATATTCCTATTATATTAATTATTTTTAAATTATTATAAAATTTAAAATATACTGGGTTTTAAAATAAATTATATCATGGCATCGCCGTTTTCTGAAGAGGCCAGGATGTTGTTAAAACTATACTCTAAATTAATGTAGTGAAAAGTGTATAATATTATAGTGTGTGATCTCAACGGGGGTGACATAGTCACTGTGTGACAAAACCCCTTACTAGTTCATAAAGGTAATATAAAATATATATATATATACAGTCTGTATCAGAACGAAAAGCAAAGCTGAAAGCTGGTTGATGGTTAAGTGGAGTATGTTGTAATAGCATACTCATAGTATTAAATTTCAGTAGTTTTTGTGAATTTGCTCAATTTCAACATGACTTTAGGTCCTCTTATTTGCAGTCGGTTAAAGATTCTCATAACATCCTGTAGAAACTAAGATGTCAGTTTATTAACGTAAACAAACTAATCATCATACCAGATTACTGCAATTTCAACTATGACCGCACTACCACATGCCTTGTAAGAAACACTAACCACTTACTGTAATCATCATTTAGAACATTAATATTTAGGTATTACAGGGAATTCACATAACATTGTAGTTCACTTCAGTTCACTTTGACATTTTAGATTTGTCACCTTGTAATTATTATCTTGAAAGAGTAGGTTAAATCACTTTTTTGGACTTTTTTCTTTAAATTAAAACTTCAAGTCGAGGTTTGACGTTCGTGTGTCAGAATCTAGGTAGAAATTTAACTGAAAAATACTGATAATGGCTTTAAACTTTTCTGTGGAGGAATTTGTGGATATGATCCTTGTTTACGAAGAAAGTAGGAGTATCGGGAATGCCGCTCTTCGTCTGTGCGCGGAGAGGTTTCCCGCACGAAGGCAACCCAACAACGCCCGTGTGATCGTCAATGCGATTATCTGTTTACGAAATAACAACGCGCCGGTACCAATTACTTAATCGAGAAGGGCGTCAACGACTTCACGTGAGAGAGGAAGAGCAGGTATTGGATATTGGTTATTGGTATTATCAGCTGGCATATGGCACTTATGTCATTTTATTAGTTGTGATTGATAAGATTGTAAATAATTAATACAGGATGTTATAAAATAATGGTTTATTTTTCACTCCTGCAGTACTACTGCTGTAAAAAGATGCTAATTTTCCATAAGCCAGGCACCATAGTCATATTTATGGTCTAAACATTGGTGGGTCTCTTTCTTTGCCTTTCGTTCTGTTACATACTGTATATTGATTCGCAGCCTGTTTCCTTTAATATTTCTGTTTAATTGCATTTATGATTGCCTGTTTATAAAGTTAGTATTTTTTTATTTTAGTTTTGTAATACGGTAGACTGTACAAAGGTACAATTTTTTTTAAAATTTAAGTATGACCCACATTTTTTATATAATCATGTCAAAGCTTGTTTTGTAGTTTCAAGTACGTTAAAATTTATATCCTGATTAGGTACAGGTTGATACGTATGCAGAATATAAAACTTCGTTTACAATACATTTTCGATATCTTTTTAATCACAGTATTACAAATATCCAATTTGTGCCGTTAGCAAGGGAATCATTTTTTTAATACTAAGTAATCCACCATAACAATTATAAATAAATATTCGCATGGCAGGCAGATACAGAAACAACTCGCGGCCATTAAAACATGGTTTAACACTTACCAGGATAAAACAGAACCGCCGCCTCTCTCTCGGTAAATTATCTGTCATGCTGTAAGTGGTCTATCGCCTGTCAGTTTCGAAACCCGTGTGTGTTCACACTTCGCCATCGCATAATGACGGCTGCATCTGTTAAAAACGAAATTGTCAGTAAGAGTGCGGCTCCACTGACGCGGGGCGGAGTGATTTGACCAATCACACTGTGCAAGCCGGATCTCAAAAACTGTGTTTGATCAAAAGCGGCCCACTCCGCCCAACAGCGCGACAGTGGAAATGCACCCTAACTTCGCTGCAATACTTTGGTACAGTTAATTTCAGAAATATGCTATTCACAAAAATGTTTTAGGGTTCTGTTGTTCTCAGCTGTTCACTATGATATAAAAAAGTATTTACAAGTTTATCATGCATAGAATAAATTATAACACTGTACACAATACGGTCTAAAGCCTAGATATAATGAAGGCATATTCCAGCCCCTCGTTTGCGGGTAACTCCGTTAAATTACACTCGTGAAAACGATTTTGACTGCACTGACAACCCAATTAGGACGTGATTGTTAATTTGTAGAATCGCGCCTGGAATCCGTATCGATTTAATGCAGATATGTAGCGATAGTGACAATAATAGAACATCACTCCCCTTCGTCCCGAGGGTGTTCGGTGGCATGGATAGTATTTAATGACATGCTAGAAATGTGTGGTCCAACACACATACGCCTTCCCTATTATAATCAGGAGCTTAAGTCATATAGATGGGTGACATATCTACATGCTACAGCAGTTATACCGATAGATGGACCCTATTAATTCATAATGACCTAAGATTAAGAGCAATATGGAATTTATATTGAAATTATCTCTCAAAACTATTTAACGGATTTTAACGTTGATTCAAAATACAATCCAGGTGCTAAGTTCGATGTTTATAATTGACATCTAAATACATATCACCACTAAATGTATACACTGGGGATATAAATAAATAATAAATACTAAGGGACAATCGTCAGATTGATTTATATCCACAAATCGACCTAGTCTCAAACAAAGCAAAGCTCTTACTTTGTGTAGGTACTAGACGACGATAGACATAATATATGTATAAATACATATATAGATAACATCCATGACCCAAGCACAAATATGCGAGTTCATCACACTAATATTTGCCCTGGCCGGGATTCGAACCCAGGACCGCCAGCGCAGTAGGCAAGTGCTTATAAACTGAGCCAACCGCGTCGTAAAATATGCCATAGGTCAAATATTAGCCCTAATTAACTCTATAGGTTAGGTTAGCGCGGGCTGTTTTTCCACAGTTTACATCTAAATGATAATTTGTCAATACTGTATAGCTAAACTCTAATGATACCGGTCAAAGGAAACAATACGCCGTAATAATATAGAATTCTGGACAGATGTCCTTAGGAACGTGGAATATACCGCTCTTTAGTCGTCCACCTACGTCTGCCTCGAATGTCCGGTGGAGGAAAATGTCTCATAAATTTAAAGCAATCCCATGGGACCTTTTTATAGGTCGTTATCAATATCATAGAAGTTATAGGCATATTAGGTATACTGGTAAAATTGGGTGAGCATGAGTAGTGCCATTAACCCATTACGCAAATTGGGTGCAGTGCAAGACATCAAGTTCAGTAGTCATCAGGGTTGAGTAGTCGGCATTAGGTGATGGTATACTGATTAAGCTGATACATTACATGGTCTTACTTCCTAGGAGTTAAATTTAGAGCAGACTCGACTACATACATTCCAAAGTGGTTTGATTTTGCTAACTTTGACAATTAACTCAGTAATACACTATGTAACTAATCCGCTTTGCAGCAAACCTTTGTCGAGCGGACTGAAATCGTTTTTAATACTCTGAGCACCTAGACTACCATAGAATTGGATTAACTACGAAGCTTTTATGATGATTGAGTTCGTTAACGTAGCATCAACTATGTTTAAGCCGATGAAACTGAATAAATTTCGATTATTTACCATTTAGTTTCGGAATCATACAACCTGTTTCATCTGATTTCCACAAAGAAAAGAAAGAAAGGTTTGAAGTTTGAGTTGCATTTTTTTTGTTTTACGTATAGATAACGCTTCAGGGTTTTATCAAAGGTCTATAATATGTATGGGAACCTGTACACCACGCGCTGGCCGTTCTCTTAACCAAGTATGTGGTCTTACTCTCGTATTGGCTTACATAGCAAAGGAAGGAGTTGTCTTATTTCATGTTAGTTAATATTAAAAGATGTATATTCGTTCACGAAGGACTTTGGTTTGTTCTGTTATAAGGCAAAATAGTGCAACGGATCCCTAATTAATACAAAAAAGAATTACTGAAAATAGTATTTTGCTATACCGAGAAGCATTTCAACAAATTACGACAATAAGTTGTCCTTACTGGAGTATATCTTCATGCAGTATCCCTCTCTAGAAAACAAATGTAAAATCGGTAACATTCAAGCTATCATCAGGAGATGTTGTAATTTAATATGGCAATTAAATATAATATATGGGTTAGAGATATAAACACAATTTTTTTACTCATAAGTCCTGTTGGATAAACATAAAATTTATTGTCATTGTGAAATCACGCAGAGAACCTATATTTGAAGAGAAGTGACGGATTTGTTAGAGGGTTTTGGTTGTCAACAAACTACGACAACAATACAAACAGTCAACTTTGAAGTGACAATCCCTGGGGTCGTTGTGCCAACATGTAATCGAAAGGGCTCTCAAAATTGGACCGAATTCACTTCGGCAAATAGACACCTGGATTGCGATTCCGACCCGGTCGTCCAATCCTCTCAAATACAGCTCGATCAGTTCGAACTAGGCCAGGTACATCGGTGTTATTGGATTTTGCGTGGAGCCAAAAATGAAATGTAGAGGATTTTAATTTTAATTTCCACGTCGCGTCGGTGTGTAGTGGTTGATCGGTTTCCCATCCTCTGCTAGAGTTTTGATTAGTTGCGATTTATAAGTTGTCTAGATTTGGATGGTTGAACTCAACGAATCCTGCACCAAGTTTCTGTTAGGAATATTACTTTCTGTGGAATGCACTTATAACCTTTGGTACCCTATATGATTTATTTCTGTAGCATCTTTAAAAGTTGACTCCATTATTAAATACTATTATTTTTATACGTTCCGATAGGTACAGTATCATGTACTGTATCTAAACGTTCGACATAATTTGCCGCGACTTCGCTTGTCGGGCGAATCAGCTTCTCCTGTCTTGCTCGCACGGTATTAAATGGAATGTGACAGGTAGTATTTCTCGTGCGACAAGGAGTCGCGTGTCAAAGTAATGCTAGACGTACAGGGATTATTTAATGAGTCATCGCTACAGCAACGGACCAACAGAACTTCACATGTCCTCAGGAAAATTTCAGTCTCTCAGGAGGCAGGAAAGTCTTGGTGACGATCTTTTATGATAATTTTCACGAGATTTCAAGTTGTTAACCCTTACTTATCAGTATCTTCGTATCTCAATTCAGGTCAATACTAAAATGACTGCTTTTTTCAAGATTTCATTGCACGGTTGTTTTAAGTGCTTTCGGGTGTTTTTATCAATCATTACTTTTCATTTCTAATTTAAAGAGTAATCAAATCCATTCCAATAGGTACATATGGCATTGCGTAACATCGATATCACAATTAGTGCTGCCGTATAATTAGGATTTCTAGATATAGGTATATACATTCCTGAATGGACAGGATTCCTTGGACAATCAGAACGATCTACTTAGTATATACCACGTGTCTGTATTTTTTAAATTACAAGTTTTTCCAGGTTTTACGCGTATTTATTTATCGTATGATATTACAAAACACTGGATCAAAGGTAAACGTCCCTGAGCTCGACACGCTAATGCCTAACAGTTGACACCATGGTGTCACCTCTATTGCTAATGACATAACATTCAAGATGGTAACTATTAGGACAGTGTCGAGCACAGGGCCGTTTACCTTACATGTCCCGGTAATGTCCGTAGTTACTGCATTTAGTGTATACGTAAATCAAGCATTTCCTTTTTATTCCTCGTGGTCATAAATACGTCGTATAACCATGAACCGCGTGTTGCGCTGTCCTTTAATGCTGGGCTCTTGGCTGGTCCAGGGCGCGAGGCGGGGGCGGCGCCTATTCCTAGAGCGAAACTAGGCCGACCGCCGACCGCGACCGCGGTCGCTTGGCGCAAGTCACGAGCGGAAGAACCCGCGACCATACTGAGGTGGGACCTTTTCGTGGCACAGCCATAATAATATTATATTTGCCTATTGTTTTTTTTTCTGTCACACCCTTTATGTACTAATTATGTTTTATGGTCACGTCACGAATATTTATTTCTTTCGCTAAGTGACACTGGCAACGCATTGCTATGATGCCGTTCTCGAGAGTTCTAAGGAACGCAATTAATCGCGTGTTCTGCTTTATTCATGGGTTGGTTTTCCGGATCTTTCTTGCTCCATAGAAAACAGAAAATTTTCAAACAACAACACACTGTACTTAAGTATTGCAGTGTTGCGCAAATGAATTTAAACGCGTTGCAACGTCTTTTCTTTTGGCTGTAAGTTTTCATGTACTTTAGGTAGAAGATTTTAATTTGAGTTCCAAGAGAGTCTCTACCCAGTATCCTAAAATGTCAATAGAATCCAGAAACCATTTAAAAGAGTATTAAAACACATTTCATCTCAATTTTAATAACTAATTAACATTAGAAAAGATAGTGTTGTTCTGCATAGGCAAAGAATACATAAACGACTATAACTGGAGAGTGTGGCTAAAGAGGTACAATACGAGTCCTGTCATACCGCCTGCATCTAACATTTGTACCACACGATATCTTTGAGTCCGGACGCATGCAGTGCCAACAAAAAAATAGGCACGTACTTCTCAGAACCGAGGTTCAAGATCCACGCCGATTGAGTCAGGCTTAAATATCAGAACTCTTCCTACGCGGCGGGGAAAGTGGTACAGATATAATTGAACCCATTGACGATGGGCAACACATTGAAGGCTTATGGTAATCGAGTTCGACATTCGGAGAGATTAGTCCATAAACAATGTGAGGAACTGCGATATTGTTTACTATCAGAGTGGTTGTTCGCACTTTATCTATACTATTAAAAAATACTTAAATTGAATCGAAAATCAGTTTCTATGGGGAGGGGTAATTATTTCAGGAATCTAAACCGTTATTTTCTAGACCGACGGCTTTACATAATGCTTATTTTTTTTACAGCGAAGATGACAAGGCACACCGCGTGTTAATTTGTTGGATTCAGGATCAGGATGCATCTATTCGCTTATTGGTAACGACATTCTAACTGTGGCGCGCGAGCATTGTACCACCACAAGTACGTACGCGTATTGTGTTGATGCAAACACAACCAACCTAACAATAGCATGGTCGCTAAACTGTGCTTCGCACGATGTCTGACCAAGGGACCAAATACCCTATCTCTATAGGATAATACTATTATCAGAGATATAGGAGTAATAGTGTGACTTGTGTTTTGACGCGGCTCCACGGCAGCGCAGTACCCTTAACATAAGTTAAAGTGACTCTACTCGCTAGCGACAGCGTAAACGATTCGTATGGAGAATAATACTGCGTTCTAGCAGTTACTTTGCTTCAATTCTCCATTCAAGTCGTTATCGCAGTCGCTAGCACAGTCACTGTTAAAAAGGGTAGAGTTGCCTAAAGAGGTCTTCGGTGCGAATTTCGGCAAGAACGAAATTGTGCCACCACAAATACGTAGGCTAACATTCCCTGAATGGGAGATAGGGTAAACCCTCCAGTGATAAATTAATTTCAAAATTAAAATGTAAAAAGAATTAAAACTATACATAATAAAACTTATTTAAAAGGAATCCCCCAGTACTGAGGCCGTCTGAGGCATCGTCCCCAGCGCGCTCGCCGCGTTTCCCCTTTGTGTCACGAGGCTCAGTATTTGAGCAAAAAAGGAGCCCGCTCTGATATTACCTGATATTTCGATAAGTTTATGTGATATTTCTTTTAGATTTTTGTCACACATCCAGCTAAACAATCGCATGGTCGGCGGTAGCTAAACTGTGCATCTGCTTAGCTCTGTACAAATGAAATGATAGGAAAACTAAGAGGCATGGTCCTCTTTATCAGTCTCAATGACGGCGACCCTTAGCTAGAAAAGCCATGGACTTCGTCTATTATGGGCTCGAATATGGCTATACCGTCAAATAGATTGTCATAAACCTCAACAATCGGTAGAAAGCTAATCAATTTACTTTACGGTTGAAAAAAGACAACGGATCTAGCCCAAAAACCGTTGAATACCTTTTTAGAAAATGGAAACTTGACCTAGAAACGTGGGCTGGTATTATGGATACGTTGAACTCTAAAAATGAATCATGCCAGAGCTTCGATGAATTTAGTGGCACACATTTTGTTACGTGGTCTAGTTATGCGAAAATAGATTTTGTTTGAACGGCTAAGCGTACAGCCGGCAGCAAAGGTAGCTAAGTATAATAACACGCTCACAATGATCTGTATAACCCTTGTTCTGTAGATAATAGAGTCCATATATCGCCTGTTGACAACCAAAACACACTCAGTAACAAATACCTACTTAAAACAAAGCTCGGATCTCAGTATCAATCAACAAACTAGATACGACGTTTTGAAGAGATAGAAATTTTAGTGAGTTTTGGTTGTCGCCCGGCTTTTTGGATGCCATTTTGAATACCTGGTGTGCATAGCAACTTCTATGCCTGACTGTACCTATGCTGGTATTTAAATATATAATTGAGAACATTTCATATTTGTAACAGGTGGAAATTAATATAGAGACCGAGAAAGCTTTGCGTCGAGTACACCCTAAAAAATCATTTCAGTTTATTTTTCTGTATGTAAAGAAATAATACATAAAATAACCGAAATCTACGACAACTATGCCTGCATAGAGTTGTAGACTTCGACCTATCCGCGAATAATTAGCTGTCAACATTGTGAAGCTTAACGTCATGCGTTTTTTTTTTTTTATTGGACACCAGACTAAAGTTACCTTTCCATGGTGTCATGGTTTTGGCGTTACTACAGTAAATAATAAAATAAAATCTCAGGAAAAAATTATAAATACCGTACCGTACAAACACTTTCCATCTTTAAGTGGTTAAGTTAAGTTTGCACCTGGTATGTATAGCGCCCGATACAAATGAGGTGCAAAGTTAACGCAACCAATCCCGTTTGTTGTACGGGAGCCCCCCTTAAATATTTATTTTATTTTATTTTTAGTATTTGTTGTTATAGCGGCCATCGAAATACATCATCCTGTGAAAAGTTCAACTGTCTAGCTATCACCGTTCTTGAGATACAGCCTGGTGACAGACGGACGGACGGACGGACGGACGGACAGCGAAGTCTCAGTAATAGGGTCCCGTTTTTACCCTTTGGGTACGGAACCCTAAAAACAGTGATTTTATCCTCTTTCTACGCGGAATACAGAATGGTAATAAAATTGTAGTCTTTAAAATATGAAATGTTTTCAATTGCATTTGTGTGGCATGCATATATAATTTCAGCCGGTCATATTACGGCCATTTACGGCATTGCGTGTCTACAAATTCGGATTCGTGCAATAATGATTGTCACTTACGACTCGGAACAGATGACATTTCGTCGGGGATAGTGCCATACCACGTAACAGCTGTCGATAAAGTTCTCAATTCAACAAAATGCTTAGCATTTGTTTGAATATTGATTCGTATCTACACGTGTTACTTACGCGGTATTGCACTATCCCCGACGATTTGAGTTTCGTGTTATGGGTAACCAAAAGGGAACAATTTAAACGCTCACCAAAATGGCTTTTATACCCCAAAACTAAATTCCAAATAAAATGAATTGCCTCCATATAAATTAAACCCACTTTAACCTCCTGACTTCCAGTGTCCTACACATAGTACATAAACTTCAATTAATAGTTAACTGTCAACTATTTGTCATAAGGTTAAAATTAAATTGACAAATTATGAATGCTGGTCGTCAGGAGGCTATACAGTGCTCCCCAAATTAAATAATTTTGTATTTCAAAATCGACATACATTACACCAGAATAATTTTACGTTGAGTCCGTATAATTATCTTTTTGCTTCCCAAAATGGATTTTTTGCTCACCAAATATTGTTTTCATAACACATCAAAATTATTACCAAAAATTGCAGTCTATTTTGCATTAGTGTAATCAAATTATCTAACCTTTAGTCAAAATATATTACTGTCTATCTAAAATTACAATTGCTTCCCATATTTCTTAACCGCGCAAACCGCCCCCCGCCACGCGTTTAATTTTTTGAAAAAAATAGTGTTTCAGCTAGGTAACCATCTAATCCTGATCACCTTTCAGAGCAGATCCGACTCGGCCGGGTTAGGTTAGGTTAGTTTTTTTTATATCCCTAAAAAACGCTCCATAATGTGCGGTAGTCATTATTAGCTATGCTATATACTATACTTAAATATGCTTTACTTTTAAATAAATAGATGCACGCCACAAATATAAATTGTAGTATATTATAGAAACAGGTTTTTTTTTTATGTGCGTTTAAATACTTACCCGTAATTGAAACCTCAATATTTATTTATAAATTTTAGGGTATAAAAGCCATTTTGGTGAGCAGTTAGATTTTTGCCTCAGCAAAAATGACTAAAATGGAAGTAATAATATAAAATATTGGTGACATCCATTTAACAATAATATAGATTATTTGGTCTGAAATTAACTTTAACGGTGTTCACATATTTTTATAGCATGTAAGAAAAAGAATTATTAGCTTTATTTATAGATAGTTTGTGATACACTATTTGGTGAGCATTCATCCGTTTTGGCAAGCATTAAGAATTTATTGGAAGTAATTTATCAACATATTTGGTAGGCGTTTAATCATATTTGGTAGGCGTTTAAACACAAGCCTAACCAAAATGTGGTTTACAAAATAAATGTAATTAATATGTTATTCATTGTGGTATATAGTTAACAGCTTTAGGATGTTCATGTTGCGTGTTGACAAATCCGGATTTGTATTATAGGAGTAGTTATGATGTATCACATTTCGGAATGGTGTTGGGATTGTCGACATTTGACTAATTTCGTGTTATGACTAATTAAATTTCTCGGAGAGATTTTGCACTCACACTTGTGTGAATATTAACAGCTTTAGGTATTTACGGCCCCTTTCACGTAAGTATGGCGAGTAGCAGTTGTTTTATCATTGTATTTTCAGTTTAATACCTAATAAGTGTTTAGATTTGTAGATTTCGATAAATAAACCGTTTCCCGCCAAATGAGGTACGTACCCTTTAAATTATGATATTAAGCAGCAGGTAGGTACTGGTTATATACACAATACTCTATTACCTCTAATATTTTTTAGCTTAAACCTCGTTGAATTTATACTAAATATGCGAAGTACGTATGCGGGGATTTGGTTGAGTTTGTTGAAAATACTAACACCGTTGTGCACTTCACAATACAAGCTATTATATCAAATATATGCGCATTCTGAATTTCAGCGCGCTTAATATAAAACGCGGAACGCGGTATCCGCACAAACGGAGATGCAATTCATTAGAACGTCAGTTCTGTCAAGCCTCCGCTGCAAATGATCGGAAATCAGAGTGCTGGTTATCCGCTTAACCAGAGAATGGCGGTTTACCGACTAACTAATCAAACATTGCGCTCATACAGCGCTGGCGCCATCTATTATAATTAGTTTGAAACGTAGGGCACGGTCGCCCGTCTATTATGAAACATCAGCATTCATTAAACATCTCGTGGATGATCTATGGATCTATAGTCCTCGGAGGCAGAACCATTTCGCCTGCACTTTAGAAAGCGAGTCTTTGTTTTCACTTCGTAGCGGTAATTTATAGTAATGAGGAGAGATCATTGCACGCCGTTTTGTAAATTGCTCTCGAGTCCATCGTCGCGCCGTATTTGGCTACGTTTCAAATGAGCCCGATTTCTTTTCTTGAATTACTCCATTGAGTTAGGGATAGTTCTAATTGTAGAGGGAAAAGTTGCGTGCTAACTGGCCGCGTGGATGCAGGTGTTAGAACCTTGGTCGGTGAACGCACTTTCACTTAAATGCACGTACGTTGCAGTATCAACTGCAGATACGGCAGATATAGAATATAGGGCGAGTCGGCGAGCGCCACGCGCGTCATTTCTTTGTGTGTTTTCTATGTCAGCTTATCGCTGAAATCCTTGTGTTTTCGGCGGCTATAGTTATCTTTCTCGTATTATTTATGTCATAAACAGAGTCACGGCCGGTTGCTGATCTCCTAATTTGATGGCCGTTGTTATATGCTTTTTATCATTTCATTTCTTTCTATTTTTTCCTTAATCGAAAATTATGTTTTGATATTTTTTTAATAGTAGTATTTTCATTCATCTTTGGACAAAGGGAGTTACGCTATACAGGCTTTTGCGTATATCACGCTCAGATCACGTCACATCAATAACCGTTATTATATATATATAAAACATCATCAAACATTTGTTGTATTGCATATCCCCAGAAACTACCATGAACAACTCCTTTAAGCACTTTGGTCAAGGCCGACCAAGCACATTCCTCGAAAGATACAAGTTCGCATTACGTCTTTACCCGATTCACCATTTTTTTTTTTGCATCAGCTTTGAATACATTTTTGCATACATACATTGTATTACCATTTCGACGTATCTAGGTTGGCTGTGAAAAGGTTAACAAAGAGTATGACTCAAACTATGTCATCGTCGACTCAAATTATATTCAACCGCTTTCTTGCCAATGCAATTGTTTATGCAAATATGTTTCGTTGGCGAATTTATTTGCGGGAAATGGTGTACTTTTCGTGTAGTGCTATTTTCCAACGGCTTCTTTAAAGCTTATTGGCCAAAGTTTGGACACTGAATTGCATTTGATAATGTTATCGTTATCGTTATCGTGTTAGTGTTATCGTTTGAGAACAGTCGCTGTCGCTTTATGAGAAAAAATCAGAAGCCAACTTCAACATGTGGTTCTATAAGCGAAGTGGTGCTTGCCTTTCCACTATTGCTTCTAAATACGAAGGTTCAGAAGATAATGCCATTGTAGGTAAGTAGGTATATGGACACATTAATACTATACGTCGGTGTTCATTGTTAGATACTTGTTTCAAGATGGCCCGACATGTTCTGAACTCGTATGGAGCACTCGTATGGATGAAGAGTTCCATATGAGTCCGAAACATATCGGGCCGTTCCTGACAATTTTTACCTGGGTTAAAACCGTTTTTCTAATTATTACCTAAATATGTCTCACGATAGTTTTAATAAAACTATTCAGTCATAACCACCATGCATAATACTGACAAGTACAAGTCGCTCAAAAATATTGACTCAAAGACTTCGCTAAACGATAAAAACGCATTAAATATTGATCATATTATCGTCTTACTAAGGTACTTAGCAAGTCGACTGTACAAGCCACCCATTAACAACTTCAATGAATTGGATATAAGAAGTGCGGGGTCTAAACAAACGATCAGCCCAAATCAACATCGTATTTTTGAACGGATCGTTCGAACTGACCACGGCCTCCAAGTCCACTCGCCCGATTTAATGGCGTTAAAAAGCGAGCGAACTTGCCCCACTGACCACTAGTGGGGGGTTCATATAAATATAATTAAACTGGGGTCGAAATTTAATTATAGACTTGTCCGTGGCACGCTGCCGTCACTGTTTAGACACTTATTTACTCGTTTTCATGTGTGACATTGCAATTGACGCGCCGTATTTATTTAACAAAATAGCCGATCAAATAAAAGTCAGCAACGGCATTTTTTTCAAGTCCAGCCTGTCAAGTGCAGAGCTTGCATATCGCTGCATTTGACATTTTCTTGTTAAAAATATAGATGCATAGATTATAGAAGTAGTTGCGTGGCACGGAGAGCCGGCGCGGGCGCGGGACGAGGTGGCTTGCTGGTTCGCGCGGTGTAACCTACATACCGGTCAACACTCCGACTCAGTCAACACTCGCTACAGGGACGTTAGGTGCGTTGGATAAGCGAGCGCACTTGTACAAGTAATTGCTGTTTGGCTAAACGCACACGGTTGTTAGGCGGCGTTAGTGGTCGCGCCTGTTTACATTATAATTGCGCAATCGCAAGGCTGACGTGATATTGATCATACAAACCTTCGTTCTTCCAATAACCGACCCCAAAATAGAACACTCACCTGAAACAAAACAGAAATAATTATGATTCATCAATTAACAAATTGTATCCGCATGAACCTAATATCCATGCCAATGACCATAAAATACTTTTGGAACGGAACATCTGTTTATACAATGTTGTACATTTTGTCATAAAAATGGTATGTAACCTACAAAGTCCAAATTAATTGGTGCGTGTTTAATACTGTTTACAGAAGTACATGGAACGTAACGAACAATCTGATATTACCATGTCGCATTAGGTTCGAGTCGCAATAGTCAGTGGTGTCACAAGTAATTTTTAAGTTCTTAATGCGACAACGACTTTACCTATCAAACAAGCTGTCACATTGTTAGTACCTATCATATTACATTAACCTATGTGTTATCAGCTTGAGATTTAACGAAATTGCCGCATTTTTTGTGAGACGATAGATTGGTCAGTATTTATTGCCAGGACAGCAACTGGGGCGAGTAACACGACCGCACGATAGGAGAGTAGTGTAAACAGACTAATGCCAGCATTAGATGCGACTAGACAAGGCCATAGCTATCAGTGAAATGTCGAGAAGGAAAGAGAGGGATACACAAGTATTTATTGCACATAACTACACCACAAGTGCAATTTACTCACACATACACGTGTTTTCTATTTCTATTAGCCTCATGTTTCTACGTTAGCTATTGGTGTTTATAAAGAGTTTGAATTAACTGACTCGTCTATTGATAAGTGATAGTGTTCCTGTCGTATGGTACAACAAAGATGTTCACTCGTGTTGGTTTTTTTGACCAATCAAGTATCATGAAATAACTAATAAAACAAAAAAGCGTAGAAATACAAGGCTTCAAAAATACGCAAACGGCTATTGACATAAGTGTATATAAAGGGAAACAAAATGTGTATTCGGAATCCCAAATAAAAAGTTAAGGAGTTTTCATGACAAAATAATTACATTTCCCTTTTTTTTTTCAGAATTAGTTTCATGGAAGACATGTTATACATATGGTTACCACATGTCAAACTATAATTTTCTTGCACAATTAAAACGCATGTAAACACATTACATAATCAAGTGATCGTCAATTTGCATGACACACAAAACAGGAAAAACTTAAGAACTAACTTGGTAGCACAGAATAGTATACATATCAAAATCAAAATAAATAATAGCACCAATACAAAGAATCTGATCAATTATTTACAAATAAAAATATATAATAATGACAAATAAAATCAATAAAGAAAACAAAAGACTGTTCCACTATTAAATTAATATTCCAAATCTACTTCATCTTAGCTACGTCGATTGCCACGCCACCGGCAACTATAATAAAGTTTGGTGACAAACATAACTCACTAACAAATATCTTCTTAAAACAAAGCTTGCATCTCAGTATCAATCTACAAAATAGATACGAGGTTTTGAAGAATAGTGACAAGTTTTAGTAAGTTTTGGTGTCACCACTATGTTTTCACCGCAAACATTGCGCACCAAAGTTTTGATAGCCCGATATATATGTAACAATTGGGCCGTAATATTGAGGCTACTCGGGTTCACGCCGAGTTCTAGGACAGGCTGTCGCAACCGTTCGGCGGACGCTGACTTATCGCTCAACCGCTTACACCAGTCACCCAATTACGTCGGGCCTCGGCGAGCCCTGGTTCCTGCACTAAACAATAAGCATTAGTCACAAAATGTTTGACGTTTTGAAAAGACACCCGATATATATGCAGAGAAATGAAATGAAATTCAGTAATTTATTCAATAAGTGCACTCTGGCACTCTCACAAGTCAGATTGTGAATCTATCGGCACTAAAGGCCCAAGAGGAGACCGCTGTTGATATTGTTGAGAAGAAAGCCGAAAAAACTCAACAGTAAGGAAGAACTGAGAGTTGGAAAAAACGCTTTAGTCTTCTTCTTAGGCAAAAATGCATCCTTATATTTAGCTACGGCTAGCTTACGGAAACAATGTTTTTTTTTTCAGATTGAGAGTAGCCATTATGTATATTTTATTTCGAAACACAATAACGTTTTTATCGAAATGATTTCAAATGTGGGTAAATTAACATCACATTTTTAATTGCTATCATCAACTCACGCAAACGTCTCTAGTCGAAAGGTAAAGAGTAAAGACGTTGAACCGATAATTCAAAGATACCGGGTTCGAGTCCCAGTATGGACCACTTATGAGCGCAAGTTAATTTTTATTTGCGTGTTGATCTTTGTATCTATAGTTTTAGTTATATAGCAAGTGTTACGTTAGGGCCTTTTCTCTGTTACAAATTTCATGCAGTTTTGTGACAAAGTAAGAAACATACGAGTTACACACTGACACACAAGTTATAACTTTTTAGTATAATATTCGTGGAAAAAACCGGTCAAGCGCGAGTTGAGCTCGCACATCGAGTGGTAGGGATACCACAACTAAACTAAACGCATTTTTTGTAATGTAGCTACAAATTTACAATTTACATAATATTCTTTGCTTATCGCAAAATTTCATGATTGTAGGTCACGGGAACTGCAAATTTGCGGTAGAACTGAAAACGGCGACTGCAAATGAACTGCACCGTTGTTTTGCCGCTTGATCAACGATAACAGAAGCACGAGGTTTTCCCCGGGAGCTACAGTATGCGGTTCTTCAAGAGGGGAGTAAATAGGTTCAAAAGGGTCGGCAACGGGCGTGTGATGCTCCAGGCATCGTGAGCGTCCATAGGCGGCGGTAACTGCTTAACATCAGGCGGGCCGCATGCTTGATTGCCACCGTCGTAGTATAAAAAAACATAACTGCAAACGAACTGCACATTTGCAGCTAGAATGCAGCTGCATTCCACCTACAGTCAGCTAAGAAAATGTTCTACCGCTTTCTGACCTTAATACTCATAAAATAGACTCAAAAATTGGTAGACAAATTTTTTGGCAATAAAATAGAGTCGAAAGTGGTAGACAGAATCTGACTATACGAATTCCTGCTGATATTTCAAAACTTAAAAAATGTAAGATAAAGGGCAAACATGAAGCTGTGTAAGCTGGCTGGCAGTAACATTTCGGAACCTGAACCTTATCTCTGTCTCTGCCTAGGAGTGAAGACTGTGTGGCAACGAGTGATCTATCAAGATAACCCGCTTCCTGAGAAATTGGCGGCTTAACTGTATGAGTTTGCGAAGAAAAATTAGTGACGGGTGTCAAGGGAAATTTCGTAGGCGAGACCGAGGGGGCTTGAAACAGAGGTCAGCTGAAACACCGGAAAATTCGTGGTGACTAAAAGCAAACTCATGCTTTTCTTGCATTGCGTTTTTTACGAATGTCGAAATTTTTTTCATGTAATTTTTTTAACCAGTAATAATTAATAGCAGTTGTCGGCACGGACGGCGATATTCCGCGGAATAAATATAGATATGGCCATGATTATAATCTCAACAAGACATATTTTTTTTTCTTTAAACATCGTGGACTATAATTATGATAATATTAAAACTAACGGCTCTGTGAGCTGAAAACATCGCGAATTTGTTGGTAAATAGCTGTTTTTTTTTGGCGTTTATAACCGCCATTTTGACAATGGAAAACGAGCCGCTCACTGAATCGACAAAAAGTTCGAAATACTTATCGAACCCACTCATCCCACAGGAACACTACATTTTTTGGGGAATAAAAGTAGCCTAAGTCAGCTACCATCATACGAAAATTTATCAAAATTGGTCCAGCCGTTTGAGCGTGAAGTAGCAAACATACACACAAACACACTCACAAACTATCGCCTTTATAATATTCGTGTGACTAGCTGTGCCCCGCGGTGTTACCTGCTCATCCCATGGGACCACTAAATTTATTCGGGATGAAAAGTATCCTGTCCTTCCCCGGGACTCAAACTACATCCATACCAAATTACATCTAAATATATTCAGCGATTTAAGCGTGAAGAGGTAACAGACAGAAACAATTTCGCATTTATAATATTAGTATGGGCAGTATGGATTACAGTATTTATAATTCAATATGAGCCATCCCTATTATGAAAAACAACTATGTAAATCTAACGTCATGTATGGTGAATAAACACTTGAGTTAGGTCCGGACTGAACAAAATAGACTGCTAAATACTAACACTGCCGTCTACACGTTTTACATTATTTATCTCACGTCAGCTTGTATCCTGCATATCTTGGCGCGAAATCGCGACTCAGCGTCACCCTGTCCCACTCGCACGGTATTGAAAGGAAAGTGACAGATAGTATTTGTCGCGCGACAAAGCCGCGTGTCACAGTTATACTAGAGGTGCTGGATGTACATCAAAACCAACAAATGATAATCTATCCCATCGTCATTGAATTGTTTTTTCTCAGACATGCAATATAATATCGTCATAACGTGCGTTAAAACAGGCTTCGAAGTGTAAATTTTCGGGCGGAACAATTCGAGAGAACTAAATTTCATACAAAATTGAAGGCCTAGGCCGGGAAGTATTTTTTTAAACATGGCGTCTGTGTTCATGAACTGGCTAAGCTAATGTTTTTTTGAGTGGTGTATTTTTTATTTCATTGCATATGTTTGAGAAAAGCACTATAGGTACATGCCTTAGCCGTGAAAAGGGCTTGCCGGCTTCGTATCACTATCTGGTCTATACCTACTCAGCCAGCAAGCCTTTATTTCCCGGCGTCTGCAGTAATGTACTATAATGTAATAATCACTTCAGTTTCTCAGTTAGACTCATACTTACGGAGATACCATGACTCCGCGCGACCAGCGGCATGGCGAGCGGTTGAGCGAGAGATCCGAGCGCAGCGGCAACACGAGTGAGCGAGACACATACCTCCACCGCCGCCGCTTTCGCGCAGCCGTGGTGTCTCCGTTAGCCGGCATTTCTTTCTATCTGCAGGACTAGCTATCTTGCCGCGACTTCGCTTGCCATGTGTCTCAGCGTCACCTGTCCTTCTCGCACGGTACTTAAAGGATAGTGACAGATACTATTTGTCCCGCGACAGAGCCGCGTGTCAGGGTTATGCTAGACGTACTTAGGGCTGCCATCTCTAAATTCTCCGAACCCGAACAAAGCCTTAAAAAACCGGACATTTGGTGTTAATCGCATTTTATCCCCGGACTCGTCCGAAAATAATATGATAAAAAAACCATCGCTTTACTTTTTATTCACATGAGAAGCATCCGGGTTTTCTCCGGACTCTTTGAAAACCTCCCTGGACGGCCCCCGGACGGCCTCCAAACGTCACTCCACTCCTAACGGCCCTGGACGTACTGGTACGTGTACAGTCGCAATCTCACAATCATCGAACTTGATCTACGACTGCCGGCAGTTTGTTTACCGGCGGAGAGAGCAACCAAAGTGAAAGTCAAATATAGCGTAAACTCGCATTGTTTGGTTGCGCAAGCGCCGTAATGCGTTCGGTTCAACACTTTTGATGCGGAAAACAGCCTACAGAAGCGGAGCGGAGAAAACAAACCATTCAAGCCCCGTATTTGTGAAGCCAAAAAAGCGCATTGAACTCTGCGAACGTGATTGGTCCATTTCGCCCGGTGACAACCAAAACTCACTAAAATTTCTCATACTACTCTTCAAAACCTCGTATCTAGTTTGTAGATAGACACTGAGATACGAGCTTTGTTTTAAGTCGGTATATTGTTACTTAGTGAATTTTGACAATTTCATAAATCTCCGCCTCGCTTCTGTGGACAGGCAGTCTAATTCGATTGACATATAGATATTTGAGATATGGCTATATCGTACAGTATTAATCTGGTGTATCGACTTGGCAATTAAAATAAATAAAGCACCAACGCTAATGTTGATATAGATACTTCTGACATATTTAATTACTACAAACAACATTATATATACTTACAGCATAACAGTTATCCCTTAATTTAGCAATGTGCATTATAATGCGCATTACTCTTTGTCAATTTTTTTTTCTCAAACTACAGAAATAGTATACCAGAATAGTTTGAGTTATCTAATCTTAGCAACTTTTGAATCAGCGACCTTTCTTTTTTCTGTCATTGTAAGGGATATACTAAACTGCATATATAGTACTTATAATAGAAAAAATAAACAATAAATACCTATACAAATTTTTTCATTCTCAGATAATCGGTGATCAGTCGGAAGACAATACACATAAGACTATAAATACCTATACTAACACACGATTGATGATTAGCGTAGGCCAATTCGAATCTGGCGAGTAGTGAGTCTCTTTTGTCTAGACATAGGGTATGATGGCCGTGTGGGGGCTCGTGCTTCATCACGACCATGCGTCCACGAGACTGCACCCGAAGATCATCGATTTTGATAGAGCTCCTATTTTGAAATATCAGACAAACTCACACAAATCGATCTAGTCCCAAATGCTCAAGGAGGCTCGTGTTATGAACACTAGACGACGATATGCATACTTATATAGATAAATACATACTTAAATACATAGAACAACCATAACCCAAGCACAACTATCCGAGTTTATCGCACAAATATTCGCCCTGGCCGGCATTCGAACCCGGGACCGCCGGTTCAGTAGGCAGGTCTCTACAAACTGTGCCAACCGCATCGTCAAGATAATCAAGGATGGCATGGTGCATGTTGATCTTCAATTATTTCCACGTAGGTATCAGCTATCATAAAGTATATGTAGGTGGTACTCAAGCAGGCGAAAGCTTGACTATCATGGAGTGAGATCTTTGCGGCGTTTTAAAGCAATGAATAATTTACTTCATGCTAAATTCTCTATAAGTAAACAGATAGTACTAAGTACAGTGTGATAGTTTTTCGCTCATTTGTAGTACTAGATCTTGTTTGTAATATAATTTCATGATTATTAGTCAACGGGAAGTACCCTATAGGCTTAACCTCCGGGAAAAGACATAAGATAGTTACTATGTCTGGAAACGGGTAATGTATGAAATAAATAAAAATATAAGTTGAAATCCTCCTCATTCCTAGAAAAAAAATATAGACTTTTCTGTTTATTAAGAATAAAAAAGATGAAAAAAGTTTTTTCACGCCTCGTCCGGCCATTGTACCTTTATCCCCCAATAAATAAAAATAAAAATAAAATGTACGCGCGTATATTTATATATTTTATTTATTTATAAACGTTATACAAAGAATGCGCCATACACTGGCGAGATAGTAGCGGTATCCGTCTCTTTTAATAGGCCCTTACTAGGTAGAGGTACATTACTTACGAACTCAATATCTAGTAGTATTTATAAAAAGAATACCTACCTTTGTATAGTATTAATTACATTCGTGTTTTATTTTACCGACCTACACGTCTGTCAAGCTCCGGATTGGTGCCCGGAAATTTAAAACCTCTATTGCAGGCAAACATTAGAGCTTTCATGTGACCTATTTCTTAAAAAAAAAATCATTTCAAGGTAATAAACAAATGCGTTCTACGAGAATAACTTACAGTTTTTGAAAGTATTATTTTGTTTGTACTACAATACATAATATACTTATATAATATAAGTTAATGGCGAACCTGGCTCCATTACCTCCACGACGATATTAAATATAACAGTATTTTTTAGGCTGGAACTAGATCAACAAGTAACGAGAGCATTTTTTAGCAAAGCAAGACAAGTATTGTATTCACGCGTATTGACTGTGAGAACCATCTGTTGGCGAATTGCTGAACTACGCAAGTTCCAGCCACTCGCCAATAGATAGCGCTCTGAAATACGCTGTGCCTCCATTTGACTTGAAAATTGAAATTAAATATTACGTATTATTAAAAATGTAGTTTAGTAATTAGTCATGAATATATTATATTTTTATTTTTTTGCGGTCTATACAAACATATAATATTATGATGTCTATAGCCAAACTTTACCTTCCAAATTCATATGTACCTAAATGTTTATTCATAAGTACTTTTAGTAAAAATACCCCAAATGAACTATCATAATATTATATGCAAAATTACGTTCAATTTGATGGGTTTGATAAATATGCACGTTAGATATTAATTCTAAGGCAGTTAATGCCAGGAGGTAGGTACTTTTGTAACATAGTTCCTATATGAAAGCATTTCACATATATTTCTGTAATGACCCGTCCATGGCCGAAATCTTTCGTACAGGATTGTTCTTTATTATTCACACGAAGGCCCTGGTTCAGTAATCACATACGAGTACCTTCTCTGCTACCAGTTAAATAATGCCATTGAGTGATGGCTCATGAAACATTCTGTAAGTGAGAATTATTAATCGCTTCGAGGTGTGATCGTAATTGCAATAATAGTCGATTTCGCTGGTTGATATTTATTATTTATGTATGCTTTGTATACACTAGCTCTTTTAAGTTAAACAAGATTTTATTTACTTTAACTTCCTGACGTCTCCTTGGCGGTAAGGGTGCCTTTCCACTAAAGCAGAGCGAAGCAAGTGCTGAATCGACCTATCAGAAAAGTGAAGCGGAGGAGTTGAGACACAGATTTCAACGTAGGTGATTGGTCGATTCCGCATGTCTCCGCTCGGATCCGCCTCAGTGGAGACGCACTCTAAAGGCCTTTTGAGAGTTGCGAGCGAATTTTGTTTGAAGGCGATCACGCACCGAGTTCGCTGTGATAGAAAACACGCTCGCAACTCGCAAGTGTGATATAGTAAGAGTTGCTAAGCCGCGAAATTGTGCGCATCGGGTTACAAGCAAATTTCTACCACACATAGAGCGTTCCACGGTGATTATTTTCAGATGTGGAGGGAAGTCAGATTCGTCCCCTGTGTGGGGGGCGAGCGGGGTAAAGAGGACCAAGTACTGCTCTTTTTCTTTTTTTTATTACTGATCAGTTAAGGCTATTAGGGTTTGTGCGACATCGTTTTCGTATAAAATAGATATCAGCTATTAATTTTTCATGTTATTTAAGAATAGTTTCATATAAAAATTTGGGTTTATTGCCGAAAAGGTAAAAATCACAACAAGTTTTTTTTATTCAGAACGATAAATTAGTTATCTATCCTGAATATTTACAATTTAAAAAAATATTACTAAATAGCAAATTTTATATTGTTTTTGAAAATATATACATATTGGGCACCTCTCATACAAAAAGTACCTTGAAAAAAATGTTGAAGTTAAGCTTAGCCTGCGTGTTCTAGTACATTTTGCTAAGTCGCGAAATTGTGTACATCGGGATACAACCACAAAATTTCTACCACAGATAGAGTATTTTGCGGTGATTATTTTCAGATGTGGAGGGAAGTCAGATTCGTCCCTTGTGCGGCGGGAAAGCGGGGTGAATAGGACAAAGGAGTCCTCTTTTTCTTTTTATATTACTGATCAGATAACGCTACTAGGACTTGTGTGGTGTCGTTTTCGTGTAAAACAGATATCAGCAATTCATTTTCCATGTTATTTATTCATAGTAACATATAAAAATATGGTTGTATTTCCGAAATTGTAAAAATCACAACAAGTTTTTTTTATTCAGGGAGATAAATTAGTTATATTTCCTGAATTTTTACAACTAAAAAAAATATTGCAAAATAGCAAATTTAATCTAGTTTCTAAAAATATATACATATTGGGCACTCTTTATACAAAAAGTAACTTAAATAAATTGTTGATGTTGAGATTAGCCCGTGTGCTCGTGATACATTAGCAAAAAAATATTTTGTTTTAATTACATTAATTTGTTTTTCTAGGACGTATAAAGTAAAAATAATATGTAAAAGCATGTTAATAATCATTATTTAATGTATTTAATGAAGCGAAATAGGATGCGTTCGGAGATTTACGTTGGTTACGCCGACGTAAAGATATATTTTAAGCTACTGTTTGTATGAGAAGTGCCCAACATGCATATATTTTTAGAAACCAGATTAAATGAGCTTTTTGAAGTAATAATAATAAGTTGAAAATGTTCACGAAATTGAACTAATCTACCTCACTGAATAAAAAAACTTGTTGTGATTTTTACCTTTTCGGCCATAACACCTATATTTTTATATAGAACTATACAAAACTAACATAAAAAATGAATTTCTGATATTTGTTTTACACGGAAACGATACCAAACACGTCCTGGTAGACTTTATTGACCAGCAATAAAGAAAGAAAAGAGGGATACTTGGCCGTATTCATTCCGCTCTCCCGCCTCACAAGGGACGAATCTGACTTCCCTCCACATCTGAAAATAATCACCAAGGAACACTCTATCTGTGGTAGAGTTTCCATGCTTGTAACCCGATGCGCACAAATATGTTAGAAAACAGCGGACTAACAACTCTACTAGATACTTATAAGGCTCTAATTTGACAGGCCTTTGCGAGATCTTCAATTTAGCTATATCTCAGCCTATTACGTACAACAACTTACAAATTTTATTACCTCTATTCAAGTGTAAATAAGCTTTCAGTATACACCAAATCGCTTTTTTTTTAATTATACGAGGTAAAAAAATAACCACCAAAAAAGAAAAAGTAAAATAAATAATTCAATAATAAATATATAAAAAAGTGAAATAAATAATTAAGTCTTTACATTTGAAACTAAGTATACTAACAATTCAATACAGCTATAAAATTCACCAAAACTATTTGCGAATACGTCAATGTGGATATTGTAGTGGCTGGTAAACCTACGCTTATATTAAATATTATATTATTATAAACTTATTAAATTAGATTATATATTAATTTAAAAAAATCATATAACTAAAACTTAACCTATTCACCTATTGGGACCTAAACAGCTATATTCAAGTACATAACAAATACCCTAAATCACTGCCCTAAAAGGCTCACCGCGTTACCTCGCTGGATGGCCATGTCAATGCGTTGTTATTAATTATTATACGTATTGTACCTATACACTAATAGCTGGATGAACTGAGAGAGTTTTGGAACTCCTGGTCCAAGTAAGATAACAAATAAATTGTGCATCAATAAAGTGTGGCATATAGTTTACTGTCTCCGCCAGACAAAATGAAGAACTAATACAAATTATCGAAGAAATCTTGAAAATAGCAAACAAGAAAGGTTCGACGCCCACAACTATTCTTGACTGCGCTTCCGTTGTAGCAGAGAAATTTCTAGATAATTGCGATGCACCCCCACTCCCGGGGGCAATTTCCTTATGAAACCCACCTGTGTCTGGGAGAATTCCGCTATAATGTTTTATATACTGGGCAAGGCTGGACGACTTTGTTGACTCAAAAGATCGCCCTTCAGTGCCTTTGAAACATTTCTGTTCCTTTTTAATAATTGGCAAGAGAACGGACGAAAGGTAATCGGTTCTGCACCTTTAGCACAAATGCGAGACGCGACTTTTACGTCTTAAAAGTTTTAAGTCCCTGCGTGCACATAGTACCAATATTTAAACGACTTTTTGAATATCGAAATGAAGATTCTAAATTCATATAAGTCATCAATCATCATCCTCCTAGCCTTTGTCCCTTTTGTAGAGAATGAATTCTCAATCGGGGTCGGCTACCTAAATCCCAAGATTTGGCGTAGGCACTAGTTTTTACGCAAGCGACTGCCATCTGACCTTCCAACCCAGAGGGGAAACTAGGCCTTATTGGGCTTAGGCGGTTTCCTCACGACGTTTTCCTTCACCGAAAAGCGAGTGGTAAATATCAAATGACATTCCGTACATAAGTTCCGAAAAACTCATTGGTACGGGCCGGGTTTGAACCCGCGACCTCCGTATTGAAAGTCGCATGCCCTAACCACTAGGCTACCACGGCCAATTCATATAAGTATGTAATAATAATGCTCTGGGTCTTCAGAGCATATAGGTAACTAACTGATGCTGATGTTAACAACGACGGTGTTTTCGGACCAATATATGGTTATGTTTATGTACAAGGCAGATAATATAATTATGTGAACGTTAACGCTATTAGTGTAGGTTCAAACAGGGTACTTAACAACCTTACATATATATAACAGATGAACATTAATATAAAGATCGAGAGAACTTTGCGTCGCGTGCACGTTGAAATATTTATTAGAATTTATATTTCTGTATGTAAACAAATATAAGAAAATACATAAATTAACCGAAATATAGGTACGACAACTATGCCAGGATAGAGTTGTCGTCTTCGACCTATTTGCGAAAAAGAATAAAATAAGCTGTCTACAATGTCAAGCAAAAAATCATTAGTTTTTTTTTATAGACATTAGACAAAAGTAACCTTTCATTGTGTCATAGCTCTGGATTTACTACATTTTAGAATAAGTAAATTTTAATAAATGAATAATGAAATAATTAGTATAATCTCAGCAAAATATAAAAACCGTAATTACACCCCCTTTCTAAGCGTCATTCGGAAAGGTAATAAAACTGTCTTAAAAATATAAAATGTTGACAATTATGGGTCCTGGTCAAGGTACATAGAATACCACGTCATTATTATTCATATCGAATCACTCGACTAAGTATAATCGGTACAAGGGGTTGGAATCAAACGTCGTTAAACAATGTGTAAACATTTGGATATTGTGAACGCGTGTGTCACCGAGGAGTAGGTAGGGGCGAATGCAACATTAAAGACGCTAATTTGAGGGAGGTTCAAAATATAGAAGCGAAAAATTAAAAAAAAAATGCTATGAGCGAGATTTGAACCATAAAAGTATTTAAATTTATCGCTTCTCTATGAACATTAAGTTTACGCCAGCAGACGTTCCTGATTTCATAAAATCCTGATTTATGACCATTTATAGCTTTATATGTATATTATTATAGAATTATAATATTTACAATGAAGCGAAAGATAGAAAAATTTAATGGTTAAGACAGGATGCCACCCTAAGGCATGTTGAAGCAATTGGTTGAAAGATTCAATGGCTCTGACATCTGGTTTGGTGGTCCAGTTGGTAGGACGCCCGTGTTGGCCCGGAAAGCCGCTGGAAACGCAGGTTCGAATCCTGTCTGAACCATTATATTTTTCAATTTTCGCTTCATTGTAAACGTTTGGTTTACGTTAGCAGACGTTACTGCTTTAATCAAAATAATTAATTCCTTATAATATTGTATTGAAACTATGTTTTTTATGGAATGGGGTAATTCTTTCAGAAAACATCTCAACACAACGGTACAGTTATGCGTTATGTATGGGCGATCAGCGGCTCAGCGCGATCGGCTGGCGAAATATGATTTGTCCTTTCATCACACTGAAACGGCTGGACGGATTTTAACCAGTTTTGGTACACGTTATGGACCGGTCCTCCAATGTTGGTTACAGGATATTTTTTGTCCGACTGCAGTAAGGAAAACAGTGTTACGCGGATGCAGTTTCAGAATAAGTACCTTTAAGGTACCTTTAAGTATCGTAAAATTATATACATTTTTGCATTGAGTGTAATATGATAATGGTGGGACATCGTGTTCAATCCTATCATTAGTACTTTAGCAATAAAAACACCTCATTTAAACATTTTTGTTGAACGTTTGTAAAAATATTGTCTTTTATTGTTTTTCTTTCGATAGAGCGCCTTGTACTAAGACATATAATATATGTAATAGTAAAATGTATGTACCTAGTCCATTGATTTATTTTTTCATGGTGAAATTATTATAAAAGTCTACTGAAGTTCTTGGACTCGCAATTTACCTAATACATTCTAATATAAGATCGTAGTAATTAAATGTACAAACTAAAAGTCCAATGGGGTATTTGAAAGTCACTGATTTTTCTTTATTCTGCATGGCTGTCTGCCTTGCAGCCGTATCAAGTCAAAGTGGTTGAACGGACTTCAACTATTTTCGATACACAGGTAGCCAAGTATCCACCCCATATCCATACCATAGCAAAGGCTTGTTACCTACTTAAAAAAAATATTACCCGATTACCGGAAAGCAAAAAAAAAGGTTGTGAGCAGAGATGGGTATTAATCGAATAGTTTTCTTATCGATTAATTAATCGTCAAAATTAATCGCGATTAATTTAATCAAGATTAAATTTATCGACAGAGTCTTCGATTAACGATTAACTAATCGCCATTTTAATCGATAAAATTTCACGATTAGTTCTCGATTAAAAGATGCAACACGCTCATTTGTGCATTTTATCAAAATACAATATGTCTTGCCATGTGTAAACTAGAAAAAAACATTCTAGTGTGCTGTGTGAAATAAACTAGTTACAGTCATACAAGGTGGTTTTTATAGTGCAGTAGGTACTCTAAGATATCCTAGGTAGGGACTTAGACTTACAAAAAATATCTTATTTCTTCCTATTAATCGAGAGAAAATTAATCGAAATAATTAATCGACTAAAAATTTAATCGCTAGATATTAACCTACGATTAGCTTAATCGGGATTAAATTAATCGGTACTCATACGATTAGATTAACTAATCGTCATTTTGAATCGTTACTCGCGCTATCTTTTGCGCATCTCTGTTCTTCTAGTACTAAAAATCTAAAGAGCAACACTACACACGGTCCCAGCACAACTTACACACACGATATACTAACAAACACGATATACTTAACCTTCAAACTGAAAATGCATAACAGACCCCGCCCCCCGTGATGACAACTCACACACACAGACACGATCAGACAACGCGAGTGTGCTACCTAGATGGGTATTTCGAACCTATAGATATCTAGAATTCCAAGGGGAGGGTGCATTCGACATTGGTATAGGTCAGGCACCTACGTAATAACGCGGACGAATAAAATATAAAATGAGGTGGAGTTAGCCCGGGTGGTTAGATATTCTTGAAAGTTGCATTTTGTTTAGGTTCGTTGGTAATTGCTAAATGTCTTACTAGATAGAAAGTGGTGTTAAGAAAACCTTTTCTTCTGATAAATATTTCAGCAAATGTTACATCTGAGCGTCATGGCGTTGAATGACTAGGAAAGCCGACCCCAAAGGCGAAGAGAGAGTCTGATCAATTGAGAAGAACGATATATAATTTTATATATACAGATATTCACATTCGATAATTTCGACAAGTATGCATACAAAAAAAAAACTATGTTTTCTGCATTTTTTTCTTGGATGACGAAGTTTAATTAACGGTTTACTAAGAATAGCCAATACAATATTTAATATTAAAATAAATCATAGGTTTACTTGACGAACTGAAATGATATACAAGATCATTATATTATAATTAAAGCAGTTACATCAAGCTTTAGCTAGCGTGGCTCAATATTTATTCGCCCCGGAAAGCCGTGAAGATTTGGGTTCTAATCCCTATTCGCCCCGGAACGCCGTGGAGTTGTGGGCTCTAATCCCTATTCGCCCCGGAAAGACGTAAAAACGTAGGTTCTAATCCCTATTCGCCCCGGAAAGACGTGGAGCCATAGGTTCAAGCGGGATCGCTTAGACATGTTTTTTTAATTGTTCGATATAATCATTTCTTTGCTAGGTGCTTTATGTGGGTATATCAGCAAATCTTCAAGGGAATTAGAGAAAATACACGGCTCTCACACTCGAGTTTAAATATCAAGACATTAAGTAGGTACGTCATTTCCGTGCGGATTTAACATGAACCGCCCACGCTGTCGCATGTCGGTGCAATTTTACATTCATTTGGTATATTGCTTTCCCTAGAATACCCAATTTGCACATTAGAAAAATAGAACTACAATCTTTCCACTTCTTGGATATCACCCATTAATTGATATAGATTTTGTCAATAAGCAGATACATAGACTGTAAACAGCTCGGGCCACGAATTGCACCGTGTTATTAATAATTGGAATACTAAAATTGATCATGTTTTTCTGCAGGAGTTCAGTTATGCCCCGGTTCAATTAGATCCAAATTCATGAGGGTGGTTTTGCTTTAATGACGTTGCATTTATGTATATTTCACGCTTGACGAAGGGCCAAAGGGCATTTAAAAAAGACAGTTGTTATTTGTCTTAGAATCTTTAGAAATTATTACACAGATAAAAGTATCCCACGTTTTGTATTTAAGATTCATATATTTACAATAACACAACCTAAATATAAAAGTAAACTAGAATACTTACAATAATGTTTAACTAAACTAAATCTAAAAACGGCCCTTGCGGCATAGTGCGGTGACGTTTCTTCGCTGAACCGCCGAACTGGGGGGTAATTCGACCAATTTTAGAGAGATGTTGGAGATCTCTCCATTTCATCGCCATCCGTCACTTTTGACGTGTCCCTACTTGACAAGTGGCGATAGAGAGCCTCGTAACTTCGTCAATCCGGTCGCGCTTAAGTTGCGTTTCCTTTGTATGTGACAGCATAAATAACAGGCGCATACTTTAACTTGACCGTGTAGTGCGTGTATAGCATTTTTGACAATCATTATCGCCTTTGTATTTCCAAAATTGAGATGAGATATGTCACTTGAAGCTCATCGCATTTTAATGACAGTTCAAATGCGATATCAGTTATCACTGTTATCTAATAGAGTTTTGACGTTTTGCGATCTCTCAAACGGCATTCTCGAATTAGGTCAGAGGTGACGTTACGTCGTCATGTCGTGGAAATCTACGTCACGCAACGTAAAAATTCGAGATAAAACAACATGCCGTGGAACGTTACGACTGTGACAACGTACTATTTGCGTAATGGTTGATGACCACAAATAAATATTTGTCCTGGCTTGGCGCATGTAAATTGGCTGATAATTGAATAACTAGTGACTGAGCTTTAAATATCTCACAAGTTTCTTTCAAAATGGCTGAAAGTCATTTTTTACGTTTTCAACGCCGATATCTCCGAAATTTTGAAAATAAAAACGAAAATCTGAGTGAATAAAAAGTCTGTATCATCACCGAACCTACTCGCAAAATTTCATGAGAATCGATCGAGAAATGCGACCTCTGGGCGAGAACAGCCGGCGTTGATATCCGAACATCCGCATAAACGAAAGACTTTTTACCAAGCTGAATCGGAGATACTTCGTCAATTAACTCGTTCTATTTGTTAAACAATGTCATTAAATATTGATTTTCCCTGTAAACATAAATATGGAAACTAACGTCCCATTTAGTACTCGAGGGCGTATATGTAGACATAGATATCTTTGCCTTCGAGAAAATGCATTTCCAGAAAGCTGATCCTACGCTGAGTAATTAGGACTTAACACGTTCACTGCGGAACAAATCTTGAGGAACTTTCAACTGGTGCGGTTGAGATCGAATCAGCCCAAACCTAAGCTCTTTTTCAGTGCGGGTGAGGCCTAATCGACCTCGCATTTCAGTAGGTGTTTAAATCCTTTATAACTTTGCCTACACTCGGACTAGGCATTTTTTTTAATGTGCTCTACATTCGTCAGTAAATGCTTAAAATACCCTTAGCGTCGCCCTTGGTTCTGACTTTTGGTGAGAGAAAAAAAACCTTAAGAATCTTTGAGGCCTTTCAGGTCTCAAAACGCACTAGATTGTATCTAAACCTAGTGAAGAGAATGGCAATTATCGCTAAATTATCGATAAGTTTATTATTTCTTTCCTTGTAACTAGAGTACCTGAATGCTTTACCTATTTAGTTAAAAGGTTTGTCTTAATACTCTAAAAGGAAGAAATAACTCTTTCGATTATTTAAAACAAACCCGTTGATTTATGACATTCTGTAACACATGTTCTGTGTCACATGTACGATAAAAAACACTTGTCTTCAGATTTACTTGTGTAAAGAAGATATATTCTTTATAAAGCGATAAGCAATTTTTATAAGTATCAGTATATTTAAGGAAAGTTAAACGAATGTTTTTAGAGTTATTAACTTATTACTGAGTAGTGGAATAAGACTTAATCAAAACATTAACATAAATTAAAAACATCTGTAGAAATAATGATTTTTAAAATTATAATTAAAGAGGCAATGCACGCGTGGTTCTGCATCGATAACTGTGGCCGCACTAACGTGAAGCGATCAACTCCCGCGCCGCCCGCGTCCCGTTCAGTGCGGCTTTGAGGTCGTTTTTTTGAGACATTAATAAACCTCAATCCGCACTGAGTGAAAACAAAGTATACCCAGTGCGTTTGAGGCTTATAAAGACCTCAAAGGTTTTTCTTGTACCAACGAGTCCGGCTTTGAAAAACATATATAAATGTATATTTGACTCTGTCGTACGCCTTATAAGTAAGCGGCAGCAGCTCCCGCACGAGAGAGATAACACGAACTTTTAGCCCCGCACCAAGGTAAAGTCGCGATTGAGGCCGATTTGACTCAAAGCGCAGTGAACGTGTTAAAACAATTAGATGCTATGTTTATCAACATCGGAGAATACAAAACAATCCAGGGTCAAATTACATAATTAGATTCTGTAAATCAATGCAAGGATATTCAGACGCAACGATTAAATTACGTTATGTGCTCCAATTTTATTGGTAACTAGTAGGTGTAACTTTTCCCGTGTAAATAGTACATTACTGCAGACGCCGGCAAAGAAGGGCTTGCCGGGTGAGTAGGTATAGCGACCGTAAGGAAGCCGGATAGTGATACAAAGCCGGCAAGCACTTTTCACGGCTAAGGCATGTCATAGTGCTTTTCTCAAACGTATGCAATGAAATAAAAATATACACCACTGAAAAACAATATAATTAAGTTGTTTAGCCTGTTAATTAGACTGTTAACACAGACGCCATGTAAAAAAAATTACTTCCCGGTCTAGGCCTTCAATTTTGTGTGAAATTCCTTTACACTACTCTCGAGTTGTTCCGCCTGAAACGTGATGCTTGGAAGCCCGTTATATAACGCACGTTATGACGAGATTTCGTAGCATGTTTGAGAAAAGTATTTTATAATCATCGTCAACCATTGGGCGAAGCAGTTTGGGCGATTCATTCATGTTCAACTGCACTTTACGCAGATCCTCATAACATGTTCTGCATATTAATTAACTTCGCATGAAGTATGAGGAAACATGTTGAATTGTTACTGCTTGATTACAAAAGTTTCGCGCTTAATGAAAATATCATAACTGTTTCAACACTCGGACGTGACAGACTTGGAGTCTAGACGGCTTTGAAATGGACATTCATTTCACACCGGAGTAGTTTAAAAGTTAAACTATTGAGGATAGAGGCTAGGAGTACAATTTCATATGGGAAATCAGTTGAGAGGTGTCTTTTCAAAAGGGGTCTCTATGAAACTCATACAAAAAGAAGCCCTTTTGAAAAAAACAGTTGAAAGTGTCCAGATTTCAGGAGTAAATAAAATGAAATAATAGTATATTATGCAATCGTTGCACAATGGAGGTTCTTAAAGTCGAGTACCGCGTTTAGGCCACGAGGCTTGCCGAGTGGCCTATGTAAGGTACGAGACTTTAAGACCTAATTGTGTAACTATTGCATACAATACTTTTTATACGAGCAAAACTCTGAAAAACATTTTTTACTTTAATCGATTCTCCAATATGATTTTTTATTTTTGATGTAACCTTTTTCGTTCAACTAAAACTGACCTATTAAAAAAAAACATGATCGCGATGGCCAAGGCGGGTGCCCCGTGATTGGTGAATTTTTTTGACAAGTAATTTCAACCAATCAGTGTGCATCAAATAAGCTTATGTTCTCTTTTTGAAATTATTAGAGTTGTGTAGAGAGATGTCTTATGAATATTAAAGTTTTGTAGCGGGTACCATAGAGTATAGAATTTTGTTACAGGATTAAAAAGTGCGTTATTGTGATTTTGTCTGTGAAATTATAATTGACAGATTAAAGTCTGCGAGTGTAAAAAATAAATAAAAAAGCCATTACTACATTAAATCATGACAATAAGTTCATTTTACATTTATTAATTATGCAGTAGTCGCCTCTTTGGCGTAGGCCTCCCCCAATTCCTTCCACAGCTCCCTGTCTCTACCTTTTACCATCCAGTGTGGCCCCAACCTTTCCGTAAATATGTCTGCCCACCTCTTCTTTTGGCGGCCGCGCTTCCTTGTCAAACATTTTTGAAAAAAAAAACTGTTGAAAGTGTCCAGATTTCAGCAGTAACTAATAGTAAATCATCTACAATAAGCGACAATACCGCTTAGGGCAGCGAGATGATGTGAAAAAAATTCACGGAGTGAAATGTATTGAACTGTAAAATTTATATACCTATTTAAATCTACCAACCTAGCTTTATAAGTATACACATATTTTTTTATTCAAAATTTACTAACAGACAGTTTGCATTTCGCGAATGTATACATTTAAATAAAACAATTTAAACGAAGAATGGATAAAATGGACAGTTTACACAAATGTAACTTTGAATAAGAAAAATTGTGTTTTTCTCAGTCAATCTTTGACAACGGTGACTGTAAAGTTGCCGGAACGTCGGGGAGGCTCAAAAAATATCCGCTTAAAATTGTTTTATCAAATCAAACAGTTGCCATGGTGACGCCACTGCATATATAGAGCTATTAGACGAGGACGAGACGACATAGCTTTCGACAGCAATAAAACGTATAATAAAATCGCTCGTGATTTTACCTCATTGCTAACTTAAGGGTCAATAAAATGACAAGGTCTCATTCTCATACATCAAGTTAACAAGCAATCAGAACGCTGGGTGTCGACCTTTGACACTGGCTCTATCTATACTCTCACCATGAGTTTACAGTGACAGTACTCGCTAGCGACAGCGTAACCGATTTGTATGGAGAATAGTACCTACAACGGCCCTAGCGGTTACTTTGTACAGCTACAATTTTCCATATATATCGTTTACGAGGTCCTTAGCGAGTAGGTACAGTCACTGTAAACTCATGGTAAGAGTACTGATATCTCGTCCTTAATACTACTTACTACTTAACTGTTAACATACTGCCACTACTTGACTGTTACCGAAATTATTATATTTACTCTTTGATTTTGTAAAATTAGAGTGAAACAGAAAGTCTAACTTTGACAATTTTGGAATCTTTGTATTTTGGCGTGTTGATGAACGGTGACATTTGAAAGTTATTTCCAAATTGTTAGAAAATTGTATCGAATACATTAGCATAGATATTGAAAATGATAAAAATCTGTGCTCCTACAACTTAGCGTTTTTATAATGGTAAAATAAAAACGAAATTCTACATGGCTATGGTTTAGTACCCATCACAGACCATAAGAATACTAGTACCCATCTAAATATAATATTGAGAGTTGGTAACAATATGAATAAACTCGAAAAAAAATATGGTCCTACCGCAATTAATGCAATGCATGTTACTCACTATAACTATTTGATGGATTTAGTCCGAAAATTTACCACCATCAGGCGGGATGAAAAAAAAAGTAAATAAGCATAAGGGATTTTAAAAATAGCTGTCAATTAGCATTAATAATGCACTCAAACAAAAATATAGACTTTAAAATGATCAAAAGTCAAAACGTCATTTTTAATGGACTATGAGATTAATGTACTCCTTTTGATTACGATTAGGCGTAAAATTCAATATGCCAAGCCAAGTACGTACAGACAGGTGCGAGTAATATCTTTTACTTTACTGGTATCTACATCCTAATGTGAATGTCGCTCCGTGCATTTCAAACAGCAGATAAGGACATATTTCCGATATAAAGCTGTGATAACGCCGAAATATGGCTAAATAGAAGATATCGCAATATCCGTCGAATTTGCGCCCTGTGGTTTACTTTGTCAACGTGTCTAAACAAACGCCAGCATCACTACATGCACCTACAGTTATGCAACTATCTATCTATATCAATGTTTATTTACCAATAATATGGTGTCCCCGGTCGACGACCCTGTATCCTGATCGGCGAATTTCGGCATTGTCCGTACATTAGAAAGAGACGGAGTTATACGAAAAAGTATTGGGAGTTCCTCGAAGGGTAAGAGACCTTGAGATGGCAAAATCAAGGGTAAGGCTGCGTCAATGTGTGCGTGTCTTGCAAACCGGCTGTGTTAGTTCCTCATACGCCTATAATGTGTATGTATGTATGTATGTATAGTAACATTTCTTAAAGGGGCACTTGGGAGGAAAGCCTGCTATATCTATATGTATAAAGTTAGAAGACGATCTCTCCAACGTCCTCTGAACTTAAGGTGAGGTGTTGTACACGTTCCATAGAAACGCTCTGCGTTCAACAACTGAGGTTTCTTATCGTGCTTGTGGGTGCCATATTGTTAAAACTACACCTTCCTTATATATAACTAAGACTAGAAGGCGGCCGAAACTGCGCTTACGTAACCCTCATTTTTTACCGTAGTCGGGCGCAAAATATTCCATAGCAAACTTTGTGGCCTTGCACCGAACTGGTAAAAATCCGTCCACCCATGTTAAGACGTAGTTGTATCGATACCTTTACGAATTAAAAAAATTGGGCAAGTGCGATTCCGACTCGCGCATTAAGGGTTCCGTACCATAATCTATAACAAGTTTGTTATATGGGAGCCCCCCCTTACATATTTATTTTATTTTATTTTTAGTATGTAATTTTGGTATTGACTACTTTTTATAACTTTTGTTTTATTTCCTCCAAAGTGTGATGAAAAACGTCGTAAGTGACTCTGGTGATAAAGGAATTCCAAGCTCGTGTCATTAAAGCCCTCGCCTTCGGCTTCGGGCTTCTAATAGACACTCGTTTCTAATTCCTCGTTTACCGCCCTTGTTACGTAATGTACTACAGCTAGGATTGCGTGAAGATTTTCCCAGACGTACACGAGAATAAGAAAAGCCGTTTTCGGCTTCGCTCTTGCCTCTTATCGGCACTTCTTAAGTTGAAGCGAGGTACTGACGGCCCGGGTAGGACTTAGCGGCGAGCGGCAGCGGTGCGCGGAACGTGTGTCTCGCTCGCTCGTAAGGCTGCCGTCCCTGCCCGATTTTCGTTGTCAAATAGATACAGAATAAATATTTGTTGTGCGCAAATATACAGTAATTTTACTTGGTTTATACAATGTATTTCTTTATCGATAAATGTCTGATTCTGATTGTGATCGTTCTAGACGTGCTGACGTTGTTAATAACTAGTAGTGTAAGTAGAAGATTCTCGCACTTTTGTCAGCATAACCCTCCTTCTATAAAGCACCATTTAACCATCCTCACGTAAACAATTGGACATATTTATGCAAAAGGGAACCGTATCAATAACGTTTACATTTAACCCTGTTAGCATAAAGTACAAACGTTTAATGTCGGTTGATTCCATTTTGCATAAATACGTCCAATTGCAACAGAGAATGAAGGAATACCATAATGATGAATCAAATAATGAAAAAGTTTACCACGTCTCGATGGTCGTTGTCTTACTGCGAACGATCAGAACAACTAAAACAAGTTAATTGGATGCCCATCAAAAGCTCATTCTACATGTGCACTTAATTTCTGTGCATAATACCTACTCATAATATTTAACATCGTTTGTATTATTTGTACTTTTGATCTATGTTTATATGTATACAGGTTGTAAGATACCTGTTTAATTTATTTCTATGTTAAACCAAATCTATGTCCTGGGTTAAGTGGGGTCTCTAAGCATTACTTGATGTTTATTGTTTTGTTTATTGTTGTTTATTAATTAAAGTATACAACTTAAATATATACAGTTCCCTGCAAAACTGTTTGTACAGTTTGTCTGCAGGTGTGAGTCTCTATATAATAATTTCAACAAAGTTTTCTTATTGCTAAACACTTCAGTGACACTTTGAATACACAACTTTATCACTCAAGTGTCTGTAACAGATGCTTTTTTAAGCATTTTTTAAATTTTGACTTATTTGGCTCATGTCGGATATTCTCGGGCAAACTATTGAGTATGTAGGGAATTCTTTTGCTCAATGTTCTATCGCCATAGTAGTTCCTGACCCTTGGTACCTCAAATTTGCCCGCTGATACCGACCTTGTTCCATGCTTATGTTCTATTAGTATTGGGTTATGTTCTCGATTGCCATGGTTGTTTACTGCTAAAAGATATTTATGTTTTAAACTAACGGGGAGTATATTACAAATTTTAAATAGCTTGAAATAATTACCATTACATTTATTTTTAGTTTTTTGTCCACTATTAATTTTAGAAATCTTATTTGTAGTTATATATAATTATTAAAGATTTAAATGTGAGTCCGTAGCAATCCAGAGCATATCCCAATATAGACCTTGTACCTATATTTATACCTATATATATTGTATGTGTGTGTACCTATGTATTGCCCTATTATATATTGTCCTCCCCTAAAGTGATCGCTTAAAATGTAAGATGTTTTATAAATAATAGAATTTTCTATTTACTTATCTCAGTAACAATAGACAATAGAAACGAAAAAACATAAACAAACTCAAATATGATATCCAAAAAGTTCCCAGCAACAAACTAATAATAGGTCTATAAATTACTACACAAGTTACGCACTGATTAGATCAACTTAAAAATAAAACCGCATGTCAACAACTCCGTTCTATACAATACAAGTACCCGCTGACCACGTGTTCGCCCGAAATAGATGTAGTACCTACACGCACACAGCCGCGCGGCACACGCGAGGGAACCCGCGGAAAAATCAATATTTTGAGCAAAACTTACTTCCCTTCTGTCGCATGTGTGCACACAGCCCGTAATCCATAGAGGACAACTCGCCTCCCGTGCACGAACGGACCGACACCTTATCCTCCAGCCGACTGGGTGTTGTTTCCTTTAATAAGAGCGAGGGTAGTTAATTCGTGAGGGTGCGGAGAGTTAGCGCCGTCTCGCTCCATTCAATCGTTTGGGTACCGTCGCTCCGCGTGGTGCCGGGCGACGACCCCGGTGCGGTCGTTACCCCGCCAGTTGCACCCTGCTACCCTGTGCTAAGTACGCACCCTTACTTGCCGAATTTCTCGACCAGCGGTAGCGTTGACATTGACTCTAACCGTTCACAGTTCATTCACCTATAACGCACGCTTCCTAGTTCGGTGGGAACTATACCTCCGAATTAAATACGTCGAAGGGTCTGCAATGATGCTATTGCTCGAATGACTTTTCAATCTGTAACTATAATACAGAAGTAAATTATTTAATAAACATTTGT
Source organism: Apotomis turbidana (assembly GCA_905147355.2). Lineage (NCBI taxonomy): Eukaryota > Metazoa > Arthropoda > Insecta > Lepidoptera > Tortricidae > Apotomis > Apotomis turbidana. The sequence continues at coordinate 52,248,181 of LR990280.1, read as the reverse complement.
TGTTTCCGTGCGGTTATGTCCGTTTCACAAAACATATTTTGGCAATTCGCGGTCCCATAAATATATTTAATTTTATTATGAACTTTAACGAGGTGAGTGTTGATTTTCACTGAAATAATATTATAAATTGTGCAGGAGAGAGATTTTAATTAATTCAACACAGCGAATGGAAGTAAAAAGAACTCAAGGTGTACAAAAAGGATAATAATGAAAAATATAAGTCAACGGATTTTTCCAGGATCTGGATAAAATGCTCAATGAAAAATACTAAACTGAACGTGGATTTAAAACATACGCTTCTTTAAGAGAATACAATCACAGCAGAGGAAATAAAACGTCGCACTTACTCAAAAGTAGACTTGTGAATTTCGATAACTGCATTTTTTAGATGTACGGACTTCTGTCAAAAAGGACTATCATTGACACGGATCATCAAACTTAATAGATTGTTACAAATGCTAATATACTGTAGACTATGTGTAGCAATATATTCCGGAATTTTCAGTGCAGTTATGATTTAATGCCTACTTTTTGCCTAGTGTCAAATTAATTGCACACCGAAAATACCGGGGTATAACTTGCGATCACGACAAGTTTGTAAAATCATTGCTGTCTACTTTAACCGTTCTATAGCACAGAAAATAATCTACAGTTATGGATGTCAAGTTACACTGTTCAAAAACGTTTAACTGTCATAACCGCTTAATAGCAGCGTTCTAAATCATATAAAAAACCGTAAAATTAGCTTCTGTTTCATAGCGCAACTATCGAATTGCATTTTCTTACCAATCTAGAAAAGAAAAATAAATATGCTGTATTTATTTATTTTGGTATATTATTCCTTTTTCTGATTATTGCACAACGATTTTCAACCACTACCCAAACGTTGTCTGGAAATGATCGCTCTTTAGCGATAAGACTGCCTGTTGTTCACCTCTAATTTCTTGCGTTGTATTTCTCCTGTATATTTTATGAGGTGTGCAATAAAGAGTACTTGTATTGGATTGTAAATAAATATAATAAATAAATAAATAAATATTATGGGACAATCATACACTAATCGATGTAGTTCCAAATTAAGCTCAAGATGGCTTATGTTATGGGTACTAGACGACGATATACATACTTATATAGATAAATATATACTTAAATACATAGAACAACCATGACCCAAGCATAAATATTCGAGTTCATCTTTCAAATATTTGCTCTTGCTGGGATTCGATCCCGAGACCGCCGGCTCAGTAGGCAGGTCTCTACAAACTGCGCCAGCCGCGTCGTCAAACAAACAACAAACGTCAAAAGTATAAGTACTCACTAACTTAGAGAACCGCGTTTTCGCCTTCCTACTTCTCAGCATTTGGTGTCGAGTGAGACCCTCGGCAACTTTATACTGTGCCCTCGGCTCGTAGATACCAAGCGTTCGAGTCCTATTTAAGGACTACTTGCTGGCAGCTTATCAGTATCGCAATACAGCGAGAAAATGATGCCAGCATCTTTCAAACAAAGCCCATTTCTAGGGTTCCGCACAATCGGTGAAAACGGATCCCTTAGACGACCAATTTGTTGTCCGTCTGTCAAGAACTTGTTCTCAGGAACGCGTGAAGGTATCAAGCCGAAATTGCTACCATGTACTAAAGTCTGCTACCCTTTGGAACTGTAAAAAATTGAACTCTATGAGAATAAAATCAAATTATTACGAGCTTTTACGCTGCATTTGTTGACGCGGGCAAGGGAATCAAAACTTATAGGATACTTCGCATTGATGTGGAATCATGAAATTTGCCAAGAAGCAACATTCTGTAACACTAGTTAATAAAAATATCCGAAAATCATAGTAGTAGTTATCGTACATTTCTACATAGTTACATTACAATATTGTCTTAATACGATATGAATAAGCCCGTGTGAGTCATTATTTAAATCCACTTGGTAAGTTACCAGGAAAGCCAAAAGTTACAAAGAAAACTGTGGGAGGTAATCTGTGATGATAAGACACTAAAGAAGGTAAAATATTGCAACAAATATTACATTAAAATTTATTGGCTTCTTTATGTTCACCATGAGAGGGTTTCATACTATGGGTTTCAGTTATAAAAGAAATAGTATTAAACCAGAAAACGCATTCAAACCAGACCATCCGTTTGGATACCACAGACAGACACACATTTTAAACTTATAAGTTATAACACCCCTCTTTTTGTCGGGGGTTAAAAAACATATTTTTTATTCGTTACACACTTACTACACTACAAGATACTTAATACGCTTCTAGCTTTTTTTATTGGGATCTTACTCTTGGATCCTATTAAACTTATGGTTGCTTTTAAATAAAAAAATAAATTTACAATTATAAATATTTTGCCACTGCTGTTGTCGTTAATAAATCCATTTATCAAGTAGACATGAGTGTCCAAATAAAGCCCACATTTTTATCGGCTGCCAACCACTCGCAGGGTTTTGGTAATAAAATTCGAACGAATTATGCGTAAGCGGCCACCGAACGCACACTTAGTCAGTCGTTATTTCAGCAAGGTGCAACCCTGGCGAATTCAAGAGGCCGTTAGTTAGTATTTAAATGTTATGAAAAAGAACGACTACTTTGTTTAGTGTGGCGGATCGTCTCGGATTTTTAGCAGCGTCGATCCAATTCCGGTAGACATGCCTTCTCGCTTAATTTGTTTTAAATTTGGAGTGATTCGTGACACGTCTGGTTTTAGTGCGTTTTATTTCAGCAGTGCATTGGTGGGGACGTACGTGTTTTGTTATTTTGTAGGGATCGTTACGCAAGTAGCAACAATGTCTGTTTAAGGGGATGGGTAGGTAATGCGAAACTAGCGCCACTTACGAATTTTCATTATATCTTCCAAACCAGATCAATTTTCAGTAATTGCAAGATATTAGGAGCTGGAAAAACACCTTTAGTGTTTATTAAATCATTATACAAAATTTCTTGTTCTTAAGTTGTCTCTAAAAACTTGCTCAAAACTATTGTGGCCGCTTTTGACGTGAACAAGTTTTGTGGGTAAACTACAGTGAACAAATTGTATATAGTGATTTAATAAATATTAAAGGTGTTTTGCTAGCTCCTAGACTTCAGCTATTTCTAAAAAAATATTCAGATTATGAAGGTATAAGAAAAAAATCGAAAGTGGCGCTACTTTCGCATTTCCTAATAATATTTACGTGAGTTCAAACAGTTTTTATAATTATTAAATATGTCTTACCATGATTTTGATAATACATATTATAATATAATAGACTAGCTAGGGCCCGCCACTTTGTCTGCATCAAATAATGTTTACCTTTGTCGGGTAAAAAGTAGGTATTCTATAATATGACCATCTTCGGATATCCAGCTCTTATCGAAACGCACCCGTTCATTACTAAACTGCAGTTCTACAAATACACCCTGATCAATAATTCGATGGAAATCCATTACATGACAAGTGTCTTTTGAATTGTCCACCTACACTTGGCAGTGACATTCGTACGCCAGTCGATACCATCGCCTATATTTAGCCTATTTCAGCTGACATTCAATTATTCACCGCTGATAGGGTGCGATTTGCTAATTCTACGTTTGTGTCTACCAGTGGCACTCTGATAGTCGCGTTTATAGCGCGGTCGATAAATGACAAATTAAGAACATTCGATATCGAACTGATATAAATGTCCGAGTCACAAAATGTGACTCAGTAATAGGGTTAATCCGGAAGAGATACCAATCTTTTTGAGTTTTCTAAACATTATTGTCAAGTTTAATCATTATGATCATTCACGTATACGCTTAACCCTTAATTTGGAAAAGAACATAAAAAATCCATAAGTCCAGTTCAGAATAAAACAAAACGAGGGACTTTACCAAATTAAGGTTAGTCTAACACATATAAACAAAAAAAGAACAATTATAAAACTCGGAAGATTGCATACGGGCGAGATGCCTCGCGTCATCAGCATAAGTAGGACTATAAAATAATACACTTATTTACCGATTTTTTACTACAATTATTGAACACAGGATTAGAATTACAAGAGAATTTAAAGTTAGGTACAGAATTAGCATGTATTGGTACACAATTCATGTGAAATTGTGCAAACAAGATATTATTTGGTGAAGCATAACGGGTTCGATTCCCGGTGTCTTCCACCAGGTAACCCATTTATTTTTGTCTTTAAGCTTTAATCTTTGTATCAATGGTTTAATATAAAAATTGTGCTGTGTTCATGTTCCAAATATTAACTGAACGGCAAATTACTAAAAATTGTGTTTTTTTTTTTAAGTTAATAATGCAGAATGTTTACGATTATTTAAATACACCAATATGATAGTTTTTTTCCACTAATGTATAGAAGATACGTTTATTTTGTAAACAAATTTAAATTTCATTTTATATTATAGTGTCACAGCTTAATAGTTAAACTGCAATCAACATAGTGTCGGAAAAACATTAATCTGTAGCAATGTGTGATGATATTGGTTTGCAATGAAATCCCGCTGAGAGCATTACCTATCTGAGCATGCTCCGTTTAAAGCTCCGTAACCCCGTAAGAAGAAAGACTTTTCTGGAGTTTTAAGTATTTTAGTCACCTAAACTTTAGTTTTTCATGATAGTTTTCTTTATATACTTTTCAACTAAATTTCGAATGAAAAACGAGGCCCACCTGTAAGCTCTATTCAAAATCGTCAGTGGTTTCTTACAATAGTTAATACGGAAATTAATCGCCTTTAAATAGTATTTTATGCAATTGTTGCACAATGAAGGTTCTTAAAGTCGGGTACCGCATTTAGCCTGGCCTAAGTAAGGTAGTACTTACGAGATTATTGATTACTTCATGAAGTAAGCAATACCTACTTCAGGACGCCAATGTGAATGGAATGTCATGACATTAGAAACGTAATTACATCAGAAACGTAATTAAGCAAACACCTTTTTGAATGCGATTCCAGTTTTGTTATTAATAATGTGTGAAAATCATGTAAATTTGTATCATCATTGTTAGAAAAATGCAATCTACAGCACAGACAAAACTCATACAAAAGAGTTCGAGCCAAAAAAAGGACAAGGCATTTGCCTTTATATAATAACTATGAGAAATGTTCAGCTGTAGTCGGAGTGGCAGTTTTGCAAAGTCTCCGTCCACGGACGTCCTAATTTACGTCTCTCGACGTACTGAGCATGACAGTGTTGAAAATTAAAATTGCGTCCAATATTTGAGTATCAACATGAAATAAAGCAATGAACTTTATTCTGTAAGCAGGCTGGCTACAAGGACACGTTTAAAAGTCTGTCTAACTACACGCACATGTCTAAGGGGCTTATATTATGATAACAAAACTGAAACTTGTTTCTTTTTTTTCAAATTATACCAATGAATGCTTACGCAAAAATACCAGTTGCGTCGTTTTGTGAATATCGCTTCGATATCAAAATTTGATTGCATGTTCCTGATGGAAGTTATTCTCAATTCCACATTTTTTTTTTGTTATTTAATCGATTGCTCCAGAGTCGGTGATTGTATTGCGATTTCCAAATAAAATGGTTTCAAAACTCTATAGATATATATTGTATACGAAATTTCAAACAGCTATTTATACACACCATTTATCTAAAAGTTAGAATTTTTTGTCACTAAAATGAGCGACGTGACTGTAGTCATGTCACTGGTAAAAAAAAAATGTGGAGGTTATCGAGTGTGTGACTTTAATAAATTATAAACATGAAAAAAACGTCTTAAAGTGTTAATAATAAGGTAAATTATGCCAGTCCGAATTAAACTTTCAACCCTAAAAAGGGTATCCCGTAATCTGATTCATGCCACGATGTTATCAGATCGCCAGTCACCGGCAAGGACGTGCACTCGAAAGTTATACAGAAATGTTTACCGCTTTCTGTTCGGCTATTTATAAAATAGAATACTTATAAGTTATAAAGAATTGACCCGTTGCAGCCAGTGTTCTAAATATGAATTGTTGAGAATAAGGTAAACATGCCAATGTCCGAATTCGTTGGGGAAATCTCGATCACTGGGTTATTCGCCACAGTTAATTGCCTTTTCATTTTTCATTTCGTAATAAGTATACCTTTCAAGGGGTTTTGATGGAAGTAGCGTATCCCGCAAGTTACTCGGTCAATTGAGGCGAACCGAATTATAGTTAGATAATATTTAAGTTTTTTTTTATATATTTATATTTAAGCAGGCAGATAGTACATAAAGTAAAAAGGCACAACATGATCGATGCTACGTTTATGAATTAATCCTACAAATATTTTTTTTATGCAATATTTTAATATTTTTTTTATAATATACGAAAAGCTCAGGATGAGAAAATGAGAAGAGTAACAAACATCTCTCACTTAAACGATAATTGAGCCCATTTCAAGGCTTTAAATACAATCAAAAATAAAACATTTGAAACTGACGGCATGTTATCGCAATAAAATAACCTATTTACATGGTCATTCTACAACACTAAACTATCTAAATTACAAGACGCTCATGTGTACTAGGATCACATAAATAAACGGAGATGCTTGATTCAGCAACAGCTGTGGCAGCATTCAGGCCCATGCGATAGGGGTCAATGCCCACTCGTATTTTCAACATGTGGACGTTTTCCGCGTTCCACGGAAAGCCGCGCTCGCTTGTCATCCCTTCGGGCTTCTCCGGTTATCTTCGGCCGCCATCGGCATTCGATTTGAGCATTTTTTGGTCGCCGTTTTATCTTACTACAGACGGTCATGAAAGGTATTGGTTTTATTTTCGTGCTGTTATCTAAATGGGGATAAAAATAGAATTGATACATATAAGTGCGTTTGATTATTTTCGTTCGGATGAATATTAAATGGGTATGAAAGTTGATTGGTATTGTGTATCGACACTTAGGTACCCTCTTCGAGATTTCGTTCGCTATAAAAAAGAAACAACTGAGAACATCATTTGTGACATTAATAGTTAATAGAGCACAATGTTAATGGTTGCGTTTATCACGTAATAAATAAGTGACAAAGCATCTGTCACTCACACACGCATCTTTTCAAAACGTGACGGATGACTTGCCACTTATTTAATTTAAAAGTAACCATCATAGAAACCGGTATTGGAAAATTACTAATGGCTTTGTTATTATGTTATAAAGACGTGTTCCTCGATGTGTTGTTTAAAGTTGAAACTAAATCCTGATACTAACAACACGCTCCAATGTCACGGACACAATGCGTCTGTATACAGCACACGGGTTTGTTATGCCAACAATACTGATGTATGTTTCATCATCATAAAACTGTCAATCTTGGTGCTGATTCGAGTGCACGTTGAGATATCGCCAAATAAGCGAAGTCTCCGTGTCTCAGGTATATCGCCTTCAACTGTCATTGCAATGCGATGTTTGCGATTCGAGCGGCGTAAGGCTCCTTATCCGTTCAAAAATGCTGATTGTTTTAGTCGTTTTTGTCTATGATCAAACATGTTTCTTAACATAATAATCAATGTTACTACTTAGAACAGGGCTATTACGATAGATTACAGTCCGTCGCTCAAAAGCTACTGAATGGGTTTTCATGCCCTTTTCACTTATTAGAGTGCCGACCTTACATTTGTGATTAAATCATAGAAAATATAGTCTTTATTTAAAGCACATAAAACAGACTTCCAACAGTAAAGTTAAGTTTTTCTTTCGTTCGAGCGATATCGAGTATTTTCATAGTACGTGCGGAACCGTCAGTGCGCGAGTTTGACTCGCACTTGACCGGCATTTTTCTCAGAAACACTATTTTAGATTGCCATAAAACAAACCTTACCCAATGGATTCTGGGTCTTTTGATTATATATAATGATTATCTGAAAATTAATATTATTATTCCTTTACTTATTTCGTATCTTAGGTTAGGTTTTTACAATATATGTATATAAAAAGTAAAATACAAAATATATAAACACATTATAAAAAACCTAACCTAGGGTGCCGCCGGCAGCGGGGCAGGGCCCAGGCTACCGGTGGTTAAGGCTGCAGAGAGAGAAACCTCCTGACAATGCGCGCCGTGTCAATTAATATTATTATTATGGTTAGTGAAGAAATTCGGAATAAAATTCCCGACTTTTCCCGATTACTTTTGTGGGGGTTAAAATATCAGTTGAAACGCGTTCACAGAAAGTAGCCATCGGCTTAAAAGAATAAACGTTTAATATTAAATACGAAGCCTTTAAGGGAAAAATCTCAGAAATGTTCAAAGAAAATACCCATCGGATTAAAGAATAAACATTTTATATAAACAAAATAGTAATTATCGCTAAGCGAAATTTCTTAGAATATATTCTGATGCGCGAGCATCCTATCCGCTTGGTACGAGTATGAAATCACTAAGACATATTAATATCAAGTACGCTATAACATTGCAGGGCTCGTATCTATTGTGATAAAATGACAAGAATATTACTTAGTTTGTAGTTGACATTGTCTCTGTATGCACATATCTTCAAACTTCCTTAAGACGCTATTATCTAATATTATCTCTAAAGGTATAGTATCCTGTACAAATGTTATTGAACTGTTATTGTATTGGATGAATTGCAAAGATACTAGTATTATCGGTATAACTAAAAGAAGATTACCAAGTATGATCCGATTTATTCGCGGAGATCACAATAGAAAAATGGATCTTTACTATTTAAATGCAGACAATTTTATATACTTAGAACATAACTGTCTGAAAAACGCTTCATCACTTTCACACTTGCAACTAGAAAGTTAAAAACGTCTGTGATTCTAATATAGACTAATTTTAATTTATTCAAATAAGAAAAGTAAGTACTAATTTAGATAATATAACGCATTTTATATTATAGTTTCTTATAAAAAATTACGAGCTGACATATTTAGTAGTAATATTTTGCAGAGCGTCACAGAGAGCAAACGTCTGGAACGTCGAACATTTTCTTATATAGATTGAATTAAAATACATTATGTAGGTAATTAAGGTATTTCCAAGTTAAATTACATGGGATGCCGATGGACAGTTTTTGAACATAATCATCAATATCTCCCCCACATACAATAAGTAGGTAGTTGCGATATTATAATTCTGCAAAGTACACAATTTGCCGATAATCCCGAAGTTCAAAAATAGAATTTCGAACGTCTCTCAACCCAGATGTAAAAAAAAAAAAAACGATCAGCCAGATCGATACTGCAGCGTCAGAATTTCGTAGTAAGTCTGTCAGTAATTCGCACAGACGTTGTTTATGGTTTCGTAACAGTAACAGCGGTGGCATGCGTGAGTCATGGCCGGGCAAGTTCATTGTCGCTCGTCCGAACTTGAACCCGCTTAAGGCCGAGGCATACGGCAAGATGGTGCGAGGCTATGTATCAATTACCTAGTTTATAATATAATTGTAACCTGACCTGTACGCATTTGAGAACGTTTGGGAGGAAGTTGCTCTTCAGCGAGATGACTGGCGAGAAAGAGGGCCTTTGCCCAGCAGTGGGACACACACACAGGCTACATAAAAAGATAAATATAATTGTAATAGTTTTGTATAATTTACAAAAAATTACTCACTGTCGAGTCTCTTTCGGCTTTCTTCTCAACAGCAGTTTTCTCTTGTGAAATAAAGGTAGATTCAGATTTAGACATGTGAAAGTGCCCTTGTGGCCTACTTACAGAATAAAGGTTTTGATTTTTATTTTTAACATAAACCCATTTTAAGAAATGTGCTTTATTATCAAATATTTACTTGAAAATCGCTGACGGCGCGGTTACGTATGCAGTGACGTGTCGTGTCCGTACCGTTCCACACGCCTTCCACACCGCTGCTCAAAAAACGGCACCGTAAACGCAATCAAATGTATAAAAAACAATAGACGTAACGTTCGTCACACATTTCATACGCGTCACCTTATTTTGAATTTTTGTATTGGTCGGAGAGCTTACGGTTAAAACGGTACGACACGTCACTGCGTAAACGCACACGTTTTTTGAGAAGTGGTTTGGTCGCATTCGCATCTTTGTACCCATAGTAGTGGCTGAGCTGTAATTGGGTATGGACCTTACTGGTGGTAGAAGTGGCTGTGGTCGTTTTAATTTACAAGACCTCTAACACTTTGGTGATTGAAAGGTTCGTCAACAAAATAAATGTGATCTACCCTGTGGCTTATCACACAAAACGGCCCTTCTTAAAAATCTTTTTTTTTAAGCTGATAAAAAGGAAGCCAATTAGATACCTAGTAATTATACTCATATCTAACGCCATGGAAGCAATTAAGAAAAAATATAAAGTTATAATTCAAATATTGTTATTACATTTGCCATGTGGCTATTAAAACAAAATTAAAAAGGATTTTTGTTTTGCTGAGGATGAGAGAGATGTAAGTTTATTTGCACTTTTTTATTCATAATTTGATCTTAAACGTATAATAATACCAAAAACGGAGTAGTCGCTATAGTTGAACGTACGCTTCGTATTTCAGGATGTCCGTCGAGTCGGGCATACTCAGCTAATTTGGCAAAATTCTGACAGAAACGAGTTATGTGGGGCGTGATACTATATGGGTCACCTATTTTCTGGGTAGCTGGACAAGCTAGCTTCTAATTATTTTGTAATTGAACCTTGCTAATCTTGCTATAGTAACACAAAGTCTAAAATCCACTTAAGAACTGAATACCATTGAACAAACCACAACTGGTAAATCACAAATTAAGATAACGAGCTCGTAGTAAAAGCAGATTGTAACCACCTTGGAAGGTTAATATAGATCGACTCTATTTCCTTGGACATTAGACTACAAAATGCACTAACAGAATAATGGTGATCATAACTTTTTTGGAATTTTACAACCGTCCGACTCTCCACAAGAATGTATTCTCTTGAAAAAGGACTATGAACTCTCGTCAACAAACATTTTAAACCTATTCAACAAGGAATAAGGTTGAAAATTCAATATCCTCGCAATGTAGTTCTAATCTTTTTTAAAAGTAACTGGTTGGCGCTTACGAGAACAAAAGCAGATAGGATTGTATGAGACACAATGCCATTGTGAATGCAGGTGGATTAGCTTAGCTTAGATAATTTGTACTATACAACTACTTACTTTCAAAATATATCATACCATCAATGTTATTTAGCCAGCGACTTGTATTGAAATAATCCAAACTGCTTTGTCTAGACTGTTAATATGTTACTACCCTTAACTATGTACTTACAGGCATGAAACAATTTCATTATTCACAGTAACAACATAACTTATCAAAGATATCACTCATTGCACTATGGCCCTGCACATTACCGATTTAATGACCTCCGATACGATACCCAACCACAAACGGTATAGCTTGCAGTGTGAACCAGACTTTACTGTGTTGTTGATAAGGTGCGTAAATACGCTCGCACAGCCGGTATGCAGGCGACAATGACTCCAAGCCCGCCTCGGCCATGTGCTGATAGCCGAGCGATTGGCCATTGTTTACCGTGACAAGAAAACATCGAGCCTCGTTTGTTTAATTAATAATTACCGCTTTAATCTACACTGGTTATAACATCAATATGTTGGTCTTTGTTTCAAGCGAGCGTCTTTTGTTAATTATCGAGCGCGTGCTGACTATAATAAAGTTGCAGTTACTCAAAGTCTCAAAAGATTTTTGCAATAAAAATAATCATTGAAGCGGAAATAATAATAATAATGAAATATGATAATTAATATATTATAATGATTGAGATGGGTCACTACTCCACGAAGTCCCCGATGCGTTTTCGTCTCTCGACATTCCTCTAAGGAAGTAGTTAATCCTGCTATCGCCGCCGTGGTTTTATTCAATAAATAACTATTTGTATTTTATTGTTTGATTTAGCCGAAAAAATGAATCTAAAGTATTTAGACCGGGCTAAATTATTGAATCGCAATCGAAATATGACGCTGAGTTCGTTGAGTTCCAAACCTGGAAAAGTGGATGTAGTTCGGCAGTCGGCCAGGTTGAAGTTTGACTGACTGGTCATGACGCTAGCCGAAAGAGTTGTGGGCCAGAATGACCACGAAGTATAGGTATTTGATAACTCTCGACAGAAACACGGTATGTAAGCAAAAACATGTGCACAGACTTCTCAAAATGAAATGGATGCATTTTAATGACACAGGAGGCGAACGAGCAGTACTATCTTTTCTTGGAACACAATGGGGCGAAATGGCATTCGTCCAGTAGTCTAACATTACAGGCTCTTTATTTATGTATTACCTTTACTTGGCTCACGAGGTCTTGGGTCACGTGGGATTTTGATTAAACGTTAAAATAGTCGCTAGATGGCTGGATCAAGGGTCAGTATAGAAGGTAGCTCTCTGCAGCCCTAACCACTGGTAGCCTGAAGCCTGCCCCGCTGCCGGCGGCACCTTGAAGGTGAAGTTTTTTCCATAATGCGTTTATATTTTGTATTTACTTTATAAGGCTTAGCGTAAGAGGAAAATGAATAAAGGATGGTTATAATCCGTTAGGCAAAAAATTAAATGAATTGGACTACGCATTCTTTGTAGACATGTTTATAATTAACATTGCAGAAGTCTTTCTGTTTTATAAATACTGTTACGAGTCCAAGTTGGTAAATTAGAATTTAGTGAACATTTGTAACTACCTATACTTAATATAAAATCATCCATCAATTCTCATGACTAATTCACAATTTCTTTTGTTTTAGCACCTAGTAAAAAGGGCTTCTTAAGATCGATATTTTTGAAGCAATCTTAACCTGTTTTTACCTATAAACGGGTTTAATCCCTGTAGAAATGGGTTAAGGATACTTTTTAACTTATCACGGTAAATAAAGAGGAGGATTATGTACGCGGAAAAGAAAGTCGCGACCCCTTTTAGACTATAATGCGTGAATATTACGACGGTATCATTTGTGGAAAGTGCAGTATCATATAAAACAGCGCGACAAAACTTCCACTAGTAAATCACGAGTGATATCACCGGTGACGTGTTCTAATTGAAGAATTCAATGTCAGGTCGCCGACCCCGAGATACGGGCGCGCTGCACATGAATGCACGTTTTATTTTAAATCAATCAGACTGGTTGCATGCGATATGGTGATACGGAATTGTTTTGCGGCGTTTTAATATACTATATTTATCGAATACTACAGCGCTTTTGTGACTAATTACTGGTTCATTACTGGTTTTAAATATCATTTTCACCGCTCAAAACAAAATCCTGAACACTACAGCGCTGAAAGAAAACAATGTCTTTAAACAAGGATATTCTGAGAAAACTGCAGTATTAGTACGTATTGATACTTTATATTATCACAGTAAACAGTGGAGAATCTATGACGTTCGCGAGATTGTTTGATGAGGTCAGTGTAAGAACGAAGTTGAGGTACGCATGGGTTCGAACGAAAGGGGTGAAGCCTTTGTGTGACAGTAATGTATCTCAGTTATCAACCGATCGAACCGATACTTGCCTTCCCCGGGATTGCCCGTACTAAAAAACCCAGTATTTGAAGCCTTAGTAAATAGAAATTTGTTCACCTTCCAGAATTATTGCGGGGTTAAACTGACTGAATACAATGAAGTGCAAGTAATTACATGAGACATAAATGTATAAAATTTTCAATGTCTCACGTAATTACTTGCACTTCATTGCACTTCGCGGCGCAATTTCCAGTGAAAATTTAATTTCACGGCATCTCCTCACAATCGATATCTGTTACTTTAAGTCCACAATTTGAATCTTCGTATTTGAGACTATAGACGAGCAACGTTTTGGTACAATAACTATACCTAACTAATATAATTGTAGTACCAGTAAACTTCTCAATACGGCAAATGTAAATCGTTGAATTCACGAAGAATGTTAGGTATATCTGATTGCTCCACGCTTCCAGACCAAATATTAATATATTGATAATTTAACCAAATGTCTGATGTGAATAATACTTTTCCCTGAGTTCTAGAAAGTAACATAGATAATATGTTAAGAAAGATACTAGATTATAGAGAAAAAATTCTAAAAGAATCAGCATATTTAACGGATAAGGAGCCTGAAATGCATCGCAGTAATGTTCGAAAATTCATGTTTTGAAGCCACATTTTAACACTTACATCGAGATCTCAATGCCAGATCAACAAATCAGACTATTTTTAGGTTTAGAATAAAATAAATGCCACGAGATTACACTTTATTTATGTTGGCACCATGTGATAATTGTATTATTTCTTGTGGAAAATTCTTGGAATGCATTAATAACATTTATAAATAAGACGTTCGCTAATTCAAGGCTAAGCATTTACTTTAACCTTTATTATTGGTTTTGCATAAGTTATTGCCAAATTATCATTCTTTCTAAACCATCCAAATTACGACGAAAACGGAGTGCCCCAAGCGACAATTACTCGATATTCACGATAAAACGGTAGCTCCCGGAGTGTTAGTCTTAATTCGAGATGATTAACCGTACCTTGACATGCGAGCGCCAAGTGCATCAATCATCAATCAAATAATCGTAATCGCGTACACGGACGGAAACAAATGAAACTGCTGTACGAAACCGAAACATACGGAAACCGACGTTTGACGTTTTCTATGTAATTTTGTGACGTATTCGCGTCTAAAGCTTGTGTATACCCGGCTCGGTATATTATTATAGCACGGCACGGCTCACGACATTAGAAGTTCACTCGCGGCCGCGGGGCAACGACCGTCCTTAGCACAGCTGTGCGGTGCTCACAGATGTCTACCCGTCCTGTTCTAGCGAACGGACGTTGCGCTACTGTTTTCCATACTATTATTCAAATCAATCTAACTATTGTTTTGGGACGAACTTTACGGTAGTTCTGGCTGGCATAATCGTTGCCGTTTTAGATTCGGACGATTTTGTGACGATAATCCAAATCACAATAAAAGGTTACATTTTATGTTATTGTTTTGGTTTAAGCCGTTTGTGTTAACTTTTCTTTTTTCATCTAGACTTATGTCAGTCATTTTGTATGATTACTAGTTAACCGACTTCCAAGAAAGGAGGAGGTTCTATGTTCGACTGTATGTTTTTTTTTGCCTGTCCGGTCGGTCTGTTAAACTTTGACTGTAGCCAGTTTGTCTACGCACAACGAAGTAGGTATGCGAAAAAGAAAAGGCAAAAAAAGAAAAGAAAAGGAAAAATCTTTACGTTTTCTCCGGGCTGGTTCTAAATTTTTCATCGCTGTATATATTTATTTATATTATATATATATTATATTAGAAGGATGTATATTTTATATGTTTAGCAAGTATTATTATGTATAAATATTGTAATTATGTTCTGTTACTTATGTGTAAGCTAGTTGTACCGCCTACAATTTACAGATTCCACTCTACAGGAGTCGTCGTCTTAGCGTTTCCATCCCAATGCAAATTTTGTCACATTAAGGCGATAGTCATAACAATTACACAACTATTAAGTGTGCATCGGATCGGAGCAAATAATGAGTACGAACGTGGGAACTATACTGAAAGTGAAAAGGAAAACTGCCACGGACTATAAATGCAGTGAGTGGTTTATCACAAAGCAAAAAGAGAATATGTATACGTTAAAACACGTATACTTAAATAGCTTGGCGGTTTGGCCGTGGCGTGTTTTAGACCTTTTTATCTATGATCAAACAAGTTTCTTAACATATTACCACGGTATCTATTTAGAACAGGGCTATTGCAATTTATTGCCATTTATTTGAAACCTAGAGTTTATATTTTTCTGTGATAATTTTTGTTTCAATAACTTCTCGAAATTGACAAGTTCACGCAGAAAACTGGTGTTTTCAACTTCTACTGTACGCAATGAAAGCATAAAACAGCTATGTTACTATCTAGAACTCAGGGAAAAGTATGATTCACTTTAAACATTTGGTTGAAATTATCAATATCGTCGACCGTAGGTTCAATTGGGGTACCTAAGGGACAAAATACGATTTTTCAGGAGAGGCTGACAAAGTTTTTGTTTTACTAAATCGTTCATAACTTTTTTGTAGTGAACCTTTTTTGGGCCTGATTTCATACATAATCTTGAATTTTAGTGTTCTGTTTATCTATGTAGTGCTCATTTTAATAATTTGGATATTATAGAAAATGACATGTCCCTTACACCAACTTATACCGCTGCTGATGTCCCTTACAGACAAAGTATTCTGTAGTCTCGTCTCTTACCTTAAATTTACCTATTTATTGTATCCACTATATTGATGAAGAAATGGCGTAAGGGACTAGTTGAGATTATGTGTGAAAGAAAAAATAGCGTAAAGGGATCGTTGTAAAAATAAATAAGTACATAACTTTGACGTAAGGCGTAACTTAACTCTGGAAACCTTTAAAACATTAATGTAAGAGGTATATAAATGTATTGAAACCGTGTGAGCATTTTTTGTGTGTCCGTTACATGCAATATTTGTATCGTTACACGTAACGCTTCTATCGAGTGGAATAACCCACATTTTAATTTATGTTTTTTTTTATTATAATGACATTAATTATTTCTCAGCCTCTATGATCGAATACTGAAATAAACAGCCAATGTAATTTATACAGCTAAATTATTAAAAGTTTAGGGCTTGTGTTGAACGATAAAAGTTACAGAATTAAATACAATTCAGAAATAACCAATTTACATTTGTACTTTTTTAGGAGTCCTGTTAGATAACATAGTAGTTGCTCACAATTCAGTGCCTCCAGTTAATAAGGGATAACTCAAAAACGGCACTTTTCAGAAAAGCCAAAAAACTATTTTTCAATAATAGATATATAGAACTTGAACTTTTTAAGAATTATTATACAAGCTATAGTGTAAGGCTTTCATTTTATAAATAAAGAACTAACGTGTTGACCCTATAAATATGTTTTTTTGCAGTTATAGCTTTTGTTCGTGAGTATTTAAAGACAAAAATCAATTTATTTGCACCTATTTTATCCTAATGAACGTCGTGCATAAACGAAAGAATACGACTTGTACCTGTGTGAACGACATGCATAAACGAAACGAAACGACTTATTCTATTATTTATTATGGTATTTTATAATTAATTACTACTTGTCAAACTTGAAACTTGTTACCTAAGGAGTCAAATGAGGCTGTATAATAAAATGACCCTAAGAGTAATGTACTTGAAAAACATCAATGAAATTAAAAGTTCTTGTTTATAGCTATGAAATATAATCAAAATCAATATCAGTCAATGAATAGCAAGAGCTCTAGTTAGATCCTTTGATTTCTCAACACTTATCGGTAGCGGAATTTCAGATAATGACTATTAAAGTGTGTCATACTTAGAAATGCCTTTTAATTGACAGTGAAAATTTTCCTTTGCAATTCATCAAGTTCGAGACGATTTTAAGAAGCCCAAACTCAGTAGGATTACATTATCTATAAAGTTTTACCCATGTCGACTCTCCGGCCTCATATACCTAATTTCAACTCAGATTTTAAAACATACAATGTGTAAAGTTAATTAAAAACTTTTAATAAAGAACGTGTTAATACCTCCTCCAGTATTCCATTGGTTATTGTTTTTTTCGACAATCTTAGCCCACTTTTTTAAACTATCCGCTTAACAAAACACTTCGCGGGTAGAATAACATTCAAGAGCTGTCAACAAAGAGTTCAGTACTTACGGTCGTTTAGAGACGCCGAACTGACTAATTATACCTAATAACATAAATAGACACTTACATTTCTCGGTAGATTAATTACTAAATTTGAAATTTTCTTACCTAATTTATTTGAATACCTTCATTTATCGTGAAAGTTTGCATGCAAATAAGTCAAACTACGCTACTAGCCACTAGATTGCTTTTGGTAACTACGGCTACCTGTCACCGCTCTTATTTTATTATATAAATAGAGTCCAACTCAAAATTCGAATCAATTGAGTGGATTAGCATTTCCTGGGTCTTGGATGTTATCTATGTATTTATATAATATACCTATACCAGGAGTGGCCTTAATAGGAGCAATAAATTAAAACGTAGATTCTACTCTTCAAACTGAACAACATTTGGTCAACAACCCTTAAGTCAAAATAAGTCAGTTTTCTGAATTTTATTATTTCAAACAAATTAAATTGTATTTTCAATGTACGTCGTCGTCCATCATTGACATTACCTGAGCATTGGCATAGCTGTCACTTTTCTATTACAGACATTTCGCAATACATTGGTTCTTTGTCTAAACATTATTCTACAAAATATCATTTGACACACGTTATTTTCAGCAGTTGCTTAACAAATGTTGTTCAGTTTCAAGGGAAGAATCTATGCTTTAATTTATTGCTCCTATTACAGGCCACACCCAGTATATCGTCATCTAGTACCCATAGTGCAAAACTTTGCTTAGTTTGGGACTAGGTCGATTCGTTTAAGGCTCCTTATCCGTTCAATAATGCTGATTGTTATAGACATTTTTCTCTATGATCAAACATGTTTCATAACATAATATTATCAATGTTACTACAGGGCCATTGCGATTTATTGGTATTGAAACGTACAGATTGAATTTTACATTGATAATTTTTGTTTCAAAAACTACTCGAATTTGACCAATTCATGCAGAAAACAGTTTTTTTTAACTTATTTAGAAAGCATGGAACAGCTATGTTACCTATACTTAATATCTAGAACTCAGGGAAAATTATTAAACATTCACTTCAAAAAGTTGGTTGAAATTATCAATATATTTGTCATACCATGAAAAAAATATTTTTAAAGGAATAAGGCCTCTTAATATTTATTCATTTATTAAAAAAAGTCTTCTTAGTTGCATAGACATAAAACGAGGATGCAACGAGGAAGTGTCGGTTATCGCGGCGCGGCGGGAGCGGAGCGATCCGGCGTTTTCGGAGTCCATTTCAAGTTCAAGGGTCGACGACCGGCACCACAATGCTTTCAGGACTTGGGCTGAAAAACGATGCCTAGCTGGGTCAGGGAACCCTCTCCAGGTTATCTGTCTAAGTCTATTAGTGCTTACGTACGTGTTTAGGCACTTTCACAAGGTTTAGAGGAAATTAAATGAAGCTAGTTTATGAAGTTTGTTTATGAAGGGAAGGAAAAATTGAAAAAAAAAACGGCCAAGTGCGAGTCGTACTAGCGCACTGAGGGTTCAGTACAAACACTTTCCATCTTAACTGGCCGGGTTGAGTTAAGTTTGCGTCTGGTATGTATAGCGCCGCATACAAATGAGGTGCAAAGTTAACGCAACCGAACGTTTGTTATATCGGAGTCCCACTTCAATATTTATTTTATTCTGTTTTTAGCATTTTTTGTTATAGCGGCAACAGAAATGCGTCATCTGTGATAATTTAAACTATCTAGCTATCACGGTTTGTGAGATAAAGGAGAATTTCAATGTGGGTATGTATGACTGTTACTAAATAACCTTAATTGTTTTTTTTGTTTTTTTTTTACTAGCAATCTAAGGATCACTGATCCGAAATAAATAATAATTTGAATTTGAATTTTGAAAGGTGACAGATGGACAGACAGACAGCGAAGGCTTAGTAATAGGGTCCCGTTTTTACCCTTTGGGTACGGAACCGTAATTAACATACATTTGTGGTGAATAGTCCGTTTTATGACGATCAATTACGGCTACGAAATGATGCATGCTTTTGTCGTTAAAATGGAGCAGGTTATTCGTCGATGTTATTTGTAATTTTTGTATGTTCCCCGATAACTCAAAAATGGCTAAACCGATTTGGAAAATATTTTTTTTGTTTGAAAGAGTATAGTTTATGTTTCTAGTAGGTCCCAATGTCATAAAACATAACTGCGTTTCCTTGACTATATTATTCGTTGATTATATAACATTCTTGTCCATGAGAGTCGGAACCACTGTAATTTCAGGGGACTAACTCTCGGTGTCTTCGGTCGATATCCGAATGTCCTTGTGTGGAATAATGAAGCTCTCTGCAACGCAATTTAAATGGAGCTGGGTATCACCGAAGTGCTTGGATAATAGAGAAGCTGACTTTAACTGAATCGTAATTCGACAGAGCTTTGGATGTCTCTAACTTAGCAATACTTATGCCTTTATCGCGATTTTTAGTAGTTGAGCTGCATTCGGTGATAAGGGGACATTTTAAGAGAAATATGGTTATTGGGTTAACTATCGTAAGCCCGAATTTTTATTTCCTATCCTGTTTCGCCAAATTTTCATTTGTCCGGAAGCAATCTTTTTCCAAATCTGTTAATTTTTAAGAATACATTATAAAACAAACCTAACCTGTAACCTAATCGGGTTTTTATACTCGCGTACTTTAATCTGTCAATTATAATTTCACAGACAAAATCACAATAACGCACTATTCAATCCTGTACTAAAATTCTATACTCTATGGTGCCCGCTACATAACTTTCATATTCATAAGACATCTCTCTACTCAACCCAAATAATTTCAAAAAGATAACATCAGCATATTTGATTTACTAAAAAGAACGCTTCTGTTCACTGATTGGCTGAAATTACTTGTCAAAAAATGTAACCAATCACGAGGCTCCACCATGACCATCGCGATCATGCTTATTTAATAGGTCAGTTTTAGTTGAACGAAAAAGGTTACATCAGAAATAAAAATGAATAGTGGGGAATAACGAATAAAAAAATTTTTTTTTTTCTGTTTTTTGCTCGTATAAGGGCCGATTGTTCAATCACTAGATAAATTTATCTGCCAGTTAAAACTATTGCTATCCTTTTCTCCCGTCATATAAAAGTGACAGCCAACATTTATCTGACATATATGTTTTATCTGGTGATTGAACAATCGGCCCTAAAAAGTATTGTATGCAATATGCACACAATTAGGTCTTAAAATCGCGTACCTTACTTAGGCCAATCGGCAAGCCTCGTGACATAAACGCGGCACTCGACTTTAAGAACCTTCATTGTGCAACGATTACATAAAATACTATTTTCTGTGATAGGATAAAATAAATAGATTTTTCGTAGTTGACCTGCATTCGTTGTAAGGGGACATTTCAAGGGAAATATGGATAAATTTGGGTTAACTATCGTAAGCCCGAATTTTTATTTCCCATCTATCTGTAACGTTTCGCCAAATTTTAATTTGACCGAAAGCCATTTTTTTCCAAGTCTGTCAATTTTTAAGAATAATTATTAAACAAACCTAACCTATAACCTAATGGGTTTGTTGTTGTGATAAGATACAATGTGTTTTAGCTTGTCATTTGGGGCCATACATATCGCTTAGGTTGCAATATTTCTCGCCATTTTCAACTGACTTTAAAAAGGAGCAGGTTCTTCGTAGAAAACTTTGTTTTTTCGTATGTTCCCGATACTTGTAAACGGCTGACCCGTTTTGTTTTTGTTTTTCTGTTTAAAAGAGCACAGTTTATTTTTCCCATTGTCATCTACGTAATATACCATTATTTCGTTTCGTTTGACGTCGGTTATTTTTTGTTGAAAAGGGATAAAAGCTTGAAAATTTAACCCACAATAACCATATAAAGGTACTTTAGAATAAGATACTTAAATGATTGAGTAAGAGGACGAATTACATATTAATGTTAAATAGCACAATGACGACGAATAGAATAACTATTTGCTTAGAATAGTCGTTGTACCTACGATATGTTAAAAGTGAAATTACAGGTAAGTATTTTATTACAACTTTTTGCGAAGTGTGGCATTTTTCATACAAAATACACAGTTATGATATATTTATTGCCACTACTGTAATAACAAGTAATTATACTTGTGTAATAAAACAATGTGACTGCGCTTAGTACCTACTTTTCATCATGCCATGCATGAGCATATTGAGGATTGAGTGTTTGACGTCATATAACAGATTTGCGAAGATGAAGTCGGTTTAGGTTTTATGTGTGTGTGTCTACGAACCAATCACAGAAACGTTTTTAAGTCATCTAAGTTTGCTCAATATCCGTGTCATGAAATTTACATCTTATTTTATTGCTTAAGAACAATTCTTATAATTTTTTTGATTAAACCTCATGCAACTGCGTATGATTCCTTACCTTTCGCATTTTTTTCGTACATTTACCGTGATTAGGTACTTTCGGATTTTATTATATTGTTTCCACTTTTTTGTTTACATTTTTTATTCCATTTTTATCCCCTATTAGGATGACTTGTGACATTGACGTTGTGATAGATGAATCTTAGCCCGTGGATAACCAAAACTGGCTTCACTTTCAAGCGCTGACTAAGTTACTATTTGTAGGCGTAATTATTCTGAGATGATATTGTGGTAAGTAACATTTTCCTTTCCAAAGGATACTCTTCAAAACTCTTCCCGATAGCGATCGCTAGATAGAGATATGTACATGGACGAAACTAAGCCCGTGACGGGCCGTGGCTTACCAAAACTGGCTTCACTTTCAAGCGCTGACTAAGTTTCTATGAGTTTATTCTAAGCCTGAAAATAAAAGGTTATTCGGTTTCACCTTTATGTCATAACAATATAGTAGGTCAAGTAATGAACGTAGTAACATTATTTAATGCCTCCATAGTGGATAGGTCGGGAAAATGAGGGCAGGGTTTTATAAGTGATGTGCATTAGCACGAGGTGAAAACAACGCCTGTGTCGTGATACGCTTCATAATAATCACATAATAGTGCTCTTAACTTAGTGACGTCGGACTGACAGGTCATTGAACTTTAATACAATATGGAACAGTCTGTGTTTAGGATTCCATAACTCAATTGGCAAAATCGGAAATTTATAGGATCACTTTAATATTAGAGGATTTCCTTCGTTTCTACATGGAATTCGACATCAGATCTTCACCAAAGTTTTATGCGAACAAACTGGCAATGTCTTCTCTCGACCAAATTTTTTTTGTGTATGCTAGAGCCTCATCGTTTTGGAAGTCGATGGAAGAGAAGCTTATTTGATTTGATTTGATTGGTCAGTCCCCTGGTCCACACGAACCCGGAAAACCCCGAAAGTGTGGATTTTCTCGTCGCCCGCTGAGCGCGAGCGCACCTGGCGAGGCGTTGACCCCGCGGCCGCCGCTCCCGTGACGTCACACGCTACGCTACCGTCGCGCCTACGCATCGACTCGTGCCCATTTACTCATTAACATTTTCGCTGATCTTATGGGCGTTTTTAACACCCATAAAGTGTGTTAGTCAAGTATTGAAGCGAAGGATTTCGTTTTAGTGCAACATGTTGGAGTTAAGTGGAAAAAAAAACTTTTGGTTGTTAAGTGGAAAAAAGGAACATAGAAATGGAAAATCGTCACATAGAATTTAGAATTTCGATTGTCATTCCTATAGAGATCTCCAAAGGCAAACGATCCTAATGTAATCTACCTATTCGAACGCAGGCATTTGATTACCAGAACATGGCCGCGATATATGTTTGAGAGGATCAACACATCGTATTAATCTGATTAATCATCAGTAATTAGATCAACAGTCGATTGGCTGAGTGACAATCCTGGGGGCCTATGACGCGATAAATTAAGTGACAAAGCATCTATCACTTACATTATCACATCTTATCATTTTGTCAAAACGTGACTGATTCTTTGTCTGTTGTATTAAAAATAGTGTTCTATGGGGAGAAGCAATGATGTGATAAGTGATAACGGGAAAAATTTTAATCTGTGATACACGTTTTCTTTCGTTTCATTTGATCACAGACCTAGTATTAGGTACATATATTTCGCCTGCCCACATTTTGACAAAAACTTTAACCTGATTTGTTTCACTTATTCCGCTCTCGGATCCTAACGTCCACGGACGTCTGACAAAATTCCCAATTGCGCCGTATTGAGCTCCAAAACTAGATACATCCAATAATAGGCGGATTGCCACACCGAGTAAGGCGCTCTATGTGTCGCGCTTGCATCACTCCGCCGTGGCTGATGATGTGGTGGAGTACGTCCGCCGGAAGACTGGCTTCTCGCTGAGGGTGCACCAGCTGCAGTCGCGGCACTACGTGCACTTCAGCTCGTTTGTGGTGCGCGTGCCGCGGCCGCTGCAGAGCACCATCGCAAGTGCAGACTTCTGGCCGAAGGGTGTTGTGTTTCGGCGGTTTCGGGGCAATCTGCGGAATCCTGCGCCAGATCAGACGACGCTACGGAGCCACTCAGTTACGTCGCCTACATCAAACTAGATTTAAGCTTTTCTAAAATGTAATTTTGTAGTTCACAGTGCCTTGGTTTATACTGTAATACTGTGTAACTAATTTGAATAAATAAATAGGTTTTTCATTACACTTAGTCGTAAACAACGGTTTCTAAGATAATAAACCGGGCGGTAAATCGTATATTACGCCCTAGGGCGGTAAGGAATTTTGCTATTGACTACTACTACTTTTGTTTTATTTCCTCCAAAGTGTGATGAAAAACGTCTTACGTGACTCTGGTGGTAAAGGAATTCCAAACTTGTGTCATTAAAGCCCTCGCCCTCGGCTTCGGGCTTCTAATAGACACTCGTTGTAAATAATTCCTAGTTTACCACCCTTGTTACGTAATGTACTATTGGTTCCAAAGTTATAAAGTGCCTCATTCATTATTAAAGCGAGCAATTAAAATAAAACGACTGACATCAACTCATCATTTCCTCATAAAATAATGGTCTTTATTTTCAGATTTCATTCGAATGCAGCCACCAGTGTTGTACACTTGCTTTGATTATAGTTAATCGATTTCGGAAACCAAACATGATCATTTTTAATCGTACCTATATCTATATGGGAGTCGGCTATAAATCGGTTACAGTACGACATTATTTATACCTTTGCGACATCATCACGTCACGACTAAAGGGCTAGACGGGTTTGAAAGTATACTGTACAGGGATGGTTGGACTTCCAAGAAAACAGTAGGTAGTGTTTTGTCCGTTGCACAGTCGAGATCGTGATACCTCTCGAATAAGAAACCATTTCAGCCACGTGAGTCTGAGATCCGGGTTTGAACCATTTTAATTTGTTTATGACCCTTTCAAATCGTAACAAACGCTAAGGCATAATGTATCATTTACATAACACAAAGGAGTTCAGACAAACGCATCCTGTGCAATCTTTATCATCAAGTAAATTTGCAACATCAATGTAAACATGCGCCTGCGATGTAGATACGAATTGCTTACCATAACTCCATTCTCATTGTGAAAGAACAGTGTCTTATGTGACAAAAAAACGACTAGCACAGCGACATATTCTTAAGGTGTGACAGATTAAAATTCAGAGATCCTAATCCAACCCTAACCGTCACCTGGCTGACCCGCCTTTGTAGAGGTTCTATTTTTAGGTCCAACGTTCATTGACTTTTCTTCCGTTCCTGACTCACTTAAGGTAATTGATCATTCATTCATAAACTCAGTTTCCGACATCCGTAGTCCTAAGTTATCGTGGACGATTAATAGTATATTACATACCAAAGGCGGTGAATTCGTGTATGTCCCAGATCGCAGGTGTTTGTGTCCCGTACCGATGGTGAGGGCCATAAATATGCGATCTGGGGTTTTAAGAACTACCGCCCGTCGTTTGTCTAAAGTGTTACGTCTTGCCTTGGCCAGGAAGTGAGATTTTCTCCCTGTTTAGCGGGCAGAAATTCACACTTACGGCCTAGGGTGACGTAAAAGCATTTACATGGAGCAAAATGGTCGCTGATCCCATATTCCATTTATATCTTTTAGTCATCTCTGAGAGATCTCCGTAGTGGCGATATATCTAGTATATAGCCACTTCGCCAAACCGGCCGCGTACCCCCGCACTCTGCCGCACGCAAGTCAGTCCACTACACGAGGCCCCCAGACAGCCGCTCTCGGGCACTGCCCAGAGAGCAGCTGACCGACTCCTGAGGAGGAGCAGATAGAAGGACAGAGGAGAGGGCAGACAGGAGCGGTTGCACCAATCGGCGGCGTGGGCCGCTTGGAGCCACAGATGACCCCTGCCGGGCCACTGCTGAGCTCTGCTCGCGGTGGGAAGTGGAAGACAACCCAGCAGCACCGCCGGCGGAGAAGCAAATTACCACAGCCATCCACAAAATGATGGCCCGAAGACCAGGCGCGTTGTTGCGTGCGTAAGACCCCGATACCGGACCCAACGGCCCGAGGCTTACATGGTGCCTCCGCTAGACCGCTAGTCAGTCAGCAACGCCGCCATACTCCACGACCAATCTCGTCATATTTTGCACAAACAACCAAATAAAAAGCAATTCTTACTGAAACTAACAACGTATTAAAATTTGGGAATTCATTTTAACCTACAGTTATTAATAACATGAAATCTATAGTGCCTGCCAATACTGTCATCGACGGGCTGTCCAAGGAAGATCTCTCTGACGTGACTATTCAGTTCGAAATGGCCGTCCGATTTGGCTGTAATTGAGTAAAGTCTATTCAAGGCTTGTTGATTGGCATGCGGTGAAAAGCCCACTGTATGCAATGTCACATCACTTGCAGATATATTATCGGTGAACTGGGTCATACGTCATAAATTTAAGATTTAAATTCTTGTCAGTGTAGCTGATTTAGTATGTAGCTTTCTCCATCTATCCTAATCCATAGCCACCACCTAAATTTCCTTATACGACTTGACAACTTCTCTTTTTTTTATGTAGCTTATTCTTGGTTTTTCCTTGCCTCGCGTTCCTTCGATGATGTTGCTTATAAAAGCGTCACCATCTTCCCTCTCCTCTTCTCTATGGTGTTCAACAAATTCCTTTTTACTGTCACTCTTTTAAGTACCTACTTCTTCATTTGTAACTTTACTGCCCAACTAATCTTCTCCATTCTAAACCAACACCACATTTCGAAGGCTTCCAGTATCTCATGGTACTGGTATTTAGGTATGCTTTTATCAAAAATAGAAAAAAAAAACGCAATTTCCGCAGATATGAGTCAAATAAAAAAATATTGTATATCTTGTGTACGACTCAACTTTGCTGTCAAACTGAACCTAAAGGAAGACAACTTAAGAAATCGTACCTTTTCAGTCGAAGTTATTTAAAGTCTACTTTAAAAATCTAAATTAAATACCTACCCATTTAAAGCAAGTATAACTGAAGTATGTATTGCAATTGTTCTTAAAAATAATATTTTAAATCATAAGTCGAGCTTTGAGATTTTTTGCGGTATGTTTATCTTCATTATTATATTAGGCTTAGAATATATTGGCAAGGTACTTTAAAATTCTGATATTTGTGATATAAGGCTGCCAGTTCACAGAAGCTGAGCGGAGTGGATATGTCTAAAATAGCCAATTACATTTCTTAGATTTAAAAAAATTACCTACTATTGTGCTTCATAATAACGCAGCCTGGTTTATTTTCTCCGAATCAGTGAACAGGCAGCTTTAAGTTTACCTAAACATTATTTTCATTATAAACACAGGATTGTTTCACATATAACGTCAAAGCCTAAAATAAAATTGCCACCAAAGCTTTTGACTTTGGAAAATCAACAAAAGAGGCATTGGCAAGATTTAATTTTCATAGTAGGCCGAGACTGAATGGTTCGTTACTGGAAACATTTGTTTAGCTTCCTTTTGGTTTGTAAAGTTTTTCCCACTTTTGTTTAAACAATGTACAGTAAGAAATAAGTAAAAATCCTAAGTACCTGTTATACCTACACGAACAAATTGCTCTTTGAGATACGAACTCTATGCACACTACATTATAGCTCTTATTTCAAAATAGTTTTTTTCGACTTATCGGGTTTGAAGTCACAAACCCACGCGTTAATACGGTAAAAAAGTGTATTGTTGGATATATTAGGTATAATAACCATAATGAAGCACTGGCATCAATTATTTTCTCAAAGAAAGAGAATAAAACACTGAAGGGGCTGAGCCCATAAATCTTCGCAAATTCGCGTGTTTTATTGGTTGCTGATATGGAATTCGATGCAATTGGTCGCAGGGCGTGGCGTGGAATGCGTATGGCGGAGCCAAGCACCACGGTGCGTACCCGTAGGTAGGCTATTAGTGTGACTAGCGGTGCGCAGTGAACCCGTCTTGTAAAATACAAGTGCCGTGAGAGTGCTTTTTATTAGTATATTATGCACATGTACATG
The DNA here is from genome assembly GCA_905147355.2 of Apotomis turbidana. NCBI lineage: Eukaryota > Metazoa > Arthropoda > Insecta > Lepidoptera > Tortricidae > Apotomis > Apotomis turbidana. The sequence goes on along the minus strand of LR990280.1, from coordinate 52,220,169 downwards.
CATTAGGACTCTGGGGAACATTAAGCGGTAATTCCTATTCGCAGTGGCATCAGTAGCAGAGTCGTGAGTCACAGATTACAAACCTATACTCCAACAAATGAAGCGACATCTGGTGAATTGATATGTTTTGGTGTGCTGCTCTGGGCGGCACCACCATAATTAAAATCAATTAATTATATAGTGAAATGATGAACGTTGAACGTACACGACGTACACCATGTACGTATGATGTTTGGCTGTACCTGTACCGAGGAACGAAATAACGGGCATTAAATGTGGCGCCGCTGTGGAGCTACTCTGTAGCGGCGCAACTGAAAAACTCATAGATAGAAATAACGTTAGCTATTTTTTTCTTATGAAAATTGATGTACTAGTGCTATTTATTGTTTACGTATAGAAAATTGACATTATTAATTCGTAATTTAATTTTAGTCTAAGATCCCATATAGAACGACCTTCACCGAGATGTTTATTTGATGAAATGTATTTTATATTTAATTTAATATGTCAATAAATATATTGCATATGGGTTGCCTAACAAATTTTAGTCCAGGGTATGTTTAATTAATAATTTTTTTTTTTTTTAAACATTTGATTATTAGATAAATTCTATACCAATCGAAAGTATGAAGCCCATAGAATATGCAAACGTTAGGTTGCCTATTCTTTTCCCGTCACAACTATCAGGTAGCCAGGTTTAAACAGGTAAATCTATACTAGCATTTTGCAACGGTCTGATTATTCAATTGAAATTAAATAACATTATTTTATTATGAACACGGTGGTATAGGGTTGCCTGCGAAACATCAGTCCGGAATTCCGGTTGTCGAATTTTGAAAAGTAAAATATTGCTGCGAGTGAATGTGTGCGACTGAGAGGTCCCAACCAAAACCATCCCATACGATAGAAGAGGACACAGCATAGCAGCTGTTTGAAGTCCGCCCATTTAAAAAAAGAGAGTGCGCATGCTATTTGTGCTTGAAAATGAAAAGGATAGCGATAGACTCGTATATACTCTACATCATTTTGGAGTAGTTTATTATTAAAATAGAGAAATAGTTATTTAACTTTTTTTAATCAATTAATTAATAAAATAATGAACTTTATTCTGCAAGTAGGCCACAAGGGCACTTTTACATGTCTGAGTCTATCGACATTTCACAAGAGGAGACCACTGTTGAGAAGAAACTCCGAAAGGAACTCATTATTTATGTGTGTATATTTTTTATGTGACACTAAAGTATATATACATCTTTAGTAAAAATGAAGGTTATAGTAATACATATATAATACTAATCTTGCAAATTTTATCTTTATTAATATCAGACAAAATAAAAAACAACAATTAAAAAAATACTGATTATTATAAAAAATTAAAAAATCTTTTTTTTTTAATAATCAGGTTCCGAGTCATCGGACATATAACTATGATCTCCAACTCCTGAATCTTCTTCGTCATCACTCTCCGTTTCAGTTCATTCGACAATGTCTTCTATCTTTAAAGGTGTATGATCCCCAATGAATCCTACTGGTTTTAATGCCGTTTAAATAATTTTCACCGTTGGTTAAAATTCTCCCACATTTTAAAGTATGAGAATCTCTGAACACCATGATGACGTAGGCTTGTGTCAGTCACGTGGTTCACGAGTCTCGGATATCACTATCCTTTTCATTTTCAAGCACAAATAGCATGCGCACTCTCTTTTTTTAAATGGGCGGACTTCAAAAATAGCTGTTATGCTGTGTCCTCTTCTATCGTATGGGATGGTTTTGGTTGGGACCTCTCAGTCGCACACATTCACTCGCAGCATTATTTTACTTTTCAAAATTCGACAACCGGAATTCTGGACTGATTTTCCGCAGGCAACCCTATACCACCGTGTTCATAATAAAATAATCTTTAATGTTATTTAATTTCAATTCAATAATCAGACCGTTGCAAAACGCTAGTATAGATTTACCTGTTTAAACCTGGCTACCGGATAGTTGTGACGGGAAAAGAAAAGGCAACCTAACGTTTGCATATTCTATGGGCTTCATACTTTCGATTGGTATAGAATTTATCTAATAATCAAATGTTTAAAAAAAAAAATTTTTTAATTATTAATTAAACATACCCTGGACTAAGATTTGTTAGGCAACCTATATATATATATATATATATATATTTACTGACATATTAAATTAAATATAAAATACATTTCATCAAATAAACATCTCGGTGAAGGTCGTTCTACGTATATCGGGATCTTCTACTATTTAATTTAAAATATATGGTCCCTTTATTTCGTTCCATGGTACAAGTACAGCCAAAAACATCAAACGTGCATGGTGTACGTTCAGCATACATCATTTCAATATGGTGGCGCTGCCGCAGAGCAGCACACATGCTTTTCCCTTTTAACAAATTACCAGTGCATTAGTACACGTACAAACATTATAATTATGTGCAGTGGAATGGATTGTAATCCATGAATATGATACGCTGCTTTATCCATCACTGCTGCTGATCAATCGATCTCCATCGAATTTGTCCCTAAAGGACATAGTCAATTACGGGATTCTAGCTCCAAAACCCGACGATACAAACACCAAGATGCGGTGCAGTGAATCTAGGAAACTGATTTGGTGTATACAAAAAAATAATCAATACATAAATATATTAGGTATGTCGTTATATAGCTATCCACTTTGAAACAGTGGACCTGATATACAACCGACTTTAACGTGAAGAAACCAGTCGTCCGCTTTGCTCTCAATAAATAGTGTCGTAACTGATCGAATAATAAATCATGTTATGCACTAGCTATTTGTTTAAAACTTAGAACTAGGGTCTGCCAGCTGCTGAAACGTTAGTAGAATCACCCATGTACGTATGAGCATTGAATGAGCCCGAGAATGAACCCGTCCTAAGCGCGGTTTCCGCGTCGGCACTTTCTCCGCTCGCGAGCGAGCGTTACGCCGCGACCGATAATTACGCGACAACCGGGCCAAGCGCGACAATTCAGATTCCAGTCAACCTAACTCATTATATAAAAACAGCTTAAGGGTTAAATAAATGGTTTCTTTTCATACTACGACGGTGGCTAACAAGCACGCGGCCCGCCAGATGTTAAGCAGTTACCGTCGCCTATGCTTGCGACGCCAGAAGCGTCACAGGCGGGCCCGCAACCTATCTACTCCCCTCTTAAAGAGCATTGGCGTATTTAGGGGGGTGGGCCGTGCCCACCCCAATATGGTCTAGTGCCCACCCCAGGATTTTGGGTTACCCATACAAAGTCATGATCATGACTTCAAGCCATGGCCAGGCCCACCTAAAAAATAATCTTAGATACGCCAATGTTGAAGAGCCGCATACTGTAGCCCCCAGGGAAAACCTCGGTTAGTTCACAATTTAATATACCTACACAAAAGCATTGAGAATTGTGTTTTCTTGGATTTTTCTGTAAATAAGGGCGGCGTAAGACCGTTCGTTGTGGAGAACTTTGGGGGAGGCACAACTTTGGACAAAGGTCCAGCAGTGGACGTCTAGCGGCTATGGATATGATGATAATACATTGAAAGTCATAAATTTGGCATATAATCGTGACCTGTAATTTAAATGTGTTTTTTTTAATAGATATATAGTGATTCAAGAGGAAGGATTATAATATGTATAATACACGCATAATATAGCATTGCACCCGTGCGAAGCCGGGGTGGGTCGCTAGTTATTTTTATAAATTACGAATTATAGACAGAGTTGTGATCATTTGAATTCATATAATATTTGAAAATAAATCATTTGTAACATACTTGCGCTCACTTCTAGAGCTCCTAAACTTAACTGGGACCCTTGAAAACAAATGGCTCTCCGGGTTCCGTGCAAGACGAGAAAAGTAACCTTTTGAACTCTTGTAATAAATAATATATCTATATACACGAACTCATATGTAACTTCAATTTGTTGAAATTCTAATTCAAAACATTTTTTTTATTACCAACGTTAGGTAGCAGTTTCGTGAAAGGTCGCTATTATAAAATTTATGTGGGAGTCTTAGAGATATAACAAAACATAAGTTTTTGAACGAACTTAATTTGGTTATTTTTCTGGCCACCTAGCGCTAGTTGTCTATGCGTATCAGAATATATGGCGAACAAATGTAATTAACTGCGTAGTGTTATAAAAATAAAGTTTTCCCGAAGAATTCTAAAGCAGTTTATTATTCAGAAGAAATCCAATAATTATTTTATAAATATTGTCACAAAGGTAAATTATGAAAAAAAAAGTGATCTACTACAATCTAAGTACGACACGAACCCGGTTTTTTTTAAGTTTGAGCCTCATTTGCATGCGACGCCAACGTTAGGTGTAAACTTAATGTAATCGGACCTAAAAACAAGCTTGCTGCATTTTCTGTTTCGGATGCTTTGGTAGATTGGTCGCGTCGCATTTAAGATGCTTGTCGAAGCCACACGCCATTACTAAATATTCGATAAACCATGCGTTTATTTTGCTGTGTGTTGTTTTATGCTGTGTCGCCCAAACAATGCGTAAAGTATGACCTCTCTTAAAATAGAAAACATACGTTGTAAAATTACCTTAAAACGAGCGCTGCGTGTATGGAAGGTAGAATATAAAAATATCCCTGTATATCCAACATTTAAATTAATTCGACACAATTCACACCGACTAAAACTGCGAATATTTTCATACTATCTTGTAATTCTAGCGCTATGTCACCTATTGCGGACGTAATAAGGATGATGAATTGATGACTGATGTTAAATTCTACAGCAAATTGTAGTTATATGCATAATAATAGCTCAACATGTCTAGTCATGAAACAAAGGAAAAAAAATGAAAATAATATTTTTTGCAAATATGCAATTTGTCTGCATACAAATATTGGAACCCATAAGCCCATAACCCATAACATATAATGACGTCACGGTCATTTCTAACTTTTAGAGCAGTCTAAGTGTAGTTAGCTCCATATAGAAATTTGATCCCAATACAAAATAGAATCGATGGACATCTTCAATAAAATGTTTCATCATGCCTATTGGAACTATTATTTACTGCTCACCGCTTGACACTTTTACAAATATTCTCCCATAGATAATGCTCCCTATATTCTACAATACATGGCTGCGTGGAGCGTTGAATACCTAGAAGTGCCGCTAAAGTAGATCGTTAAAAGGCTTAAGAGGCCTTATTCCTTTTAAATTTTATTTTTTTCATATTATGACAAATATATTGATAATTTCAACCAACTTTTTGAAGTGAATAATACTTTTCCCCGAGTTCTAGGTAGTAACATAGCAATAAGTTGAAAAAATAATTCTCCGCGTGAATTTTGTCAATTTCGATTAGTTTTGAAACAAAAATTATGAATGAAAAATTCAAACTGCAGGTTTCAAATATAAACCAATAAATCCGAATAGCCCTGTTCTAGGTAGTAACATCAACAATATGTTAAGAAACATGTTTGATCATAGAGAATAATGTCTAAAACAATCAGCTTTTTAATAGGAATAAGGCCTTTTAAATGACCATTAATGGAAAGGGGAATACAAACAGGATGTACTAACTAGAGAGCTTGCTGACAAGGAATCATTGGCTGCATGATGCGTGTATGCATTGCTAGGCAACTATGCTCTTGAAGTCTAATTTAATTATTGGTTTCAGGCAGTGACCGGATCATTGGATGCATGATGCGTGTATGCATTGCTAGGCAACTATGCTCTTGAAGTCTAATTTAATTACTGGTTTCAGGCAGTGACCGGAAATAGTACATTACACACCTAGGGCGGTGAGTTCGTGTATGTGCCAGATCGCAGATGTCTGTGGCCCAAACCTAAAGCGAGGGCCATAAATATGCGATCTGGGGCTTTGCGAATTACCGCCCGATAAAATTGTATAACGTTTCTTAAAAACTTGTTCATTTGACCGTCACAAAACTAGCCATTTTCGAGAACTGTTAGCTAACTTAAAAAAAGCCGCAAAGAATTTTCTCACAATTTTTACGTGCAGAAAAGTCCGTTATTTTTAAACATCCGCAGTTCCACCGGCGCGGCGCCGGCGCGCGGCTCTGCGCGCGCGCTGTTACGTCGCTTCCGCGTGCAAGCAGGAAGCGCACTTTCCCTTTTACGCGCAGCAGCCGCTCCCGCGCCGCTAGCTGCATCCATTGTCTACGACAAGTCCAAGTCCGTATACATGGCGACCTGCCCCGCACGGGTGCAATGCCGATATTATGCATTTATTATACATAATAAACCTTTCTCTTGAATCACTCTATCTATTAAAAAACGGCATCAAAATTCGTTGCGTAGTTTTAAAGATCTAAGCATACACAGGGATACCTAGACAACAGGAAGCGACTTTGTTTTACTATGTAGTGACAAGGAGGTGCCCACAAATTCATCCGCGTATTTTTTTCTTTGCCGTAGGTGGGTAAAAACTATCCTAGAAACATCTTGGGGTGTCCAGCTATCTCTGTTTCGAAAATGATTAATATTTGTCCAGCGTGATGAGAGGACAAAGGAAATTATGACAAACAGATGGCAGACCGGAATGGCCGCGCGCCCATACAAAACAAAAGACGGTCCTGCATCACGCTTTTAAGATTTTTCCCGAAATGATAACCCCACTCCAAATGAAAAAGATTTTCAATACAAATATTGAATTTTATAATTGTATAGAAGATATTCTGCCTATGTCAAGGATCCTATACTTTTTCAGGTCGCTGCGCATTTTCTGGTTTAGTTTTTTGTTGCTTTAGAGTATGTACATACAATCATACCACTGCACTGTGTGCATCTTACTGTCTATTACAAGTTCAAGACCAGCATGCACATGGACATGGCAATATTAAGAAAAACAAGCATTATAAATAGCGTACCTAGTTTTGAAATTTGACAAATATCTCCAAAACTAATGATTCAAAGTATAGTACATTCTTGCAGAGGCCGCGAAATAGGGGATTATTGGCCGAGTAGTAATAGATGGCCGAGTGATAACGAGGCCGTCTAGAGATACGAGGCCGACAATCCCTGTTCGCGCCGAGGTTTGTATAGTGCTTTTCTCAAATAAATCCAAGGAAATAATACAAATGTTTAACTTATATATTCTTATAAAAACAAATTTATTTCAAATTTAATAAAAAAAAAAACAAAATTTATTTTTTAAGCTGTTTGTTATGGTCAATGTTTTTGGCCACCAAATGTTAAGATGATTCTATTTATTAAAAAATGACAACACCTTATTAATAAGATATTGTTAACGTGATTCCTTGTTTATTTTATTGAATATCTGTTTTAATCTAATTGAATAATCTAGTTAAATATAAGAAATAAAAAGTAAATATACATGCACAAACTACGTTTTTTTTTATTGGCAGTATGCCATAGATTATCAATAAAAGAAATAAACCCCACTGAAACAAAAGACAATCTCTTTGTTGGCCACGGCCAATAATGTTGTATGAAATCCCTTTATTGACCTCTAATTTGAAATTAGAACGAATCTTCAACAATTGCTATACAAAGACGTATTTCGCGTTCTATTACCACGATCATAAGAACGACATTTCCTTGGATGTTTGAGAAAAAATCATTTAACCAATTTTAGTGTAGAAGTAGGTATGTTTTAGACTAAGCACGCAAAGTATCTTCGTTTCGGCTTAGCCATACATTCTTTCAGTTCAGTTGTCCGGGTGGTTCTCGCCAACATGTCTTTTTGAACTGATTCTCGGGAGATTTTGTGAATATTTAGGTTCGATAATAATATAGATTTTTTTCATCGTTTGTCATAATTTTTGTTTTGTTTATTTTTAATTCGTCTCTGAAATATATAGATATTGATGTTGACAAATATATTGATAATATCAACCAACTTTTTGAAGTGAATAATACTTTTCCCCGAGCTCTAGGTAGAAACATATCTATTTCACTCTTTCATTGCGTGCAGGCGAAAATAAGTAGAAAAGAATAATTTTCCGCCTGAATTTTGTCAATTTCGAGTAGTTTTTGAAACAAAAATTATGAATGCAAAATTCAAACTGTAAGTTTCAAATATATACCAATAAATCCCAATAGCCCTGTTCTAGGTATAGTAAGAGTAACATCAACAATATGTTAAGAAACATGTTTGATCATAGAGAAAAATGTCTAAAACAATCAGCATCATAGAGTATATTGAATGTTTTATAAGATAAGGCCTCTTAAGTCCGAGAACGGGGGTGATCTACAATATCTTTTTCCTTTTCACTTAAAAAAACCGTCATGAGTTTCTTCATACATTTTTTATGATTTTTCATGACTGTCGGTGTGGTTCGTTGATATTCACCCGTCGCCAATTAGTAGTACCCTGGAGGGCTACCCCGAACTTCGATGTTCATAGTTCATACCACGCCTTCTTTCGATCTCGTGTCAAACAATATTTGAATTTGCGGTACCTACTGCCAGTACTGCACTAAGTATATGAAGTTTGAATGTCGAACATCGGAGTAACTCTACAGTACCCTTACCATGAATTTACAATGACCGTACTCGCTAGCGGCAGCGAAAACGATTTGGGTGGAGAATTGTAGTTCTACAAAGTAACCGCTAGGGGCGCTGAACTATTCTCCATACAAACCGCTTACGCAGTCGATGTCGCTAGCGAGTACGGTAACGTTAACACTTTCGCAACCAAGGATTTCGTAGCGCTACGCGCGTAGCCGATAACATGGGGAATTCGTATGTAGCGAAAACTTGCTACGAGTACAGCGCCCACGGAGCGGGTTTCCGGTGTTGAAAGTATTAACTGCAAGGGTACAGTAGGTACTCTTACAGTACACAGCGTTAACTTATGCTAAGGGTACAGCTGCAAGGGTTCAGAGTTCACATTTCCAGAATATGCGCGCACGCGTTTGCGTCAATTTTGTCGCAACGATGCAGCCTGTGACTGGGTCATCATTATTCAGTTGTTTATTCCGCGTCGCATCGTGACACGCTGTCGAGTCGAACCACGATGCGATGCCGTGTCTTGTAATTTGTTTTCGCCCTAAGACACTTATCACACTTGCGATTTCCGAGCGACTTTTGATACAAATAAGCGTCGCGGCGAACTCGCTGCGTGATCGCCTTCATACAAAATTCGCCCGCAAGTCGCAAATGTGATATTAAGGCCCGAAGTATCTTGTATACTTAGGTGAGTTTGCAAATATTCACGTTTTAATATAAAGAGTTGTCTACCACGACTACCACGAGGAACTACGCATTCTGATTGTAACTATTATTTATAATGTATCCAATTGTACACACAATACGGCTATTGTAATCCAACCCTTTCAACGGGAGAGAGTAATTTAATTCAATAATTTCTAAAGAACAGTACCCCACTGTTACCTGTTTGGAACGGGTTTAGTCTTAAACGTGATCTATTTGAGAATGAATTCGGCAAAGGCGTCGAGCCAAGACCAGGCTGACATAATAAAGACGACCGGGCGCCTTTGGCTGACCTATATATGCGAGGACATTGACCCGACCACTCGTGCTTCCGATCGGTTGAACATGCCCACCCAATACTTGCGAACGCATTTCACGTGTTTTTATTGAAACAATCATAGCGAAGCGCATTGAGTAAATGTAAATAGGTACATACTCGTACTTATAGCCAGGGTGTTTTTGCATCTCCATGAGTATTATTGTATAAAATTTTCTCTTTCATATATTGTAAATGTTGCGTGGTTTGTCTTCCATTTACCTTTGTATATATCACTCATGTACTCAACATATCTGAAAGGGACTGCTTTAAGGGAAAAGTTCGCTTTTGTTAATACTTTTTCTTTTAAAATGTATTTCGTGTTTTAGGTACAATAAAGTATTGTACATAAATAGGCACATTCATTATAATTATAATAATTGTTCATTCAGACTTCTAAGGTCCATATATTTTGCATCTTGCTTCGTATGCATGTATATGTATATACTTAATACAAGAACCTATATTATATTGTATAATTATTATGAAAAAACATTGTTGTATGTCATGGGTTATACTCTTGAGTGGCTGCGATGCGACTAATACATATTGCAAAATACATTAGAGTCCTACAACTTGCGCAAATAAATTGCTTATTCGTTAAGGTTGAGCCTAAATCGTTTTGTTCATGTAAAGGTACCTTCATCCGCGTTTAACGTTTTTCTTTATCATTGTCGGGTAAAAAGTATCGTGCCATCTTTGGATGTCCACCTATTACTGTACCAAAATTGAGGATAAAATATGTTTTACCAACAAATGGCGCTAGATGGCAAGCACCGCAAGCCCTAACAAATCCTGCGTCAAGGATCACGGTATTAAGATTATTTCTGCAATATTTACTCCTCTCCGTAGAAAACTGATTTTCAATACAATTTTATAATAGTCTTAATATAATAATAATAATAATAAAAAAAAACCGCTGACTTATTGACAGACGCCTTTTCATATCAATTTTTACTAAAATGTGTTTTTAATTCTTTTTACCGCTTTATGGACTTAATTTTACAAAATAACTGTGACAGTTCAACAAGGCAACAAGGGAATTATAAACTGATGGGAAGATGATAACGAGATCACGGCGTCAACAAGCGGAAGCAGAGAACGCACGTCCACCACCACCGCCCGCGCCGTCCAGCTCCTCGTCGTCGTCATCAGGCGACGACTTTACTATAGCGCCCGATACCAGTGGTTCGAGTGAGGACGAGCGCGGGCCGCCGCCACCGCCGACACGACCACCTGCTCGTCGAGGGCGGCCACCGCTGCCGGCACGCTTGGGGCCTACGGGGCAACCTGCCCCACCTACGGCTCCGGCTACCGGTGGTATAGTGCGTCGCATGAGATGGTCTCAAGACATTAATGAGAACGTCATGCGAGCCTATTACGGGGCTACAGAGGGGGGAATTAGCCTGTCCGCGTACCGGGACAGGATGCTGCCTCTGTTTCTGACTCTTGAGCCAGCCATCACCGTGACTGCGCAACGTTTATCGGATCAAGTTCGGCGAACGGTCTTATAGCGAAGAGTCTCGACAAACATCTTAAGAGACTCTCGCTAGATGGCTGGATCAAGGTTCAGATACAGAAAGTGGTACTCCTGGACACGGCGCGCATTGTCAGGAGGTTCCTCTCTTTGCAGCCCTAACCACCGGTAGCCTGGGCCCCGCCCCGCTGCCGGCGGCACCCTAGGTTAGGTTTTTTATAATGTATTTATATTTTGTAATTACTTTATTGTATTTTACTTTTTATATAAATTTATTGTTAAAAACCTAGCCTAAGACGTAAGATAAATAAAGGAATGATAATAATAAATTCTTTATTTCGGACAATTTACATCCATAGTTTGTTAGTAAGGCTTACCCGCTACGTTAGTAAACTTAACACTAGATTCAAGTTATTTTTTTTATAGGTATATCACTTAAATAACATATTGTGCTACACTATTAATCTGCACTATCCAGAATCTAAATAAATGGCAGTCATTCCTCTCCTCTAACGCTTTGAGGATGCCGTTGGTGCTTTGCCTGATGCGAACCATCAGCGAGGTGATTCTTTTGCGGATTACAGCCTGAAAACAGTCAACGCGGGCCTCCGCAAACATACTCGACGCGTTGCACCATCTCGGCATCCCCAGCAGCATCCTCAACGCGTTATTATACTGCACTCGTAGGGCGCTATAAGCTCTTTTCGTATAATTAACCCACAGGCTGCTCGAGTAGAAAGATTGCGTGTATGCTTTAAATAAAGTGAGCTTTACTTCAGTTGAGCATCGAGCAAACCTGCGGGCCAGCATATTACTCCGAACTGATAGCGCCCTACGCTCCCTTTCCATGTCACAGTCATCCTTCATAGTACTAGTCAAAATGTGACCTAGGTACTTCACCCTATCGACTACATTTAAGGCAGCACCATTCAGCACAATGGGAGGTATAAAATATGGTTTTATCTTACCCGCTTTAAACACCATGACCTCACTTTTGGTGCCATTGTACTGAAGTCCATGAGTGGAAGCATACGTCTCACATACTTCCAGCAACTGTTCAAGTGCACTGATTGACGGACTGAGAAGCACCATATCGTCTGCGTAACTATAATGTTATTGACGCACGTACCGCCAACATAACACCCGGCATGCATACTACTCAGTCTACCAATCAGCTTAGGCGACGTTATGCCCCCGTGCCTCACTCCACATTCCAACTTAAACTCTTTGGATAAAGCATTGTCCCACCTAACCTGATTTACCTGATTGCGGTACCAGTATTCAAAAATGTTTACATACTCTATAGGTATACCTGTTTCCCTCAGTTTTGGCCAGAGTATGTCATAGTCAACGCGATCAAACGCTTTAGACAGGTCGAGAAAACAGGCATACACAGGAGTTCTTCTATCAGTATAATACCCGACAGTATGCTTCAGACAGAAAATAGTGCTTTCAGTCGATAGTCCGGCCCGAAAGCCGAACTGAGCGTCGTGTAACTTTATATACTTTTCAAGTACAGAGTCCAGCATACTGTCGAGTATTTTCGCCACCGTGGTAGCCAGGGATATTGGCTGATAATTGGTTTTATCAGCCAGGTCCCCAGTTTAGTTTTTAACTACTGGTACCACAATCGTTCTCATAAGAGCCTCAGGTAAGTGGGAATGACACATACACAAATTAAACAGTAATGACAGAACACGTGGTAAATGAGGTCCCGCATATTTAAAGTGTTCAATACTAAGGCCATCGTGACCAGGTGACTTGCCTCTCTGCATTTTGTCAATAACTGACTTTACCTGCTTGGCTGTAAAATAGATGTCACGCTGATCACGAATGGCCTCCGCATCAGACAGCGATGCAGGGACCGAATGCGAGTCAAGCAGAGGCTGTACAGTAAAATGACCCCTAAATAATTCGGCAATATCCCGATGGTCATTGATACCATCCACACCAACAGGAAGGAATATATCCGAATCGCACAATTATCTAGTTTAATTTTTTAATTTACTAAAGCGATCAGTTGGCTCTAAAAGGTGGACTAAGCGTTACGTAACTCGCGAAAAGCTACCAGGGAGGCAGCAATCGAGCGGAGTGCAGGGTTCACGATCGGGCGGCGACCTCCGAAACTGGAGCGAGTCTAGCCGACCCCTGCTACTTCCACAATCCCTTCCTTACTTTAGCAAACTCCTGCCTCACTCGTCTTAACAGCCGCAAAAACTATCTTGCCCCAGTAAAATTAAAGTCCATTTTAAATCGTAAAGAATTGAATCCAATCAGTAAATGTCGACAAAATTCATCAAGTGTAGATAATGATAACGCGATCTTCGGGTTTTTAATTAATCGAATTTTGGTTCTAAGACAATGTCACCATTTCAGATATTTTAACTGCTTGTAAAACTTCAAATCGGTTTTCCTTTAAATACCAAAAAGTTAGCGGGAAGTTATAAGCAGTATTTTTAGACGGAAATTCATATTCTATTATTTCTGACTGAACCTTTTGGGCATTTCAATAGTACATTACTGCAGACGCCAGGAAAGAAGGGCTTGCAGGGTCAGTAGGTATAGTGATACGAATACTTCCCGGCCTAGGACTTCAATGTTGTATGAAATTCCTTCATAGTTCTCTCGAGTTGTTCCGCCCGAAACGTGATACTTCGAAAACTGTTATATTATAACGCACGTTATGCCATTTCATTGCATGCATGTTTGAGAAAAGAAAATGACTGTAAAAGTAACTTTATCAGTAGGTATGTTCAAGTTTGTTCAGATAGTTATAATATCTGTCGGTTGGATTTTAACTATATCTATTTCAACATTTTCTTTTTCTATACCTCTTCTCTCGAATCGCCTCAACTGGCGCTCGTAATCAAGTTAAGTGTCAAGTCGCTAAGAGCCATGAAACTACTTACCCTTCCTCAGAAACAGAATTAAAGTATCTATTACTACTCATTTGCTTTGCCTTTGCTAAGTATAAAGCACAGGACTTGCAGACGGATCAATGCCCAAGACAAGAAAATGCACGTTGAAATGTACAGTCTGACCAAAAAGAGTAGAAATTAAAAAGTGGCAATACGGTAGTGTCACCCCTTTGTAAATAATCAATCTAAGAAAACGGGGACGACACTACAGTATTGCCACTTTTTAATTTCTACTCTTTTTGGTCAGACTGTCTATAATAATGTCGCCTAATTTCGAGCCGTGCTATTCTCATTTTGTAAATTCGATGACAAGACAATACGTGGTACTGTATTGTCGTATAACTTCACATCATTGTTTTATTCTCGGCTAACTATTTCAGGCATTCCTAGCGCGACTCAATGCATAGAAAATGGTAAAGGTCAAACTCATGACATGAACACTATTGCACAAAACACATTAGGCGCCTTATCCACATCCTTATCCGTTCAAAAATTCTGGGACCTAATTCGAGATTGACATTTGAGTGATCGCCAAACGTCAAATCTCTATTAGATAACAGTTATATCGCCATTGAACTGTCATTTAAATGCAATGAGCTTAAAAATGACATATCTCATCTCAATTTTGGAAATACGAAGGCGATAATGATTGTCAAAAATGTTATTCATGTATATAAATTTCTGTTTTGAACGAGACGTAACGGACTAATTTCACGTGCTATGCGGTCAATTTAAAGTATGCGCCTGTTATTTATGCCGTCACATACAAAGGAAGCGAAAATTTTGCGCGTCCGAATTGACGAAGTTGCGATGTTCTAGGGATATCGCCACTTGTCAAGTAGGCACACGTCAAAAGTGACGGATGGCGATGAAAAGGAGAGATCTCCATTATATCTCTAAAATTGGTCGAATACGAGTACCCCCCTGATTGTTTTACACAATTTTCTTTATGATCAAATAATTATGTTTCTTAACATATATTATCAATGTTACTACTTAGAACACTATTGCGATTTATTGGTATATTTGAAACCTACAGTTTTAATTCTTGATTAGGTATTAATTTGGGTTTCAAAAACTATAGGTAAGTACTCGAAATTTACAAAATTCACGCAGAAAATTGTTTTTTTCAACGTATTTTCGACTGCACGCTATTAAATCATGAAATAGCTATGTTATACTATCTGGAACTCAGGGAAAAGTATTATTCACTTTAAAAAGTTGGTTGAAATTATCATTATATTTGTAATATGAACAAAATTAATTTTATAATGGTCTATTAATGGATAATTAGCTATCAAAACACAAAACTAAAGAAACTTTTTAGGGTTCCGTACCTAAATGGTAAAAACGGGACCCTATATTACCCGTCTGTCACCAGGCTGTACCTCATGAACCGTGATAGCTAAACAGTTGAAATTTTTACAGATGACGTATTTCTGTTGTCGCTATAACAACAAATACAAAAAATAAAAGTGAAGAAAAATGGTGCGCGAGCCCGACTCGCACTTGGCCGATTTTGATTGCACTTCATTTAAACTCTTCAATAAAAGTCGGTCACGGAGATAATGAAGTTCCAGAACTCCTCAACCGCCACTCCATATTGTTTCCCAGTATTCAACCCATTTCATTAATTTATTAAACTCTCCAATAGCTCCCGCTATTTCCGAGTGCACTATTTGTGGTAGCCTTAATACGGAAAAAGGAATCCACAACGAAATACAGGGGTTTCCAAAATGTTCTGAATGGCTTCGAGAAAAGGATGGTACGGCGTGCCGGCGCGCGCGTTTGCTCGGCTTATCGACTTGGCTGAATACGGATTAGAATGAAGCTATTTATTTATTATTTTTTGAAGATTGACTGAGCTAGTGAAGAAAGCTAAGCTTCTCCGTTTCACCTTGGCTAAAGATTTAAGATTGTCCGAACTGATTCGTAACTTTGTGAGTAGGTATGTTCGTAAATAGTTTTTCTCAAACATCCAATGAAATGTCTTCATAAGGTGCGTTATACTTAACAGGCTTGGAAGTTTCACGTTTTGGTCGGAAGAACTCGAGAGTCTTAGGCCAGGAAGTATTTTTTTAACATGGCGTCTGCGTTCATGAGCAGGCTAAACAGCTGAATATATTTTATTTGAGTGGTGTATTTTTTATTTCATCGCATATGTTTGAGAAAAGCACTATACATGCCTGAGCCGTGAACAGGGCTTACCGGCGTCGTATCACTATCCGGCCTCCTACGGTCGGCCGCCAATGGCAAGTTTCTGCCATTTGGGAACAAACTCGCGTGGTCAGCTCACAGAGCCGCTTAGTAAATTATTTATGAGAAAATTATTCCGGGAATGGTATCAAAGGAAAATCTAGGTCATAATAAATAACAAGCTATTGGCGAAGAACACAATCGGTACATTTTTACCGCATACATTAACGCATAAAGCCTACGCTTCGATAAGCAAAGTCTTGATGGGAAATTTAACTTGTAATAACAAGAAGCACGGCTGAGTATGCAAGTGCACATTTTCCGGTTCCCGGGTACCTTGTGTGTGTATGACCTAAATAATTATCAAGTTTCTATCGAGCCGAGCGCGCGTAGAAATTGCATTTTACCTGATGATAATGCAATGAGTAGGTACATAATATTGTAATTATTACGTGATATTACTTATTAGCGGCACTAGAGAACTGCTGATTTGCGAGAGATTTGTGGAGGATTCATACCTCTTTATGATAGACTGATCGTCGCACAAGGTAAGAAATAATTGTTAGTAAACTTCGAAAACTTCGGATTTTTATATTACGAGAGTGGCATGAGATATTTTTGCGAATTTAAGTTTAACGATTGAAGTAGTATTACACTATCACGTGACTTACGTTAGGTATTACAGATACTTCGCGTTCTACATTAAATTCTATTTAATTTTAATAATGCATTGAAGATACAGTTTTCTATGGAGAGGGGTCATTGTTTTAGGAAAATTCTAAACTGCGCGATGAGGCAGGCGGGTGCCAGCCAAACAGCTTCATATGTTGTCAAATTTTCTTTGTTCTATCATCACGATGAGGCTGAAGGGATTTTAACTAATTTACGTCAGGGATACAGTCCGACCAAAAAGAGTAGAAATTAAAAAGTGGCAATACTGTAGTGTCGCCCCCGTGTTCTTAGATTGATTAGAAAGGGACGACACTACAGCATTGCCACTTTTTAATTTCTACTCTTTTCGGTCGGACTGTAGCTGGATATCCAACGATGGTTAACGAATACTAATACAATACGAATAGTGAACAAAAAAATGCGCGAATGAAGTGCGCGCACAGTCTTCAATACAATCGCGGTTGGGTTTCGGATACGCGCCAACAGCTTAATTTGAGTTTCGGTCTTCGGATCGACTTTTGATGCTTAATACACCCAAAGAAATACGCTTCTCTTTTTACATAGCCAATGTCAAGTAAATATTTTGTTTTTCACATGTGATATCAATTCGCTAAAATGCTTTACTAGGTACACGCACAAACGCATCAGGGAGCGCGGCTAATCTAACTGACCTATATAATGCAACGGTGAAAGACCTCATAAACTACCGTGGCTCGCAACAATACTAGACACCAATCGCAGAAGGTCGTATACGCAAACACTACACTATGCCCATGATCCCTTTTAAAATTAACTCATCACAATAGACCGCAGTGCGTTCAACGTACGATTATGCATCTTAACCGGTCACATATAGGCGAAGAATCATTTGTACACATTTGCGGAACATTACACAAAACGCTTATAGATCTCTTGGAAAATTAATGGCTATCTAGAAATTGCATCGTCTATTTGTGTAGTCGGTGTGATAATGGTAGGTACATTATTTAGCAAATGGCGGGAAGACTCGCAGGCGCGTCAGGACATCCCAGTGGAGCGTTGAACTAGTCGAAGGTTTTAGCGATATCGGAAATACGGACAGCGGTGAGCAGTATGTGTGTCTCGCTCACTCGTCCCGCTCCCGGTCCCGCGGCCGCCGCTCGGATCTCTCGCTCAACCGCTCGCCGCGCCCCTTGCCACGGACGTCGTGGCATGTCCGATAGAGCTCGGGTGCGCCGTGCTGCTAGCATATTCGATTATGGCAAGCGCTTAACCAACAACCCTTTGAAGCGTAAATGGTTTCTACATAAATACCCTAATAGCTAGCCGAAAATAACACCAATAACCTTACCATGAGTTACCGTGACCGTACTCGCCAGCGACTGCGGAAACGATTTGTATGGGGAATAGGTACCCTGATCTAATATCCGGAAAATTTAGAAAAAGTAAATGGATAAATAATCACCTAGGTGTGTAATTACTAATCACCGTAAGTGCTCGCAAAATTTCAGGGGCATAGGTTTAGTAACGTTACAACGAACATACGAAAGCTTTTGTGCTCAACTTTAAACGGAGGCGGTATACGCTCGGTCTATTAACTACAGACACGCTACTCTCTAAAACCATGTTTAGAATTTACCTGTATTAAAATATAGCGTAGAAGACAAGATAATAGATCACCTACGTTATTTCTTGGACATTGAACACGAGATTGGATGTAAAAATAGAGCCGTCAACCACAGCACAGTAAAAGAAAATATATGTAAATACGAGTAAGCACAGTCGGTTTTTGAAGTCATTTGTACCATATAAATAAATAAATAAATATTAATGGACAATTTTACACAAATCGATCGTCCCTAACTAAGCAAAGCTTGTACTATGGGTACTAGACGACGATATACATAAAATGTAAATATATATATATATATATATATATATATAGATAGCATCCATGACCCATCACCATCACGCAAATACTTCATCACGAAAATATATTTTCGTGACTAGGCCAGGGTGTTGTGGTTATAACTTGATTGTGCGTTTTCTGGGATTGAAAATACGTATATTATTATTAACATACTAGTTTAAAAACCTTCTCTCAAATTCACACGCCTATGCAAAAACACTTAAATTCACTGCGTCATAGAACAATCAAACAAACAAATTGCGCATTTCTGTAAGGCCAATATTAGTAAGTACGTCTAACTTCTTGTCATGTTTAAGTTTAGAGTTAATATTATTCAGCATTGTAATCGAACATCGTCGGAACGTGGCGCCGCTAACGGTGAAATTTTCATAATTCAGTACGAGTTAGAAATCGCTTCGTTAACTGGATGCATGGGATATGCATGTTCCGTGAAATAAGATTTGATTATCTGATTGTACAATGGGAGCATTATTCGAGTAATTTCAAATGGTGGTGGTATTGTTAGTACCTACGTAGTTGTCGACATAAAATGCAATATACCTACGGCGTTTGATGAGAGAGAGGTCCAATGGCAAGGTGAAAGTTCAACATCTAGCTTTTGAACCATGAACATTCTTATGAGAAGAGCCAACTACCTATCTTTATTTTAGTGTAGTGTTGAGAAAATATCTTGATTTTTTTATAGGATTGTGATTTTTTCTCTGAAACCTCATGCTGCTTTTAAAGAAAAGAGTTTCTTAGGCTGACTCCAAATATCTATTACGTACCTAACAAAATTTTAACTTTGCAGGTTATTATTGAACAAAAACAAATAAAGCTCTTGAAGAAATACCCACATATTATCACACAAGGCTAATTTGCTAACTCATGTATGCTTATTAAATGCTTAATTAATTACAAAGATCCCAACGAACGGTGATCCTTCTTCTAGTTTTGATGTCAGCTGAAAATCGAAGCCACATTTTCGTAAACAATTAAAATGGCTATTACACTATAATATTATAAAGGCAAGAGTTTATGAGTGTATTTATGTGTACGTTCGTTCGTTACTTCGTCACGTTCAAATGGCTGGACCAATTCTGATACATTTTGGTATAAAGGTAGCTGGAACCCACGATTAACACATTGCTACATTTTATCCCGAAAAAATGTAGTGTTGGGATAAGTGGGTAACACCACGCAGTGCAGCTAGTTAGGGAATAAAACTCAAATTAATTCAATCGAGCCATGGCAATGGCTCACCGACCGGGTGACAAGCGAAAGTGCAACTCTCTGATGCATACCAAGATTTCTCCAAGGCCGTCTTAAAGCACCTCGGGGCCCTGAGCACTGCATAATTAAGTAGGGGCCTTAAACTATGACGTTTTTTCGGGAGTTGTTGGGTGGGGGGGCTACGTGAGATTAGGGGCCCTGATCACGTGCCCAAATTGCCGAGTGGGAGAGATCCTGGATCCCTCTAACCTGCAGGGAAAACAAAGTCCCATGCTACCTGAGAACGCGAATCAACCCCCAACTTAGCCAATTCCAAAGTACTGGGCTACATATAGTTTCATGTATACTCTCGAGTTCTATTTGGTATTTCTCAGAAGTTTGAAGCTGATCTGAAGCGAGCTCAACTTTACGATGTTACTCGTCGGCATAAAGGCTCCTCTCCGCGTTTAGTTACATTGACCTGGCTCAATTCGATTCTAATGATAACCGTTACTTATTGGGATCTGTGTATTTATATATCTGTGTGTCTGTCTGTTGCATCGTAGGTCCTGAACCGATGATCCGATTTGGATGTGGGTTTTTTTTTTACCAAAGCCTTGATTGTCGACGTGGTACCTAGCTATGTTTGTTTGGTACGGGGGCTTTATAACTTAACCTTCACAAAAGATTTCAAAGCAAAATACTGACATATATGCCATTTCGCTTGCAGCAAAAAAAATGGTTATTTAAATCAACAGTCTATATTGTACGTTATTAGAAAAAAAAAATCATTTTTTTATTTAACATTCACTCCAAGAAGTTCCATATATAATAATAATGGTAAGTATGTATATGTATACTACATGAAAAAATATTTTTAAATCTATTAAACGCTTGTTATTTTTAAGCCGTATGACCTGAACCTGAATAGAATAAATACCCAATAACAGGAATGCCTTTGCGCTACCCACTCCACAAAACCATGTACCTTTAGCAAGTAAATAGAGTTCGATTTCAGAGCCTAAGAATTATGTAATGGGCAAGTTTAATCAATTATAAAGCGTGCATTACTCTTGCACTCATAAATATATACGTATAAATTGGTTGCTACCTAAAATCCTAACTTTCTGGCGTATTCAACTTCAAAGTACTTGGTTACGCTCAAGACTCAGACGCAGATCCGAAGAGCGTGCTAAACTTTACAATGTTACATTATACTGAACGTAACTTCAACCGAGCTTAAGCTAACGGCCGTGCCACGACGCCGCCAGCAAGCAGCAGCGATGAGCGGCGGTTATAAGAGACTCCGCGCATGGATCTTCCGCTTGCATTTTTTTTGTATTTTGGGTTCTGTACCCAAAGGGTAAAAAACGAGACCCTATTACTAATACTCTGCTGTCCGTCCGTCAGTCCGTCTGTCCTGTCAGACAGTCGACATTTTCACAGATAATGTATTTCCGTTGCCGCTATAACAACAAATACAGAAAATAAAAAAGTAAAAAAATAAATAGCTGTAAGTACGGAACCCTCAGAAAGCAAACCTTTAAGCACATGTTTCGCAAGCATCTCACCAGTAAGCTCGACTCTAGACTGATTGTCGGTTATGATATTTTGCACTGGGTATAAGAATTAATGTTTATGTAAGTATATTGTATTGCATATTTGTGTATGTTTATTTATTGTGTTCATTATATTACTGATATATAATAAGTTTCTCTTTTGCTATAATGTTGATAGTTGACAGGCCCTGCACCTTAAAATGTTTCTGTTTAGCCCAATGGTTGACTGGTAGAGAATGCCTTATGGCATTAAGTCCGCCATTTGTACACTTTTTGTTTTGTGCAATAAAGTTTAAATAAATAAATAAATAAACCCTCGGTGCGCGAGAAAAACTTCTGTTGCCGCTATAAAAACAAATACTAAAAAACATAATAAACTAAAACTACATAAATAATACAATAAATATTTAAGTGGGGCTGCCATACAACAAACGTGATCGGTTGCGTAAGTTTGCACCTCGTTTTTATCCGGCGCCATACATACCAGGTGCAAGCTTAAGTTAATCCGGCCTGTTAAGATGGGAAGTGTTTGTACGGAACACACGGTGTGCGAGTCCGACAAGCACTTGGCCGGTTTTATTTATCCATAAACAGAGCGGTGATTAACCTGACCAAATTATAATTTTCAGGAGATACACGTACACACGATGGGAGCTCGGTCCATTCCTTACAAATTAATAATTGGTAAACTAACAACATAAGGATGAAGGGGCTCCCCTCGCCTGGATATCCTATGGTAATGGGGCTATGGCCGCTTCTGAGTGCTGGCCATATTAGGCTCTGTCCAGCATTGCGTATACGCACCGTCAGCGTACTTTGAACAGCGGTGTATGCGCACCTCAAAACGTATGCTATGTAAAATTAGAAAGAACAATCTACTACTTACATTTTAATCGTTTTTCGGAAGCTGATTCGTCTGTTCAGCCTTTTTCCTTCATTTCTCCAAGTCAAGAAGAAAGAAAATAGTTGTCGTAGCTGTAAAAGAAAAAAAAAAAGTTTGATTCAATTATCGAGAACTTAAATTATGCTTTGCATTAAATGCAATATTGATGAGTAATCTTCTGGGAGTTTTCAATGATGTTTTTAGGAGTTTTCCGAGGTTTTTATTAGTGTAACAGGATTTTTCTCTGAGTATATTTTACCTCCAAATAACATATTGCACTTACTACGTGAAAGTATCTACGGGTATATAATTTAATATTTTGAATTTTGTAATTGTCGTACATAATTTTTTCTAGCTTTCTTTTACATCCCGTAGCTCTGTATTATAACGGAGATGCCACAACTTTGCGCGACAGCGGTAGTGGTGCGCGCTACGTGTGTCTTGCTCACTCGTATGGCCGCCCCGCTCGGATCTCTCACTCAACCGCTCGCCGCGCCGCTAGTTGCGCAAAATAGTGGCATCTTCGTAAAACCACGTACGAGGAAAGACGTCACCGAAGACCTCCGACGACAAAAACGACGTAGACGACGACATAGTAGGATCACTCTACGTGCACACCGTCGTCTCCGCCGGCGGGGACGGCCACCGCGATGATCACACTTTCCTAACCACACGATCTAAATTCCAATTCCATGCTGATAACAGACTGATCTCAAGACGACGTTGTCAAGCTAGGTACACGTCTGCTGGTTCGAGAGCCCGTGCACGCCAGCACACACACGCTAGGCGCTGGGGCAGTGCACTGCCTACAGCCTAGCAACATGATGTCGATTACAGCCGCCAGGCTACCGAGTAAGCCATGATTTACGATACGTCACTGAAGATCAAGACTGGTTAGATCCTCGCTCAAAGGATATCAACCACACGGGAATCTTGTCCCTGGGATCCGACTTTACTTTTATTTTTATTTAATCCAACGTAACAAATAATAATGGTTTTATTAACATAAATAATATAAATGACTTAGTGCGGCTAATTTTTGTGACATAAGGATGACAAGATTTCAATTTAATCAGATCAGAAATCAGAAGAATTCAGAAACCAATTTAAATTTTTTGACTATCAGAATGCTGCTCAATCCTTCGTTCGGCTTCTGAAATAAATATTAAATAGTATTTGTAAAGAACTTTTCGTGCATTGTTGTAGATTACTTTGGGTTTTTTTCATGGAAGAATTCTTCCATGGGTTTACTATGCGAAAATTATTTGAAATTCGCGAAATATGTAGTCTGGCTAATGAAATATTACTTAAAGTTTCGGCTGGAAATTTAAAATATCTACGGCTGGTCACACTTTGTGTAGTAGGAATTATAGTTTTGATACTAAACAATATTTTTAATTTTCTATGCACACGTAAGGTACCTAAAGCAAGAAGTTAACTATATGTTGATGTTAAACTCATAGTCAGCTCACATAATTTCTACCCAAGACAAAACAGAAGTACACTCAACGTCAAAACAAACTCAATGCAAAGTGAAAAATTAAATAAGACCTAGCTCGATAATACCATATACGAGTACTAATCCATCACCAAAAAAATTACATAAGTACTATGCTAAATTTCATCTCAATCGGAATGTTAGAAATAGTACATAAAGTATCAAAATTATTTATAGAGGCCCGACCTACTAAATTGTTTAAATCATAGACTCATAATCATAGAATCATAGTTTTTCTTGTTTTTATGTACAATAAAGTGTTTACATACATACATACATACATACAATTAGGGATACCACAATGAAATATCTGTCAATATAATTTGGCTAGCCAGACTTCTACTCTTTGTTAAGATACAACAGTGACATCCGGTGAATTTTCAACGTCAGTAACCAAAACGCCACTAAAATACTGGGGACGTATGGGTAAGGCCGAAAAGTAGTAGAAGTAGTTTTAGTGCTATAATATTCCAATCAAAGATCTTTGCTATTTTTAACATACACACAGCTTTTTTGGTATAGGTTAATCTGCGGTGAAGAGCCCTTTGCTTGATTTGGCGCTGACACGCCTCGTCCATTTGGACAAAGCGCCGAGAGACATACACACAGCTTGGTGCGCGTAGCACAAGGGTCTGACACGATTTGATAGATAAATAATAATAATAATAAAAAATGACAAACACATAATAATAATAATAATAAGTTAGTTGGCTTCGGTTTAAAGCCCAGTATTACACCTCTCCGCCCTTAGCCTTCCGCACCGGTGTTGCCCTTAGGCCACTTTATGTGTCGCTATTTTGTGGGGGCCCATCTAGCGGGAGGCGAGTCATCGTCTACCAGTCCCATTTTTGCTATGAGACACTTTTGCTGGTAGACGCCCGATAGTCTCAACCCATAGCCCAATTAGCCAGTCCTCCATTTCATCCCCATAGCCCAATTTGTATTTAGATTCCATGTCTCCATCAATAGTTCTTGCACCTAGCGGGCGCTGTCTCTGTGTGCGTCCCATGACACGGATAGGGACAGCATCCGCTCGATGTACACCTTGCATTTCATTAAATTGTCGAAAGGGCCTCTACGCGTTGGCTTCGGCTCCGTGCACGCCTCCCAAAGGTCCGGGACACTATTGTACCGTGAGCGGGTGCGACATACAGGAATAATAATAATAATGACTTGGCTCACGAGGTGACCGCCATGTGGGATGTTGACTCGACGATCATTGTCCCGATAGTCGTTACGGCGAACGGTCTCATAGCGAAGAGTCTCGACAAACATCGTAAGAGACTCTCGCTAGATGGCTGGATCAAGGGTCAGATACAGAAGGCGGTACTCCTGGACACGGCGCGCATTGTCAGGAGGTTCCTCTCTCTGCAGCCCTAACCACCGGTAGCCTGGGCCCTGCCCCGTTGCCGGCGGCACCCTAGGTTAGGTTTTTTATATAATGTGTTTATATTTGTAATGTATTTTTTATATTTTACTTTTTATATATTGTAAAAAATACCTATCCTAAGAAACATGATTAAATGAGTGAATGATAATAATATTTATTTAAGAAAACACAATTTACAGAAGTATCCTTAGAAAACTAGAACACTACTCCCCGAATAGGTAAAACCTGAGCTTCAGGATAAGCAGCGCACTTAATATTAAAGGTTCGAAATGTAATGTGTTACAATTTTACACTAATCTAATTATAATTACTTATACTATACGGTGTCTGTGTGTGTGTGCGTGTGTGAGTATTAGTGTGTATGTGTGTGTACGTGTTTGTGTGAAATTAATTCTGCGTGCACTTACTAAGATTTCTTATTGTTTGTTATATTGTCAGGCAAGAATAGTTAAAATCTCTTCTGTCTCCTCGTAGCCTTTTTTGTAGCCAGCTTGTGACTGCTATTTTGCAGTCACGTTTGGTCATAGGGTATATGTTCAGACTCTTATTTATACTATTGTAAAGAAAAGGCCCGTGAAAACTATAGCATTTCTTAATAAAGTTAGTTTGAAACTTTGTATCTCTTCTTCCAATATATTTAGGTCTACGGGAATCACCTTGATTTAATTTGTCAAATAGATTTGCGGAATGATACCTAAGGACAACAAAAAGAATAAACAATTGTCTCGCATTTAAAACTTTGCAAACTTTGTATAGCATTTGAGTAGAGTAGGTAAACGGAAAGAAATTCATAACTTTCACCACAGCACGTTGAGCAACTTCTAGACAAAGCATGCTAGTTTTCGGGGCTCCACCCCAAACCGATATGCAATATGTTATGACCGATTGACACAGTGCCAGATATACCCGTTTTAGAAGTCTCTCGTCAGCTTTATGTCTCAGATTTTTGAACACATAAATGAGCTTCCGAACTCGTTTGCTAATAGATTCAATATGGGATCGGAATCTCATATATGGATCAAGGTAAACCCCTAGATATTTTATTGATTCCGTTCTAACTAACGGATTACAATTACAATTTTTAGTTAGCTGGTATTGACAGAGGTGCACAGACAGCGCTAAGTCATTTATAATAAAGATAGCCTTATTGCGATTCCTAAACGAATAAATAGAAAAGAGTGCCATGTTTTGTCTTTATCGGCGGCCGAGCATTTTTTCATGGCGTGTTATTGGCACACTTCAAATTGTAAGCAAAACAATGAAGTAGTATCAAAAGTGCTAAGGAAATAGGTTTTGTGTATTAAATGACCCACATAACTGACATATCAACGGATGTGGAGTATTTGTGTGTAGCCTCAAAAATGGTGGGGTGTTCAGTGTTTGGCTAGAAAAGCAACAGTTAACGAAAATAAGCGGATGTTACATTTCATGCGTAGGTACAAGAATTTTATTTTATTTTGATCACATATTTATAGGGAGAGGCAGGGTAGGCAGTATATAAATACGTGTTAACAGCTCAACGGTCTGTATTCAAGTGAAGAGAATATTGATTGGTACATGAATGAACGATTGAATGGAATGATTGAGTGAATGAATGATAATTTGTTTTTACATAATTTAGGAACTGACGTTAGACTAAGACTTGGATTTTTGTAATATACCAACAATATTTCTTTCTCAAATCTCTCAAGAATCAAGTTACAAAGTTATAATTACCTCATTCATATGTTTCCCATTTCACAGTAACACTAACACACTGTAAAATAGTTTATTTAGTTACAAAGTTAAATCATTAGTTATAAAATCAGTAAATTATTTTAAAAATAACTCTAAACATTATGACATGTAAATATTGCACATCGGTCAAATTACGTAGCATAAATCTACGATAGAAGCCATCTAACAAAGATATCTAAATGAATCAGTCGGTTTATAATCCGATTTCGGGATGCCTAGAAATAAAATAAAAATTACCCCCATATTAGGGCAATCTTAAACAAATTGATATTTCCAGATCTCCGATTCCGACACAGAAAGAGGAACTGAGAAAAAATAGATTTTTGCACTTTCGTCTATGAATCAGCACTCAAATGACGACACCTTGTGGAAAATTTACAGTCGCAGCCTATAAAATAACAGCGCTACAATTTTCAACTGTACGATTTACTGCGCTGTGACCAATTAATTACCTGTCACCTATGGTCTTTTAAAATGAGGAACATATCAAATTGATTTGTAATCGTAAATTGGGATATTTTTAAAAATATAAAAATGTGAACAAAATAATTTTTTATCCTTTATTTAATTTTTTTTTTTTTTTTTACCTGTATATTGGATAAATTCTTTATTTAAAAATAACACAAAATGTCAATAGTATAGTCACTTAACCTAACACAACCCAAATAAGTAGGTATTAATCAAATAACCCGCCCCGAGTCATTCCGGGAGCAAAGGTGCCCATCACGCACGCTGCATTACCGCGTTGAATCGCAATCGACATTTATTTAATTATATCGGAAAATGAGTAAAAAAAAATGGTTGTGAATTCGCGAAACGCGAAAACTTGGAACGTTTCTTTGTAACCAATTTTTTTGGGGGATTTTTTTGCGACCATGGCCATTTGGCCATGGACATTTTGGCGTCATTATATGTCTTTGTCTTACGCCTGGTCGCTCGGTGGCAAATCTATAACTACTATACTATATCTATGGCGTGGCAGTAAATCTGTCTTGTGCGCGTTCGAAATTAGAAAAAGAGAGATGTACTCATGGCTTCAAGAGTCACCTGTGAGTGTAGGCTAACGGGTCACTCACCACTTGCTCACCAGCTTATTACATTGTCCATAATGAAGTAAGATGCCATAAGTTTTGTTTACTCGGTGAACGTTCTTTGGATTTATGTTACGAACGTATACAAGCATAGTATTCAACTTTCTAAAATTACTATTATTTATAAAGTTGATCTTGGAAACGGCTGCGGTTATCTCCACAGACAAGGATTTCGATTAAAAATAACCTGCATTTTTATCGGTCCATCCATGGGACTGGGACCTACGACGCCACAGGCAGACTCACCATGCCACAGGAAGACTCACGATGCCACAGGCAGACTCACGTTAAAATAACATCCTTATTTTTTCGTCGGGGATTAAAAGCTAATTTTGGAAAAAGCCACGAGCTTCCATTCCCGGATTACGTATGTATAAAGTAAAGACACTCGGTGAACGCGTAAACATGTTTACTAATGGTCACATCAAGGTTATTATACTTATTATTTATTATCGACGACGCGGTTGGCGTGGTTTGTAGTCCACCTGCCTACTGAGCCGGCGGTCCTGGGTTCGAATCCTGGCAAATTTTTGAGTGATGTATTATATATTATGTATATCGTCGTCTATTACCCATAGTACAAGCTTTGCTTAGTTTGGGACTGGGTCGATTTGTATAAGATTGTCCCTTAATATTTATTTATTTATTTATTTATTTGGTTCTCTTTATTTCAGGGCGAGTGCCTAAATAATTCGGTAAATTGAGCGTGCTCATAAATGTTCAGCGATTAGTAAGTAATTGTTGTAACAAAAAATGTAGTAAATTACTGAAAGCCTCTTAGGGGCTCTTGCCCCGGCTACTAATTCACATAAAACGTATAATTATCAAAATATAATGATACTGAACCAATTTATTCACATTGTAATAGATTGGAGCGCCAAATGAACTTGTACGGAAGATACAGACTTCGCATGCATCAAGTTGTCTGCAGTTAAAAAGGTCAGTATAAAAGGATTTTTTTCTGTTATAAATATATACGATTTTAGAATATGTAACTTCATTTCTGCATATATATTTTATTTATAGGCCCTTCATTTATACAATTCTTAAAATATTTGGTCAGAATGCACTAAAGTGCATTAAGTAAGTAGTTTGATTTCTTTAGGCATAAATCGAATTATGAAAACCCTAAGCCTAACCTTTCGTCACATATCTAGATTGATGTATACGAGCATTTCCTGTTAAAAGTGTAGGTACTCGTTATTTTACACGAATTCAAAATGGGTCCCAGAATTTTGTACAACAATCAGTATGTACTGAAAAATGGTCACAAAACTGACTTTCGTTTTCAGACATATTTTTTGTACAAAGCGAACTCAGAAAGTCCATAATCTAAGACAAGTTAGAGTTAGAGTAGAGATTGCAAAGATAACAAGCATAGAGTAGGTAGTTGTCTTTTTGGCACGTTTTTATAATCAAATTAGTCTTAACATTTGCATAGTACAAATATACGTATTTGAATGTATCACAAAAATGACATTATCTGGGAAAAAAACTCATGAATTAAGTAAGAGGGATGTTTCTTATAACCTAGTAAGGAGCTAAATTTTACCTATAGGAGTAATTATATTATAATTTAAACTCTACATTTGCAGGACTATGGTTTAAAGTAACCAATTTTAAGCTTTAAATCTATTTTATAAAGCTTTTCATCAAATAAGTAATAACAATAATTAACCATCCGCATTTAAATAAATTACAATTAAATAGACAGCTTGAGAGAAGCCGAACACAGAATTCGTTTTAATTTGGTTAAAATGTTTCACTTTGCCACGAGTTGACTGCTGCAACCCCGTTTTGGCAAAAATAACTGCTTAGAAAACAACATTTTGAGGTAGGTATTTATCAGTAAACATTGGTCACTGACTTGCGTCTCGCGACAGATCGTGAGATTTTATGTCCAAAACCAGTACCTACCATGAAAAAAATAGTGCGTGGCGGCCCTATGCGCGCAAGAAGTGAACCTTCGTAATGTGGAAACGAAAATAGGAAGGGGTAGAAATTGTAATTTCAAAAGAGAAAACCTAACAATCAATTGATATTCACTAGAGACGTACCTTGCCATAACCTTAAATCCGTCGCATAGTCCGTGGGATTGTTGCGTTGAACGTTTAACGCAACAGTGCTTTCCCACCCCCTCCACGGTAGCGTTAAACATTTAACGTTTAACGCAACCTTGTTGGAAGTCGCATTAGAAGTTTCACTTTAAAAAGGGATTCTACGTAGCATAGATGCATTTGAGATGTGGTCTTGGCGTAGAATGTTCCGGGTCTCGTGGACAAGGCTCTCTACTCTCTGCAGTGTACCTTTGGCCATCTGGCCAGGTCTGGACTGCAGTACACTTACCTTGAGTTAACGAGACCGTACTGGCGTAAACGATTTGTATGGAGAATAGTACAGCGCCCTCAGCGGTTACTTTGTAGAACTACAATTCTCCATACAAGTCGTTTACGCATTCGCTAGCGATAACAGTCACTGTAAACTCATGGTAAGGGTACAAAGCCTGGAAAAGATTTTAACTACGGGCCGAGATTTTAAGGTGGTGAAGAGGGATGGAGGACGAATCGTAGTAGTAACATATCAGCAACTGGAGCGTGATTATAGACAACTTACCATACACCAAGCCCGAGTCCGTTTGCAGAGCGTCAGTGAAGAGTGCCCACATAGTCACGTCCGTCACTAATGAATACGATGAAGCAAAAGAACATTCGAGCATTAGGCTTCTATTTTTTTATAAGGAAAAACATTTTAAATTATAATCTCTCCCTACTTGCGCTGATTTGTTTACTATTTTGTTTCACACGTATAATTGTACGTAACTCAACTCCCTGTGTCAACGGCAAGTTCACGACTTTTTTATAAACGCTATTGCAGGCAATTGAGACAGACATCGGATGAAACAAAAGCGACAACTAGCTTTTTCCGCTCGGGTTCGCTTTGAAGTATTTTGTTACGTGACTTAATATTCATCTGGGAAATAGTAATATTATTAAACGGACAGCAATAATTTTCAGTCAGGATAAACGGGAAATAATCCACAAGCGTAGAATTTTAAAAAGGCAGACTACGTGTGTTTCATGGTCGTTTAACCTTAGTGCGTAGTTGATACCACTAGATCAATAAGAGTAAATGTCTCGTGTAAATTAAACACTTAAACAATGACTTTTGGAGTCGATAGTTTATAGGTTGTGGGATAATGCAAACACCTTAAGAAAATCCCTTCTGAGAGCCCCTATTTCCCTGCACGTCTAGCATAACTGTGACACCCGACTGTTTGTCGTGCGACAAATATTCCCTGTTCCTTGCCTCTCAATACTGTGCGAGCAAGACAGATGACGCTAAGTCGCGCGATAAGCGAAGTCGCGTCAAGATATACTAGGCCCGCAGATGAGGGGTAACAGTATATCATCATCATATTAGTATATGATATTACTTTTTATTTACTGACGTCTGATAACGGAGCATCTTCTTAATTCGTCGCCATGTTTTTTTTACTCCAAGACGACTGGACCGATTTGGATTTTTTTTTTTATTCAGTTGCTCAAAAAGTGGTACTTTTCGTATCTGCAAATCGTGCGAAAAGTTGGTTATTTCGAACTAGTGCTTTTTACTTTTCAAATTTTTTTAATTTTCTTTGTACTAACACGTCATAACTTACACATCCAAACAAAGGTCAATCACTTTCTGACTTTATTTATTACGTCATGCAGCATTGCAAGTGTATCTCATAATTATGCTTAAAATATTTAAATTGTATATTCGACCAATCAAAGGGTTATCTATTAAAAAAACTCAAAAACGGTCTTAATAATTTGTTTGAGTGACTATTATTTAATGAGAAAATTATGAGTATTATGCGTGACCTAAGAAAATTCAAAAGAAAAGTATCGTCACAGATTAGATAATACAGTATTATGCGTGACCGATGCGCTGCTTTATTAAATAATATATTTATTTACAATTAATATGAAATGTAAAGAACTAAAAAAGATTCACCATGTTTATTGTTTAGAATCAATTAAGTACCTAGATTACTGTGTAACATTATCATTATCTCTTCTGAAATATAAAAACTATTTCTTTTAATTTGGCTGAACGATGACAGCCGACGCCAACTTAAAAAAAAAATATTACAATTAAAAGTAAAACTTTTTTTTTCATGCCAGATTGTTTTAATTATGTGTAAATTACACGTAAGTTTTATAAAATAAGACTTTTTGATAGAGAATGATGGATTCTGATGTTATCAAAATAGATTTAACACCGCCCGATATACGAGCCAAGGCAAAAATTGCAAGTGAGAGTATTTTACCCGCAAAATCGAAACAAAAAATTATATTGCCGTCTATGAACATTTTATTGACTGGAAACGAGAATACGAGAATCATTTACAACTTGAATAAAACTTTAAACTTGCAAACCAGCAAAGGCCTTAAATGCGACTCTTCACAATTACTCTAAAAATTGTACTCTTAATTTCTATTAGACAGAAATAAATATAATTGCCCCTTTCAATTACTGTTTTAAACTTGTATTATTGCAGTTTTTCGGAAATGTATAAAAAAAAGTTGTTTGGTACACGTGTGGAAGTGTCATTTTAACTCGACTCGTTCAAAATGACACACTTTTCACACTTGTATCAAAAACTACTATTTATGTTTGATTGCGTATACTTTCTTGTTGGTCCCATTGTCATGAAGTTAGGATCTGATGATGGGATCCTAGGGAAACCGGGGGATCCATTTAGGAATCTTAAAGCAATTGTTTTCGGAAAGCATCGTTTCACTTCATTGACATCGGTTAAATTTAGTTTAAAAAAAGAAATAAAGTGTTAAACAGCTAAATTGAGACTTTTCCTGTTTCTCATTGTAAAAATTAAATTACATAAGATGTGCAATCACATATTTAGTGATTGTATGCATCATGGCTAGGGCTGCC
Source organism: Apotomis turbidana (assembly GCA_905147355.2). NCBI lineage: Eukaryota > Metazoa > Arthropoda > Insecta > Lepidoptera > Tortricidae > Apotomis > Apotomis turbidana. Next base: position 52,187,202 of record LR990280.1, on the reverse strand, counting down.
ATCCGTCCGGGTTTCCTCGGATTTGTCCTAGTTTGGAGGCCGTCCGGGGGGGTTTTCAAAGTGTCCAGAGAAAATCCGGACACCTTTTACGTGAATGAAAAATAAAGCGATTGTTATTTTGATAATATTATTTTCAGACACGTCCGGGGAAAAAATGCGATTTACGCGAAATGTCCGGGTTTTTTTAAGTCTGTCCGAATTTAGAGACGGCAGCCCTAATTATGGCACAATTGTGTTGAGCTTCTTCACCTATTCTAGCTAAATGCTATAGCGTTCGCTTCTCTGGTTGTTCCTAGGGCCGGATTTGACTAGGAATTGCAGTTCTAGAAATACGTATTACGGTCAGATTGTAAATTCTGGGTCTTTTTTCATACTATCCATACAAATCGATTCAATGATGAAAACCAGAATCATCCCCAATCATAATGAATTTCCTTACCCGCAGGTAGTGTACTTTTGCCCGGAATAAACTAGAAAACTATTAACATTACACCAAATGACTTTTCACTATCGTGTGGTTTGATTATGTGTGCGAATTTATGCTCTTCGGATTACGCAATTGTCACACATCACATTTAATCATTCACAATTTTTAAATCAACGCGATAATCCGATCAAACAGTTTTATTCAAGTATTATTAAGTTTATTTTCTATAAATCACATTCCCTGACACTCCATAAAGAGTAAATAAATGGACGCTAGCATCAGGAATAGTGCATTACATACCGAGGGTGTAGAATTCTTGAATGTCCCAGATCACAGGTGTTTGCGGCGCGAACCGAAGGTGAGAGCCATAAATATGCGATCGAGGGTCTTAGGAATTACCTCCCCGTTGTTCGTCTAAAGTTTTACGTCTTACCTTGACCAGGAAGTGATAATTTCTCCCCAGAAGGCAGAAAAGGCAGGGCGTAAGTCCCACTTCCGGCCTAGAGTGACGTAAAGTATTTTATTTTTACGTAAAAAAAATTAAGAAATACATGATTTTCTTTACGATTTTTTCTTTTGCTTCTCGTGTCTAAGTCAGTGTTTCTAATTCCGATCAAGCCACCCTTCAATATTGAACATGCAAAATAGATAGGTACCTAATAACCAGAATTTGCTATTATACATTTGAAATGTAAGAATAAAAGCATATAAAAGGAAAAAAACGTCCAATAATTGCATCTTTATGAACATTTATAAATATATTGTAAATCATAGTCAAATAGAACTTAAAATACCAAACACCATAGATATTAAGTAAGTAAACAAAACTCTAGAGGAAATAATGACTTTAATTTTGTCATTGAATAACATTTCAAATTAATTATGTAAAAAATAATAATTGGTCGCAAATTTGCATCTCCTATCATGCGGTACGGTATTGCTACCGGTCTGGTAGTATGAGTACATTTTTTTAATTCGCTGGCGTAATAAATAAATATATCTTCAATGATCCTTCACTGTTTTAATTTCACGAAACACGCAATACACTAAAAACAAACGTGCAAAAGTTTCCAAAAAGTTTCGTCAACACTGAATCAGATGAACGTAAAAACATTGACAAACATTCATAGGCCACCGCCTACTAAAATATATACCCTCGCAAGTACATACTTCAATTCGCTTAAGGAACTAATCTAAACTATAAATAAGAAAACTTGAACAGTGTTTACATTTTCAAAAATTCAATGCAGCATCGGCTTCAAAGTTCCTTCGCACAAAAATCCTTTCAAGTCACACACAATCACTTAATTGTCACCCACTGTAAACTCAGCACGTCACGAGTTCATACGAGGTGGCTGGGTAGCAGATAACCGAACAATAGCAGAGCGACGTAGTCGGCGGGCGCGCGGCACGCCGGCAGAACGGTGACTGACCGGCACACTGTCGCCGCCCCGCGGGATCGCTCCTCCGGGACTCGTCGTCCCGAGTACTACCAATGCTTCCTAGCACCCTTCCTATCGTACTAGGTATCTATCTACCGCTCAAATCACTGTGACTTGTTTACGTCTGATAATAACGGTAGAGAAAGGTCGATAACGCGCGCTTGCACCGATGTTGGGCCGCGTGGTCTGCACCGACAGTGAAAGTGCTACGCGGTCTAGGGAGTGCAACGACGTGCCCTCTGCAAGACCTTGACAAAATTGTCTCGACGATACAAATGCATAGCGGTTAAACGCGACTGTCAAACGGGATTTTCGTCTAAGAGGTTCAGTCGTTATTTTTCTTTGGAGCGCAGATATGTAGGTACCTAACTGAAATGGTTATATAATATTTTCTTCTGTTTCTGCGACTGTTACACATTGAAATAAAACAATTTAAACGTATTATGTCGCGTATATTAATTATATCAGATCAGAGAGACTTTCCTGTTACCGTTGTCAAAGGATGACTGAGAAAAATATTATTTTTAACATTTTGTGCAAACTACCCATTTTTAACCGACTACAAAAAAGGAGGGGGTTCTCAATTCGTTTTTTTTTTTATGTTTGTTACCTCCGATCCTTGGTGAAAATTTTGGTGAAGATCTGATGACGAGATCCATGAGAAATTGAAGGAATTCCTGAAATATTATGGACGGATCTATGGCGTTTTCGGTATGTTTTATAATAATTCAAGCATTTACACTCGAAAATCACCATCTGGTGAAGAAAACTGATAATGAAGTCACAATCCACCAGTTAGTACCGAGGACTCAACCAGTGTTAGGTATTTAATTCACAGATCGTAAGTCGATTTGGAAAATTATTTTTTCGTTCAAGAGTAGGCATCTCCAAGTTGGTCCCATAAAATTTCGATGAAGATCTGATAACGAAATCGATGAGGAATCGAAGGAATTCCTCAAATATTATGGGCACATCTATCGCGATTTCCGTGTTTATTACAGTAGTTCAAGCATTTGCACACGAAAACCACCATTTGGTAAAGATAAACTGATGATGAAGACGTCAAGCCGTAGTTACTACGAGGGCTCAATCAGTAAAGCATTTGTTACACTTAGGAGAACGTTTTAGTATTTTGACAGACTTAAAAAAAGAGAGTTTTTGACATTTTGACCCGTATATATGTAATGTTTGTCCGTGATTATGAAGTTGTTCATGAACAACTTTATAATCTTGCACAACCTAATCTTAAATGAACAACGTTTTAATTTGCGTCTGATAGTCATCATCTTCCTATGCTGAGCTGATGATGGAAGGTATAACTCCTAAACGGTTAGGAGTTAGTAGATAATTCAAACGAGATGCATGCCTTCAAGACCCTCTCGGTCACCCCGCCATAAGTATTTTAAATGAATCACTAAAAACAAAAAACAAAAAAAAATCACAGAAAAAGAACCGACTTCAATAAAACTAAAAAGCCAAAAATAACCCGTTCAAGTACAGATTACATTTGAATCACCTTTTGAAGTTGGTGCCGAACCACTCAATTATTATATTTAAATATATTATAGCTAACGTGAGGTTAAGCACGTTTTTTTTGTTTTTATTGATTCATATAAAATACTTATGGCGGGGCTTTTTTTTTTATAAATATGAACTCAAAATAAAGGTTTATTTAAAATATATCTACCAGCGGTTCACTATTAGACTTGTTGAGGAGAAAGAACCGCCGAAAGAAAAAAAGACTACATATACTACTTTTAACACAATGTTTGTTTTACACCGTACAAGGTCCAATGCTTCCAGCCTTGTGTCTTGCTTGATCCTTGATAAGATGTACAACAGGGGCCCAAGCCACTGGTAATGACAAACCGTCTTCTCTATTGAAATAAAGATATTTTTTAGTTTCAATAGCCTCACGCAATATTCTGGAAAAATATCTTTTCCCCTCACTCGCTCAGAAAACCTCCGTTTATAGGGCGAAATCTGCGTGTAAAAGTCTATTTTATCCGCTAGCGTGCAAAAGTCATATGAATTTCGAACACGACGATTTTGATTATCTGTGGTGCAAGTAACTTTTTTATATTTAAGACTCCCTCATCAGTCGATAAATCTTCGAATAACCAATCAACGCACGCTAATAAAGAGCGATCTGGTCAGGCCGGCTAAAATCCTATGTACGTTTGAATCCTTCTTTAAAAAAAAATACACCTACAATATCACGTCCAGAAACCTGGTTTGTGGTTACAAGTTTTCATTTTTTCCACACTTTATTTTATGTTGAATATGTTTATATATATTAATAGTAAGTATTTCAGTTTCATTTACATATTTTGACTAGTAAATATATTAAATACAACACATATTTTAATATTTATTTGTTATAAAATTTGGAACATAAGAGTGTAATTTCTGAACGCACCCGAAAAAAATAATAATTAAAAAGTTGGACGTTTTCACAATTTACGTAAACAACGTAAATTTGTGGAGAATACATACTGTTGTCTTACTTTATAGAAATATCGAAAACAAGAAAGTTAAGACCAATTTGGAGTATTTATTCAATGCTAAAAGCCTGCATTAAGACGAAAAAGGATTTGTTATAAATATTTGAAGACGATAAGTAATTTACCGAAACTATTGGCGTTTTTAAAGAAAATAAAGCCGAAATAATCTTGTTCGGATCCCATCGTCCAATAACTTCCAAAGCAAGTGTTATGGAAAATACTTCCGAGTGGCCAACTAATCCCATTAATGCCATTCAATGTCAAGTAGTTTCAAATACAAATATAATATAATAGTGCTTAAGAAAAGCTCAACGATAAAATATACACGACGATAATACAAATTACGGCCATATTACTTTTAATTTTGAATATGTGTGCTTCTCTCGTATTTATTTGGTTTGGATTTGAGTGTGTTATGTTTTAAATTTGATGTGTTATATAGAAGGCAAAATTAAATATGATTATTTTTATGTTTTAATTGTTTTTCTTGAATCTTGCATTTTCCTCGCTGTAGTGAGGTGAAAAGTTGTGTGTTCCGCATGGCTGCAAAATTATTTAGCTTCTCGTGTCTTGAAAGCCTTGCTACGCTCAGGAATCTATCTATGAACCATTCGCTTCGCTCATGGTTCAATCTTAGATTTCATCGCTCGCTCAGCTTTCAATTTCAACACTCGCCCCTAATAACAACTTTGCAGCCTTGCATAACAAATAACTATTTCTCCTGGCAAGGAATGAAGTATTATCATTATCAAACGTTTGGTTTGTCCATGACATGCTCGCAGACTGTAGACTAGAGCAGGCTCAAATAAATTGTTGTCTTTAAATATGTTTTATTATATTAATTATTTGCGCTGATATCCCGTTTTACTATATACCACTTACCTATGTAGTATATTATATTTATTGAATCAATATGACAATTCACCGCAAATGACGCACGCCCGCACGTATCGTACGAATTCCTCAATCAAACTGAAAATGCATTCCAATTATTCGATTGATTGGCGCTATACCCAAAAACCAGACTGCAGGTATTTTATGCAGGACACGCATGGATTAAAGTTTGCGCCCACGTGCACAAAGCAACCCCCTCCCCAACCGGCAATACGTTTATTTCTCCGCACTAATTATTGCATTGTGATCGGAGGCTTGTCAAATTTCAAATCAGTCGAATGTCTAGACCAGGGTGAAACAGTGCCTACCGAATAACTAACGAAATAAAAAAGGGAATGATTGTGTTTACTCTACGCTACCTTTTGCTGTCTTTTTTCCTGCTCAATTCTTGATCTTAAAGTGAAAGAGGTATGACGAGTCTATCAACAAGACTAACTAGAAAGAGAATAGTCCCTAAGCCCGCTCCAAGATTGTCTATGTAATATGACATCATGATAAAATGCATGGCACACGGTCGACAAAGTTGTGCTGAGCGATAGTATCAAAAGATTATCGACAAGAAAATTGGCCGCAAGTCTGAGAAAACCCTTTCACTTCAGGTAAAAATTTCAGGGGTGTATTTACGTCATGTGACATATTGATGTCACGAATACGTGACAGGTGGCATCATATAGCCCTTTAATTGTAGAGAGAGATAACATAAGTGTATTCCAGTTCTGAAATGACCGGAAGTACTTGACAGATGGTGCCAAAGACGGCCAGCGGATACGATTTCCTACGTCATGTGACATCTTGATGAAAAGTAACATAAAAGTTTTGAAATAATAGTGTATCTTAGAATAAATAAGTCTACCAAGCCATATCTGGCCGGAAGTCCTTCAAAAGTATTTTTAACTGCTATGTATGTAAAATTGAACGAATCATGTGAAATGCGCATAACTTAACAAATTATGATCCCATTACCAACGATTACTCACCAGTCGTGGTAGGAATAGAATAGATAGTATAGTAGAAAATGTTATTCATCTGTTAACATAACAACAACAAAACAAATCCAATAAAGTAGGGTCGTATCGTCAACCATATTAAGGTTCCGTTGTCACCTATCTTTTGAAATCGACTATTAATGAACTGTGAATGACCGTGTAGATCAAACAAACATAGGCGTTGTTTATTTTATATTTTATGTTTTTTTTTCCTTATAGCGGAAATATAAATACAATTGTCTACCAATCACTATCACGGTTCACGAGGTACAGCCTGTTCACAAACGGACAACTGAGGCTTAGTAATAGGGTCCGTTGGCACCCTTTGGATACGGTGCCCTAAAAATAATAAAATAGGTATGTAAATTAAACTGACAAAATTAAATAACTAGTCGCATTAGTAAAGGAAAATATTTATTCATAGGCACTTCACCATATCAGCCGCTAGACTTCCACTGCTGGACAAAGGCTTCTCCCAAAGTTCAAAGGAAACTCCGAGTATAGCTCGCTCCATTGCCCTTTGAGTACTTTGAGCCTTATTATGAGGTCCTTCTTTGGGACACCGTACCGTACCCAAAGGGTGCCAACGGACCCTTTTACTAAGCTTCAGTTGTCCGTTTGTGAACAGGCTGTACCTCGTGAAGCGTAATAGTAATTGGTAGACAATTGTATTTATATTTCCACTGTAAGGAAAAAAAACATAAGATATAAAATAAACAACGCATACGTTTGTTTGATCTATGCAGTCATTCACAGTTCATTTATAGTCGATCTCGAAAGGAAGGTAATATGGTTGACGTTGGCAAAGAAAATAGATACGACGCTACTTTATTGGATTTGTTGTGTTGTTGTTATATTAACAGATGGGTCATTGTCAGTTCAAATAAAAAATGAGTAAAAAAAATTTTTAAGTTAAACGGTTTTATTGAAAATGTACTAAAAGGTAAAAAATAATTCGGTAGGTCCTAGGTACCAGACATCACACCACTCTCCTCATCAATCTAGGGCATTGATCAGACAAAAAATAAAATCGTTGGGCACGTGTAGCCTGCGTATGATATTATGATATAGCGGTTGACTTGATAGAAATTTCACACGCCCAACGATTTTATTTTTTGTCTGATCAATGCCCTAGATTGATGAGGAGAGTGGTGTGATGTCTGGTACCTAGGACCTACCGAATTATTTTTTACCTTTTAGTACATTTAAAATAAAACCGTTTAACTTAAAAAAATTTTTTACTCATTTTTTATTTTCAAGTTTTTAGTTTTTAATTTTGTTACATAGTTCCTCATTATTACAAGGTTTTTTTATAGCCCAGTAAATTTTGCAACTTTTAAACTGACGGTAAACGTTGCTCCGCCTGGGTCAGCGGTTCAATCACGCCTGGTATAGAACCTGAATCCAGATTATTCCAGAAAGCCTTTGATGGTGCTATTGTTTTATTACTGGTGACATGTGTTTGGCAGCGGAGACATAACGAAACGAAAACGAAAAAGTAACGTTGTTCTTGAAGAGAATTTACAGGTAGATACCTATCTTAATGCGCCAGTATTTTAACGTTCTGTTTGTACTTGATTAGGATAACAACGTTTGGTGCAAATTTCACAAACGTGAATGAACAATGTATTAATAGCATTTTCGAATTGCAGATGATTTCCAGTTCTGCATTGCAGGGTACGCTCACGATGGTTATTTAACCTGACTTTGCGTTGCTCAGGTGTTTCGGACGATACCAGTTCGCTTTGTCTCTCACGTTGCCCTGTTATCCTGGGGTCACATTGCTCAGGTGTTTCGGACGCTACCAGATACCTTTGTCTCTCACGTTGGCCTCACAACCTGGGCACATGTTGCACAGGTGTCTCTGACGCTAACCGTTTTCTTCGTTTTTTGTAGTCGACTATGTGTTCCAATTTCACTCTCTTTTGCACGCTTTGCTCTATACTTTTCTTTCGCTTTATTAAGCCTTCTTTTTCGTTGAGTTGCTGTTTCTGTTTTATTTTTGTTTGTTTTTGTTTTATTGTTATGTACCATTTCGTTCTCATGAGTAATGGACATTAAAATAATCAACCTACCTAAAGGTCCAATGGAGGGGCAAGGCTATTAGACAACAAGATGTGCCCAAGTCTAGAACCAAGATCCATGCTTGAATCCCGATTCTAAGTTGATGAAGTCCTTTGTATTGATAAGTTGTCTAAATTTCATCATTGTATTGTACCATCATTATATTTTTATTGATAAGTTGTCTAAATTTCATCAGTCATATTACTGTTAAGAATTGATTGCTTTAAACTCTACGATCCTCTATGCAGCTTTCAACTTGCCCTTTCATTTGATATCCATCACCCATATTGAAATAATTATTAAATCACCATCGTCATCGCCGGCCATCTTAGATTTTAAATTTGTCAAAGCAGTCTATCACTCAAGCCCTTCCATTTGATACCCATATTGAAGGGGTAGTGAAATCAAATCACCTGTTATCTTGTTGGCGGCCATATTGGATTTTCATTTATTTTTCAAAGTGTAATCTATTTTACTAGGCAAGACTTTTTATTCGATACCCATATTGAAATCTGGCATTTCCGGCGGCCATCTTAGATTTTTGTCGAAACATAATACAGTATTCTATTTACCCAAACCCTTTCATTTGATACCCATATTGAAGGGGTAGTGAAAAAAAAAATCACCTGCCATCTTGTTGGCGGCCATATTGGATTTTCATTTATTTTTCATAGTGTAAACTATTCTACTAGACAAGACCTTTTATTTGATACCCATATTGAAGGGGTTATGAAAAGAAAAATTAACCTGCCATTTTATTGGCAACCATTTTGGATTTTCATTTTATTTTCACAAAGAATTCTATTTTACTGATCGAGCCCTTTCATTTGATACCCATATTGAGGAAGTAGTGATACAATTTGTAATCCGCCATTTTGTAGCGGCGGCCATCTTGGATTTACAATGATGCCGAATGTATTGAATTATATTGTCACCAAAACTAAAGATGCGTACCAAATTTCAGATCAATACGTCGACAGGAAGGGGGTCAAATTTCAATTACTAGATTTGACCCAAATAAACAAACAGGGCAAGCTAAATAAAACCGTTTAAAAACCTAAGTTGTCTCTTCGGTGGCCAATAGTTAACAGCGTGTGTGCATAGAAATTATGTTTTTAACACGCAAGCCAAGAAAGGGAAATGTCGTTTATGCTAATATAATTTTGATCGGAAAACTAGGCCTAAAGTCCTTAACTTTGTACGTGTCCACCGAAAAGACTCGTCGAACCTAAATCGGACAATGACCCAGATGAGTAAAATTTTCTGCTATACTATCTATTTTCCTACCACGACTGGTGGGTAATCCTTGGTGATGGATCATAATTTGTTAAATAATGGTCATTTAACATGATTCGTTCACTTCTACCTAGCAGTTAAAAAAATACTTTTCAAGGACTTCCGGCGAGATATACCTTGGAAGACTTATTTATTCTAAAAGACACTATTATTTCAAAACGTTTCTGATTGTTTTCGTCAAGATGTCACATGACGTAGGAAATCGTATCCGCTGGCCATCTTTGGCACCGCCTGTCAAGTACTTCCGGTCATTTCAGAACTGGTACACTTATGTTTACTCTCTCTACGATTAAAGGGCTATATGATGCCACGTATCACGTATTCGTGACATGAATATGTCACATGATGTAAATGTAAATACAACCCTAAAATTTTGACCGGAAGTGAAGGGTTTACTCAGACTTGCGGCTAATTTAATTTCTCGCTCAGCACAACTTTGTCGACCGTGTGCCATGCATTTTATCGTGATGTCATATTACGTAGGCAATCATTGGAACGGGTATAAAAATATAAAATTTCCTCAACATAAAACATTAATATTTGTAAGGATAAATAAGGACGTACTCAAATTATACGCGCGACGTACTAAGATTATAGACTCGAAAATGGATTAGCTTTCCTTTGACTAAAGACTCTTTAGTAACCAGAGTAGCTGCGCTGTTATCGAATTGCGTAGGTTGTATTTTACGTAAAAGCTCTTCTACTGTCCTGATTGCCTGTGCTCAAATGTCCAGTAATGGGACTTCGTCGCAATAATATCCTACAAGACGATTAACATCGGAGAACGCTTGTAGCCAATATTGGGATGGACTCTTTAATTAGGTATATATTGAAACGGAAATTATTAACAGCCTGCAATAACAATTTTTTCTCAAACATGCAATGAATCGTCATAGCGTGCCTTATATTAGGCTCCGAAGTATCACTGTTTCGGGCGGAACAACTCGAGAACTGTAAAGGAATTTAATACAACATTGAAGGGCAAAACCCGGAAGATTTTTTTTAAACATGGCGTCTGTGTTCATGAACAGGCTAAATAGCTGAATTAGATTTTTTTGAGCAATGTATATTTTTAATTCATTGCATATGTTTGAGAAAAGCACTATACATGTCTAGCCGTGAAAGGGGCTTACCGGCTTTGTATCACTATTCGTCTATACCTACTCACCCGGCAAGCCCTTCCTTCCAGGCGTCGTCGGCAGTAATGTATCATTACTCTCTACACTTTTATACGTAATGCACCGATAAATAGCATTTCCGCAAAACGTGATTCCCGCTGAACTAAGAAAAAAGATAGCTGACTGATTCTGATACGGTATTATGTGCACGGCGTCGTCATCCGCAATTAGCTGATAATCTGCTATTATAAAATAACAAAACCATGTTGCTTTACTGGAATCATGATACCAGGAAAAAAACAACAGCTGATTGATTTTCACCAAATACTGAGTGTGGCTTGCAGCAGGACCTACAAATTGAAAATTACTGTAATTATTGTGATTACAAATAAGTTATTATATCAAAAAGTAGGCCACAAGGGCACTTTTACAAGTCAGATTGTGAATCTACCAGCATTTGCCACGAGGACACCGCTGTTGAGAAGAAAACCGAAAGAAAATCTACAGTAGCTCGTTCTTTCATAAATTATTCTCTAAACAATCAATTACATTTATTTACTTTAATTTAAACTTTATTACACATTACAAAATAGAGGGTACAAATGGTGGACATTTCATAACAACAATGTTTTGTATTATCATTAAAAAGGACATAGATGGCTGGCTCACAGAGAATCCTCAAAAATGCTATATCAAGTTCGCTCAGACATTTCGATATGAAAGAAAAATATTAGTTTTCCTTTCACTTGATTACAAACTTTTACGTAAGTATTTAATCCTTTAAACAGATCAACCAAAACAGCATGTAACTCCCACCACCAGACGAAAAAAACAAGCAAAACTCGAGCTGAAATATTTAAAAGAAAGGAAGCATTGAAACTGGAAAGAAACGCTCTTGTTTTTACACCGACAGATTCACTTCTTATAATTCATTTCTTTGTTAGAATCAATGAAAGTTATTTCCCTTTCACTATCTGCTAATGGTTGATAGAAACTGATTTGATATACAGCTTGCTTATGACCTACGAGTGAAGACTAACTAAATATTTATTTAATTAAGTCGGCGGTGTCCGTAGGACCCGCGTCTTTTGCAATTTTCGTGAGATGACAAATTTTTGTTCAATACGTCCCAAATGTGATTTGAACTTGAGATTGTTACTACTTAAATCTAACATATTATAGATTAAGGGAAGTTTATACACAGTTCATTAAAATCTGTTTCCTATGGCGAGGTGTCATGATTTCAGTAAAAATCTTGATAGCGCGATTCAGGGTCGTCTTCCTTTAAATGGGCGCATGGCGCCTGCGCCATGCCAATCTGGCGCCATCTGTTGGTCATAATGTCTTTGTCCTCTCATCACGCCGAAACTGCTGGACAAATTTTAACCAATTTTGGTACAGGGATAGCTGGACGTCAAAAGATATTTTTTACCCATATATATGTCGGCGGCCGATCGTAAAATCCGCCAGATCACGAAATTCCTAGGCATATCGTGAAACGCCGCCATTTCATGATTTGACTAAAAGTTGACCAGGCATTTTACGATCCTGCCTAGGGATTTTACGATCGGCCGCCGACATATATACCTATGGTAAAGAATTAAAAATGAGCGGATGAAGTTGCTGGCACATCTTAGTTTTTAATATGAATGTACTTGTTTTGCCTTTACGATTCTTTTTTTACGAATTGTTCAGTTTTACATTTTCATTATTTGTACAAACCGGGAGACTGTAAAACGTTATTAATAGTGATTTTTGATATTACTCGAAAGCCTTGAATACAATGTAACACAGTTGTTGTTTCTCAAAAGAAATATTCCTGTAAGGAAAGTATTTTAGCTTTAAAATTTAATACACTTTTCCTCAGTACAGATTTTTATTTCCAACTTGTTTAAGGCGCTATTGTGCAAAATGTCTTTAAATTCAAAATTGGCATAATTCTTCTTTAAAATGTCTTACTTTATAATCAGCGCATACACTGCAATTGTCTGCCTGTTAGGTTTTGAAAGAGTCATTTTAAACTTGTTTTAAAATATATATTATATCCCTTACATTATTAAAACAAATAATGAATAGAATTGACATTTATAGAACTTAATATAACTTAATAATTAATAACTCAATTAAAACTAAATTATAAATATAACAAGGTTAAAAAAAAACACCGCTTTTAAATAAAATTACGATAAATATTTTATTTAAAAGTCAAATAAACCTGCCGTATATTTTACTATTGCAGTACAATTTTAATTCATAACCAAAAAGAAAGCATAGGATCGTTCCAATCATCATGAAAGTATTGGCAATTTCAGTCAACTGATTGTAAAATGAATTGAGCTTTAGGTGGAAATTTAGCTTTGATTACACTGCGCATTGTGAAAATAAATAAAAGCCTCGATAAACACGATTACAGCCTAAAGTACCTACAGCGAGAACTTTTTTCCAAATTCCACTTATTGCATGATGACGTGTTTACTTTAGCCATGTGCTCTCTTTGTCTCTGAATATAAAAATCACGGGGATATCATCTATAATGACTGATACATCGGAGTTCGAACTTGTTTTAATCCACTATTTAAGAATGATTTCAGTTAAGCAAATTTTTCGTTAGTGTTGTGACGACTACAAAAGGCATGACGAATTTTTTTTGAGGATGTCAATCGATTCTATTTTTTATCGGGATCAAATGTCTATATGGGACTAACTACACTTAGACTGCTCTAAAAGTCAGAAATGACCGTCAAAGTTCAACATTCCTGCGAAGCGCTAAAAACGCTCCATACAAATGGCCACCTAATGTGACGTCATCATATCATATGTTATGGGTACCAATATTAGTATGGAGACAGTAAGTAATTTTCTTTTTTCACCGTGTAGAAGCACGTTTAAGTTCATGGTTGTTTTACAATTATTTTTTTGTTAAAGTATGAGAATTCTTGACCAATTTCAAAATTACTATTGGATTTAATAAAAAATACGTTAAATTGGCTATAAAATTTACCTTTGAAGTCACATCAATTTATTTCTTTTTTTTTTTTGGATTTCTTTTCTTTGTAAGTATCATGACATGACACATAAAATCAGTCGTCATTGCTATTGAATGCGACTCGTCTATCAAAATCATGATTATTGTCCGTTTAACTCCCAATTCCAGAATGGTTGAATGCGTGATTGTGTGTGTCATTCATAATCGACCGAACGATAGAAATGTCTCTGTTTCGGCTTGGCCAAAATAGCCTTCGTATGTCCTGATATTCAATTTTCCGGATGCTCTCGACTACAGGTCGCATTTAACTTCTCGTGAAATTTTGTGAGCGGGTCCGATAATTAAGTTGAACTTTTTTCACGATTCAGCCTTTCAAAGTGTGGAGATATGGGGCTGAAAAAGTAAAAAATACTCCCGAAACAGACTCCCGAGGTGTACCTACATCTCAATGGGCCACTAGTTTTATATTGCCGTTACCTCGTTCAAATGGGTTCCTAGCACTTGTTTTAACTCCCATTTCGTGAATATGTGTGTTATCATTGATAATTTATCAATTCTCTAGGGTCGGGTGTGTTAGGGTGCGCGTGTCGTTTCCCTTTTGTTTTATCCTCGCGATTCGTACGGGGCGAGAACCGCAGGGCCGATTACGCAAGCCGCTTCCCCGACGAGAGGTCGTTGGCAATGGACTCGGTTCAATGTCACCAAATGTATCGCCAAGCGGTATACGCCGCGCGTGAGCGCTTGATACTTTACCCTTTGTTTTGGTGTTCAATCAGACATCGAAATGGCGACAAACTTACTTATGAATCTTGTGATGCTTTACGCCTATTCTAAGAACTATCAAAATAAAATAAAATCTTAATTGTTTTTCTTTATTTTAAAAGTGTTTGCAATTTCAGTTAAGTCTTTGGTATTAATATGTTTTCTTTAGATTTATTTAAGAATTTCCCATTTACTTTACTTAAAATCAACATTCAACTCAACAACATTTGTTAATTTATTTTCGGATATTAACGGTTTCATAGTGCAATGGTACTAATAACCTAGCAATATCATCGTCTCCGATATAATATTTACAAGAGAAATACACACTTACAAATTAAACTGGGACCGATCATGGCCATACCTACTTGTCACTCCCAAAATTCCGATGTTCGGTAATAATATGAGTCGTTGTTTAAATAAGTATGTATTTAGAGACTTCTATACTATTATAAAGTAAAAAAAATAATGTTCCAATAAATCTGTTAAATAGGCTATTAAACTTAGAAGTTAGAAAGTCACTTAAACGAAAAATATGTTTTCGATTGATTCTTTAAATATGGTCGTGTCTTTGTAGCTTCATTACGTTTAAATGGCTGAAACGATTTCAACTTTTTAAGGTACGAGTAGACATTTGCTATAGATATTAAATGGATGAATTTTGAGGATACAATCTAGTACCTAACGTAGGTACTAGATTCAAAAGGCGATAATAGTCATAATAAAATTAGACAACACCTTATTTTATTATTAGTACCGATTGTTGTTTCAAAAGTTAGACCAATAAGGACAAGCGATATTTCACGGGATAGCATATTTTAAGTTCTATATAAATTGTTATTATTAATTAGTTTATATGGTTCGTGTGAAGGTATGTTACTAAATTTTCTACACTTTCACCTAACAAATGACATACAAAAATAGAACGGAAGTATAGGCACCTATCTAAAATACGAAAAAATAAATTAAGCGATATCAAGTTATTCACTTCAACTTTTCATTGCAAACTTTGTTTACTAATTGGTATTCACGTGAGTACATACTTTTTCTAATGAAAAGATGACATACATATTTATCAAATAAACACGAAAGAACTTGTAGCGCGTACCAAGAACTATCGAGCGCACTCTACGGCCGCGGTCCTGACCGGGTCGATGACCGCACTTTTCGGCAGGCGCCCCGAGTTTCAGCTGTAACGCGATCCTGCACACACACAAACACACACACACAACCGGCGCAGGCGCACGCATCTGCCGTGATACTAGAACCGGAAAACTATTGTCGTAAATACTGTCACCAATTGCGTGTGTGCGTATTAAATATTATCATCAATTACTTCGCGCGTGTGTGTGTGTGTGTGTGTGTGTGTGTGTGTGTGTGGTATATTCATATGTTTATACGATGTAAGCAATGTAATTGTCATTTAGAACGCATTAATTACTGTGGGCACTGGACAAAATTTAAACGGGGCCTAATTTGATTGACATTGACATATTGTCATGTGATCGATGAATTTGGCCGTATCACGATTTAATAAGAGTAAGGTAAAAGTCCCTGTGCTCGACACGCTAAAGCTTAATAGTTGACACCATGCTGTCACCTCTAAAATTGCTAATTACGTAACATTCAAGATGGCAACTATTGGGACAGCAAATTTATGCACATTTTTAGTATTCACACTGTATGACTATAGTCTAGAATATAGACATCTATAGATGTCATTTAAAGATTAATAGGGCACATCACAAAAGTAGACATACAGTGATGATAATTCACATAGATGTCATTAAGCCCCTTTATTAAAGTAGCTCAATAAATTAGATCGTAATTATGTCAT
This sequence comes from Apotomis turbidana, assembly GCA_905147355.2. Lineage (NCBI taxonomy): Eukaryota > Metazoa > Arthropoda > Insecta > Lepidoptera > Tortricidae > Apotomis > Apotomis turbidana. The sequence goes on along the minus strand of LR990280.1, from coordinate 52,170,886 downwards.
AATTTGATTAATTTATTTTAATTATAATTATGGGTAAAGATGTTTAATGCTTGGATATTTGAAATAACTATTTGGAAAAATAGACGTATTACATTTGCTTAAAGTAAAAGTAATCTTACACAAATCGACCTAAACCCAAACAACTAAGCAATGCTTGTACTATGGGTACAAGACGACGGTCTACATAATATATAAATAGTAGATACATATATAGATAACATACACCACCCAGGAACAAATATTAAAGTTTATCACACAAATATTAGCCCTAGTTGGGATTCGAACCCAGGTCCGCCGGCTCAGTAGGCAGCTGCTACAAACTGCAACAAGCGCGTCATCATTCAGTCAGTCATTTTGTTCTAAAACCTTTTGCGATTGCAAAAGTATTTTTCACGAAAAATACACCGGTATGAAATATTTTTCGCTACTGAATATGCATAACATCTGTATCAGGAGATCTCAAAGGGAATATATTGGAAAAATATAATGATCTAGTAGACGTCTAATAACGTCTCGTCGCGAAAATGCATTTTGTATCATTGGTACCAGCAAGAGGGAGGGTTCATATACGTCTTCTATGAAAATCAACTATACCTAGATCAAGTAACAAATGCGAGGAGTTATGGTTTTACGAAGGTTTCCATACCATCCAATGATTAAATAGTATTTTATGCAATCGTTGCACAATGAAAGTCGAGTACCGCGTTTAGGTCACGAGGCTTGCCGAGTGGCCTAAGTAAGGTACGAGATTTTAAGACCTAATTGTGTAACTATTGCATACAATCTATGTATACGAGCAAAACACAGATTTTTTTTACTTTAATCGTCATTCTCCACTATGAATGTTATTTTTGATGTAACCTTTTTCGTTCAACTAAAACTGACCTATTAAAAAATATATATAATTGCGATGGTCATGGTGGATGCCTCGTGATTGGTTAAATTTTTTGACAAGCAATTTCAACCAATCAGTGGATTGTAGCGCGCTTTTTTTAAATCAAATATGGTGATGTTCTCTCTTTGAAATTATTAGAGTTGAGTAGAATAACTATTAAAGTTCTGAAGCGGGTTGTCTGTGTGTGAAATTATAATTGACAGATTAAAGCACACGAGTACAAAAATACTTTTACGTCACGCTAGGCCGTATACCTAAGTAGGATTTTTTGCCCGGGGAGATAATCACGCTTCCTGGCCACGGTAAGACGTCAAACTTTAGACAAACCAAGTAGGTAATTCGTATAAAGCCCCAGATCGCGTATTTATGCCTCCTCCTTTCAGTTTGGGGCACAAACACCTGCGTCTGGGACATTCACAAATGCACCATCCTAGGTACGTATAACTCAAACTATTGGGACCTCAACTATATGTACATATTACCCCTTTTTAGTATCAGTAATTATGTTTCTAGAATAAAATCGGGAAACACAAGCAACTTGTGAGAGACCCGTAATCATCACAAGTAAGTAATTACATAACAAGTTTATTAATGTACAGATCGACCAAGGTAACTGTGTCAAACTCCTTACTGGTAAGTTCCAGGGGATACCGTTTTCAGCCGTGACCTCCGTGACCTCTGAACTTGGAGCGTGCCCTTGACTGGGGCGGTGACCTTACCGCACTATAATTTGACATTTGTACTGAAAACGTGTACTTTTGCAAATTTGAGAAATTATACTGCACAGTAGTAGGAAGTTCATGACTGTTTAAATTTTTCATTAAGCATATTATTCAGCGTTATGGCTGCGTTTATCGTGCGATACATTACATATAGGTATGGTTATTTTTCGAAAAGGGACGGATACATTTGCCTTGTAGTGCCTTTATAAATGTCTTTTCCTGGTATAAATCGCCATGAAAATCCTAGACATATCATGAAAAGCCGCCGACTATAGCCATATTTGCTTGTTTTTTTTTGTGTTTTTTGTGTCTGAAATCCTAATTTAAAATTTTCTGTCGGTAGAATTATAATATATAACCTTAGTCGCACTCGAACATTTCCGAATTATGATTCCTTTGCCTACATAGTTGTACATTTTGGTAACTGACTTTGAAAGTCAGTGAATGTCACTGATGTAAACAAAGAGGAAACGCGACTTAATATTCCTCAAATTTCAAGTCATTTTTGTATAATAAAGCCAAAACTATCCACAGTGATTAAAGTCAAGTTTTTTTCAATAAGATGCAGTATTTAACTCGCAAGAAGAACGAACATATTAATTTAATTTAATTGAAATCTTTAATAAGTACTTACTTACAAAGTTTTCTATTTTTGTCGTTACATCCTGTACTGTTAGCATTGTTTCATGCAAGACAATTAAATCAAAAGGAAAATATAAGCTGAAATTGAGCAGCATTCAGGAAAACAATGTTTTGAATTTGGTTAATTTCAAATCCTAGACAAATCGCTATTGACGTTTAATAATGCAAATATATAACGCATGCTCATTATTGCCATTGCTGTTTGTAGCGCCTCTATCCCTGGGCCGGACCGTCACTTGTTAGGCTATAGCAACCTACGCAATGTAATCCTTCCGACTCTATCGAAATCGAGCTAAGGACCTAAAGGTAGACCTATTAGGAATAATGGTCGTTACCGGCTTGAAATGTTCGGTCCCAATCCATCCAGCCCAATTCCACACGTGCACCACAAAGTCCCCGCCCGTAGCCAAAAGGGTCTTTCATCAAATGAAGTATAACGCATTGCACAATAGTGCATACCACTCGAATAATCCTTCAAATAGACTGAAGATGTCTCTGTACCTATAGGCGCGTATTTTATACGCTCTGTACAGATTACAAGGCACAAGTCTAACAATCTACTGGGCCGTTTTGATTTTGTTGTACACCCCACTTTTGGGTCGATTCGAACGTTTTAACCACCTTCTTACTGTGACAACTATATTTTGAGCCCCGTATGATCAAAGCCGCCATTTCATGTTGTCTTGTAGAAGACGCAATTTTTTTATATTCTTGTCAAAATTATGTTGATTGCTTCTATAAGTTGGTAAACATATTGCGGTTACGGTAATAAGGCGGTTAAAACGCTCCGAATGATAACTGTTCAAACAATAATTGCATTACAAAATAATGTACATAAACTCACTTTTTCACGATGGAAATGGGAACTTAGTTACTTTTCCATATTTTCAGAAGTGACGTCACATCTCCTAGACATTTATATGGAGCGTTTTCAGGGCTCCATAGGAATGGCGAACTCTCCCTAACAGAAATTTCTGATTCTAAGAACACTATAGGTATAGTACATTACGTAACAAGGGTGGTAAACGAGGAATCACAAACGAGTGTCTATTAGAAGCCCGAAGCCGAAGGCGAGGGCTTTATTGACACGAGTTTGGAATTCCTTTACCACCAGAGTCACGTACGACGTTTTTCATCACACTTGGGAGGAAATAAAACAAAAGTAATAAATAGGAGTCAATACCAAACATTTATAAAACAAAACTCTGTAACTACAATATTTAATACAATTTAATATTTGTCCAGCTCATGGTGATTATACTTTTATTAAGTGCGGCGTTTGTACCCTTTTGAATTGAGGAATAAAATATATAGGTTTAACACGAATTTCTCGTAGCAGAGTAAATTGAGAAGAAATGGCGGTAGATATTTCAGAAAACAAAATTTACTCCAATTATAACCTGAAACCAAATAACTAAATTAATCTTCGCACATATTAGGTTCATAAACTACTTAACTTATACATTGAGGCAGAAACATAATTTAATTTAATTGAACTCTTTAATAAGTACTTACTTACAATGTTTTCTATTTTTAGGGTTCCGTACCTCAAAAGGAAAAAACGGAACCCTTATAGGATCACTTTGTTGTCCGTCTGTCCGTCCGTCCGTCTGTCAAGACCCTTTTTCTCAGGAACGCGTGGAGGTATGAAGCTGAAATTTATATCAATTACTCAGGTCTACTGTCCCTTGAAGCTGTGAAAAAATCAAACTTCTAAGCCAACGGAATCAAAAGATACAGCCGTTTATGCCGCAAATTTTCGACACTTGCAAGGGAATCAAAACCTACAGGGTGCTTCCCGTGAACTCAGAATCTTGAAATTTGGTACGAAGCAACGTCTTATAGCACAGATAAAGGAAAAATTACGAAAACCATAAATTTTTAGTTACATCACATAATATATATTTTTTTAATAATTTTAAACTTACTACCCATTTCCTCATAAACGCGTAGAGGTATTAAATTGAAATTCATACCAAATACTCAGGTCTATAATACCTTTAAGCTGTAACAAAATCAAACTTCAATGTCAACGCAATCAAAAGAAACAGCAATTTAAGCTGCATATTTTGAAACTCGCAAGTACTCGCAAGGGAATCAAAACCTAAAGGGTACTTCCAGTCGACCTAGAATCTTGAAATTTGGCATGAAGCAACGTTTTATAGCACACATAAAGGAAAAATTCCGAAAACCTTAAATTTTTAGTTACATTACAAAATATATATTTTTTGTAAATGTCGGTTTCGATTGTCGTAATGAACGAACTTTGTAAACCTTGCAGGTTTGTACGGAACCCTCGGTGCGCGAGTCCGACTCGCACTTGGCCGGTTTTTTGTCGTTACATCCTGTACTGTTAGCATTGTTTCATGCAAGACAATTAAATCAAAAGGAAAATATAAGCTGTTTGCTTATGTATACGTATATAGCTAAGTATTCCCGACTTACCTTCGTTGTTAAATATTCATCCTCGATAAAATCCAGTTATTTAATACTGCATTTTTTTAGATTATCTGTTGCGCCTTGTTGCTGCGTTGATAATAATTTCGAGCGGAATCCTTAACCATCCTTCCCATAGAGATTCTTTTATTTGATTCCATGGTATGATTACATAGTCAATTCATTTAATTTTTACAGATATACAACGACGAAAAGATACACAACGCGATTAAATTAATAAATAAATCGAAACAAATCACTATTACAGTAACATGTAGAACATATGTTTTTCTAATCTGTGCCACCATGTTGGCATGTCAGACCGCCGACCAATCAGAGGCCGTTCCTGTAGACTGCCCACAGATAATGTTAATATTGCGTTTGGATATTGTATTGACAAAACAAATACGAACAATAATTATTAAAATAGAAATTTACATTGTACAATAAAACAAATGAATATAAATTAATTAATATCAACATATTTCAACGTGTTAATATAGTTTTATGATAATTATTATCTACTCTGCTCTTTAAATAGGCATATAAAACATTACATTAAAACATAGTAACTTTTTAATAAAAACTTTTTGGTCTAACATCATACAACTAAACGTCAAGATTTTCAATTAAAAAAAATTTACTTACCACCCTAGGGCGTCATTTACGATTTACCGCACGCTTTTCTAGCATGTAAACCCTTGATTTACGAGCAAGTGTGATGAAAAATGTATTACGTCTTATATAGACATCTGATCCTAATGAAAAATAGGATTGCTCTTTAAAATATGACCACACCCCTATTCACCACGCTCCACAACCTGTCATGTTTAGCACATATACCCAATAAAGTAGCACTGAAAATCAACAGTATACTTATACAGATACAGTTCTCAGATATGAGGTTGCTGTTGCTAAAATCAAGAGGAAAAACCTCTGAGGTATTTTCTTTTGTGTTGAAGGTTGTGGCACTTCACTACGCGTAAGCCGCTGTGCTGTAAATTCAATATTAAAATGTCTATTGAAAACATTATTTTCACCGCTAGTGTGATAAAAACAGTTTGCCGAGAGCTCCAATCATAAAAGCCCCCGCTTTCCTTAAAACTTCTTATAAATTCTCGTCTACCATCCCATCTATTATGCACTCGGTAGACAATCCACTAAGTAGCTAAGTACAGCGCCAACTTATTGTTGAATTCTTATTGTGTTACCATCGTTTCCGGACTTTTTCACTAGTTCAGCACCTCTACCGCAACTGTAAAACGTGACTGTGTCTCGCGCGAGATATTAATCTATCTCTTTCTGTGCAGTACTGTCAGAGAGTGACAGGTGACGACATCCCGCGCGACAAGAGTCACGATGCATAGTTGTGCTAGACGGGCAGCTAGTTACTTACTAGTCTTATTTTATTACTCATCGCTCTGTTGGATATAGGCCTCGCGAGTCTGTTTGGGAATGGTGGAAATATATCACTTAACGTTTTCAATTCCGATATCGTTGCCATATTTTTTTTTGTGATTCGACAAAGTGCCATTTTATTTTGTCATACAAACTGCAAAAAAAAAACGATTCAAAATAGCGACCTGTACAGAGCTCTGGAAATCCCAGCTAACGAAAGCATTTCTCCTAAACTGAAATCGCTTCGCTTGATCAATAATCCACTACACGCTAAGCCGTGCTAATGGGTAGCTTAATACACCTGGCGCGCACTACGGTGCTACTAGGCTCCGACTTCCGCATTATAGGTAGTTCCAGCATTTATACCCACTTAGCAGCAAAGACGTTGCATTCGCTCGCCAACGACCAAAAAGCAACTGATCATTAAATAATTTTGGCCACATATTAGTTCCGTCGTATTACATTTTTTAGCATGCTTTGACTCCCAGACATGACTAGACTTTGACGCGCTTTATCTTACCCTAGCTCTACACTACTCGGGAAGTTGAGCGAATATTATCAGAAACTCATACTATGGCCAACTTCGCGATAGCGTGAAGCCGGGGTTAGAATTTTTTGTTTGATTGATTAAAGAAGAAATACGGCTTATAGTTATGATATAATTTGTTATAGGATACTTTTTTTCCAACTACGCTGACGAAGTTGAGGCCACCTTCTAGTAAGTATATTATAAAAGTCGTAATATACCTACCAGGTGGGTCATGTAACAGGAGCATTAAATTATAACATAGATTCTGAACAACTTTTAAAAACAACTCATTTACAATGTAAACCTGTAAAATAAAGTTTATTCAAAGAAGCAATGTATTGCGAAACATTTAATATTTAGTAGAGATAGCTACCACGTATAGGAAAGCGCAGCGTCGGTCGGCCCCCGACTAGACGGACGGATGACCTCGTGAGGGTAGCGGGGAATCATTGGATGCAGTCTGCACAGGATCACACTTTGTGGCGAGTCATGGGGGAGGCCTATGTTCAGCAGTGGACGTCTGTGGCTAATAAATCTGGGGGCACGGCAGTGCCCCCGCCAAGACGAGCAACAAAGAAGCGGGGCACTACCTACCTTTTCTCCAACCGTTTCGTCTAATTCAAACAAACCCTCATAGCTTTGGCCCAGCTAACACCAGAGCGCGCAAATTTACAGGTTAAGATGCTGTTAGGGAACATATAAAATATATTTAATTTAATTGATCTAGCTTTTATGCTTTAGGTTCTATTGGTACCTAAAATACGCCGATTTTGCCACTCACTTATACACTGACGTATCAAAACCTCTGGGGTACTTCCGATGACCTAGAATGTTGAAATTAGGTATGTAAGCTAGTTTTAGTACACAAATAATAGAATAATTCTGAAACTTTGAACTTTTACCCCCCAACCCCTTAAACTAGGGGATGAAAGTTTGTATGAGACTTTCGCAAATTTCGATACTAGAGGTCTGAAAATTTATACCTATGACTCATTGTTATAAATAAATTACACATTCTAAGATTTTTAGAATCACCCCCCTTAAAATAAGGGGATGAAACTTTGTGTGGGTTTTCCATAATGGGGCTAAACGTAAGTATTTCTTAAATACACAATTATTATTACTACTTACTTAGAAACGCTTCAGCACAAAATCTTTCTTTAAAAAACCTATAAATTAAAAATTACCTTACAAAAAGAAATGAGATCCCACCAAAAACATTTCATGTAAAATTGGCGGCCAAGACTCACATGCTCATAACGCTTTTGCTATTATTACTTCTTACTTAGAGACGCTACGGCCCAAATAAATGAAAAAAAAAACCTAGGGCACCTTACAAAAAGAAATGAGATCCCACCAAAAACATTTCATGTAAAATTGGCGGCCAAGACATACTCATAACGCTTTCGCTGGTAAAAAAGTTGTCAGATCCCTCGAAAAGCCAAGCCCCTAAGCCCAGAGTTTACTAATCCTACACCTTGGCTTCAAAAGTATGGCTTGGCCGTTTCATAAAGTACCGTAAGTAAGAGTTAAGTAAGGAATTAAGTTTATATATTTTATCATGAAGGCATAAACTTAATTTCTTGATACCTTATGGGCCAGACGGACCGCCGTTGGACTTATTTACGTTACTCTATGAAACGGCCTAGCCATACTTTTGAAGCCAAGGTGTAGGATTAGTAAACTCTGGGCTTAGGGGCTTGGCTTTTCGAGGGATCTGACAACTTTTTTACCAGCGAAAGCGTTATGAGCATGTCTTGGCCGCCAATTTTACATGAAATGATTTTGGTGGGATAGATAGATAGATAGATTGTGATAGCTGTCAATGCTAAAGCGATGTCAATGTTGGACGGCGTATATTGAAAATGCTATTTACTTTGTTTGAAATAATGAACATATGAAAACAGTATTTAAAAAAAAAGTTTCCGTACAGATGTTGTTCAGTTTGACGAGTAAAATCTATGTTTAATTTTTTTGCTCTTGTTACAGAACCCACCTGGTACGTAAGTCACGTCGTAAAGCGGTATTAGTTATTAAATAAATAAGACTTGTAACATAATGCCATCAACTTGGGTGGTCTATACAAATAACATTTCACCATATCACATCCGCGGCTAGTATTTGTAAGTTTTTGAACTTCGTTTAATTTAGCCGAAGTAGATACGTATGGTAAAAATAAATTGTCTCCTAAGCATTAAGAGGTTGTTCACCCACAGTTTGGGTGTCGCCCTCCTTGGCAGGGCGTTTGTCAAAGGATACAAACCTGACTTGTGCTGTCTCAATTTACACCAAATGTATGGTATGGAGATGTGCCACCTGTTTTGTAACGTGGGTTACCATATTATTATGTCGTGCCGATACATTCTTTACTCACTAGATACTTTCAAAGTTGATTTAAGTATCAACTGTAAGCCTTTTGTCATGGCAATAATACTAACCTGCCGTGTTGCTTTTGAAACCACTTCAGTGACCTTATTTTATTTTAAATAGGTACCCATATTGCAACTAACGGTAACTGTGGAGGAAAAGTCGAGAATGTCCTGTAATCACTATGAATTAGGTATGTCTCGCATATTATATATTTTTCGATATACATAGTTGCTATTACGCTTTTGGTGATTCAATAAATTAAGGATAGTTGTTTGTCGTTTGTATACTCACTACAAAATTTCTTAGTCGATTGAAGTATCAACTGAAACTGTTCTGACAGTTATTGGATTTGTACTCAAACATAAACTCTGACAGTGAGTAGTGTTAGCCCTGATACAGTTAAGTCGTACCTACTTAAAAATAACCTTCCGTAATGCTTTCGAAACGACCTAAGTGGTGATACAGGCGGACAGCATTTGAACTAGGTACAACAAAACCCAAAATGGTGTTGCAGAATGTTGGTTCCAGGGCAGTTCTGAAGCAGTTCACCTAACTGCAAAACAACTGCGCATTCGGCTTGCGGCTGCATGCAGTAGATCGACAAAACTGCGCGTCAGCCGCCAGCAGCAATACGGCATTTGAGTCCGCATGCAATTCGGCATGGATGCAATACGGTATTTGACTATTGATAAAAAAATATATATCATTAACACACATTCAGAAATATGCGGCACCAATTAAACTATCACTAACTTTGGACATTACACTATTTTTAATTGGGTAAAAACTAAAAATATGATAAATATGTTATAAGTCCGGATTTTTAACTAATGTTACAAGCACTATTCATGTTTGGCACCGACTACGACAGACAGACAGGCGTAGGCAGCGGATTCTTAGTGATAGGATCCCGTTTTTTATCCTTTGGGTACGGACCCACAAACATAACAGGACATGCAAAATCTCGCTGTCATTACTTGACATGTAGTGTACTTCACCTCAACTCCTGTGGCTATAGGTACTATATCCTGACAAATGTAACAATCAGACAGATCAATAAAGCAACAACAACATGAAATTCATATTTCCTATAACAACGATATTTATGCAATGCATCTCGAATAAATTGCTTAATCCTCTGTAAAACTATTTGTTTTATATAAAAGTTCTTTTTCACAAAGCGCTTGGTAATGGAAATAAAGAGCAGTTGTATTTTCACAATGCTTGTTCAGGGTACCAGTATTAGAAGTCTCTAGTAAATTGCTATTTTTTTAATAGAATTAAGTCTTAGCGTCGTATAATGCAGGAAAATATAGTTAGGAGTTACGGTAATTAGAGAATTTACTGTGAGAAATGCATTTAATATTTTAGCGGGTATAAGGATACTGAATTGGGCACTGAACGTGTTAAACATAATAATAAAAAGTTTTAAGTTTTTCTAGCGTTTGCTTATACTGTTGTTAGCCGCTTGAAATACGTAGGTATATTTCGTAACTGGACAATTGGATTGCAAGGATTATTGTAAGTTTAGCAAAAAGATTTTGACGTTTTTCATTCTTGCAAAAAAGTTATTGATAATTTTTAATGGTGCTTTTATAAAATGGCATACTTATCCGCCGTGGGCCCTCACTTAACTCCGCTGTTCCTTTTGTTTACCTAATATCATTATGATCATATCATAACCATACAATTTTTAATTTTTGTCTGGACAATTCTATTTTAGAAGTTATTTTATTCTGCTCTTGGGAAGATAAGAAGGTTAGGAAAAATGGAAGGGTCTAAGTCCTCCGATCCTTCCTAACCCTGCCTAATGAATACAGGGTGTCCTAGAAGTACCACGTCACAGTGACACTGGAGGTAGGTCAGCTCAAGAGGAACCCAACCAACCTAATATGACCTCAGTAAAAGTTGCACGGTTTTCGAGTTATTACCGAAATAAAAACTTTTCAGAATTTTCACCTTTGTTCTTACATTTTTAGTACCAGCATCGACACGGAAAGCTCTTCATGACAGTTTTTTAAATGTATCAAATCATAAATAGCTAATTCTGAAGTGTAAAGTGTTATTTTGTCAGTAACTATTGTAAAATGCTGAATAAAACTTGATTAATCTTGATTTAATTTGTCACAAAAACACGAATTTCATCTTTGACCATCTGCCATGTTTTATTTTTATTAGAAACGAAACAAACAAATAACGTCAATAAATTAGGCATGCTATGCAGATTCAAAAATGGTATAACACATGTATCTTACTGCGATAACATTAGGTATTCTTATGACTTTAGCGATGCCCTATCGAGCCAACTTAAAACTTGAACTCCGAAAGCAGTCACTGTTATGTGCTACAAAGATGCTGTGTACAGCGATGACTCTTCTGTTATCTGATCCGATTATTTTTCCAAATGCACGAGGGCTAATAATTAATGTTTTTTACCCTTTTGGAGGCTAGCTTATTCTAAGGGACCGGATAAAATCATAAAATGTCAATGACAATTAAAGTAGATTAATGGCTTTGGTTAGATTAGAATTGCGACCACAACAGCGCGCGAACCGAGCGAGCGAAGCGAGCGTGCCGTAGTAGCGATCGGCGTAGCACCAGGACCGGACTGCCACCAGTAAAGTAGATTAATGGGTTAGGTTAGGTTAGAACTGCGACCACAACAGCGCGGGAGCCGAGCGAGCGAAGCGAAAAGAGAAAGAGGTAGCGTTTAGGTCAGCGTCATCAGTACCAACCCTACCACATCCAACGCGTCTAATCACTTCTTCCAGCCGACTACGCACATCGTGTTTAATTTTGCCAAAAAATTATACAGATGTGGAGACAAAACCCGAATATCTTCAATGAAGTATAGTGGACTGACGAATCGGCTTGCAAAGGGGATGGATGTCTCAATTTACATAACGTCCATAGCTGGCAGACAGAAAACTCACATGAAGAACGAGAAAATCGGTCCCAATACCAATTCAAAATTAATTTGTGGAGTGAAATTCTTAATGAAATTTCGAGACCGGTCGAGTTGCCTCCTATTCTTGATGGTAGAAAATATTTTCAATTTTTCAAAACAACCTGCCTGGTTTTTTAGAAGATGTGCCGTTGGCACAGAGACGAAGGATGTGGCACTAACAAGATGGTTGCCCGGCCCACTACGCCGGGCTAGTCCGTGAGCACCTCATTCCACGAGAGATGGATCAATTGGTCGATTGGGACCAATTTTATGACCATCGCGTTTCCCACTAAACCCACTAGATTCTTTTATTGGGGATATTTAAAAGACTAAGTTTACGCGAAACCAATAAGCAGAATTGCGGCAATGAGTATTCGAGGCAGCCCGTACGATATCGGAAGTCAGTTTAAGAAAATTGAGCCGAAATTTTATTGAACGATGATTTTTGTGCATTAGTCCACGGGAGACAATTCGAACATTTATTGTGACCTAAATTTATTCCAATAAATGAATCAAAAATAAACCTGTTTTTTATTGTCATTGACATTTTATGATTTTATCCCGTCCTATAGAATAAGCTAGCCTCCAAAAGGAAGAAAAACAAACGGTACATAACAGAGACTGCTTTCGGAGTTCAAGTTTTAATTTGGCTCGATAGGACATCGCTAAAGTCATAATAATACCTAATGTTATCGCAGTAAGATACATGTGTTATACCATTTTTGAATCTGAATAACATGCCTAATTTATTGACGTTATTTGTTTGTTTCGTTTGTAATAAAAATAAAACATGGCAGATGGTCAAAGTTGAAATTCGTGTTTTTGTGACCAAGTTTTCTTCAGCATTTTACAATAGTTACTGACAAAACTTGTACTATGGGTACTAGACGACGATATACATAATAAATATAATAAATAAAAAAAACATGCGGATTAAGTGGTAAAACAATTTAAAAACCTAAAACCTACACTAACCTAACTAGCCAAGGTCGCTCATTGGCGGAAATGATCCCAAGATGCTGGCGGCATTTCCCCGCTGCACAGCAATACTGAGCCTTTGCCCGAGAAACGCGCCAGCTCTGGGATCACAGGTAGTTCGTATTAGCTTTTTTTTAAGGGAATCAAACAAATTATGAGCGGCTGGGCCCCATGGGCCTAGAGTCTCTACCGCAAACGGCACGAAAATATAGTTGTCACCCAAACACATATATTTTCGGCGTTTAGCCGCCTCCGCGTTTGTGGCCGCCCCACCTGGATTTTGGCACGTTGTTGCAATGTGTGAAGGTGCCAAAGTGTCCACACAGGTGGAGTCCCACACTAAGGGCCGCCCCAACCGCCACGGTACTAACGTCATGCCGTCGGGTCTCTTGCCATCATCTCGTGCGAGGCCATTTGGTTCGAGTACCGCAGGCACGTTGACGCTGACAAGAGCCCGACGTATGATATCATTTAGACAAGCGTGGCGGGAGAGTCTGCCGGCGCTTTTGGGGCAGCTAAGGCCGTGGTGACCTAAACGATCTACCTGGTATCCGCAACGACATTGGTGTGGAACAACGATGTCTAGGCCTAGACGAAGGCCAACAGCCACCCTGAAAGAATTATCTTCTATATTAAGAAAGAATATCTAATAAAGTGCCGAAATTAACTGAGGGAAGTGCGTGAAGCCAGTATCCGGACTCGCGAGCAGAAACAGCAAGGAGCCTGGCCTTGTCTCTCGGGGTGGGACTTGTGTCAGTAAGGTGGTTGTGTACTCTTAGATTTATCGGCATGTCCCACAATTTCTGGATCTCTGTACTCGTCGGAAAGTCTGTACCGGGGCAGGCCTCTTTCCAAGCGTCCTTGGCCTCTGACAAACAGGCCACCTCAGAATCGGAAAGTAAAGGGGATAATATTTTTCCGATAAGAGGTAGCGAGCTATGTGTCGAGGACAAGAACGCTGGAAGGGCGACACCTGAGATTTGCCTTACGCCGAGGCCACCGAACCGTACAGGTAGCGTAGCCTGTAAAAATTGACGATCGTCAAATTTCGCATTAATGATTTTTTCTAAGTGAGCGTGAATAATGTTGTCAATGTTTTCACACAGTAATTTAAATTTCCAAAAGGGGCAGCATCGCAGGGCATACGTGAACTTAGGTACAAAAAGGCATGAACGTAGTATGAAAACGGCCATGTGGGCATGAATTTCTAATAGACGATCTGCGGATTCTTCAAACTTGCTTATCTTATTCTCTACAAAACTAGGAATCCCTTCGGCAAAGATGGGAACACCAAGAAGGTGAAGTGTGTCTTTTGATAAAAACTTGATTCCGGGACTAGCGGACTCAAAAGCTTGTTTGACCGATAAAGTGTCGAAGTTGCCATCTAAAAATACTTCGCATTTGTCAAAATTCAATTGTAGACCGATCGAATCAAATTTATTTTTGATTAAGCTAAGGTCGTTTAGGACAGAATCCGCATCTCCCCCGAGAGTACCATCATCGAGATACCAAACATTAAATTTAGAGGTTAAATCTGAAATGATTGGATGTATTGCTAGGCTAAAAATGGCCGGACCGAGAGGGTCACCTTGCTGACATCCGACAGATGAGAGCAAAGTGTTATTTTCAAAAACAAGATTGGATGCAGAACCATAACATTGCCAAAGATAGTGATAAATATCAGGGACTACTTTTTGAATTTCAGATAACATAGTGTATCGATTGATGGAATTAAATGCGTTCTTAACGTCGAGTTTCAGGAGGGCTTTTGATGAGGAAGTATTAAGAAAGGTGCGACAGGCATGTACTGCCGCTTCACAGCCGCCTTTACAACCGAAACCCAGCTGAACCGGTTGAAACTTTGGCTGCAGCAGCGGGAGAATATGTCTGCAACAGATTTTGGAAGCAATTCTCCTAAAAGTAGACCCAACCGCAATGGGGCGAATCCCACCATCTTTTTTTAAAAGAGCACAGAGGTTGGCACCATATAGAGTATCAGTGACAAGTGGGTGTACCTTTCCGGCTAGCATGAGGTTTATGAGATTGGTTAGGGCTGTGAGAAGTGCATTATTACGTCCACCAGGGATTGTCAGGAGATCCTTCAGATGTTGCGGTGAAATCCCATCGAGACCACCGGCTGAGCCGTTCTTGAATGACATGACTGCAGCAAAAACTCTATCTTCCGATGCAAGAAGGCAAGGTAAAGTTGGATCAGGAGGGGTGGGTAGCTGTGAAGATGGAGAAGCTGGAGGATGTTTGCTAGAGAGCGCAGCTAAGGTCGTGGCTGAATTTGGGGCACACGAGTCGTTTGAAAATAGTAAACGGGCTGCTCCTCTCAGATCTCCGTCATTAAATTTAGTTTCTACCTTTTTAAATAATGGCTGAGATGGTCTTTGATGGGATGTTACTGATGAAAATTGCTGAAAAGAAACGGCTCGAGAGCAATTATCTTTTAGTTTCTGAGTTAGAGAAACCTCGGGGTGTCCTTTGCTGACATGTAAAGTGTTATAGGAGAACGACAATAATCGTAGCCAGCTACTTTCCGAATTTTCAGCAGTGCAGTCGTCAATGGTTTTGATCAATCTATTAGCAACGGTGTGCCTCGCCCCACGAGGTATTCTTTTCAGAATAGGCGTTGATCTTTTCAAGGAGCTTAATAGGGTTGATAAGGAGCAGTGTTGGGGAGGTGAAGAAAGTTGAGCGGATGATTGTTGTGGAATGGATAAATTCAAATGGGCTTTGTGTGTTTTACTGATATGGATATTAAGACCTCGCTGACCTCGGAAAACTTTAGTTGTTGAACAATGTGGGCACTCGACAAAACCTTCTGCAGGTTGACTGTTGGCAGGCATGACGTTTTACCAACAAAATAAACATTTATAAACTACGTTGATTAAGGAAACTTAAAAAATCACTATTTACACAAAATATTTACAAAAACCACAAGAATATCACACAGACGAATGTCAAAGTCACTGACACGGAGGCTGCGCCCTGGCGAGAGAGCGACACGTAGGTTGTAAATATTCTTGATGGGCTATGTAAACAAAGTATATAAATAGTATGAAAAACACGGCACTGACACGGCGTAGATAGTATAGACCTGGATGGTTCACTGGATAACTGGAGTAGGTAGAAGCAAGCCTAAAGCCTGCTGAGGCATTGGTGGAAATAACAACGCCGTAAATTCATGAAGATTGGTAACTTTCTTCAGAAAAACGTAACTTATTTGATTGTAAACAATTTTAGTGTCTACTATGACATCTGTCGCGTCGACCGGGGCGCTGCGTCGTTGCACGTAGGCCCGCAGTGTCGTCTCCGTGTTGAAAAAGGATGCTTTCGAGTTGTCTATATCCGCTATTTAATTTTGCGACACTCGCACGGTCATAAATTGATATCCATTCAAAATTAATTAACAAAATAACGGAGATCGAAATAAAACTTGACAAAATAACACTTTACACTTCTGAATTAGCTATTCATGATCATGATTTGATACATACAAAAAATTGTCATGAAGAGCTTTCCGTGTCGATGCTGGTACTAAAAATGTAGGAACAAAGGTGAAAATTCTGAAAAGTTTTTATTTCGGTAAAAACTCGAAAACCGTGCAACTTTTACTGAGGTCATATTAGGTTGGTTGGGTTCCTCTTGAGCTGACCTACCTCCAGTGTCACTGTGACGTGGTACTTCTGGGACACCCTGTATATACCAGATGAATTAAAAATACCAGATATCTACCCAAAAATTTACGAACATTATTTTCCTGCGAATATTTAATAGATAGATATAGTCCGTGAGACTAAGATTTCGATTCGGGTTTGGGTTTTTTTTTTTTAATCTTACTTTCCTTGCGGGCCCTTTGCACTGGTTGGTGCTGACATGGACCGTCCTTTTGGACAGGCCACTGAGAAAAACTTAACCTACTTAAAACTAAACTGACCTATACGACCGAATTCTGGGGTATGCGTAGGATACCTCCCCGAGTGCGAGTGGGATGAGCAGTCCATGAGGATCCGTCCAAACGGAACGCTAATCCCTGAATCGCCGTTATACCCTGGGTAACAGTCAGTAACTCCCTGCAAGGGGTCTCACTGGCTGTTGGCGAAGAGCCACCAACAACCACCGGAGTTTTATCCGAAGAGGCTTCACCAGCGACCTTGCAGCAATCGCAGCAAAAAGGACTGGTAGGTCATGACCTGTGGGCGTGTCAGACCGGCCTCCTTCCAAGTGGGGAGTGCAGAGCCCACCTACGCTTTGTGCCGTGTGTAGTCGAGCGTCGTAGGGGGGATGATGGAGTCCTGGGGGGTTGAGCTTACCACAGGTCGGGTTGTTGTTACCTGTGGGGGCAACACGCCCTCTTCGGTCCGGATTTCCAGCCGAAACGACAGCCTCAGGGACTAGCCACCCTGAGGTAACCGGTAAAGGCACCTCTTAAAGGTAGCTGGCGAGGGTTACAGGATCATGAGGTGCGCAGCCGGTGGAGCGCGGATGCTACGGCGAGTACGGGTCAAAAACTCGGCCTGACAACTGTAGTATTCTTCGCATCGTTTAGGCTCGCTGCATCGCGGATCCTGGGCCCTATACTCTCCGTGGTAGATCCTGGTGCTCGAATGAGCATCCCCATCTGCGGGCTCCCAGGAGGGTGGGACGCCATGGAGAATGAAACCAAACCGTGCACAACAATGGACAACCAGAGTAACGGTAAAACCCAACCAAAAACTGAACAACGACAGGCCGCAGCTCCCAAGGGAGCGCCCAGTCGCATTAACGCAACACCAACCGTCAGCGCCCCCGGTCCGTCAGTACCGGGCGAGCAGCAGTGGGAGGTGGTCCAACGCAAGCGCACGTCCTCAGACCTGCGTAACAAAAAACGCACAGCCAAGCGTGCAGCTCAACGTGCCCAGGCTAGAATGGGTAGGAGGCAGCTACCGGCCGCAAGGCAGGAGGCAGCCGAAGGACTGGCAACAGTCCCCGATACCAGAATAAGCGCGAAGTCCAAGAGCCGCCCCAGCGAAAGCAAAGGTGGCCCTAAGCAGCGCGCTGAAACGGTAACCCAGCCCAGCCAGGCGGGTGCGAAGGAGAAATCCGACGCGCCCCATAAAAAGAAACGTGGAGGCAGAGGCAGGAAGGCGAATCCTGCGCCTAAAGAACCAGTAGGCCAGGGTAACGCCCCAACTTCCAAACGCCCTCGGCCTGACGATACACAATCGCCCATTATTGGCGCCAACAAAAAAGCCAAGGCCTCCACAAGTCTAGTGAGCACTGCCGTCACTTTCGCTGACAAAGTCGTGTTAAACGACCTCTTTGTCGCGGTGATGGCGGAGCCTTTTACTAACTTGACTGCTGACCAAGTGGAGAGCATCAAGAAAACCCTGGAGACCTGCATTGAAGGCATTGCGGATGACCCGGGTTGTCACAACGCTGTCCCATACTGGCCCTCCTTCCGCGGAAAACCTTTTTTCAGCGAGGGAGTACTTAAGCTCCAGTGTGAGGACGTTAAGGACGTGGAATGGCTCCAAGGCACCGTAGCCACTCTTGTGTCACCAATCCCGACACTGTGTTGGTGGTGAAGCGCCAGACGGATATTCCCAAACGGGTAAAGTCCGCTGTCCTGTTACCGAACTGTTCTGATGACGTCAAGATGATCCATCGCATCTTGACAGGACAGAACAAGCTGTATCAGGTCAGCCAATGGTCGCTCTACCATGTCGAGCGCCATGAAGGGAATCCTCCGGGTACCTTTTTGGTGCTTGGCATTCCGGCCGACCAGATCCCAGGGATCTTAGCGAGGGGGCGACGCCTATGCTACAAGCTAGGGAACGCCTATATCCGTTTCTTCGGCAGCACGGGGAAGCTGCAAGATGTGTCGCCAGACCCTGCTGAGACTGCGACAGCACCCACAGTTACCAGTGACTCCTCTGCTGCAAAGCAGAGTGTTAGCGCTGGACACGACCAGGGAGCAGACGCAGCTATGTCCACAGCTAGCCACGCTGTCTCTGTCGAAAGACAGAGTCACGCCGGCGGGCTAATGGTCAGCCAACACTACTCTGCTGAAATGCAGAGGCAGGATGGCACCTCAGCTTGCTCGCTGACTAACTCCGCAGTGGATGTCGGTTCCGATGACCTAGCGGAGGATGTCGCGCAGCTGATGGACCAGGACATTCCGTTAGAAACGGATGAGGAAGTGAGCAGTCCTCTTCGCTCCTCCTCACCTCATTAACGTCATCCAAACTAACCTCCAGCACAAACAAGCCGCGGCGGCTACCTTGCGAAGAGTGTTGGAGGTCAACAACAAGACCGTCGCCCTTATCCAGGAGCCGTGGATAAGGAAGGACAGGATCTGCGGTCTTAACAACATCGGAGGTAAGATATTAATTGACACCACCGTAACTAACCCACGCACCTGCACTTATGTACCAACATCTATCAATGCAATTTTGATGAATGAGTTCTGTTCCAGAGACCTGACCACGGTCAGACTCCAAAACAACTGCCCTAGCATCCCGGAGGTCATTATCGCGTCGGCCTACCTGCCGGGCGACGCTGACGTACCGACGGTTGAGCTGGCAAAACTCATCAGACACTGCGAGGAAAAAAGGCTCGAGCTGATCATCTCGGCGGATGCCAACGCGCACCACACACTGTGGGGCAGCGAATCTATTAACAAACGAGGTGAGGATTTTGTAACCTTTCTATTCTCAACCAATCTCAAGCTTATAAACAGGGGGTCAGAGCGTACTTTTGTTACCTCCAGATTTCAAATTATTATAGACATCACACTCACTACGGAACGGGTATCGGAGATAATCTCCGACTGGCACGTGTCGAAGGACTTGTCGTGCTCCGACCATAGATGGGTAAGATACAAACTAAACGTGGACTCTAAAAAACAGGAATTATGGCGCAACCCCCGACGGACAGACCGCGCCAGATTCAGTCAATTGATGTCCGCTAATCTAGCTCCACAAGCGACATTCAAAGAGTATGAAGGACCTCTTGACATAGAGAGACACGTTAATGAACTGACGCAAACTTTAATCAACTCATTTACAAGAACCTGTCCAGAAATTACGCCCCCGACAAAGGTCTCTAACCGCAATAGCTGGTGGGGGCCGGACCTCGAGAAAATGAGGCACAAACTACGCAAGCTGTTTAACAGAGCAAGTAACACAAGGAAGGTCTCGGATTGGAATGCCTACAAGCAAACCCAATCTCTGTACAAAAAGCGAATTCGTGAAAGGAAACGCGAGTGCTGGAGAACCTTCTGCACTAACATAGAATCAAACGCTCAGGCAGCCAGGGTTAAAAACATCTTATCCAGCGAACCAAACCGTCACCTAGGCTCTCTGAAAAAACCAGACAACACGTATACTAACACTGATAGTGAAATGTCCGAGTTGTTACTTGATACACACTTCCCAGGCTGCTCCATTACGGAGAACTGTGCATGGGACCAGGCAGGTCAACAGGAATTTGAACAACCACCTATTGAAGCCGCACACACTGCCCAAAGAATTGTAACACTGGAAAGGGTGTTATGGGCAATAAACAGCTTCTCTGCGTTCAAAGCGGCAGGATTAGATGGTATATTTCCGGGACTTATGCAGTGGTGCAAAAACACCATCGCGCCACACTTAGTCCAAATATACCAGGCCTGCCTAAGACACCGATATATTCCCAAGAAATGGAGAGAAGTTAAGGTGGTATTTATACCCAAACCAGGTAAGAGTGACTACTTATACGCAGCCAAAGTCATACAGGCCGATAAGCCTCAGGGTCAATTTCCCAAGCAGTATTTTTTGATGGCAAGACTGAAAACGCAGGTGCAGAAAGGTTGAATACTAAGGTACCATTTTTTTTGGAAACAGCCCGCTATTGTCTACCTCGGGCAACAGCTAAAATTAAAATATTAGTATATATAATAATTTAAAAATATATATTTAGACCGAATTTCTCATCAAGGTGGGTTGTCCCCAAGCCAGTTTTGTTTGTAAAATGCCGGGTAAGTCAAATACTATGCATGACAAAGAAAATCTGTTACCATTATTTTATTACCATATAAATAGGTAACGAAAAAAGCACAATACCCGTTTTATATCTCCTTTGTATACCCTTGAATAAGTGCATATACGTTTGACCCGAGAAAACTTCTCATTACCGCCGACAATGTTTCGAACCGATTTATTTCCCAAATTTGATCAAGTACGTCCCCCGTCCCCCACACACTTCAAAGAATTAGTCAAGCTGCGGCGCTCGACGAGGCCGGTTGTGTATAGTGGCAATACGTTGGCTTGTATAAACGTGAATATTTCATC
Source organism: Apotomis turbidana (assembly GCA_905147355.2). Classification (NCBI taxonomy): domain Eukaryota; kingdom Metazoa; phylum Arthropoda; class Insecta; order Lepidoptera; family Tortricidae; genus Apotomis; species Apotomis turbidana. The sequence continues at coordinate 52,149,651 of LR990280.1, read as the reverse complement.
GCGGTGTACCGGGGACAAAAAAATGACATTCCGGAGTTTGTTATAGCTTACTTATTTTTTAACTGCGTGATTTGGAATTTATATATATCAGGTAAAGTATACTCGTGATTTCAAGAGTTGAATTAGTTTTAGAATATAGTGCTTACTTTTTTTTTAAGAAATAAAAATATGTCGTGTTTCTCATTCCACCATTCTCATTCCGGTGTTTCCGGTGTAGTAAAATGACTTTAAACCCCACCAAAATGAGGAAAACCCCGGAATGATATCAAAAGTAGCTTCACTTTTCATAGATATTGTTGAAATAATAATATATTTTTTATTTTGTTTTTAATACCAGACTAAGATATAAGTTTATATTATTATGGAATGGCAATATAATATATATAACGAATATAAAACATAAAATTGATTTAATAATATGCCACTTTTCTTTCATTCCGGTGTATGAAATTTCATTGCGGTGCACTTATTTTATCGTCCTGGTGTACATTTATCATTTCGTTGTGTGTTTCATATTCGATCTCGAATATCTCGAAAACTATTTCAGATTTCAGGGTCCCTTTTACATATGTTTAATAATATAGTATAAAGTATCTCTTCACATGTAAAAAACTCAAAAATAATCAAAAATAAAGAATCACACCGAAATGATACAAAAAATGCGTCTTGTTGAAATTGACCCCACATCGTTCCTATTAAAAACTCTGGAACGCCTCTGTGATCGCGACCTCAGAGATGGGACCTTAGCGTTATATCCTCTTCACCCCCAACAACACGCCTACAGTTCAGGCAAATCAACCGAATCAGCACTACACAGCGTTGTTTCACCCATAGAACACGCATTATCAACACAATCCTCAGCGCTTGTGGCCTTCATCGACATCGAAGGAGCCTTTGACAAGACGCAATTCAACAGCATTAGCCAAGCCCTGCTCAGACATGGAGCCGATCAGACCGTAGCAGGTTGGATTGATAACATGCTGAGACAAAGGGCTGTACAGGTAACAGTGAACGGCACAACTCGAGCTATCGTGTCAAGAGGCTGCCCACAGGGAGTTATATCACCACTCCTGTGGAACCTCGTAGTGGACGGATTAATCCGGAAGCTCAACGAGGCGGGCTTCTATACTGTAGGCTATGCAGACGATGTAGCAATCCTCGTAAGAGGAAAGTTTGAGGCAACCCTCTGTGACCTTATGCAAGAGGCACTCAAAATCGTCGAACTATGGTGTTCTGACCAAGACTTGTCAGTCAACCCAGCCAAAACAGAACTAGTCTTGTTCACTAAGAAGCGAAACATAAAAATCAGTCGCTTGCCAAAACTTCAAAACACAACTCTGACTCTCAGCAAAGAGGTAAAGTATCTGGGCGTCATCCTGGATGACAAATTACTATGGAACAAACACTTAGAAAACAAATTGAACAAAGCCTGCGTCGTATTCTGGCAGTGTAAAAGACTAATTGGTAGAACCTGGGGCTTACACCCCAGGATCACAATGTGGCTTTACACTGCGGTGATAAGACCTATTATCACCTACGGCGCTGTGGTTTGGTGGCCCAGAACCAAACTGACAACAGCCAAACATAAACTGCAGCAATTTCAAAGACTTGCTTGTGTAGCAACGACGGGCTGCATGAGAACAACACCCACAGCGGCAATGGAGATACTGCTAGGACTGCCGCCCCTTGAACTGTTCATTCAGCAAGAGGCGGCGTCAGCAGCTATCAGACTGAAGTCACTTAACCTCTGGGGTGTAACACACGGGGGTCATGCCGAAATACTTGAGGAGGCTATCAGACACGAGCCAATGATAGCTGCTCCCAACGACAAGATACCCAAACAGCATTACTTCAATAAGAGCTACGAAATCGAGCTAATTGAAGAACCTTACGATCGATCCGATATAAATGAAATACGCATATATACGGATGGGTCAAAGACACAAACAGGTACAGGAGCTGGAATATACTCACCTGAAATAAACGTAAACATATCAATAGCCTTAGGAAAATATAGCTCCATCTTCCAATGTGAATGTCTTGCCATCACACAGGCTGCCAAGGCAGTTGCTACGCGAGGTATCAAAGACCAAAAGATACGTATTGTTTCCGACAGCGCTGCAGTTTTACGAGCTCTGGAGAACAAAACAATCAAATCCGGGCTCATACTAGAGTGTCACTCAGTATTGCAAACGATCGGCATGAATAATCGGATCACGTTGCAATGGATTAAAGGGCACAGTGGCTCTCTAGGTAACGATGCAGCCGACCAGCTGGCTAGGAGAGGATCCGATGACTTGGCAATTGGCCCAGATCCTATGCTCCCCTTGGCGTTTAATCAGCTGCGTACATGGCTTCGTCACAGAACACGATCACAACACGCCGATCAATGGGCAGAAACCAGTACATGCAGGCAGTCCCGGGAAACAGTCCCATACCCGGACACACGCCTGACAAAGCGCTTATTATCGCTAAGCAGGCCCGCCCTGCGAGTAGTAGTAGGCACTATCACTGGACACTGCACACTTAACAAGCATTTATATGGTCTAGGAATGACCGATAGCCCCCTGTGTAGGGGATGCCTGTCGGCCGAAGAAACAGCTACCCACGTGATCCTGGAATGCGCTGCCGTAGCTAAGCAACGGGCTGAAATCCTCAAAGCACCGAGGTCACTTCGTGAAGCCTGTGGAGACACCAGGAGAATCCTGCGCTTCTGGACGGAGTTAGGCTGGCTAGACTATTAGCCGGCAAATCTGTACGCACAATGGCCCGAACATACACGGGCTAAGTGCGGAAAGCGGAGCCCATAACCATAACCATATAACGACCGAATTCTACAGAGAATTTCGGCCTTGAGACTGGTGACGGTGTCCGTGGCGGTGGCCGCGGCGGCCAGCGGTCTAGACGTTTGGTGTTTTTCGGTTACGCTCCCAGTGAGGAGCTCTTGAGTAATAATGCTTTAAGTAAGAGGGCGTTCAAGTAGCTTTTAGATATGCATGTCGTGTTTGCCTATCATTGGATAGACACACTAGGTAGCATTCCATGTACACATGTTTCTTATTGTAATTTCGTATAGTGTTGTATTTTATTTTTTATTTTTATTTTATTTATTTGGGGCATCAACAGCAATACAATTTGTAATAATTAACAATATAGTACAACAACAAAAGCCAATAAAAGATGTCCACAAAAATACAGTAAGCAGAACTAGTTACAAGAAAAATTAAACAAACATGGTATGCTCGATCAGGTTAGTGCGCATGTGTGTGTGCGTGTGTGTGTGTGTGTGTGTGTGTGTGTGTGTGTGTGTGTGTGAGTGTGTGTGTGGAAATGGAAAGGGATATTGAATTAACTATTATCTGAGCTTAACATTAAAGAATGAATACGCTTCTTCAATGTCGATTTGGTACAGTCAAATAAGTAAGTATCTGTTGGCAAACCTTTTAATAAATTAAACCGTCTTGCACGCAGGTTTGATGACTTCCAGCCTCCCGATTTAGTACCATAGACCACATCCATACGCTGCGGCAGGTTATACAGACTACCAAAGAGTATAACCAGCCATTATGCTTCGCGTTTAGCTTATGCGCCCTCGCCACGTTTATCGGAGGCCCGCCGTGTCCGTGTTGTGTAGCGTGTGCTTGTTCCAGCTACGCTGGGTTGTGTTCGAGTTTGGGTGAAAACTGAGAGGTTCTTATCTGTATCGCGTGAGAGCGAGCGAGACAGGTATAAAATGCGAATCGCATTCTCACAGCTCGCGCACTGTACCTATTATTATCATTTTAAATACATCGAATCAAGGAACCCTACTGTCGATCGATCGTAAAAACGGATTAGATGGTAAAATATTAAATTTGCTAATCTAAAACCCTGATTCGATGAGCCATTGTCATATCCCCAATTTAGCTATATTTCGGTTTATTACATTATAAGCGAAAAGAAAATGTCGTAACTGGTACCTCAAATAGTACTTATATCATTAATAGTAGTAAGATCTAAGGTAAAATTATGACGTTGAAGTTACTCCTTGGTTGGTAGCACCTTTTTCTGGGTACACTACAATAGGTATTCCGAAGTTTCATTTGTCCGAATACATCATCATTCTGAATTTTCAAAATTCCGAAAACCATGTTCTGATAAAATAATTAGTTTTTTTTGGATATATAACCCTTCAGTATGTAACTTACGATCCTTGGCGAAAATGATCGTTTCGCGTTTCGGATAAATGAAACTGTGGAATTTTTGAATGATCCCCCTTTTTCTAAATCGGCTAAAACAGAAAACGATCGAACGTAGCGTTATTTCTGAAGAGCTGGCGCTGAATGTTGAATGGATTCAAATGGACCATAATCGAACCAGTCGTAGACGTCTGTAGCTTTGCCATAAGTTAATGTGACAGTACTCGCTAGCGACAGCGTAAACGATTTGTATGGAGAATAGTACAGATCCCCTAGCAGTTACTTTGTAAAACTACAATTCTTCAACCAAATCCTTTACACAGTCGCTAGCGAGTACTGTCACTGTAAACTTATGGTAAGCGTAGGTACTGAGCCAACGAACATAATTTCAGTTTGAAAGTTCCACACGTTCCCGGGAAAAATTACATACGGACAGACAGACAACAAAGTGATACTATAAGGTTTCCTTTTTTCCCAATTAAGATACGGAACCCTAAAAATGAAAACACAGATTTTGCTTAATTGAAGCGCCTAGTTTTGCCGGAAGAGATCCGCTCGATAGCCATCCTGATGCGGAATGTAGTCATATCCCTTCGTGCGAAAAGATCTTAAGCCATCTTTATTTATGTATGTCTGCGTTTAAGGCCCAAACATACCAACAGCATTTGAACTGAAACTAGCTGCAAAATTGCAGTCCCGATGCAATCAGCGTAACTGCGTCAGAACTGCAAACCAACTGCACAATTGGCTTGGTGTGCAGTTGGATCGAGCGCAAGTATAGTGCAGTCGGAACGAAAATCTGCCCCCAAACTGCAATTTTATAGTTGGGTTGCAGTTCAAATGCTGTCCGTTTGTTGCGGCCCTTATCCATTGCATAATACAGCAGTTAAAGCACACATGCGCGTACGCACACGTGCGCGTGACTAGTGCACAGGCACGAGATAAGCGGGTCGTTGACCCGAGTAGAAATGCTCACTGAAATTACAACTAGAACCCGGACTGAAAGTACGTTTATTAATGTAGTTGAATTATTAGTTTTGAAGTACTCTGCCTTAACAGCTGCAATGCTGTAGCATTTTGTTATGGTGGTTTTATTTCTGATCTGATGTCAGTCCGTATTTAGTTGACATCAGTAGTTGGGATATACCAATTTTTTACGACCTATGTATAAATATAGAAACCATTTCTGGGAATAGGATTCTCAAACCGCAATAAGCAATATAAATCTAACCTATGAAAAATTATTCATATTTAATTTTTCACCCGAAGGTAAGTACTTAGTGACTACTTAAATTTAAAGTAAAACAACTGCAACCGCATTAAATTTCAGTTTACAGATGTACCGTTCTCCCGTTTGACGATTTGTATGAGAAATGTTCTCGAGAACAGTCTTTCCCCATACAAATCGGGAAAAGTACTTGAGAACGACACATCTCTTATTAAGTCTATGACTTGCTAATAGCGGCCCGAGAGTTGGCCGCGAATAGGGTAAATATAGGAGTACAAAAACACACTGATAGATCAAATAAGCCCCCAGTTTATGAACTGTCAAAATGCTTCAACAGTGTATAATTTCAAGGAAACATTGTGCAATGGCGTCATTCATTCATCACAAAAGCGTTATACGTACGTGTTTTTTTTTTCACAATCTGCAATTCATGGTAAGCGAAACATAATTTGTAAGAACTCCAAGAGAGTAGCCCATTGCAAAAGATTAGTCAAACATACAAATAAAATACGTTTAATTACTAACATAAACCGGCGAAGTGGTGGTATATTGTGTATAGGTACCAGGACCAGGGCATCCAAACCCGGCATTTTCGGATGGAATCCCGGAAGTGAATTAACAAAAGCTATACTTGGGGAGCTTTTGTTTATGCATCTTAGTTAACAATATCTATACCGTTACAGTTAAAAGTCATTAAAAGTAGTCAGTCAAATGTATTAGCTTTTTGCTTACATTTTTCCAGTAGGTACTATTCACGACAAAACCTAGTCGAGTTCGGTAATGTCTATATCGAGCAAGCGTGCCGTGGTAGCGGATGATGACGCGCCAGAACCGATCTGCTACCAGTAAAATAGGTTAGGTTAGAACTGCGATCACAACAGCGCTCCTCCAATAATTTAACTATATTATCATGATTTCACACTAAATAATTCCCTAATAAGAAGTACCTGAAATCATTCTAAAAGTAAAAAAGAAGCTTAGGTATAGTTAAGTAATTTGCATGAACGGTAATTTATTTAATACAATCGGAGTCGGTCGTTACTAAAATATTATTAAAGTTTTAGATCGCAACAGACTAGCATTCGTAGGAGCAATATCCGTATGAATTTAGTTATAAAGTCTATACGATTTCAGTAAATTTCTGTACTATACCAGATTAGGGTTTTGTTACGTTTTGTTCAAACAAAAGCTAATCTGGTTCAATTCGCACCTGAAACCTATCAGTATAGCTTTTGTATGTACGAATCCCGGAATGACCCATTAAAAAAATTCCGGGATTGGAAGCTCTAGTAGGTACCTACAGGACAGGTTAGTAATGCATTATTATATTTTAATACAGTTTTCTCGTAGATTTTCAACTGACTTCATAAAGGAAGATCTTCTCAGGTCACTGTATTTTTTTTACTTGTTTACTCTTTGTTATCTGAGACCGCCGTCATTTATGAACGAGTACACTACAATACTCCAAAGTTTCATTTGTCCGAATGCTTCCGAATTTTCATTATTCCGAAAACCATGTTCTAATAAAATAATTTAGTTCTTTTTAGGACAACACATAACCCTAACCTAATTATAGTATGTAACATATGATCCATGGAAAAAATTATCATTTCGCGTTGTTTCACTTTCAGAATTTTGAAAATTTTGAATATTGATGGTTTCTGATAAATGATACAATACAATACAATACAATACAATACAATACAAAATGCTTTATTACACACCAAAAAAGTTTACAAAATCAAAACAGAACAATAATTTTAGTAACGGTAGACAACAGGCGGTCTTATCGCTAAAGAGCGATCTCTTCCAGACAACCTTTAGGTAGTGGAGTTGATTAGTATAAATCACACAATGAGTAGGTGATGCAGAAGGGGAAGGGAGAACAAAATAATTATCAACAGATAAGCAAGTAAACGTATCAATAGATATACACATACATAAATAGATATATATAAACCTACTTAAACATACATAAATATAAATAAAACAAGACAGATAAGGAATACATAAACATTCAGAGGCAAACGAACGAAGGCAGTTTCACAAATCACACCATCAATTTTATTAATCGAGAGATAAATAGTATTCTTTTATTTTATTTTTAAAGATCGCTGGCGTTTTAGCACTCCGCAATTCTACTGGAAGCGAATTCCATAGCAAAACGGCTTTAAAAGTAAAGGAATTCGAGTAAAATTTTGAGTGTGAGGAGGGGACAGCTAAAAGGAAATTTTTAGCGCACCTTGCAGACGAAAGGTAGCTAAAGCGCTCTTTAAGATACAGAGGAGTTGCTCGGTGGAAAAGTATGCCATAAAGAAGAGTAAGAATGTGTGAGTTACGCCTATGACGAATAGGGAGCCACTTGAGCTGAGATCGGAAACTAGAAACATGATCATATTTTCGTAACCCAAATATGAATCTGATGGAAATGTTTTGAATGCGCTCAAGCTTACCTATTAAGTTGCTCCTCTGAAATATCAAGATACGAGATGTCAGCATAGTCCAGAATCGGGAGAAGTAACGTCTGAGCGAGCGCAATTTTAGTGGCGATGGGAAGGAATTTGCTAAGCCTTCTAAGAGAGACCACCGCGGCAAACATCTTCCTGCTCACTTCATTCAATTGGGGCACCCAAGAAAGAGTGCTATCAATGATGACGCCCAGGTTTTTAACCTGGGACGAGTAAGGGATTATGACACCATTAAATTTTTTTAAGGTATTAGCCAAGTCTACTCTGGAAATTAGACTAGGACTGCCAATGATGATAGCCTGGGATTTTGACGGATTAACGCGGAGGCCATAGTTACTACTCCATTCTAAAATAAGTCTCAAGTCCGAATTTGTTGAAGAGATGATTGAAGGTAGATCTTCGAGTGAACCTTGAGAATAAACTTGAAGATCGTCGGCATAAAGATGATAGTTTGAAGACAGATTATGAGTGATTGAATTAATAAATACAGAGAATAGCAGTGGAGACAACACACCGCCCTGTGGAACACCGGCCATTGTGCTGCACCAAGAAGATCGGGAAGAGTCCACCTTTATACGCTGCCGACGACCAGTCAGATAGCTAAGAAACCAGTCAATAACTGCAGGAGATATGTTAAGAGAGCGCAATATACCCAACATAATATCGAAATCAACAGTGTTGAATGCATTGCTAAAATCTAGCAGTGTCAAAACTGTCAATTTATTGTCGTTCATACCTGCCCGGATGTCGTCAGTAATTTTCACGAGAGCGGTAGTCGTACTATGACCGGAGCGGAAACCAGACTGAAAGGGATTCAGAAGATTATTTCTATTAAGAAAGGAAACAAGTTGCTGGGAAACTAGGCGCTCAAGGACTTTGGATAAGAAAGGAAGAATGGAAATAGGGCGATAGTCGGAAAAAGTGTCGGGATTGGATTTTTTCGGTAAAGATAAAATATCAGCATCTTTCCAGATGGAAGGAAAAACACCAGATGTAAAGGAAAAGTTAAAAATATTGGTAATTATAGGAACGAGAAGGTCAAGGAGAGGCAAGAACATACTACGGCTCACACTATCAACACCAACAGCATTAGAAGTAACAGACATTACGCTCTTCTTAACATCACTGTCAGTTAATTGAGTAAAAGAGAAGGGATTAAAGTCTGGAGTTGGGAGTGATGAAAGATAATCAAGCGTCCTGTTTTTAGCAGGGCCACTAAAAGTAGCAGAAGAAGAGAAATGCAGATTTAACTGATCGAGGTCAACATCTTTAGGACATGAGTTTTTTTGAGATTACCCAACTCCAAGCGACTTTAAAAATTTCCATACCTTAGCAGGATCACCATCTTCGACAGACTTATGGATGTGACGCCTTTGAGCATCACGACAGACAGTGCTGCACCGATTCCTCAAGGAGTGATAACGATTTTTGTTATTGTCTGTAGGATGCGCTTTGTATTTCGACTTGGCTAATTTCTTTTTCTCAATGAGAGCTCTGATATCCTGAGTAAGCCAAGGTGCAGGAAGATGTTTTACCCTGATAGCTCGAACCGGAGCATGCACATCATAAAGCTGAATGAGAAAGGAGTTAAATAGAGATAATTTCTCATCAACTGTTTCAGCCTCAGATATCACACTCCAGTCGATCTTTAAAGCATCATCAAGAAGCTTGTCCACATCGATCTTGCTGAAATTACGCTGAAAAAGTATTTTGGCTTTTGGCTTAGGAGGACGAACCTTATAAGACAGGTATAAGAGGTCATGATAAGAGAAGGCGTCAGCAGAATACTGGCCATGCTTGGCGACATGTATGGTGGAAGAAGTAAGAGTGAGATCCAAGAGAGAAGCAGTGCAATTTGGAAAGTGATGCGTAAGATCGAGACGGGAGAATATGCATATTGCAGGCACTGGTAACAGATTTTAACCTCTTTGACCGGTGGTCGTCTTTTAAAAGGCACGTGTTGAAGTCGCCCATGACAATATGGTGATCAGAAGATGGCATAAGATCTTCAAGGAGTTTCTCTAAAGAGCTGAAATAATTAATATTTAGGGAAGGGGAATAAAAAACACCAAGAAGAAGCTTACTATGGGAAAGAGCAATGTCCAAGAACAAATACTCTGTATCAGAAGAAGGAGATTGTGTTGACATGCTAACAATAGAAAAAGGTATATAAGACCGAAGATAAATGGCAACAACCCCGCCAACTCTTAAAGAGCGATCGTTCCGAATTAAATTAAATCCGGGCAAGGAGTAAGAGGTAGATGGAAGGCAGGGCTTTAGCCAAGATTCGGAAACTAATATTGCGTGCACATTCTCCAAGTCGAAAGTAACAGCAAGATCAATAAAATGTACAGGAATGCTTTGTGCGTTTATATGTACAACATTAAAATTCTTCTCGACATCACTTAATTCTATGTCTAAAAAATCACCAAGTGATGGCGCAATACTATGAAAATGATACTTCGGATTTTTTTAGTGATCCATTTATGAACATATCCCGGTGTTTATTATCTGTGTGAAATGACTCGTGCACCGAAAACGCCGGGCTATGATTATGAACCAATTTAAAAAAAAAAACGAGAGTAGTCATCCCATTAAATGGTGAAGATATGATCACGAGAGCTGTGAGGAATTGACGGAATCCTTAAATATTATAGTCACGTCTTTGACGTGTTCGGTGTTCTTGTAGTAACTTGTTCAATTGTTCTCGAAAATACTTTTCCTCTCGTTAAATTTGGTATTTTTTTTTAAAGATATTGTTAAAAAAGTCAGATTTTTAATGGTCGATGTCACCTCCTTATGCTCATCTAATATCTAGGACCATATTAAGCTAATTAAACATTATCACGGACCGAGCTCATTGTACTCTTCAAGAAACTTAGAAAAACTAACACTTAGACAATAATACTCGTGGTTTCATTTGTCGGATGGAGCTGAGATCTTGAATGGAGTGAAAGTGGCCGCGTGTTTCCTGCCACGTGGAAAGTTGCTTCATGCACTAGACAGACACGATTCTGCTGGCCCTAGGGTCAGACTAACAGGGACAGACGCGACATACACGGTACTCAGCATATGCTGCATAAAAACTTATATAGCCTATTTTTATTAAAGCAGTAACGTCTGCTAACGTAAACTAAATGTTTACAAATGAAGCAATTGGGAGGACGCCCGTGTTGGCCCGGAAAGCCGTTGGAAACGCAGGTTCGAATCCTGTCCGAATCATTAATTTTTTCAATTTTCGTTTCATTTGTAAACATTTAGTTTTATATTTCAAAACTTGAATGTTTACAATTGCACAATATTTAATGTTTAGTACCAAGTACGCCTCTTGTCTCTAGTCTCTAGTCTAAGCCCTAGCCTAGGTAATGGCCATGATACACATCTCACGTTTTGCAGAACGGAAAGTTACGAAACTTCGTTGATATGGAAATTGACCGAAGAGACTATTAGAAATAGCAATAATTGACTATTTGCATGTTCGTTTTTGCAGGAGCAAATCTTGTTTAAGTTTATCAACCGGTTTCAAAAAGGAGGCGGGCCTCAATTAGGGCGTATTTTTTGAAATGATGCTAAGCTAACTCAACACTCCGTTATTTATGAACCAATTTCGAAAAAAAGAAAATTGATCGAGAAAAGTGATTTCCAAGTTGGCCCACATTGGTGAAGATCTGACGAAGAGATCCAATATGAATCGATAGAAATATTATAGATTGGCACATCTATTACGATGAAGTACTCAGTACTGCCAGTAACTGCCGCGGAGCGGAAGAATGATTTAGTATGGTGATTGTACTGCCTTTTTTTTTGTGCGTTGTAACTATCAACTATCCTACCGAGAGACGTCCGACGACATTCTTAGGCCGCGCTTCTTTCACATTTATATATGATTATGTATTATGAAAACTATTAGCTATATACATATAATTAAACAAAAGTAATGGTTTTGGGTTTCGTGATGATAAATTAATCAAATTAGTTTCAACTTAGCACTACTTCAAAACTTGAACGTTTACAATTGCACAATATTTAATGTTTAGTACCAAGTACGCCTCTTGTCTCTAGTCTCTAGTCTAAGCCCTAGCCTAGGTAATGGCCATGATACACATCTCACGTTTTGCAGAACGGAAAGTTACGAAACTTCGTTGATATGGAAATTGACCGAAGAGACTATTAGAAATAGCAATAATTGACTATTTGCATGTTCGTTTTTGCAGGAGCAAATCTTGTTTAAGTTTATCAACCGGTTTCAAAAAGGAGGCGGGCCTCAATTTGGGCGTATTTTTTGAAATGATGCTAACTCAACACTCCGTTATTTATGAACCAATTTCGAAAATGAAATTTGATCGAGAAAAGTGATTTCCAAGTTGGCCCACATTGGTGAAGATCTGACGAAGAGATCCAATATGAATCTATAGAAATATTATAGATTGGCACATCTATTACGATTTCGGTGTTTTTTTTTTGTAAATTGTTCTTTTGACGTTGGAAAAACAATTTCTTCTCGTGGAAGTCGGTGTTTTATGTGGAAAAAAGTTTATTAATCACTAGCTTTTGCCCGCGACTACGTCCGCGTGGAACTTGGAAGTATGGAAGCAACCTCGTACAACACGATAGATATCCACCTAATCACTTTAATTAATAAAAGGAATTATGAAAATCGCCTAAGCAAATGTAAGAGAAATTTAGCTTTTGGTCTAATCATTACATTTCCTACAGGGTCATCAATGTCATCATGAATTACTTACTCACTTTTCAATCTTTTTAGGGATAATTTCCAGGATGAAAACTATCCTATGTCCTTCCTCGGATCTTAAACTATCTCCATGCCAAATTTCATCAAAATCGATTCAGCGGTTTAAACGTGAAGAGGTAACAGACAGACAGACAGACACACTTTCGCATTTATAATATTTGTATGGATTATACTCGTACATATACAGCGTGTTCTTATTTTTGATACAACCTCATACTTTACAAGTTCGTAGCCTAGGCCCTAATGAACATGTTTTTCTATAAAATAAATAAATAAATAAATATCAGACAACCTCACACAAATAGATCTAGTCCCAAATAAACTTAAAAAGGCTTGTGTTATTTATTTATTTATTTATTTATTATACAGTACATTGTGGGTTTACAGTATACCCAAAGCACCCACAATGTTAGTTACACAAATAAGTCACATACATTTAGCAAAATAATACACATACATACACAATTAGAATTAAAATTAAAAATTTACGAACATTGCGGTCCTTAATAAAAAAAAAATAGATACAAGTCAACTAAGTATAGGTACATCACATAAATTACAGCAAATAATTATTTAAAAATATGTCAAAATATTTCATTAATATGGACCATTTGTCAGTGAGCACATCGGCATCCTGGACTTCTTTCAAAAGAGTATTGAGCAAACCGAGTGCTCGAGGTGTAGGAGAGTTGCGGGCGTGGCGCGTGCGCGTGCCTTCCGGAAGCACAAATAACTGAAGCCGGCGCCGGACACCTATACGCATATAATTCATTGGCACAATAAGACGCATAGATTCAAGTACCACTGGAATATCTATCTCATTCTTTAGGATCTTACTATACAGAATAAGAAGATTTCGCTTACGTCTATACTCTTACATCCCACCATGCCCAAGACAAATTTAGATGGATACAGCAGAGGGTAATATCCGTACACTTTCCTGTAGAGAAATCTACAGATCTGCCTCTGCACCCTCTCAAGCATAACTATGTACCTTGTTTGCCAGGGATCCCAGACAACCGAATTGTATTCCAATTTAGAGCGTACGTAGGGATTGTATAGTCCGACAACAACACCAGGATTTTTAAATTGTAAGGCTACTCGTATTATGAAGCCCATAGTCTTACTTGCACTCTTACAGGTTGTCATTAATATGTTTATGGAAATCGAGCCTGGTATCTAGCTCCAAGCCTAGATCCTTGATGCTGTCAACTCTTGCAAGATTAATACCATTAAGGGTATAGATTGCCGTGATTGGCTCCGATGACCTAGAGAATGTGATCACTTGTCATTTAGAGGTGTTGAAAGGCAACTTATTCGCTTTACTCCATCTAGCAACTGCTGTAATATCATCTTGTAAAGTTTGACAATCACTGGCATCCGAGACTGAATGGAACAATTTTAAATCGTCTGCAAACATGAGACAATTCGACAATTCGATGTTGACAGCACCTAAGGGAGGTCGTTAATCATAAGAAGAAAAAGAAGTGGTCCGAGCGTGCTCCCCTGGCTGACACCAGAACGTGTATAATATTCTTCTGACTCGTGTGACAACAGCTGAACTTATTGCCTACGGTCCCTAAAATAGTCGGCGAAAAATCTTAGAAGATTCCTAACAAAACCCAATTCAGAAAGCTTCCGCAGAAGAATATCGTTATCAACGAGATCAAACGCTTTCTGAAAATCAAAGTTATGGGTACCGGACGACGATAGGTATAGTTAGTTAGTTAGTTAGTTGCGCTGGGTATTTTCCGCAAGTCGACATCCAAACGTGCCTATTTTGCGTGAAAAGGGGGTAGCGCTACTCCGACCACAGGATCATCGATGACGATATAATACATACTTATATTATATAGATAAATATTTATATACTTAAATACATAAAACAACCATGACCCAAGCACAAATATTCAAGTTCATCACACAAATATTTGCCCTGGCCGGGATTTGAACCCGGGACCGTCGGCTCAGTATGCAGGAGCCAACCGCGTCGTCAATACGATTTATTTTTTCCTCATAAAAATAATTCAGCACGTAATGTATCTCGTTTTCATTCTCACTTAGCCATCCACTTTAATAAAAGATAATGTGTCAAGTAACTGTACGCATTAATACATTGCTGCTCGAATATTTTTCAAAAATGTATTACGCTAAATCAGTTAACACTAAATTCACTGTTGTTTAAATATCGGTTTATATCACTGAGATCTACGTCTATGGGTCTATGATAGTTGCTTTTATCATGCGATAAATAAGTGATATAGAATCCGTCAGGTTTTAACAAAATGCGAGTGTGAGTGACAGAATGCTTTACAATAATGAGACAGATGCTTTCATTGGTTACAATTTGTGGCTGTATCAACAATACACGCTGTATAACATGCTATTTAATAAGTAGGTACAATATTTTATTTATTTTATCACACAGCATTTATTTCTCGTACATATACCCACGTATACGTATATCAGACGTCCTTCTTTCTACTGATGTAATTACTGGACTTCAAATACTTGATTTTTCAGTTCCATTTTACATGCATTTTACAGAGAAACAAGATGTTTCCTGTAATAGAATAAAATACTTAAACTGTGAAGCGGAGTCATTACTTATATCAGAAAAATCACGCACACCACTGGGTGAATGTTCAGCGTTTGTGAGGCGTTTTTTGTCGTCATTCCCATCTCTGCAAATATTGTTAAAATAGATTATTGTTGAAGCCACTCCAGAGTACGATCCTTAGATATAATTTAAACGACTGGCTCTTCCGTTGCGGTAATAATACTAATAATCGTGAAAAAGGAATGACGCTAGAACCGCGCTGTTATAATGCTCGGAGAATCACACACCTTAGTACCCCATATTTTGGTAAAAAAATATTTGTCCTCACATCACGCAGAAACGGTTATAGGGAATTTAACCAATTTTGGTACAGTACCTACAGAATCTAAAGATGGTTAATAAGTTACTTTTTACCCGTGTATGGTAAAGAAAAAGAGTACATGTAGTTGCCGGCGCGTTCTAGTACTTACGTGTTCAGTATCTCAATCCTACTCTGCTAAAGAGTAAACCGAACCTTCCAACATATAAACCTACTCCGCTGAAGAATGATCCTCTCAAAATGTATCCGTCCTTCACGCTAGCATCTTACTACACTACCGGCCGAGTCCGGAATACCATAAATTAATCAATGGATCACTTTATTTTAATTGAGTGATGTAGATTATTTTCGTTGAGTGTCATTGCCACACAGGAGTCAAGTGGAAGGATAATACTTAAGCGCTTAGAGTCAAAAGACAATTTTATGTTACTTATAGATAGTTGGCAGTCGCAACTGTTCGTTTTTCTAGAAATTTCCTGCCCGTGGAATGAATTATCGCTTGCAGTATTTCCGGACCGATACGACCTTCAAACCTTCAAGAGCTTACTCCCACCTGAAAGGCCGGCAACGCAGCTGTGACTCCTCTGGTATTACAGGTTCTAATATGGGAAGCGGTCATCACTTTTCACCAACCGATCCGTTTTCTCGTTTTCCCGCTATGACATAAAAAAAAACATCGTGACGTAGATCGTTACGACTTGTGAAGTTCCATCATCGTGCAACGTAAAAATAATAATGATCACAACGCGATACGTGACGTCAAATGTTTTAAGGCGTAGCTGCTTTGGTTATGAGGTTATACACTATGTTTTAATTGACCGAGAGAGGAAAGCGTCTCGGACGAAATTGCTTTCATATGTCTGTCTATCCAAAAGTTTAGGTTTCAGGATGTGCTCGTGTACAGGTCGCATTCCTGAACCGATATGTGAAATTTGATGAGCAATTTAATTTTGTGATCGTTTTTGGTTCCACGATTTTTTTTAATTTTTTTTAAAAACGCATTTTTCAGTCATTTTGAAACAGACTCGCGAGGTCTTCAGTTCACAGAGCCACTAGTAATCTTGTCAAATGGAGATTTTATTTTGATTTATTTCCACGTCCTGAAGTCGTAACGTGCGTACTGTAACAATTCTACGTTACACCAAGAGACATCACGTATAAATACGAGTACATACACGTCGAATCCCATCGCACGTGCTTGCCGCTAACGAACATCAAACATAACAGGACGGTTCAACCGATTTCCTGTTCCATGTTCGTGTTCACCGTGTTTTTGTTCGTTCTTGTGTACACGGCTTTATTTTGCACGACGTAATCCACTTCACATCATCCCCGCAATACGAACTCACATCTCTTCTAGACGTAGAAAGTAAACAGCGTTTTTGAAGTATGTATAAAATCTGAAATATTTTCATGCAGAACATATTGATATATAAAGGGCCGTGCAGAGTCTCTTTGCTGGTAGAACTGACGTCTCATAGTTTATCTGCTTGGTTAGTTTCATCGTCGTATATATATTGTATGTATCTATTTATATGTGTATGTTATGTATATGTATGTAATATATATTGTGAGTATTTTAATTGTATGTAATTAGGTATGAAACGTATGTTATTAACTTATTATGTTGCTTGGATACACCGCCTACATTTTTTCTGGAGGTAGAGAATGCCCCATGGCATTAAGTCCGCCTTTTGTACGTTAAGTTTTTCTTTTGTGCAATAAAGTTTAAATAAATAAATAATAAATATATTTTTGATTGTTACGTATCTATCATTAAATTGAACGATCAGTTTCTTGTATTTTTTTGTAAAATAACAACCCACCCACACACCAATATAACTACCTACCAACAGAATATTAACGCATATTGGAAAATGATGGAATCGTGTTTCATTAAATCATTACATTTTCAATCATTTCCAATGATTTGCACTTGAATTGCGCGGGCAGGCCGCCTGCGTAATAATTAATATTCAATAACGTCAAAATTAACTAATTAGCGACATCCATTATTTCAAAAATTAGGGGATTCAATCTCGTATAAATAATTACGTACGCTTTATTGACATGAGTATGTAAGCGTTTTAATTGGGAATACAAAAAGTAATTGGAATAAACCAAAAAAAATAGATACCTACTACTATCATCCGTTTCCTGATTAGATGCCTTTATGGTTTTACTCCCAAGAAAGTATTTTGCGGTAAAGTCACTACTCGACATGACTAGAAAACGGCAACGATGAATGAAAGACGAACAGTTTCATTATACGTGCTACTTTTCACAGGTGTCATTATATTTTTACAGTCAAATTATTATTTTTGATATAAAGCGGTGTACGCACGAATAGACAAAACATGGTGAACACGAACATCGAACATTTTGTCATGCTGTTGTTCCTTCGTGCGTACATAGCTCAACTATAAATTCAACCATTTTCAAGCCCGGACACGTAATAATTTACAAAAAACTGATCGTTCAATTTTATGATGCGAGTAGGTACATAATAAAACACTGATACAAAGTACAAAGCTTGAAAAAAAATTGCGCAACCTGATGTAAGAGATCAGGAATCGAACCCGGTACCTCTGGATTGCCGGTAGGTACCGGGTTCGATTCCCGTTCTCTTCCACCAGGTTACGCATTTAAAAAAAATCTTTGAGATTTGATTTTGTATTCAATGGTTTAATATTTAAATTTGTGGTGTGTACCTACGTACGTACATTACATGTTTCGTAATTTTATAGGTAAAGCCTGACCAGAAATATATGAGGGTTGTCACGAGGGCGCTATTTATAAGATTTATATGCCAACTATTTTGCAACCAATCGCAACCCACTATAATGACATTAGTTTAAGTACCTGTCAGTTCCACTATGTTAACCTCGTAATATAATTTAATGAAATGCACTCTTTTCCTAACTGTTTTTCGTGTAGTAAACACGTGTACACTTTATTTATAATCTTACGTTCATGGCTATGAATGGTTTTCGGCATTTTCTATCGATAATTTTAAATATTTGTCTTTTAAAGAAACCATCATAAAATCATTGCCAGTGTAAGAAATTA
The DNA here is from genome assembly GCA_905147355.2 of Apotomis turbidana. Taxonomy (NCBI): domain Eukaryota; kingdom Metazoa; phylum Arthropoda; class Insecta; order Lepidoptera; family Tortricidae; genus Apotomis; species Apotomis turbidana. The sequence continues at coordinate 52,131,076 of LR990280.1, read as the reverse complement.
GTTCCAGTGAAATACCGCAATATGGCGCATCCTCATATATTTCTGGTCAGGCTTTACATAATAATAAATATATATAACAATATTTTCTGCATGAGAATATTTCACATTTTATACATATTTCAAAAACACTGTTCTTTCTTTTTACGACTAGAAGAAATAGTAAGCTTGTGTTGTAACATAAAGCCGTGTACAAGAACGAATAAAACATGGTGAAGGACTCTTCATAGGGCAACGGCAAATACTCTATAAATATTAATTCCTTTAAAATTGTTGAAATATAAGTACGTTTCTTGAAGCATCAAAGGCTGTATCTCTTATTTTATTACATTAACTTATAGATTTTTTCACGGCTTCAAGGGACTGTGTAGACCTGAGGATTTTAATTTCAACTCAGTTCCGAGGTAAAGGGTCTTGAGTCAAGACTGTCCGGAAATATCACCCATCATAATTCCTATTGCATACTGACTGTAAATTCATAGATGCAAACGCAGACGCTTAATTCACTTCTGGTGCATAAGAGATCTGACACGAGAGGATGTCTGTCACCGTCATAGTTCTGCATTTCGTATTGAGTTTTCCTTAAGGGCTGGCACTACGCAGTCTTATAAGACTTGGAAAAGTGTTTATTAAGCGTGTTTATAAATTATTTAATAATAATGAGAAACTCGTTGATGTGGATATATTTAGTTGTACATCTAGGTACTTAATTTAAAGATGTATTTAAATAAATCTAGCACGATCAAATGCCCTCGTTCTTTTCGTTGAAGTCGTTTTTTAAGTTACTCTTTATATTTATTGCGATCTCTGAATGCTCCCACTTATCGAAATGCTTCTTCAAATACACCTTTCACTAATAAACACTCTGCTTGAACACCGTTCTCGAACTCTTCACGTTTTTGACAGCCCTAAGCACAAGAGACTACGTCAATAGCGAGTTAATTTTAGACATGCAAAACTGATAAAACTGCTCGACAATATTGCGATCGCACCGGCGTCTGGCCGTTTCAGTATAATGTGTAGCTTAAACATTGAAATGGATTCGTTGGTGCGTATGAATGAGGTGAGATATTATTCAGGTGACGGATGGCTCGAGGCGGGTATTCACCCTGGCCCGGTCTGTGACCGAGACCAGCTGATTGCCCACTGCCACAGTCAGCAGTTGCCACCCCTATCCAGCTGATAGGGTTGCCTCGATAATTACTCAAACCTAACTTTGATATTTGATTTCGGATTTTGTGCAAAACTACAGCAATTACTGCCGCACCGGCAAGTCATCTATACCCAAGAAGCACAAAGGCTTCATAAGCGCTTTTACAGCTTTTATTCAGAATTAGAGGTATAAGGTAGGTATTTATTTATTTATTTTATAAGGGTTGGCAGCTTGTGTCCTACTTGGGTAGTGACCTACCTGACCACTAACTTCCCCAACTGAAACTAATTTTGATGATTGGTTTTGGACTAAATATTTACTGGGAAATTAGGTAAGTGTTAGCATTTGGGTAATATTTAAGGAGAAAAATAATGGTTTGGTATATCGGTCTGTGTTGCATCAAATAATATATGTAACGAAATTAAAGTTGGTTCTGAATTTAAAATCGATAATTATGATAGATGCTACGAAAGTACGATTGTTTCGCTCACTTACGTGGTCGCTTGCTAATAAAATCTATAAAACTGAGGTAGATTACTTGAAAAACAAAGAATAGTAGGTATACTTTTGGCTACTTTTTAATATATTTATATTCATTTTAAATTCAAAAGACAAACTATTGGATTTCACTACAATCATTTGAATATCAGTGTCCCTTAAACCATGAATTGTCTCGCCACCCGGTAAACTCCTGCACAAGTTGTGCATGTCGCCCGTGACGTCAGCAAGCTAACTTCGTGTCTCCTCCCGGTGGTAGATAAAGTACAGGAGTGGGAATCACAACTTCACACATTGCTCCGTCCTTAGTCCCAGATTATAATTAGACCTGTTATATTAACTACTATATTATATTATATTATATTATGTTATTTTATATTATAATTACATTATATTGTTTGTAGTGCAGTAGGCTGCGCTGCAAACTGCGCCAACTGCGTCGTCATAATATTGTATCGTATCTCAGTCTGAGTATGTTAAAAAAAAAGTGTCTTAAAAGTAAGATTGTTTTTTTATATAAACTGCGAATCTCTTATTGGTTTTTTTTATATATCAGGGTGTCCGTAGTAAACATAGGACCATGAATTTTTTCGCCAGCGTGTAGACTATATTATGTTATGTTTTGTAATTAAATTCTATTTTTAGACTAGACTCGCATCAAAATACTCATACAATAATCATAGCATATATCAATTTTGATTTCGTCTTCAAAGACAAGTCAAATTAGCCATCTGTTTTGATGAATTAGGCGCTTATTCGAGTGTACTTTGAGATATCACATAATAACCAATATTTTAGGTATATCTCAGGTATATCGCCTTCAACTATCATTGAAATGCGATGTTTTCGATCTGAGCTGCATAAAGTGACATTTCAGGTTGCCAACCGGTCAAAGTTAAGTCTGTGCCTGATATCTAAAGCGCTGCATATAAATGCGACCGAGTTGGCAAAGTGGTAATACATTAGGGGTATTGAACGGTGTATTGCCACTTACGATATATCAGATATTTATGGAATTAGAGGACTGAATTTGAGACACGTACAACTCTAATTGTATCAAGGAACTAAACATTGTTAGTAACTGCTGGTTTTGGCACTGACTTTCTTTCACGTTTGCGACAACATATGAAGAAACTCCAACCAGCGGCTGTGGTACGTCATGGCTCTAACAAGATATTTGTATATAAAGACATTATCTAGCGCTACACACGTGCTTGTACGCCAAGACCTGGTGAGAAGGTCACTTTAGCCACCGTATACCGATCCTTATAGAATAGTTGATAGGTCGGAAAAATATTTTAAGATTGATGTAGCCGGAAAGTCAGTTTCAATATCCATTGATAGGTTGAAACCAGCCTACATTTTGTCTGATACGCTCGGCACTATAACGTCACCAGCCGTTCCTCCTATAACGCCGATCGTTTCTCCCGAACCTAGATTAGCACGTTCTGGTCGGTGTGTGCGTTTCCCTGATTTCTATCGACCCTAAAGGTCTCAGGGGGGGCTGATGTGCCGACACCTTTTTACAGTACGAAAAAGGTTACTTAATGCTAAGACCATGCGTGTCATCATGTCTTGTCAATTTTTTTATTGTCATTGTATGATTGTAATATTATATATATTTGTGTTAAAAACGCGTGTTTCCTAATTCGTATAATTGCAGTAAGTCTATTCCTACAATACCTACAGATATTCAGAATGGCTCCTCCTGACCCAAGATTCCGCTTTTATGCGAGAGAGGTTAAAGATGAAAGGAAGCACTCTATGCACTCACTCATGTTTCTAAAAGGACGTTCTAGCAGCTGTATAAACCAACTCCCAGTTTCTTTGTTAATAATTATAGGCCAGATAAAGAATCCGCAGATCACTTCCATGTTGTCTGGGGCTGAAAACCAACTTGTCGTCCTTTTGGAAATGCTAACAGTAGCCAATTTTCAGATCAGATGACCGTTTCTAGAAATGTAAATATAATTTCATTCCAATACAATATTGCGACAAACATGCACATATTCGATTAGGCCGAATATTAGGCATGTTCCTCTTCAAATTAAAATGGAACAGAACATATGGGACATCCGCTTCAAGACGGGTAACGCGCCGCAAACAGCGCAGCGCTAGAAGCATATTGTCAATCGACTTCGAAAAAGGGCAGGTTCTCAATTAGGATAGACCAATCTTTTACGACTTATGTTAAATCACAAACAGCGAAACCGTAATAAATCATTAGATCGTGATAATATGACACCTATGAAAAGATTATTCATATTTATTTAAATTTTTCTACTTCCACTTGCCCTTACCGTTTTACAGTAAAATGCAAATCAATTGTGACGTCATCTCAGCACAAAAAACTTTCTTTTTTTTCCTTGTGGCTTTCACTTCTTGCTGATCTTATCAAGAGGTAAGCATTTTGCCAATAAGGACGTTTAGACATACACGAGAGGAAAATGGTCGATAGAACATTTTGATTTAAATATTGGATGGGATAATGTCTTTCTAGGAGACTTAAAACAAAAAACAGTTATGTTAAGGACAGCACAGACAACACAATGCATTTGTACAGTTATTTACAAAAAAAGCTGGAAGAGGATGACGGTAAGTAGGGCATGCCAATGTATAGGAGAATCGGGAAAGACGTAAAGTAAAAGTAATAAATAAGTAAGATAACACTAAGGTAAAAAAAAATAACGTATACCTAATAGTCAGACGGATGAAATATGTATCTTAATTTCGCCCATATTTTACGATTTTAATAAGAAAACTGAGTCTTTATTTTTTATATCCCAATGTTTTTTTAAGTAGGTACCTACCTCAGAACTCCGCCACTTGTAAACGGACCAACAAGTATGAACTTAAAGAATGTCCTGAATTTTATTTTTATACCTCGTTTCAGCAATTCCTTGAGGTAGTGTAGGTAAATAAATCTAATTGCATTTCCACAGCTTAAAAATGAATGTTCATAGAGAGGTATGTATACATAGACATAATGAACAGATCTATCAATCAAAAATATATACACGTGTCATCTATGGGTAATATTAGTGTCTGTCCAAATCAGGACTTTTTATATTCTGCTGACTTTATCCTTGCCTATGAAAAGTCCTAAGCCGTTTTCAAGAATTTATATTACTCGGCACTCGGCAGGCACCTCGTACTTTCGCTACTCAACGTTAGATGGCGCTATGTTGGATATCGCGTTTGTTCACTGTCATTACATATGTCGGGATAGGGTCTGGATGGCCGGGTGCGGTGTGTGGCACATTACTTGAGCTATTCGATATAGTTGTGGACGAGGAGGTAGTTCGAGCAAGATGAAACACTTCAGATACAATTAACTTGATTTATTCCTTATACAATGAAGCACAAAATAACAGTTTCTGGTACAGAGGTCTGTAAGCTAAGTCTCGAACAGAATAGTCTATTATATGAACACTAGATTGTTATAACACTGACTCTATACAACTTGGTATAGCACAACGAAACGGGACAGTTCCAAGGCAGTAGTGCACTCGACGGTGACCCAGAGTGAAGTAGGCGTTCGCTGAGTGAACCGCCAAGACTCTGTCTAGCGCGCCAAAACAGGTTCAAGGGGGCGCTACTGTCGCCTTCCAATGACGCGCTGGTTTCGATGAGCTTCCATACTCATGACCGTCTCCGACACATAGATACATAGTGAAAAAAAGGAAAATTAGTCTATGAAATGAAAATTCTATGAAATGAAGCGTTCTGTGAAGCGTTTTTCTATAAAAGAAGAGGATCCCCATACTAAGACATAACATGGAAACGCTCGTTGGTGCAATGCGTAGCGAATTTTGGTCCTGGATGGCTAATGAACAGTCATCGGACCGAGGGCCGTCAATATAGGTACACGGTGTCATGTTTTAATGGACAATCTTCTTACCCCCGAAAACTAATTAGTTATACAAGTAGGTCGTTCTGGTCTTCGTTCATTTTTGTTTTCACTACAAGGTTAATATTTTTTGAGAAAAATTGATTTCATTTATTTTTGCCAATTTAAAAAATATATTCTTGGCTACCATTAAGTGTAATACACGCTTTTTTAGCATCACTATTAAAGAACATTTAACTGCAAACAGAATAAAAAAATGTCTTCATCTGTTGATAATCATAAGAGTGAAATAAGATCCATTAAAAAAGGGTAGTATTTAAACTAGTGTCCGACCGAAACACGTTTTTCTGCCGAAACCGAAACCGAAATCGAAGGTTCGGTTCTGATTACAGTTTCGGCCGAAACCGAAACCGAAACCGAACCTTTTATAAACGTGATTAAAACGTTGTATAAAATGTCAGCGGGCCGTTCTTTCTAGATCTAATAATGAATACAATGAAAAATTTCGCTGACCGATGGAGCTAAGTGTTCCAATTACAGTTTGGTCCAAAATTCTTTCGTATGTACGGACGATTGGATGCTTTTCTGTTCTCGCCTGGAAGTCGTATTTCTTAACCGATGCTCATGAAATTTTTTACTTAGATTATTCTTGTCGATTAGAGCAAATTTTAAAAATGTACAACTGGATATAGAGTATGGGGGGGGGGTAGAAAAAGTAAAAAAAAATACAAATTTCAGCACAACAAACTCACGTATCACTTTTGTTAAATTGAAATTTTAACATTGACACTGGGTCTAAATAAAATTACCCAAAAAATTAAAAGCATTAACAGCTGTAAACTGTACTGAGGCAGCGACCTGTTAATTGTAGATGGTATAAAATTAAACAAGTTTAAAAACCTAGCAACAAAATAATTGGTTGAGTTTTAATTTTTATAATTGTAATCAGGTAGCCTAGTAACGCTAATTCAGACGTAGGTTACCTACTAATTTTATTACATACACGCTACAATGACGAATCCTAAAGACATATTATGAGATAAGTACACGTTCTCACTTTTATCCTAAATAACCAATATCGCCGTCAATTTGTTTGTTCATTAAGAAAATTTGCGTTTAAAATTACACTATGAGTTGATCAATTCATAACCAAAACTAAATTCGTAAATTTAAAGTAAATGTAATTTTTTAAGCGCAAATCTCCGCTATTATGAAAAATTCGAAAAACCGAGTCGACGAAAAAATACTATAATACTTATCGAACATACTCACAAAATTCCATAACAATCGGTTGAGAAATGCGACATTAAGGTAAGGCAACAGTCGGTAAGCGCATAGACATCGAAACATCCGTGCATACGAAAGAATTTTGGGCCACGCTGAAACGAAAATGCTTTGCTCGCTCGGTCAGTTACTTAACATTATTCGGGGAACAAACACAACCGTCACCTCACTGAGCAAAGTGATTTTAGCGGTCGGCGGAGTCAGGCGAGCGACGCCATATTGCCAGCCGTGCCGACTGCCGAGCGCACCCGACGTTAGCCGAACGCGACCCGACAGTACGATGTTGTAAGTTTCGGCGTGGCCGAAAGGTTCGGCGGTTTTTTGGCCGAAACCGAACCTTTGGCCGAAACATGATTTTTAGGCCGAAACTGGCCGAAACCGAAACCGAAACTTCGGTCGGTCACTAATTTAAACGCACATCAAAAAAAACCTTTTTCAATGCAAAATTAATCAAAATGTATATAAAAATTACTGATTGCACAGCAAATATTGCACTCAAAATGTTACTAAATATACTACAATTTATATTTGTGGCGCGCATCTATTTATTTAAAAGTAAAGCATAGCTTACCGCACATTATGGAGCGTTTTTAGGGATATATAAAAAAAAAACTAACCTAACCTAACCCGGCCGAGTCGGATCTGCTCTGAAAGGTGATCAGGATTAGATGGTTACCTATCTGAAACACTAATTTTTGTTTCCCATCTGTAACGTTTCGCCAAATTTTCATTTGTCCGAAAGCCATTTCTTTCAAAAACTGTTTATTTTTCAGAATAGTTATGAAACAAACCAAACCTAACCTACTGGGTTCATCAAAAAGATGAAAAGTAATGTCGTGCTGATATTTTCTAATTATCTGCAGTACAATTTTTGCTAGGCATTTATTTTATTTGCTGTGCAATAATTAATTTGATGTAAAAAGAATATAATTGATGAAAATAAATTGATGGGCGATTATTTGTTTGCTGTGCCATTAATAATATCCCATTAAAAAATAATGTATCTAGTCCGATTATCTCAATAACCATGGGACTATTAATAAAGCTAAAAATTAAGCCTATTTTCTGGATGATTATAGGGTTAGGGATTAGAAGGTTGTCCATTGATTACAGGACACCGCGTCCATCCGTCCGATCTTTGCTAATGAAATATCTACGCATACACTATTGTCTGGAAATGGAATGTTCCCGGAATGCAGCAGACAAATAGTAAAACGACGCGAAAGCAGGCTATTGCTGGACTAACAATTATATAGAACTAGCTGTGCCCCGCGGTGTTACCCGCTCATCCCACGGGAACACTAAATTTATTCGGGATGAAAAGTATCCTATGTCCTTTCCCGGGTCTCAAACTATCTCCATACCAAATTTCATCTAAATCGGTTAAGCGGTTTAAGCGTGAAGAGGTAACAGACAGACAGACACACTTTCGCATATATAATATTAAGTATGGATATATTTATTCTATTCATAGCTAGGGCTGCCATTCGTCCGGGTTTCCCTGGATTCGTCCTAGTTCGGAGGCCGTCCGGGGGCCCACCGGGAAGCTTTTCAATATTTTTATGTAATTGAAAAATAAAGCAATTGTGTTTTTTTAATTATATTATTTTCGACACCGGGCCAATAATGCGATTTACGCCAAATGTCCGGGATTTTTAAGTCTTTGTCTGGGTTCGGCGAATTTATAGATGGCAGCCCTATTTATAACTGAAGTCTCATTCTGAAAATCCACGTTAAAACGTGCTTTATACGTGTGATTGAAATATGTAATCACATTAGGTACAATCAGCCAAAAAATTGGTCCGCCACTTTTCGACTCTATTCCATGAGTATTAAGAAGAAATACATAATAAGTACGGCTCAATTGTTCATACAAATTGAGGTCTCGTTCTCGTCTGTTGTCTCCTCGAAAACTAAACCAATTTTTACAAAATTGTGGAAACTGTGTGGGAAGAAAATGTTCTTCGGACCTATTCGATCTTTGCGCAAATTATAATAGAATTTGTGTATAGGCGTGCAATATTTTTAAAAGCTTTTATTGCTATACAATGTACAGTTAATAAGTTAAAGAACATTGAAGTTTTGGTTGGTTTTGCCCAAGGGTCTGACACGCTTTGATAGATAAAGATAGCCTTATTGCGATTTCTAAAAGAAGAAAAAGAAAAGAGTGCCATGTTTTGTCTTTATCAGCGACCGAGCATTTTTTCATGGTCGGGTTAATGGCACACTTCAAATTCTAAGCAAAACAATCAGGTAGTATCAAAAGCGGTATAGAAATAGAAGATGTTGTGTATTAACACGTTCACTGTCCGTTTCCCATATGTGGGGCCACGGCAAGCCTCTATTACTGAGACATAAGGTTCACCTGTCAAACTGGGACAGTGAATGTGTTAAATAATTATTATTACTAGATAATTGACATATTAACGGATGTGGAGTGTTAGTGAGTAGCCTCAAAAATGGTGGGGTGTTCAGTGTTTGGTTAGAAAAGTAACAGATAACGAAAATAAGCGGATTTTACATTTCATGCGTAAGTACAAGTTTTTTTGTGTTTTGATCACTATTTCTTTCTCAAATCTCACAAAAATCAAGTTACAAAGTTAAATCATTAGTTTTATCATGAAAAAACTTGATAAAATAGGAAAAAACTGTAAATTATTTTCAAAATAGCTCGGAGCATTTTGACATGTACTAAATATTGCAAATCGGTCAAAATGCGTAGCATAAATCTACGATAGAAGCCAGCTAACATAGGTTTATAACCCAATTTGGGGATGCCTAGCTATAAGATAAAAATTATCCGCATATTTGGGGAATCTATAGCAAATTGATATTTTCAGTTCTCCGATTCCGACAGAGAAAGAACCGTGTAAAAATTAATAGCATTGCTAAATAAATAAAATAAATTTGCTTTGTTACAGAATATCCCAATAAGGCGGCGCGTCCAAGAACGTGGACTGTCACGATGGATTAAAAGTATCCTGAGTAGAATAGAAGAAAAAGAAGAAAGAAGAAGTTTCAGCCAATTTTTTTAGTACTGGCCAGAAAAATTCTACAGTATTCAAGAGCAAATCAAAAAATTGGAATATTTAAGGGAATACATAATTTTTTTATCCTTTATTTGATGCTATCGGAAAAGGAGAAAAAAAAATTAAATGTGAATTCGAGTACTTGGAACGTTTTTCTCTAACCTTTTTGCGTCCATGGCAACCCCACATTTTGACGTCATTATATGTCTTTCTCTTACGCCTAGTCGCTATGTGGCAAATCTATAACTACTATACAATATCTATGGTTTTGCCTAACCGAACAGGCATGCAAAGGGTTGTGAACTATTTCATTCCGATTCCGCACTTATAGCGAGAAAAAAAACCTTTCAAACCCCTGTCAAATGGCCACTCCGGTTGGTTTAATGCTCTAAGGAAGGCGCAACAATACAGGTGTCATAAAAAAATAATATAACGTCATTATTATCAATTATTTCTTTTACATACACCATGGAACTAGCAAGTACTATAGTACACCTGGAATCCGCGTTGGTACGATACAGCGGTCCGAGTGTCTCGCTCTGTTGAGGTAACCAAATAATTTAGCAATAAAGAGGTACTATTATAAGTTAAAAAATATTTATTGCGACTTTAATTTATTTTTATGCAATCGTTGCACAATGAAGGTTCTTAAAGCCGAGGACCGCGTTTAAGCCACGAGGCTTGCCGAGTGGTCTAAGTATGGTACGAGATTTTAAGACCTAATTGTGTTACTATTGCATACAGTAGGTACCACTTTATTTATGAGTAGAATGACTTATAAGCTATTCTAGTCAAATACGGTGACGGAAAGAAAATGTATTGAAAATTTTATTTTATTGTACCTACATACTAGCTCCATGCAGTACGCACGTCCTACAACACCCGTCATCAAACGTCAAATTCTGTCAAATCAATGCACTTTATTTTAAGTCGTTTTTTTCCAAATTGTAGTCTAAACTGTTATTTTCGTGGTTAATTGTTTAGTAAAGATTTAAAACCTAATTTGGAAATCAATATGAATAAAAATCCACAAGATGGAAACCAGGATCAAAAAGAGTTGGGTGCCGAGTCATTCTTTGTGGACCCCGTACAGCAACGCACCCAACTGTTGTACACAAAACAGTTGCATGAACGGCAAATTTTCATGAAAGACCTCAAGGAATACCGACGACGATTGGAGAAATCGGCTATGAAGACAATGAGAAAACTTATCGGACCGCGTTGGTACCAAGTTTTGAGCGTTCCTCAAAGAAAGGCACTCGACAAACTAGAGGAAGCCATTTATCAAGACTTACTCGAAGGGCTCCCCAATCGCACGTCCAAGATAATGCAGGCTCTCGGCATCTATCCGCCTCCGAATCCCATAGACTTGATGAACTGCAACTTCTACGGCAGCAGCGATCCGAAGAAAATGTTGGCGGAATTGTTTTTCCTGACTTACGGTCATTCCATCGAGGGGAAACGCGGTTGCTACAACCTTAACGCTAGGCTTTTGCTTTCGGCCATACTTTATTTAGGCTTAAAGAATTTGATCGAATTGTTGCGTGAAAGATTCAAACCCGATCAGGATCCTACAAAAACGCCGCCGAAGCCGAAGACTAAACGCGGACCGCCCCTCCCGTCGCCGTATCTAGAGAAAACTGTAATACCGGTGTGGTGTCCTGCTAGCCCTAAGAAGTTCACGCCTCCTCCGCTGCCTAACTTGGACGACCTCAACGAACCTTATGAGGGGGAAGACGAACACAGAATTCAGTTGAAGCCACCGCCTCCACCGCCGCCTCCACCCCCTCCGAAGCGTGTCCCAAGAGATCTTTGTGATAAATTGGCAGGCATCATTCGTATCGAACCTGACGCCCAGGTGACCGCGCTCACAATAAAGACCACGACGACGCGCAGTCGAAAACGGCAAAACTCTCAGTTGACTACTGAAATCAAGAAGAAAACTTATGGTATATGTATTGAGCGGCCAAACAAGAAAGGTTCAAGTAGACGAAGGCTGCGCGCTCCAACAACGGGCTTAGATAATATTCAGTATTTAATACAAGGAGTTTATAAGGTCGGCGGGCGTCAGGTATTTGTTATTGGTAGTGTTTCTATAACGCCAGCAGACGGAGAACTCATACATGGCGGATTTGCGCATTGTAATGGCACCTACACTAATGTACACCTTGGATACCGGGCCCTTCCGCAAGCGCCGCCGCCGGATCCTTGCAACTGCCTGAGTAAATGGCAAAATAAGGTATTAGAATACGTCCAACAGAGCAAATGCTACTGCGGTCATAATTATGACTACGGCCACGAGGGCACTTTCCCGAAGGACGAGCTCCCGTACTTTCAGAAGCCGGTACCGGGCGCACCGTACCAGTTTAACTACGACACCATTTTCGACATAGATGAAAAACAGTTGTTCGTAAAAAAGGAGTTTAAAAAGATTTGGGAGACGGATAGCGTGATTGGGACGAAGAAAGATTCAGTGGTTAAAAAGAAGGAGAAGAAGAGGACGTCGAAGACTTGTTTGGGGCAGCATCCGAAGCCGCAGGACTATTTAAAATGCGCGCTGCGGTTGATGCGCGGAGTGAACATCGCAGCGAGGCTACCCGACGTACACCTGGCGCCTGAACTGTTGGAGTGGATGCGACGCCGCCTATACGGGCCTCACAACGCGGATGCGCGCCAGGAATACCTCCGCAAGACCAACATGCTACAGACCATGCTACAAAGCATTACGTGTAAAGGATACGGCCGCGTCGTACCCCAGAGTAACCCCGAATTCTTGCATTGCGCCTCCGACTGGGCCCAGGCGTTTAGACTCAGACACAACTTCAATAAGCACACGGATCAATTTAAGAGACAGCTATTTAAGTCGTTAGCGAACGTAAATAATCTGTTCTGGCGGATAATGTTTCATTCGGAGTTTCCGGACAAGAAATTTCGAGAGATATTCTTTTCATATTTGAGCGCGACAGCCGAGGAGCTGATGCTTATGAGGCCTTACGCATCAGCGGTGGTTCTGGAGCGCAAAGAGCAAATGCTGAAGCGGCGGTACGCGTGCCCACCTGACGGCGTTGAGAACTTAGACTGACATGTCGCCTCGAGACTTCCATTAGCGTGGTAGTATTAGGAGTACGATAGTCACCGTTAAATTTAGTTCCCTTCCTCTTTATTAAACTTGAATATGACGGGCGTAGGTACCGATTTTGTTAATTTACCTTTAGCATTCAATATATAGCACGCGCATTTAAAAACAACGTTTAAACAGGCTGTTCTTCGTCAGTTCTCTGTTCGCGTCGTATAATAATTAATTCATTAATCACTAATATCTATTTATTTATTTAGACTTTAATGCACAATACAAAAAAGTAAAAATGGCGGACTTAATGCCTTTAGGCATTCTCTACCAGTTAACCACTGGGTTAAACAGAAATATGTAGTCGGTGCAGGATCAAAGTTACAGAGAAACAATATAATTAAAATACAAATCAATAATATAAGATATAGTATATAGAATGTATATGTAATTACCATAAACGTACACGAATTCTGTATATGATACTAGCTGTGCCCCGCGGTGTTACCCGCTCATCCCACGGGAACACAAAATTTATTCGGGATGAAAAGTATCCTATGTCCTTTCCCGGGTCTCAAACTATCTCCATACCAAATTTCATCTACGTAAGTCGGTTCAGCGGTTTAAGCGTGAAGAGGTAACAGACAGACACACTTTCGCATTTATAATATTAGTATGGATACTTACATACATATATTATGTACCCAAAGTAAAATATTTCGAAGAAAGTTAGGAAGAGAGATTGTCCGAAAGATGCTTGCGCAACATGCGCTTGAAGGAGAGTTTGCTCTGAGCTTGTCTAATGCTGAGTGGGAGAGCGTTCCAGAGGCGTATTGCCTGAACCGTGAAGGAATTGGACATGAAACCGGAGCGGTGGAGAGGGACAACGAGTTTAAGTCTACGAGAACTCTATTTTATATTTTCTTCTTAAAGCCTTTCCTAATTAATTGTGAAGTCCTTGTGCCCTGTGCAAGATTTCTTAACCTCGTATCTAAATATTCAATCAGTATTTTATGTAATCTTTGCACAATTAAGGTTCTACCACGTTTAGGTCACGAGGCTTGCCGAGTACGAGATTTTAAGACCTAATTGTGTAACTATTGCATACAATACTTTTTATACGAGCGAAACACAGAAAAACATTTTTTACTTTAATCGTCATTCCTACGTATTTTTATTTTTGATGTAACCTTTTTCGTTCAACTAAAACTGACCTATTAAAAAAACATGATCGCGATGGTCATGGCGGGTGCCTCTTGATTGGTTAAATTTTTTGACAATTAATTCAACTAATCAGTGAACAATAGGGTGCTTTTTTAAATCAAATATGCTGATGTTCTTTTTGAAAGCGCATTTGTTCGGAGCTTGTTTGATCTTGAGGGGAAGGCGGTTCCAGAGAGGGGAAACTTGGACGGTGAACGATTTAGACATAAAACCAGTACGGTGACGAGGGATGGAGAGAGATAGATTGCCAGAAGAGCGAAATTGACGGTCACGGGTTACACCATAATAGTGAAAGGAGTTTTTGAGATATTCGGGAGATATAGGGTTTTTGAGAACAGAAAACAGAGTGCATAGCATTCGAATTTCACGTCGTTCGCGGATAGGAAACCAGCCCAGCTGAGAGCGGTAAGAAGACACATGGTCATACTTACGAAGACAGAAGATGAACCGAATGCACTTGTTAAGAAGTCTCTCCAACTTATTTATAAGCTCTTCGGTTAAGTCAGGATAACACACATCACCGTAGTCTATTATGGGTAAAATTAACGCCTGAACTAATAAAATCTTAGTTTTACAGGGTAAAAAGTTTTTGAGCTTGTTCAGAGCATGTAAAGAACCCATAACTTTCCTACTAACTTCGGCAACCTGCGCCTTCCAACTCAAAGTACTATCTAAGATAATCCCTAGATCTTTGACGCTGGGGCTGTAGGGGATAGTAGTGCCGTTGAAGCAAACAGGCGTGAGAGTGTGAAGATTAATCTTAGCAAGCTGGCGGAAGCTACCGATGACAATGGCCTGACACTTCGAAGGGTTAACAAATAGTCCGAACTTTTCAGACCATCGCTGGATATGTAAAAGGTCCAAGTTTAGCTTGTCAATAGTAGTCTTAAGGTCAGTCACGTTACACTGGTCGTAGAGTTGTAAGCCGTCTGCATAGAGATGGTACGAAGAGCGTAAGTCGGGGGTGATGAAATTGATGAAAGTGGAAAACAGGAGGTGAGAGAATTCCTCCTTGAGGTACGCCAGTGGCAAGGTCACACCAGTCAGACAATGACCGATCAACCCGAACTGCCTGTTGACGACCCCGAAGATATGCAGAGAACCAACTAAGGGCAGTAGACGACACATTGAGATATTCTAAGAGGGCAAGAAGAATGTCATGATCAACAGTATTAAATGCGTTGGAGAAGTCGATCAAAAAAGTACCGTGACCATTTGGTCCTCCATGCCCCGTCTGATATCCTCAGTCACCTTAAGGAGTGCAGTGCAGGTGCTATGACTAGGACGAAAACCGGACTGAAAGGGGCTCATGAGCTGGTGAGAGTAGATAAAACACGAAAGTTGTTTATGAGCAACCGCTTCAGCGATTTTCGACAGAAAGAGGAGAATAGAAATAGGCCTGAAATTGCTAAGCGAAGTGGGGTTACTGACCTTAGGCAGGGGAATAACAAAAGCTTTGCGCCATAGTGAAGGGAATTCGCCACTGCACAACGAGAAATTGATGATATCGGTAATTATAGGGAGCACACTGTCCAGAACAGACATCACCATATAACGACCAATATCATCACATCCAACGGCTTTAGATTTAATAGCTTTGATTATGGTGTTGACGTCATTCTGAGAAGCAGGTGAAAAAGAAAAGGTATCTGTAACAAGGGGTGGAAGCGACGAAATATCGGAAAGAGTAATGGACTTAATATGACTGTCAACGGAGAGAGCAGCTGAGAAATGTCTGTTCAGGTCGTTAAGAGAAAAGGAAGTAGGTACCATCAAAACCAGTGGTAGGTTTACCTAGGCCAAGAGACTTGAGAAATTTCCAGACATCAGCCATAGAAGATGAGGATACATTGTGATGAATATAACGCCGCTTCGCGGAACGCACCATCTGATTGCAGCGATTACGAGCAGTTTTAAATAGTCTCCAGTTGTCGTCAGTACGGTCGCGTTTAAAAAGTCTAAATGCACGGTCTCTTTTACGCATGGCCATGCGTACACCCTCAGGAATCCAGGGGGCAGGTGGTCGTCTGACTCTTACAGCGCGTAAAGGAGCATGCTTATCAAACAGTGCTAAGACTGCGCCATTAAAACAACCTACTTTAGCTTCAGCCGTTGTAGCAGAGTACACAGGGGACCAATCAATAGCTTTAGCATCATTTAAAAGGGCATCGAAATTAATTTTGGCAAAGCAACGCATATAAACTAACTCAGGTTTGCACCTAGGGGGTCTAATTTTATAAGAGGCAAAGAGTAGGTCGTGGTGCGAAAAACCGGGGGCCAAGAACTGACCATGCTTCTCAACGAGATCAGGAGAAGAGGTTAGAATATTACTATCTTATGAACAGGGGTCGGACTTTCTTTCGCACGGTAAGACTAATGGAGAGCTATGGAGCCGATATTAACATACTATACTATACTATTTATACTCATACTCATAAGTGTATTTCATTCGCAATTTTAATTTTATAGTCAGGTACAAAGTCAGAAGAATATACAAAGACTTGATTTGTGTAGGCATTGTTTTTTTCGCCACCATAAAATAGGTAAATATTTGCAACTTTATCCATGTTTTCTGGAGTAAATTGGGTTCTATATTGATCGAATATCCATTTATGACCAGAAAGTTCATGATATTGACAATAAATTGAGTTAAATTAGGAGTTCGAAATATTGTAAAAAAAATATTTTATTCATAATTTTAGTCATTTAATGCTTGGGAATGTTAACCATAATAACCATAAAGGCAGTTTGAACGGCTCCATAGTTCTCGGCTTAAAAAAAATAGTTCTGTAGCGGGAATTTTGGTACAGAATCCAAGTGCGATATTGTGATTTTGTCTGTGAAATTATAGGTAATTGACAGATTACAATACGCGAGTATAAAATAAATTATTAAATGCATTTTTAAAACAAAAGCTAAATTTCTCACCGATGATTGTTGCTTGGTCTCGAATGGATTAAGATGCAGGCACACTGATCGCTATTTTGAAATCAGAGATCAAAATTGCAAAATATAGTGGAAGTTATAAGGTACACTAGTCAGTATCAAAAGTAGCAGATAAGTTTACTAGTGGAATAGAGAATTTATTGGTAAAAATCACAATTAAATTTCACTAAATAATTATTTTATTAAATAATTAGATTCAATTTTATATTTATTTTTGGTGTTTATTGCATTCACTGCCAGCAACGCATATATGCGTTCACCTTCATACAAGTTTGTTGCTAGGCCACGCTCCTTGGCAGTGAATATGTATGATGCGCGGGTTCAGTGATTTGCTATAGTTTTTTCTTAAAAATGGAGTTTGTTTTCCGTCCATAATATTGGGCGCGTTGTAAAAAAATTACATATGGATTTTTGATGCTGACTGTGCTGTATTACGCCTTATTTTCTTAAGGTGAGGGCAACCAGATAAAAAAACAGGTTAGGAATACTTTTTCTTCCATTTATTTCTAGACACAAAGAAGAACATCATAAACACGATAATTTCCAGTGTACTTTAAAGTCAAATATCAGACATACAATTAATGTAATATTTTATGATTACGTATTGTTTTTAAGGTGCATACATGTTCACTGGAGAGCAACTATGTTGTCTCAAACTACTATGGAATAATTGAAACACTCATTAAATGTAGCCGACAGGCGATCTTAGGTACGAGCATGGTATAAGGAAGCAAGGTATGACACTCCCGCCCAGTGAGACTTTTTCTACAATTTTTTTTTTCAGTGTCCTTCAGTCGGACTTTTTCTACGTTACTGATTAGTTGCCGCTATGCTAACAAAATAATTATAAGGAAAAAAAACTTGCCGCCAGTCGTACAAAATAAATGAATTTATGCATTACAGTTGTCATGTTCTTTAACAAAATTTTATATTACTCGTTATAATTGTTTTAAAACACTCATGATTTTATGAGATTCATAACTACAAGGGAATCGGGGAGTATTAATATGAAACACCACTGGCAACACTAAAACGGATTGACAGAACCAACCGACCAATCATAGCGTGCTGACGTCAAAAGTTCATGTTATTCCGAAGTGGCATACCTTGTTTTGATATACCATGGGTATGAGTAAGAGAATAGATGATTAATACGGAGACACTACTCATAGTAATAGTGTAGTAGTGAAGGTAGACCTTTGTACCGCGAGACCCCTTCGAAATTATATAATGCGAAATATATTTGATCATATCGGTGATTTTATTTATTCATTTGCAATGAATTTGTATTTTATGAAAAATCTTACCATGTCATGGTCGTATTATAATACTCCGAAGGTATTATAAAATATATTTATATCACTAATTTTATATGCCATCTACTACAAAATTACTTACTACCTAAATATATGTTACAAGTCTTAAATTAGAGTAATTAAAAATAATAATAACATATTAATTGTATTAATGCCGTTAGTATATAGGTCACTACAACTATTGGCTAACGGATATTCAATCTTCTTTGGTATCAATGTTGCAGAACATAACATAACAGGTCGCCGACAGAACATATAACCAGCTGAGAAGAATACTGATACGAAATCAAAAGTTAATGTCATTAAAGCATCTTCACTAAACCTAACGAAACAACTTTTAACAAAGTAAAAAGATAATGGCGAAACGAACTGTTACTGCTTAAAAGATAATTATAAATAGGTACATTGATCGTAACATTCTCATACAATGTATAGCGATGTTGAAGTCCTACCGCCGGCTACGCATGACAGTACAATTTGAAACTATGGTTTCGTTATATTATTATTTTACACAAGAACACTTTCTTTGGGTAAAGAATATTAGGGCCTTATAAAACTTGCGGTTTGCGAGAGAATTTTGTATGAAGGCGATTACGCAGCGAGTTCGCCGCGACGCTTGTTTGAATAGAAAACTCGCTCGCAAATCGTAAGTGTGAAGACCCTTATAAACGGACCCCGAGTGAAGTTTTTTTAGAAACTAGCTTTGCGTAACCGGTACTAGGACTTTTTAAATTGTGCAACATTACATTCATAATAAAAAATAATAAAATTTGTTATAATAAAAATATCGGATTTAAAACAAGACGGACAGTAGATCTGTTTATTTTGTGCACATTCTTACAAAATAGAATTAATGTAGATATACATAAATAACATAAAGATAATGCCTCTAGGCTTATATTTCATTTGTAAAACAAAAATAATCCACTTCGCACAATCGCAATCAAACATTCGGCAATAAGAATAGACGGAAATATAGACATCGATTCGAAAGTCCCAATATGTTGAGTAATGTAATATAACTACGGAGAATAACATTTTTTACCTGAATAACATTTAGAATATAGACAACTACCGTGAGTCTCAGACATATTTAAATATCTACGAAACGGCTTTACTCACGTCGTAAAAGTCGAATCGGTTCGCGATTAATCATCAGGAGAGCCGATCAGTCGCGGCGGCGGGCAACCGAGGACTGCGGGCAAACGCCCTGTCCCAACTGTGGGCAAGTGCTCAGTTGACCATCGCCACGACTGATCGGCTCTACTGATGATGAATCGCGAACCGATTCGAAACAAAAGCGAGCGATATTCGACTTCGTTTCGAAGATATTTTAACATTTAGAACATTCAATTAATCCAACATTTTTTTCTGATATTTATCAACTCCAACATCCGACCCTCGATTCACGATGGATTTCAGCCCGTTACAATTCTGTGGATCCGTTTAATAAATGTATCCATCCTTTCAGATTCAATCGTTAAAGCTAACATAGATTTAGACTAGTACATCAAACACATAAATAAAATTACCTTTTCAACTGGCCATCATGCATCGAGAGGCGATAAAAGTTGGTAAACACGTATTTAGTATAGCCAGTTAAGTATATTTTGGCTTACTAATATCGCGAGGGGGTATGCAAGTCAATAGTTATATTTCCAGTCCATGTTTTCAAGTTACATAATCCTGTTAATTTTTTAGACTGTCGCCTGGTATTCTCGTAAACGTGTACCTATTGAAAAGCTATGTAACATTGTGGATAGATTGTTAGAAAATAAAGTGTTTTACACGGTTTTTAAGAAATCTATTGAGGAGATATTATTACAATGTGTTCTGTGAGCTCGTAGCGTATTTTTAATTCAATATAAACAGTCTATCCTCCATTTACAAATACCAAACATGCGTCGAGAGAGCGAGCTTAATAGCCTTCCCAAGTAGAGTCCCTGAGCTTATCTGGATCGCCTACGAGCGAGCGAGACAGGTATAAAACGCGAATCGTGTGATCAAAGCGCTCTTCTGCCGTGTTTCGTTGCGATACAATTCTAAGTATCGAATTTTAGAACGATTCAGAAACTAAACTAATACATATACGACCCATCTCTGTAGTAAAGAAATATACTTATCTGTTGCGTATTTTGCATACTTCAGCAGTGGAGTCGATGACAGTCTTTACAAATGTTTGTTTGATGTTGTTGATTATGCTCTGAGCAATAAGTAATATGAAAAGTCTCATTGATATTTACCATTAATAATTGTCAAGGCTCAAGAAGAAAATAAGCGCTTGTAAAGCTGACACTTATGTACTGACGTGTCTAAAACAGTTTCCAAATTAGAGCACTTTTCACAATAGTTTGGTTATTTCGCAAACCCTATTCAAATTATCCAACATGACCACTTTCTTCGTTTGTCTACTTTCCGAGAACTCTTTTGGGAACTTTCTTTCGCACATCTGTTTAGATCTGTAGTTCCTGATGGTTGTGCGGCGGGTGAGGGTGGGGTGATCCGGGTAGCGCAGGGGGTAGAGGGGCGCGCTGTTGCAGGTGCACTAGAGCAGAAAGTAAGCGGGTGTTGGCCTCATCGAGCGCAGCGATGCGATGTTCTTGAGCCTCAATCACGCGCTGTTTGTGCGATAATGCGGCGGCCATCTTGCGTTGTTCGCGGCGTAACTCGTCCTCCACGCTGATCAACCTGGTCATGTTTAAAATTTATTTGCGAATTTTTTGTTATGTACTTAGAGGGCTCGGTGGCGGGTTAAGAGTGACGTAGAATGATTTATTAATTATTATGGTTACTAGTATTGGGTTATTGAATGGTTGATACAATCTGTAACGATGTATTAGACCTATGATGGTGACGTTGATAATTACAGATAAATGACATCAATATCTGAAGATTGTGGGTACGAAGTTGGCCATGTTTTATTTATAATTTATCTATAACAACAGGGACGTACGTAGCTACCGCGGTATTAAGGATACAGGGCCTTCGGGTCACTACGTGTTGTGCCTTCGGCTGTCGTAGGGGCGACCCGTCATATGTTTTTATCTCGGACTCCACGCCACTATCAGAATAAACGCAATCATCATAGGACCGCAGTTTAAGGGATGAAAAGGTATCCTATCTCAACTACGGAACATTGTTTGCCATCTGTAACGATTCGCCAAATTTCCATTTGTCTGAAAGTGATCAGTGAGTCACTTTCGATTCGATTTCGATTTATAAACATCGTTTTAAGGAGCCCATTAGGTTAGGTTAGGTGTGTTTTATAATGATTCTGAAAAATGTACAGTTTTGCAAAAAAATGGCTTTCGGACAAAAGAAAATTTAGTGAAACGATTACAGATGGAAAACAAAAATTAGTGTTTCAGATAGGCAACCGGATGAAAAGGGTGTTTTTGTTCACGTGTGACACAAATTGACCTTTGATATAGCTGCAGGGTAAGTATTAAAGGAAAGCATACTCGAAACGAACGGTGGCTGACGCTTACCTGTTTATGATGGACTTCATCTTGGCGTCCGCAGCTTCCTGGCCGGGCTCGGCTGGACCCAGCCGCCCACGGAGCAGATCCACGGAGTTCTTTAGCCTCTCTATCTCGCGCTCGTACTGGAACGAATACAACATAATTGAATACAACATCGAGCTTCGTGTAAGGGTGCGTTTTCACTTGGTGTTCAGTATCCATGAGTTTACAGTGAAAGTATTCGCTAGCGACTGCGTAAAGATTTTTTATGGAGAATTGTAGTTCTATAAAGTAACCGCTAGAGGGGCGCTGTACTATTTACTCTCCATACAAATAGTTTACGCTGTCGCTAGCGAGGACGGTCACGTTAACTCACGGTAAGGGTACTGAACGAATGACTATAGTTGGCGTTACTTTACTATAAGTGTGATGGAAGCTACCCCAAATTGGAGTTCGTATGTCTTTACTCCAACGTATATTAACCTCAACTGGAGCTGGTGTTGTAGCATTCATAATTCTTCGTGTGCACTGAATGCTAGAGGGTTGAGCCCTCGCATTAAAAAATGAACAAAGCTACACTTTAATTTGCACGTAAAATGCAAATTTAAGAACGAAACATTGATAACTTTCAAGTTATGGAACGGGAAGCTTCTGGGTCCTCCGGACAAAACAACAACAAAACAAAAGTCAAAACAACTACCAAGAACAGAAATATAAAGTACCTATTCTGCTTCAGTGGTTTCCATTTCTCTAATTGACTATCTATACCTTACTGCTGACTGAAACAAAACGTGGTCAGTGAATGTGTCATTTGTGTTGAATTTCTTATTTATTGATTATTTATTTAAATGAGATCTAATCGAATACTTATTAAATAAATTAAACATTTTTATTACACAAATTTTATTTCATTTTTTATTTGTATGTGTACTTAAAATCGTTTTTTTTTTATAAAACTAATAATAGTGAATGTGTAATTTGTATTGAATTTCTTATTTATTGAAATTAATTCTGATAGTTATAAAATTACATAAACAAGGCATTATTTATTACATTTTTTTTTTGTATGTTATTTCGATTTTATTTTAATTATAAAGCAAAACATAGTGAATGTGTAATTTGTGTTGAATTTCCTATTTATTAAGATTAAATCGTATAGTATTAATTTTTTAATATTTAATTTATTTTTATATTTTTTTTAATATTTAATTTTGTATGTAATTTTGATTTTTAAAACAAACCATGGTTAGTGAATGTGTACTTCGTGTTGAATTTCTTATTTCATAAACAAGATAATTTTTATCAGATAACATTGTTTAATTTTTTATTTGTATTTTTTAAGTCTTAATTTTTTATACAGTTTTCCTTTTATATATTGCATCGACGTATAGGATGATTCAGACTGCAATATTCACATTTCATCATGAAGTGAGCTTGGCCTGAGTTCTCTTTATTTGCATTCTGGTAGGTATATGTTCGTCATCCCGTTTTGATCTTCCAACATGTCGGTCATGTTTTCTTTCAAGTCTATATAAACTTCTTTACACGCAATAGCTGTTTTGAAGCAGTCTAATTTTAAGTCACTCTATTTTTCGCCTTTGCCAGTAATTATGCTTCGATGTATCTTCGAGAATAGCAATATTCCTCAAAATTTTCTTTTCTCTTTAACAATAATCCTCGCATCTAAAAATGTTCCCTAAAAATTTACATATTTTTTTTATCATCGCATACATATATTCTCTTGTTACACTATTAATTTGTCGGACATTTTGTAAATTTTTAGTTCAAAAGTCCAAATAAATTCAATGTAATCTTACAAGTACATAGTCCAATAATTTACACTTTACACGTTCGATATCATTCTCTCCGGTCGACTTTGACCTCCCTAATTTGTATACCTAGTTAATTTCCTAATTCGTCCACTTTTAAATTAGTCCCTTTCCAAATTTGTTCATTTCCTATTTTGTCTACGTAAATGTTTAGAATCTCTGATTCTCTGTGTATAGTAACTTGTTCATTTGTATATCTTTTTGGATATCTCACTATTCTCTCTCATTTGATCAAAGGTTAACTGGAAGAAAACCCTGTACACTTAGGGGATATCTATTAAGAAATGGACAAATTAGAATCGGAGTCTTTATGAAGTGGACGATTTAGGAATGGGCAAGTAGTCAATATCGAAAACGGAAGTTGCAGGAATGGACGGATTAGGAAGTGCCGGTACATTAGGGCAATACAACAAGTGGTGTAAGTTGACCGGAGTAACATCTTTGATCACTACCGATATCACGAAACATATCTACGTCCATATAATACCTAGACCATATTAATCATTCCCTGTGTAAATATTCTAAATCTATATATATTATGAAGTTTTGAAAATGTTACAACTGTTTTTCTCTAATTTTTATTTAATCTATGGAATAAGATTGCACATGTGTTTGGATGGTCCGAATTTTACTAAGTCTATCACTAACACTTTTGACACATCAAGAGTTTGACACTTCACTACGATTATCGAGACAATCGCGACAATCGTTAGTAATAGAGACATTAGAGACTACCTCAGTTCTAATATAATATAATAAGACGAAGATCACTTTGTCACTTCTTACACTGTCACTTATTACACTCCACTTTTTGACTTGAAGGGCCACTTTCTTATAATTGGACTCAGTAGCAAGTTTTTTCATGACTTGAAATTAATCTGGTGTGGTTATCCTTCACTACTACTGTCGGACTATTATGTGGGCACAGATCTGATACGTGGGAGTACAAACCCACTAACGAGGATGTCTTTTGATTAACTGACCTTTTAATCACAATAGGTACCCTAAGCCTTTTATAGGTTCTACGTTAAGTAAGAGTTAGCTAACAAAATCTTACCGTCTTGAACATATATATTTTTTATTAGTAGTTTATGTGACTGTACATAATGAAGGGTATTAAATGCCTAATTATGTACAGTTACATACACACTTTATCTAGCCACATAATCATAAGCCTCCATGATGCATTCAGGAATCGCACATTATGACAAATTTTACCCGGTAATGGCGGTAATGAAGTTTTATGGCAGCTGTCGGTTTTTTTTTAATTCAGAGATAAACTAAAGTCGGCCCCAACTATCATATCGTTCGATATCTTACTTACGTGCGACATTTGTCAAATTTGATTGCAAATTAACAATTCATTTCGTACTAAACGTCATCTCGACTGATATTAGAATAGAGGTCAAATCAAATTTGTTTGTTTTTAGCGATGTTCGAAATTTGAATGAGATAATATTATCGAAATCGATGTTATTATTTAGCAATAATAACATTGTTACAGATAAGATATTTGTTCTAACAAAACAGTATATTTTTATGGTGTGGTTCTTGAACGCATCATGGAGGGTTTATGATATTTGGATGATAAAAATGTTAATGTTTGCGTTGGGGATTGTCCTATTATTATTTTAGTAAGCCTTGGGGATAAATCCGCCTCTGCCTATAACCGTTCATTGGTGTACTAAGCCTGTATCAAAAAAATTACAAATTGTGGCCGGCCGTCTTAGTATGACCATGCCTCGACTATTTGCCGATCGATAAATGGGTCATTTTCAAAATACATGTACGTAGTTAAGGGCTTTAATTAAAACAAAACTTAATTGATTCCATAGTTACCCATACATTTTTTATGAGTAACTTTCGCAACACAAAAGAGGCGATCCTAATTTTGATTTTATTAAGCCTTTGACCATGTACATGTATTTTGAAAATTACTCAATTGGTGTTATAATGGAAATGAATCCAACTCTATATTTTTAACTGTAATTCGTACATCGCGTTACTGTTATGTAGGTATTTATTGAAGTGAAACTTCTAATGCGACTTCCAACAAGGTTGCGTTAAACGTTTAACGCTACCGTGCAGGGGGTGGGAAAGCACTGTTGCGTTATACGTTCAAGGCAACAATCCCACGGACAATGCGACGGATTTAAGGTTATGTCAAGGTTCTCTCTTGTGAATATCAATTGATTGTTAGGTTTTCTCTTTTGAAATTACAATTTCTACCCCTTCCTATTTTCATTTCCACATTAAGAAGTTTCACTTCTTCCGCGCGGAGGGCCTCCACGCACTATTTTTTTTTCAAGCATGATCATAATAAATGTTAGTAATACGTTCGCATTTAGTGATATATAAAGTAGGTACAGTCCGTGAGCTCTTAAATTTACTGGTTCAGGTGAAATGAGAGGTCCGATCTCGATCGCATAAGAGCGACCGAGACGGGAACACCCAAATATTTCAAAATATTTCATTCTTATTTTCAAAATTCTGAAGTTAATTATTCCTCAGAAAAAAATTCAATTATTATAACAACCTGATTTTACATGTCCGAATTTCACAACCCCAATTTGTTTGTACTCGAATTCTTTATACGAAGAATTAAAGTCCCGATTAAATTTAGTATCGAAAACCGTCATTGCGGCTTCCAATTATCCAAATTCTCGATGCTAATTCGGAAATTTGATATTAGATAGAGAAATGACCAGAGCATATTTATGATAATATCTGAATTTTGATCCATTAGGAAATATCAAAATCATGATTCCGGATTTCGAGATAAGTTTAAAACACGAATCACATTTTTATCAACCCGCGGACTGTACGACACATTCTTCATTTTAGAAGTGTTTATTACCTGTTCAATAGTCCGGTGGTGCTTGGTGCGCCGTCGGCCTGTAGTGCTGTAGAGCGTGTCCTCCAACTCATCAGACGAGTCGGTCAGTTCCCGCGCCGACTCAAGGCTGAGCCGCCGCTGCAGCTTCTCCCGAGCCGGTTCACGAATCACTTCGCGAGTCTCACGAGGCGTATCGCGGGCCGCTTCGCGTCCGCTCGCCTCGCTCGAGTGAGACTCCCGGCTAAACAACATCCGCGACGGCGACTCCCGCCTTTGATAATAATCTTGATGCCTCTCCAACTCCTCGTTCAACCGGCTACTCGACATCTTAGCCGAAGAATATGCACGATCTATAGGATAATTCGTCTCAGATATAGAGCTGTCCGCAAGAGAGTACTTCTCGGGGGATACTTTCAAATTTTCCATGTTGCTCAACGCTTTTTGGCTACGCGATATCTGCAGCCGATACATCTCTTTGTTGACTTCTTCAACGTTGGATTCGGACCGACTCATGGGGTAGCCCATGTCGGTGGAGATGTGGTGCGGCTTGCTCTCGTACATGGAGTCCCCGCGTTGTCCGAAGTGTTTGTAGTTGGGAGTGTTCTGGCCGGTTGAGTAGGACAGCATAGGATTTGTGCGCGGCATTCGAGTCTTGCTGGCTTTACGCAAGCTCGGCGAGTTGCTGGACGATTCATCATCGCGTACGCGTGGCGAGTGGCTGTGGTTGCTCCTCTGGTACACGTCTTCGTAATTACAATTATCTCTAGTTATTTTACGGTGGGCATTGTTTCGGTTCTGTTGGTCATAGCCACGGCCTTCATCGTTGAAGTTGGTTGAGCCTTCCTCGGAGTTCGTCTCTACGTTGTCCGTGCTCATGACCTCCTCATCTATAGATGAACTGGATGAGCCGCAGGGACATCGCTTTGAGTTTCTATTCTCGCTGGTCTTCTTCTTCTCCGGGGTCTGGCGGGTATCCTCCATGTTATACACGGGATTGGTAAACACGAGCGGAGCGATCTTCGAGTTGCCGCTCGTGTTGGACTGTGCGTTGTCGGGCATTGTGAAGTTTTGTATGCCATATTTTTGGATATCGTATTCGATTTTTTGTTGTACTTGGCTTTTGGGATAGAATTTGTCGTTCTTGGTGTCGTAGTACTGCTGCTTGTCTCTCTGTTTCTGATAATTGAGCTGCGAGTAGCGGCTCATGGGTTGGCCGCCGTTCTCGTAAGGCGCGTGGTGGTGCGCGGCGTTCTCGACGGGACTAGAGCTCTGGCTGTAGGTGGTGATGCTTTGGTATCCGGAGCTGGCGACGTTGGAAAGGCCGCTAATAGACACGTTCGATCCGTTATTCGCGTAGCTCTTATTTCCGTTGACAACTATGTTGTTATTGTTATTAGGCTGGGCTTGCGACAAGATTTTCTTGTTCATGATTTTATCGTCAACGATATCAGAATCGTCGGCGTACTTTAAGAGATCTGAGAGCTCCTCCAAAGTGGCCGTGTCTCGCATGAGATTTTGCATGTCACTGGTGCAATAATTGTGGTTGATATTATCCGTGCTGGGGGACCGCTCCGCGCCGTTGTAGTTAGTGTTGTGGAGGTGGGTGGGTTGGGCGTAGTTGTTGGGTTTGTAGCGGTCCTGCATGCGGCGTTCGAGGCTCTCGCCGACGTTTTTTCCGTACTGGTCGGTGCCGAACCCTATCTGGACTACTTTGAGATTGACGCAGTGTTCTTGATTGTTGTACTGCGAGCTGTAGCGGTCGGGGTTGACGTTCTGGACTGGGCTGGAGGCGTACACGTTCCTCGGGAGAGTGGCCGAGCGAAGATTGCAGCTCGGCGACTTCATCACGCCGGCATAAGCGCCTTTGTATTTGGAATCTTCTGCGTTGGATTTAGAAGGGCTTATATTGAACTGGACTCCGTTTTTGGGCATGATTGGTGAGCTGTGGGTGAAGTTAGCCTGGGCATTGGTCTCGCCGATGGGCTTGTTGGTGGGTGTTGTGCAGGTTGGGTCGTTGAAACGGAAGATATTGTCGGTAACGTGTGTCGCGGAGCCAGTGTCATTGCTCACCAGCCGCTTGGTGAGCTCATCGAGGATGTCGGTCAGTGGTTCCAGTTCCTGTAACAAAGGAATCAGGTATTTATATACAACTATTGCGCAAAGCTTGTCAAGAATTTAATTCTTTGACCGACTTCAATAAAGGTGGTCCTATGTTCGACTGTAGGTATTTTTATTCATCATTTATAATATCGGAATTACAATCAACTTATCCCTTTCGTCCGTAAAGTGGGCCCTAGAGTTGAAATGAAAAGCATAACTGGGGATATTTATTATATGTCTGCCTAGAGCGCCAACTCGGGGTCGGCCTCTACGCTCTACGATTATCGGTTACTATGATTGCTCTAGTAACGTACCAAACCAGCGTCTTACCAACCGGAAGCTTAACACACAGTTTCAATGGTCGATAGAGCTCGCATACGGGGTGCGACAGATTTCCATATCGCATGCTATAACGCCCTAATTTGAGTTTCACTGGTCTTTATATCGCCAGCGGGGAGTCACCGCATGCAGGGTACCTAGCGATAGAGTTATCGACCAAGAAAACTGTGCCATAGGCAGACTATCCACGTGCGGAGAGTGAAGGGGATACAAGACTTTAAGTAGTTGGTCTTGTAACGTACCTGTGTCCTGCCGCCCTACAGCTTGGGCAGACTGTCCGCTAGCAACGCATATAGAGAGCACCAGTTGCTTGCCAAGGTTAACGTCGAGTGCACTCAGGTCCGGCTTCCATGGCCACTGCGGAGTTCCGCGAATCGGACGAGTGATGGTTGCTTAGGTTGCTATGGGAACGTACCTGCATTCCTCCCTGCAGATTAGGCTGGCTATCCTGCCGCGCACGTAGAATAGTCAGCGGCATGCCGAGGCCCACATGAGGTGTCCATCCAGGTTCGGCCTCCACGGTCTCCATGGAGCTCTGAGACGCGTACGAGTGTTATAATAATTTGTGAGAAAATCGTTCAAATTTAAATTATTACATGGAATTTGGAGCTGCCAATCGGTGTGGCTATTCCAAAATCCTTTACCTTATACTTGATATTTACACATATGGGAGCTGCTACCCCTAGTTAGCAAGGAAACTTGCACAACGGGTCTGCTGACTGGTGGCGCCAATCCGAACAATTTACCTATTAATACTTGACTTTGTCATAAATTGGTGCCTACACGTTCCCTATATGAGAGGTTGCTTAGGTTTCCATAGGGAACGTGCAAAACGGCGACGTTGCCAGCTGTTGCGGCCAATCCAAACATTTTACCTAAGAATACTTGGGTTTTACGTAAAGGTGTCTGCACGTTCCCTAATTGAGGTTTCTTTCCATAGAGAACGTGCATAACGGCAATTCTGCCAACTGTTATCGAGTTATATAATAGTCATTTATAGGTTTGTCATGTTGTGTGATGTACCTGCGCTCTTCCGCCCGGTAGCTTAGGCAGGCTGTCCACCAGCAGTGCGTGTAGCGTAGCGAGCTGCTTGCCGAGGTCGACGTGGGGGGCCCACTCTGGGTCGGCCTCCACGGCCTCCGCGGAGCTCTGCGAGGCCGACGAGTTGCGGTTGCTGCCGTCCTGGGATTGCTCTTGTGGACGCATCTGAAATTGGCAATATATGTCTTTAATGGTGTATTTTAATTGTATAAATAATTAATTTGTAATTATAATAGCCGTAACCTTCCAGTTTAAGCTGTCTCTCCACAAGAGGAGTGGAGAGAATTAGCCAATCGGAGGGGATTTGGGAAGCCCAATGGAAGTGCATTTAAATTTGAGGAATGTGATCACTCTCGATCCATTTTACACATCTCCGCCCGTAAATACGGTCGTTTAGCCGATACAACAATTACAACGTAGTATAAAAAAAAGTATAAATATATCCCTTATAAGATTGCCGTTGTACATAAATATATTGTTTCGAATTTTTGATTTTCTTTATTACATGTATGTATGGGCCTAGTCCCAAATAAAGCTCATGTAGGTTATGGATACTAAACGACCACATACATAACTATACGAACGATACGAACTTTTGAGAGATACGAGTAAGTAATTACTTTAATACAGATGCGAGTCGTATTGGTACTTATCATAATTAAAATGTTAGGGTGACTTAAAAATATATCTCCATACTACAAGTCCCGCTTTGTAATAATATAATAAAGTGTGAAAATCGTGTTTAACCATTTCAAATGGTTTCGTCTGAAAACAATCTATTCATGTCATCGAACTTGACAACACAAGTTTTTTTTGTGATTTGTAGAAGTTCAATTTCGAAAATAGTTTAAAAATATTTTTTTGTTTTATCAAAAGTCAAGTGCAGATTCAACCAAGTATAAAGTTTCTTACCGAAATAGCCCTGAGGAACGCCTTCATATTAGGTGCCTCTTGTTCCAGAAAATCGTTCAGGAACTCCATGAAAGCCTCCTTGCCCTGGAATCGTGTGAAGTTGGCCAATGTCTGAAGAGTCTTAGCGACCAGCGTGAGGTTGCGGGCGGCCCTCTCGTTCGGGTACTCTGAAAACCAATGGAAAACGTATATTAGTAAACATAAGTGTTCACGCCTGCACCAGTAGATGGCGCTGTAATCAAAGTAAAATATTGTTGAGCTCAGATAAGTTCTTACCGTGAGTAATCCCGAACAGACTCGGTGACAAAATCGCCGGACATAGGAAGCGGAGGAATATCGACGCGCTTATCAAGTTGTCCGAAATGTCTTCGCGGCCCATTGCTATTAGTCTGTAAACAAGAAAAATATACGGCTTGAGGCGCCATCTATTGACGAGTAGTAAAACTATTTTTGGTCTTCACGTAACATTTATTTTTAGGAATTTTATATTATTGTCGGTATTATTCTGTGATTTATAAAATAGAACTGTAGAATAGAAATATCGCAGAAGATTATACATAATAAAAAAAGTGTATTTCGCAGTGTGCAGCAGCACGCAGTGAGTAAAATTATAAGATCGCAAAGTCGCCACGCTGCAGATTCAATAAAAAATAACACAACATAAACAATAAAAATATACACAAAAAAAATCAATCGCCACATCCTGCAGAGAACCTTAAAACGGAAACGTCACAAATGTCAACGTACCGTATATCCTGTAATCTTCCACTGCTCTCCGATCTTCGATTCTGGAATCTTCATCTCTTCAAACAGGACCTAGATAACAACGATTTTAAACAGGTCGTACCTCTCACGGAACGTAGCGAAGCAGTCTCTAAGCGGTGGTGGGAACCTCGGGGCCGAGCCAGCGATGGCCCGCCAGGCCAGCGTCACTGCCTCTCTGAGGGCGGTTTGTTGCCTACGGAGCGCCGCTGCGTTGCCGGCGCGCAAGGGATCAACTTCACACTCGGCGGCGCCGGGCCCGGCGGCTGATGCTACCGCCTCGCTTAGTGTGTCCTGTCGGCAGTAGAAGTTATATGTGGTCCTGATGTATCGACAGTGGAATTTTCGATTCGCAAGGACACAGGATGGTAAAAGACAGAGGTACTTCTTCGACATGTGAATCAATTAGAGCAACCAATTTATTAAAAGATATTTTATATTATTTTTAACCCAATGAGTTCCTGGTGCTAGTCAAGGTTAGATTTTCTGACACAAACTATTATAACAAAATTATACAGTAGATATTACAATATAGAACGGTTGCACTACGAATTTCAAAAAATAAGCAACAAACATATACCAGATAAGGTAATTATGATCAGAATGCATAGAATTGGTAAAGTGACACAATGAGTTTGTCCTTGTCTATGAAAGAAGCTGCTAAAATAGATGGTATATACATATATATAACAATCAGTGATCACTCCCAATACTAATGTAAGTATGGATATTTTTCAAATTGAGCATATGTTACTTAAACAATATTGCTCTATTAACTACGAGTATGTACTCTCAGAGGCAACTAATAAAGTGTTTTTTAGTAACAGAGAGCACTTAATACAAAACGTCGGTTGAAAATTCACAAAATAACGATGTCCATCCATCACCATACTTTCAATCGTACCTGTAAATACTGGTCGCCAACAAGCTTGAGATACGCCTCCATACTTTTGGTCGCTAGCGAGTTTCCACGGAACGTGAGCGAGTGGTCGCCGGTCCGACGGACGTCCAGGGCGACCACGTCGGCCAGGTAGCGGGGCGCCAGGCCGACCCCGGCCATGCAGAGGACTAGGGCACAGCCGATGTCTTCTTTCGCCTTCACGCCTGAAGAAATAGTATATTACTGCCGAGGCCGGGAAAAGTCAGTTCGTGGATGAGTATGATTTTGAAGGACGAGGCGTAGCCGAGTCCTTCAATAATACGAATCTGCGAACTGACATTCCCGCCGAGGCTTGTATAGTGCTTTTCTCCAAATATGCTTGGAAATAATCACCAATCTACATTTTAATTTAATGTATCAGGACCATGAAGTTCATTTGGTACTTATTTTTTTTAGGAATAGGAATAAAATTTCGGGTCCGAATCATATGTTTGATTTAAAACAAAATATATGAATAAGAATTAAATATATATGAAAACACAATAACAAAAAATATGCACATAGGTAGGTAATTATAAATTTTAGTTAAATGAACAACTTCTAAACACACTGTTTTTTTAGAAACCATACCATATTTATCATTCGGAGAAGATCATAAGTTCAAAATAACTTTTATATTGATTTGGACACAATCATTTCTGTTTTATTTTTTATTTGTTTACGTTTGGTACACTTATTAATTTTCAAATCACTCATTAAATATCATCATATTATTAAAATTAAAACTGTCGTGAGAAATCTCTAATAAATAACTAAGAATCATGAAAATAAATTAACCGCATATAAGATTATTATTCAAATTGTTTGTCCGTTATTCGAAATTTGTCGACATTTTAAATACATTGACAGTAGCAGAGCAAAAAAATGTTCAGTGCAAGAACTAAACGCAGAGAACAATTAAAAAGTTTATTATAGTTTTTATTTTTTAAATTTAGTGGACAATTGGCTATGGTATGGTGAATTATCAAAGTCTTTGAAAAAATTAAAAGTAAAAATGCAGTAACCGACCAAATTAAGATTAGGTACCCTAATTTGTATGAGACGTTATAAACGGAAGGTGTGTTTTTTACTTAATCGCCTTATTTAAATAATATTGATTTCCCGGCTAAGGCCAATAATATATATTTTTTTTAATTTTCATTAACGTCTTCTAAATATAACGAACGATTTCGCGGTCCAGTTTTACTACATTAATGGCAACATTTCCAAGCAAGTTGGAGAAAATCATGTTTATTACATTTATCCGTTGGTTGTAACTTCTCGGAAGACATTGCACTACGGCGTTTTGTTTGAGTTCCTTTCAATATAAGAAAGAATGCTTTATAGATTGTGCTCGTGACTTCAACTGCGTGTTTTTTAGCGCAAATAATGTTGCAGCGTTTAGTTGATAAAAATGTAATTTTCGGAAGTACACTTAAAAAATGATATTTATTACTTCGGAACACCCAAAACTTCCGAAGATTAATTTGTCCGAAAGACTCCGAAAGTTATTTTTCTGTATGACAATATTTTTTGTGGATGTACGCAATATAGGCATGGGTTCTCATCAGAACGTAGTTTTTGTAATTACAAAAAATCGGAATAATGATGAATTCGGGCAAATGAAACGTCGGAATTATGAAGTGTAACCGAATATAATTAATGTTTAGTAGCCATAGTAATATCCAATTTTGTTTAAATACACATTAGATGCGTATTATGTTTAGGATTGCTTTCACTGTACTGAATTTCAAGTTCCTGGATGTGGATGCCGGCATCTTCGCAAAATGGCGTATAAAAAGTTACACTACTCGTCGTTTGAGGGCGCTGAAGTCATTAAGTGAAATATTTGCCCCTAGATGGCGCATGCATGCACGTTGTTATCTTTACACAGCACGCGTGTTCTTTCCCATTGCATTAAAGTTTAGATGCAAAAGTTTTGTTATTTATGGATGAACATATTATAATTATAAATTTTAGTGTGCTCTATTTCTTATGCGCTGAACAACCATTTCCCCATCCATCAAAACGCAATAAAGTATTATTAAATGTAAACGCATACACAGAACGAGTTCTTAGTTCGGTCATTCAACTTTTGATCAAGAAGTACGTATTGTATTATTACAAACCAGCAAAATTAACTATTGAGACTACATCACTAGCATGCACTTATATTAGTATTTCGTCAACGGGCATTTATAATATATATAATTATCTTAGTTTTTTTTAGTGTATCTGTATTCGACACTCACCAATATGTGGTTCGAGATGTTCGCAAAGCTTCTTATAATTCTTCTTTAGATAATCCAGGAACCTGGCGTAGTGGTCCAGTGGGAGCACTTCCACGCTCTGATAGCGGCACTTTATACGGAGGGCGGGGGTCGGCGGCGGGGGGGCGCGACCACCCGGGGACTGCGGCTTGTCGCCACCGGAGAGTGGGTACCACCGCTCGTTGAAGTATCTGCATGATACGTCGCTGACCGGGATGCGAACTGTTCCTGTGAATTGAAGGTTTAAAGGCATGTCCTTCAATTTTGTCGGAAGGGCGGATGTTCTCATGAGCAAGGATCGGTAGCCAGCGTGTGATACGCGGCAAGACTTAGCAATAAAACTGAAAGGATAAGGTGTATAGTTTATCAGAAATCCTAAATTTATGTAAACTGGCACAATTGACAAAGAATCTCGAATTCTTTAATTTATTATAAGTTGTACTTCACTAGTGCCATTCTCGCAGTATGTGCTCATAAAGAATCAAAAGGCCTACCGTTTATGAATACATAAATTAGTTTGTTTTACTGACAGACATTAAATCCATAGTAAGTATTTTTCGTTGAAACCGTTAACCCTTTGGAATTGTTATAAAACATTCCTAAAGTAACCCAATAACCGGTTCCATATCAACCATTACAAAAAACAAAAATATTCGTAAATGATTACTTTTCACCTCACCTGCTCAATCAAACATGCTGATTTTGGAGCGAGAGTACAAAGTAACTTCTTGGCGTGCTTCCGGAGACGTGGGTGAGCTAACTCCCGCAAAGACGACCGATCTTCCTACAGATGAACGGGATTCACATCACTTACCGACAAGAGCGTGTTTGTCCCGCTTGCGGCTGCGGCGCTCCGGCTCTCTGTACACGTTCACGTTGATAGTCCGTATGGGCTGCAGCCCGTTGAACTCGTACACTTCGCCCCAGAAGCAAAGCTCCGATTTCTGTTTCGATGACGACCTGCCAATGACAAGGGGTATTCAGATGTAATTAAACAATACGCTGCTGTTGTCAGTCAGGTGTGTAAGCGCTCCCGGAGATACTGAAGGCATGCATAAAGTTTTATCTTTCTATCCTCACTCCAAAAAAGCGAAAGAAATCTATAGTTTAGTATAGCAAAAACAGAAACTCATATTTTGGTTAGGCCAATTATTAATAAACTGATTAGGCTTATAATTAATTAACATTTTCCACGTCAGTAGTGTAAACTATTAGGGCCCTCATCCACCAGGCTCTGTTGATTGGTATAAAAATATAAGTATTGAATATGTATATAGAAACTCATATGAACTTAATTACAAGTATATAAGTCACACTTTTATACAGGTGCAAACTTCAAATACCTGGATGTGCCGCGTAGGTGTTATTTAATAATTTTTGTTAACGTTCATTACTGTACTCGAAGGAAATAGGTAAGTACGTCAGAATTTATAATTACGGTAATGAATTCTCATTAACAACCGATAATGAACTACGTCACGCGTCAGCTCGCAGCTGCATTTTGGGGCTCGATTTTTGTTTACCTGCTATAACCCATAACGGATCATTCATTAGATAACAATTTCATGGGAACAATAACCAGGACAGGACCTAATGAGTAACAAAATACTATTCACGATTACTTAGAAAGCGGGATGGACGCAGCTCACAAAGCACAAGAGCGATGGAGGTACCGTTTACTGGTACTGGATTCCCTAACATTTAACAATTGGTCTATAATTGTACCTAAATGTGCCCACACATCGCTGACATATCACTCGACTAGAAACAAACGAGTGGGTGCACCTTCACAGTCCAGCGGTCCATAATGATTGTACCTACTAACTATAATTGCAGGATAGTTTGTATTGAATAATAACTGCCTGACTGCTTAATTTAGGACACCATGCACTTGAACATTATTGACATGAAACAGTGCGGCAAGCCATAAGCGGTTTTCATATAGGTATGCTTGTCATTTGCTGCACTATCGAGCGGTGCAGTGTGTTGTACCGGGTGTGGTTTTTTATAGAACCGGATTGCAAAAAAACATTAAATCTGCCGCCTCAGCAACGTGATGCGAGGCAAATGTGAAAACCGCCTAATGGTGTGGAAGAATGAGAAATCAAAAGAAGGAGACACTTAGCGTAAACCGTACTTTAGAGCAACACCTCGCAGCAGTGCGACTCCATGGACGATCTTGGCGTTGAGGAGCTTCAGCATCACGGAGCGTTCGCAGCCACGCAGCCACTGCTCGTTCTCGGGCTTATGGTGTAGGAGCGAGAGGGGAAAGACTCACCGCGCTTAGAGCGTGTCGTCGAGCAGTATTCTGCAGTAGTACCGCTTCTTAGGCGGTACGCTTTAGCCTCGAGCAGCTCCAGTTTCACGAAGCAACGCAACGACGCTCCCATGATCGTACTCAAGCTTATGGTACCTATGGGAGCGAGAGGGGAAAGTCACCTCGCGTAGAGCTTGTCGTCAAGAAGTACCTCGGAGTATTACCGCTTGTTGAGCGGTCCGCATTGGCCTCGAGCAGCTTCAGTTTCACGGAACGACGTTGCGACGTGTCGCCTACTCGTTTTCAAGCTTATGCTGTGGGAGCGAGAGGGGAAATCTCACCTCGCGTAGAGCGTGTCGTCGAGCAGCACCTCGCAGTAGTACCGCTTCTTGGGCGGTATCGCCTTGGCCTCCAGGAGCCACAGCTTCACTGAGCGCTCGGTACGGCGAGTCCGATGCTCTTCCGGTCGCGAGGCTTGCCTCAGGCTGGACAAAACAAGATATGTATAGGAGACGATAAATAACAATGACAATGTCAGTAATCACTAACCTGCTGTTTGCAAAAGGTGTATCTGTGACTTGTCAAGAAAAAACCTACCATGGGTATAAGGTAAATGTTCCAGGGTTTGACATCGACGAATACCATCCCTAAATAGTTGGTAGACTAAACTTTATTTCATAGCAATATCAATCGTATTATTCCATCACATTCCAAATCAAATGATATCTGAAGTTCCTTGCGCGAGGCGCAAGTGGAAAAAACGCCCAATACTTCTCGTACCTATTTAATTGTTATTTGTTACGGGCCTACCAATCGTATTTTTCAACACATTCCAAATACAAATCTGACCTGTAACTTCCGTGTGCTAGGCGCAGACGAGAACAAGTGAACAATACTATATTTAGTTGTTTCGGGCCTAACACACGCCTAACAACGGCCTAAATTCCAAATTCAAATCTCACCTGTAAATCCAACGGTCGCGTTCCTTGCGCGATGCGCAGGCGAAATACCGGGGCGCCCGATTTTCAGCGCTCAGTGCGAAACAGTGCGGTCTACCCAGCACAGATGAATGCAACGCACGTATTTCAACCTGCACAAATACACGTATGTTAGGAATGAACATCCTATCAAAGGTAAATCGAGAATTCGCTTTTGCAAGCTATTAACACGTTGGGTTGGGGTGAAAGGATTAAAGGATTTCCAAACTACTTTACTGTCGATGAATTGCTCCACAGACCACTTACGCACAGGAAATAGGTAAGTATTACCTAATATTTGAAGGTTAGATACAATTGCCTGGGTCACGAACACGAAGCCTCTCTGCCTCACTCAGCGGCCCAAAACAGATCTTTATTCGCATAGCAGTAAGGACTTGACACGATATAATTGGCCACTTGGACTGCTTGGTCATATTCACTGTACGTGTGAAAACTAAACGAGAACCATCTAACCCGAGGTAAACAAATCACATCAAAAGTAAGATATAAAAGCCGAACTTACCTGATTGGGTGGCCCCAAATCCATGGTGGAGACAGCAGGAGATTGCGCCGATAACAGGCTTTCGTGCGATCTGGAACAATACAAAAAATTGGTAAAAATTGGAGATGGTTCTAGTCACTAACTAGTCCGGAACGCCGACTGACTATAAAGTCGACTTATCGGCAATTCTAAAACCGATTAGTCGGCAAAATCCATAATAAGCTGTTTAGAGTTGGACTGACTATTATGGATTTTGCCGACCTGTGAACGGTAAAGACATGTTTGTCAAGCTACGAGTATAAGTGCCAAAATTCGGCGCGGTGTCGGTCGACAGAATTGCACGTCAGATGCAATCGTACATCGCAGTGATTGTCAAAGTTGTAAGCTCTAATTATCTGATAGATTAATTATGTAGTACCTTGGTTGTACCTATAAAAAACCTGGTCCAGTTTAAAACAGTTCGCCATATATAATAGCTGAACCGTGTTTTTTACGATAGTCAAGCATTTGACCTTGATTACACCTGACGTTTACTGACAATAAGGCCTAAGATGGAGCATGCTAACTTAGAAAATGCCTATCCACTCTCGATTTGAAGTGATCCATACTCCGACAGTAAGTTATTTAGCTTCTAATCCTTAAATAACAATCAAGTCTCTAAGTTCCAAAATACTTCTTCAAGTGCCTCTCCATTACTCAAGGTTGGCAAAATAGGCGCATTCTTAGACGTCGTGTTGCGAGCCCACGATAATCTATAACCAACTGAAGGTTTTTTTTTTTTTTTTTTTATTTTCTTTGCTTGCGGGCCCGTAGGGCCCTTTGCACTGCTTTATACTGACGCGGCCCGCCCTTTAGGGCGGGCCGCCGAGATTTGACTTAACCTAATCTTATATACTAAAAACTAACCTACGAGCCGGGAGTGTTTGGAACTCACAGCTTTTTCTGTGGTGGCTGGTCTGCGGCAGCAGCGGCCGGCGCGGCGGAGCCGCGGCGGCTGGTGGTGCCGAGGGTTGCGGCAAGTTATGAATCCTTGTGTTTCCTCGTGGTCTCCCAATGGGGAGCTCGGGAGAAATAGCGAGCTCTCGCTGCGTGTACAGCAGGAGCGCCGGGTCTCTGTTTCTTGGGGGGCTTCCACCTGGTGTGCTTCCTGATGGAAGCCCTCCAAGTTTGTGTTGGTGTACGCGTATTGTATCCAGCCGCGCTGGGGTGTAAAATATGTGTGGTGTGTAAGGGCGTAGGCGCGGGCGCGGGCTCGGGCGCAAGTACGGGCTCGGGCTCAGGCGCGGGCGCGGGCACGGGCGCGGGCGAGTTACTGGTATCGTCCTCGGCAGGTGAGGTGATTCGTTTAACGGGTTTGGGGCCAGGTGTCGATTTGCTAAAATCGTCATCTGACTCCTCGTCCGTCCAGTAATTTGTTTTGATCATGTACGATGGAGGATGATCATGGTAATGTTGGGCTAATTTGTTACGTCTGTCCGTCAGTATGTGTCTAGGTCTACGATCCTTAGTAGGCACATCTGGGGCTGGAGTATATTTTACAGCGTTAGTTATAAGTGGGTTTTTGCTGATTTCCGCCTTGTCGAAAAACCTTTGCGAGCAGGTTTTGAGCCAGGTTTGAACTGGCTCAAGGTGGAGGTCACGGTGTAGGTCCGTGTCTCGTACGAAGGGCGGAGCTCCTACCGCATTGCGGAGAAATCTGCTCTGCAGCACCTGTAGGGATTGGATCCTGCTAGGTGCTGCGTGAGCGAATGCGGGGCTCGCGTACGAGAACACGGGCCGTATGCAAGTTTTGAAGATTGTGAGCTTGTTTCGACGTGAAAGTTTGCTACTGCGGTTTAGAAGGCAATGGAGTCTACTGAGATAGAAGAGAGAGCGATTTCTTACAATTTTGATGTGCCTACTAAAATTAAGGCGCCGGTCAAGGATGACGCCTAAATAGCGCGTCTCGTCTACCCACGGTATGGGTCTATTAAATAGGCACGGTTGTTTGAAGGTTCGGACGAACGCAGGGTAGTCGCCCCTTCGGGAAAATAGCATTGCCGCACTTTTGTCGGGGTTGACTTCAACCCTCCACCGGCGACACCAATCACCTAGGTGATTTAGTGCCTCCTGTAGGCGGTTCGTCAACAACCGACGGCGACGGTGGGAAACATATAAGGCGGTGTCATCTGCGAATAAGGCATAATTGACACCGCGAATTTTGGGAATGTCGTTAATGTATAACGAGAACAAAAGGGGAGATAGAACGGAGCCTTGCGGCACTCCGGCTCGTATGGGATGGCGGTCCGAAAGAGAGCCTTCGACTTTGTACCTAAAGCCTCTATTGGATAAGTAGTCTTGTACCAATAGTACAAGACGGTCTGGCACGTCGTAGTTGTACAATTTGTACAACAACCCGACATGCCAGACCTTGTCAAAGGCTTTAGCCACATCGAGGAAGACGGCGCCTGTAGGTACAGGCTTCTTTCGCCCCGTCAACCCCTCGAGAATATTTTCGGTGATGCGGTACACCTGATGAGTACTGGAGTGTT
Organism: Apotomis turbidana; assembly: GCA_905147355.2. NCBI lineage: Eukaryota > Metazoa > Arthropoda > Insecta > Lepidoptera > Tortricidae > Apotomis > Apotomis turbidana. The sequence goes on along the minus strand of LR990280.1, from coordinate 52,089,976 downwards.
CTGCTCGAAAGCCAAACTGCTCGTCGACAATGAGGCCCGCTGAGGACACGTGGTCCATGATGCGGGCCTGGACAATCCGCTCAAATACTTTCCCCATAGTCTTTAAGAGACTAATGGGGCGGTAGCTGGAAGGGTCTGGCCTTGGTTTACCAGGTTTGTGAATGCCTATAACAACCGCCTCCTTCCATGCGGAGGGAAACTGGCAGTTGCATAGGGCACTATTGAAAATAGAGACGAGAGAGGATAGTACCGAATTGGGCATTAACCTGAGCATCTTGTTCGGGATGCTGTCCTCCCCTGGTGCCTTTCTTACTGAAAGCCTCTTGACCAGAGACTTAACCTCGTCTATTGTTGCGATTTTAATGGGTAAGCTTGTTGGGGGCGAAGACAAACGCCTGGCTACCTCGCTTACCACCGTTTGGTGGTGCTCACAGTCTAGAGGCTGGAGGCTGGGAGAGCACTGCTTCTCCAGCGAGACCGCCAGACATTCAGCCTTCTCCTCATCCGTGAATGCCAGTGAAGCTGAGTCAGGAGCCACAAGTGGGGGCATCGCCACCACGGAGGGATCTTTTAATTTACGAGCGAGCTGCCAGAAAGCGTGATGATGTGGCGTGATCTCCTCCATGGTGTCATCCCACTTCTGACTCCTGAATTGCTTCATTTCTCGTTTCAATTTAGTTCGCAAATGGTTTAGAATGTTCTTGTTTTCGGGGCATGGATACTTATCGTAATTATGAGTTGCGCGGTTCTTTGCCTTCACGAGTTCGCTCAGGCTGTGCGGCAGGCGCCATCTTTGGCCATCATCCGCCGGGCCCTCGACTGAGCATTTTGCCAAGATGCCTTGGAGCGAGCCCGTGAAGGTTTCGACTGCTTTGTTAGTCTCGCTCGGGCCCATAAGGCCGGGGGGGACCAGGCTGAGTAAAGCGTTGTCATCTTTTTTGTTTAGTTCCACTCCAACCTGGTCCCAATCGACCCTACGCACCGTTTGAGGCGGAAGGTCACAAGGGGGACCGAGTTTGATAAGTACCGGTCGGTGGTCCGACGTAAGTTCGTGGTGAACTTCTATGTGGTAGAACCTTAGGCCCACCTTTTTAAGAATGAAGATATCAAGAATGTCCCCCTTCTGACCCTTTATGGTCGGAATTCGTGTTGGTTCAACCGGGGCAATGAGGTCCGCGTGTAGTGATCTAAACATGGTGTAGAGTAACCTGCCATTTCGATTACTCACCCGGCAATTCCAGGCTTCGTTCTTTGAGTTGAAGTCGCCGGCCAATATGACCGACTCGTCCAACCCAAAGAGAATTTCCAGGTCTTTTTTGAGAATTTCTTTGCCAGGTGGAAGATATACAGAGCACAAGGTGATGGGCGCATGCCCCATCATTGCCAACCTAAGTATCGAGACTTCTAAGTTAATTAGCCCAGGAGGCGGGTCCACTGGAGAGCAGTGAAGGGCTGCCTTATAGTAAATTAAAGTGCCCCCTAGACGGCCACTAGTGCGGTCATTCCGCACTACTCTGAAATTGGCGATCTTAGGGTCGCGCATCCTGGGCTTGAGGAAGGTCTCCTGCACCATCAGAATATCAATATGATATTTCCTTAGGTACAGGGAGACCTCCTCTTTTTGGTGAGCGAGGCTATTGGCGTTAAACGTCGCCAAAGTTAGTTGTGATGGCTTAACTCTGCTTGTGGGTGTATTATCCATTAGTGGGGTTAAGTTGCTTTAGGTTCCTGAGTAGCTGCGCATGTTGGTGCAGTGCAGTGAGCTGATCTAATTGAGAAGTGGCACCACTCAGCTTGGTGGCTAGTGTGCACACTTCGTCAATGTCTATTAAATTGGCTATATTTAAGATTAATTGCATGCTGGACCTAAGGTCACCAACATGCGCAGCCTGATTCTGTGTAGCAGTATTATTATTGGCAGAACCGGAGAAGATAGGTGCTGTGGTATTTTTAGAATAATTTTTTGAATTATTTTTATTAATTTTTGGTGGTGAGGGGTCCAACCCCACCCACGTTCCCCTTTGGTCAAAATTTGGTGGTCCACCTTTGTTGTTTAGGGGAGGGCGGTTATTATTATTTGCAACTGTGTTAGCGTAATTTTTATTGCTTTTATTTGCAGGTTTTATTGCAGCGGGTGCAGCGGGGGCGCGTTGGGGTGCACCTTGTGCACCGTGGGCCGGTTTTTCGTACAAGTTACCCGTGACGACTGCGGCGGCGGCAGCTGGCCCCACCGAGGACTTTTTGAGCGGCGGGAACGCCTTTTCGAGGTAACTGCTATTCGTGAACGTGCTCGTACTAGTCAGCTGTGGAGGAGACTGGGAGGCACCCCCCAAGGCGTCGGGATTTACCCCGGCGAAGTCAGGGATGGGGACCGCCCATTCTCCACCTTGGCTGGCTTTATTTTTGTTTCTTTTGTTTTTCTTTTTATTTTTATTTTTATTATTATTATTTCCCGTTTTGTTACGGATCACAGGCATGGATGGGCAGCTAAAATAGTTGGCCCAGTGTGGGCCCCCACAGTTTGCGCATTTTATTGGGATTTTGTCTAAGTTTTCGGCGGTTTGTTCGCAATCCGCAGTGGGATGGGAACCCGCACACTTCCGGCAGCGGACCGGCATTGTGCAGTACTTCTGCGTATGTCCCCACCTTTGACAATTGTTGCACTGGCATGGTCGACCAAAAGTATGGTAGTTGGTAATGCGGAGGCCACTGAGGCCGCAAATCGCTCGTAGATTAAAAACTTGTTTACCTTCTGCTGATCTATCCAGTGCAACTTTCACCGCATTGAAAGTTTCGCGGGATTCTCCCCGTCTCATCCTCTGTACCGAGTGAGCGGGGAGGCCTTGTGCTACAAGGTCTTCGAGGACCTCGTCCTCTTCGATGTTGGTGGGGACGCCGCGGATCATCACGCGCATCACCTTCTCGTTTTCCATGGGAAAAGTGTAAAAATCAGCACCAAGTAGCTGGCGCCACTGCCGGAACTGTTCAATATTTTGTGTGAATACCTCAGTGCCATGAGTGTGCTCCTTAGCCTTTAGGAAATGTAGGCCCATGTTATAGGCTCTTTTTGAAATTTCCGTCCATTTAATATGAGCCCCGATCACAAATGGCGGTGGTTTTATAATACGCGGGGAGTCCTCGTTATTATTGTTATTTGTGGAGACGTGCCGGTCGTCGCCGTCGGTACGAGTATTATTTAAACTTGGAGTTAGGATTAGTTGCGAAGAAGCGGGCGCCGCGGGCCCTGCCGCACCCGACTGCACATTAATTGACGAGTTTAAGTTTGAGTTAGGCCCTTTCGGTCCTGTGGTGTTAGGGTTGGGCCCCTTGTGCCCATTTACATTGTCGTTATAATTTATTGAATGAGAGCCGAATGCTTCTCCGGTTCTGCCAATTTTCCCCTTAGAATTTCTTATAGTGATACTTTTCCGGCCCGGGGAGAGCGGGGGGGAAGGGGTGGGCGTATCCCTTTTGCGCTTATGTTTGCGTTTAGCTTTAACTTCTATGAACCCTTCATTATCCGAGATGACAGATTCATACTCCATTTCGTTTGCTGTATGGTCGGAGTCAATTAAGCCCCGCCCCCTCGCACTACCCGGACTGGCGAGGGAGTCCTCCCGGGAGGGCCCCTCTACGGAGCCAACGGGTGAGACAAAATTATTTGTCGTGTCAATTGTAAGAGTCTGTGGTTGTGTAATTGGACAAACCTGACCAAGTTGTAGTACCGAGTCCTGGGTACGCTGGCCCAGGGTCAGCTGGGTGTCCACGGCGGTGGCGCCGCTCAGCGGGGAGGGCGACCTCGGAGCCGTGTCGAACACCACAGCCGCGGTGTTGGTGTTCTTGGGTATGTACGGGTAAGGCCGGGCTCGAACCGACCTGTCGATGCTGCCATGGTGAGGCCCAGGGCCTGCCCATGGTTTAGTCAGAAAATCTGACGGGGTACCTGGATGGGCCTCGGCTGGCGAGGGCCCGGTTTTTTCCAAATCCGGAGTGTGGAGCTCCCGTTCGGGCATCGGCGTGCATGCGAGCTCCGCCGCTGCCGCTCCTTCCTCGTGGAGAAATTCCTCCCACAGACGTGGGTTTTTCCTCAATATAAATGACACAAAGGCCATAAGGTCCTTGGACTGATCGTCACTGTTCGCACTGTTTGCCATGGTTACAGAGTTATAAGCGTCCGCACTAGTACATGGCAAACCTAGGGGCACTATAAAGTCACTGTCTTTGTTTATTTTCGTAATATTACGTAACACACGAGAATGTTGCGCAATGACACTAAAAGTTGCGTAATGCACTTGCAAACACTGCACATGCACTCAACCCATACGGGGAGGCACGGCTAGGCACTGAACACGCGGCGCAGCGGCAGGGCCGCGCGCGGTTGGAGGTAGCACTGCGCAGGGCGCGAGTTGAGTTTGACCTTGCGGAGCTGCAGACGACGAACGTGCGCTCGACGCAAAGGGCGGAACGGAACAACGTCTTTTCTTTTTTTTACCAACTGAAGGTTGGCGGTCAGCTTCTTAAATGTTTCCTTGTTTAACCAAGTAGGTAGCAAACAAGCTGCAGAAGTGCTTATTCAGCTCAAATTAGCAGTTGGGTTGTATATGCGCTTCTGCAGCTTGTTTTGCTACTTGGGAGCGCCAATCTGAACAGCTTCTCGAGGATCTAAATCCATGTCTCCCTGATATTTCGGAGACATATATGACATCAAAAACACTACAATAAACAATTATTTTTATTAAAACAGTAACGTCTGCTAACGTAAACCAAATGTTTACAATGAAGCGAAAAATGCGGTACGATGCCACGCATGTAGAAGCAACTGGTTGAAAAATTCAATGGCTATCGCATCAGGTTCGATGGTCCAATAGGTTGCCAAAGTGGGCCCGAAAAGCCGTTGGGGACGCAGGTTCGAACCCCGCCTGAACTGTTGAATTTTTCAATTTGTCGCTTCATTGTAAACACTAATAAACAAAAATACAAACAACGATGAAGTTATTCGTGTTCAGGTAGCGGGGAAGTAATTAAAGAGCGACCTGTAAATAAAGAGCAGACGGGGCGTGGGGCGACACTCCCATGCCCACGTTACACCGTCTCGCAACGTAGTGGGTCCTGTCACGACATGTCACTGAAACTATATCTATACTAGTTTAAATTGACTACATTTCATATTTGTAGCAGGTGGATATAAATATAGAGATCGAGAGAGTTTTGCGTCGTGTACAGCCTAAAAAATATATTTGAATTTATTTTTGTGTAAAAGAACTATAAGAAAACACATGAAACAACCGAAATCTATGAAAACTATGCCTGTATAGAGTTGTAGTATTCGATCTAATCGTGAAAAAAAAATAAGCTGTCAACAATGGCAAGCTCAACATCATTTGTTTTTTTTTATTAGACTCCAAAACTTTATTACCTTTCCACTGTGTTGCTTTGGAGTTGCTACAAGTTGCAGAATTTTGGGTAAATTTTAATAAATAAATAATAAAATAATTAGTAATCGCAGCAAGAATATAAAAACATGTAGGTACTCACTGTTTTTATATTATAATCGTTCTAAGCGGAATATATAGAAAAGTAATAAAATTGTAGTCTTAAAAATATGAAATGTTAACAATTACATATAAATAATCGGACATCCACACACAAACCGACCTATTACCAAAGTAAGCTTTAGTAGGCTTGTGTTATAGATACCAGACGACTGTAGGCAATATACATATTTACAAATCCATACTAATATTATAAATGCGAAAGTGTGTCTGTCTGTCTGTCTGTCTGTCTGTCTGTTACCTCTTCACGCTTAAACCGCTGAACCGATTTAGATGAAATTTGGAATATAGATAGTTTCAGTCCCGGGGAAGGACATAGGATACTTTTCATGCCGAATAAATGTAGTGTTCCCGTGGGATGAGCGGGTAACACCGCGGGGCACAGCTAGTGCTTTATAAGGGTAAATAATTGTGTGATGAACCCGAATATTTGTTCTTGGTTCAGAGATGTTGTAAGTACCTATTTATTTATTTATATGAGTATGTATATTAACGTCAATTAGTGCCCATAACATAAGCCTATAAGAGTTTAATTTGGGACTATGTCGACTTGGGTGAGGTTGTCTAATACAGTCCGACCAAAAAGAGTAGAAATTAAAAAGTGCCAATACTGTAGTGTCGTCCCTTTCTAATCAATCTAAGAAAAGAAAACGGGGACGACACTACAGTATTGCCACTTTTTAATTTCTACTCTTTGTGGTCGGACTGTACTTACAAATGTTTCTCGTATTTAATATTGGCATCACGTTTGTTATCTATTTCACGAGATATTCACAATTCGAAACAATAGTGCTAAAAAAAACTAGCGCTGCATGATAAACAAATGGCGTACCTCCAAAACAGATTTATGAAGTTAACAGGCATGTCATGTCCTCGCCTGAAAATACGCGGGTTATATTAGCATGAAATGGACACAAATGAACCGCATTGAAACCTAACTTAATTAGTCCCCACGTGAGGCTTTATGGGATACAGAGTTAGTTTCTACATTGCTGCATTGTCCAAGTGAACCAATGTGTACTTATACAAGTTTCTGGCATCGGAAATTTTAGAGTAATATTTTACGCGGCCGGGCGAAGCGAAACTTGTTGGAAGTACCAAGTAACTGCATTAGAGATATAGGAAAGCTTTACTGATATACTTATGCCTATAAAAATAAATATTGACGGACAATCTTACACAAATTGATCTAGTCCCAAATAAGGCAAAACTTGTAGTATGGGTACTAGACAACGATATACATAATATGTATATAAATAACTAATATTCGAGTTCATTTCACTAACATTTGCCCTGGCCAGGATTCGAATCTAGAATCGCCGGCTCAGCGAGCGGTGCAGTACAAACTGCGCTAAGCGCGTCGTCAACAAAATATATTGCATTCACATAAAACTATTTTGAAGCCCGAGGCACGTGTAAGATTTATTTTCAAGATCATAATAAATGTACTTTGAAAACGTCGTACCCATAGATAAGAGTGTATTACTGTCGTACCTACCATAAAATAATCACGTTCTAAGAGCAATTTTACTAGAAATAAGACGTATTCATGCTCCAATATTACAGGGAATTATAAAGCAAAACTGATATGAAATTAAGGTTGAGGCGTCAGTTAGTGCCATGGTTACATCGGCTTTAATATACGAGTATATTCAACTTATCCAAGGAAAAAGATGAGAGAAATGTCCAACAAATATAGATACAAAACAGGTTTGTCTCTAGGCAACCATTTCCAATAATAATATCTGAAGCATTAATCGCGCTTGAAAGTTGTACCATTTCTAACTTGTTTTCTTGTCAGTTTTCTCATTTCCTGCGCCCCGTGATGTCGATGTCAAACGATGTCAAAATATACGAGTGGTTGTTGAAACTAAACTAAGTACAACTTACGTACTTGTTCTTTACTTCGCGTAATATCTGGTATGATCATGCCATATGCCATTTCTTTCCATGCGGCAGTTATTGAATGTCCGCCGAAAGACATCCGACACAGATCGTAATTTGTCTTCCAGTGAAATTGATCAATTTAGGCCTATTGAAAACATACTGTCGCTAAAAAATACCTCAAAGTCCTCAAACAAATAAACATGCACCACATGGCGTTACCGAATTAGGCGAATAATAGTTCCTGTTTTCATAACCAAAGAATACGGAAAAACTCAATTGGGATATTTTATTGTTAAAATCGTAAACTATACGTAAATTTAAGATACTACATAATGCCATCCGTTTACCAATTAAAAACGTTTCATTATTTTTCTCCATGGTAAGTAATTTCTGATAACCTCACAATTGACTTGACTACTACTGCAAAACGGGAAGTATAGAGTCAAAAAAATATATATCAATATTTTTTCACAGGTGTCAAATTGTCACCATCTAATTTTGATTATTGCGGTATAAGAGCCATATTCCCGGAAATGGTTTCGGGATAAACAGAGATCGTATAAAATTGGTATATCCCAATCCTCATTGTTGCACACATTTTTCGGGCATTCAAATGATGCAAGATTTTTGAGTGCTCTATTCGAACCGTTGTCGCAAAATGCTCCTAACTATGAGAAGACTTAATCTATCAGTAGACTTAGTCTTATGACTAGTGGTTAACTCTGACAATAGATGATATAGTAAGTTATGAGGGTAAAAAAGTTATACAGGTTGGCCAAAAATAAAGTACGTTCCTTCACAGGGTAGCTTTTTAAGTCGGTCAAGTTTCCCATGTCATACTTTAATAGCGCGATTCTGAAAATCCGCATTTACCTTCAAGTCATCAAAGCATGAGTCGCCGGATGCGTCTGCGCCTGCACCAGAGCACGGTCTCTCTCCAGCTTGGTGGCAGACTTGGTGCGCTTGAGTGGGTTGTTGCGGAACGAGCGCTTCGAGCAGAAGAAGGAAGCCAGTCGATTTTGAACACCCCTACAAAGGTTTCCCATGTCTTACTTTAATAGCGCGATTCTGAAAATCATTTACCTGGAAGTCCTCAAAGCATGAGTCGCCGGATGCGTCTGCACCTGCACCAGGGCACGGTCGCGCTCCAACTTGGTGGCGGACTTGGTGCGCTTGAGTGGATTGTTGCGGAACGAGCGCTTCGAGAAGAAGAAGGAAGCCAGTCGTGATGGGCTGTGCTGGGCCTGTGCGCCGGGCACGGGGGTGCTGGGCGCCGACCCGCGGCGGCATGCTTTCTCGTATGATGTATCTGTAAGAAAAGGATTGGTTAGGTTTCATACTACACAAGCTTTAGAAGAGGCAAGATCAGAGTTCGTTCGGGCGTGATGTTTCAATAAAAGGTAAGAGTTATCTTATTTTTATTATCTTGCGCATTCTATTATAAGTACGTACGTATCTAATAGGCCCTAACTTACGTAATAATAATAATTCCCATATACAACGAACAATCCCATCTTTAAGCGTTGCAATGGCTAAAAGTAAGTAACATGTTTTGACTGCTTTCTTCATTTTTTATTGTGTAACCATGTAAGTTGTGCATATGAATAAAGTCTTTATCTATCTATCTATCCAATTTTGATTCATATGAATGTAAGGTTTTCCGCATACAAACTCTTATAATAATCAAATTCATTAATATATTGCTATAACGCCATACTCACACCATGCATGACGCCTCTAATCTTTAGAAAATAATCATCAACATTTATAAATTAAACTCTGTGTAGGTACGCAAGATTCGAAATACAGATAACAGAAATCCTGGAAAGGGGACATTGCAGTCCCCGTCTGTCCTTTTTTGTGACCTTAATCATTTAGCTTGAGAATGACTCACTGCACATGGGCCTGTCGTATCTTTGCAAATCTGTGGTAGCAAAAATGAACTAAGTCATGTAATCATGTTATTTTGTACGATAAAATTATAATAGACATATTTGTATTGCGTGACAGGAGTCGAGGTTGCTGTAACAATTCTCATTGTGGCAAGGTTTTTGTTTATCAAGGACCTCTGTCGTTAAATATCTAGGTATGCGAACATGTACATCTTTTCAGGTTAGAACTTGGCCCGCTTTCTAGTCGAATTTTACAAACAACAAGATTTTACACATAATACTAGACGAGACGTGCTCTATCTTTAACCAAAATTATGCATATTTTACATTTCTGCAAATAAACTGCTATGAAACACACAAAAGTGTTTAATCATTATTTTGAACAACGCAATTGTCTGACAACTCTTATTCCCTTGATTTATTTGTGAATTGTGGGCGAATCTAGAGCAACAGTGTCGCACGTTTATACAAAAAAAAGTGTGATGTTTTTACATGTGCTTAAAGAAATAAACGATTTTCTTTTTGCCTTTCTTTCTCCAGCAGAGCTAGCATATCTCGCCGCGACTTCGTTTGTCGCGCGACTCAGCATCACCTGTCTTGCTCGAACGGTATTGAAAGGAAAGTGACAGAAATTTGTCGCGCAATAAAGTCACGTGTGACAGTTATGCTAGAATTGCAACTACGCTTCGCGACTTGTCGCGCGACATAGGGCTACCCGTCACTCTCACATTACTGCACAGAAAGAGATGGGTGATTATTTCGCGCGAGAAATTATGCAGTGCAGGTGTGCCTCTCCTGCTGCCGTCTAAAAACGGCTCGGCTTTTACTGATGCGTAACGCATAAAGACATAAATATTGACATTGATATGTATATTCCTTATTCCATTGACAGTACTTGTGTGTATGTATGTATCGCGGACAAGTGACGTGTTGTATATGGTGGCGTCGCATCCGGCGGAAGTGGCGCGCACGAGGCCCACGACCGACGTATATCTGATACAATATCAAAACTTCATTCGGTTTTATAATACTATACTATACTATAGGTACAAGCCCGCGACTTCGTCCGTCCATACTCATAAACCGCCGTAAGGAATTAGAATAAAACGTATTTGATTACTTACAGTCCGATAGAAAGTGTAAAAATTAAATAATGACAATACCTACTACTGTAGTGTCGTCCCATTTTCTTAGGTTGATTAGAAAGGGACGACACTACACAGTATTTCTACTTTTTTAAATCGTACTGTACCAGTACAGTGACCCAGAGTGAGTTTTAGCCTCTTTACGCCACTTCTGGCCATCTATTGTCACCAGCCAGGTAAGATTAATAAAATTAAGTGGTAAACATCCTATATCACGTAGATATATGTATAGTTTAACCACACATGATCACGCTTCCATCGTAAATTAAATCCCTTTTTAGGGATGATTTTCGTGATAAATCATGTCCTTCGCGGAATTTAAATATCTATACCAAATTTCATATAAACCGTTCAGCCGTTATTGCGTGGCTGAGTTATTGTAAATAATATTGTAAACATTTTTCTGTGAAATAGATATCTACAAAGCTTTGCGTAGGAGGTTACCTGAAAAGACTTTCCAGTACCTATACACAGAATTATTGAAAACGAATTATGGATATTGATCCTCAGGTCCTTGAATGAATATCTAGCATACGATCGACCGTAGGTAGGGCATATTTTTCTCAGAGCAATGAAAGGAAATTCGAGTAGCTTACCTCTTGGATTAATAAGCTGCTTAGTGATTTTCCCTTTTTTATTATTATATTTCTGATTTATTTTAATATAAGTATTCCATTTCGCAGGTAATAGGTAGGACTGGGTTCCATATGTCTATTTAATTAGGTGAAAAAGTACGCAGACGAAAAAACCAACAATACGATAAACATATTATATTAATACTTATAAAGCCTTAATAAAAAAGACCATGAAAAGTACTTAGGATTAATCCTCGATAGCAAACTAACATGGAAGGCACATATAGCTAAAATAAGGCCCAAAATAACGGCACTAACAGCCGCTATGCGAAACATCTCAAACTGTCTTCCTAAACCAGTTCGTACAAATATCTACAATGCCCTAATTAAACCCCACTTGGAATATCTTGCTGAAATTTGGGGTAATGCAGCAAAGTCCAACCTCAAAGACCTACAGATAGCGCAAAACAAAGTGATTAAAGTGCTATTCAACTACGACTATCTAACACCAACAGAAACACTATATAAAAAAACTGGTCTAATGAATTTAAAACAAATATACGTGTATAAAACATGTCTCCTAATACGCAAAATACTGGATGGTATATAATATACTCTCTGAAATAACGTTTAGCACAAAAAATAACTACCAAAGAATAAAACTCAGAAACGCGGATCAATTAGCACTACGTTTTCCCAGAACTAGATACGGCACCCTAAATTTGATGTACGATGGAGCTAAATTGTATAATAACTTACCTAAAACCGTAAAAGATATTAAACCGATGAATGTTTTTAAAAGCCAATTAAAATCACACGTTATAAAAAATATCACATAATGAATTAACATAAAAGTGCCACTGACACTCATATCAGTCCAAAATTATTCTTAAATGAATAAAATTTCATAATCTTATAATCATCGCTATCGGATCTATGAAAAAAATAATAATAATAACAATTAAACTAATCTAACTACGTAAAAATATAAATTTATATATTATCGTAGTAAAAGTATTATAGGATAAAGTTATATCTTGTTTACATTGCATTACGTTTATACTAAATATATGCATCTCATATATAACATCGAACCGATAAATTAACTACTGTTTAAAAGTATCGTTTAACTGGCCCTTTCAACAAGTCTATCTAGTAGATAAGAATCCGCACAAAAAATATACTCGAATGCATGTCTTTTTCCTGTTACCGATTACTAACCACTTAAAACTAATCCTTATGTTAAGACCATAGGGTCGATTCTTAAATTATATAACTATTATTTCTAACCAATTCGCTCATTTAAGATCCATCTGTTTTATGTAAACATTGTCATATTTAAATGCTTGCTTACTGCGTAAAATTAAATTGATTTTTAGTTATGTTAACTATTTATAAGTTGTCTTGTAAGTGAAATTTCTGTAATTTCTTTAGACAATAAAGTTTCTTTAAACCGAAGCCAAGGTGTACGGTTCACAGGGCAGCATTTTAATAAGATATTAAGAGGCCTTACTCGTTTTAACATTATTTTTTTTTTTCATATTATGACTTTTTTTTGAAGTGAATTCTTTTCCCCGAGTTCTACGTAGTAACATAGCTATTTCATGCAATCGAAAATAAGTTGAAAAAACTAATTTTCCGCGTGGATTTTGCCAATTTCGAGTAGTTTTTGAAACAAAAATTATCAATGAAAAATTCAAACTGTAGGTTTCAAATATATACCAACAAATCCCAATAGCCTATAATAATATGTTAAGAAACATGTTTGATCGTAGAGAAAAATGTCTAAAACAATCAGCATTTTAAAAGGAATAAGGCCTCTTATGATGTTTTAATAATACTCGTAAATGATACAGATCGTGTCTCAATCTCAATATGACGTGACGAGGTGAAAGTAGAATTTATTCCCACGTTATCAAGTAAGTAACAAGACTTAACTTGAATGTATTAAGCAACATCTACTTATTTTATGACAACCGGCAACGGAACACAATTAGTGCTAACGACTTGTTTCAAGTTTTCAACAAGATGAAAGGAAATGGAAAAAAATGCCGTTATAAAATACCTTGATTTCTTACAATAAACACGGTACAGGTACGACAATAAAATTATCGAAACGCCGAGGTGTCATCGGCACTCGCCGCGGTTCGTGAAGCAACAGATGTTTGCGGGAGCTATTAGAGTCGACTTATCGACTACGATTGTAGATAACATCGCATTTATTGAAGTTTCTATACTACATGGGGCCGCAAAGTTGCCAGCTTTCTATCGGGTATATTTTGCAGAATGTGCGCAGGAATTACACGATTCAATTCCGCCATCCTCGTTTCATCATCGGACAACCACTAACCAGGCGGGGGGAGCGATTTCACCCTTATGTTGTCAGTTTACTTATTCGCACGAAGCGATTTGCTTCATCATTTCTAATGCGAATGCTAAGGAATGGAACTCGCTCCCATCGTGTGTATTTCCAGAAAAGTAAAATTGAGTCTCTTCAAAGTAAGAGTGAATAGGCTATTACTGAACCGGCGAGGTACATCCTCGACCCCGTAGTCACATATTATACCATCAGGAGAAACTGAGGTCAATCGCCCGTCGGTTAAAACATATATGTATGTTTTATTAACTAGAAAACATCTTTATTCCGATGTCACTTCATTGGAACATTCCCGTCCCAACTTAATAAGGAATTAGTTGTCCAAATGTCTTGATTCAATTGTGGCATTACAGCAACATAACAGTTAGTTATCATAATATGGTTTTTGTTAGTCAGATATACGATGATGTGTGCCGATTTATAAAGTTTTAGTAAATTTTAGTCATAGATAAAATCTGGATAAGCAGCTAGGGATCCTTAAAGTGCGAGGAAAATCGATTGAAATGACGGATTACATCTGTGACGGCCCTAGCACTTCGATGAATTTTGCTCACATTTTACGAACTCTGTTGGTAAGTCATCACTCATCATTCGTCAATGATCCTACCTATTTAAAACGTATATATTTTACTGCACAATATCATAAACTTCAATATGCATATTTACAAAACGGTACAAGTATAATTATTTTAATAACATCTATATCGACAAAGAGATCCAACATTCGCCCATTGCAAATAATGTGACAGTTTAGTGAACAGAGTAAAACAATTTGACATAGTTTTCAAAACTATAAATAAATAAATATATAAATAAGAAACAAGCATGATATTGGACCATACACAGATATTGGAGTTCATTACACAAATATTTGCCCGCCATTAGTAAGGTGATAGATAAATAAGTAAACAACCATATATTTATTTTGTTTAAGCAACTATCTATGAAAAGTAAGGAGTCGTCTAGAGGGTATAGTACCTTTAACAATTTGGCATATTAAACTGAAAGGAATGGAAATAGCTGTCAAGTGATAAGTAACCGTCGGTTGTTTTGTGATAGCTGTAAATATCCGTGTTTAAGGCGGCGCCGTGAGTGGACCGTTGGCCGCAATCGCTAATTGCACACTCCGATAACGCGGTGATAAACGCCCACGAGGAAGCGATGATAAGTCCGCCTGAATAACTACTGATTTTTTAAAAATAAAAACAGTTTTTGTCATTTATTATGTTATTGTTCTGAAATGTTGAGAAACGGCGAATCGCGAAGTAATTATAGCAACAAAAAGGTTGATGATGAATCGGATTATTTCAGTTATGTCCTCCCCTGGTGAACAAAGTGAATTTAATGGAACAAGTTTTAAACAAACATTTAATATCTATTTGATTAGAGATGTAGGTAAGAGTGGCCTGGTACAAAGAAAGATTTTATAAAAAAAAATATGTTTATTATACCAAGGTACTCTTGCCATTGTTTTCCAAAGAACAATATAAACAAGCGCAAAGCCAGCAGTTGAACATTGAACACTTATTTTATTCGTACAAAAGATTATGCATTATAATTCAAAACTGACGAAGGAAACTAAGCCGCATTTTGTTTCTTGACGTGCAATTAACGAGCATTGTTTTGCAACGTGAGTCGTCAAGAAGCATACGACTCTGAAACAGCGGAGTCATTCATATTAAGGTGCTGCTGGGCTGAAGGACGCTTACTAAGCGCACTTCAACCGCTTCCACGCGTTTCTACACAAACATATTATCTACTCGAGTGCTCTGATACATTAACATTACATAACGGACTGACATAACGTGCTTACTTTCCGTTCACATCGAGAGTATTGTCTGCGAGGGAACCGCAGGCGATTGGTGAACCCTAACAGACTAAACCGTTACGAAAACTATTTTAATTAAGATTAAATCGTTCAGTATCAAAGCTAAACCTATCGAACGATCACGACTCAATATTTCACTGGTGCAACAAGGTTACCGAGCTATTCAATATTACGCAACCATGATCAGGCCACGGAACAACATGGCAATAAATAAGGTTTCGTTAGCGTTGTATAATTATTGATTATAAACCTTTTTGGTTAAATGCGAGTGGCTTACCGGAGTGCACGGCGACGTCATCGTCTACGTCGAGGTATGCTCGCCGAATGCTCAGGGGGCTATTCGCCACTTGGGCCTCGTGTTTCTTGATCAATGCCCCGATCACCTGGCGCTCACCCCCGTTGGCATCAATGAAGTTCTCGTAGTTGTCGGGCAGATCTGTTATAATTGCTTTCTCGTCAGCATCTTCTATATTCCTTGCCGTAACACTTCGAAGCAAAGAATTGCTCCTTGATAGTTTAGTGCTGCGAGAACGGCGAATGAAATTTAACCCCGACATTTTGCCGGGACTTCGGCTGGGGCTGTCCGGTGTTATTGTGATTCGTGGGGTTTTGAATATAGATGTAGAGCTGCTGCTTCCTCGGATGGGTGAGGCGGCGGTGAGATTTTGCGGTAGTGTCTTCGACTTTTCTTTGCCCGGAGTGAGAAGCTTCGGGGAGTCCGGTATCAGAGACAAATTTGAGTTCTGCATTGAGTTTTTAGTACCAATACTGACCGTTGAGTTATTTAGCTTATTAGATGAGATCGATCCACCCAACGGAGAGAATATTCTATCATACCTAGGTTCGCACGATGTCGAGCTACGCTGCCTCGGTCTGGCCTGTCGCAACATCCCGCTCTCGGCGACTAGCTTCGGGCTCGTGAGGTCTCGGTGCCCTACCCTCGCCAGAGCCTCGTTGGAGCTTACAGTAGATGACAGAGGTCGTCGAAATCTGCGTTCCGGACTGAACACGCTTATATCGCTTTCGCTCTCCGTCAAGGACGAGTCGCCGCGGTACGGCAATTGTAATCTTCCGCTATCGGATAGATTTCGTCTTTTGTTTTTCGTAGGATAAGCCTCTAAATATTGTCCCGATATGATGGCATCTCTTTCTTCGGGGGTGAGGGGTAAATAGTTTTCGAAGCTTTCGAACAATGGCACGTAGAATACTGATCGGCGGCGGGTTTGGTCGTCGGCAGGTGCGCCGGCGCCCGAGGGGCCGGGCGGGGGGCCGCGCGAGTCTCGCGACATGCTGGAGGCTGCGACGGCTCGGCGGAAGCGCGCTGAGTTAGCGCCGCTTGCCCTCCGCGGCGTAGTCCCGCTGCATCGCAATTGCGATTCGATACACTATCAACTACTTCCTTTCCTTGAAGATTCTTCACAGTTCCCTAATATAAAAGCAAATTGTTTCTTTACACGGTTGAACTTCAGCAGGTATAACACGATCTAAGTAATAAGAACGTTGGAGTATTAAAGCCCATTTCATTAGATTTTTTTATGGAAGATCTCGTTACACGTATCATATTTCATTCCTGCAATGCCATTGCAGTGCAATATTATTGATCGGGGTAGTAGGTACTCAATGAGTACCTCTTATCGAAGAGCGATAAGATTAGCTCTTATAACCGAGCTAGACGAAAGCGCAAACATAGGACATAGCCGATTAAATTAAAATAGCACTGGCCTACATGTTTGATAAATACAAAACAAAGCATGTTGTTGTAAACAGTCTTTCTCAAGCTCACATCTAACTTAAACGTTCTAAAGGCGACTTTAGTCAGTAATAAATAAAATTCAAGCTAACGAAAATGAGAGAATGAGAAGTAAAAAATTGTGTTTGAACACACGTGTTTATGTCGCCACAAGGAGTGGCGGGTGTCATGCGAATGTAATTTTAGCGTCGCCTGCAGGATAGGTCGCCTCGCCACGTAGGCGCGCTCCGCAATTAGACCGCTACTCGCCTAATTTGATTATAAATTTAGGCGGGTTATGTTCGGCAATTTGAGGCTGTGTTCGAAACGTTTGGTTTCCCAGTTTGCCAATCGTACCTTAGATCAATGTGTACGTGTACAGTCTGTATCGACAATAGCTGACAGTTTAAATATGCAGCTTATGGCTATAGTAAACTAGTTTTCAGCTATTTCTGATGGTCGTATTGAGTTTAAGGATCGTACCAGTGTTAAACTTTACGCAATCAGTTGTAACCTGGTTGATTTCTCTAAGATAGAAAAGTTACTTCTCCATGTATAGATCAGTGTCTAAATTTACGCTAAGAGAAGGAAGCTCGTCGAGATCTCTTAAATATAAAAGAACCAACAGACGTCTGGTATATGAATGGTAAAAGAGTTATTGCTCAATTGGTGTCGAATTAACGGTCAGTTCAAAATTAGCTTGTATCTAACCCCTCTTTAAACTAAATTAGATTCAAACTCCTAAATAAATAACCCTCTCCCAACGCCTTATTTAGGTAGACACTAGGAGATGCCCAAATTCATCCGCGTATTTTTTTTTTACTATAGACGAGTAAATTTATTCTATAGCCATCTTTGGCTGTCCAGCTCTTCTTGCACCAAAAGTGGTTAAAATTTCTTGTCCAGCGGTTACGGCGTAATGAGACAAACATATTTATACCAACAAATGGCGCCAGACCGACATGGCGCCGCGGGCCCATACAAAACAGAAGGTGACCCTGCATCGCGTTGACACATCGCGCGTTGACCCCTCTCCATAGAATTTGATTTTCAATACCTAGAATTATATAATAGTATAAATATATGATTTAGACGGCAACAGCGTTACTCCAATCAGAAACGGCCAAGAAGAGTGAATTCTATTAACGCTATAATGGCAGGGTTCGCGTTATGAAATCAATACCGGAGGGTTTAGAGGATCTTGGAATAATACAAAAGAATTTCTGCTTATTCTCGATTTATGAATATAAAGCTAGCTCTACACTGCCGCTGTCGGCAGTTAGTTAAACAGATATACAATGACGTTCCTTCCGTTCCTTTGTATGAACTCTCAAAACGCAAGATTATTATATGTATAACGTTCATTTATTCATTATTAACTCCTTTAGTCATTTGAATTCTTACGTTTTTTACAATAAAGCTATATCGCGAATCAACATCCCACATGGCGGTCACCTCGTGAGTCAAGTTAAGGTACTTGCTGAGTTTGTCCTTCTGGGCCTTCACGAGGTTCTCGTCATGCGGGATGGTGATGTCGACGAGCACTGCCTGGCGCTAGGATCGATCTACTAACACGCTACAATAGACATGTTGACAAATTTTTTTTGAGGATGTCAATCGATTCTATTTTTTATTGTGATCAAATGTCTATATGGGACTGACTACACTTAAACTGCTCTAAAAGTCAGAAATGACCGTCAAAGTTCAACATTTCTACGTAGCGCTAAAAACGCTCCATACAAAACGCGTCAGGCTAGTGACGATTGTATGGAAAAATTAAGAAATTTGGCATTTTCACCGTGAAAAAGTGCGTTTAAGGTCATAGTTGTCATACAATTATTGTTTCGTAAAATGATGAGGATTCTGAAAACATTTTCAAAATTTATTTTGGATAAAAAAAAAAAACATAAAATTTGCGTACCTTTGAAGTCACATATTTCCAAAAAAGATATATGTTTCTGGATTTTTTTTCTTTGTTTCGTGATATATTTAGCTAATTTTATTCATATAACTACAGTACGCTGTAGAATTCAACATCAGTCAAATAGCCTATAGTCCCGACCGTGATGATAGATCGATCCAAATAGAGCGTGGCACGACCATTCTCGAGGATCATTATTAATATTATTGTGCCAGGTATATGGCTGAAATGCTTTCTACGCAATGTTTTTCTGCGAAATGAAATATTCGACGAAAAATAATTCCAGGAGTAAGTTGACCCGTTTAATGTGTATTTTCAGAAATAGTATTTAAGGGCAAGTGAGACATAATTAATAGCGATTACCTACGGGAGAGTAGGTACCCAATAATTAACGGTCATTGGACATTTGGATCCAACTCTTATTAGGTTAGGTAGCAAACAACTAGCATAAAGGATCCAATTTAAACAACGTTTGGGCAGCTATCGGCCTTCATAGTCGCCTATTGTAATCGGTTGATAGTGTGCGGATTAATAAAGCTTATAACAAGCTATCTATAGGGATCTTCTATAACATCCTTGTATACGTCTATATGTATGTAGGAGTATATACACTACATGTATCTACTCGTCACAAACAATACTGGTGGTTCTGTGAGCTGCTCTCGCGATTATTTTTCGAAAGCGTTGCAAACATGTTTTCTTAAGTTTTCCACCCCATACCAACGCCATTTTGAAAATAAAAGATCTATATACTTATCGAACTTACTCACAAAATTTCAAGAGAATCTGTAGAACAAAGAGTGACCTCTAAGTGAGAACAGCTGGAAGATACGAAATAATTTTGGGCCAAGCAGAACGAAGACGCCATCGCTCGCTCGGACAGTTACAACTATGCACAGGACGACCTGAGGTTAGCGAGTATGCAAATTTACATAAGAAAAAATCAAAACACGTGGAAACGTGCGTTCATAGCAATAATATGTAAAGATTGCCATTCACTCGTGCGTGACCAAACTACAAACAGTGAACAGAAAGGGTACCTGTATCATCATTTCTTGCAACAACACTTGTAAATAAGTTAATTTTAAATGAACATTAACCATAAGTAGTATTTGTACATAGATTAATGGCTTCGAGAAAAGGATAGTACGGCGTGCCGGCGCGCGCGATTGGCGACTTGGCCGGGGCATTGCCGTGCCCCCAAATACATTTTGCCGATAGTCCTAACAAGGCATTAAAGGATGAAATAGAAGACAGAACCTGGCAATTGGTCACTTATAATATAACCCTCGTTGGATTTATTGACACCCACTTAAAATTTAAACCTTTGACGAAATATTTTTAATGGAAAAATAATTGTTTTCGTGTTCCTGTTCCTAGCAACTTTGTATTGATGTTGCGTGGGTTTGACAAGAATATCATTTTATGACTTTATTTTCTGTATTCTGCTTACAACGAGGACGTAGTCACTGTTTTTATATGTTTCGTAAGATTACTAATTATTTTCTTCATTCATTCTAAAATGTAGTAACTCCAAAACTATGATACAAGGAAAAGGTTACTTTAGTCAGATGTCTAATAAAAAAAAATGAATGACGTTGACCTTGAAATTAGTGACAGCTTTTTTTTCGCGGATAGATGGAAGACTAGGTACAACTACGTAGGCATCGTTTTCGTAGATTTCGCTTATTTTACGTATTTTCCTATATTTTTTTACATACAGAAAGATAAATCCATTTAATAAAATACATTTTTAAGTGTGTACAGTACACGACCCAAAGCTCTCTCTCGATCTCTATAAGGTGTTAGGTACCTTTATCTCTATATTAAGGTGTTAGGTACCTTTATCTCTATATTAAGGTGTTAGGTACCTTTATCAGATAAAAAGTAGCCTGTGTGTTAGTTGCCCTGTCGTTTGAGCGTCAAAAAGTAACAACATACAAACACACTCACAAATTTTTGCCTTTTTAATGTTAGTATTATATATCAAAATATCGGGTATTTGTAATATGCCTACTTATATCCGATATATTATTATTATTTTATTATATTATTTATGTATACTCTTTGCTGTTATGAAACTTTTAATTGTGATTATATCATTATAATTTATAAAGAAATAGCATCATTTTATTATAATACATTAAAGTAGGTTATAACTTTATATAAGATAAAAATCTTCTTATAAATAAGGAAATATAACCGAATAAGGTAAAATCCTGTTTTTTTTTTTACATCACTAAAAGTAACTTGGTATATATCCCCGAACCCTGGACACGACAGGAATTATCTAACCCATCTATTGGTCACTCATAGAGTCACAAAGTGTTTAAGAGATAACATACGCACCCACAAAAGTCATAATTTTTGGGAGTGTTTCAAACTTGATATCTCCACCCATTTCCACAAGTTTAATCAACAGTAAACAAAACCAACATCCTGGCATTTTTTTGCTGCACACTGATAACCCTATTGAAGGTTTAATTTTACCCGACATCGCGACAGCAAAGGCCGAGTTATGTTTTTAACTTACTGCAAACCAGCCGTCAACAAACTAGACAGGTAATTCCAGTTTCTTCTATAGTTATGATGTATGTACGTAATGTCTCTTTACTTTCCCGGAATTCCCGTCTTATTCGCGTGGCTCGAACGGGCTGTCATCATAGCTTCTGTGACTTAACAGCTATTTAATTTCTATGTGTGGAACATTGTTGCAAAATGAACACCTTTTCTTACAGTTTAGCATGTTTAGACGGCCAGCCCGGTATCAAAAAAATTAAAGCAAAGTATAGCCCGGTTAATGTGATATTAGGTATGAAAAGTAGGTATGATCCACACTTCAAAATTGTTTTTTTAATTTTAGTTTTCTTCTTATTTATTATAGGGTAATAACTGGCAGGTAATATAAATTAATCGTTGACAAACATTTATTTACCGCATTATTGATAGTTATAAAAACAAGTCGTGTTAGATTGTAAAGTATTTATGCGTGGGCTTTTGATGTCAGAAAATAACTTAATTGAATTATATGAACACTATACACTATACGCACGATAAAATCCTAAAAATACAAGCAAAATCTACATGGATTTTATAGCCTGGTGGATATTTTTTATTCCATTTGATTATTGAAAATTCGGAATAAACAAATAAAGCGTTTCGGCATTTCAACAATTTGTTAATTTGTTCCAAGAAATTTGATGAAAACTAGGTTATCCCTCATAACATTGGCCAGGTAGTTGGAAACTAAGAAAAACATACTCATTTTAAAACCCATTTGTACGATTAATCGTTGGTACAGAGTATACTAACTTATTTCACCATATTTTGGCCAAATGATCATACTGGGAACTAAGTTTATTCCTCGTTAATACTGGCAGGTGAAAAAAAAAACAAATACAGACCCATTTTAAACACAATCCTGCTTTGAAATCTTTCCGATCGATTCATTGCCGGTACCAGAGTACTGTGTGAAAAATGAACGCAAATAAAACATTAAGACCAAGCTATTCATGCGTCGGATATGTTTCCCATGCACCCTCGTAATTTTGCCGTGCTATAATAAAATGTCGTATCTCCATATACATTTCATAGTAAGATACGGCGTTTTACTGTAACACGGCAGAATTCCAAAGGAGTGGAATGGTAAACGTCCTCCACGCTCAATTAGGAATCCGCCGGTAAAATAATATTTCTTGAGCTGTTGAACATGATCTCGGAATCGGGACCAATTTGAGAATGACTTGTAACCATTTGAGCGAAGTATCCGTAGTAAAATATCTGCAATTCGAGCTACTTGACAATAAAAAAAGATTGGCAAGTGGTTTTTAAAGTTGAATGAAGCACATCGCTAAAGTATACATGTACGATTCCGATTCGATTCCGTAGCTGAAAAATATATGAATAAGTCGCAGACTATTTCCCAAAAAATATTATGTAAGTTATTATCTCTTTACATAAGTGCATAAGCAAGGTTCATCATTTAATGTACTCACTATATATATTTATAGATTTATTAGTTTACAACTTACACCCCACATATACCGTGAAACATAAATGTGTCCTTTAACATAAATACCGCGGCACTGCAGGTCAAGGGCAGAAAGGACGAGGCAATACGTATACACGATACACGAGAAGAATAGCAAAACCGTGCTCCCACGCAGCATATGTAGCTCAGTAGAAGCGATCGCGAACATTCCGACATTTAATACTGAGTGCGGATGAAAGTTCGACCCTTATGGCTGGAAATACATGAAATAGCTAAATAATAGCTTCACTTTTTTCACATTTGCTTGAAACAGAGACAAAGATTCACACATTCAACTTTTAATACCCGTCTTTTTCGTGAGCGGTTAAAAAGCATATCTGATGCAGAAGTGCTTATTAGTTTCTAATAAATACCGTTTTTTATTTTACAAAGGAACTATGATTTGGACAATGTCGAATATTATTTGCCACTATAATAGAGGTAAAGAGTCTACAACTCGACTGAGAATGGGTACTTCGCGCGCGGGGCGCCTATTAGTGGGCTTTTAATTCTCCGCTCTATATTACATTCGAGTACTTAGATTTTTCACTTACTAGTAAACCATAAACCCTATAACAGTACTGATAATTTAGTATCTATTTGTACAAATTCCTCTAAACTACAGCTAAATAGTGTGATCGAGAAAAAATATATGAACAGTAATTCAAATGAAATGGCTGTTAGGTAACGTTATAAATTGTCTTTATAAACTGTCACACCAATTGTATATTAGAAAGTGTCACATTCGCATTAACCAACTCGCTCAATTCTCGAGCGTCTCCGTGAAAACATAATCATAATCATAATAACGAGCCGCGGAACCACACCAATAGTTTAAAGTGGGAAGCTTTATGACATTTTCTAAAGTTTAGTAAATTAAGTCATAATACTTCTTTAAGGCTTTTTCGTCTTCTAAGAAAAATACACCATCGGTCATCACAGTAAAAAAAAAATTGGGCAAGTGCGAGCCCGACTCGCGCATGAAGGGTTCCGTACCTATACATACGTATATATAATCTATAACAAGTTTGTTGTATGGGAGCCCCCCTTAAATATTTATTTTATTTTATTTGTTGTTATAGCGGCAATAGAAATACATCATCTGTGAAAATTTCAACTGTCTAGCTATCACCGTTGTTGAGATACAGCCTGGTGACAGACGGACGGACGGACGGACAGCGAAGTCTCAGTAATAGGGTCCCGTTTTTACCCTTTGGGTACGGAACCCTAAAAAGAAGTTCCTCTGTTCAACGTCCGAATTGAGCGTGTATTTCACTCTTAGTTATAAGTCGTCGAGTATCAAAATTGTAAGGGAATTTCAAAACGGAAATTAGGCGTAAGTGTATTTCAAAGGAATGAAAGAAACTGGTTATAAGGCATTTTCAACTTTCAACTAATCCCTTATAATTAAAAATGTGACAGTCTGTCTGTCTAATTTGAGTTCCGCGAAAGGACACAAACAGTATATATACCAAAAAAAGATGGTAGAAATTTGTACGGGAAAGTACTAAATCAACGCAGCGCAAAAGCTAGTTAATAAAAATGAATATATTCCCATCCCGTCACAATTTCATTCCCATTTACGAAACACTCAGAATTTAACAATGTTGGTATTTGACAAAGAATTTCCTTCAAGATAAGACGCAAGCCGGCACCAAACGTGGTTAGAAACTAAAGCATAGTTGCGAAACAGACTTTCCTTGGGCGCAGAGCCGACCGCAGCTTACCGAATACCATAACCGCAAATATGGCGGCAACAAATCGTTTAATATCAAATGCTGTTTTCTCGTCAAGCTAATAGAACCGAAATGGTATCCACTCAGCAATGCTATTGGCTTTGCTAGGTATAGCAATGCCCACGGCGCTGGTTTTCTGTGGAGCCAGAGGGACGGTTTCACGGGACAGCATACTGAGCGACTTGTATCGAATCGAACACGAAAACGAAGCAAGTAACATTTATTATTATTATTATGTATATATATGCATATATGTAAGAATCTGTGTAGCCCAGCACGGTGTTTTTCAAACCACGCCATATCGCGGATTTTTAGTGGTACTAATTTATTTTACTGGCAAGCTGGCAACGACAAATTTTTGGTAACACACGTTGAAATTCCGTGAATGGCACTGATAGAGGAAACAGGACTAAATATTCCGCACAAGTAATTTTTGCATAATAAAAGCCAAAACTATCCACAGTGATGACAGTCAGGTTTTTTTTTTTTTTTTTTTAATTAGGATTTATTTCAGTAGGTATTTATTTCGCAAGAAGAACGAAGGATTGAGCACTGAGCAGCCTTCCGGTAAACAATGTTTTGAATTTGGATAATGAGAAATCTTTGACAAATCGCTACTGACGTTTAATAATGCAAATGTATGACGTACGCTCATTATTGCCATATGAAAGCTGTTTGTAGCACCACTATCCCTGGGCAGGAACCACACTTTTTGGGCTATAAATTGTACTCGTACACGAGTAAATGCCCACTCGACGATCGAATATCAAAAACTTTTGAAATTAATGAAATGTAATCGTGTATTCTGTAAGTCGGCCACGATCGCACTTTTACAAGTCCGATTATGAATCTACCGGCATTTCCCAAGATGAAACTGCTGTTGAGAAGAGAGCCGGAAGAAACAGAACAACAGTAGGTGGTAATTTTTTCGCAGATCATATTTAAATAAAATAAAATAAAAATTATTTAATTTAGTATATTATGAAAGAAAAATGTAATGTGATCCACTGCAATGTAAGCAGGACTCGAACCTGCGACCCTACGTTTCCGGCGTAGTGCTCTCCCAACTGAGCTATCACATCGTTGCGTCAATCACACCAAATCTGCCATTCCATAATTCTACGCTACTGGAGCGCCCCCTGTAAACGCACATCAGATCAGATCAGAAATGGTGGCTTACTCGGTAGCCTTACGGCTGTAACCGACATCGTGTTGCTAGGTTGTAGGCAGCGCACTGCCCCAGCGCCTAGCGTGTGTGTGCTGGCGTGCACGGCTAATGCGCATAAGCATTTTGAATACATATAACCCAGAGGGCGCTCCAGTAGCGTAGAATTATGGAATGGTAGATTTGGTGCGATTGACGCGGGTTTGTTTAGTAATTGCTGAATATTGTCATTTTTAATGTATGAATTTCTTTGGTATCGGTTGCGAAATATAACCTCTAGGCGAGAGCAGCCGGAAAGCATCTATAGGTACATCCAAACATTTGGGCATACGAAAGAATTTTGGGCCAAGCCGAAACAACAAGAATTAAATAAATGCCGTACAAAAAATGGCGTTTAAGTTCGTCGCATTTTCAACGGCTTTAGTTTCAAAATTCAATTGTAATCGTAATTATAATCGCGTATTCCAGAAACGTATTTCAGCAACAAGAAACTTTCGCAACACCGTGGAAGCGTAAGTTAGCCCCGAACGTGTACCTACTGTGTAAGGCCGAGAAAGCGGAGGCGTATTCTAACACGATACAGTAAAAAGACGTAACTTACTATAAAATCCATGTAAAGATACGCCCTTTTTAACGTAGCACGGCATTATACAAGTAGCTTGAATAGAAGAAGGCGGTTTGAGCGGATATGCTTTTAAGACTTCCTCGGACGGGTGAGATGTGAGATTCCTGGCTACTGATACGGGTTTGTCGACCGGACTGCCGCTATGTGGGTTTATATGTACGGGGACCAAATACGGACCCAATACAAACATCAACATCGACTTCAGCGATCGAAAAGATGTTCTCATGAAATAATGTGTGCAAACTTAAACTAATGGCTCGTTGAGCTGCACTGAAAAATAAATAGCTCAACTAGTTAAACTACTTAAATATCCAAATTGTGCGTTACCAAAATTATGCTAATTTTAAATAACTTATTTTGGTTTTATTAATAGCCTTCAGTTTGTCATTCCTAGCAACAAAATTTGGGCTAGTGTTAACAAATCTTTTTTTTTTACGGTTCTACGTTTTCAACCCCCATTTCTCTGTCAATTTGAAACAGAATGCACAAAAAAGTCATATACAATATAGTACATATCGAACCTAGAACATGAGAACCGGTTGAGAAACGCGACTTCGCTTGTCGTGCGACTCAGTGTCACCTGTCTCGATGGCACGGTATTGACAGAAAAGGGACAGATAGTATTTCTCACGCGACAAACAGTCCCGTGTCACAGTTAGCCTAGACGTGCTGGACAAACGGACATCCGAGCATACAAACATCCCAAAAGACGCTTCACTCGCCCGATCAATTATTAACAATAGGTACTTACGTGATTTAATATCCCGGTTTATTTAAATAGCCGATGGCCCTGTGAGTTCACAATCAACCTAATGGATGTACTAACAGGGATAAGATGTAGCGACAGCGACAGGCCCGGGCTATCCGTCAAGCGTTCTTTATGCCGAGGATCAAAGTCGTCAATATGTCGGACCCTACCATTTACATAACTTCACCGAGATAACGGAGTTACTTATGCAGGATCTTTGCCTTGGAAATGGAAACTTGATTCTAAATCTTATTGGTAAGTAAACCCTATATCTCTAATTGTAAATTAATGTTCATCGGTGGAGATCTAATAGTAATGATTAAACAGTGATAAGAAAACTGATGTGTCCTCCATTATGTAAGTCGCATGCATCACAACTATTCATTTATAATTACTATCATGTATTGTATACATCCGTAAGATCTGCACGAGTTAACAGAAGCCACACGAAACTTACTATGTAGAACGAAACTACTTAAACAACACGAGCGACGAAAACCTGGGCACGTGTCAACTTCACAGATTGCTTTTTGATTAAGTAAGGGAGAGCATTCCTAAGACTCCTTAGAGCAAACGAATGTACGATAGAGAGAGGTATTACGCTGCACGTGTGACATTTAACTACGGATGAATTTTGCATTAAATATAGCCCAACAGGAGGTTGTACAACCCACGACATATTGCGGATTTTTAGTGGTACTAATTTATCTAACTAGCAACGACAAATTTTTAGTAACTGACGGTGAAAGTCGGTGAATATCACTGATGTAAACAAAGAGGAAACAGAACGAAATATTCAGTGAATTTCAAGTAACTTATGCATAATAAAGCCAAAACTATCCAGGGATGAACGTCAATAAGGTTCAGTATTTATTTCACAAGAAGAACAAAGGATTGAGCAGTATTCCGATAAACAATGTTTTGAATTTGGTTAATGGCAAATCCTTGACAAATTGCTATTAACGTTTAATAATGCAAATATATGACGGACGCGAATTATTGCCATATGAAAGCCGTTTTGAAGCGCCACTATCCCGGGGCGGGACCGACACTGGTTAGGCTATACCTTGTTGAAAGTTTAAATCGGAGCATAAACTGTACAAAATATTTTCTTACAAACTCGCTCGCAAGACGAAAGTGGGTCTCGTAAGGTTAAACTAAACAAATATCAGGAATACGTGTCATCAACCCTCGGGATATAGGGCGGGTGAAGAGGTCACGATAAAAGCTCTCAGTTACAACACACGTCTTCAGTGAGTCACCAAAACGGGGGCAAGAGCGCGACTAACCTAACATTCAACCACAAAATAAGTTCAAGTTGATACATTTATTGTATATTTAAATACACACATGAGATAATAGTCGAAGCACTCAGAGTTGTGCGGCGAATGACAAAAAAAGACGGAAATATTTATAAAAACTTTGCGCGGAATGCGTTTAAGAGTTCTGATGTGGCCGCGTATCGCCTTGCCTTGTGCAATCAATTCACCACGCTGCGCGAGAACGCGGCTGTCAATGGTTGAACATTGGTTACACATAGAAACTCAAAATAAGAATGTGGCTAGTGCAAATTATAACAACATTGCTATGCAACATTGTATCATGGTATAAAAAATAAGGTATGGCACTCCGGATGAAAGGCGAGACTTTTGGCATCATCACGCTATGATTAGTTGGTTCTGTCAGTCCGTTTCTGGTTTGTCAGTGGTTGTATCATAAAACTCCCCGATTCCCTTGTTATCTGTACGAATCTCATACAATCGTGAGTGTTAATCAATTATTATGACAAAATAAAACTTAGTCAAAGAACATGAAAATCGTAATGCATAAATGCATAATTATTATTTTTTGTACGACTGGCGGCAAACAGATTTTTCTTATAATTAGTATGTTATCATAAAGCGGCAAGTAATCAGTGACGTAGAAAGTCTCACTAGCAAGAGTGTCATACCTTATTTTGTTATGCCATGGCTAGTATGTGTTTTTACCTAAGGGCACGTCGAAGGATCAAGTTTACCATAAAGTATTTATGCTTTATAAATCATAATTACACACGCCGTGTTCCTCTAATTGCATGCACATGACTCACGGCAGCTGCCTAAAACCGCATAATTAAAACTTTGCATATTACTGCTTTTATTGACCGAGCGTGCGAAGCTTCGCCGTTTCAACTTGGGCGAAAATGTTTTCGTAGGTCCGGCTGTTCTCTTCTAAAGGTCACATTAATAATATCATATTCGAGTAGTAGTATCATAAATTATCAATAAAAAAAAGGCAAACTGGAGGTTTCAAATATATACCAATAAATTACAATAACAAACAAACTCGTCGACATGTCTATCCTTCCTATCCTAACCTACGGCGCCCAAACTTGGTCATTAACGGAAGCTCAGAAGTCCCGACTCAAGGTTTGCCAGCGAGCGATGGAGCGCAGCATACTTGGAGTTCGCAGGACTGATCGTGTCAGAAACACCGAACTGCGCTCCAAAACAGGTATTACAGATGTGGGTGTCAAGGCCGCCAAGCTCAAGTGGGACTGGGCAGGACACATCTGCCGAATGCATCCGGAACGTTGGGCCAAACTATCCACTGAGTGGATACCACAGAATGGGTACCGGTGCAGAGGCAGACCGAAACGGAGATGGCGGGATGACCTGTACGCATTTGAGAACGTTTGGGAGCAACTTGCTCTTCAGCGAGACGACTGGAGAGAAAGAGGGGAGGCCTTTGCCCAGCAGTGGGACACACACAAACAGGCTAGATTAAAAAAATAAATAAAATACAATAGCCATGTTCCAAGTAGTAACATTGGTAATACAATAAGAAAAATATTTGATCGAAGTGAAAAATTTCCAAAAAATCAGCATTTTTGAACGGGTAAGGAGCCTTAAATCCTTATAGATCTCGCGTGTGAAGCAAGTTGGATGTTGCTCCGTGTTAACAACCAAGCCCCGTACTCAGTATGCGAGTATCTGAATCGGCAACTACCAACCTTAGAGCTTGTAGCATTTGTTGGTTCAAGTCGTGACTTAGCGAAGCTCCTCTCACACCGGTTCTAATAGGAATAAGTCGTATACGTTCACCAGCACACAAGGTCAGGACCAGACGGTGTGACGACAGCGTTTAATGAGGCTACACTAGCTACTGATTTGAATAGTTGAGAATCGAACAACCCGAAAGGTCAATATCGTAATAACTAGCCACGCTCCATTAGGTCTAAACGCGGCCTTGATTTTTTATAATAAACACAAACTGAGTAAAACAAAACAATGAACGTTAAATGAATTGGTCGATAATTTCACTATTCGCAAATTACTGGCGATTAGGGCGAATCAATTGTGACTGTACAAAGAACGGAAACGTTCATTAAGTAATTAAGAGTATTTGACGGCGTTAATGAATATGCCTGGGCAAACAATCCTCAGGGACGATTGTTTGTTGTGGATAGGCTGGATATTAGCTTAGTGACTAATCAAAATATTTATCACGGAAAATCTTACCGCTCTCATTTAATTCCCTTACTTACTTAATAAACAATTGAACAGTGCTCACATTTCAATTGTTGTTATATTAGGTATGATTGGTGCCATCACGTTCCAAATCGTGTAAATTACAATGCGCCAGCCAAAGTAGGTACATAAACATTTCGTTGTATTGTCAGGATGAAGCCTTAGAATTAGCAGTCAAAGCCACGCCACCGAAGCTCGAAGTTATGCTTAAACTTTGATTCAGAATTACAAAATGGCCAGTGAGCAACACTGTGTTGATATCGCCTTGCCTTTTAGCTCAACTTAGATGTCTAACACACAGTTTGGAATCGAATAGCTGTTGTGATGAATCAACATTCGGACTCACTGATTAGTCTGTGAGTCATTCATCTGTTGCTTATGAAACTTTAACTTGAAAGTTTGGTGTTAAAATTTTGACATTCTCAGGATGAATCGCAACTGTTTGCGTTTCATATTTTCCTCTATTTACGACTGAGTAAGGCATACTGTGTCTTTATATGTATATACGTCCAATTGCGTTCCCGTAAATAGTGCAGCTAATTTTCAATCGTCTTCAAGCTTCACTAAGAAGATCATATTTCAAAGCATGTAGTACGTACTTATTTACTAAAATAATCTCTACGGTTTCCGCGATCATGTTTTCTCAGTACACCTACCCCGTGTAAACAGAAACGTTGAGAACGAATATAATATCACTTCGTTTAAAATATATTAAAAGGCAGGTAGAGTACCTACTCTACTCGCAAAATATGTGTTCAACTTGAGAGGGATTCATTAGTTTTCCTGGTACCTACTCGTACAGTTCAAACAAACAAATAATTAACTCTAATTTGTCAATTCTGCTTCCAGTAAATGTCACAGTGATAACCCTAATATGTTTCCTGTCCAGCGTATTGTCTGCTATCGTCCTAGTAAACTGAGTCGTGTCTTAATTATTATTACTTAATATTACTTAAATAATAAAATAAGAACCTAAATACAACATAAAAATCTAACAAACCGATTAGTATCGAGTGATCGATACAGAAAATGCTTTTAAAACTGATATGAAAACATCTGGAATTTTTAACTTCAATATTGGCTAAGATCTTGTAAGCTGTTCCAATAAAATCGGAATATCTTGCTTGGGGACCCCTGCTTCCACTAAACAACAGACAAGACTTTCGCTATAAACCGCACTCAATTCGGGCCATTCTCTTAGACACTATACGATGCTACAGACAGACAACCAGATACTTTTTCGTCGACGAATAAAAAGGAGCGATATAAAAGTTTAATTACTCAATGAGCAATCAGTAAGTAATATCTGAACTTCGATAAGTTAGCAAAAATGTAACATTGCACTCTTGGAAATACAATGGTGCACGCGGGAATTGATTAAAAATGCTAATAATACGTTTCATCGGCAGTTGTTTACATGCATTAACAAATAAAAATTATGTGAATTAAGTGCCAAATTAAATCCCCAAATATACTGCCTGTCGTTTACACTTACCGATCTACTTACACTGCTATATATTATGCTGGCAAATTTTTCATTATTTCCAGCGTTAGTCACAGAACCCGATGTAGTTAAACAACAAATTCCTATACAGTGGCTGATTAAATCCTAGCAATTGAATAGAGGGATAGAATCGGAATGATACAAGCAAAGCATTAGGGCGTAGGTTTTGGATTACACGTTATTAACGACTCTGCTGGAAGACGTGATAAAATGTAGGTTACGTTCTAATCTAAAATGTCTGTCCGAGAACGAGAACACAATGACGAAATCATGTAGAACTTTTTACAAACTCGATATTTAAGTACCTTAAAAGCGGAAATGACTATCCGGGTGAGTGTAAAATCATTGCTGACTGACGACCATAACTTAAACACCAAATAAAACATAGTAAGGAAGAAAGGCGAACTCGAAACACCTGCTTAGTATGTAAAGCGACACCTGCAGCCGACAGATGGTGGACAAAAAACACGCCCCTTCCGCGCCGGGACCACTTCGGCGAACGAACAATCAGATACTTACCTAATTTAAGAACCATAACACGGCATAACACGTGTTAAACGCAGATCGCAGATTTTAACCCAAATATCAATGACATAAACTGTTGTAGACCTCGAACCGCACCTTCCCCTTCCGCGCGAACGGGCAATATTGTGAACGATCCTACGTACTGACTTATGGCTAATAAGTAAAAAGTGCAAATTGAAACCTAAACAGCAATGACATTAGATTGGAGACCAAAAACTCAATTTTGATTGGATGAATAAGTGGATTCCCTCGGAACGAACTGACTGAATATAGACTAATTCGTATATAAAAATCCGTAAATTTCAGGAAGTGCCCTAAAATCTGATATTATGTTTTTGTATTTTACTTATGAGTAGTTGCCGATCAAAAAAACATCAGCGCAGTTCATTCAAAGGTAATAGTATGAATTACGTAAACTAAAGGACATCAAAAAATGTAAGAACTCAAGCGGGGTCCGGTTTGGCGGAGCGCAGCCTGGAATGTGACCCAGACCCCGATGGGACGCAGTGGTCGCGGTGACTCACGCCAACGGAACACTATTTTATCTCAAACAGTTTGATGGCTAAGCCGACTTCAAATCCTTCCATTTAGAAAGTTTGGGCGCGTGGGCGATTGGATAAAGGATTACGCTGCACGACACCCACTGGTTTACTATTTTATTCATCGTTCCACGTTCCTCTATTATTTGTGACCCAACCATTTAAATAGATGAAAAATGCAAGTCCAACATATGAAATCTACGGCCAGCCAAGTCGATCAAACTCTGGTTTCTGCGCTTTCTGAGTTTTCTTCTGATTTGTTGGATTCTGATTCATCATAAGATGCATTTTCGCTTTGCGCCGGAATAGCTGCTGGTTTACCAAAATAACTCAGATTTTTTCATATACCAGACCAAACTTCGGTAACATAACTAGAACGATGTCCTTAGTACGTTAGCCTTGCGTACATTGTCACAAGAAGACGATTCGTTCCGGTGAGCAATTTTCCTAAATACCATCCGCAACTAATAGCTGTCTTAACGTGCGTTTTGGCATACGCCGTTGTCCCTTCGGGGTGACGCAAGTCGTGCGTTCCTTTAGGACCTGTCGAGTCACGCAAACCCCACGGTCCCCATTTTACAGGACAGATAGGTATTCACACGCATACCTTTGCGTGCCTTACGTGAGGCCTAAAACAGACGACTGTTCTATAGTGCCACACAGTCGGGGTTAGGTATTTATTGAGGTGTCAGTTAAGTCAACGTCTCTCAAAGTTTATAGACAAACTGCGTTTGGCGTGAGCGAGACAGTGTGAAAGTATGGCAAGTTTTTCCATGTACCTGATCTAGTGATGTAGGTTGTCGGATGATTGCAATGTCCAACGCTACAATTTGTATGCTTCTTAGTGTTCAGAAAATAAACCATAATGTTTGCAACTAAAAAGAGCGCCCCCCACAAAGTCTAGTATTCCTGTAAAGATTTTTTGAGAGGAGTTATGGAGCATTGTTTTTGTAACAATACTGGAGTCGGCAAATGGCCCGCTGCGCAACAAGTTGAAACCGGCACGTGCATCGGTTCACGCTTGGATTCAACCCCTGTTCATTGCCGCCTCACAAACGGAGGGTTCATTTCAAATAGAATAGATATTAATATGACGTCTTGTTGCGTTCAATAACAAATGAGTGAAATGACAACAGTCATTCCACAAGAATGATATCGTATAGTAACGGAACGATATTTGCATCGGCCTATGTTTTCACTTAAATTAAGAGACCCGTAGCACCGAACGCCCTGCAAGAAGCATCTATTGGAGCAGAACTAAGTGCACACTGTGGGCAGCGCAACGAAACGTATGCTAATCACTTTACCTCTACTAACTGACAGGGGTTAAGTTCAAATTACTCTAAGAATGAAAGTCATATTATCATACGGGTGTAAAAACTTCATACTTTTTACACTCGTATGATAATACGACGAAGTTCCGACTTTGTGAGTAAATTGGACAATATGATAAGATAAGTACACGAACAAACATGTATTCAGCTACAATGTCTATAAGTTAACTAAAGTTTACAATGTAAACAATTGTCTGTATTAATTGTGTAACGTAACACTATTAGAAACTCTTATGGGCTTAATACACCAACTTTCAAAAACTTATCAACTAAATATTTATACCTGAATCCGTTCAAATCAAAACGTAATTATTGATTAAAATTATAAGATCAATCCCAAGTAAGTTATCACACATTTATTTTCACTTTGTTTCACTTATAGTCACTTCAAGTGGTTCCCGAACAAGTTGTGATTTCCGATCAACAGGAGGGCGCGCGGTCGCGAAGGCGGTCGGAGGGACTTTGTTGACAAGCGCGAAGCGTGCTCGCGCCGCCATGTTTAGAGCCTTCGGCTATCTCCGTCAGCCGTCGGCTGAGGCAGCGAGAGGAAAGTAACGCCCTCTCACTCGCACGCTGGCTTTACGACACCATACTACAACATCGACATGGCGATGTGTAACTGTAAAAACTGCGTACCATGACAGTTTATTATGTACTAGATATAATGTCAAGCTCCAAGGCCTTACAGTTGTATAAGAGTGCACTTACATACACTTCTTCGGGCAAATAATAAGGGAGATATTTGGGCCACAGAAATCACTGCATCGAGAGAGAAGGATGTGGACAGTGGTCAGTTAATATGTGGTGTCTTACAATCATAGGTACAAATATACTTTGCATACGTCGTTAAAAGTAAGTATTTGCTCACCAATATAGCTATTAAATAATATATTTACTTGCTTATATCGTCAACTTTCGATGGTTCCTACGTCTGATTTGATTCAAGGGATGCAATCACTGCGGTTGTCATCATATAAATTGTACATCTTTATGACATTATGTAGTTCGTTCACTACACAATAATTATTACTTATTAAAACTAAAAATTCATATTTCAACTTAGCCCGCTCGGGGCCGCGGAGTAAGGCCTGTCTTGCATTTTTTACGAAAAGCCGAATTTTAGTATATTTTAAACCTGCACCTTTAGCACAACTGTGACACTCGTATCTTCCTCGCGCAAGATATATTACCTATCTCTGTCTATGCAATATTTTAAAAGAGTGACGGGTGACGATATGTGGTTACTAGAGTCGATAAGCATAGTTGTGCTAGACGGGTTTTATGGTTTGGGTGCTGCATTTCCTTTTTCTATCATCAAATGGAGCCAGCACTAGGTTTCCCACATTAACGCCAAGTTCTGTGCTTTTTCATTTAATAGCAAACTGGTACATTAATAGTCTAAGCTGATATGAGTACATCACATTTCATACGTTTTACTAACGCGGTTTGCGCTTTTTTGTCTTCACTTCACCAATTATAAATTGATCTTCAGCGTCGATTCTGTTACCGGTTATTGTAAAAGGAAGCTGAGGTCTTATTAGGCTGGTGGTGGTCGGAATGGTTCCCTTCTCGGTCAGTTTTTGCTTGCCGGAGGGCGAATGGTAGGTCCATGTTTAAATCACGACGTAGGCTTGGCATTATGCGCGAGGCGATCGCGCCGGTCATGGACCTACTTAGTTAACTGGTTCCTGCAAGTATTGTTCATGGGTCAGAACAAGGTAAGGAGGCTTCACAATTGTGTTCAATTTTAGTGCGGCGCAGCGTTGCCAGCGCTACGGAAAAATCCGTAGATCTACGGATTTTAGGCCTTGTGCCCAGACCTACGGAAATTATTGGTGAACTAACGGAATTTGAGACTACTTTTATTTATCACCAAAATATGACTTAAACGAAATGGAATGTACTTTTTCTGCGAATTATAAATTGTGATTAATTTCATTTTCTTACTAGCTCAAAACAATGAATAGACGGCAAGTGTGCAAAATATTTGACTTTTATTGATTTTTCACCTACGTTTTTGCAGAAGTTACTAACCTTTGAATAAGATTTTTAAGCTTCAGTTAAGTCAAATGAAGTATTGGAAAAAAGTCTGTAGAGCTACGGATTTTTCCATCGACGATCTACGGAATTCAACAGATATTTTCGTCTCACCCTACAGATTTTCATAAACATCATCTGGCAACACTGGCGGCGGGACACCACGTGTTTGGTAACCCGTTCTGTCTCGTAACGCGAACGGTGAGTCGAAATTGTTTAGTAAGCGTTGTTTACAAATACCGCGTGACAACCAACACCTAGAAAGAATGAGAAGTTTAATTATAAATAGCTCTTAACTAAGTTTAGTAAATACATAAAAGAAAGAGTGAGGAGACATTATTCTCCTAAGATTATATTATATTTATCACAATTGGCATCAGAGAGTATCAATAAAACAACATAGTGTATAGTGTCATACGTCTTTTTTGTTTAATGTTTGGATAAATGCTGTTATATTAATGAAAACAAATAATACCCGTGGTTATAAGTCACATTTAAATCAGGTACAAAAGGTCTTAACTCTATAGTAACACTTTGGCTTCTTTGCTCTTAGGTTATATGTGACTTGTACCTCTTTTCTCTAGACAGTGAGCACGCACATGTACCTACAGCAATCCATAAACCCCAGGTAAAAAACTTATCTTATTGGTTTAATTTGTGGTTTGATTGCGCGTAAAATAATTCCATGAATTCAATTTCTTAAGGTTCCCTAGAAGATATCGCCCTTTAGAGACAAGAGCACCTGCTGTTACCTCTATTGAATTTTAAGAGTAATCCATGTTTGTATGTTTTCATTTCCCGTTGAGGTGTGCCATAAAGAATATTCTATTCTATCTTAACTACACTTTACTATTTGGGCTTCAATTGGATTCGTATTCATCTTTAACATACACCAGACAGAATGTTTTCTTAGCGATAGCTTAATTAGATGAGAGTTTGGAGCTTGCTTGTCAACCTAAATACATGATAAGGAGGTCAAAGGTAGCGCATTTTTATTACAATGTACTTTTAAAGCCTGAGAAGTGTTGGTCTAGCCCAGGGATAGTGACAATGTGCATACGTCATTATTAAACGTCAATATAGCGATTTGTCATAACCAAATTCAAAACATTGTATACCGGAATGCTGTTCAATCCGTCGTTTTTCTTGCGAAGTAAATACTGGATCCAATTGAAACTTCACATTCATCTCTGTGGATAGTTTTGGCTTTAATATGCAATAATTACTAATTCGAGGATGCCGTTTTAGAGATCGCAAATGCCAAAACCCTATTAGATAATAGTGATATCGCCTTTGAACTGTCATTAAAGTGCGATGAGCTTCAAGTGACATATCTCATCTCAATTTTGGAAATACGAAGGCGATAATGATTGTCAAAAATGCCATTCATGCATATGAATTTCTGTTTTTAACGCAACGTAACTAACAAATTTCACGCACTACACGGTCAAGTTAAAGTATGCGCCGTTTATTTATGCTGTCACATACAAAGGAAACGCAAATCAAGCGCGACCGGATTGACGAAATTGCGATGTTCTAGGGATATCGCCACTTGTCAAGTAGGGACACGTCAAAAGTGACGCATGGCGATGAAATGGAGAGATCTCCATCATCTCTCTAAAATTGGTCGAATTACCCCTCTGATTCCTCTTCGTTTACGAAATTTGTCGTTACCATGCCATAATGATTGTCAAAAATGCCATTCATGCATATGAATTTCTGTTTTTAACGCAACGTAACTAACAAATTTCACGCACTACACGGTCAAGTTAAAGTATGCGCCGTTTATTTATGCTGTCACATACAAAGGAAACGCAAATCAAGCGCGACCGGATTGACGAAATTGCGATGTTCTAGGGATATCGCCACTTGTCAAGTAGGGACACGTCAAAAGTGACGCATGGCGATGAAATGGAGAGATCTCCATCATCTCTCTAAAATTGGTCGAATTACCCCTCTGATTCCTCTTCGTTTACGAAATTTGTCGTTGCCAGTAAAATAAATTAGCATTACTAAAAATCCGCAATAAGGCGTGGGTTGTAAAACCCCCTATTGGGCTATAGGTACATACATACATTGTTCGCGGAACTGTATCGGTATTCGATCGTTTAGATTTGCTCGCTATACAACACGATAATTCCAGAATTGTCTAATATGCCCAGTATTGGAAATTCCGGAATATTCAATGCCTACTGGCCATTCTAGTGGACAGTTGGACACATATTTGTGAAGTGTGAAGCAATTCCACGAATGTGTAACGCGAGCTACCATTTCATTGCGTGCTCTTTTATTTCTTGTCCAAAAAGTGATATTATTTTTTTTTTCTAGATAAGTATAACTTCTTATTTTTGTAGACACTTAAATGCGTCATAAATACAAAAATACGCGATTATATGGTAACGCGCGACCCTGTGTCGCGAAATAACTCTGTACATTTCGAGCTATTTTAATAGACTAAATATTAGGTATTTCGGCGATATAGAAATTCCATACTCTGCAGGTATTGCGACAAATAGGTGTTCATGAAGGCGATACCCACCCTAATCAAACTAGCCTCACTGAAGGTTTTACACCACTTGTCGCTGCTACACAATAGACATACTTAATATACTTATAAAACGAAACATGTCTCACTTTTATTTTATTTTTTACCACTGATAAAAATACCAAAGCACAAAGAAAAATCAAAAAAAGGTATAAAGCCTTTCAAACAAACAATGCAAAAATTGACACACAAAGTACATGGAAAAATAAGAAAGGTTATTTGGCGTTAGGGTGGTGGAAAGGTTAACATGTTGGACCGGTAATCCAGAGGTACCGGGGTCGATACCCAGTCTCCTCCGCCAGGTTAGGCATTTAAATTTTTCTAGAGGAAATACTACTGCTAATTTTTCCAGACAAATCGATCGTTTTCGTCTCTTTCCTCCTCTAAAACTTAACCCTTAATTTGACAAAAAAAAAAACGAAGGTCGATAGTTCAAGTCTCGTTAAGGTTGAATCCAGCAAACAATTATCTTTCAAAAAAATAGAAAAAGATGGTCAAAGAGTTTGTTCATCCTGACGAACATTGCCA
The DNA here is from genome assembly GCA_905147355.2 of Apotomis turbidana. Taxonomy (NCBI): domain Eukaryota; kingdom Metazoa; phylum Arthropoda; class Insecta; order Lepidoptera; family Tortricidae; genus Apotomis; species Apotomis turbidana. Next base: position 52,050,245 of record LR990280.1, on the reverse strand, counting down.
AATTAAATTCAAGATTACTTGGAGAAGGCTAACTTCAACCTTTAAATTTAATTTAATTAATTGTAACTATATCCAGTGACTGAAATGCCATACGATAAATAAATAAATAAATAATTGCCAAATTAAGGGATCTCGAATCTCAGAAAAATACATCTACGCAGTCAAGTGCGTCTCTTGAGAATCCGTATAGTGAAAACCCGATATTTTCAAATTACTCCTACTCCATGAACCGGTTGTTAAACGCATAGTAGCTGTACATGTTGGCATTGTTGGCAAACTCAATATTAGATATAAATTGAATTAGTTGTACGTGCAAACTTATAATTATTTTCTGTACTCTTTGTAGAATACCTATTGATTTTACCTAGGTATGTTAAAAAAACATCTAATTATTTGGTGTAGAGCCATACCTACTAATCTTTGAAAGTTTGATTCAATTAATTCTACCGTCGTGAATGCAAATATACATAGGTTTTAAATCAACTTGTCGTCTACATCCAGATTTTCTAATTTAATTAATAGGTAGAACACATTTTTTTAAATAGTAACTCCATTTATTCAATATAATTAATTACTTCGGACTAAAATACCATGTAGAAATTATTCCACTTGACCTAACACTAGCCGATACTACACAGCTTTGTCATAACATTATAATGTATTAACACTTCGCGCCACCTAGCGGCAAGTAGCGTGACTATTTAGTTATAAAAGCACACAACAGACGGCGCGACCAATACTTTAAACCAACAAACCGTCGAGTCCACGACGCGCGATGTGAGGGTTAATCGTTGGTGCTATAACTTACCTGAAACAAAGAAATAATAATTAGTAAACAATAAATATTTTTATATAGTTAGATGAGTCATTACATGGGTGTATTTACATGAATATACACCTAACTATTCAGGGACCAAGTCTCCCACAGACACGTGTATAATGAGAAAAACAGTATTATATCAACTAGTCACTTCAGTTCAGTGAGCCTCTATATTGGTGCGTCTTTTGCAGTGTGTACCAATTTACATGCAAAGTGGCATTTCCTGTATGCGACACAGTTTTCACTTACGATAACCTAAAACGCTATAGATACGAGTAGGCTCCTAATCTACTTACTAATTCTGAAAAAATAATTCAATTTCATGTTTTTATAAAATGTACTTATTTCGTAAAATGTTATAGATACACGGGATGGGAATTCCAATTACGGGGAAAATTCATATAAATTAATGGAGTATACGTAAACTTTCGAACTAAAAACTCCTCATGCTTATGGTTATTTCTAGTCTGTGGCATCAAATCATTACCAGTGATAAGACATCACACAATTAACTGTGATATAGACACTTCAATGCATTATGAATAATGACAGCGAAATGATAACTAATCATAATCACCATTTTGGGGCGGAAAACTGAACAGTAAAATAAATATTAAATATCTAAATCAAAACGCCGAATAAACTGAAATAAACTGCTTGTGCTCGTAAATGCGGTAGAGTCTATCCGCTGTTACTTGTCTATTCAAGTAAATAAAATTCTAACCTCAAAATTTTACGTTTATTGTCAAAACTGGCAGTTTTATCGCAGTCAGCCGTGTGTTAAGGACAAGGAGATGAGCATATATTAAACATAGTTCAGTTCTAGAAACGGCAGTGTTGTAGGTGGTGTGTAAATAAGTACCTATGCATGTCGCGATGTACAGGAATGATGTCATGAATTTGATGCGGGCTCGCGTAGCTTGCGAGTTGCGACCCACTCTGCACAGGACCCACATACATGGAGGCAAAAACATTTCAAAGGAGATAAAGCTAGTCTCCACGTAAGTAAGGACAGTTTGACCATATAATGTAACGCAATGACGTTGGGTCATTTAAAAATATGTTGTAAAAACGTTTGTAATTATAGGTAATGTTTTGAATCAACAAGGTAAATAGTACAGACAATATTGAGAAATGTGAACTACGTACACGGTTTTTTTTTTATTATTTGTGCATATAGGTCCACAACTCTGATAGGTAAGTGCTCCCAAGACTACCGATGTTAATAAAATAGCATAATCTTGCATATAAAAATGTAATTAACTTTGTATTATTTTTTTTCTATTAATGAGTCATCGATATTTATTTTGTACCTACTGATATAATCTGCTGTAGCTATATTTCTTCACGGGTAATTTTTTATAGTAATTAAGTTTGTAATCCTACCACACTTATCGTTATCTTCTCTTCATAAAAACGAGCAGAATGGATCAGTTGTTCCAAATTCAAAAGCGACGCTTCATTCTGAACAAACTATTCGAATCAGACGAAGAATGTTAACAATCTGATAAACTAGCACCGTTTGTTCAGCTAGTTAGCTCGCCTACTTCCTGACCTTCGAAAATTCATTCACGACAACAAAAGGGGAGAGGATGTGGTACATAGCTCGTAGGTAGGTTTACAAACCGCTCCGCTTCCTCTCTTAATTGATGCTGTAAACAAAAACCTGCCCCCGCTAACGACACGGCATACCAAGGATAATCTCACTATACCGGATTGACAATACACTCGGTACGGCGTATTAAATTATAGTAGGTATAGCCCAACACGGGGTTTTACAACCCACGCCATATCGCGGATTTTTAGTAGTACTAATTTATCTAACTGGCAACGACAAATTTTTGGTAACTGTCGTTGAAAGCCGAGGAACTTCACTGATGTAAAGAAAGAGGAAACAGAATTAATATTCCGCAAATTTCAAGTAATTTTTGCATAATAAAGCCAAAACTATCCACAATGATGAAAGTTAAGTTTTTTTTAAATAGGATTTAGTATTTCTTTCGCAGGAAGAACGAAGGATGGAGCAGCATTCCGGTAAACAATGTTTCGAATTTGGTTCATGACAAATCCTTGACAAATCGCTATTAACGTTTAATAATGCAAATATAATATGACGGATGCACAGTATTGCCATATGAAAGCAGTTTGTAGCGCCACTATCCCTGGGCCGGACCGACACTTGTGGTCACTGTATTTTGTTTTTGTAAATTACTGATGTGCTCACTGAGTTTTCAGATTTCCGAAAGTTTCCGCATGGAAATTTTTGTTTCCTAGTATGTAGGAAATTTCCGAATTGAAAAATCCAAACCTTAATTTTAAGAGGTTCGTATCTTAGAAAAAAAGGAACCCTTAAAGGATCACTTTGTTGAAATTAAAAACATACTCCTGTTAACAGTCCCTTGAAGCTGTGAAAAAAACAAACTTCTAAGTTAACGTAAAAAGGACACAGCCTTATACTCCGCAAAAAATATATATTTAGGCACTCTCAAGGGGATCAAAATTATTGTATTTATAGGTATTTTCCGTTGACCTAGAAGAATTATGAAATTAGGTACCAGGTAGACGGTAATTATACCGTCTAATAATATAGGGAAAATCTGAAACTTATATACATTTGTATTTAAATCATATTTTTACTTTAGAGCAAAATCAATTTTTACTAGTAATATTTATTTGTTAAAATAGAACATGTCTTAAAAACAGGGCTTGATTTAAAACGATATATGGTTCTAACTTCATAATATTTTGTAAGAAATTGTCTAAATAGGTCTAAATTAGAATACAGAGACAGTAACTGAACTCAAAATACAGTGTAAATAAAAAACAATAAACCTTAAATCAATCCTGAAACAAAATAGTTCGTATCTAGATGTAGTTACTTACTACGAGTATAGTTTTTTACTATCCCGTCTTCGCTTCCTGTAATCCCTGAAACACAGGGAATCCTATTTCAGGCGCACGTCATATTTGGTCAAATAGAATATCTTAGTCTGTACATAATATTACTGTAAAATAAATTATTAATCAATAAATATCTACTTATCTAAAAATATTTACATATCTAATCGAAGTCCCTAAGACGCGAACGATTACGTTTAGATCACGTCCACGTTACTTATTCCTTTCGCGTACATTTGACAATTCGGCATCAGTCTTAGCCCTTTGCACGACCAATAATGTTGACACAAAAAACAACAATAAAACACAGTGTAAGCTAATTTCTCTAGCGGCTCTACAAAAAAGTAACCTTTATTTATATTTTATTCTGTAGGTACTTAAGGTTTACCGTAGTTTTTATTATTCTATCCCCGTTTCCTGTAATCGGAGTTCCCAAAACGCACGTACGTTTACGTTTATTATGTCCCCGTTCCGGATGCCGCCATGCATTTGGCAATAGTAGGTAGATAGTCGCTCACGTTTTACACAAACAACTAATAATTAGTAGGCTTATTGCATAGGCGGCTCCTGCCTTTTTGACCAAAAAAAGCATTTTATTTATTGTTTATTATGTGATGAAGGTTTCACTATAGTTTTTATTATTCCGTCGCCGTTTCCTGTAATCGGGAGTCTCCAAAACGCGTACGTTTACGTTAAACACGTCGACGTTATGGGCCGGCCACGACATTGGCGGCAAGCGGCGCGGCGAGCGTTTGAGCGAGAGATCTAACCTTACCATGAGATTACAGTGACAGTACTCGCCAGCTAGGGGCGCTGTTCTCCATACAAATCATTAGCACTGTCGCTAGCGAGTAGGTTCACGTTAACTCATGGTAAGGGTACAGTATCCTTACTATGAGTTTACAGTGACTACTCGCTAGCGACTTACGTAAAGGATCGTATAGAGAATTGTAGTTCTACAAAGTAACCGTAACACGCTGTCGCTAGCGAGTACAGTCACGTTAACATGGTAAGTGTACAGAGCGCGGCTGCTACGAGTGAACGAGACACACGTACCGCTCACCGCTGCCGCTGTCGCGCAAGTCGTGGCCCGTCCGTTACGGATGCCGGTCGCGTGCATTTGGCGCACCTGTGCGGCGCGGGCGCAGAGCGCTCCACCGCACATCCGGTTCCTGTCTCCCCCTTTGTGCGCATGACTTTAAAACTTGCACCGACTAACCCTACCCAATAGGGATGTTGACATATACATGGATTTTTTAAATGTATTGTAGTCCAATTTAAAAATATCAAAATTCATAAATTGGAAGGAATGTTGTATATTTATTATCTAAGGAGACTTCAAGCTACATAATATAACTTTGGCGTCTTTGGTACACCATGTGCTCTTAGCAATTAGCATGAGGTATTTCAGCACGCAGTGTATACCTAATCTCACGTAAATTAAGCGGTGTCAAACTCATTGCGCTTAAATCTCATACAGCAGTATTGAATGACATATTGGGCGTAGGTATGTATGTGTACCCGTAATGTGGCCAGTATATTCTATTTATTTAACCGGTATATTTAACTTAAAGGGATAAATTCGATCTCTCTAACCTCGTTAGAAACATGGTATAAGAAAACAAAGTATGATACTCCGGCTCGTGAGACTTTCTACGTCACTGATTAGTTGCTTTATGGTAACAAAATAATTATAAGGAATAAATATTCGCCGCCAGACGTACAAAAAAAGATTATGCATTTATGCATTACAGTTGCCTTGTTCTTTGACTAAATTTTATTTAGTCGTAATAATTGATTTAAAACACTCACGATTTTAAGAAATCCATACAGGTAACAAGGGAATCGGGGAGTATTATGAATATAATACACCGCTGGCAACACATAAACGGATTGACAGAACCACGACTGAAGAACTCCGATTACTTGGTCATGAAATAAATAAAATATATATATATATTGACAGAACCAACCAATCATAGCGTGATGACGTCGAAAGTCCACCTGTCATTCCGGAGTAGCATACCTTGTTTCCTTTACCATGTTTCTAACGAGGTCTGTCTCATATACCCTAGTACTTACGCTATGCAGATTTGGTAAATTGAGCTCGGCTCGGTTTAGGGTGCGTCTCGACTGAAGCGGAGCTGAGATACAGGTTTCAAATCAGTTGATTGGTCGATTCCGCACGTCTCCGCTCCGCTCCGCTTCAGTGGAGACGCAACCTGAATGCCCTATCATCGCCCGCATTGTGCAGCGTAATGAACGCGTCGTCCCGATCCCGACACAACCACAAAAGACCGGTCGGTCTTGTCATCGTGACATTGCTACAGTTAAGAGGAAATACTACTGCTCATTTTTCATACAAATCGAGGTGTCGTTCTCGTTTTTCTCCTCCTCCAAGAATTAACCAATCGTAACGAAACTTTTGGAACTGAAGAGGAAGGAAATGTTCTGTGTCGGTTTATTTTTGCGCATTTTATAGATGATAAAATTCTAGGTTTGTATTGAAAATCACTTTTCTATGGAGAGGGGTCATGATTTCAGGAAAAATCTTAATAGCGTGATGCAGGATCGTCATTTGATTTGTATGGGCGCGCGTATGCCAGCCTGGCGCCATATTTTGATCATAAATTCCATTGTCCTCGTATCACGCCGAAACGGCTGGAAGAATTTTAACCAATTTTGGTATAGGGATAGCTGGACATCCGAAGATGGTTATAGGATACTTTTTACCAGTCTACAGTAAAGAAAAAAAATACGCGGACGATGTTTCGGGCGCCTAGTTATTATATAATTTGTATACTAGGCGTCCGTTTGTGGCAGTGTTTGGGTCCTACACAAATTCTATGTCAATTTTCGCAAAAATCGAAACGATCCGAAACAGATCATTTCTTTCCCATTTAGTTCCTAACATTTTATAAAGATTGATTAAGTTTTGGAGGAGGAAACACACGAGAACGAAACCCCTCTTTGAATAACCCGGTTACGTTAAGTTTAGTCCTTATTTGTATCCGATGCCATAGTTACGGATGCCAACTTAACGTAAACTGATACGGGAAAAGGAGCAGTGATATATCCTCTTAATAGAGATGTGATGTCGCCCGATACAACGGTACTCGAGTATGCATATATATTAACTACTATTATAATTATAAATGATGAATGATATACGTACTTATACGGTAAATAGACCTCATTGTTAAAGTTATTGGAAACGTCGGATTTAACCGTATGCACTAGAACCTACAAGTGAGCCTGTTTAGTGTGAACATATATCGCTGGCCCAATATTACAGGGTTTTATGTTATATTTTCAGGGTAGGTCTAATTAAACTTAATGTCATAATGACAATGTTTAAATTTGAACTCATCAAAAGTCAAACATAGAACAATGTTATATTAAGCCAGCGATGCAGTGTAGTCGCCATCAGATTAAATTGAAGCGAACGATGTGCTCAGGAATATCGGTACTTGATTTATATTGTTAGTTGTAACCGCCGGCAGTATCATTACAAAAAGGTTCCAATACTGTCAATTATGAATTAAAACATAAGGATATTTTTGAACTAAAGCAAAGCCACGCAACGCATCTAAGCGGCAAGGAAACGTCCACTAACAGCGAATTGAGCCGAGTGACTTTATATATGATCCTATAGGGCCTATAGGTCCCATAATAGTAACGTTTTATTTTTTCACACGCGTCTTAGTTAAACAGCTTACGAGTACTTCGGTCTAGTGGGGAAACAGCCATATTTCGTCGCGCGCGTCTGATTTAAACAATGGAATAACTAATGTACACTACGGGTACAGATATCTGATTAAATTTTATTATCTTATGGGTGAGCCGATCGTTTTCTATGATGGATGGTTTACTTATGTAACCGTGATTTATAACTTAGGGGACTCATCTTGCCTGTACACTTAAACATACAATTCATTCAAGAAGCTAAAGTAGAGTACACCTAGACAAAAGCTATTATGACTTATTACCTATCTAAAATAGTTATATTGCACTCGAGCATTGTCCTTTAAGAGTAAATATCACAGCTCTGTTTCCTTTTCCAAAACATAACCATCGTTTATGAAATTTTATGAACTCAATAGGAAAGAAATGGACTGTGTCGAGCCGTTTGATTTCTGCGCAAATTATTATAGAATTTGTGTACTAGGCGTCCGTTTGTGGCGGAATTTTGGCCAAAAACAGACGCCTGGCACACTTTTTATAATAATTAGCGCAAAATCGAAACGGCCCGACGAAGACAATTTCCTTCTCATACTGTTTCTAAAATTTCGTAAAGATTGGTAAGTTTAGGCGTAGGAAACCCACTAGAACGAAACCTCGATTTGTATAACCGCGTTATGGTTGGACCTCATTAGTATCCGATTCCATAGTTACCACTTACCAGGTGCAAACTTGACGTAAACTGATAGTATGTATGGGAAAAGAAGCACTGATATATTTTTCTCAAACATGCAATGAATGTGTCACATTTCGGGCGGAACAATTAGAGAGAAATGAAAAGGAATTTCATACAAAATTGAAGGCCTAGACCGGGAAGTAATATTTTTTTCAACATGGCGTCTCAGTTCATGGAACGGCTAAACAGTTGAATAATGGTTTTTGAGTGGTGTATTGTTTTATTTCATTGCACATGTTTGAGGAAAGCACTATACATGCCTTAGCCGTGAAAAGGGCTTGCCGGCTTCGTATCACTATCCGTCTATACCTACTCAGCCGGTAAGCCCTTATTTCCCGGCGACTGCAGTAATGTACTATTAATGCACGATTACGTCTACAAGATAAGATACCGATTCCTTGCCATTGCAATGCAGTACCGATTCGAACAAACATTACTACGAATACGAGTCAGATTAGTAGAATATTATTAGTTGCTCCATTACACAAAACAAAAGACAAGAACATATCCTAGCTTTTTGCACAAATCAAAGTAACTACTTAGGTAATTATCATACCCAGCACCTCTAGCATAACTGTCATACGCGACTATTCCTCGCGCGAGATAATTACCCGTCTCTTTCTGTGCAGTAATATGAGAAAGTGACGGGTAGCGCTATGTCGCGCGACAAGAGTCGCGAAGCATAGTTGTGCTAGACGGGCAGGAGTTTCCGGCGAGTGATTTGACACTAGGCCAACAGTAAGCGTCAAATCCTTCGTGCACCGAAAAACTGGTAATTATGATCATAGGCTGTTTCGACAGTTACATACGATCTTGTACAGTGCTGTAGACAACATATTTATGCCGGTGTAGTTGCAAGAACATAATCGCATTCGCATTTCAACCGCATGTCATACATAATCAAGAAATCAGGGTTCGTAAAATGCGAGTAAAATTCATAGAAGTACTAGGACCGTCACTGGATGTCACACGTCATTTCAATCGATTTTGCTCGCATTTTACGACTTGTCAAAACAAATCATAATAGTTTCACAATACCCACCATCTTCTTGTGATGAAATGGAGTCAAAATCGGCGAGGGAGATTTTCGAGAGATCCTCAATGTAGACTTGAGGCTGGCGGCTCAGCGAGTGCCGTCCGCCCAGCGAGTGGTAGCAGGTTTCCTCCTCGTCCGCCGCCTCCTCCGTCGAGGAGCCCTTCAGACAGGAATGGAAACTCCGAGAGAGACGGCGCTCGGTACTCATTGTGGCTCATGTCCTAAAGCACCACACTTAAACCAATCCCCTTCCACTTGCACTTTATAGTTCACGTTAGCATCACTAAAACACTTATATGTTTCGGTATTTGTAATCACTGGTTCTATAGATTTTTTATGATGTCACCTGTTTATGAAAATAAAATATGAAATATCGCGAATCGGAGGCGTTCCTTGTATATTTTTGTACACTGCAGTTCCGTGAATCGTGACCTAACTGCGACTATCTGCCGATGCCGTGTGCTCTACACACCTCCTCAGATAAGACTGCATTTGTTTCACATATTACAATATCAGTCGCTTATCGTTCGTTATCATGAAGGACTTGTAATCGTACGAAATCAGCGGTTCACTGAGCCAATGATCTATATATTCGTACGTATATGCAGGTAAAATAATGTAGTTGATTGTGTAAACAGGTACTCGTAATAGAAGGTATATGTGATAAACAATTACTACAGCCTTCGAACATTTAATTACGTAACATTGGGGTCGCTCTTGAATTTGAGCAACCTTGATGACCACAATCGAATAAAGATCACGTTTCCTGGACGTTGTTTCACAATCGCTGCAAGTGATAGTTTTTGCGCAGCGAAGCGATTGCGACTTCCTTTAACGGAAGACCGAAAATACGTCGGCGACCAGATAAACACGTTACATTTACAGACAGGAACGTGGGACTCTGACCAAAATGAGGTTCAATGAACTTTCGAAGAATGGGGCCTACATGTGACATACGGCTAATGAATGGCTGACGAACAAAGGACCATCGCCACGCACCGCGGAGTTAGTACGGAGTGTATGTCTTGTGATGTTGCACCACTTAAAGAGTCGTAACAGAGATATATAACTCGAGCTTGTATTCGTTTGTATTCATGATTTTTTTCCATGCAACCGACTTGTTAGCGCTTGAGAGCCCTCAAAGGCAAACAATGAAAAGCAGGCGTCTCTCTAACTGAATTCAATTATTCAAATGATTATTTAGTCCAGTGATCTCGATTCGTTTGCTTTGGTAAGTTCGCGTGACGCGAACTCTAGAGATAGCAATAGCTCTTACACCATAACAATGTCTTAATTGTAGAAAAACTACCGTAATGTAAAGTAATTAAAAGATAGCGCAACAATTGCTCAAACCGTTTATAGCCCTGACCACTTTATTTAAATTACCACAGCAAATCACGGATTTAAACAATAATTTGTTTACTCAATAGTACTTACAAGATGTGTTCAATACCAAAGATAATGTTCCGCATTCATTCATTTCCGTATAGTGCTTATATCTATCGATGAGTCAGTTAAAAAGAATGAGATTTAAGTGCTCTCGATCACTTTCAGTTTTTGCCACTTACGCAAGAGTCGAATCACGCGAATCGCGAATAGGAAGAGACAGTTACTGGCACATCACACGTGGTTTTAATTAGCACCACAGTAAGTAGCTTACACATTGACAAAAAGAGTGAAATCTTGAACGATCCATTGTCTACGTGGAAAGTTCCGCGTGGGAGCGGGATGTGAAGTCGTTCCGAGGAGAAAATCGCGAAATAAACCTTTCTTACAATACACGCGTACGAACAAAGCTAGAGGAAGTGCTCTTGCGAAATGTCGAAAGTCTAAAAACAACACGAGAACCAACCAACGCGCACGAATCAACATGAAACTGTGACACCTTAATGAGTATTTACCGCCCTACTACCTTTCCTGTACAAGCTATGCTAGTAAATTTCCTCCTAAAAAAAACAGTGAAAGTTCGTCTTTACCCCGTAATATTGTGTGTAGAAATACTACCATTTCCAGAAACCAGAGGGGGGGAGTACTAATTTTAGTGTCGCATATTCGCAATAGCATAAATAGCACGTGGCTGACCGTCGGTGAACTCGCGCGGAAGTAAGGGACACGCTAATGGAGCTAACAGACGATTAAGAGGGACGCTGCTATCTGTGGGAATGAGAGATGTATATTACTATCTCATTCTAACAGATAGCAGCGTCCCTCTTAATCCGCCGGACCGTTCGATCGTTTGTCAGCTATAACATTCGCACATGCAAAATATTTATGCGCGTTGTACACTACACGTGGTCGGAGAGCGTTGCTAGGCCCTCGCCGGGACAAACAGCGCCTACTGCCATTGTGGCGAAGGCCGTCTCAAGGTGCCAGCCCATCCGGAACGCCGAATCGCCATGGCAATATTTAATACTAACTACGTGCTTCCATTGAATAATACATGGACCAATAATTCAGGACTACCAATTCCTTTACGTCGGATTCCACCGACTTGTTGTACAAGGCGCCACCTCAGCGAACTGTCACATTCACATAATTGCATACATTTCGTATAGATTCTTACATAACGCTTGAATTATAAGCGAGGTTTAAAAAAACTATATGGGGTTCCGTTTTTGGCGTTCAGATACGGAGCCCCGCAATTATGGGACAATGATATCAAACTGGTGGCACTAATCTACAACAGGAACGCGACTTTATATAGGCATTGGCAGTCTTTGTGAATGATCGGTAGGTACATATTACACAATTAAAACCCCACGCGTCTCATACAGTACTCATAACGGTAACTTGAAACCCTGGCTGCAACGAGAATCTATGCAATAACAATGAACGACGCCACTCGACGATAAGGGATATGAGTCGAATACTCAAGCTTAGTAGATAAAACTTGATAATAAGTCTAGATAAGGTCTATACGTTCTTATTTGCCTAATTTAGTAAACATTATTTTTATAATGAAGTTGTTTCTTATGTATATCTATCTCTGTTTGTTCTCCAAATATATAAATAAAATAAAATTATTCTAACCTAAAAATTGTCATTTAATGCCTAAACCATCTATGTCCTCACTGCTAAAGCAATTTCATTTTTACAATTGCGTGCGACGCGTTTGGCGCAGTTTGTAGACACCTGCCTACTGAGCCGGCGGCCCTGAGTTCGAATCCCGGCCAGGGCAAATATTCGTGTGATGAACTCGAATATTCGTTCCTAGGTCATGGATGTTATCTATATATGTATTTATATATTATGTATATCGTCGTCTAGTGGTGTACTTCCTTTTCGCCGAATTATGTTTCGCAAACGTTTCATTTCGCAAAAGTTTAATTTCGCCAAAAGCATTTTTCACTGAAACTGTAAACTATTTCAGATTGTTGTAAATATCATCCTTTAGATTAGGTTAGGTTAGGATAGGTTTGTTTTATAACAATTCGAAATAGTTTACAGTTTCAGTGAAAAATGCTTTTGGCGAAATGAAACTTGCGAAATGAAACGTTTGACGAAACGTAATTCGGCGAAAAGGCAGAGAACCCGTCTAGTACCCATAGTACAAGCTTTGCTTAGTTTGGGACTAGTCGATTTGTGTATGATTGTCCCTTAATATTTATTATTTTATTTAATTGACAGCATATTCAATATTGTGACTCATGCTTCATTTATAAGACTTAATTTATGTGTTTTCAGTCGTATTTTCAGGTTAAGAGTCTAGTTTACTAAATAGAATATATATAGTATTTTATTCAACCGTTGTATAATATGGGGCTAAAAACGCGAGTGGCACGGGTTTTTTGACCTACTTATACAACATTGCATACAATACTTTTTCTACGACTCGACATTTCATAAATAAAAACTAAATAATCAACAAAGAAAATAATTACATGTTCCCGCTTGGAATCAACAAAATTAAAAATAAATAGTCTCTGATAAACTTTTTTTTTTATTGACGTCCATTTGTCAAAAAAATATGAACTTATACATAAAGGTTTACGTTCACTATACTAAACATCTGTCAAATACATAAAGGTATACGTTCACTATACTAAACATCCATGAACTGAAGATTAAACTATTTTTTTAAGTTGGCAGCAATGCCTTAGTACAATAAGCTTTTTTTTTAATTGCAAATTGTGTGAACGCAGCTGTTTATCTTGTAATCTGTGGTACTAAGTGATGCTTTTTGGCGACTTTATAACATCGTTTAGCAGTGTTTTTTTGGGCAATAGAGTATAGACTTTAACAGACTTTCATAATTTATGTCTTAACTATATAAATGTCAGAAAAAAGTACTGGAGTAGAAATAGTATATTGTGTCATAAGGGTAGTAAGTAGGGGATTACTAAGGAAGGACTATTAGAAGCCCGACGCCGAAGGCGGAGGGCTTTTAATGTCCTGAGTTTGTAATCCCCTTACTACCCGCCATACACACAATATTTTTCATCACATTTGGGAGTATATATAACGAATAAATAAGTAAAAAATAAACACTAAACGATAACGATCGACAACTAACTTTTTTCTGTATATATTTTTTAATTTACTATAAGCACTGGCAAAACGGCCATCAGCTTAAAACAGTTAACAAATGTACACAGAGTCTTACTTTCTATCATTAAACAAATAACAATTAACAATATTATGCAGCGATAATTAACACCGTAATATTAAAAAACTTAAATCGAACAGTAATTTTGTTACAAAACTAAATAGTATCTAACAAATAATATTTAACTTTTTTTCTTTTTTTGTGTCGTCGACCACAGATAATGCTAAGAACTGCGTTTAGTTTAGAAACTTGAAAGGCTATGCCAGATTGTAATCATAATTCAAAATTAAATTTAATAAAACAATTGCAAAATACACTTAAATAATTGTAAAACATACATATTAATGCTTACATATACCATATTAATTCAATACACAATAAAATTTGCTGGTAGGCAAGTTTTGTTGATACAACAAAAACCTTGGCTGGGTTGAAACCTCCTTAGTCTGAAGTAGCCTGCGAGTGCGTACTATATTTTTAAAACTAAAACCATAACTCCCTCGGGAGTTATAACAATTTATAACTCCCGCGGGAACTATATAGGCCTTTGTCCTTCAGTACACCTGCATTTAATACCATCTTTTACGAGCAAATGTGATGAAAAAGATATAATTAGGTGAATGGGAACAATGTGCTGAATGGACAGGCGTTGTGTTTGACGCACGGTTATGGAAACGAGGTGGGTCATTTTGGCCCACTGCCAGCTCTTTCCGGCACGAGACCGATATTTCCTCGAGACAAAGACTGACCAGCACCTCTAGCAAAACTGTGATACTCGACTTTTCTCACGCGAGATATTTATCTATCTCTTTCCGTGCAGTACTGTGAGAGAGTGACAGGAGACGCTATGCCGCGAAGCATAGTTGTGCCAGACGGGCTGGGTTCACGTGTCAGTTATTACGAATAGAGAACAAAATTACTGATATAATTATTAACGGTCTATGTCTGCTGTCTATTAAATACACCAGCCTATAACAATATTATCGACTAATCGCGTTGTATTTAGTCGGGATCGGGATAGATCGTATTCATATTTTCTATCTTAACTTTTTTATTCAGTTAATTGACAAGGTAAGCTAAATATAGCAAATCAATACGTGTCTAACAAAATCAGAAATACTCAGAAACGTAGTGAGTCAGCGCTCTAGTTAAGAGAAATTTAACATATCAATGCACTCCTATAATGACTCAATAACCCGGTAATACGGATTGTCATTTTCACAGCCCGAATGCATGAAATTCACGTCTTAACGTAAGTATTTTTACATTAAAATTTCTTACAACAACAAAATGAAGATATTATCCGTTAGCTTGAAACAGTAGCCATTTTATTGCAATGTCTCGCAGCTGCAGCCAACACGCGTGGCGCTTCGCAGCGAATTGCATCAATAGGGAACAAGCATGATCGTGGAATTAATAATCTCGTCGCAGTTCATAAAACGGTTTTTTAACGTTCAGTCCGTCACGTCTCACATTTACTCCCATTTTTAGGGTTCCGTACCGAAAAGGGTAAAAACGGGACCCGATTACTGAGACTTCGCTGTCCGTCCGTCCGTCTGTCACCAAGTGTCTGTATCTCAAGAACGGTGATAGCTAGACAGTTGAAATTTTCACAGATGATGTATTTCTATTGCCGCTATAACAGCAAACACTAAAAAATTAAATAAAAAAAATATTTAAGGGGGGCTCCCATACAACAAACTTGTTATAGATTATGGTACCTTCATGCGCGAGTCGGAGTCGCACTTGAAGTTTATGATGCCCATAATCGCACTAGTCACTATGTATGATTCTCATTTAATTGGTACAATATTTTTGTTGCAAGTTCCCAATTGCATCAATTTGCTTAGGCATACGTAAACATCTGCCGAGTCAATGTATGCCGGTGAAAGCTCTTATGACCATGGCTGTTGCATACGTGAAGGTAAGCCACACATTATAAATGCAAACGGCCCTAAAATAAACGTTACTACTTTCGCTAATAATCACTTTTTTACCCATAATAACCGACCGTAGTGAGAGGAATCGTATTTCCAGAACGAGTTACTACCAAGTAAAACTGTTGTAAATATCAAAATATATGACTAGTGACGCCATCTGTGGCACATTAGGTAAACTATGCATGAAGCAATAAATGTCAGTTGCAAACAGCATGTGGAGATAAAACGTTGTTTTGTTTTACAAACATTAGAATCGCTATTGTTGTGCCTATAATATTTTAAGAGTTCCTTCGATTTATCTTTGCCGAAATTTTATAGGATAGGATACAATTTGGAGATGCCTGTTTTCAAACAAAAAAAAAAACAATTCGATTCATACAGATAACAAACTTAAAAAAAAAACAAGCGAATTGAGGACCAGCGGGGCTAACATATCATACTGCGAATTCGCTTGACTTAGCGTCAATTGTCTTGCTCGCACAGTATTGACAGGAAAGTGACAGGTAGTAAAGAGTCGCGCGACACAGTTATGCTAGACGGGCTGCTGTTCACGCGAAACGGAACGTTGTATTACGATTACCGGACGAGCAGAGCGACCTCACAGAAGAATGTCAAAAATCCACCACATCATCATTCTATAGAGACCGACTGTCAAAGACCTCTACTATACCGAGCTCGGGTCACTATATATATTATAGTCTGTTGACAACCAAAACTCACTAAGTAACAAATACAAAGCTCTTATCTCAGTGTCAATCTACAAACTAGATACGAGGTTTTAAAGAATAATTACAGAAATTTCAGTGAGTTTTGGTCGTCATCAGGCGATATACGATTTAGTATATTTTTCTTATTAAAGTTACTTGGAATTACGATTTCTTATTTATATCCCGTCCCGGAGATTTTGCGACGTCGGTTGAAAAGAGTAAGTAATGATTTTCAAACAAGAACGCCCGAGCGCTCTCGTTGAGTTCATATGAAAGGCTGCAAATAGGTTGTTCGAGCAAATAAAACGCATCCGCCGACGACAAACGCTGACATCGTAACTAATGACGTGCAGGTATAAATCATATTTATAATGGCCGGGCCGAAGACGCCGAAGGAAGCGGTCGATTTGTGACGGATACGGCCACTGGGACAAGTAGGGCGAGGTACTCGGCGAAATTAATCTCCACCTATGGCGTTAATGACGATAGATGCCACTGAACAAATTTCGAAATACAATGGACCCCTTTTGATTGGACTTTACACATCCCAAGACACAGTATTCTCAGTCAGTTTCCTACTAACAGCTTGTTACGTGCGTGGGGTTCAGTTAAAACACATCTTCGGTAAGACTATCAACGGGTGAAGGCCGCCACGATCCAATAACTAACTGTAGTATTACCCCATCAGCAATAAGATATAGTCTTACCCCGCCTAACCTTACAACTGTAGATTTATTACGCAACTTGAATTCAAAATTATTCGCGTTATACTCAATGACACGAGATGCCGTGCAATGCAGAAAACAAAATATACCCCTATTGACGTAACTTTATACATGTCCTATTCTGACATTTCAAATTTTCAAATAATGTTTAGTTTAAACTATATACTTTAAACCCACAGGGGGGTTTCAACCCACGCCATGTTGCGGATTTTTAGTGGTACTAATTTATTTTACTGGCAACGACAATTTTTTGGTAACTGACGTTGAAAGTCGGCAAATGTCACTGATGTACACAAAGAGAAAACACGACTAAATATTCCGCAAATTTCAAGTAATTTTTGCATAATAAAGCCAAAACTATTCACAATTAATATTTTTTTTTTTTTCAATAGGATTCAGTATTTATTTCGCAAAAAGAACGAAGGATTTTGCAGCATTCCGGTAAAAAATGTTTTGAATTTAGTTAATGACAAACCCTTGACAAATAGTTATTGACAAATATATGACGTATGCACGGTATTGCCATATGAAAGCTGTTTGTAGCGCCACTATCCCTGATGGGTCGGACCGACGCTTCCTAGGCTATACTTTAATTCAGTTATTATCAGAGAACCCAAGATTATTTCTCCACTCAACTCTACTCTCCTGTCTATCACCAGGCTGTATCCAATGAACCGTGATAGCTACACAATTGAATTTTTCACAGATGATGTATTTCAGTTGCCGCTATAAAAACAACTAAAAAAAATCTATTTTGTAGTTATGTTCAGTTTTAGTAGTATATTCTATATCATTGAATGAGGGTCTCATGATGACCTGCTTGTGTCGGGGGTGTATTAAATTTTTTATTTTAGTTATTTTAGGCAATAAACTTAAGTAATTACTAAAAAAAGAATAAAATAAATATTATTGTGGGGATCCCATACAACAAACATGATATTTACATACATATTCATACAACGTCGTACGCAAGTCTGACTGGCAATTGTCCATTCTTGTTCTATCTAATTCGAACCCCACGCTCGTAACATTTGGTTTGGTTAGGGTTCCAAATTTCATGCAAATCCGTCCAGCCTTTTCAACGTGAAGAGTAACAAGCATACTTTCACATTAGTGGCATTAAACAGGAACCCATTTATTCACGGGATAAATGCGTTTCAAGCAACTCCTTTCTAGAATATGTGCGGAAAGAGTCGTAGGATTAGATGGCGTGCCAGTGAGTGCTATTTTATGGTTTTTACTATGCAGACAACACTGTCACTCTTTGTCAGTTATTTTAAAATCATGCATGACCTGCATATTTATGTAAATTAATATATTTTGAATATATACACTTAGCGATTTTATGTCGGAGACTAATTACTTAGGTGATGGAGTATTGAACACGTATCATTTAATATTAGATACAACATAAATACCCGTCATAGTGGACATACGTTTTGTGACTTTTTGTAAGTCGATAGTGGGGGTTTTAGCCGCTTTTTCCTACTGATAAAATCGAATCATAATAAATATAACTTCCCTTATGCGATTGCGGTTTTTGTATATTAAATTCGCAATGAAATGACAAACGGCGTATAAACGACAGGAGTTTGTTTATTTTATATTAATGTGTCTAATTCTAAGTCTAAGGTTCAATCGCCATGTAAAATTCATAATGTTAGTTGCCGTTTCTGCCATGACTTTTCTTTTTCCGCACCTCTATCGGTGTCTCTGCCACTGACCGTATTTGAGCAATCAATCTACATAATGTCAACTTAATGTTAGAGACAAGAGACAAAACTTATATAAAGCTGCATTATGACTAATATCTTATAGTTAATTGTTCTCCAAGAAGGGCGGATGGTGTATGTCCTTAGTACGGACGTGTAGAGGGCGGCTCTGTGATCCCAAGAAAAATCCGACCACGGGTCTACCTCGAAAAACCAAAAAAAGGCCCGGAAATAAACAGCAATCAGTAACTCCCAATAGACCAGCGTTAACTTGACTACGCCTCAACTGGGTATTCAATTCGTTTAATTCGACGATACTAAACACTATGAAATAAAATGAACCGAGACTTTTTCTTGAAAATTCAAGGGCATCGATTGAAAACTGCAGCCGTCTAAGACACTCGATAAGATAAAGACTGAATGCACAAGTTCCTAACAACTCGATGGGATCGAAATCGAATACTAGTTGCGTGTTTGTTTAGTAGGGCCAAGTAGGGCTTCCGTTTTCCCGGCAGCCACGCCGGTTAAAAGACTTTCTATAAATATACCTAATACTTATGCTTATTTCTACAAAGAAAACGCAATGCAATCGAATGAATGAGAATCGTTTTATATAATTGGCTCTCATTATAACCTCAGGTTTCGCCCGCGCGCGATGACGCCTTACCGTTCACGCTAAACAGATAATTAACAACGCTAAATACACTAACGAAACATCTACAATACCAACACAGAATTAGACTCCAACATAAATAGATGCGAACGTCATAAACAGAACTGAACACTCGCGCACTCGCGTACACTCGCCCTACTGGGCCCGTGTCATATCCGTTGCGAAAGTCGGACTCATCGGGTCCCTTTAGAAGTCCACTTTCGTGTCGCTCAGACCTAACACGTGTCTGTCGATTCAAAGGCGCGGGCGCACTGAGACTGAGCGAGTATAAGCAAGACGCCGACGCGCGGCGTGCGCGCTGCGCCCTCCATGGCGATTTATTTACTATTCACAGTTTGGAATACGAACGTGCTCTTATAATTAACATGGTTGCATGTGGGCCGTGTCTTTGCACTACAAACAATACATGAAGCTGTGCACTACAACATAGTGTAATTCAATTGGATAATTTAACCTAACTCGCTTAAAACATGTATGTTTTATGCGGTATTTATTGTTATGTCATATCGTTACTTGCTGCCTAAAGTGCTCAGGGTAATGAATTGGTAGAATTGATAACTTCTCATAAAATACCAGAACCGTATTATTTCATATTATCAATATTATGAAAGTGAAAGTCACTTCAGTCGTAACCGGTTCGTAATCAATTACAAAATCAACTTCAACATTTAAAAAGTTAGCGGCCTATCACTTTCGACTCCGGTAGACAAGTACAAGATACAAGAAGCTGTGAGAAACAGAACTCTCATGAAATTGTGCATTGTTTAGAATAGATCATAAACCCTCAATGTTCCTAGACTGAAAAAAAATTGAAAGAGCTAAGCTTTTTCTCATATTGTTATACATAGTTCCGTAAAAAAAGTAGAGAATATAGTAACTAGGTACATATACACCCGAAAAACCTAACTAGGTACATTTCGGACAGTTGATTAAACAGAACTGAACATGTACAGTAAATCGTAAGTAAAAAAAGGCAAAATAACAACCTGCTGGTTTATTATTTTACACTTGAAAGTTAGACAAACGGTACGCGGGGAAGTCAGGTAGATAGAGCCGTTGGGGCGAGGGTGGCCCGTCTCAACACTTGTGTAATTATTTTAAGCCACAGCAAACAGCGATGCACGATGGAATGCCAGCCGGGTGTTTAAGGATAGCTCTTCGTTCTATAACACCGTAAAATGTACTATAACACGCTTATAGCGCGACAAAAACAAATACCTTAGGTGTAGTTTAATTCATCTTAATACAGTATTATTTGTTAAATACTTATTTGGGAACAGAGTTATGTTGCTATTTGCGTCAAACGCAATCAAAGCAATCTTATTCGGCATCTTCTGTAGAGTTCTTGGATATTCCTACAGTCGCAAAATGCACCGCAAATACACAATTATAGAAATTCAGAGGTTCCCTTTGTGATACAAATCGGTTTTGCATTACATATTTGTATAAACCTGTTTCACTAATTCTTATCGATCCGATAGATACTGGTACTTTAAAAAGTTTCACAACGAATGTCGATCGTATATAAGAACAAAACAATCGTCATCTATACCGTAGACAATCGGTACAGTAGCTTCGCTACTGGTGACTAACATGATAGCATATCTATACATCTAATAAAACTACCACGACAGCGGTAAGAAGTCGACCTTGGGCGAGGGGCATCACTGCACGCTGACTGCAATAACGGATGCGTAGGTACCAGTAGAATAACTAGTATCTTATGATGGGAACGGCATGGGACGTGCTCTACAAGAAACGAGCAACAAGACATCCAAGGACTTTGTATTCCATTTCTTGATACACAACCTTTAAATGGTATTTTTCACGAGTAATATAGTAATGCAGTTGATGTCATAATTAATTTAAGCGAGGATAAATTGCTTAGTAGCAACAATTTTCCTCCTGCTGCTCTGTAAAATGACTTACAGAATGAAGGCTACGTAAACTTTGTATTTTATTTTCGTAACACGGGATAACCCTCTTAAATTAGCATAAGCCTTGTTATTACCAGCAGTATATGCTACGATGCTTAATACTTATCAATCTGTGCGTAGGAGAGCACCTAGACGAATGTGGGCGGGTAAAGGGCGTATTCAAGTAACAGAACTTTAATAGAAATACACTGTATATTAGACTTAATAGTTCCAGTACTATCAGGTTAGGTTTATCGTCAGGAACATGTAAAATCAACGTTTTACTAGATTTGTGTGCAAACAACTCCAGCAGCTCTTTTATCCTTCTATCACATAAATAATATAAGCTACAAGCATTTTACTGTACCAAAATTATCAACGAGGTTTATTCTACTAATCCTACAGTCAACACTTCCCGTACTATTAGGTTAAGGTTTATTGTAAGGAACGTGTAGAATCACCGTTTTAGTAGATTATTGTGCAAACAACTCCCAACAGATCTTTAATCCTTCTATTACATAAACAAACTTCAAGCGTTTTATTATATTTAAACAATCAACGAGGTTTTGTTTACTACTGTCTTACAGTATTCCCTCACATCGAGCATTCGCATGTAATGTAAAAAACTGATATGAAAATCTCATTAACTTTTTAAATTCGTCAAACAAGCTCCATCAAATTGGTGGTTCAAAATGTGAGTGTTATCGTCATTTTGACGGAACAATTAGCGTGAAAAATGGCTGGTGCTGTTGTCAACCCGTACAGCAACGTCAGATATCCCACACAGCAAATTTTTTACGTCATACTCGGATTGTTTTGTTGCTGCTTAAGATTTCCTCATTTTGAGTCAGCTAGTCGAGCTGGCCCAACCCAAGTAAAGTTACCTAATGAAATTAAATAATTAACTTTGTTCCGTGAGTAAGAGCACAAATGCACTTTTAGTGTCCACCGGAATTTCACTAGAGGAAATTACTGTTAAGAAGAAAAGAAATTCAACTTATATGTTGGTCGGTCGCGTGTGTAATTATCCTACCTTCTAAAAGAACTTCACTTTTCTTACATTTTTCATACCTACAATATAATTTGTATGGTTTGAGTAGGATTCACAAGAAGGTTATTAAATTGTAGTAAGAAAATTATGGTCGTCTACAACACTCCTACGCTTCTACGAATGATTCATCTAATAACCTTGACCAACCTACAACTCATGTGATAATTGCCAATCAAGTCGTATTCAACGTTATATATACCAGACGATCAAAATAAAAAGTTGTATTTCCGTCTAACAACAAATTTGCCAGAGAAAAACCCATGCAATTATAAATATAATGTAATCCATTATTATTAAAGCACGCCCGCACATCATTACAATTGCTGTTACGATTTATTAATTTCGGGAACAGGTTTATTTTGGTAACAGGATCAATAACAACGTCCAAAGTACTCGTTCATTTCACGATGACCTAAACTGCCAAAGGCCATTTCATAATTGCAAATGTATTTTACCAATTTAAATTTCAAAAGCCGAATTAATCAGTTCAATAGAACAGTGGATCGATTGATCGGCTAATGGTTCAGAATACGCAAAAAGTGGAATATGTAAGCAACAAACTTTCGTTAGAGAAGTGTGCCAATAGAATGCGAGTGCGTGTGCTGTGCGTCACGTCAGCGAATAAGTGCATAATGGGCTCAGGTGCCACGGCAATTGGTGTAACTGATGGCCCATCGCGTCCTATCCCTAACCTATTCATACTTCTCTCTTAACAAGCTAACAGTTTCATATTAATTACCGGTATCCGTTGCCTTACAAGGGCTACTCATATATAAAAGTAAATTATGATCTAAATTAATAAAACACGATACGCCTGTTTATGTCCGTGTGAAACAGTTAAGATTTAGATATCATACAGAAATAGCTCGCGTTATGATTAGAACAGAGAATGTGGGGCACATTTCATGTTGTACGTCGTTACAGGAATTTTAAACAAGGACGCAAGAAGAATATTTCGCTTCTGCCCGTATGGAAATGACGTTTGTGGCTCTCTCGACTCGGACAAGATTAAGCACGCCGGCACCGCGGTGCATTGAGTGCATCCTACAGCACGCTGACACACATCGCCGTATTAAAAACGAGACATGTGAGGTTTCTTTGTGCACTCGTGTAAAATGCGGTTACTTACTATTACTGCATAAACAAAATGCTAATGAGCAATAAAATTCAACGCAAACAACTGAAGGTTTCTTTACGTTCCATTTGAATACTAGCGCCCCAACAATACAAATTAATATTCATTTGCATAATGCAAAATTCCACCGACCTAGAGGGCGAGCGCCACAAAGATGCTAATATGCTAGTAAATTAAACATTTAAGTGGTTAATTAATAAATGATTATGTAAAAGTGAAATCATGTGAAAGGAGAGTAGAATAAAATTGTCGATTTCATGTGGCGGTGCGAAATACGAGGTGCTGCGGTAAAAGGAGAGCGATATATAAGTGCTATGGCGGCACGGGCTTTTAGGGCCGATGTAGAGCATGTCGGTCGACGGTCATTGTTAACACACTGCGGTTACCGGTTCGACAAAAGCAGTGTAACCGAAACACGTTGATGCGTTACTAAGGGTTCAAACGTGAGCATGTTTTTTTAAAGTTTGTACAAAATTAAGACGTCAATAAAAGTTCAATATATTTCCTTATTTTGTTACCAATTCTCTTTGTGATTTCCAATACATTGATTTCAAATGATATTAGAAAAGTTTATACTTTTTTAATTTCATTTGAAATGCTTATGCATAACAGAAATTTAACTATCAAACATAGCCGTATCATTGATATAAAATTGCTAAAATAAACTGCATTTCAAACGTTAGCTCTATTTTTAAGTTTCCCTATCCAAAGTCACCATCTTTTCAACCGTAATCCGTAGTAACTTAAATTGAATAAATACGAATAAAAATGATTTTTTAGTCTATTTGATGATAGGAACCCTTTTTTAATGTTAACTGAGCATGTTGTTCTTGCGTCTGACTCTGTGCATTTCCTAAATATTAAATTCATTCAAACAAGTGTGTATGGGCATGGGCCGCAAATGCTTAACATAACATCATTCGTGAAGACGTATAAAAAAACGCCCTAGAAGATATAGTAAACTAGAAAATGTCAAACGTTGGAGTTCTGTTAGTATGCTACATCTGCACTACACATCTGACAAACGTTACTGTAGAAGATACTTAAATCAAACAATCATATATGAAAAAGTAAAGATGACTTGGTGTAAGTTATACTAACGTAGCGATTAAGGTAAACGTCCCTGTGCTCGACACTGTCCCAATAGTTGCCATCTTGAATGTTATGTCAGTGGCAATGAACGTTTAAGTATGGTGTCAACTATTAGGCATTAGCCTGTCGAGCACAGGGACGTTTACCGTACTACGCTGTGAAATAATAACAATGAAATAAAAAAATAAACAAGTAGAGTAAATTTTACGTGTTCGTCGAAGGAGTTATGCAAATTCATTGGATTAACGAGAGCGCCGGGCGAATAAGTTTATTTTCGGCAACTTGATAATGATTATCGATAATCATAATCGTACCGTCGTAATGTCGTATCATGACTTTAATAAAATGCTGAGTAACTTTTATAAGAAATCGTGTTTCTATTCATGCGACATGGCTTATTTGGCGGTATCTCGAAGTACTCTCGAATGAGCACCCCGGGTATAGTTATGAGTTATGGGTCAGCAATCCTAGGCCGACGTTTCGATAGCGTATTCCACTGATGCGCGGCACCTCGGTAAACAGAGTGAGCCATAAACTGCTGTTTGGACAGACGCCAGGGCGATATGACGCATAATAGCCCGGTCCGTATGGGAACACCTCTATTCTAGTTACTCGCTTTGTTGTACAAATTGCTGAACTCGAGGAACGCCCGAAAATTCCCAAGTTTCACTTGTCCCAACGACCCTTTTCGCTGTAGGATAGTTTAGCTATCAAATCAACTACGTCCAGCACCTCTAGCACAACTTTGACACGCGACTCGTTTTCGCGCGAGTTATGCCACCTATCCCTTTCTATACAGTATCGTACGAGAGTGATGGGGGATGCTATGTAGCAAGACATGAGTCGCAAACCACCATTCCGGTACTGCTCCAAACCCGGTGATTTCGCTTTAGATTTATTTATTTCATAATATAAAATGTCAGTATAAATTACGCTAAGACAGTTTACATGCATTTATACTATGATCGTCATAAAGATAAAAATTAGATAATATAATAATAGTACAAAACATAACAATTGATTGTAACAAAAGATATTTACATGTCATAATCGTAATGCAGTAAAATTAGGGTTACAAATAAGAATATCTCCTTAAGGGATTGTCAAAAATTTTTAGAAATACCAACTACCAACAATATTTATACACGGTGCGAAATACAACAATTATTATATGTTACTACGTCAAATAATTTGAAATTAAATATGTCAAAGTTGTCTCCTTAGAGGATTGTCAACAATATACAATACAAAAACAAAAAACAATATAAAAAATATAAGAAACCTAAAAATAAAAGGAGGTGCTGCTCTAAACGGAGTATGTCTGGCACCAGCAGTGCAAAGGGTCCGTAGGCCCCGCAAGCTTACCGTGAGAAAAAAACAAAGCAAACCACAATTGTGCTAGACGGGCAGATATGAGATTAATTCCCTGAATATGGCTGACACGCGACTCTTTGATTCTCCATCAAAATGCCGAGTATCCAATGTGCAAATGTCAGACGCGAGCAACATATTAAACTTTGAAATTGATCCATATCTTCTATCACTTATTCTTATTTGAAATGTCGACGTTACCTTCAGCAACGGCTTTCTTATATCCGGCTTTCTTATATAGGACGAAATTGAATATTATCCATCGCTATCTAGAATGTCACTTTCCGTCATTAAGTGATACCAGCACACTAACTCACGGAGATTGAAATCGTGACTATCTCTAACAGCAAAATGCCGAATTAGTAAACCTATTGCACGACCGCTCGACCATACTGCATTGCTTGCTTAATACAGATTACCTGGCTGCCCTTTGAATAATGTCAAATAGCCATTAGACACGGGGAAAATCTTCGATTTCTTTGGATATTTGAATTTTTCGACGCGGTTGGCGCAGTTGCCTACTAAACCGATGGTCCTGGGTTCGAATCCCGGTAAGGGATTACGGATTAATTTATTATGGCATCAAATATACATATCTACACGTATGTTCCTTATGTTATTTTATATATTTGTGTGATGAACTCCAATGTTGCTTCATGGGTCATGGTTGTTTTCTATGTACGTATTTATAATAGAAGCGTGTATATCGTCTATTAGAGCTTACTGTAGGACTAGATCGATTTGTATGAGGTTGTCCGATATTGGTCATTTATTATCCCCTTTATTATTATTATTTACAAAATCAGTCCATTTTAAGACGTTCTTGTTGCACACTTGTATTGCTGGTGACGCATTTTATTTATTACGTCATCAAATATGCATATCTACACGTAGGTACGTTCCTTAGGGGAACCAGGGGTAATGGGGACCGGCGGGTAATAGGAGCGTTGCGACTAGTGACAAAACTATAGCTCATATTCACTCATTTACCGCTTGGGCGTTTTGGTCACAGGGCGGCCGTGTTCCCCTGGCTCGCTCAGCTCGCCTCGCCAGTGCCACGTGTTATGTTACCACGGATGCTTATCGGTTTTTTGCTCGCGCTTATAAAAAATACGATATTTCAACGGCCAGGTTAAGTGTGAAGTTATATGTTTGTTATAATGAAACCTGTTTTTTTATAGCTAATGTTATCAATTTTGAGTATCTGTTCATATAATTTTATGAAATTTCAAGATGGTGGTAGTCGGGTAATCAGAGCTTATTACCTTATTAGCCATTATTGTTTTGATCCTTAAAGTTAATTAATATACGGATACGTACTCTCACTCACTCTTACATTTGCCTTATATTGAACATTTGCCTTAGTAGTCTACAATCCCCCCCCCCCCCCCCCCCCCGAACTTTTTATACTAGATAGGTGTGGGGTGGTGTTAAACGTTGAAGCAAACCAGAGTAGATTTGACTTCAGAGTTTTTAAAGGAAAAAAATAAAGGGCTTTTAAAAGACAAGCCGGGTTCTAAGACGTAATATGCAGTAATGGCGATGAATTTTCGAGATCACTACATTTTAATATTATCAAAACTATCGTGAGACATTCTTAAAATTATAAAAACGGTTTACTTAAACTCACGTAAAAATTGTCAGGAACGGCCCAACATGTTTCGAACTCATATAGAGCGGGCCGCGAGTCGCGTAGCAGCACGGATACCTACCCTTAATGAAGAGCTCCATATGAGTTTTAATCATGTCGTTCCTGACAATCACTACACGTTATATATCTATTATCTTTATTTATCTTTGGATCTATCGTGAAAAACATACGCGAAAAAACTCAAGCAGGCTGGAATCACGCAACGTGGTTGATGAAGCCAGCCTTAGTCACTGTCGTCTTCAGTGCCCTTACCATGAGTTTACAATGACTGCAATCGCTAGCGACTGCGTAAACGATTTGTATGCTCTACAAAGCAGACGCTAGGGGCGCTGTACTATTCTCCATACAAATAGTTTACGCTATCGGTAGCGAGTACAGACGGTGACGTTAACTCAACTCATGGTGAGGGTAGTGTTGATATACCCGGGCAGCGTTGCCAGAACTACGGAAAAATCCGTAGATCTACGAAATTTAGGCCTTGTGCCCAGACCTACGGAAATTATTGGGGAACCTACGGAATTTCAGACTACTTTTATTTATCTCCAAAACATAACATAATCGAAAAGGAATGTACTTTTCTGCGAATTAATTGTAATTCTGGCTGATGAAACACACACGGACTAATCATGCACTTTCACTCAGTGGTCCCTTTTTTAAATTTCATTTTCTTACCAACTCAAAACTATGAATAAACTATGGACAAGGTGTTCAAAAATATTAGATTTTTGTTTTTCCACCTACGTTTTTGCAAAAGTTACCAACTTTTAATAACATTTTAAGCTTTAGTATAGGTAGTCCAATAAAGTATTGAAAAAAAAATCTGTAGAACTACGGATTTTTCAAGCGACAATCTACGGAATTCTACAGACTTTTATGTCTCACCCTACGGATTTTCATAAATGTCATCTGGCAACACTGTACCCGGGCGAAGCCGAGGCGGGTCGCTAGTGTCTCCTAAACGAATACAATATCCACACAGAAACCCGTAGAATGAGTGTATTGAGTTTTCTGTTGCCTCGTGTACTTGACATGCATTTTATAACTTCGTGCACTGAAAGGTTAAACGGCCAGGAAATACATCCCCCGAGACGGTCTGCTAACCATCATGAATAATAAAATATTAACCCGACTTTCAATCTAACTTCGCCCCACTATTACGTAAGTATATTAAATTATTCTGTGACCTTCTACGTTAACAAGAATTTATGAAAAGCTAACTTTAAAAGATGACGACGTTGACGACGCGGTTTGTAGTGCATTTGCCTACTGAGCCGGCGGACCTAGGTTCGAATCCCGGCTAGGAAAATATTTGTGTGATGAACTCGAATATTTGTTACTGGGTCATGGATGTTATCTATATATGTAGGTATTTATATATATTATATATATTACATCCATAATTATATAACATTAGATACGAGTAATTATTCCCATAGTGTGCTTCAATAACAGCCCAACTTGTAGCACATGACATGATTGCAAGCCGATTTCCGGCCCATAGGTAGATCGCCGGAAGAACGGGCAATGACCGCACATCCGTAATCTAGCATTCGTTATGATAAGGAGACTTCCCTTAAAACACAGAAAAACATAACAAAATAAAATCAAAAGTAGCTTTCGTAAATAAATACTTCTTCTTCTCTAGAGCTTGTCATCTAGAGCTTCTACCGATATGATTTACAGTAAAGATATACTCAACCAAAGCAAATTACTTAATTACTCTAAGTAGATTATTGTACGCTCCCTAATTGAACATAGTGTTTTGCCGACAATGTAGCTAAGTAGCTCAATTACTTACACTGTGTACCTATATATTTGGCCGGCAAACACTAGGACAACGATTAGTGATAGCACTCAAGATAACACCCGATCGTCTCGGCTTACCACCACCCAATTAGAGCGCGTGTAATCATGTCTAACATATTCATGTAATTCGATGACAGCGTCAACTGTGGACCACCGCGTAATGTATCGAATTACTCATTCGATCTCATTACAACAGGAAAGGCAGCTTTTTACAGTTCAACATCTCAACGTTGTTACAATGCACAGGATGGCAAGCTACTTTAGCGTTTGGAGGCGTATAACGTTACGGAGACAGGCTTGTTTGTTATGCTTAAAGTGAAGGCGTCTGGTACCGATCCCGGATTATCCTGAGCATTCTCACGGCAGTTATCGGACGGGGAATTCGGGCCGGTGACGATAACCACGCTCTTATCTGTCACCGGGGCTCACTAACGCTATTTATTACGCCGTCTACGAGAAACTAAAATAAGGAACCGCCTATTAAGACTTTCGAGTGCCAGAAACACTCAACCGCTCCATTAACACCAGTACACCGAATATATTTGGCTGGATAATTGATATCTTTACACAGCCGTCGGTTTCGCGAATCTTTCTCTTGTAAAACGATATTTTCGGTTTAACGGCGATTAAAATTCCAGCGTTTGTTGAATCGGCGGTATCAAATTCTCCGCGCATATAAGTGATGCACGGTGTCTATGGGTGAACGACGTGCCCGGAGTGACAAAGAGATGGGATCGACCGACCCAAAATAATCGTTTACCTGCATTCTTCAAAACGGATTAATATTCCGTAACAATCACAACGACACTTAATGAACACTGCTAAAAACTGTTTACTCGACAAGTTTGAACGTAAAGTTTCAAGAGTTAAAGTGCATGACGCACTAAGTGTGGGTTTTTTTCGGTTAGAACAATACCGTGCTAGTACTAGCAGGTTGCATTGTGGTGGATTGGGGCAACAATGGTGGGCGACGCTACCTGCTTCGCTTCGGATGCGGGCCTATGCAAGTTGTGAACAACATGTGCACGCGTGATTTCAAGTTTCAACCAGCCGGCGCGGCAGATGCTTCCGGCTCCCGATTTGCTTCATATAATATACAAATCATAGTCTACTTAGTAATAATGAATTCATATGCTTTTATAACACGTTTACATGGCCATTTTATAAAATGCACGCTGCGGCAGAGACACAAATAGGTTCTAGCCATAAACGGTACAAGGCATTTGTCTTCATATAAAAACTAGGAAATTTCCGTAGGTAGACGGAGTGCGGAGGGAAAATAACAGACACAGTCAACAGACGACGTTGTGGTATATATATTATACCAATGTCACTAGGATCCTGATTTACGTCTCTCGAACTACTGTGAAAGTGTTAAAGATCTGTTGATCTTTGAAGACATTTTGAAGAGAAGTAATTTTAAATAAACAGTTATCAACAAATATTGGTATAAGAATTGAAGTATCGTTTCGAATTCAAACGTGACCTTTTGATAGCGTTTAATTTGAAGCGAAAGAAAAAAGGTAATCTTCAGAAAATGTATTGTTAAATACCATAGAATATTATAGGCATTCGAGCGTATCAAAAGTATTTTCATTGATTACAATTGAACCGAGAAGGAATGGTCACGTCTGATGCTCCAAGGTTTTTGGGGAATGTCTTCAAATCAAAATTATAAAAACATGAGACTTTTTTGTGCTTACTTGACTAGATTTTATGAGATAGTCTTTGCGTATTGTTCCTTGTTTCACACGAAGACCATTTAATTTCTGATGATATTACGAATGATTTTAACTTTTTACTTAGGTATGTATTTTTTACAGGTTCATAAGCGTGTTATAATTTGAACGGCAACTGCCATTGTAAAGGGTGATGATCTGCGTGGAAGTATCTATATATAGTATTCTCGTACACAGCATCCTAGCGTGTGATACGATGCTAGGGCCAGTGGAGTCAATCGATTTGATGGGTGATTAATTATTACACCAGACCGCCTTTAGAGGCCACTGTCACATACACAACAACGTCGACATTTAAGATGACCGCTCTGTCTGCTCGTCTCACATCTTTGACATTTGAAAGTCCGTCCGTTGACGAGATTATATAACTTACGTAAACTTGTTTACAAACTTGACCGGTAAGGTAAACTTGAGACGTATGCTAACAAATTAGTCACGGGTACAACGCAATTCGTAACGAGGATTTACTTATAAATGCAGTCTTATTTTAACCTCGAATTACCTTAGTATGAACCACAGTGTACAGAAAAAAGTATCACAAAGAGTCTATTGTATCCGGATAGCACAAACAGTAACACACAATGTTCCCGAACGTGTCACGCGGAGTTCCTGGGTATTGTGGGCGCGTGGCGAGGCACAACGGGCCACAGAACACACTCCAAGCGACGGACAGCGCGCACAGCGACGTTCGGTGCGCTTCGCGTGCTGCTGCCAACTGTTTACCAGCTGCCAGCGTTGAGCAACGCGCCGGCTTAGGGCTGCCGCTACCACGAAAATAATTACTTAAAAACACTACACACAACGACCAAACTTTACAAACGTTAACGAATTTTTTCGATGAAGGTGCAACCTTGATACGCCACAGTTGGGTGCATAGACGCTATAAGTACGCGCCTGTGGGAGGGTTCGCAGAAAAAACATGAGACGCACGATACGTTATCACCGCGACATGAGCCTTGTCGAATACTTATCGTGAGCATACCCAGGACTCTATGGACGTTATAATAATAATTCTTGCCTTGAAAACAAGTTGTTAAGAGCACATGCCGCATATGCAAATGTTATTACACAAAGAGTTTGTTTCGTAAAATCTGGAACAAATTACGTCATGCCCGTGCTAACTAATGTCATCACATTAATTAGAGGATAGTAGAATTAAATCAAAGTCAATAAAATCAAATAAGGTTAGTTATGAACACCCCTCACAAAAAATATATGTTATTGACAACCCAGGGTTCGTAAAATGCGAGCAAAATTCATTAGTGCACTCACTTGACGATCCCTGTTCATAACGATGAATATTTTTGTAAAAATACTTAGCTATGTGAAATACCTGACATATGTTGATTTTTGAATTTGAAAGTTTATTTCTCCGATGATGAGAGTTAGAATTCCTATAAAAACTAGACATGTTTTTAGTTGTTATTGATCTTTTTTGCATATGTATTGTCAAAAAACTCATAATTATGTCCAACGCACTGCACACTGTTTGGAAGCCATTTTAATTCAAACAACGAGACCTAAACGATAAGAGTATCTAATAGAGCGACATACCAAACAAAAGCCAGTCATCGCCGCGCCACGAGGGGTCCATAAGTAAACACGTACCAACTTATACTAACACTAATTGAAACTTCACTTGGACAAATTGACACTGATAGCCGAAACGAGGGCACGCGGC
Source organism: Apotomis turbidana (assembly GCA_905147355.2). Classification (NCBI taxonomy): domain Eukaryota; kingdom Metazoa; phylum Arthropoda; class Insecta; order Lepidoptera; family Tortricidae; genus Apotomis; species Apotomis turbidana. The sequence continues at coordinate 52,017,329 of LR990280.1, read as the reverse complement.
GGCTTGACAATTACACAAAACCCCTTTTATATCATCGCTTCGATAGGATGCGCGTAAGGTAACGAACTCGTATGTAAATACCTACTGATAGTTTAAGTTAGGCATGTACAAACGGCAACTGTGCAACGTTGAGCAACGATGATAGCGCGCGATAGGAAAGTAGGGCCACGTTGTGTCACCGAATTGTTATTTATTATATTACACGTATGTATTATATTTAGTGTTATAACTTTATACACGTAACTAGTGGGTCTGTGAACTATACACCTCTTGAGTTTGTTTCGAAATTATTGAAATTTAAATTTTTTAACCCACTATCTCAGCCATTTTGAACAATTTCGGAAAACTGTATATAAATCTAGAATTTTATAATAGTATAAAGATATGTTACATAGGTATGTATGTATATTCGCTTGTTGTATGTATAAGATCACAGGAATTTAAACACGCGCTTTTAATTAAAGGAAGATATTACTGACGAGATTCATCGTAAAAAATTAGGTTCTGAAAAATACTAATTGTTTACACGTCGCCGAGATTTATGTCGGCCAAACGCCGGAAGGCGAGGATAAACATAACTTTTCACGGCTATAATTAAAACAGAGTAAAAGCTTAGCTGTTCCGTAGAAGGCGTAAACAGTACAAAAGGAGAAATAAAAGGGAAACTACACTAAATCGAGACCGCCTCACTGAGTCAACACTGGTGCCTTAGTTCAAAAAGGCTTAAAGTAAGTAGTAAAGTACTTACGAGCGACGTTCTTGTTCAAGAAACGTTTTCAAGACAGTACGCTTTACCCACGTGGGGTCGTACCGGGCAGGACGCAAATGACATCAAATCAACCGTGCCAGTTCCCGAATAGTCATATATTTATGTTAACAATATTGAGACTTGCGGCTTGTTAGTTTAGCTAAACAAGTCCACTGTGTTTAACCCTGGCGAAGAAGTTTAATGTCTACTAGTCCTCCAAAACTTCTCTCAGGAAACAATTGACATTTCATTTACTTAACCAGGCCTTTCTCCGATATAATCAAATAAAGGATAAAAAATTAAAATATCACCACATTTTTAAATTTTCGAAGAATCAGAATCAGAATCAGAATAGTTTATTTGTCACACTCACACACATTTAACATTTGTGTACACATATATGCCAAATAAGATAGAGCGCGCCTCGTCGTTTATATATTATTATTATTATTACATAATGTATGTATACACCGTGGCCGTTAGTAACCCGAAAGATTTAAGCCACGTATTTTTGACGACAATACGAGTAAATAATGTTATATCAACATGGGTCTTATTATGTGTCTTAATTAAATTACTATTTCAGTACAAATTAAATCATATTAATGTCCCGCTTCTTTGTGAACAAGTCTTTAGTTGAAGAAGAGTGAGCGAGCATGGCACTTCACGAATCGCTCCGAAATCATACGACGAACGGCGAATGCCGTGACTTGTGTTCTATGACAAGAAGTGTCAAGTTATCGCTGTTTCACTTTTGACGAGTTGAAATTTGAACATTGGCATAATGACATGAATAGGGTGTGTTAGACTGGAGATTTTTTAACATTTGATGTGTTTTAAATAATTTATATCTCCTTAATTATGAGTTTTTGGACTATATGTTACCTAAGTTTATATACTCTAATTAGGCTCTAGTATCGTTAGCTTAAATCTTTCGGGTTATTAACGGTCACGGTGTATATTTACACAATTTTGGATTATGCCATTATTTTTACCTATAGATGTTTTATTATTACTATTAGTTTTTACATTAAATTATACAACTAAACTCAAATATTGACTGCTACATTTAATACAATTATGTATTATAATACCTATTTATCCAAAAACACAGGCTAACACTTTCTTAAATAATTACAATACTCACATAATTATAATTTCTAGTAATTATCATTTATGTCAAAATTGGAGTAGTCATTATTAAAGTATTATTTTATGCTGTATAATGTCCGATCTAGGAGGAGTCTTTTTAGGTGCTGACGGAAAACACTTTCACTCTTTATATTCTTAATACTATACGGTAATTTGTTACACAAAACACAGCCCATACCATTGGGTAGACGTTTAGTCAGTCTAAGCCTGTGTCCAGTTGGAATGAGATTTAAGGATGTCACGATATTGCGGGGATTGCTTTTGAATCGTGTCGTAAATTCGTGCAAGTTCTGTCGAGTATATAGAATAACCTCCATGATATAGACAGAGATGGATGTTAATATTCTAAGATGTTTGAAGTGCTCCCTACAGGTTTCCCTATAGTTTGCTCCCATAAGTATCCTTATTGCTCGTTTCTGCATTTTTAAGACACGTTCATTTTCTGCAGAGCAACCCCATAATATTATACCATACGATAACATTGAATGTACATACGCATAATAGGTTTCTTTTAGACTTTCACAATTTACGATAGGTTTCAACTGTCTCAGTGCAAAAATTCCCTTTGCCATTTTATTGCAAAGCATATCTATATGATGCTTCCATGTTAATGCGAGTCCAGCTGGAATCCTAGTAGTTTTACTCGGTTTTCAGTTTGCACAATTTTCTCACTTTCCAATGGGATGTCCAATGTAACAGATGCTTTTCGTGCATGGAACAACATGATGTTAGTCTTTTCCGCATTTAGCTTCAGTCCATTGGCTCTAAACCAGTCCTCACATAGACGTACTGCATTAACTATTTTAATCCTTAGGTGTTCGTAAGTATTTGCATGTACTATGATTGAAGTATCATCGGCATACAGGATAACTTTGCCGTCGATATTTATTGATGCCAAATCGTTTACAAAAACAAGGATTTTGTAAACGATTTGGCATCAATAAATAGGTTCCGTTGGGCAACACCCTATTTGCCCAACGGAACCTTGAGGAACGCCAACTGAGATATCACGCGGGAGCGATCGTTGTATTTTACCTTGGACCTTAGTTTCTACGATTTGCTTCCTATTAGTTAAAAAAAACCGGCCAAGTGCGAGTCGGACTCGCGCACCGAGGGTTCCGTACAAACACTTTCCATCCCTAAGTGGTTAAGTTAAGTTTGCACCTGGTATGTATAGCGCCCCATATAAATTAGGTGCAAAGTTAGGTATTAAAAAAATTTTTTATGGTTTTCGTAATTTTTCCTTTATCTATGCTATAAGACGTTGCTTCGTACCAAATTTCAAGATTCTGAGTTCACGGGAAGCACCCTGTAGGTTTTGATTCCCTTGCAAGTGTCGAAAATTTGCGGCATAAACGGCTGTATCTTTTGATTGCGTTGGCTTAGAAGTTTGATTTTTTCACAGCTTCAAGGGACAGTAGACCTGAGTAATTGATATAAATTTCAGCTTCATACCTCCACGCGTTCCTGAGAAAAAGGGTCTTGACAGACGGACGGACGGACGGACAGACGGACAACAAAGTGATCCTATAAGGGTTCCGTTTTTTCCTTTTGAGGTACGGAATCCTAAAAACGATTTCATCAGATCCCCACTCTTACCACGGATGCCATATATTTCAAACTATTTTAGCAGTAGTTCATGGTTCACAGTGTCAAACGCTTTCGAGAGATCTAGGAATATTCCAGCGACTTTCTGTTTGTTTTCTAAACACTGGACCACATGTTTAATAAATTGGTGAGTCGCAGTCGTGGTTGATTGGCCCATTCGGTATGCGAATTGAGAGTCTGACAGTACGGAGTTTTGGGTTATATGTCTAATAATTGTACTCGATAAAATTGCCTCCATCAGTTTAGATAATGTGGGTACTATTGAAATTGGTCTGTAGTTATCAATAATCAACTTATCTCCCTTACCTTTATATATTGGGCAAACACGAGTCCACTTGAGAGGCTTCGGGTATATTTTTGAATTTAGTATGTTGTTCACCAAATAAACTATTTCATTTTGGAGTATATATAACACCTTATAAAGGAAATTTCCTGATACATCGTAGATGTCTTTGGTATTTGATCTACGTATTTTTGTTTGTGCAAGTTTTATTAGGTCACTTGGGCTCACAGTACCAATTTGACAGTCTGGTTGTTCAGATATGTATTTTTTTACATACTCTAACGCCTTTTCACAATCAGGAGTATTTTCACTTGCCACTAGTTCCCCTAGTTGACTAAAATATAAGTTGATGTACTCAGATACCTCGTTATCTAATATAGGTTGGCCCGTTTCTGGGTTTGTTAAATGCCATTCTCTTGCTTCTTCAGCTCTATTTGTTTGTTCTTTTATTATCATCCATACTTCTTTTTTCGGGTTCTTAGAATTTTTTAACCTATTTTCTAGATGATCTTTCTTGCTGTCAAGGAATTGTGTGTTTCTATGTAACTTCTTTTTCTCAAGTTCAGTTTTAAATGTCATACTTGGAAATTGTTTTTGGAAATGGTGCAAGTCTTCTATGTCTTGTTGAATTTTAAGTAATTCATCTGTGATCCAGGGCACTCTCTTTTTTTTTGACGTTTTTTTATTGTTTTTATTGGAAAAAGTCTGCTAAAGGCGGAATTAAACTTATTATAGTACATGTTAAAAGTATTTTCAGGATCATATTCGGAAAATATAGCCTCCCAGTCATAAGCAAGCATCGTGTTAAGGAAGTTTTGAATATTTGTATCACTGAAGTATCGTTTTTCAATAATTGTTGAGCGTGGCTTACTGTCCCTAGTCAACAGCTTCACAAGTTGCCCTTCATGATCTGATATTCCCCTCGGTATTGATTGAGCTTGGATAAACTTTATGTCAATATTAGTGACCACAAAATCAATCGACGTCTTCGAGTTACCATCGATTCTTGTAGGAAAGTCAACTATATTTCGGACATTATAGGGTACTATTATATCACTTAGTTTTTTCTTTTGCAAGTTGTCCGTTAAAAAATCTATATTCCAGTCCCCGGCAAGTACTACATTCCTAGATGGGTCATGACACAGCATATCGAACAATTTGTTTACAGTATTTAACATTATTTGGAAGTCACCTTTACCAGATCTGTAGATTCCCAAAATGAATATGTTTTCTGATTGTATTTCTACTTCTATTGCTGATATTTCACAATGATATTCGACTGACAATGCTTCAATGGATTTCAAGGGTTTATATTTCACATTTTTTTTAGCAAACATAGATACTCCACCGTGAATATGTTTTTTCCTTATATAATAACTCGCATGACTATAATCTTTTATAAAGATACCATCAACATCATTTATACCTAACCATGTTTCAGTTAAAATTAATACGTCTGGTTGGTGACTTTCAATGACACCTTCAAGCGTTAACATTTTATTGCGAATACTACGACAATTCTGGTGGATTATTCTAAAGCTATTGATTCCTAAGTCGGCGTCGGCACCCGGCGTCTTGATTCTAAAAAAGTTTTGTCTTCACATTGCTTTTCTTCGTCGGTGAGATAAATTAAATTGTTATTCCTGTATTTTGTATTTGATTCGACATTCTCATTGATGTTTGTACTTAGGAAGTTCAGGAACATCTTGCTAGGCCTATTGTTCTGAGATAGCCAGTTACTATTAAAATAATTTATATCGATTAAGGATGTTTCCGTGGATCTATTTACAAGCTTGTACAATTGTTGGTTTGTAGTGTAAGCTTGCTCATACAATCTTCTACTCACGTCCTGCAGGTATGGTTGTGTCGTTATTTGTAGCCTAGAAGGTATCCCAATTGATGATTGTAAATGCATTTGAAAAGTCCTTCACTCTAAAAGAACGTAAGCGGCAAGCAATTGGTCACAGCGCAGAAATCTTACAGTCGGACTATTACAAAGACGGATTTAGTATGAAAACTGTGCCCCTGTTATTTTTGTAGGTAGCGACTGTAATTTTTCGTCATCATTCGAGTGCATGCTTTCACCTTTTTAGGGTTCCGTAGTCAACTAGGAACCCTTATAGTTTCGCCATGTCCGTCTGTCCGTCCGTCCGTCCGCGGCTTAGCTCCGTGATCATTAGTACTAGAAAGCTAAAATTTGGTATGAGTATGTGTATGTATAACGCCGACAGAACAGTAAAATATAAATTAAAAAAAAAAAAATTCCGGGTACCTAGAACACCTAAGGTGGGGGTGAATTTTTTTTTCTTTTCAACACTGGTGTGTGGGGTGTCGTTGAATAGGTCTTGTAAAAATAATAGGGGCCTTCTAACGTTATTTTTTGATAAAGTCAGCAGTTTCGTAAATATTCGCTCCGAAAACAAAAAAATAGTGTCCCCCCCTCTAACTTTTAAACCGCGGGTCAAAAAAAATCGGAAAAATTCATGTATATATGACCTTATAAGTACTTTCAATGAAAACTATATTGGACAAAATCGCAAAATTTCATAATTTTCTTTAATTTGACGTAAGTGCCGCGCAGTGTCAGCGCAGAAATCTTACAGTCGGACTATTACAAAGACGGATTTAGTATGAAAATTGTGCCACTGTTATTTTTGTAGGTAGCGACTGTCATTTTTCGTCATCATTCGAGTGCATGCTTTCACCTTTTTTTTTAATATTTTCAAAATTAGTCCGGATAACCAAATAAAAAGTTTTAAGTTTTATTATGATGAAATTAGTTCAAACTTAACACTGAAATGTTGTCAATTCGGTCTCCCTGTCAGGCCTCTGGCCTAGACTGTGAATCACAATGCTCTCTTAGTTCGGAGATAGCTTCAATTCTCTCCACCAAATCAATTCCCACCTTACGATTTCATAGCCATCATAAATTCCGTGCTTTAACGTTTGAGATTTTTCATCCAAATGTGAGCCGTTTGCGTTTGTGGCCCAATTTGTATGCGTGAAATGGCACATCTGCATTGGCGTTGAATGCGGAAATAATATTTGGCACAGAATCGTTAAAATCAGGCCAAAACTGATCATGGAACAAGAGTTCGTTATTTATTGGGTTATCTCTAAAATCGCTTTACTGAGTGGATTTAGAAACTTCATGAACAATTCTGTTCTATAGACGGTAAAAATAGTCGTTGCTCCAAAAAATCATTTTGATTTCATTAAGAAAAATAAGTTGTTGGGTTGTGCGCCGTTCTTGTAATTGAGTTACATACACGCCCATGATGTGATGTCATACATTTTTCCTGTTTGATTGCTGTTGATTTGATATACTAAGTTTAACTAAATGTTTTTATTTGTTACATTGTCAATTTTCATTTTTTGATTGTTTTACTGATCCTGTGTATTGTAAAATGCGATACGATAAATAAATAAATGTAGTTAAAATTAGACTTCCTGTCACAACAGACAATGTTTGAATTTCAATTCTTCAAAAAAATATTAAATTTATATATGTTATAATTCTGTAGTAAAAGAGTGTTGTGGCCAGGGATATATTATAAGTATACGTTTATTTTTTTGAATTTAACTCCCTAATAAATGTAAACCTATAGATATTTTGGACCAATATGTGAGCTTCTGAGACGTTAATCTCACTGATTGCATTACTTATGAATCCATTCCAAAATAGTAGATAAATTGTTTGACTAGGGGCTAAAATAAATAAATTTTTATAGTATATGGGATAATATAGTTTCCATTTAAGCCCTAGGGGCTAAAAGTACCATTTCAGCCTCGCTTCGCGAAGCGATACGTACTTTTTGAGCAGGAGAAGTGAAGATATTTTTTCATGTATAATATGTAAGTATTAACCTTAACATGAGTAGGTACAATGTAACGGTACAGGATCGCACGCGCACGCAAGGACAAGGGAAGCTGCTTATGCAAAAATGTACGCCCAGTGAAACTCACTGTATCGTAAAGATCACGTCATTTATTGATCAAATACTAGTGTACAGTAACTGAATTCCTATTCGTAGAAACTTGTTTTCTTTTACATACGGATATATTTTTAATATTATTTAGATATCACCAACAATGAGTATAAATAAATCTTCATGTTTTTTGAATTTGGTATAAGACACATTATTGGTACAATTCTAAAATGGCATCGAAATACAATTTTCTAAGGGTTTTTCAGAAAAAATTAAAACAGCCCTGCACGTTTTTATTTATTTTGTACCTTATAACATTTTTGGCGCTTCTTTACGACAAAGCGGCTGAACGGAGTTTTAATCTCATTTGACACATGGACAGCTACACATTCACACATTGGTTATATGGTACAATATACCCGACTTCGGTGAAAAAATAAGGGTTACACTGACGAAGCTGCGGCACCGCGTAAGCAACCTATTTATATTCCCGCTCTCAGTATTCCATTATAGAAGGCGTGGACAAAATAACTAATAAACAAGACGATCGAGGATGTCCAACACGTTCCGATTCGGGAGCGAACGGATGCGGCCGGCTGATTCCGATACATCGACTAACATAACATATGAGCTATCCTTCTCGCACTATAGACTGATGTAAAGGACGGTGATAAGTGGCACTATCGACTGACGCAGAATCAGGTAACGGTGCTCTTGTATTCACAGCATCCACGTTAATGACGATGTCGACATCCGGTGGCGGCATGTATCACGCAAATACTGCACAATTAATGTTTTTTGTTATAAACATATCAAGTTATCTGCATGTTTCTTCATTGACTGAAAAAATCACACAACCATTCGGACTTCTTAAAAAATTTCAACTGTATTAGTTAGTTAACACTATTCTACGAGGCTACGATACAACTAGGTATCGTAATAATCATTTAACTTTCTAATCGAACGAATAAAATTGTTTTCTTTGACTAAAGAGACTTAGATGTAATCCGATGCCCTCAGGGTAATAGCCTATCGAAGTAGTATTTTGCATAAAAGCGAGGAAAATTAAGACCTAATCGAACTAGGCTCAAAATCGAGGAAGCATTGCGATATTCCCAATTCAGCGATATTTCGGAACGTCGGAGCGATAGTCAATGGACATATATCGAATGCTTTCAAGCAATAAATACCTATTACTCGTAGATATTTATAATCGAGCGACGCCTACTCATAGAAATATTGCCTTCCGCCTTGAATTCAATTTACGCCAGTAAAAATAGACTACATAGGTAGGTAGACAACAGGGTGTTTTTTTCAAGCCATATTTTTAGTGGTACTTATTTATTTTACTGTTTTTTTTTAAAGATAAAACGATTACTTCGTAGAGAGCTAAACGTAGCCATATAAAGGCGATATATCGGACAGACGCCATCAGAACTGACGAATTTAATCACTGGTTGGTGATCCGACGAATGAAGGTGCAATTAAAATAACAGCAAACTGCAGCAAAGAAAGCGTTAGCATTTGTTACGCTCTGTAAAGCACAGCTTTTATCGTACTTACGAGTAGATAAGGAGTGTAACTGATGAGTCTGATAACACCCCCCAAGTAGCATTCCTGTTCCTAAAAAAGGTATTGGAGATATCTTGCACTCAAATTCGTTAATTCAGGCCGTTGTCTTGAAAAAATCTTCTAGGACTTCTAGATATCCCTCAGATTACCTTCAAGACAGTGTAAAGCACAGATTGGCACAGCCTTTAGGAGAATGTGAAGACTAAGTTCATACTACTTGTAAGATAAACTTAAGTTTTACTTAGGAGTGAAGTTTTAAGGATTCTTAAAACTATCTTCAAGATATCTTTAAGGTTGTGTTAACACTAATTAATTAGTTTTCAAGATATGTACAATACCAAGTTCATGCTACTTCTAAAGTAAACTGCAGTCTTTTAGGATTAAAGTTTTAAGGGTTCTTATAATTATCTTCATGATATCTTGAAGGTTTCTTCAAAACTACATAAGTCGTTTTCAAGATATATACTAAACTCAGTTAAAACTTATTTAATAGCGAGTTCCTACTACTTTTTAGGTATACTTAAGTCTTGAGAGTGAAGTTTAAAGAGTTCTTAAAAATATCTTCCATAGTGCGTGCTAATTCTAACCTTATTTAAAATAATAAAAATTAAAACTGAATTGCCTTTATGAGACCTCTTTTTAGAGAAAATAAATGAAATGGCGTGTTTAAGACACAACGTTAGAAAAGTTTACAAATAAAATGGCGAACAGTCATTACAGTGACGATTTAATTTTGCGTTTCTTGTCGGTACATAGAGCGAAAAAGTAATACGCATGTTGGCTGATCGAGTGAAATGGCCATAAATTACTAAAAAACAAGCGGGCCGAATGAAATATCGAGTAAAGTGTTTTAAATTTTGGAATTTTAACTAGTGAATATATGAAATGCTAAGCAAAATAGTAAAGTGATTGACGTCCGCGTAACTTACATAAATAGTTTTGTGAATAAATAGATTTAACAACACTTTAACTGTTTTTACTGCCTCATTTGAGGTGGCAGAGTCAGCTTTTTTCATCTAGTTGTCCTTTCCAATGGTATAAAATGGCGCTAATACCTCTTTTATTTAACGAAATACCACTTAAGATAAAAATGATAAAAAAAGATTATTTAAGAAAAAGTAAAGACAAATTTGTCAACACTTAAGCGCTAATATCCTTAACTTGATCTGAAAAACGAATTGATGCAATACAACTTAAGATTATTTCGTGTATACATATTCTTAACTTTGACTTACTTAATCCATACTTCTTACCTAATACGTTTTATAGCACTAAAATATGGAGCTATTATGTAGGTACAACAGCAGAACAAGTGTGCACTCAGAATAAATGTGCACGCAAAATTAAACTTTAAAGTAATGATAAGAAATGTATTTTACAACTGAAGGGACCATTGGTCCGACAGAAACCACATGCACAGACTCAGTGTGTCCCAGTCTCTTTATTGCCAGTTGCAAAAAAAAAATGTCATTAGTATAAAAAAAAATAGAATTAATACTAAAAACTTCAAACAATATTTTTATTACTAAAAGGTACTGTCGCAAAAAAAACTAATTTCATAAACTATATAACTCGCACAACATATTTTTCACTCAGCTCAAACATGGCGATTTTGCTACGAGATAACAATAAACAAAATGTTATTTGTTTCGAGCGTGAGTAGAAAGTAGCTTTTTAATTTTGTCAAATTTTGACTACGATTTTTGATTACGCAGATTAATTATAAAATTCGAATCCTTCGAATTTCGATGTATTGTCTTATTCATATCTATATGAAAAAAGAGTGATAAAAACACATCAACTCGATATCCGATTTTCGAACCCGACCTTGAATAAGAACACGTTCCGATACGATCACGTTCTGATATTGTATGTCCGAAATTTATAAACTGTTGAAACTATAATTCTCTAATAGGACCTTGTGTACAGTCTTGACAATAAATAAATGTCTTGTCTTTACGTGTATTACGTGTACCATTAAAATTTAAAAAATACCCGAAGAATTGTTAATTATAACATATTGTTATTAATGAGAATGAGAATATTTATTTCTCGAAAGTGAGTATACATTAAATGACCTTAACTATGACTACATTCTCTACTTTCTGTCTATAAGTCAGACATACAAATTAAATTCAATTAAGGCTGTTTTATTATTAAAGCCAATTTATTCCTTAATATCATAAATTTAATATGTAAATGTTACATGTTGTGTGTTATTTCTCATGTGAATGTTTACATGAGAAATAAATTATAATATTTGAGTCTACGTTTCATTAAATTATTTTTAATTAACATATTATTATTGAGCTAATTTTATTTATTAATATTATTTCACTTTATTTATGTTACACTATTATTAAGGACCCCTCGACGAGTATAGGCCTCCTCCATTTTTCTCCAGTCTTCTCTAGCTTGCGCTGTTACGATTCAGTCATCTCCTGCGATCTTTTTAATTTCATCCTTCCATCTTTCCATCGGCCTGCCGCGTTTTCGTTTACCAGGGGGGCCAGCCCATGTAGTTACTCTCTTGAGAGAAGAGAGTGACTACAATTATAGCTTATCGAAACACTATTAATTACATTATTTTTTTAGTTAAATGGATTAATTACACATTCTATACACACATATAGTTAATTTCATTGAATACTAATCATTATTTTTATTTATTTACATGCACATTTCTTATTAATTACATTACATTAAATCACATTACATTACTTCACATGATATTATATTATAAATTAAATTAATGCAAATTATGCTAATCATATGTCATAGTACATATTAATTTAATATTATCCTTACACCAACTGAATAATTCGATTTTAAATTGTTGTATATCGAAAGCCTTTACATCGTTGGGCAGGTAATTATATTTTTTATGCACATGAATACGGCATTCTTATGAACCAATGTAGAATAATGCAAATTTAACCAATGCCTAGTGTTGTGCCTTGAGGTGGACGCATGACTGGTACAAGAGCTTAAATTTCGTTTAATGAAGAGACATGTCTCGTGTACATAAAGAGAGGGCAAGGTTAAAATATTGAGCTCTCTGAATATTGGTCGACACGAGTCTGTTTGCTCGGCACCATAGATTACTCGTACATGCACGAATACATTTTTTTTGCAGTCGAAACCCTTTAGGAGCGTATGGGCCGTTGCCCCATAAAATAATATATTATCTTAGATTTGACATTACATAGCCGTGGAATGCCATAAGTGCTGTCTTTTGAGGATGTCATAATATTCTTTTCACTTCACTCGCTCGGAAAACCTCCGTTTATAGGGCGAAATCTGCGTGCAAAAGTCTATTTTATCCGCTAGCGTGCAAAAGTCATTTGAATTTCGAACACGACGATTTTGATTCTCTGTGGTGCATGTAACTTTTTTAAATGTATTTAAGACTTTCAACGCGTGACTGATTTCATCAGTCGATAAATCTTCGAATAACCAATCAACGCACGCTAATAAAGGGCGATCTGGTCAGGTCGGCTAAAATCATATGTACCTACGTTTGAATACTTCTTTTAAAAAAAAATACACCTACTATATCACGTCCATATCGTTTTAAGTTTTTATTTTTTCTACACTTTATTTTATGTTGAATATGTTTATATATATTAATAACAAGTATTTCAGTTTCATTGACATATTTTGACTAGTAAATTTATTAAATACAACACAAATTTTAATACTTATTTGTTATAAAATTTGGAACATAAGAGTGTAATTTCTGAACGCACACGAGAAATTAATAAATAATTAAAAAGTTGGAAGTTTTCACAATTCACTCACGTAAACAACGTAAATTTGTTCTGTGGAGAATACATACTGTTGTCTTACTTTATAGAAATATCGAAAACAAGAAAGTTAAGGTATTTATTCAATGCTAAAAGCCTGCATTCAAATGAAAAAGGATTTGTTATATTTGGAGACGATAAGTAATTTACCGAAACTATTGGCGTTTTTAAAGAAGATAAAGCCGAAATAATCTTGTTCGGATCCCATCGTCCAGAAACTTCCAATGCAAGTGTTAAGGAAAATACTTCCGAGTGGCCAACTAATCCTTCCCAGGATGCCATTCTCCCACATTTACAATGAATGTGTCAAGTAGTTTCAAATACAAATATAATATAAGGCATGTATTTAACGCGGCGACAAATTAATCTGATTTAGGGATTTATAAAAAATTAAAGGGGGTAGCAAAAATAATAAGTTGGCGACTAATTGCGGAGACTAGTATAAAGTAAAAAGTAGCAGCTAAGTAATCAATTTTCGGCTTTGTTTCAATATAAACTAGCATCGAGTTATGACGACTGAATTAACTAATTAAGCGGAAACATGACAGCGGATAAAAAGTTGAAAATGGCCTTCTCTAATTGTTCAATGGAGATTGCATATAAAATAAATCAAGGTCATAAAAAAAATAAAAGAAGCGCTTATTAGGGATATAAAAAAAAAAGCTAACCTAACCCGGCCGTGTCGGATCTTCTGCTAATATTAGTCGCCAAGTCATTATTTATAGTACCTCGCCTATGATTTCAGTAATCTTGTTTATTATTTCTGCTACCTTAAAGTAGCTGCCATTATTTGAATTTTAAAATATCCTTAGTTTAAAGCTCATTTAATATAAATGATTGCCAAAATATTTAATCGCTAACAAGTTATTATTTTAGTTGCAAATAGTTTGCTGCTCTTTAATATTTCTGTCGCCGCGAAAATAATAAGCCATAATATAACAGTGCTTAAGAAAAACTCAACGATAAAATATACACGACGATAATACAAATTACGGCCATATTACTTTTAATTTTGAATATGTGTGCTTCTCTCGTATTTATTTGGTTTGGATTTGAGTGTGTCATGTTTTAAATTTGATGTGTTAAATAGAAGGCAAATTTAAATATGATTATATTTATGTTTTAATTGTTTTTCTTGAATCTTGCATTTTCCTCGCTGTAGTGAGGTGAAAAGTTGTGTGTTCCGCATGGCTGCAAAATTATTTAGCTTCTCGTGTCTTGAAAGCCTCGCTACGCTCAGGAATCTATCTTTCAACCATTCGCTTCGCTCATGGTTCAATCTTAGATTCCTTCGCTCGCTCAGCTTTCAATTTCAACACTCGCACCAAATAACAACTTTGCAGCCTTGCATAACAAATAACTATTAGTCGTCTGAGAGCAAACACGAAACGAGCTAACGACCGAATGTTTAAATAATTGTTTTTTTTTATTATATAATTTTTATATTATATAAATCAAATTGATTGTTGTTCAAATAAGAACTTTCCACCTTTTCTTTAAATAAAGGTACAGGTACAAATAATATATGACGTTACCAATTTATCATAGACGCAGTTTCGAAACGTACTTTAAAAAATATCGAGTTGTAATTGTTAATAATCCTTAACGATTACACCTGTTCACGAGTTACACGACTCCATTTATTGCAGAACTTCTAACTTAGCAGTCTCGCAAGCTAAGCTAGTGTAACCAAGGTTTTTTTTCCGTGTGTTCCAGTCCGGGTGTATCGAGTGGTACTAAAACCGTGTTTTTGTTTGAGCCCACTTTGCGGTGCTAGTAACTACTATTTCACGAATTTTTTTTTCACGAAAAATTTAACCATGAATAGAATTTATCACGAAAGATTTTATCACAAAAACTTTAACACGAATAGACGATATCACGAATACACTTTTATCGCGAATGGACTTTGTCACAAAAAAATCTTATTCACGAAAAAAACTTTATTATGAGCTAGTAGATAGGTGTCACAAAAATATAATATGATGGAATAAACGAGGAAGGAGGATAAATGGCGACGCTAGTATTTCATCATGATGAATCATGAAGAAGATATCGTTAAACGACTTTATTTTGAAGCTTTTATGAAATTTACCCCATTTAATTAGCACGGCAGACCAGGGCCTCATATAGGTTATACGTATACAAGTATTCTTACGCATCTACTATAATACGTATGTTTATCTCTGTAAACACAATGTTTATAACTTATTACTAAATCACTATACTTTTGAGTTCACTTTGGCAGTGCCACTAATTTAAATGATTTATTTTATCTCAGTACTATTTTTTCCATATATCTAAATTTAAAGGTTCATTTATGAGTTTAATATCAGCAAAATTACACAGGCAGACAGGCAACCTTTGGTTTCCCAGAAGTGTAGCCAGTTTACCGACGCGAGCAGGTCTACATCGGGACCCGTGAGGGCCTTGTAGATATCCACCCGTGTAGCTCCATACCTTAGATCTGCGCCACTTCTTTTTTACCAAAACAGTTAGGGGGGTGAAGGATTTTTCCACTGCCACTACGTCGCGATGTACCAGACGTACATAATACATTGTACCAGACGTTTTTAGACCAAGAGTAGTTTTGTCTAATAACTCAGTTGCTAAATGATCATTTTGTCAAATGATTATTTGTAAAATGTAAATTTAACATCTGATCATTTGGTGAAGTGAGTCATTTGTAAAATGACTTGTTGTAAAATGATCAATTGGTGAAACGTTTTTTTTGTAAAACGTTCTTTGTAAAGTGTTATTTTGTAAAATGATTTTTGGTCAAACGATAGGACACCCTCAAATCATTTTATTGTACAAAAAGGGAGATCCTTCCGATATAAACAACTATCGATCTATCAGTCTACTGCTAACCTTATACAAACTGTTCTCTATGCGAATAAAGTTATATCAAAAGTAAAATACAATACAGAAATTACAAAGTATATAAACACATTATAAAAAACCTAACCTAGGGTGCCGCCGACGGTGTGGCTAGGGTTGCAGAGAGAGGAACCTCCTGACGATGCGCGCGGTGTCCAGGAGTACCGCCTTCTGTATCTGGCCCTTGATCAAGCCATCTAGCGAGAGTCTTAAGATATTTGTCGAGACTCATCGCTACAAGACCGTTCGCAGAAACGACTATCGGGACGATGATCGTCGAGTCAACATCCCACATGGTGGTCACCTCGTGAGCCAAGTCAAGGTACTTGCTGAGTTTGTCCTTCTCGGCCTTCACGAGGTTCTCGTCATGCGGGATGGTGATGTCGACGAGCACTGCCTGGGGCTTCGATCGATCTACCAACACGATATCAGGCTTATTGGCTACATTAGTCCTGTCCGTGATGATAGATCGATTTATTATTATTATATTATTAGTCATCTCAAAACGCTCTTACATTTGGGACCACAGATAATAGGTCTCTGAAAAAAATAATTTTCCTATATAAAAAAGGTAAAGGTTTTTTTTTAAGAACTGCGAGTCAAAAACATTGTTTTGACTAACTTTGCTAAACTGTACATCAATTTGGAGTTTTTCTTTTGAATTGGGCTCGTACGCCGTTAACAATGAGGATCACAGAGCAAAGTCAGCCTTTTCGGGGTTTTCGTGATTAAGTTTTAGTGATATGGTCTTAGTGACAGTCTTTCGTGATAAAGTCTATTCATGATAATATATGGTCTTTTCGTTATATAGTCTTTTCGTGATAAAGTTTTCGTGAGTCTTTAGTGATTAAGTTTTTGTGATAAAGTTTATTCGTGATGAAGTTGTTCCTGAAAAAGTTTTCGTGAAAAAGCTTTTCGTGATTAAGTACGCGACTCATAAGACAAGTAAGTAACGCGACTTATAAGTCATAAAGAAATAGACAATAATTTTTTTTTCGACATATAAAAATGTAGTAAAGCTCCTTGTCTCTTTGTTGCCAAATATTTGGTTATCCAGCAGTGTCTCTCGCATCTCATAAAATTTGCGTTACTTTTTTTTTTGGTGAAGTGAAAGAACTTTTAGCAAATAAAATATTTAATTGTTTGAAGTTTTTAGTACTTATTAGTTTTGTATTTCTCAAACTACTAATCACTTCTATTTTTTTGTGACTGGCAATAATAGAAAGGGACACACATACTCCACTCGTGCGTTTTCTGTCGGATCGTTGCCCGTTCAGTTGTAAAAAACGTTTTGTTTTTTTTATTGAGGTTTAATCTTGTGTGCACACTCCTGTTGTCTCTCATAATTAATAGCTCCATGACTAAAGTTTATCCGTCAAACGATTCAGTTTTTTGTGACTAAAGTAATACTGAATAGATTCTAATGACTTCAAAAGAGTTTTATGTGTTATTTAAATTAAACTCGTTTTAATAAAATTTGATTTTTATGTACGTTTTATAGGTACACTTCAGGCAAAATCTTCTTGGAAATAATTTACTTGGATTCGTTAATACGAAACTTTCTAAAGAAACGCTATTTAAAAACTGTTTTTATTTTCAGTTAAAGTTGATTTATAAAACCCTATCTTAGTTATTTCAAGCGAACTTAAGACATGCATAAGTTGTACTTCGTACGATTTTGTTAATTAAAGTGAGTTTTGAGTGCGATTCAAATAAACAAATTTTAGTGAAACAAGATTTTGTACGAATATGCTGTAGGCATACCTAAGGCAAAGTCATCTTGGGAATACTTTACTTGGATTTGGGAATACAAATGCTGATCTAGAAAGTTTTTGGTAAAACTGTTTTGATTTTAATTTAAAGTTGATTTTGATCATACAAAACCTTTAACCTAGTTAAAGCAAACTTAAGATAAAATACAGATACGTAAGAAGAGTACTGAACATGGTTTATGTAAGTCAAAGAGTTTTAAGTTCGATTTCAAATAAACTAATTTTAGTAAAACAGTATCGTACTGTACGTATGTGTGGTATTACTTTAGATTACATTATCTCGGGAACCCTTGCTTGGATTTGTGAATACGAAACTTATTATAGAAGTGTTTTTTAACAACTAATTTGATTTTAAGTTAAAGCTGATTTTACTTCATTCTTATCCCTTCTTAAAGCAAATTCAAGACACATTTCAGATACTAAAGATATATGCTCAAGTTGTACTGAACATGTATAGGTTAATTAAAATGAGTTTTAAATGGGACTTGAAATAAACTAATTTAAGTAAAAAAAAATGTTCGTTAATGTGATACTTTACTTCGAATTATGAATACGAAACTTACTATGGAAGCGGTTTTTAAAAACTATTTTGATTTTAAGTAAAAGTTGATTTGCTTAATCCTTATAGTAATTAAAGCAAACTTAAGACACATCACAGATACTTAAGATATGCTCAAGTTGTACTGGACACGTATAAGGTAAGCGAAATGAGTTTTAAGTGTGATTTCAAATAAACAAATTTTAGTAACATTTGATTTTTTACCTATATGGGTAGAAACAGTTTAGGCAAAATTATCTTGGGAATACTTTGGTTTGATTTGTGAATACGAAACTTACTATAGAAGCGGTTTTTAAAAACGATTTTGATTTTAAGTTAAAATTGATTTTACTTAATCCTTATCCCAATTAAAGCAAATTTAAGACATATTACAGATAGTTAAGATATGCTTAAGTTGTACTGAACATGTATAAGTTAATTCAAATGTGTTTTAAGTACTATTTCAAATAAGCACATTTTAGTAAAATAAGATTTTTACGTACTAGGGGTAGACATACTTTTAGGTAAAGTCGTCTTGGGAATACTGTAATAGGTTTTGGGAATACGAATGTTACTGTAAAAGCGATTTTTTAAAACTTATTTGATTTTAAGTTATTACTGATTTTACAAAATCCTTCTTATCTTATGAAAATAAAACTTCGGATTAATTACAGATACTCATCTCAAGTAAGTCAAACTTAAGAAACTTTACAGGTACTAAAGATTTAGAGTTGAGTCGCAATTGCTACTTGGGCCTTTTATAGCCTGCATTTTAGACATTACTTGTATGTAAATTAATACGAAATGCCACTGCTTACTTTTCTTTAAAGATTGAGGTATCGTTCCGTTCCGTTTTCCTCATTCAAAACTTAAGTAGGTATTCTTTAATCTTTACGAACTTCGGTATCAGCGTTTAAATAACTTTTTTTATCAGAGCGTCGTGCAGGACTTGCATTATTCATATAATTTGACTTTTAACCGCCTAAGAAGAAAACGACAAATTTAAACCCGTAATAATATATACTTACTAACTAGTTGAATCAGCTTCATTGATAGATGCACCCCAATAGACTTACCAGTAACAATAAAAATATTAATCTTAATACGTTAATGATTATCATTATTGTCTTATATAAATAGTATTTAATTGTCGAAGCGAGAGAAATAGGCAATTGCTGACTAAGCATTAATTCTAAACGGACGACTTTCGGAGTCCTTCACGTATCATCCCGTCTAGCTATGATACGTGTACTAAAATACACTTCAACACTCGCTACTTTTGTCGCGCGACATAGTGTGTCGACACTCTCTTACAGTACTGCAAAGAAAGGGATAGGTTATCTCGCGTGAGAAAGATTCGCGTGTCACAGTTAGTGCTAGAGCTGTGAGATAAAATTACACTTCGGAAATACATCGTATCCTACACCGCAAGAGCTTAAACTGCGAAAAAAAAAAAGATTTGTTAATATTAGTCCAATTGTTAGCTGCTAGTTACATAAATCGAAGGGCTGACAAACTGAGGGCTACTAGTATAACCAAAATAAGTTTTGTAGCATAATGTTGGTTACTACTAAAGCACAATTTGGCTATTCCCCAAGTAGTGGAACTATTTAGTTGAGTTATGTTTTTTTTTTAAGTGTAATCCTTAATTTTATTACAATATGGTTTAAAAGATGTATTTTTTTTGCGAGTGATGGGCCCGTGCCTTTCGGCTGTACAAGGGCGGTCTGATTATGCGGCGGGGTCAGTTGATTGCTTTAAATATAATTTACAATGAGGCTCTTAAACAACGGAAACTACAAGGAGCTAGATTTCTTCACGTCGCGTGACTCAGTCCCTAACAAACACCTTGCTGAATCATTTGCTTCCATACGCGAAGGAAACTTTAACACAGGGGCGACAAGGGCCTATCGGTGTAACTCGTGCGTCGGTGACCTTGTAATGCCGCGTCTACGCGTAGGGTTGGCGGTTTAGCTACCGCGGCACAATGAAATAATAATTAAATTTAAATATTACTTAAAGAAAGATGTTTATTTATTTAAGGTTTAAAATATATTTAGTAATAGTGTTGACATATGTTATAAATTGCTTACTTTTATATATTTTCTGTTTTAACGACTTACTTTAAACATTTTATTAGTCTCTTTAATTACGGCGAAGATTCGAAATCGTACGAACAGTTTTTTCAAAAAATCTAATGGGAAGCATTCACAAGGCATATCAAAAGGTAAAGGTACTGTAGGGATGTAGGCCGGTAATAAAGAAGTATTTGATTTAAATAAAGATTCCGTCACTGTCAAGTGATTCCTCTGCGAGACCCCACCAAACAACCATATTAATTATCGTATTTCGGTCCAAAAAAAAATTTAAATTAACAAGTAAAGTGTTTCCCTGAGCCACCACCCCAACGTACATCGAAAAGTATGAAAGCGCATACGACGCGGCGCGAGCGAACAATGTGAATTGATTCGAGCAGAGACGGCGGCGGTGTCGACCCTTTGACTCGTCGAGCCGCGGCTCGACTTTCCCCACCTCGCGCGTCCCGCGCTCGCCCCCGCTCGCCCCACGACACGCACACATAGCCGCGAGTTCTGTTACTGCACACAAGTGTCCCTGTCGCTTCTTTTTACGTTAGTATATATATTCTTGAGCTGATGTTTACTGCGGCACAGTGGATGGCGCCACTGTGCCGCAGTAAACATCAGCTCCGTATATAAAAGTGATTTAAAAATAAACAGTGTAATTAATTGCTCTTCTAATCAATTGTTCATATTAAGGACCATGTAATACAGTGCTGACAATGAATTTAAAACAAAAGAGTGAGAAAATAAGTGGGGCGGTGTAAAGTTGTGAAAATATAAACAATAACAAAGTGACAATTTATAGTGGAATAAATTAAAAGTAGACCAAATAGAACATCATTTCCAACACACTGTGAAGTTAGTGGCTAAAAACTCGGAACGGTTGACGTGAATAAGTGCAAAATAATAAAAATACAAAATAAACAACCTAAAAATAATTGCCAAATCATTCACCAACGAGATTAACCACAATTGATTACAGCGCCATCTAACGAAAACGTCCGAAACCTGTAACGCAAGTTCAGGAAGTAGACACTTGGATCTTAACAAGGTTAATCGATACGACAATAGTTCGCCGATAAGGCGTAAGAGGGCGCAAATTATAACTTACAAAATGGATAAATTGCTCTTAGCTATAAACGAGATCAGCAAACAACTTCAAGAAACTGACAACAAACTATCGTCAAAAATAGACTGCCTTGATGAAAAGATGTGCCAATTTAAATCTGAGCTCGATACCCTTAAAGGGAAACAGGATATACAGGAAGAACGACTAGACCAGTTGGAACGAGAAATTAGGAAGCGAAATTTAGTGTTCTTTGGAATTATCGAGACAGAAAAGTCATATTTTGATTTGGAAGAGATAATTGTGAAATTCATTAATCATCATATTGGATTAAAATGTCTGAAAAATGACATCCAGCAAGTGAGGAGACTTGGGAAGAAAGGCACCTCACCTCGGCCTCTTGTCGTAGGGTTCTCAAAACTCGGCCTAAAATTAAGAATCCTAAAAAATAAATCAAAACTAAAGGGAAAGACTTTCTACATAATGGAGGACTATTCCCCAAAAGTATTAACAGAAAGAAAGGCTTTGCAAGATGATCTGAAAAAAGAGAGGGAAAATGGAAAAATGCAGTTCTTATATACAATAAGCTAGTTATATTACCGGAAAAAAACAAAAAACAAAGTCAGCAAAATACGGAAACCTCAACATTACCAACAAGTAGCAAAAAGCGTTCATTGGAAGATTCCCCACACACGGATATCAAAAATAAAGAAGACAAAAATCACAGAAGCGCAAAGAAAACCAAATCTACTATAGAATCACGGTGTATTACTCATTATATGGAAAAACAAGTGCCCTTAACAGAAGAGCTACAAGATGAAGAGAATGAAATTATTTCATAGCAATCCGTAACGCCTCCTCTGCCTAAAAATACAAAAGAAAAGTACAAAACAAGCACACCACACTCTCCCAGTACGGCCGGTCCCCGAGGGAGTTTAAACGACCAGAACCCTCCAAACTCAAAAAAAAACAAAGAGACGATAAAGCAACAAATGCAAGAAAATACACGAAACGAGAAAATTAAAATTTATAACAAATTCCAACAAGTCCATCAGCCACTTTTTATCTGCACTTTAAATGTAAAGACTCTATCTTCGACACAAAAGTTAATAGAGTTGAAGTCGGCACTAAAACATATCAAGTGGCACATACTAGGCCTATGCGAAGTCCGACGTCTAGGTGAAGAAATCATAGAAGATGAAGATCACATATTCTACTACATAGGGCAAACAAAGGGGCTCTATGGTGTGGGATTTTTGATAAAGAAAGAGCTAAAAGGAAATATTATCAGCTTTACAGGAATCTCGGAAAGAGTTTGTATTCTCGAAATAGAGCTCGAAAAAACACTTTTCGCGATCATTCAAGTATATGCTCCCACGGAAAACTCTACTCAAGAAGAAATTGATAACTTCTATATAGACCTACAAAAAGCACACAATAAGATCACCACAAGATACCTAATCATTATGGGAGACTTCAATGCCCAAATAGGTAAAACGAAACCTCATGAGATGAAAGTGGCCGGAAAGTTTGGTTATGGAGAACGAAGTAGTAGAGGATATAGACTAATAGACTACGCTTACGAGCATGAATTAAAAATCATGAACACAGTATTTAAAAAGAAAGAGAAAACCAAATGGACTTGGATTTCGCCAGACAAAAAAACCAGAAATGAAATTGACTACATATTAACAAGCAAACCTAAGCTATTCACAAACGTGCAAGTTTTGCAATCATTTAATTTCAGTTCCGATCACAGACTTGTAAGAGGATCTCTGTATATAGAACTAGGAAAGAAAAATAGACGTAGCTTCAATAACACAAAAATACAATTAAAAACAGAACAAAAACAATTGGAATATCTGGAAAATTTAAATCGATTTATACCTGACTTAATTGAAAACTGCAAGTCATCAACATGTGATGAATACTGTCAAAAAATTGAATCCGCAATAAAGAAAAGCTTGAATGGAAAACCAAGTATAAAACGGCACAAACAAATCTTATCTGAAAACACTTTAAAACTAATAAAAATGAGAAGTAATTTACAGCATAGAAAGGCTTTAAACAGTACAGAAAAAAATTAACTTAAACAACTCTATAAAGAAACAAATAAAGCCATCAGAAAAGATTATAAAACATACCGAACTAATACGATACAAAAATACCTACAGACAACAAGAAGCTCAAAAAAAGCGTTCAAAGAGTTAGACCAAACAAAAAAATGGATACCGTCGCTAGGACAGGGCTCTTTAATTACTAATTCGCGCTCAGAGATCATCGATTTGGCAACAGATTTCTACCGACAACTCTACAGTTCATCCAAGGAAACGGGACATCCTTTCCGTTCTACTCCGACTTCAATCAACCAGGACGACCCAGTTATAGAGCCATTCAAGGAAACAGAAATTTTAAGACAAATAAACAAGTTAAAGTTCGAAAAGAGCCCTGGTACTGATGGGCTAACCAATGAAAGCATCAAATACGCCAAACAGCTTCTACATCGCCCTCTTGAGCTACTTTTTAATAAGATTTTAGATAAAGAAACAGTTCCAAAAAAATGGACGGAATCCGAAATCACTCTTTTATATAAAAAAGGTGACCCCAAAGATATAGGTAACTACCGTCCAATCAGCATAATGCCATGTCTCTACAAGCTGTTCGCCTCATGCTTACTAAGCCGAATAACGGGAGATTTAGATAAACACCAACCGATAGAACAGGCTGGCTTCCGGGCAGGTTTTAGCACCATTGACCATATTCAAGTAATAGAGCAATTAATTGAAAAATACTTAGAGTACAGAAGACCATTATATCTGGCCTTTATAGATTATAAAAAGGCCTTTGACTCGATATCCCACGACAGCATCTGGAAGGCTCTAAGTGAACAAAAAATACCAAATAAATACATAAATATTATTAAGAACATATATCAGGATAGCACGAGCAAAATTAGACTAGACAGGTTGGGAAGTAGCATAAAAATTCAAAAAGGAGTAAGACAAGGTGATCCGTTATCACCTAAATTATTTATTGCCGTCCTACAAAATATAATAGAAGATTTAAAATGGGCAGAAAAGGGCATAAATATAAATGGCAACTTCCTAAGCCAGCTACGGTTTGCGGATGACATTGTTATATTCTCCGAAACCTCGTCACAGTTAAGTAATATGGTCAATGAATTAGTCTTAGCTAGCAGAGCTGTGGGACTCGAACTAAACACAGACAAAACAAAGCTAATGACAAATTTCCAAGAAGATGCTCTATATACGTCGGTAATGAAGTACTAGAATATGTGCAGGAGTACGTCTATCTGGGTAAGCAAATATCCTTTAAGACTGGTAGAAACCTTGAAGAATTGGAAAGGAGAGTAGCTACCACATGGAAAAAATACTGGGCGCAAAAGGAAATCATGAAATCACCGGAAATGAATATAGAGTTGAAGAAAATAGTCATGGACACTACAATTTTACCATCTTTAACATACGGCTGTCAAACGTTGACATTTGACTCAAAAATAAAAAATAAGATCCAATGTACTCAAAGAGCAATGGAAAGAAGTTCATTAGGAATTAAGATTAAAGACAAAATAAACAGCAGGACTATAAGGAATAAAACAAAAGTAATTGACGCTCTACAATTCGCTCAGAGTCTGAAATGGAAATGGGCTGGGCACGTGGCTCGCTATACCGATGACAGGTGGACAGGTAGAGTCACGCAATGGAGAGGCCCAACCGGCACACGAAGACAAGGAAGGCCATCTTCTAGATGGAATGATGGAATAAAGAGAGTGGCGGGTCACAATTGGATCGATGTTGCCAGGACAGAGACACTTGGAATTCTTTGGAGGAGGCTTTTACCCAGAAGGGGTCCATACTAAAATCATAGACCTATCAATATTTTAATCATGCAACCATATAATTTGAATTAATATTATGTTATTTATTATACCAATCGTAATCTAATGCATGAAATTTTAATTACTCATATTCTTTATTTTTCAACTGATTTAAATTAAAGTATTTGATTGATATTATTATTATTGCAGAAATATTTATATGTAATTACTTTTTTGATAGTAAATTAAAATAGAGAATGCATTTATTAGGTTAATTTGATTGTTTATGTTAAATATTATTTATTGTGTATGGAATGAAATAAAGCTTTATTATTATTATTATTCCCTTTATTCATTTTTGTACTTAGGCTAGGTTTTTTTTTACAATAAATTTATATAAAAAGTAAAATATTTAAAATACATTACAAATATAAACACATTCTAAAAAATACCTAACCTAGGGTGCCGCCGGCAGCGGGGCGGGGCCTAGGCTACCGGTGGTTAGGGCTACAGAGAGAGGAACCTCCTGACGATGCGCGCCGTGTCCAGGAGTACCGCCTTCTGAATCTGACCCTTGATCCAGCCATCTAGCGAGAGTCTCTTAAGATGTTTGTCGAGACTCTTCGCTATAAGACCGTTCGCCGAAACGACTATCGGGACAATGATCGTCGAGTCAACATCCCACATGGCGGTCACCTCGTGAGCCAAGTCAAGGTACTTGCTGAGTTTGTCCTTCTCGGCCTTCACGAGGTTCTCGTCATGGGGGATGGTGATGTCGACGAGCACTGCCTGGCGCTTGGATCGATCTACCAAAACGATGTCAGGCTTATTGGCTACAATAGTCCTGTCCGTGATGATAGATCGATCCCAATAGAGCGTGGCACGACCATTCTCAAGAACTGGCATCGGTGCGTACTTATAGTACGGCACCTCAGACCCCACAAGACCGTATTGAAGAGCAAGTTGCTGGTGAATGATCCTGGCTACTTGGTTATGTCTGTGCAAGTACTCACCGTTAGCAAGATGAGAACAACCGGAGATTATATGCCTGAGTGACTCACCGGGACGGCGGCATGCCCGACAAATGTCGACCGTACCGTCCTTCAGGATATATCTCCGGTAATTGTTCGTCATCATTACTTCGTCCGCAATTGCACAGACAAAACCTTCAGTTTCCCCGAATTTATTTATTTATTTTTATTTATTATTATTATTATTATTATATATTCTTTGACTTTAAGCAATAACTCACGTTTCTAGTATCACTGCTGCCCCGATAATAAAAAAAAAGCGGACGCTTAGGGGTTCGGCACAAATTTAACCTCAATGATTGATTACGTATTTTAAATAAACATTATAATTTTTATGATTCTATCACATATGCATAGTTTTCAAATTTTTCCTACACTTGTTGTATAAGACGTTATTAGATATACTTGCCATTTCATAGTTCTAGGTCAACGGAAAATACCCTATAAATTTTGATTCCATTGAGAGTTTCGAAAGTCGAAATACACGTTCCTTTTCGGCATAAACGGGGCCGTATCTTTTTTCGACACCAACTTAGAAGTTTGATTTTTTCACAAGTTCAAGGGACTGTAGACCTGAGTAGGTATAAAGTATTCATTTCAACGCGATAGCTCCACGCGTCCCCTATATAAATGGTCTTGACAGCCAGATAGACGGACGGACGGATTGAGGTACGGAACCCTAAAAATTGTTTTATGTCAGATGTTTATTGCACGCAGCAGGACGGTAAACCCTTTGAGCGCCAAGCGGCAAAGCAATTCACCGTGCCACTGACGCCAAACAAAAAAAAAAGTGCTCCAAAATCAACAGAGATTTAAAAACACAGATAGTGGTTTGAATTAGCATGTTTTTGACCATTGACATTTTTGACGTCAATAGGCGTCGTTGGCGTCAGTGGCAAGAATTCCCGATTACGTGATTTGCCGTCTTTGGCGGTCAAAGGGTTGTAGCAGCCAGTTTTATAGTTCGACTTAATCCGTTCTTAATCAGACCATACGCTCATAAAATGCAACGTAGTATAATTTCGAGCAGACTGTAATACTAAAGGAAAATTTCGAAGCAAATAAATCCTTCTTTGATACCGTCAAAGCTCTTTGTGACAGGCCTTTTGGTGAACAAAAACTTGTATAAAATCCGCTCCGAACAGAACTAGAAAATAGGAAATACAAATCCATGCACTCCCATTTCAAACGGTGCATACACGATCAAAATAACTTCAATACGAGTATTAGATTTTGGTTAACGAATTACGGCAGTATCTGCGGACGCGGTGCAGACTTTTTCTCTTGAAGAATGTAGGCAGATAAAACAGTTTCTGAGAGCCAGGGCAAATAAAAAGCATAGACAATTTAGTAATGATCGCCTTCCGAGCGTAACTAGTTTTTCATAGCGACCGTGCGCTCTCTCTGTGTACCATGGAAGCCAGTTTTCTCTAGGCACAGCTGGTTCGCGTACCTATATGGTGCTATTAACAACGCTGCAAGGCCTTTCGGGATCGACCGAGGTATTTCTCAACAAATTGCCCGACTTATGTTACAAAGTTATCAACCGGATCTGATCTGAGCATTTATACACAAAAGATCGTACTTGAATCGTAGCGACACGGATCGCTAGCGAAACGCCCTTTGATGTCTTTGACTTTTAATAAACGCCACGATTTCCCGAGTTGCTTCGTAAGAGCATTAAAGGAATACGGCGCGTTCTCAAAATAGACATGCACATGAAATAATCCGTCGGGCTTGTCATGTCGTTCTAAGAAGCGGGAAGTTTTAATTCGACCTCTCAATTGAGGACAAAGGCGGCTTATGTCGCGAATTGCCCATGATGCGTACGCCGCGTCAACCACGTCGAAACTAA
Source organism: Apotomis turbidana (assembly GCA_905147355.2). Taxonomy (NCBI): domain Eukaryota; kingdom Metazoa; phylum Arthropoda; class Insecta; order Lepidoptera; family Tortricidae; genus Apotomis; species Apotomis turbidana. The sequence goes on along the minus strand of LR990280.1, from coordinate 51,989,170 downwards.
AAGGATTCAACTGTCACAAATCATTACTAACTCAGTTACGTCATGAAGCAGTTCAAATTAGAATGTGTTGAATTTATTGTTGTAACACGTGCATAAATATTGTGAGTGGCTATGTTTACTAATAATAAATATTATTGTACATGTAGCAATAGCATCCAAACAGTAAGTAAAGATAGTATCAAGAGCCTCAACTCTCGGAGTTGTAGCCTTTATCAAACCTAACCTTCTTATAGGTTAGTCCTTGTCAAATTATAGAAATTCACAAATAATTTAGCCTCTATGGATAAAGAGAAAATGGTTTATATTCGTTAATTGTATTATAGTATAAGAGATGTATAAAAAAGGATTGGCGAGCAAATATTCTAAAAAAGATAAACGACCAGCAAAAAAGGTTAACAAAGCTAAGCTTTTCAAATCTTTAGTCTAATTAAAATAATCGCGTCTTCAAAGCTTCTTTTATCAAGCCCAGCTCTAAAAAGGTTCTCCGGTGCTTTAAATATAGAGCTTAAAGGTCAGACTAGTCTTTAGGAACAACTAGCTGCAGATAAAATAAACCCCTACTAATAATTATTTGCTCTACAGTTTACTAGCGGCCTAACGGTGGTTGCGTTTATCATAATAGTTCGGTGACTAGGTGACCTTACAAACGGTCCGGTAGTTTTGAATTTTTGATATGTTGTCTAGGATGGTTAGTCAGTGTTTAAAATGCAAAATGCACAATTCCGCCCCCTCCGCGCCCGCCGCCATATTGAAAAAAAACCGGCACTTTCTTCATATTTTTGCTCATATCTTCCTTAAGGAGCATTTTAGCTAGAAGAAAGCTTGGACAATGTTATAGAGAGTTAAATTTACTATATTCTCCATTTTATATTTTGTTTCTAGGACAGATAGTTACGGAGATATGCACATTTAAAAAAAACGTTAAAAATCTCAATTTCCAACTTAAAAACAAACTTCTGGATTATATCTTGGTTTAGGAGCATTGTAGCTAAAACAGAGCTTGGGCAGTGTTGTAGAGAATTAAATGTACTATAATTTACATTTAAAATTTTGTTTCAAGGACGGTTAGTTACGGAGATATGCACATTAAAAAAACTGGAAAAGTCGTATTTTCCGGAAATTTGTCAAAATTCTTGGTTTAGAACGCTGCCATTCAGTTACGGACTAGGCTAGCACAAATTAAAACATGTAGAATTGTGCATTTTGCATTTTAAACACTGAATAAACATCCTAGACAACATATCAAAAATTCTAAACTAACTACCGGACCGTTTGTAAGGTCAAACTCCTTTATTAACTGGATTATAAATAAGTGATAAAGAATCTGTCACTCACACAGAACGTGAAGGATGCTTTATGTCACTTATTTATCGCGTGATAAAAGCAACCATCATAAAGAAATTATAAGACGGCTCTTATAGCCGTCATGTAGACATGTGAAATATTCCCATAATACAGATATTAACGGAAGCTAACTAATTACACATGATTTGAATTAACTGTTGGCCTAATTCGATCAACATGACGTATCACAGTATCACATCCTTTAATCACAGTCATAGATCAAGTGAGTGAAATGCGGTTGGTATAATCCTTCCGTTCCGACAAGAGATAATTTCGTTTCTCGACTTTTCCAGGACTTCGCGGGATCCGAAATAAAAGTATTAATAAACGATCGAGCGGTCCGGCGGACCGAGAGGGACGCTGCTATCTTTTAGAATGAGAGATGTATATACTACCATCTAAGGAACTAGGCCTTAATTTAAAAGGAGATACTACAACTCATTTTTAGGGTTCCGTACATCAATCGGAAAAACGGAACCCTTATAGGATCACCAGGCCAATTAAGATGGGATAAGAGTGAAAGTTTGTACGGAACCCTCAGTGCGTGAGTCAGACTCGCACTTGGCCGGCTTTTTCCATACAAATCGAGGTTTCGTTCCCGTATGTTTCAAACGGCAAAGTATATCGTGTGACATATCAAATGAAAGGGTAGATACATTATGAGCATCTCAAATGGTATATATTTCATAATTCTAAATTAAACGGTTTTGAAGTTATTTACGAAAATGAGCAAAACTTAAGGAATTTTCCCACACACCCCATAGTTCTTAAAATAGTGAGTAAAATAAAAAGAATACATAATATAGTTCAATACTTATAGATTACAGAAAAACATATAAGAAGTCTATGGTATTGAAAGTAACACCGTTTAACTACATAGTACGAATATTTATATTTCGCTCAATAGCCAAATGACTTAAATTTTAAAGATAGCATTGAAACGGTAAATCAAAGAGTAACAGAAATAAATTATACATTTTTAAAAAGAACATTAACTATTCTTTACTTTCGTATACATATTTTGGCCGAGAAGTGTGCAGTTTTTGAGATAACTAGCCTTTTAGCAGAAAAAAAAGATCAATAATTAAAAACGTTAGTATTTGATAACAGATTGCGCTGATTCTATAACTGATATCGCTTTTGTATGTATGAACAGTTTATAGTAAATTTATTCAGAATTATTTCGTTCATATACACTTTATATGTATCGTACACGGTTTTCTTTTAAAGTGGAAAATACCGCGCTCCGGGACACATTCGAGGGCGCGGGGGTGTGACGCTCACCCCTGAGAGGGGGGGAGAGTAGATAAAATTAAACTTGGCTCTATAACCTACATATCCTTATAGATAAAACTTGTCCTTTAATTTTGCTAAATTTTCAGCTAATTTTATAGAACTAGTGCCACGGCAATGAAGTCAAACGGACCTGATAAGAAACGGGAAAAAGGTTTTTTTATAAGTATGAATCGTAGGTACCTCTCCAATTCCTAGAAAAATGTTGCAGATTTCACTGCACTTTTAAATAATTAGAATGAATTTTAGCACAATATTATAAAGAAATTACTCTTTAAAATTACGATTCATTCCTCATTAGGTCAACCATACTAGCAGTAAGCGAGCATGAATTTACTCCACATTTGTATTTACACTTATATAATTATATTCATGAACACATGTATCGCGCATAATTACTGCTCATGCTACTTTTTGAAACTGTAAAAGTAATTAGTTCACACGGAAATCTAAGACACATGTGACTTTTTAGAACTGTTTACCTATGTAAGCTGTAAATGCTTCTACGCCATAAGGAAGACTCGAACTATTACTGTAATTAGACGTTAATTATGTGGAATTTGAAATGAAGCACTTTCACACCCTTTACCATTGGATAGTTTAGTCGACATAAATAGAAGCATGCGTTATAACAGTAAAATAAGTAGTGGAAATTAACAATAAGTTATTTTATTTGTATATTTACGATCTCGTTGCGCTGACAATGACATAGAGGCATTCAATATGGGACAGCGGAAATTTAATATAAAATAATATAAAATTTATAAAGTTTTTATTTTAAGAAAGTAAAGTGGTAAATATAATCTAGAGAGGCTCAAATAATTAATATGCGAGATATAATCCATTTAAATTGTGTTATTTGAATATTGTATTTCGCTGCGCAGTCTCTTCATGATAATTAACTCATGTAGTATACGCAGTTTATACGGCTTTTCATCACATAATTCAGAGTACAGAAGTTTAAGCTTTCAATTCAAAAAACGCGCCAAATTTCCGAACGCAAACCCCGCTTTCCGCACTCTGACCTGTCAATCTCATTAACGCTTTTGTGCGGCCAAGATCACATTGCGATTTTTCGTTTTAATTATAATAATGTAATATGGTGTTGTGAAAGGTGTTAAATACTAATTGTTATTATAAAGATGATGTTGAAACATCGTCTAAGCGGTTTGATGGATATATCTCGACAGGAATTCCGTCGTTTGAAAAGATTCACGGCGTCATGCGCTCGAGTCGGTCGGCAAGCCGGAATCACTCAAGGGATTCGTGAGCGATATCCCGGGCATAATGATCGTCTTGTTTACGTTCTCACAAATCGTCATCACCGAACAGGCGCCATGCGGAGCGGGATTCTGGTGGCGAAGCCATTTCAACTGCTTGAGCATGAGAGATGACAGAAAAGGGAAAACATTAGGTATGCTAAGAGGATTATAACAAACAAGGTAGGACAAGAATTCTATAAGTTTGGATCGCTGCCTTGCCTGTCTTCCGGAAGGCCGTAATATGCATAACTTTAGCAGAGAGCGGCGTGTGCTGCTGGCGCATTGAAATATATTTTTGCTCGCTCGCATCTTGTAGCAATGTGGAGTGCTAACTATTGGATGGTTGGGTACTCTCTTTGCTCATTAAGCATTGTGGTGCGCTTTAGTGGATACACTTGTAGCTTTAAACTTAAGTTATATGGTGTGTTACGTGGGTTCACTCTATGCTTATTACCTTAGCAAATGTGGTGAATTAATCTGGGTGCATTTTCTGCTGGCTCTGCTGAGTAGAATGGTGTATCAGTTGGATTCACTCGTTGCTTTATATGCGCAGCATGGTTTTGGGGGCTCAGGTCACCTTAGTCCAGTTCATGCTGAAATCAGTGTTGTGGTGCACCATATTGGGCTCACATTCTGCTGTTTGTGCCATACATAACAGTCTGATATATGGCTTATTTCAGGCTCGTTAGACAATGCGTTATAAGCGCTTCCTTATACTACAGCTGATGAATTATGAATACATCAACATAGAGACTGGCCTTACCAGCTGAAGCTCTCTAGAATTTGACACACTTGGCCCAGATCCAGTGAGTCAGATCTGCTCTTGCTGAGAATAATATGAATAAATTCCCATTATAATCAAAAATGTCATCGAAAATGGCCTACTAACAGGAAAAATTCAAAAGTATACCGTTCCGGACTATTAAAAATTGGAGGATGCCTCAAGACTACATAAAGGCCGAAGTGGCTAGTTGATAGAAAGTGAAGAGCATATGTTAAATAAATGTCAAGTAAGTACGACGAGGTCATAAACAACTATAGGAGTTGAGACCAGCGGCCAGCTGGCAGCGCTAAACACACTATATAGTATGTAAATCACTTGGGAATTCTGATTCCCATAATCACAGTCCTGAGGGATAGTGTTAAGTACTGCTTAGTACAATGGCAACTTATCATTTTATAACATGCAGCGGAGAGTAATTAAAAAATTAATTCTGAATTAGATATTCTTCAGTTGAAGAATTTGTAAATTAAATAAGTAAGATCTTTTACTATGCTGGACTACTAAATGCAAGCAGTCATTATTAAAGGCCTACCTGGCAGAGGCCAATATTTACCTATGATATTCTGTCATAAAATCTGTCTTAAGATAAGTCTTATTACAATTGAAAGGAATTAACCACTCAATTGCTTCGAATTTTGAGTTGGACTCTATTTATGTAATAAAATAAGAGCGGTGACAGGTAGCCGTAGTTACCAAAAGCAATCTAGTGGCTATATAACCATATTGCAAGGTAACACTCCAAGCAAGATAGTTCTAGAACAGCCTTTAGGCTGATGCTTCCTAACTGCTATATTGGTACTATAAAATTTAAAATTTAAATCATGAATAATCTACAAATAGGCCTCAAGGACATTTTTTACATGTCTGATTCTGTCTTTGAATAACAATAATAAATATAAAATTACAATTGTAATTACATCACAACAATAGAATAGTAAATTAATGCAACAAATAAATCACAGGGCACACTTTACCCGGAGATGTATATTTTCTCCAAGTCCATTAATAGAATTCTCTAAAATTATCAGAAGATTGAACATGTCAGCCTACGCTTACACGGAGTTGCTTAAACCTGTCATGCAGTTCTCTGATTGATATCAGGTTTGTGATTGATATGTGCAGTGTTTTATTTATTCATTATTATTTTTTTTGTTGGGGAAATTACATATAATGATACATAATAGATGCCTACTTCCAATATTTACTAGTAAGTATCTCGGTTTGGCCCTATGGCTAGAGGAGGCCGTTGGCATTGTGTCCGTCACTCATACTGACTTGTTTTGTGCAATAAGGCTAATAAACAAATAAGAATAAATGAATGCTTTGATAGCATACAGACAACTCTAAAGTTGTTAGAGAAGCTGGTTTTTTCAAGCTCCTTTTTTATAAGTACCAGGGTAAATTTTTATTAATTTTTTTGAAATAAAAATAAATGAATGCTTCAATAGCATACAGGCAAAGCTAAAGCTCTGTTACAGAATCTAAGTTTTCATTGTAAACTAGGAGGAAAGATCCTTTTATTTTACCATGGTCCAAATTTTTTGGATCTGTGTGGGAGTCTGACAATTATCAAGTCCCTTTAAAATTTTAAACAACCTTTTAAAGTTTTTTTTAGCTAAATTATTATTATTATATACCTATATATATTTTTTTTTAAACTAGAGCTATTAAACTATCAACATGATGAATAGGACATTTAGCCTATTCAACAGGCTTGCTTGTGCTGGTCGGTCTGCCACCGATTTTGGCTTGATGCTCGAGGTTTACAGAGTTAGAAAGGCATAATACATATTTCCGATAGAAATATTGAAACAATTATGATAAATCCAAGCAAATTTATTTAATACAAATACAAATACAAATACAAATCATTTATTTCGGACTTTATATCCATAGTGTTAGTGGTACAAACTTAGGGCTATGGTTAGTATTATTACTATAATTAAGCTAACTAAGACTAAATCAAATTAAAGGCGCCTGGGCGCCGGTATTACAGGCGCGTGCAGCTGCACATAACGCTGCCACAGCGGCGAGTCCCAGCGGTGGGCAAGCATGCTCAGAATACTATTCGAGCTGCCACGACTTCTATTGAGGAGAGACGCACACCTTTTCCTCATGATGGCAAAAAAGCAGTCTGTGCGCTCTTTCATTCATTTAATGGTAAAGAATGAGCTATTTTGGTGGATATTATTAATCTATTATAGTACTGCCTTGTCAGCTTTTAGGGTCGTAAATCTTTTCTGCTTTGACTAAAAGAACTGTGGGATCTTTTAGAAAATTGCTTAAACCACAGATTATCTCATTCATAAACTGAATTCAGTTTTCAAATTATCCTACACCCACATTCTATTGTTACACAAATATGACAGTGGTGTGAGAAAGTAATGTTATTATTTTCTCGTTATATATATAAAATCTGAATAAAATAATATCCCTGAATAAAATCTACAAGGAATCATTCAAAAATTGAATGTGTTAGCTACCAAATAAAGATTTTAAAATATTAAATTTACTTAATGACAAGGGATTGCACTGATGATGTCACTGTGTTAGGCTAGGCATGTCATGGAAAAAGTTATATATTATAATTGATTTCTCAGACTCCGTCACATATCGAACTACTGATGTAAATAAACATCCCTCACATAAATATATTTACTAAACGTTATATGTATATGATATATATTATATCAGGCGGGCGCTAGTGTGGTATCCCGTCTTGCTCAAGCTGGTAAGCTCTACATGTATAACAATTGGTTCTAACTTAGATTTTAGCAAGTTACCGTTGGTTGCTAGCAAAAATTCTTGGAACGCTTTATCCTAGTTACGGTGGTGCTGTGCGAAATGTGTTATATTTAACTAAGAGAAGTGTCCATCAGTCTCAGCAGACATAATGCGGGCCTGCTGGCATCACTCTCACATAGTACCGCATAGCGGTAAGACACATGCTGTAAAACTGTCATCATTTTGGTTTTGTGTCAAAACATTAACGCAATCGCTACCGCGTAGCGCTACGGGCTACGCTCGTAGCCGATATCATGGGAAAAACCGTATGTAGCGAAAACTTACCACGATCAGAGCGCCCGGCTACCGGGTTGTTGGTGTCGAAAGTGTTAATTAAACATTATTTAGATGCATCAGTCCTTCAGCACAAATGTTTTAAACTATTTAGGAAAAGCGAGCCGGAGATAGCAGTGGTAACTGCTATAGGTACATCTACAAACTCTATTCATTAAGGATGCTTTTATCCGTTAGTTTATATTAATCAAGATGTAGCGCAACTTGGGAACCATAATTAGTGCCTAAATTACTTGGCATCATTGTCTTCAAATAGTATCTAGTTTTTGCTTAGAGGAATTAAACAAGAAATAATACCTTGCTTATAAGTACTACTGTACAGTGGCTACAAACACTGTCTTTTATTAAATTATCCAATATTTTCCAATATCTGGATAAAGTTTTGAATTAAATTCCGGTTTTAATTAAGACATCTAGGCAGGTTTCGAACAAGCCTCTACTCTTGTTGCCCTTCCTTAGATATAAACCTGTAGTTGGTCTAATAAAAGCCCTGTTGTCATATATATGAATAAGATTATACATAACTATCATTATGTCATGTTATTTTTATTATTGTTCTAAATAATAACTTACAAGGAGACAACTTCTCAAAATGCTTAGCTGTCTTCTATATTTACCGCCCACTCGACTCGGCCTGCCCGGGTCTTGGCCATGGGCCTGCTATGTCTCAATATTGATGTTATAAGATAGACTGCAGGCACCTGCAGGTTTGAATGACACATCATAATTTCTCAATTTTATGAGAGGCCTCTAGTGCCGCGTATATCATAAATTAAGTATTGTTATGACGAGTAACACTTACGAGTTACTCGCAAAGCTAGAAATAAACTTTGATTTGACTCTGAACATCTACATGAGTTAATTATCATGAAGAGACTGCGCAGCGAAATACAATTAGAAATTAAACGAACTTACCTGAAGTGAAGTTCTATTTTAATTGTATGAGCTGCGCAGTCTCGAAATGATAATCCCCCCCACCCTATACCCGTTTCAAAGTTTATTTTCCAGGACATTTCCATAGGATCTGTTTTCTCAGGCGTCACGTCAGGATGGGGCAGCTGCTGTAAGCTACTAAACTCTAAACTAAATGAGATTGACAGGTCAGAGTGCGGAAAGCGGGGTTTGCGTTCGGAAATTTGGCGCGTTTTTTGAATTGAAAGCTTAAACTTCTGTACTCTGAATTATGTGATGAAAAGCCGTATAAACTGCGTATACTACATGAGTTAATTATCATTTCGAGACTGCGCAGCTCATACAATTAAAATAGAACTTCACTTCAGGTAAGTTCGTTTAATTTCTAATTATCTGCTAGGATAGAGGTCTGACAGAGTACATGTTTTATTCAATGTATATTGTATACACCGTGACCGTTAATAACCCGAAAGATTTAAGCTAACGATACTAGAGCATAATTAGAGTATATAAACTTATGTAACATATAGTCCAAAAACTCATAATTAAGGAGATATAAATTATTAAAAAAAATCGAAAGTTAAAAAATCTCCAGTCTAACACACCCTAATTCATGTCATTATGCCAATGTTCAAATTTGAACTCGTCAAAAGTGAAACATAGAACCCTGTAATATTGAGACAGCGATAAGTTGACACTTCTTGTCATAGAACAGAAGTCACGGCATTCGCCGTCCGTCGTATGATTTCGGAGCGATTCGTGAAGTGTCATGCTCGCTCACTCTTCTTCAACTAAAGACTTGTTCACAAAGAAGTGGGCAATTAATATGATTTCATTTGTACTGAAATAGTAATTTAATTAAAACACATAATTAGACCCATGTTGATATAACATTATTTACTCGTTTTGTCGTCAAAAATACGTGGTTTAAATCTTTCGGGTTATTAACGGCCACGGTGTATATTAGTTATTGAGAGCGGCTCTACTCTACATATACCCAGTTTCAGCCCGCGACGCGCGCACACACTCATACAATAGGGAATGTTTGTACGTGTGTTTTTTCCGAATTCTTGTTTAAAAACTGTTCAATAACATTAAATCTAGTCACAATTTACTATGCTTAAGCTTTTCCGAAGGAAACATTTCGTTATTATGTGTAAACGAACAGTAATTAGAGGTATTTACGTAAACCCATGGAAACTATGCCGTGAGAACCATATTGTCTCCGCCTGGGCACGTCACTATGCCTAAGTAGGTACAAACGAAGCGACAGTCAAGGCTTGTTTTATAGCATCGGCAAGACGCAAGACGCAGCGCAAACGTAATATCGTTTCGCTACGCAACTCAATGGTTTATCTAGAATTCTAGATCAACTGAATTCATAGCGACACCTCTTCTGTTATATTCAGCTTCTAGTACTAGAAATTCATATTAGAATTCCTAAGAAGCATTTAAATATGTTCTCTCGAAGCTTGCTTTAAAGCATCTGCAAATACAAATAACCGGTTCTCTACGCTACTCGCTGATTTATCCTGTCAAACCAAGTGAGTCTATAGAGACCTCTTCAGCCATCATGAGCTGGTGGTAGACATAGAACTACCGGAGATACAAAAATATTTATCAAATGGTATGATTTCATGGAATGATATTCCCCACGTGAGTGTTGAATAGAATAACCTTTCACAATAAGCACGACATAAAAATCCATAGTTTCCAAATATTAGTCCTTTACGCAGACTAGTTTCCTCGTCGAATGTATACTTTCACACCCAAATAAAATAATCTATAAAAGTAGAGATGTCCCAATGACTAAAGCTAGACACAGTACAGTCACAGATAGAGTACAGTCAAAAGGAACGTTGCTCTAACTCGAACTCTAGTTGCAGTTGCTCGCCCTTTTCCGGAGAAGCGTTTAAACGAGTGGTTTAGTGCGTTACCCAGAACTCACTCCACCATCACGGGCACACAAATCCCTGCTTGGCCTCGCAATTGTATATACTTATCGGTGTCAGTTTCTTTAATGGTCAGCTCATTGTTCCGAAGCTAAACAAATGAAGGATTACTACACAAGATTGGCAAGCGTCGTCCTTTCACGCTTTTTGCTGCGCACAAAGACAATATTGTTTCTGAGTAAGGGTTACGCGTGGGTTATTGTTCCGTTGCCATTATGAGGCTTGAGTTGATTAATTTTAGGTCTTGCGTAAAAGGTACGTGGGTATTAACTACTAATGCTTTGTTCTAGTTCCCATACATTAGAAATCTTGTTAACATTAGCAGCACCGAGACTCGAGTCACTACGGATCGCGTGGCGCGATAACAACCGATCGTTTTAGTGCATCATGGTATATGGTGCTGTGTGCTGACTGCGCAGCCAATCGCACGAGTCGGTCGGTCGCATCGCCACACTCCATGGCCAATAGTGCGTTTTAAACAATCAATGCGTTTTTTAGATGATCAAAAGCCAGAACCTATGTTATGTTATATTCTGCGGTAGCACATGTATTACCCAGCTGGGAAGCTGCATTGGTGGTACAAATCCAACTGAAAGTACTCGTGCGCTTAATTACTTACCCTTTTCTTTGCGTTTTGCTCTCGATTTTTGTGGGGCTTCGCTTCTCGCAACTTGGTTGAACGCCGGTAAACTCATTTCTAGTACGTTAGGTCAAATTACACGGTTGTGAATCAGGTTTCTGAATAGCTCAACCGAATTCTGGTTGGCAGGTTGGCAGCACGTTTCATCTACTGAGTGATATTTTGTTTATTTATACAAAAAAGTACGAATGGCAGACTCAATTCCATGAGGCATTCTCTACCAGTCGACCATAATGCAACACAGAGAAATAAGTAGTTGACGCGGGATTGGTGTAAAACAAAATTAACGTACAACAAAATTCTAAGCCCTTTCTGTCGGCTAACTACCATTCTCCATGAATCAAAGGTCATGAAGGGTAAATGCACTAAAAATCACGCGAGCTATCCATATACAGAAAGTGGAAATCTTATGTTGCGGTCGGTATCATAAACACAATGAGTATGAATCACAATCGCTAAGCACTGGAAACGTATGGTGGATGCCATTTTGATATAAATACGAGTACATGCATAAATACTTTACATGGATATTAACATCATTTACTGCGAGTGAGGGACATAATAATGATTGCATTTTACTTATACCTACGCACCCAGCAAAATCGGATTAATTGTTGAGTAGTGCCTATTAATGAAAATAATTACTAATGTTGAATCAATTTACTAATGCAATGATTGAAATTGGATTTCGAGAATCACTTTTAATGTATTTAGAAAATATTTCTTCATAATAAAAATGAGCGTAGAGTTCCGCCATCTAGCGACGAGTAGCTAAAATACTTACATGCACGCAGCGCATCGAGAGATGGCGGTAGCGTCGCCGCGCTACCTCCCTGCATGGCCGATAGGGCGGCGTACGACTCGACGTCGCATGGTAAAGCTTCGCTGTACTTTCTTTTCCTGTGGATGATGGACTTCCACATCTTGAATCTGGTACTCTTCGGTCTTTGTAGACTCATTACATCGTTTTATTCACTTTATCACAACTCAATGGGTCACCTTTGACGCGATATCGAAATGTTACAAGTTGTGTAAGCCTGTAGACAAACAGTGACGGTAGAATGTCGCTATTATTTACTTATCAGGCCAAGCGTCAAGTAAGCAGTTACTAACAATTGGCATAATAAATCAGTAAGCGCAGAGTAACGAGATCCAATAATCTTCAATGAGCATAGGGGCTCCGTTCTCTATCTACCAGTGAAATCGCCCAGGACCGAATTATCATGATTTTGTGGCATCCCAGCTATCGTTTAGTATATTATACTCCCGATTTATAGATCTGTACTTATTAAATACGTTCAGTAGAGACTTCTAAATTATGAATTTGAAAAAGTTATATCGCGTCTGGTGTGCATAGAATTTATATTTTGACTGAAAGTATTTTTTTCTTAAAATGGCTGTGCGCTTTGAATACAATATAAGTAGTATAGTTTCTTGTTTTTAGTATTTCGTATTATTCATAGGTAAACTAACTTCCTTAATGATCGGACTATGATACCATTGTCTTTACCAAAAGAGGCCACTCTCACATATTCAAAGTACTTACACAACTCTGACTTATATAAAACGAACCATAAACAATGAACTTCGTATTTAATTAATTTTCTGAAGCAAATAAAATTTGAATTCGCATCCAAGGAAATTAAATATTCTCACACAACCATTAAATTTTTAATTTGGTCATTATATTGTTCTCATTATATGTATCAATGGCGTTAATTAATATCATAGGCTAATGTGTTGTTAAACCGTTATTAACGTTATCGTTGAGAATGTAATGAGTTATCTGCAAATTCTTTCACACTTGTATAATAAGCATTGTTTGCATTATGTGTAGACGCGATTTAATTATACTTTATCCTTGCTACCTACGCTTATTACGCATTTGATAGCTACCTACATTACCTACAAACATATCAATGTGTGAGTTTGTATGTGATTAGATGAACTAAATGTAATGTAGATTCATGAGGTTCAATAAGGTATCAAAAACTACAAAAGGGGGCATAAACTCTTGTCGGATTCCGATTTAGGCATTACCTACATTATAATGACTGCATATCTGAGATGTGCATCTTTTTTTAAAAACAGAGATGTGACATCTCTACTTTAAAAAAAGGCATAAGTAGGTATATATAAATTAAGCCTTGGGGAAAATGCAGTAGCTTAATTTGGGACTAAGTTGTTTTGTGTCAGGTTGTCTGATATTTATTATTATTTAAGTTTCCGTTTGAGCGAAAGGAGAAGAGTAGTATAAAAATGATAATCCATTTGTATTTTACCAAAACCGGATTTACTTACTGAAGAAATACGCCATTGGTATAACTATTACCTACGCATGTCTTTTTATGCCTCGTTACCGTTCCGTACGGCTAGTCCTGTAAGTCAAATGGTAGGAATATACCTACTATACCATTAGTATCTATATACTTCATTCGTCTTTCTGTAGCCCTATGTTTTGCCTGTTATGCATTGCTGCATCTTATAATATCCGAACGACCGGTTCCTGGAACTTGTCGGCGATTCGCAGTGGTAATAAACTAATAATTCATTATTTCTACGTTGGCTCATTCTTCGCAATGTTCGCCTAAGTCTCGTGGTTGGCCGTTAGGTACAGTACAGACGAGTTCATACATTTATTTTATGGCCACGAATTTGATCAAAAACTTAACGGCATAGAGGTAAATTACGTTACTGTTCCAATGGAACTTTCTCCCGCGAACGCTCAGGCTATGGAATGAGCTAGCTGCAGAGGTTTTCCCGGGAGACTACAGTATCGAGTTCTTAAAAAAAGGAATAAGAGGGTTAAGAGGGTCGACAACACGCGTGCGAAGCCTCTGGAGCTGCAAGCGTCTATAGACTAGTACGGTAACCGCTAACCATCAGGCGGGGCATACGCTTGTTTGCCACCTCTGGTAGTATATAAATAAAATAGAGGCGTGTTTAGATATTTTTGATCACGTTTGCTCTTCAAATTAAGAACTCGACCGTACAGTCCCCATAAGATATATTGGTGCGAAAGAGGTAGGTATTTCCTTCTACTACTACGAGTACATAACTACCACACAGACCAAAAGAGTCGCGTTTAGATTTGTGACCAACTCTTTCGCCCCGATATATCCGATGGAAACTGTACATAAGCCAGTGCATGTGCTATAAAATGAAATCAATTCACGTACGAAATCGAATCCGATATTTTCAATTAGTTACCCCAGCGAGTCGGTGGAATCACGCACAAGCACCATATACGGCTACCTGCAAATTGGATCACATAACAGTCCGTGACACTTTGAGAAACATCAGGGCCGTTCACCGTCAGCCATTTTCTATACACATTAAGATTTATTACTAAGAATTATTACATAGCAGATTTATGTCGATTTTTAGGGTTTCGTGCCTCACAAGAAAAAAATGGAACCCTTATAGGACCACTTTCTTGTCCGTCGGTCCGTTCGTCTGCCAAGGCACTTTATCTCGTATCGAGTTGAAATTAAAACCATATACTCAAATCTACAGTCCCTTAAGGCTGTGAAAAGATTATACTTATAGGTTAACGTAAAAAAAGATACGGCCGTTTATGCCCCAAAAACGTATAGGTATTTCGACACTCTCAAGGAATAGGGTATTTTGCGATAACCTAAAACTATGAGACTTGGCAAGGAATACCGTCCTATTCTACATGTATGGGGAAAAATCAGAAAACTATACATTAGTAATTATATCATAAAAATATTGTCTTTATAGTACGTAAAACAGTTTTCCAACGGTAAATTTAAGTTTGTCGCTCAGTACAGTTTATAGGTATTTTCGATAGAGCAATATGCAGTGGTTTCATAGTTCGTACGGTCACTCGGCGCGCGAGTCCGACTCGCACGTGACCGGCTTTTTTTACAAATCTGCCCGATGTTGTCGCTACGGTTGATGGTGATTTCAAGTCATGCAATCGTAACTCAGTGACGTGTCTTTAACTAGACTTATTTATTATTATGTTGATTATAATAACACGTAACGGATACGCTTTAGCTATTTAAAGCTGGCATTTCATTTAATCCATTAGAATATTTAGGTTAGCACATTAGCGTTAACTACAATAAAATGGAACCAAAACGAATGAATGTCTTTCATATCATTCATATCCAGAAAAAAGTGATACAACTAGAAATCTCATTAATATGTACTTAGTATCGTAATATTTACACAAATCTAAGCAAACAAAGGCACTGGTCTAGTGTACATAGTTTTGTTTGTAACGGACCAAACTTTGGGACATAGCCAAAGCGTGCATTATAAAAACGATGCAACAAAGCGCATCTTCGCAATTCCACACAAGTTTCCTAGAAACAATAGCTTTGTAGGCTGTAATTTATGCTCGGATTTCTCATTACGGAAATTTAATGTAAAATATGTTACTTTTTCAAGAGTCGGTCGTCCGCCTATAACTGTACAAAGTCAATGAAAATAATCGTATTTTTTTAGAATGTGTCTTTTATCCTGTTAAATGGTTGTGCTAATACTTGGGACGATGTTTGTTTCAATGCATTGGCTGACAACAGGAAGAAACGATATCAAGGCGACTCTACATCAACCACGGCCAACTTCTCTTGGCAGTTTTGCCGTCAGATATGCCCATCTTGTCGGGATTTCACAGGCTGAAGACCACAAATCGATGATTACTTAATTCCAAGATGCACTACCGTTTTATATTATAAATAGCTCCTTAGCTGTGGTAAGCCCCCTCGGGGCCGCGAAGTCGCGAGTTCAAGACTTATTTGCGTGGTGATGAGTACAAAAAGTATCAGCTTTACCGAATAACTGGTATTTTTTAATGGATATTACCGGTAATTTACCGGTAATCCGGTAAGCTTCATACAAAAATTTACCGGTTTGCTTTCCCTTACTACGCGGCCCCAAGGGGCCTTTCCACGGCAAACGGAACGTTAAGGAACAGCAAACCAAATATTAAACATCTTGTACACGCGCTACGCTTATGCATAATCTCGCTCGAGTATAAGTAGCGACATTGCGGTACGTTGACATATTGTTAGCAGCTTTTGTTTCGAAGCCATTGTTCAGCCAAATAGAGCCCAGACAGTTGGCGCAACGTAAATCCGAAGACGATGAACTATGATCCTTGGACCCGTTCCCAAAATTTTGTCTACAACAGACCTGTTCTCAAAAACACTTTGTATGAAACGAGAATTCTCTCAAGAACATTTCCTATTTTAAACAGAGAATGTTTCCGAGAATTCTCGCTTACGGCTCAACTGCATGGAGACCCTACATTAGGAGTTTAATTCTAGCTTTTTAGTGGGATTTTGTCACTTTAGGTCATATTGCTGTTATAGCAAATTATGTATTGCATGGTAAACTATTTACATTGCGATTATGGGACTGGGATTATTTTCAGACTGTACCTATTTAGCTCACACACCTAGTTTATTGTTCATGATTAAATTAATATAATTTGACGAGACCACGACTTATTTTTTTATCATTCCTCGCTAATTTTAGGTACTATTATTAAGAGGCCTTTATCCTTTTAAAATGCTGATTGTTTTAGACATTTCTCTCTATGATCAAAACATGTTTCTTTATTATTGATGTTACTACCTAGAACAGGGCTTTTGGGATTTGTTAGTATATATTTGAAACCTACAATTTGAATTTTTCAATGATAACTTTTGTTTCAAAATCTACTCGAAATTGTCAAAAAACACGCGGAAAATTAGTTTTTTTTAAAGTTATTTTCGACTGCATGCAATTTAAGCATGAAATAGCTATGTTACTACCTAGAACTCGGGGAAAAGTATTATTCACTGCAAAAAGTTGGTGGAAATTATCAATATATTTGTCATAATATGAAAAAAAAAATTAAAAGGAATAAGGCCTCTTAAGTAACCCACACATTCTGTCGTCAACAGATGTCATCATGCAACAATCACAAAACTAGATTTTTATATTTCTTGCATAAGGGTTGCTGTAAAATGATAACCAACTTATGGGTAGCTGATCCACTAAAAATTACTTCAATGCCTTTGTGGCCAAATCTTGACGGCAAGGTAAATCGTTTGCATACAAAAGCGAACTTATAAAATGATTCAACGGTAAATAAAGTACTTAAGATGTTACTTTCGGTCACGACCGATGCCCATCGCCTCGTCATCAGTGACTTCCTGCCATTTGAATATAAAGTAAATTTTGTACGTATTCACCTACCCGTAGTCTCGTACCTATTCAAAAACTTGCCTGCTTCTTTTGCTTCTATACTACTTACTCGCAAAAATGATCGAGGGTTGGCCGAATAAGATACAGTCCGACCAAAAAGAGTAGAAATTAAAAAGTGGCGATACTGTAGTGTCCTCCCTATCTAATCAATATAAGAAAACGGGGACGAAACTACAGTATTGCCACTTTTTAATTTCTACTCTTTTTGGTCGGACTGTAGCTTGAAGAGGCAATTCGTTCGAAATAAGACAAAATGCACAATTCGTGAGTTGTGTAGCCGGCATAAGAATCTGATGTCTTTTCATGGCTGTAACCTGACTCGAAGGATGCGGAACTGGGCAAAGCGGACAGTGACTTAATTTAGAACAAACACAGCGTTCAAAATCACCACTTCGCGTCTGTGGAAATAGATTGGTAAAATCACTGTCCGCTTCGACCAGTTCCATAGGGCTTTGCACAAATCACGCGAGGTTCGATAGGGAGAGGAACGGTCACGAAAAAATCACGACAGGTGGGGTAGGGAGGGATATAAGGAGACATCACTTGTATAGAAAAAAAATACCACATGAGTAGGTACTTTATCTCGGTTTCGTTACAGATAAATCTACACTTGTTAAATAATTCAATTCAAAATAGCGAGTCTAATATTAATATGTTACGAAATTCTGGCGAAAAAAAATAGACGTGATATTTTTTTTATTTCTCGGCAAGTAACTCTAGTGGAATCGGACTGGTATGTACCAAGTCGTATTCATATATGAATCCAAATTAGACAGTCTGACTGAAACATCAAAATTAACTTTAATCTCGAAGATTTGCCACGATTTCACGTATCTAAGTATTTAGATCAGGGATAAACAGACTGATTATTCTCAATTATATTCGAGGTACTGACTTAAAGCTATTATTATTAAACACGACCTCCTATATTCAACAAAGCTATCTGTACATCCGAATACTGCTACAGTAAAGAGAATTTATACGCAACTGGGTGTCCACGAATTAGCTAATTATTCGCGAGGTGGCTTAATTGCGTGGGAAATGAGCGACCTTGCTTGCATGTGTGGTGAGAAAAAATACATTAACTCGAAATATGAGGCCGCTGAGCTATTTTTATTTTCGTACATTGAATCGTGTGAATGTGATACGAAAACTACCTGATATCTTTATTGTTCATTATCGCGAAAATGACAGTGGTGAAATTCGACTCGACTTTTTTAGCCATGCATTTATATTATTAAAGAACATACAGTAATTGAAACAGATTATAATATGCAAGTGTGATGAAATAATTTGTAGATGTTGTATGTACATTGTACAAAGGCGAATGTTTGTATATTTACTTAATATTTTTTATTTATTTAAAACTATAGTCCTGATATAATTGGCTTATGGCAGTTATGACGCAGAATTTATTGGATTCTATAAAATGCGTCGGAAATGGCCGTCGGGCCGACCGACCGGCGCGTGCGCACAATACGACTGGATACGAACGCGCGCCCATTTCGTCCAGACAAAAGTACAATGCGAATCGTAACGAGCCCATAATTATAGTTTGCAAATGCTTAATGACTCAACCCACCGGTAAAACTGCACTCACTAGGTGGCGACCTCACAAAGCTGTTAACAAATAAAGATTTATTTAGAACTACAAGTAAGAACAATAAGGTAAATCTACGTCAGTGCACCCTTACCATGAGTTTACAGTGACTGCAACGCTAGCGACAGCGTAAACGATTTGTATGGAGAATTGTAGTTCTACAAAGTTACCGCCAGGGGCGTTGTACTAATCTTCATACAAATTGTTTACGCTGTCGCTAGCGAGCCCGGTCACGTTAACTCGTGGTAAAGGGTACTGGCATCATTACTCATCTTCGAAACGTCAGACGTGAAGGCGGTAGGTACCTTATACCCACGCGGTACTTGGTGCGTGACTCACAGGACATCCATATTTGCACTATCGACGCCCAAACCAACATACCTCTTATCTATTTATGTGTAAGTATAGGGAATGGCATTGGTCTGTTAGGAATTGATTCAGTGGTTATACCCGCTGAAGTGAAGATATCGATAACTCCGAATAAGTATTGAATCACCGCCTTGGGGGTAATTTGACATTGACATATAGGATTTGATTGATGCATTTATATAGGCCATATCATCATTTCAATAATATCAATATGACCGATATCTATCCTATAATAAAATTCTTATTTTGAAAATCTATTTTCTATAGAGGGGTACCGCAATGCAGGGTAGTTTTTTTTTTGTATCGGCCAATCCGGCGGCATCTGTTAGTCAGAATTTCTTTGTCCTCTTATCACGCCGAAACGACGTACCTACTTGCTGTTCGTCTAGAACTATGAAAATGGTATACATACAAGTATTAAAAAAAACCTAAAAACTATACATTTTTGAAATAATCATTAAAAATATAGTCTACTTTAAAGTACGTAGAACAGTTTTCCAACGGTAAAGTTTATTGCTCAGTACCTACAGTTTATCTTCGTTAAAGTAAAATGAACCCTCGGTGCGTGACTTCGACTCGCGCTTGGCCTCATCTGGCTCACAGACAGCGCGCCACTAAAATCGATGGGTCGAACTAGACGGATAGGTATTAAATTCCCCTTTTCGTACATTACACTATCGATTATACACACCAAGGACTTGCCACCCCTTTCGCATTGTTTCCCCTAACAAAGATAAACTGATACTCTTGTTATTGTCACCAGCACGCCTGTTATTTGCTCATACTCGTATACGTACGTATATCTTTTAGCATTAACCCTAATTATAACCTACCAGCTTTTGCCCGCGACTACGTACGCGTAGAACTTGATAAAAGGGATTATTAAAAGCGCCTAAGCAAATGTAAGAGCAATTGTGCTTTTGGTCTAATAATTACATTTCCTACAGGGTCACCGCACCCCAACAGAAATGTTCACTCACTTTTCAATATTTTTAGGTATAATTTCCAGGATGAAAACTATCCTATGTCCTTCCTCGTATCTTAAACTATCTCTATGCCAAATTTCATCAAGATCGATTCAGCGGTTTAAGCGTGAAGAGGTAACAGACAGACAGACACACTTTCGCATTTATAATATTAGTATGGATGGATTTTACAAGGGGCATGAGCATGACACGAAGTGATTCTTTGAACAAACGAGCGAAGTAAGCTAGGACTAATATATCTGAGTGTCATAGTGGTTTATGGCCACATGGTAAACACTGATTTTCACTTCAACAACGAAAAAATAAAAATATTTAATAATTACGAACTGAATCTGATCAGATCTGCAAGAAATGTTGGCTGATCTCTGATATATCTGGTATGGCCACTAACAAGTTTTCATTTTCATATAAATTATTATATAGTTTAGAAGCTAACATACGTACGTTAAAATGACAAAATAGATCATCAGTGAGAGTTTGTCTTGTTATGGATTCTCGTAATAGCCTAATAGACTTAATAACGACGCACCAAACCACGCAACTCAAATCCACTGACCACGTTAGACTTTTGCCATCTATACTTACTTAGGCTTTGAAATTACCCTACAAAATACATGGTAAATATGCGAGGGTGGTTACGTTAGGCTGTGCTAATGCATTATTGCTTGCGCGAGTGAAATAACGAAGGTTTTCGGTCGCTTCAAAAAAGCATTCAATAAGTTTGGTTCCCTGGCACCTATGTTGGCTTTTAAAATATGACAACAATGGGTAAGGGTTAATACTTGATGGTTGGCCTCGGTCTCAAGATGGATGCAGCACATCGTATACGTGTCAACCAGCCGTGACCTTAAAGTTTAATGAATCACCTGCCACGAGAATCATTGGTAACCTTGCCTCGTTCATCTACTGACGCCATAGCACGCTGCCATTCCAAAAAGGCTTTAGCGCCCCGGAATCTCTAGCAAACGTCTTTTTTATTGCACCGGCGTTATGGGTAATCTCAAAAGCATGGATCCACGCCAACTTCATTGTTTACGCAATAAAATGTTTTATGCCGCGAACATAACCTGAAAACATCATACGATCATTTTCAAATTGAGGATGCATTACGCTGTTTTATTTTAAAAATAAAAATACTTATACGAGTGTCCTACCATCAAATGTTTAGTGACGATATAATTTATCACCGATATAATTTATACCCACAATTTATATGCTTAGCCCAATGGTTGACTGGTAGAGAATGCCCTATGGCATTAAGTCCGCCTTTTGTACGATAAGTTCTTTCTTTTGTGCAATAAAGATTAAATAAATAATTAATCGAATTAAAGTTGTTCCTGACTCACAATAATACACAAAATTAGGATATGCCATATTATATTACAAATTAAATAATAAACATCGTGGAAATTGCCTTCAGTCCGATAATATGATAAAATGATTTTATTCATATGAACATTTTGGAAAAAAAGATGATAACACACAATAAAACCATCCAATGAAATCTGTATTTTAATGTTCCTGTAAGTGTGCATAGATCAGAACTTAGGGCAAAATTTGACTTGCACAATTAGTGATATCCTCCTATTAGAGAGCTCGCGCTTAAAATCGAGCATAAAATGAGATATAATAGTCTAACAGTTCGCATAATTATGATCCAGATACGTCTTTCTTTAAACGACATGGCCTTTTAAAGATCAACTTTGTCACAGACAAAAGCGTGGTCAAAGTAGCCATGTGAATATGTCGGCATCTTCGCTACGAACTCAAGACAGGCGCTGGAAGACTCATTAGATCTAAAAGGACATATATTATTAAGTATTGTAATGGTAATAGGACATTATGAAATTAGCGAAGCATAATTGGAGTGCTGTACCTACACGCGCGCGAGCAATGGAACAAAAGCAACATTGAGACATGTGCAACGATTCACGTGTTCATGTACATAATCTATATACTATATGTATGTTTGTTCTTGAAACGTGAGAAAAATGGCATATGGATGCAAGTCGCAATACCAGCTGCAACGAGGATTCTAATTCAATAAGCAATATACACTTTCAACCAGGGTTTGATAACTACGATGAAAAAAAAGCTAGTGCCTAAATTAATCGGCACTAACATAGTTTTTGAAAATGTACACTGAACTAACAATACAATAATTTTCGACTATTTGAATATTTTTAAAATTACCAGAAGGTAATTTGACCGTACAGAACGGTGATGTCATAGTTTGAGTTTCTGTTGTAAATTTTATAATATTCCAGCGCTTTAATATTTCATTTAGAATTTTAAATTTGCTGATTTCATGTGTCAGGAAACTAGCCTATTTTTTAAAACATAAGACTGCGAGAAAAGTCATCTCTCTAAAAAAAGTATCTACTTGTAAGTCATTGTTTTTTTTTACAGATTATAAAAATTTCCTACTACTGGGCAAAGGGCTCCTTTTCTGCCATTCAATCCTTATTGAACGCATGCAGTCTTTCCTTGTAAATTGCGTCCTATCGTCCCGCCATTTCCTTTTCGTACTGCCTCGTTTCCGGTAGCCATCTTGGGGGATCCATTCAATAGTTACCTTAGTTCACTGTTCCGGATGCATGCGGAAGACACGCCCTGCCCAAAGCAATTGAATCTCTCTCTCTCTCTCTTATTCACGTCCGTTGACAACCAAAAGTAGGTAACTCAACTAAAAACAAAAGTAACTAAAAGACTCAAATAAGTAACAAATACCTACCTAAAACAAAGCTCGTATCTCAGTATCAATGTACAAACTAGATACGAGGTTTTGAGGAGTAGTGACAGAAATTTTAGTGAGTTTTGTTGTCACCAGGCGATTATCGGAAATATCTCCGAAGTGGCTATATATATACCTAGTTAATATATCGACACTTTACAACACAGTATGCCCATAGATATCAGGCGGAAACTTAACTTGGCCGAGTAGTAACGTGACCCTAATATGCAGGTCGAATCACAAACATCGCGTTTAAATGACAGCTAAATGCGATCTGACGACGCGGTTGGCGAAGTGGTAATGCAGCTGCCTACTGAGCCGGCGGTCCTGAGTTCGAATTCCGGCCAGGGCAAATATTTGTGTGATGAACTCGAATATTTGTGCTTGGGTCATGGTTGTTCTAGGTATTTAAGTATATATTATCTACATAAGTATGTATGTATATTTGTGTGAGGTTGTCTGAAATTTATTTATTATTTATTTATTTATTATTTATTTATTATTTATTTATTATTTATTTATTATTTATTTATTATTTATTTATTTATTATTTATTTATTATTTATTTATTATTTATTTATTATTTATTTATTATTTATTTATTATTTATTTATTATTTATTTATTTATTATTTATTTATTATTTATTATTTATTTATTATTTATTATTTATTTATTATTTATTTATTATTTATTTATTATTTATTTATTATTTATTTATTATTTATTTATTATTTATTTATTATTTATTTATTATTTATTTATTATTTATTTATTATTTATTTATTATTTATTATTTATTTATTTATTATTTATTTATTATTTATTTATTTATTTATAATTTAACATTTATTTATTATTTAATTATTGTTTATTTATTGTTTATTTATTATTTGTTATTTATTTGTTATTTATTTGTTATTTATTTGTTATTTATTTATTATTTATTTGTTATTTATTTGTTATTTATTTGTTATTTATTTGTTATTTTTTTGTTATTTATTTGTTATTTATTTGTTATTTATTTGTTATTTATTTATTATTTATTTATTATTTATTATTTATTTATTATTTATTTATTATTTATTTATTATTTATTATTTATTTATTATTTATTTATTATTTATTTATTATTTATTATTTATTTATTATTTATTTATTATTTATTTATTTATTTATTTATTTTTTATTTATTATTTATTTATTATTTATTTTTATTTATTTATTATTCATTTATTATTTATTATTTATTTATTATTTATTATATACTTGAGGCATCTTTTATTTGGCTGTATCTCAAAATACACTCGAATTAGTGTCCTGGTCTGCTTGAATCACAGTAAATATTAATGTATTAATATAACTGTATTGATATAATTTTTAATCGTTCTTGTGACGTCCGATGTAACTAACGCTCAGAACGAAGAGTGACCTCACGAGGTTAGATCATGCTTCGAACCGTGACTTACAATAGCAAACACGTCCCTATAATCGTTTTTTAAATATAATTCACGTAATTCACCACCGTCTTGCACAAAACTCTCTCAATCTGGGTCATCCCATGTCGTTATGACTTAATATGCAACGTATCTAATAACTTTAAATCCATAACAAAGCTCTATCTTGGGTATTTAATAATATGAAGCATGTAATAATCTTTTAGTAAGCACTGCTGCACATAAGTAATAACCATTAATTAATATATGTACTAAGTTTAGTCATAATAACATCGTAACTGCATATATCGCAAACGAAGATAATTGTTAAGATAAATAGGAACTAACCCGAGATAAGAAGTCATCAAGACATAAAATGAAATAAGTATAGATTGTTTTTGTCGATTCACTATTTTATTTTTCAATATGGCAGACATATGGGAATCGAAAACTTAAAATATTACATATTTCGATAACGAACCAGTAACATTACAGAGTTACGTACAAATATTTCAAATTCCAAAGAGGGCGTAAATAGTACATTACGGCAGAGACCAGTAAGTAAGCCATACTGGCCGAGTAGGAATTAGACGGACCGAGCCGTAGGCGTGGTCCGGATATAATACGAGGCCAGGATGGCTCTTACGGTCGAAGCAAGTATAGTGCTTTTCTCAAAAATTAAACAAGAAAATTATATTTTATAGGTGACATTCATATTCGGCCATTTTCCAATGAATATTTTTGTTATATCCCATTTTTATTATTACACATTGTGATATTCGTCGTCGCAGGCACCATTAACTCCCATGATAACAACCTATGACAAAAATAATTATGAGTTTATACTTGGATAAAAGATATAGTTATATCGTTATCAAATAGTGGCAGCATTTATTTACCTTCATCGCCAAAATGTTTATCATCTAGAGCTTGATTTAAGAACTTTTCTATATTTTGCTGCTGAATATTTGTGATTTCATTTCTTTCCTTTGTAGCCATCCGATTGTCTCAGAAAGATTGTTGAAATATTCAGACCTTATCACACATTATCTGACCAACTATTAACTTGATTTTCTTTCTTCCATTTAATGAATCTCTTGTATTTTTTTTATATCTCCTTGGCTTTAGTCGGAAGTAAATTATTTTAGCTAACTCTGCCTCCGCTTTTAAGTATGGAGGAGTGCCGTCTATTCGGAATCAGACTCGTCTGGACTCATTTTTGCTAAATTATTGTAATAGATCACACAAACAAATTTGAATTTTTTGTCTTTTAATTTAAATCCCGCCTTAATTTCTTTTTTTATAAATACTGCGTTTAATTATTTGCACTGTCTTACAAATCTAAGTCTTAAAGATACATTTTAATTATTGTTATACATTGTTATATTTTCTAACTATTTTTCATATCATAAAGCTTAAGTACCTTCAATTTTAACTCCGAGGTTTTTTCTAAACGACACAAAAAAGGAAGGAATTCCGAAATATCATTGTCATTTTACACAGCACAATTATGATACAAACTTCCTGCGCTGCGCTGCATACAAACTTCCGTACTAAACCTTGTCGCTACTTTTTTTTTTTAAATATGCATCTTGAGTTACGTTTATACTGCCAATAGTACTAACTAACCTCTTTTTATTTTACATTTGCTCTTAGTGTAAATTGCAAGTGTATACTGCAATGTCGTCTCTTTCTTTTTAATCTATGAAAAAGGGACGCCACTTTTTAATTTCTACAATTTGCTCTCTCTACTGTACTTATAATTAAAACAATTTGTGGAATGCATCCTTTGTACATTTATATACGACCTCATCGCCTTCACATCCTTAGTTTTTTTTATAGGTCGGTGACGATGTAAATCGTGTTTCGATATTCAAATATCTTGATACGTAATAGGAATTACATACTTACTTACTGGACAAATATTGATTCCAAATTTAAAATCTCGCTGTTTACTGGACACTTCTAAAAAGTCTTCGGTATGTGCCACTTACTGTAGTCTATCTAGCGATGGTAAGGCAACATTACATGCAATTTTTGAGAAAAAATAATTAACGTAAATATTAATTCTAAATTGTTCGCAGGGGCATAGTTAAACAAAAGAATGCCGAATACTTGAGTCTACAAAGACACTTTTACGTCAAAGGCCCCTCTGGCTTCAAGGAAATACTTCCTGAACGGGCTCAGTTTCCTTATCATTGTAAAAAGACGTAACTGCACTTTAGATTATAATGTGCATAAGCTTTTGTGTGATTGAGAGGGAATAGAGAGGCACGCGCTTGCCGCTATCTACGCACCCATTGCACTTAAACGGATTCAGCGCCCCACAGCATTCTACGAAGCAGAGGGGTCTAGGTCACCCCCGACTAGTGTTGCCAGTCGTTCCGATTTGACCCGGTCGTCCGATTTTCCGTTGATAGGCGACGGACACCTCCCGATGTACCTACCCGTACTCTTGATCGAGATGCCAATTGCCACGTTAGAAGCACTTTAGAAGAGCTACATTATTTGTCAAACGACCACGTAAAAGTAAACTTTTAATCCCCGACAAAAAAGAGGGGTGATATAAGTTAAACACGTGTATCTGTGTTTGTAATTTGAAAGCTATGTTCAGTTTTATTTAGTAGCCTTTTCTTTATCACTCTTTGATTTAGGGTCTCATGATGACCAGCTACCTATCGGTGTTGTTTTATATATTTAAATTAGGTTCTTTATGTTTCATTGGTAGGTACTGCCCCGTTACAAAATCGCAAATTCCGAAATTTTTGATACGTGATCTCGATTTTCAGCAAACTAGATCTGGCATCACCGCCCCGTCCCCCCAAGGGTTGAAGATAAATGAATAATGCTTAATGAATTACGCCCTGGCTCAACATGTTACGGAGAGGGGATGCTTGCATAAGCCTGCCATTTAGGGGTGAAATTCGACGCATTCATCAAGTCACCCCTAACTACATGCATACAATTTAGATGCACATATAAATCAACCAATTAAATCTCTAATGAAAACATTTCATTTTTACAAGGTGACAATTTTACGAAGGACATTTTAGATTATGCTTTCTTATTTCCACTTCATAAATTTTATCCAGTTTGAAAAAAAAAACAGATCGGATGGGTATGTTTATTTTTTATGTGATGTATCCCGATTACTTATTCGATTCTTTTTGCTTGAAAGATTCTTCCTTCTACTTAAACAGGATGATCAATCCAAATGGGTCAGTAGGGGCTGTCATCTGATGATGAACTCCTGGAGAAATAGATGAAACTCTTCAAACATTATGGGCATATCATACCTAACGTGTGCAGATGTTCTCGGAGAGCATCATTTCGGTTATTTTTGGTTAAAAAGTGATTGTTGGTTTTATATTTTTAGTTTGTAATATCCATAAGCCGGTTATCGATTTATATAAGCACAAAGCGGTTAAGCGAAAGGAAAACTGCTGTTCAATTTCCATAATTATACCCATACATAAGTATGCATCCGCCCAAAGCAACTTTCGCTGTGAAATGCAAGTTTCTCTGGCTGTCACGAGATGTAGTTTGACAACTTCTAGGCCGCGGTGGAACGCGAGTGTTATGTAAGGCCGGCCGACGCGTGCCAACATGAAGGTTGTCCTGGCGTCGGGCTATCGACACATAAGGGTGCGTCTCCACTGAAGCGGAGCGGAGCGGAGCGGAGCGGAATCGACCAACTAAAGTGAAGCGGAGCTGAGATACAGATTTCAACTCAGGCGATTGGTATATGGCACCCTAAGCCCTCGTTCTCCTTTTAGACCCAGCATTTTTTCAATACTAATCAAATAACATAATGCTTGGTATGTAAAAACCGCTGTACACTGTGTCTATACGTCTTACAAGGGCCAAGCCCTAATAATAGTAGTCCATACTATTTAATATTATAAATGCGAAAGTGTGTCTGTCTGTCTGTTACCTCTTCACGCTTAAACCGCTGAATCGATTTTGATGATATTTGGCATGAAGATAGTTTAAGATCCGAGGAAGGACATAGCATAGTATTCATCCTAGAAATTATCCCTAAAAATATTGAATATATTAGACCAAAAGCACAATTGCTCTTACATTTGCTTAGGCGCTTTTAATAATCCCTTTTATTAATTAAGATGATTAGGTGGATATCTATCGTGTTGTACGAGGTTGTTTCCATACTTCCAAGTTCCACGCTGACGTAGTCGCGGGCAAAAGCTAGTTTATTATAAAATTCTAGATTTGTACTGAAAAACAGTTTTCAATGAAGACGGGTCATGATTTCAGGAAAAATCTTAATGGCCCGGTGCAGGATCGTATTTTGTTTTGTATGCCCGCGTGTCGCCATGTCATAATTTGGTCTGTTAGTCATAATTTATTTGTTCTCACCACGCCGAAACGTCTCGACAAATTTTAACCGATTTTATTATGGATAGCTGGACACCCAAAGTACTTTTCAGATGTCTACGATAAAAAAAAACACGGACGACGGAGCAGGCACCTCCTACAGCTCCTCTAATATTTCTTCTCATTATTAACTCCTACTATGCTCAACAGACCGGAAATAATGTATATTGATATGAATAAACTAATCTCAGTAATTTATAAAAACTGTTGGCATTTACTGTGAGAAATACATTAAGATTCAATCTTGCATGCACAATGAACACTCGCAATTGCGACATAATCGGTCTAATTAGGCTTAGATTAAGTGGAACAATGCACTACCATACTGCATACGACTGGAGAGGATAAGTACTACATATTATGAACAGTCAAGTGGGAAGGAAGTATCGCACTGAGCCGTCAGAAAGTAGACAGCCAGAGTTTCCCCTCGCGTGACTTCACCAATTGATAGAATCATAACAACAACAACTTAAGTCGTCATGGATCCCAAGCGACTTCAATCGTTCTTAAAACGTCCGTTTCAATTGATGCAGATGCTCACTAAAGAAAAATGGCCGCGTTGAATGCAATAATAGACGGAACGAAATATATAGTCCGTTGCATCACGAGGAAGTGAGCATTACGGGTGATTCTTTTGCGAATTAACATTACTCTGAACGAGTTTAAGCGAGGTGATCGGTCAGCACACGATACCTTTATGCAATACTTATCGAAAAAACTGGTAACAACATCGAGAAATCGCGCACTGCGCACTCCATTATTTATCTCGTTGCGTCTGTAACGATCGTGCGTATAAAAAGGAAAAAGAAATCTGATATGATACTTATTTTTTATTAACATTTAGCTAATTGATTTAATAATATCATTGAAAAAACGCCGTTACTGGTTAAGGTAAGAAGGATAACTTGATGACATAACTTTACGTTCAAATTACATTTAAGTTTCTACGATTTTATACATCAAAGGGACGTACCTAAATGGTGAGAATAGATCACGAATATTGGTACAATTTTCGGTAACAACCATAAGTTGTTATTTGATTTTTAATGTGATAGTTTCGTTTTGAATCAGTCAATTCAAAGGCTATGGGATTATCGTCCCTATGTTTCACTTTTGACGAATTAAGGACCAATTGACGAAGTAAGTTAAATTTAAAACCAACCTGAAAATTAAACAGAAACCACTAATGCCAGCTGTCTACAATGAAGCGAAATGAGTTTCAATGGCTCTCGCATCAGGTTCGGTGGTCCAATAGGTAGTTGGAGACGCAGGTTCGAACTCTGCCTGAACCCTTTTTTTTTTACAATTTTTCGCCTCATTTGGTTTAAGTCAGCAGACGTTTCTGCTTTAATAAAAATAACTAAACAATTAGCTACTAATGCCTGCGTTGTTAGGTCCACTAGTTATTACAAGTATAACTTCTACTCGAACGGAATTACATAAAAACATGTCCGACGTAAATGACAGTGATCTGAATACGATGACGGTTATAGCGTGCCTTAATGACAGAAGGTAATCAAGGCAGACTGGTTTTTGTACCAACCGATACATCATAACAAAAAAAATGTCTTACCACGAACTAACGTGAGTAAACTCTGCATATATGAAGTGAGCAAGTTCGGAATTATACATTAATATAAACGCTTATAGATGAAGTAAAATAGTTCATACATCAACTCAATATCCAATTAACAATGCAATTAACAACGTGGCGTGGCGTCAACCATAGCCTTGGTAAAGCCGGAGCAGATTTATTAATTTATTTTAACTTTATTGCACAAAACAAAAGTCAGTTCAAATGGAGAACTTAATGCCTAATGGCATTCTCTACCAGTCAATCGTAGGGCCAAACAGAGATGCTTTAAATGGATACATAGTAGAAAATTAAACGCTTGTTGAATTTCTTCCCACTTTCTGCTCAACAGCGATCTCCTTTTGAGGAGTGCCAGACGAATACTTAGAAGATGCCTTTATTACCTATTAATAGTTCATTATTGTTATGCTATGTTATCGTTATATCCTTTATTATTTTAAAATCATAAGTTAGGTTTCCTTAAAATAAATGTATATAAAATGTAAAATACATTATGGAAATTACAAAATATGAACACATTATAAAAATA
Organism: Apotomis turbidana; assembly: GCA_905147355.2. Lineage (NCBI taxonomy): Eukaryota > Metazoa > Arthropoda > Insecta > Lepidoptera > Tortricidae > Apotomis > Apotomis turbidana. The sequence continues at coordinate 51,958,038 of LR990280.1, read as the reverse complement.
CCTAGGGTGCCGCCAGCAGCGGGGCAGGGCCCTGGCTACCGGTGGTTAGGGCTGCAGCGAGAGGAACCTCCTGACGACTCGCACCGTATCCAGGAGTACCGCTTTCTGAATCTGACCCTTGATCCAGCCATCTAGCGAGTCTCTGAAGGTGTTTGTCGAGACTCTTCGCTATAAGACAGTTCGCCGAAACTACTATTTAGACAATGATCGCTGAGTTATTTATTATCGTTGTTATGTTATTATTGAACTCCCAGATTAATAATAACTAGGTATAATAAGTATAAACTGAAGTTGCATTCTTGATGTCATGTGCTTACTATTTTTGTGTGCCAGAGCGTATATGCAATGGCTCGAATTGCATTTAATTTTTAGGGTTCCGTACTGAAAGGGTAAAAACAGGACCCTATTATAAGGACTCCACTGTCCGTCCGTCTGTCTGTCTGTCACCAGGCTGTAGCTCATGAACCGTGTTAGTTAGACAGTCGAAATTTTCACAGGTGATGTATTTCTGTCACCGTTATAACAACAAATATTTAAAACAGATTGAAATCAATATTTAAGTGGGGCTACCATATAACAAACGTGATCGGTTGCGTTAACTTTGCAAACTTAACTCGGCTAGTTAAGATGGGATTAATGTTCGTACGGAACCCTCGGTGCGCGAGGCAGACTTGGCCTGTTTTTTTTTATACCTAAATGTTGTCTATTTTATGTGTATTATGCAGGCATATTTTCACCTATTTCTGTGGCAGTGGATTATGATTATATTTATTTTGCAAATTACATTTAAGGTATCATTTTTTCTTCAGATAGTATTTTAGGGTGGTAAGGTCCGCGATATAGGCACAAAATGTATAGGTATACTTTGTATCGAAATTCCATACAAAGAGGCAATCTGTCATAATTAAATAATAATAACATATTTATGCCACTAGGCTTTTACCCCCGGGGTGTCGCCCGTTTGAAATCGCATACATCAATCTACGGCTGCCATGTTTTTTTTTTGAGATAATAAGAAACCTAAAGCCTGACTAGAAATATATGAGGATGCGCCATATTGCGGAATTTCACTGGAACTAATTTCTTACACTGGCAATGATTTTATGATGGTTTGTCAACAATGTCAATCTCATTCGAGGTGATTTCTTTAAAAGACAAATATTTAAAATTATCAAAAGAAAATGCCGAAAATCATTCACAGTCGTGAACTTAAGATTATAAGTTAAGTGTACATGTATTTACTACACGAAAAACAGTCAGGAAAAGAGTGCATTCCATTAAATGATATTACGAGGTTAACATAGTGGAACTGACAGGTATTTAAAACTAATGTCATTATAGTGGATTGCGATTGGTTGCAAAATTGTTGCCATATAAATCTTGTAAATAGCGCCCTCTTGACAATCCTCATATATTTCTGGTCAGGCTTTACATATTTATTATTATTATTTATTTATTTATTTCTTTCTTTATTAATTTTACAACAAAGATTACATATAAACTAAAGCCCTGCGAAACTGTTATGACAGTTTGTCTACAGGAAGACTTTTCAATACCTAACTAACTAAAAGTACAATTCATAAAAATCAGTAACAATTTTTAAAGATTACGGTAGTGTATCTAGTAAATGCTTTTTCAATTTTCTTTTAAATATCCGTTTATTTTGTTCGAGACGGATGTCCTCGGGTAAGCTGTTAAAAATGTATGGCAGGCGTTTTTTTAGTGTCCTGTCTCCGTAATAGTTTTTAACTCTAGGCACATCGAACTTACCCGCGGACACCGACTTCGTGCCATGTTCGTGGGTAGTTCTGCATAGTTTTAGCTCACGACTGTCATAGTTGTTAGTAGCCAGGAGGTATTTGTGCTTTAAGGTGACGGGAAGTATTTTACAAATTTTGTACAATTTTCGGTAATCATTTTTACAGTAGTTTTTAATCTTTTGTGGGACGAGAAATTTTAAAAATCGTAATTGCAGGGATTCTAATTTATCTAAGTAAGTTTTAAATGTGAGACCATAACAGTCAAGAGCATACCCTAGTACCGAATCTACTAACGTAAAGTATAAACATTTTAATGTGCCAATAGGAACTCTATAACTGAGATGGTAAAATTTACCTAACAACACTCTTAACTTATCACAGATGTAATCTATATGTTGAGACCAGGAAAAACTAGTATCTATTTTTACTCCTAAATATGTTACACAGTCTACTTTATCTATTGGATTACATTGGCAATTGACTAGATTATGTGTTAAGTTGGTGAAATTAAGTATGAACTCCGTTTGAGATAACAATTCTAAAACGACTACTAAGAACACGAAATCAACTTCAGCTGTGCCAACACAAGTACAAGTGTTTTATTTATTTATAACAAACCTAGTTACTCAAATGTTCAAGGATTGTTCATTCCATTCGAGGATTTTACTATTGTACCTACATTTTTGATTACATTCTTTTTTTATACGAGTGATGGATGACAACTTGAATTGTGTTTTTTCTTGATTCGATTTAGGTTTCCAATGTAACTAAAATAATGAGAAGCGCCACCCCGTTACGGCTAGGCGCACTTAAGTTTATAATTAGCATGTAACATCATACAATTACCTATTAATTTAAGTTGGTTGCAACACCTCGAAGTAAACAATATTAGGATAACATAAAACTTTTTTTTGGCAGACCTAAACGTTTACCAACTTACTCAATCATTATTTTGAATCAAAATTTTCTTATCGTTCTATTTTAAGGTTCCTTATTGTATCGTTAATTTTTGTCGCACAACGGATTTTTTTTTTCTCTTTTTGTATGGCTAACTACGCCAAAAATTTTATCCATGATTTTTCCTTACCCATTAACTATCAGTTAAATTTTCTGACCCCACTAATCGTTATTTTACTAAACACTTCCAAATTACATATTGTCCTGTACTCGACATTTTAGTTAATTACACTCGCAGGATGGCCATTTGGTGACTCTGCATCGACAATTATAAACAGGAAAACAACTGTCCTAACATTATGATTCTAGATATTTTTGTTAGCTGTTAAATTACTTACAGCTATATAATTTGGGCCATTTCAACAAATATCTTTTTTTACCTTCCTTGATAAATTTATTAAAGAGGTTTAGGAGATTAGGTTATAAGCGACGTGTTTTTGGATCCCTCGAGTAATCCAATCACATAACTGGTAATTTCATCCAGTAATAACGGTATGTCAACTGACACGTAAATATCAGAACAATGCGTTATTAGTACTTCGTAACGACGTCCCGCGTTCTGTTTGTTTACATGCACTGATAAGAAATCTTACACTGTTTATAATTCAGCAATTTCCTGAATGACACATCACACAACTTGTAACATAAACATAACACTCACGGCTTCACTATTGCTTTACTGGCACAAAAGCAACACGAGCGCCTAAAAATCGAATTTGGAACTGATTCGAAATTTAAATTCGGAACCCGATGTGTCGCGGGTCGCAACCGGCATCAACTGGCGCGTACGGCGAGTGTCTACCAACTGCCATTGAGTCAGAGTAGTAGGGGCGTCACACGCGTAATTTTCCGCTTTATTAAGAATTATCATAGAACTCTAGAACTGCTCACGATTGCCCGGTTTTACATCTAAATCACTACATCGCACACGATAAAATAATACGGTGAAAGTTTTTTATTTCTTCATTGGATCGGTTCGCTGAAGCTGTAATTTGTTGTTGGTGTTATAATAATCAATTTATATGTAAATTTTAATTTCAATTGTCTCCTAGCTCATATTTATTATAATTAAATAATTATATTATATGTAAGATATATTTAATACCTGAAATTATTAACGGTGACTATCGTGAAACTATTCAGTAACTAGTTACTTGGTTATGTGCGTCTAATATTGATATCAAATACAGAAGGATGACCTTCGAAAAACCCGCCTGTGAAAGTAGCCTACACTTTATTACATTATTTATTCTCAAAATAATATGTACAATTCACTTAGGTATACTTAAAAAGAAAAGAGCGCATGAACTAAATCAAAGGTAGCTAATGTAAGTAACAAACATAAGTAGCCGATCCGATACATTATTTGTTTCGCACGGACATCATGTTTAGAATATCAGGTAGTTTGAAAAACAATCGAGCGGTCGAACATGACGGAATATAACGTGCACTGATTCAATTATCGTAAACAATAATACAAGGAAACTATAAATCATAAGTTCTATTGGTTTTAAGAGTTTATGTTGGGGTTGAGATAACTACATCGATGCAAATTATATTTTACTTCTATCATCCGTACAAAGATTTTACTGACGAATGTTGGAGCTAAAACAGACGAACGAACGGACCGGCGAACCGAAAGGGACGCTGCCGCTCTGTTAGAATGAGAGATGTATTTACTATCTCATTCTGACCGATAGCAGCGTCCCTCTCGGTCCGCCGGACCGTTGGATCGTCGGTTAGCTCCATTACTGTGAGGCAGCCCTAACGACTTAATTACGGAGACAATAGATATAAATATAAGCGGCATCGCCGCCGCGACGCGCCGCCACAGTCGCCGATATGACACGGGACACGGCTACATGAACCGGCGACCGGCTTGCGGTCGTGTATAGGGACACATTCGACAACACGTCATTACCACATACCGAAGTTATGAGCTAGTGATGTGTTGTCGAATGTGTGATAACATAACAGACGTAGGGTCTCGACTTTTTAAGAATATTTTGTAGTACACCGCCAGAGGAGCACGTACTGCCGCAATGTAGAAAAACTTTCTAGTTACGTGGTACCACAAGCTATGAGGTAGTGATATGTTCTCGAATGTGTGATCACATAACAGACGTAGGATCTCGACTTGATAAGAATATACACCGATAGATCAGCACGCACTGCCGCAATGAAAAAAAACTTTCTAGTTACGCCATGCTCGCTGTAAATATAGCGCCTTCAATTAAACTTGTCATGAATTATTTTAATATAAAGGACAAATTAAACATGTTAAGGGTCAATCTTACACAAATCGCCCTACCTAGTCCCAAACCATCCCAAACTAAGACGATGCGATATACATAAATATAAATCCATACTTCAACAACTCTATAGGTATCGGTTTGCTGATGCAATATCACTCAGTGGATAACTCGTTAACTCGAATTTATTAATGGGCATCGCTCAAATTTCGAGTTTCCGAAGTACCACTGTGATGTGTATCTGACCAGAAATAATCCGACTGAAAACGAGTCAGGGGCCATCGCCAAATTGATCTACCTATATAGTTTTTCAACCAATTGGATTTTGATGTCGGCGCATCAGTTTGTACATGTGAATGAAATTGGCCACGCCATTTTGAGAGCCATCCATCAGTCAAATCTGAAAGCAATTTGTTATGAAATGTACCTTCTTCATGTATGATTGATTTCACCGTAGGTGTCCTTTGGCGTTATTGATTTAAAGCCTCAGTAGAACATTAACTATGTATCTAGCTTACATATACTTGGCCACTTGGGCAAGCGAAAATTGATTTGACTGTTGCATTAGGGCTAGTTCTTATTGTTCAAAATATCTTATGATCTATAGTCATGTATCCAGCGCACCAAAATCACATTTATGAAAAATGTAAACAGTTAAAAGTGGAAAAAGTGGTTTGGAGCGTGCGTAAAGACAGCCACCCCATTTTGTTTAAAAAAAATGTTATAGAGTCGGATCCTAACGATTTTACCTACTGAACTAACGTGAACTAACGATGAACTAACGATATAATATATGCGATATATGCGATTTGCGGGCAAACGATTTAGGGTGATCAACTTCACAGCCATAAACACCAGCTTTGACAGTAGAAAACACACAACTATTCTATTTTGGTTATCATAGTTGGAGAAAAAAAACCTATATAATATATCGACTACAGCGATAGCTATAGCCCCCTATGGCCCATCACCACGACACCTAAAATTTAAATGTCATGGGAATAGATCCCATATGTCCATAAACATGCAAGTCTTCGATGTAACTATGACTTACGTCCCTGAATAAAAACTATCAACCTAAAAATATAGTCTGTAAATACTTATATGACAGAACTACATTGATCAGAACGCTGCGCCACCATTAAAAATGTAAAAGTGCACTCTAATACAAAGTACAGAGTCAGCATTAAGGCACATTTGACAGGCAGACTGCAGGAAACAGAGCGGGGGTCTCATGAAAGTTCAATAACTCCTGTCTGGTCGATGAACACCTTTTAAGGGAGAGCGCGCGCCTTCAACCAGTTAATTGACTATAGAAACTGTTCGGAGACGTTTAATAAGAGAAACGGCGGTTAAAGCGATATCCGACAGTGAAGACGGAGTAACGAGGAGCGTCTGGCGTCTGAAGAACGATTTCCGAATGTTCACAGGAACGTTCTTAATCAATTCACTGAGCGCTCTTTTTTATGTAATACCTACTTAAAGTCTATTCCATTCTAACCACAAATAATGTCATTTTTATGCTGACTGCTATTTTCTTATAAATTATGTTTTAAGTAAGTAAGTATATCTGAGTCACTATTTTGGATATCACACTGCCAATAATAAATAAAATTGCAGCCGATGTTGACAATAAATGTAAATTTTGAGGTTACAATCTTGTTTACTAAATTAGAAAAGGACAAGTAGACTTTAGCTAATTGTTGGGAACATTTTAAGTAGGATACAAATGTACCTACATCAATATTTACCCGTTTCTTGTCCGCAACGGACTGAAATGCTGATTTAGAACTCGGATGACAGGCACAGATTCCTAGGATACATTAAATGATGGAGCCGTTGATCAGTCGATGACGCATGATGATTTGATCATTCGTGCAATATACAATACAATACAATACAATACAATACCATACAAGTACTCTTTATTGCACACCTCATAAAATATACAGGAGAAATACAATGCAAGACATTACAATTAGAGGTAAACAACAGGCGATATATAGCAAGAAATATCATAATGGGGACAACGGGTGCCTGTCGTATCGCATAACGTTTTTTGTCCTAAAAATGTTTGTCCGAGAATGTATGGCATACTATTGAATGGCATACTACTCGTTTGTCCTAATAATGTTTGCGCATACTCATTTAAAGTCCTAAAGCAAATTTGTCCTAATATTGATCTCTAAAATCTAATTACCTAAAGCATAATATTCCTAACATGAATTGCCCTAAGAATTATTTTGCCTATTATTAAATTGGCTAAAATTACAGCACCTAAACTAAACTATGGTAGGCGTGAAGTCTGAATCGTTACGTATTCTACCTTCAGGCAGGTCAGATTTTTGGTTAGGTTAGTTACGACGACGAGCGAAGCGAGGAGGAGTGTTAGGTAGAACTGTGATCCTAACGAGCGAGCGAAACGCCAGAACCAACAAGGTTGATAATTTAACTTTTAACGTTTGAAAACTCTGCTTGCTAAAAATCATCAAGATTTATGCTTAATGACATGTAGTCAAAACACATTAACACACTATCCTAATACTGTAAGACCGAAAACTGTAGGTTAGGTTAGGTTTGTTTTATGACCATGGATAGCGGAGCGGGCGAAGCGAGCGGAGCGTCAGAATGCTTGCTTGCATGGAGGTAGGTACCTATATTAAAATTTAGCTGTTAGTAGGTTAGGTTAAAGACCGAAAACTGTAGGTTAGGTTAGCTTTGTTTTATGACCATGGATAGCTCAGCGCCGCAGCTAGCGTCAGAATGCTTGCTTAAAAATCTTTGAGATTTAAGTATAAGTGTATGCCATACGTTATTAGGACAAAAGAAGTTATGCGACACAACGATAGGACTTATAATAGTATGCTATCCGATCCGATATAGACCCGGGGACAACATTATGCCCCTGCCTTTCCGAAACTTGCTAGACAAATTATTAAATGCAACCGACCGTTCGTTTGACCGACGTTTTGACGCGAGCGAAGCATTTCCATTCTATAGGCATTGTGAGCAGGTTCTATAATTAAATTATATAAACTTTTTTATTTGTCGTTTTTCGAAAAAAAAAACAAAATGGCAAAATGTTAGGGGTAAAAGAAACCCATTTCGAAATATGTTCGCGAGATACACCTCAAAAAGCCACGAGTAGTAAAAATGGATGAATAGAGAAACGCTGCTTATTTCTAATTCTTCGTTTAGACAACTGGACGAGGACATCCATATTCATACTCAGTATCATACATATGAATGCCATTGCCATGGTCCGTGGTCCGCATACTTTTGGTTAACAAACTCTTGGCTTTTTTGAGTTTTAAATATACATACATTTTAGAGCATTTAGTGTTTACGCGTGTTGATTTTATGGTAAGCTAATCCATTATTTGCCTTGTCTCTGTATAGTTATTTGTGACTATTTTTATTTCACATATAATGAATTAAAACAGATTTTGCAGTGTGTGAGCTGTCAGAATAGGATTCACGTTTTATACCAGTTGCGCTCTCCCTTACGCGATGCAGTGCAGATAAGAACGTCTCAAAGTTTTCCCCTAAACCCTAATCGCAATCTGAGACCTCACGGACTTTTTTTTAGTAAGTATGTTAATAAAAGTTTTCAGGTGCTAACAAGTTAAAGTTCTTCATTTTTAGGGTTCCGTACCCAAAGGGTAAAAACGGGACCCATTACTGAGACTTCGCTGTCCGTCTGTCACCAGGCTGTATCTCAAGAACGGTGATAGCTAGACAGTTGAAATTTTCACAGATGATGTATTTCTATTGCCGCTATAACAACAAATACTAAAAATAAAATAAAATGAATATTTAAGGGGGCTCCCATACAACAAACGGGATTGGTTGCGTTAACTTTGCACCTCAGTTGTATGGGGCGCTATACATACCAGGTGCAAACTTACCTTAACCACTTAAGGATGGAAAGTGTTTGTACGGAACCCTCGGTGCGCGAGTCCGACTCGCACTTGACCGGTTTTATTATACAAAATAACTCGCAGTTACGTTGTAAACTATGTCAAATGCAACAAAAAAACATTTCCTTAGAACTGTTTAAATTGTAATACATAATTACAATAATATTTTCCTGCTTCATAGTAATTTGTTCTGATTCGGACAGGCCCGAGAATACTGGTACAAAAGGATTTCCCTCGAGCAATTTTAAATCTGCTCGTGAATCATCAAGTATAAGTTATTGTGTCATCCACAGGTGTCATCCGATGAAAATAATACAAGTTGAAATTAATATTGACTTGATGCATATCGACGTAAATACCTATTAGGATGCTATTAGGTCATATAATACACTAAAATATTTTAAAGGTTAATTAGACTTAGGGAAATTCACAGTACCGGGTAAAAACATGATATTACGTTTTAACCACATTATGGGATAATTAATTCATTTTACATCTGAATTCATGGGTTTTTCACTTCAACGTCGTATTACTATAATTTTTAAATTAAAACATTTTGGAGTAGGATTTAACACTAGATTATTTCCATAAGATAACATTTAACATATTTCAAAACTTTGCTTGATAACTAACACTTTTAAAATATTCCCATCGTTTATTTTCTGGGTGCTTAAAATAACAATGCCAATGTGAATCTCACTTCATTACAGACGAATACAAGATTCTATCTAAATAACAGTTTAATGAACTGTGACCCGACTACGGCAAAAAACAACTAAAAGGTAAGAAAAGTTTACATGATATCTGCTAAAATCAAACAATTTATTATATCATTTATTTTCAGGCACCTGTGGCCCCATAGAACATACAAATCAAATAAAACTATAATATAAAATAAACATAAACACGTTAGGTCGGCGATGTGCGACGTAATTTCTGGGTGTCGGGTAACCGTCCGCGAAATCGCCGGAACACGACACCTTTCAGGCAGAATTCCTCCTGCAGGAAGGTCGACAGCTTGATAATAGGCACCCTCAACACAAATTAAGCTAAGTTAACACCGTGACTCCAACTGTAACCTACATCACCGGATCGATAATAACGTATCCATTGAAACAATTATTCGTCGAAATCTCATATTAATAATCGTGTTTTTTTTTTTACTTATAATTATAATTTTAACACATTAGGTACAGTGCGACACAAAAGAGTAGAAATTAATTATTCGTGAACTAAATTGCCTCATTATATGGCAACACTAAATATGCTGTCACTAGTGTCAATACGTCAGTACATTAATTGCCAACTTATGTCAAGTGGGTTACAATTATTTCTTTAAATACGATTAGAGAACGATATTTTAATGTGATATTTTGTGTTTAGAATTGTTGCACAGTATCATAATGAATAAGGTCATCCGCGGTGGTGCTCGTGACATAATTTATAAGGTATTTTTGCGATGTTTGGCAGAGTATCAAGCTGGACATTTATTATCAAATCTGGAGGATATTTACCAACGTACAGCAGATTTAACTGGTAAGTAAGTCCCATATGTTATTTATAGTTTATAAACACAAAGTATTTGGTTAATCAAACAGGATTTTATAATATTTCGTAAATTTTTGAGGTTAGATTAAGATAAACAAAGAAGTCTATTTTCATAGCGCGACAAAATTATCTTGAGCATTATTACCATATTTTTACGTTTTTTTTTTATGTATTTTCACGTAACTTTATTTTCAATCTTGTTTTAGGTGTCTCTGTAAGCACCGTGCGGAAAATATTATTGCAGGGCGAAAATAATGGTGGAAAATTTTCAACTCCTGCAAAACATAGAAAAGGTCGTCCTAGAAAGGAAATCGACGACTTTGATGTATGTGCTATCCGTCAGAAGATCCAATTTTTTTACACTGTAAAAAAAGAAGTGCCTACATTAGGAAAATTGCTAGCACAATTACGAGAAGACATGAACTTTGATGGGAGTCGAGAGCATCTGCGCAGACTTTAAAAAAATATTGGTTTTAGATATAAAAAATGCAAGACTAACAGGGAGGCTTTAATAGAGAAGCCTATGATAGCAGACAAAAGAGAAACATATCTATATGAAATAATGAAAAATCGAGACTTACCGGAAGAACTGCAAAAAAACATAATTTACTTGGATGAGAGTTATATACATTCCAGTTATAAACTGAAGAAGTGCTGGCAGTCAATTGATACTGACGGTCTTTTCACTGATATCTCAAAGGGAAAAAGGTGGATTATAGTACATGCCGGGAGCGAAATAGGTTTTGTGCCTAATGCACTAATTATATTCAGCGGTGTTAATAAACAAGAAGATTACCATTCTGAAATGAATCAACACAACTTCACTAAATGGGTTACTGAGAAACTGATCCCTAACCTCACAGAGCCCTCTATAATTGTGATGGACAACGCACCCAATCATTCTGTAGTAAAAAATAAGGCTCCTACATCTGACAAAAAGGTTGCAGAACTCAGACAATGGTTAATCGAAAATAAAATATCATTTGACCCGAATTTTCGAAAACCAGGTCTAGTAAAATTGGTTAGGAAACATAAACCTGAGCCAATTTACACAATAGATGAAATTCTTGGAGATCATGGGCACACAGTGGTTAGGCTTGCACCTTACCACTGTGATTTAAATCCCATTGAATTAATATGGGCAAAAGCAAAACATTTAGTTGCTTCACAAAATGTTGGTGTAAAAGATATTAAAGAGCTGACCAAACGCATTTAATTCTATAACTTCCCAGGACCGGGAAGGTGCGGGTACATCGTCGTCGCAAGCAACAGAAGATCAAACCCACGAAGATGTAGAGTACCTAGACTTTGATTTGCTTGAATAGGTAGTGTCCAGTAATTGCCATATTAAAATTAAATTGTTTGACTGAATCGTTGTTTTAATATTACTGTATGTACATACCTTCAATTTCATTAATCATACTCGTAAAATGTAGTATTACTACCGTCATAAATTTAGGTTGGCATTGTAATATAATGTACATCATTCGTTAATATCTAAGCAAAATTGTTATTACAATATGCGAACACGACTCTAGTGTTATATATAAGGTGATTCTATTGTTGAGATTCTGCTCAGATATTGACATACTTGAATGTACTAATTATTAATTAACACGACAAATAAAATCTCTAAATTTTGCAACTTTTCATGTTAAATAAAAAAAGGAACAGAAAGTATCAGGATCGTTCTTATGATATACCCAGGGTTGCCAAGTGACTGACGGTGGCGCCCTCATTTATTTTCTACTCTTTTGTGTCGCACTGTACGATGATTGCTATGATCATAAATCATAACCCTTCCTTTTGCCCTTGCTGGATAAAAAACGTGTCAATACTGGCTTCGATCATGTTCCACAGTTCTGGGCATTCCGCCGAACCATGGTATAAGAAAATATGGTATGGCACTCCGGATCGACAGGCTAGACCTTTGACGTCACCACATCACGCTATGATTGGTTGGTTAGTTCTGTCAATCCGATTCTGTGTTGCCAGTGGTGTATCATAATACTCCCCGATTCCCTTGTTACCTCTGTGAATCTCATAAAATCGTGAGTGTTTTAAATCAATTATTACGACAAAATAAAATTTAGTCAAAGAACATGACAATCATAATGAATAATTTGAATTTTTTGACATATTTTTCTATATAATTATGTTGTTACCATAATGTGGCAACTAATCAGTGACGTAGAAAGTCACAAGTCACACTAGCCGGAGTTTTATTTATATAAGGTGTGCCTTATTTTCTTATACCATGGGCCGAACGGGTCGGCCACACGGGAGTGATGGAATATTTAAGGCCAGTCATTAGTATGCCAGCGGTGACCGCCGCCGCCGACGGTGGTAACCAATTGGCGGGAGTTAGCTTCCCTATTAGTACCTGTTTATGAGTCATGGCCAATGTTTAATGTCAAGTGACAGATAAAGTACATTGTCGTTGTACTGGAAAAAATATTCTAGAGTATTCACTAAAATAATTATGATTGATATATTGCCTCATAATTCGCTAAAAATCATATGCCATCACATGCTGCTAGACTGCTACCGAATATTTTGAATAATATTGACCGCCAGGTAAATTTTCGTATGTAAAATAAATATCAAAATGATCACTAAAATCAGAGCTGCTGTACAAGTAAAGTATCGTAATAATAAGTACTTGTATGAGAATGATCCATGTCGGTCGAAAACGAACATCTCTGTTCTAAAAGCAAAATATCCTTACCCACCGTGCTCCAAATATGACGAACGGGCGTCGACAAAAACAAAAACAAGTCGACCCGTTACGAAATTAGAAACTTCTCCGACAGGACGAGCTAGAGCCGTCAGCTATTTCCAGCTCGTCAATCGCTTGTGTGTTTCCTCTACTAAGGAAACTGTGGTGTCAGGCAAAACGTGGGCAAAACTGCAATAATTCCCAGCTTGCTGACAACGATATAAGTTTTAAGAGAACAACGTTGTGCTCGAACAAGAACTTGAATAGCGTCCACCATGCGATGTAGTAGACATTTGTTCTTATTTATTATAGACTAGCGAGTCTAGCGACCCGCTCCGGCTTCGCATGGAACCTCAAAAATTATCAGTGTTTCTCTATTGTATTATGCATGTATAATACATATAAACTCTCGGATATATCGCGGAGCCCGTGCCCAGGGTTACGGGTGAAGACTTCAACGGCTGAATAGGCGGAGATGGAGACCATCAGTACGGCAAAGCAGGCGGAAGAGGCATGTCACAGGGACATTAACCTGGACCCTAACAGAGGGCAGCAGTACTGTTAGTACTACACAGGGGCAGAGGGAATGGATCCCAGAATGGCCCTGTAGTAGGTTTTTCTGAGCGCTCGCTGCAACAGTGAAAACGGTCAGGACACTGCGGTGCAGAAGGCAATGGGAAACCACTGCACTATTTTCCCATTAATGCAGTATGAAAAAATGTCCCCAAAAAGTAATGAAGTTCTTGACAACGGGCTTCCACGATGTCATATCCCGTGGCGGTCCGAGTCCGGCAGAGGTAGGCGCAAGGCTACCCCGGTCGTCATCATGCGAAATCCTTGTCAAATAGGGACTTGGAACGTGAGAACAATGTTAGTGCCAGGAAAATTAGAGGAACTTAAACAAGAGATGGATAGGTTGAAAATAGATATTTTAGGGCTATGTGAAGTGAGATGGGAAGGTCGTGGGGATAACTGGAGTGATAAATATAGAGTAATTTATACAGGAGAAAAGAAAGGAAGTAATGGATCTGCAATAATCTTAAATAAAACCTTTGGTAATCTAGTCGACAACACTATCCATCACAGTGACAGAATTACAGTAGTTAAGATAAAGATCTCATCGTCATCCAATTTAGTGATAATCCAAGTAAACATGCCAACGGGAAATTACACAGATGAAGAAATAGAAGAACAAATTCACTAAAGGAAAAGGATAACCTAATTGTAATGGGAGACTTCAAGGCCGTTGTCGGGGAGGGTAGAGTAGAAGGTCTAATGGGGGATTTTGGTCTCGGCAACAGAAATGCTAGAGGAGAGAGATTACTACAATTTTGTAAGGAGAACGACATCACAATACTGAATACATTATTTAAACAACCAAAGAGAAGGCTGTATACTTGGAAAATGCCCGGAGATATAGCACAATATCAACTAGACTACATCATAGTAAAGAAAAGGTACAAGAAATATGCTACAGCATGTAAAACATACCCGGGTGCTGATCTCAACACCGATCATAATCTACTTGTAAGCAAAATTAATTTAGATTTAACTAAAACCAAAAGAAATAATAAACCCAAAACGATAGATCTCAATAAATTAAAGGAAAGCAATACTCATGTGCAATATAGTAATAGTATAGGAGATAAGTTAGAAACATATAAGAAAAGTATTAATCCACAAGAGAGTAAATGGATAGAGAACAGATGGAGTAATATACGTGACATTATAAATAATAGCGCCACAGAGTGTCTCGAGAAAGGTAAAATTAAGCCTAGAAAGAAATGGATGAATAATGATATAATAGATTTAATGGTAAAAAGAAGAAGTTTAAGAAATAAAAATGATACAAGCAGTGTTGCGGAATACAAAAAGCTTACAAATATAATAACATTAGAATGTAGAAAAAGCGAGCAACAATATATAGAAAATGAATGTGAAAACATATGAATAAAGGGCAAATCGACAAAGCGTACAACAGTATTAAGAATTTAAACAAAGCAAATAAAACTAGAAGCACTGCAATACTAAATGAAAACAACGAATTACTATTGGATAACAAACTCATAATGGAAAGATGGAAAAGATACATAGAACTTCTATATGATGGGGAAACATTACATATAGATGATATAGGACAGGAGTCAGAGGAAGACGAAGACAAAAAGGGACCGGTGATTATGAGAGAAGAATTTGACAAAGCAATAAATAGCATAGGAAATAGAAAAGCTTCTGGTAGTGATAATATTTACATCGAACTAATTAAATACTCGAATGACCTATTATTAAATGAAATATATGACATTGTTAAGGACAAGACTGGAACCATACCAAAGGATTTTCAAATAAGTAAAACTATACCCCTTCCAAAGAAACTCAAGACATTAAAATGTGAAGAGCATCGAACGCTCAGCCTTATTTCGCAAGCATCCAAAATTTTGTTAAAGATCATTCAATATAGAATTAGACCTAAAATAGAAACCCTTTTAGGAGAAGACCAATACGGGTTCAGACAGAATAAAGGTACTAGAGAAGCCATTTTAGCACTTCGAATGATTGTAGACCGGCGATTAGACATTGGTCTTAATACACACATGGCATTCATAGACTTAGAAAAAGCTTTTGATAAAGTAAACTGGAAGAAAATGATGAGCCTTAAAAGATGCAGGACTTGATTATCGAGACAGGAGAATAATATACGAACTTTATCATAACCAAGAAACAATCATACAAGTAGGGGACGAGAAGGGAAAGGCTAAGATCTGACAAGGAGTCAGACAGGGGTGTTCACTCTCGCCGCTCATATTTAACTTATTCATTCAAAGTGCAATTGATAAAATTATAGAAAATACTACAGAAGGTGTTAAATTTAACGGAAATAGAATTACATTTATTAGATTTGCAGACGATATAGCAGTTTTAGCGGAAAACAGCACACAGTTGAAACAATCTTAAACGTAATGGACACAACTTTCCGAGACTTATATTTAAAGATAAATTTACATAAAACCAAGACACTAATAATATCTAAACACAAAGAAATACATGAAATTTAAATAAATAACACAGTACTACAGCAAGTCCAACAATTTCAATATTAAGGCAGTATCATAACAGAAGACTCGAGATGAACTACAGATATTAAAACTAGAATAGCAATAGCTTGTCACGTTGATGACCGGGAGGTAGTTAAAGAAGGAAAGCAGGAACGGAAGAAGAGACAGGAGACAGGGCAGAAGAAGGTATTTATTGTATTAATTAATAAAGGCACCTGCGAACAAGCAGATACAGACTTAAGTTCTAGATTTAAGTTAAAGAGATATTGACATTAAAACGGTTATAAAATACATGGGAACTTACGTTTACGTGCCTTGTCTTTAATTTAATTGACAGAATCCAGCAACTAGAACTTTAGAAAATCACAGCACAAAAGCACAGTTGAACTTTGGATATATAGAACACTTGTGAGGGTAAGGTAAATTATAGACTGTTAAATATAATGAATTGAGGATGAGCTGGATTAAAAATAGTCTTGCAGGTATCTGTTCAGCTCGAAAGCTCTGAATAGAATCAATCTTTTAGACATGTAACGAACAAGTGTGGAATTTAGAATGAATTTTGAATTTGAATGTTTATTTTTAAGATAGAGTGTATAACCAGACAGTCCAAAAAGTTATCAAGAACGAGTTGTAACGCAACACGTTACAAGCTAAAAACGCTTTTCACAATAAAAAAACATATTTTTAAGTCAAAATGGCCAAGTCTATAAGAAAACGTTTTATTAAAACTTATATTTGGAGCATTGCACTTTATGGCTGCGAGACATGGACCATGACACAACGGGACAGAGAAAAGCTTGAGGCGTTCGAGATGTGGTGCTGGCGAAGGATGGAGGGAATAAGCTGGACAGAAAGAGTCACCAATGAGGAAGTATTGGAAAGGGTAAAGGAGAAGAGGCATATACTTCATACAATAAAAACTCGAAGAGGGAAAATGATGGGTCATTTGATACGACACGACGATCTAATACAAAAAATAATGGAGGGGAAAATTGAAGGAAGGAGAGGAAGAGGAAGGCCGAGGATTAGCTATTTGGACCAGATCAAGAAAAAGGCAGACGTCGGGTCGTATCGGGAAGTCAAAGAACTGGCGTTAAGTAGAACGGACTGGAGAGAACTGCACCGACAAGAGTGAAACTCTTAAATATTAATAATAATACATATAAACATTTCTCTTGAATCACTCTATCTATTAAAAAACGCATATAAATCCGTTGTTAAAGATCTAAGCATATATACATAGGGACAAACAGACAGCAGGGCAGCGACTTAGTTTTATACCATATAGTATGTATATATATAATATAATAATATACACATGTATTTCAGACGCTTTCAGTACTTTTAATTTCTAAACCCTCTTGATCAATTTGGATAATGTCGTCCAATCAGTTCATCACTTTCATCAGATATTACTGAGCTGTCTTGTACGAACACTAGTCACAAAAACTTGTAGAGTAGGTACTTTAAACATGACAAATATGTAAATAGCGAGATCTGTGACTCAAACTATAAAAGTTGATGAAAATCGACTTCAAAGCGTAACCATTCTCTACGAAATTTTACGAAATGAATGGGAAGGAAATGTTCTATGTCGGACCGTTTTGATTTTTGCGCTTATTATTATAAAATTTGTATTCTAGAGACGTCTATTATTTCAGGCCTAAATTCCGCCGCAGTGACGCCTAAATAGTAAATAGTACACAAATTCTATAATCCTTTGAAAATAATGATTAATCCGGTAGATATTTATGTGTAATATGAAATGAATGGTGTCTTTAGTATATAGGTAGTATGTGTCTATTCGCGGAATCACTTGGTATAGTATATATTTTTTTTCTTTTTAATCGACGCAAGAACGTTTAATCTATAGTAAATAAATTTCATTTCCAGACATTCAAAAGACATTTCTCGGGTTTAATTTTCCTTAAAGTTAATCGCAGCAGTCGTGCGCGCTCCGTGGCGCGTCGCTAATCGCTTCTCTCCCTGCTCTTTTGTCACGCTGCATACTTGTTTGTCACTCCTCTAATAACAGGCTCCAGTTAATTTTTTAACTAAGCCCGGCTTTGTGCCGTCATGCTCTCTGGCAATTTACGAAGGAATGCCGCCGCCGTTTCGTTTTAATTTTGTGATGAAATTCATAGTTCAACTGTTCGTTAAGAACTTTAGTATTGTTTTGATTAGAGTTACGATTTGTGAACTTGGTTTATGGATTGCTAGGCTATTGACAGTGAATAGAGATAAAGGTTGAGTCGATGAATTTTTCAATATAGAATGCAGAATGTTTATGGATTGCTATTGACAGTGAATAGGGATAAAGGTTAAGCCGATGAATTGTTCAATGAATGTAAAATGATATGAATGTCAGCCGAGCAAAAATGTGTCATATTCGTTAGAAGTATGTACGTCTTATGATGATATACGATTTAAATAAAACGATTCAAACGAATTATTTCGCGTATACGATTAGTCAAAAAAATGCATCACGTATAGACGTAGTTATACTCCTACTTTTGAAAAACTTAGTTATCAGAACATTAGGCTAGCTGGGCTAGATCGAGCGAGTGAAATATCTCCATTTCAGCTTGGCCGAAAAATCTTTCATATGTCCAAATTCCGAATATTCGGATGTTCGGATGTTCGGATGTCCGGCTGTTCACGCGTACAGGTGGCATTCCTCAATCGATTTTCATGAAATTTAGGGAGCAGGTTCGATGATTATATAGTTCGTCTTTTGTCGATTCAGTTTTTCGAAATTTCACCTTCCTCCTCCTTTCAACTCATATATCCACCATTTTTCAAAATTACTCGCTAGTTTTGAAGTTGTTTCCAAAGACGCACTAGTCTTCTTATGATACAATCACCAAACTGACCTTCCAAATGCACAAAATTCCTAAGGGCCTCCACGCTGATCCCTATAAACAGTTATTTCGAGAGGGCTATGACTGCGGGCCGAAATGGGCACAATTAGGGCTCGTCCGCCTAATTGACACCGGGGCGCGCGACACCGTGAAATCAGTCACTTTGCCCGCACATTACGCAAAACGACAATTTGGAGTACGCAATTGTAACTAAATTAAGACAGGTTCACTGCGCCGAGCCTAGGCAAATAGCCTAGCGCTTTAAACGCACCAGTGCGCACTTAGGAGCATATTCAGTAATTACGTAGCCACTCCTGGAGATGCACACAAACAACTAATAAAATACAGTTCTGCTAAATTTTTAAGTAACTATACCTTCAGTAGTAATTTATTCTGGGACTTAATGCGGAAAGTACATGCCCTAAACAGTCAACAATAAACATTTATCATCTATTATTATGGGCAAGCAGCAGCTCACGCGGTGAGCGGAATCGGCGAGAATTGCTCGCTAGTTGACAATCACTAAAGTTACAAAACAAACTTCACGAATAACTTAAAGCTAGCATACCTACAGCGCCATCTATCCAAGTATGACAAAAGTACACTGCAGTCGTGCAGTGCCACCTAGCTTGAAGTAGCAAAACGACGTGAATAAGACACTGATGGAACTACAGACGGCGCTTCAGTTCTACCGCTCACCGCTAGATGGCGACACTAGTCCATCATAGTCCAGTCGTGAGAATTATCTTTCGCATCGAACTTGTATAATATTATTATTTTTAACTTTATTATAATCAAGTCTTACCTTGCACAGGTAACGCTCGTAACGACACAGCATCCTCCTCGATTTCATCCTCCGCCTCCTCTTCGGTTATAGAAGGCGGTGCGGCCCAGCAGCGTAATCTCGAACCCGCGTTCCCGTTCACTTGGCCGCCGCCGTCGAGACGGACTCGAGGCAAACTTCGCGTGTACTCCGGATTGTTGTTGTTGTTTGTCTGTCAAACAAAATGAAAGATCGAATAAATATAGATAACTGGAAGATGCCCGCCACTTCGACCGCGTAATTTTTTATTTATATATATTGCCATAGTCGGTTAAAAAGTATCATATAAGTAATTGGTTAAAATTCGTCTAGCCGTTTCGGCGTGATGAGAGGACAAAGATTTTTTTGCAACAGATGGCGATGTACACGTACAGCAAGAGTCACGCTGCTGCATCCTGCTGATTTTCAATACAATTTTCACTACTAGGTATGAACGCTAAGCAAGCATACACATAGGCATACATTGTTAAGTCATTATTGGTTAAGCCGGCAATATACAAGTTCGATTCGGGTCCTGACTTATCACTGGCAAATATTAGGTGATTGTTAGATAAGGATAAGGCAAAAAGACTTTCAAGGATTATTATTAAACATGATAATTTTTTTTTATTACAAATCACATTTTTACCTCGGTGGACTTCCAATCTATGTTTTTGTGGGGATCAACTTTTTCTTTTTGTTATTCTGTCCCGTGGCCCAGGGGACAATGGTGAAAAGTCAAGTCAAAATATTCTTTATTCAAGTAGGCCTAGCTACAAGCACTTTCGAATAGTGATTAAACTGTGTTGATCAAAGTGTTGGTATTGTCAAGAGATAGTCTACATAAAAATGATCTTATAACTGTTGCAATCGCAAAGTTTTTGATAAATATAACCGAGGAAATCGTTATTGTAATCGTAGTTTTAAAGGGTGGACCAGGGGACATCACCAGGACTACAGAAAAAAAAAATTTGAGACTTCAAGTTTGATACCTTTCTTTATAATACGATTTAAAATTAAACAGGTCAACAAATAGCTGATGACGTTAAGGCTGGCTTATACTATATCTAAAAATATACTCTTGGCCAAGCTTCCGAAGGTCACAAGCTACATTCGATTAACCTAGAATTTTACCTGAGTCCCAGCCAGGCTAAATTTTAAAACCGAAATAGAACAGCGATGTATTGCATCCTAACCTGGTTTGGACGTCAGATATTCTTAGCAAGGTGGAAGACAAATCAAACCATCTGTACGCTTCTAGAACAATATCGGCTTTAATACCATTAGCCCCAGTATATACTTGTGGCCTTTTGAATTCTCCACCTGGACAAATCAAACCTGTAGTATGCTTTTAGAAGAACAACGGCATTTATGACATTAGTCTCCATACACACATATGACGTTGTTCCATCAAGAACACGTTATCGTAAAGTCATGAGTCAAACCCTATTGATAAATGCCCGCATTGACCGGGAGCAGCTGCCGGTAATGTTTATGTTCATGTGGAAATGTGTTTGAATTTGTACCTTATCCCTCAAAGACTAGTTCCGAAAGTCAAAACATGATACGTGATTGTACGAAGTGCGATCCTTTCTCGACCCCGAACCACAATCAGGCCACTGCAAGATTTGTTTTTTTTTTCTACTGCCATGTGCAAATGTGTAAGAGGCCTTATTCCTTTTAAAATGCTGATTGCTTTAGACATTTTTCTCTATGATTTAACATGTTTCTTAAAATAATTATTGATGTTACTACCTAGAACAGGGCTATTGGGATTTATTGACGACATTTTTCAAAATGCAGTTTGAATTTTTCATTGATACTTTTTGTTTCATAAACTACTCGAAATTGAAAAAATTCAAGCGGAATATTAGTTTTTTCTACTTCTGATCGACTACACGCAATGAAAGCATGAACTAGCTATATTACTACCTAGAGTTCGGCGAAAAGTTCACTTCAAAAAGTTGATTGAAATTATCAATGTGTTTGTCATAATATGAAAAAAAAAGGAATAAGGCCACTTAAGGCTGCCTGTCCTCTGAACTGTCGCAGAAAAAATGAATCAATCCGGCTACGTCTTTATAAATCCCGAAAGAAGAGCATTTAAAATCTGAGAAAAGAAAAGTGATTGGTTCATTTTATACATCTCAGTTCCGCTTTACGTCTGTGGACAGGGTAATTATCTTAATTTTTTGCGGGTGAAAAGTAGCCTATGTGACAATCCAGGGTGTCTGCTACCTCTGTACCAAAATTTCTCATTATCGGTCCAGCCGTTTGAGCGTGAAGAAGTAACAAACATACACACAAACACACTCACAAACTTTCGCCTTTACAATATTAGTGGTGATAAATGATTTGTGTTTGGTTTAGTTCAAGAAAAATATGTCTGTAAATAATGTACAAAGATAATTCCCTACAAGTATAATGATAGATGACGATAATCATTCAATTTTAAACTTCTCAGTTAGGCTTTCAAGAACGACAAGGACTATTTTTTTACAACGACAATCGTTTCATAAATCGAGCTCCGTTCGATGAAGTAAATAAATTTAATGGTATCGTAAATGATATAAAACGAATACCGATGTTTTAGTAACAATACGGAATCCTCTTCAGTTACAGAACAGAGTATATTTTTAAATAAATAACGGGCGCTTTTCTAAGGCTTTTGCAGCAGAGATATGACTCTAAGAATCCATTTCATTTGCAAACACATTCCGCGCAACCACATTGCATTTTCAACGGCTTTCCAAAACATTTCATTGAGTGGGCATACCTTTAGAAGACACATGAAAATTGTATTTATTGCACCGCTACTACCATCAAAGGTACAATCAATCAGCGTACATAGGTACAGATAATATTGTATGCATGGTGTTTAGCTGTCTTACTTTATCGGGAGAATCTAAAACAAACTTGCTATCTCAATTAAAATCAGTGAAAGAGTTAAAAATCAGAGATAGAAATACGAATAAGCGCTTATAAAATACGTTATTTCTAAAAAAAACAAAAAAAAAACTAAAAGCATTATGCACTAAATCTGTATAACGCTGATAAGTGTAATGTAAATAAGCCGCAACTACATTTCTTAGTTGATAACTACCCCAGAAACTACGTCTCATTACACGAAAATTAAATGAAAAACGTGCCAAGATTCTGTAATCTTAGTAGGAAACTGTACTAGCGTGAACAATCGTGAACTCTTTAATATCTCTGCACAGATATTAACCTAACAATAACAGCAATATCGTTTTACGTAAACGAAAATTTCTAACAAACTTAAACTCGAGATCCATCGATAAAGCGTCCACGGAAAGTTTTATGTCACTTTCCTTCCAGTCTGTTTAACGCGTCCGAACAAATTAAGATTAAGAATTACTTAACAAGATTATTGTAATCATACAAGACTAATTCGCGGTTTCCGTGAGAACTGGCCCACGCCCGTGTTCTACCTTCTACAGACGGCCATGTAAGGATCGCATTCAATCTAAGCTTGTCAACAATTATAGAAGAAATGCAGAGACGACAAATAAGCCCGCGGCATCCGCTAGAATAAAATAGAACTCAATTCTCAATGACAATTTCTTATTCAGTGCCCATGCGAACGTAGATGAAGACTAACGAATTGGTATCTACGTACTTAAAAATTAGACAACAAAGCATGCAACAGAGTAAGTTATGTTTGTTCTCACGTTGTTTACTACGGAATCTAGAGACTGTCAAGGGAAAAAAAGCAATCACCTGAATATACGAAGTCTGTTTTACAGTAAAAACAATAATTATTAGCTACTTATTTCTATTAAGTCAAAACACTGTTCATACTGACATATTTTCGAGACGCATATGGTGGCTGCGTTTATCACGTGATCATTGCATCCGACCGATTTCGGCCACGGCGACTGAACGCTGGCTACTGAGAGCGTCGCTCATGAGCTCTCAGCTGGCTGACGTAGCCAATTTTCGCAACAAATGATCGGCCACATTCGCTGCATGTCAGCACCCCACCGACAAATTTATACTGGATGACCGCTGGTGGTCGGGCCTTAAGCTCCTCGCGCTTAGCGTCGAGCTCACTCCTTCTCTGGATAAATAAGCGACGAAGCATCTGTCTTTCACACTCATTTTGTCAAAACGTGACGTATTCTTTGCTGGTTGTTGAAAATAACTCCTTTATAATTTCAATTTGTTATTGTCACACAACGCAGCTCGAATATGTAATAGAAACGATTATACTTCCAATATAACTGCATAAAATTTCCAAATAGAAGACATCCCAGAGCTAATAGTGTCAAGAGATCCTGTTACTCCGCTAGTAGGTATGTCCGTTTTATCCATAACATACGATCATTTAATTATAACATTACGCTCTCATATAAGGACGTTGCCATTAAAGGTCACAAAATTACGTGTTATTACGGAATGCAACCGTCCAATGTCATACTGAGAAAAATATGTGTTCTATAGTTGAGAAATCATAGTGTACGTAATATGAACGGGAGAAATAGTTGAAGCGTGATGTCGTTGTAACTGGATACAATACTGACTAAGCTATCGTATTGCGTCCTTGCATCTCTATAAACAACCGACATAAAAAGATCGTAATTAGTGACTTTGAGATCAAAGCGAATATAAATACACTCGTCTCATTTTGTTAAAAGCGCTTTGTGATTTAGTGCGGTGGTCGCAGCGAAACAATTGAGTTGTGCAAGCGTTTGGAAGACACGAGCTTGAGAATATGCCAGGACAATGATCGGCTTAGGGCATGTGAATGTAGTTATTGTTATCGTCATTGAAGATTTGCTGACCTACATACCTATTATAAAAAAAACTTGATTATTTAAGTACATGTCGGTACAGTTTAACAGATAATTGCTAATTGCAATATAAATCCCACCAAAACATTTCATGTAAAATTGGCGGCCAAGACTCACATGCTCATAACGCTTTCACTGTAAAAAGTTATCAGATCCCAGGAAAAGCCAAGCCCCTAAGCCCTGACTTTACTAACCCTACGCCTTGGTTTCAAAAGTATGGCTTGGCTGTTTCATAGGTTACCGTAAATATATAAACCGTAATGGGCCAAACGGTCCGTTGGACTTATTTAAGGTACTATGAAACGGCCAAGCCATTGGTTTTGGTGGGATCTTATTTCTTTTTGTAAGGTGCCCTAGCTTTTTTATTTATTTTGGGCTGTAGCGTTTCTTGAGCATCAGTCTTCAGAGCTCTATCTTTGCATATTTCTCTTGTTGATATCATTTCCTCTTACGCATTCGTCTTACGCTTAAATCTGCTTAAGATGGATATAAAAATCATTGATTCAACAATATAAAATATAAAATTCCGCGTGTTAATTGTGCTACATTTACTATTGCATTTTGGTAGGTCTATAAAGAAATATTTAAAATACGAAGTCAGTGTAGATACAGAAGTAGTAATAATTGTGTATTTAAGAAATACCTACTTTTAGCCCCATATATATATACACTTTTATCCCCTATTATGGGAACCCCATACAAACTTACATCCCCTTATTTAAAGGGTGGGGGGTGATTTTCTAAAAATCCTAGAATATTATGTGTTTTATTTATAACAAGGAGTCCCTATACCAATTTTCAGACCTCTAGTATCAAAATTTGCAGAATTCTCATACAAACTTCCATCCCCTAGTTTAAGGGGTTGGGGGGTAAAAGTTCCAAGTTTTAGAATTATTTTGTTGTTTGTGTACTAATACTAGCTTACATACCAAATTTCAGCTTTCTAGGTCATCGGGAAGTACCCCAGAGGTTTTGATACGTCAGTGTACAAGTGAGTGGCAAAATCGGCGTATTTTAGGTACCAATAAAACCTAAAGTATAAAAGCTAGATCAATGGAATTTTGTACATTTTATATGCTCCCTAACTGCATCTTAACCTGTGAATTTGGGCGTTCTGGTGTTAACTGGGACGAAACTATGAGGGTTTGAAAATGAGACGAAACGGTTCGAGAAAAGGTAGGTAGTGCCCCGCCTCTTTTTTGTTCGTCTTGGCGGGGGCACGGTAGTAGATGTAGAATCCCGTGGGCAGATGTAGAAATGCATAGATATGCTTTATCCTAAAAGCTTAAAAGTCATTTTCATATCTCATCAATCCAAGTCCAACCGATATACGTATTGAACGATATGTATTCATAAAATAAAATATAATCCGATAGCCTTACATGGGTAAGTCAACGACGCGTTTGGAGAGTTCCAATATTATACTAAACAATTCGTAGAAATTAGTAAACAATTAAATATATTGCCTCAAATTGCCCCGGTTCATTTCATTACCGTTGTCGATCAAATCACAAATCAACGAGTAAAAAATAATAATCTAGAACAGGTTTCCTTATAAGGGATACAGGTATCCTGCAAAGCGGTTCAACTATGTAATTGAGCGCAATCCATGGTTTAAGGCCGCACCAGACAACGCCAACGGAAATTCTTACCAATTAACCGAGGCAATTAGCAATTAAAACCACATTTGCCTCACCTCATTGCCTAGGAAAGTCGGAAAGCAGAAAACAGTCCAATTATAGAGGGAAATCTCCGTGCAACTTTAAATACGATTATAGCAATCTGTTATACAGAGTGGCCAAATAATAAGGGCGTTGCTTTTAAGAATAAACGGTTTTGAACAGCCCTACACAGGTTTTCTGTGTCGTATGACACTTAATGACTTTAAGGAGTCATAAAAAAAATAACAATACGTTACAAAAAGATGTTAAAAACGTTAGTGCAGTGTCAAACAAATGTAAAATGTTTATTTAATAATCACACGCACACGCTTACACAATAAAAACTTATAAACCAGTGTTGTCACATTTATACTAAATCGAAAGTCGATGTTCGATGTGTGGAAACATACTGTATGTTTTATTTAGTATTCGTTATCAGCATTAACAAGTCACTTTTATAACAAACTTACCAAATAGCAATCTTACATCCACACCAATTTGTATCAGGACATAATTATCCCAGTTTGGTGTCTATTGCAGCTTTATTCGAATTCCACGAAGGGATGTGCTCGTGCATGGACCTTTACCGTTAGGGTTTTTTTACAACTAAAATAGAGTGGCACTACACCAAAAGCTACTCATTACTCGCATTTGCAATTTCGCATATTAAAATAGCTGCTGTTTCACCCCATATTTAGAGATCGCCAAGCAGGTCAGAGGGCACAAATAATCGCACTCTAATAAAGTTAAAATAGAATGGATACTGAAATTCGCTTTAGTAAAATTCTTTAGTATGTAACATTATTTTGCTGGCTTTAGATATCCTTTTTCCAACGTAAATAGGACAAAAAAAAGTAGTTATTACGTTATTTTTTATTACCATCCATACTAATATTATAAAGGCGAAAGTTTGTGGGTGTATTTGTACGTTTGGTACATCTTCACGCTTAAACGCCGGTACCAATTTTAACAAAATTTGGTCTGGAGGTAGCTGACACCCTGGATTAACACATAGGCTACTTTTAATCCCGAAAAAAAATAGTGTTCCCGTGGGCAGAGCGGGAAACACCGCGGGACTCATCTAGTTTACTTATAAAATACATCCATAAGTTATGGTTTTAATTTAATCTAATCGGAAATTGGATTCAATTTAAGTTGCAAGATTTGATCAGGGGACAATATCTTTACAAGAGCTCAGCTGCCGTTGTACTATCATCTCTCCGTCAGTAAGTAGCCCTGTAATAAAGATTAATTTATGCATGCGGCGTTAACAAAACGAATACGAGGCAACTAAAACAACACTTCCTCATTAAGACTCGCTGCTGCACTGTCATTAAGAAATAATGCATCAAAGACATAAACATAATTCATTTTATGGACCTATACCTTTTTCTTTTAGACAGCAGCACGGTGCACCTAGTTATACAGTCTATCCCTTCATTTTCAAGATAGTATAAAACAAAAAAGAACACGACTGGCTTACGATAAAGGCCGAAAATACCTATTCATTCAAAGGCAGCGTCGATGGAAAAAATATGACTTGCTTTTGTGGATCGAAAAAACAACTGACTGGCGTTTGACGCTGGTCAAAAACCAAAGCCGGGCTTAAATCTGGAATACTCCTCCGTTTTGAGTCTATATAGCCGGTGGCGCATCGCAATATTGCATTCAGATTGAAGGCTAATGAAAGGTACATTGCGTCTATGAATGGCAGTCGATCGATTTTCTTTACATATTTTCAGTCCGGCGTATTCATTCGAATTCTATTGTTGTTTCTGGAGCTTTACTTCGCCACGCATGGATGACGTAGACAGCTTTCAAACTGTTCAACGTACAGGTGCCGGCGGAATCTGCGCATATATATATGCCTATAGGCATTTTGAGCTTTACAGTGGACAGGAGTAGCGTTTTCGCACATTCTTAATTATTCGCTATTTTAACAGTTACATTACCCATGTGACCAAGGCCTGAATTCGTCGTTCGATAATGAAAGCTGTTTAACTTGAGCGAAAAGCGTTGTTCTTTTTTTTTTTAACGTGACTTGAAATGTATCAGGGCTGTTTAGCACTCACTGCCAGCCCGTCTAGCACATCTATGCTTCGCGACTCTTGTCGTGCGACATAGCGCTACCCGTCACTCTCTCACATTACTGCACAGAAAGAGATGGGTAATTTATCTCGCACGAGAAATAGTCGCATTTTGTAGTGAGTCGGACTTTGTGTGCGAGTATAACCCTCTAATGGGATTATCTCCGCGCCACAGGAGTAATAATGCGTTGTTCGAAATTTCAGTTCAATAGGGAATCAGAAAGTGGATCAAATTTAGCCTACAAGATTTTATTAGGTTCAGGCAGACACATGGAAGGGTGAAACTAAACAAAAACTCCTCGCGTGTGACTTCACAGCGGAATATCGATGCGTCTTAGACAGATTTGTTGGGAGAGTGGCGTCTTAAAATCGGAATGCTCTCTTAAGTACATATATAAATTGTAAACAAGTGCTTTGGTAATCATAACAAAGCTTGCGATTATTTGTGTTTTGTGTATTTTCTACATTATTTACATTGCAGGCACGTACTCAAAGGCTATTGTACACATAATGGCCAAAAACACGAAGGTAGGTACACATAAGCCATGCCTTCTCTTCTTTCACAAACAATACGTATAAGTATTAATTTCTGATAAATAACAACAAAAGTACGTACAGGTACATAAAATGTAATTTATGTAAAGTACCTATTGATGGTCAGGTGTATTAATGCCATTGATGGTCACTGTTTTAAATTCATAACTGAATAAATATTATGATAATTTTATAGCAATACGAATGTATCGTTAATGTAATAATGTCTTTCCATAGATTTGCGAAAACGTTTCCTATATTCACCTCGATTTCTGCCTCTACCTCCCATACCCTCTGTAAAGTAATTGAGCGGCACAGATCAAAGTTTTCCGCAAAATACGATGACAAACATTACGAGTATTCAATGCATCTGTACACTATCACGCATCGGGTGCTTCTGGTACCAACGTCAACGAATATCCACGAAACCGGAGTGAAATTTCAAATTAAATAGTAGATTGTACAACAAGTGCATAAAATGCGTTTTATGGACGAGTTGTACACTCTACTTTTCACTTCGATTGCGAGAAAATTAAACTACGTCATGTAAATATTATACTTAAAAACAAATTTAAATAAAAAAATTAAAACATTTAGTTTTTTATATCTATACGATAAATTATTTTTGTAGTTTAAATATAAAATTGATTTACTGAAATTGAAATAAATTTAAAAAGTAATAAATAATAGTAAAGAAAAATTACAAATTTATTTCAAGAAGTTTTATTGTGTACTTTGTTGGCTGTTGGTATTTTTGCCTTGGTCTTAGAATACTAACGAAACGAGAAAAAAAAGAGTTTATTCTATAAAGTTTTATATTGTTCGTGTGGCTGTTGGACCGATCGCCTTGGTCTTCGACGACGATTTTACTTTATGCTCTAGAGCATAAAAAGCGACTTTATGTCGCCTACGCACAGCATAAAGTCGAACTTTTAGAGCATGAGAAGTGAAAAAGATATTTTCGATGCACCTCGACTTTAATCCACTGGAGCATCATTTTCGTACCAACGACGTTATCGGAGCGGAAGTTTTTAACGGTTAGAATTACAACGTTTTCTTTGAAAGTTTTTCAAAGAAATTTCATTGAATTTTGGCGTCACTAGTAGAAGTTGGCGTCTGATGCGTAATTGTTCGATGTCGTGATACTGGGTGTGGGCTGGGGCGTACAAAAGATTAAAAACACTCGGGAGTGACCTACAAAGCAAATGGGGTAACGTTAACGCGATTAAAGTACGTTGTCCGTCGTAACCCGTGCTGTAGCAGGACTGATTTAACGAGACAGCGTGGATGCTGTAGGACTGGTATTCTATTATTTATCATCTATACGGTTGTATTGAATCCCAATAATATTGGGAGTGGTCATGATCATGATTGTTTGATTACCTTAACAGAGCGGACGTTTACTATTGCTTCATATGTTAACTGAAAGTATCCATCTATAACGAAACAAAATATATTTCCTTTTTAGAAATATATTTTGTTTCTTAATTAATTTAATGTTTTTCTGACGATCCCATGGGAGATATGTATATCTATTATAAGTTGTGTAAACTAGTTTTTTACTCATATATTTCTGTTCTATCTGACATTGCATTTTATGTTTCTATTATTATTGTTGTAGTTATATTATGAGTGTATATTTGACTTAATTGAATGATTATTATCTTATTATATGTTTTTATTGACGATCATAATATCAAGATTCATGTAAATTAACTTAGGATAATTTATAATGTAACTTGTTATTATGAAATAAATAAATCTAAAATCTAAATCTTTCGTTTTCGGTACTTCAGTACCAACCAACAGAAAGTTGTTTTGTGAAGACTTAAGGCTCCTGATTCGAGATCCGACGAGGCTTTTGCATACATATCTAATGAAAAAATAAATTATTTGTATGCGAAAATGTAGGCAAAATCGAACTATATTTTAAACTTTCTTTTTCAGTCCGATTACCGTAAAGCGTCAATTGAAACGACAATGAACAGGGAATGATTTGTTGTTTACTGTGTATTAATTTGATTTTTCTTCAAAAGCATGATTCGATTACAGTAAGTAGGTACAAGAAGATGATGAAATTCTGGTAAATTAACGTCAGAGGAATAACTTGGTTTCATAGAAGATTGAGCACATTGGTTTTGTAAAGTCGTTGGTTCTCCGGCGCCAAAAACAGTGTTGACCAGTGTAATCTTAGTTCAAAAATGTCTTCGAGACCGCATTTTGCTACAAAGATATAGCTGGTTGTAAGATACTTTTTCTCAAACATGCAATGAAATGTCGCCTTAACGTGCGTTATAACAGGCTTCGAAGTATCACGTTTCGAGCGGAACAACTCGTGAGAACTGTAAAGGAATTTCATACAAAATGTATTTAATGGCGTCTGTGTTCATGAACAGGCTAAACAGCTGAACTATATTATTTTTAGAGTGGTGTTATTTAATTACATATGTTTGAGAAAAAGCGCTATACATGCCTTAGCCGTGTAAAGGGCTTGCGGTTTCGTATCACTATCCGGCCTCCCTACGGTCAGCCGTTTGTACCTACTCACCCGGCAAGCCCTTCTTTCCCGGCGTCTGCAGTATGTCCTATTATTTCGATTACAGCAAACAATAACGAAGATTACCTTCGCGGACGAAGATGCATCTTCTAGTAAACAATATTCTTCTACGTCGTCCACTCTTGTCAGAGAGGTCGTGGCTGTTTGGATGCCGAACATGGTTGATCTTTACTTCGAGTGTTTTATTTGTTTGAGGATTAACGCTTTTTTTGCAATAGTTCTCCATTTCTGCCGGTTGAGCGTTGAGAAAGCACTCGACCACGGATGATTTGGTCTCCGTTTTTAGAACGTCTGTCCATCGGGTAGGAGATCATGCTCTACACATTCTTTCCTTCCACTCGCCCTCGCTTGCTCATTGCATTGCCAAAACAGGCATGCATTTTCATGAGGTACTATTCAACGTTCACCTCAGAAGCGTATTTACTCGTATCTAAGTAGGTCGCGCAGACGATCTGGATTTAGTTTCAATTTGCAAGCATTTACCTAGAAGTGCACTATAACGATTAAATCGTACGAGATACCTCCGCTCACCCTTGACAATTATAAAGTGGCCCACTTTCCACAACACGTAACCTGAGAGGCGGCACAGGAGTCGCAAGGGATCACAAGTATTGCACCTTAATTACACAGCTGAGAAGGCTGGAAGGCTTGTTTACGTTTCTTAGTGTTTAATTTCTAAATGAATACCTAAGAAAAAGCAATTTAAAAGGCTATGTAAAAAGTAGCTTTTATACTACGACTGTGGCAAACAAGCATGCGGCCCGTTCGATGTTAAGCAGTTACCGCCGCCTATAGCGTCCAGAGGCGGCGCCATGAGCATCACACGCGCGTTGCCGACCCTTTAATAATAAATTTAAATAGATCGATCCAAACGCCATGCTGTGCTTGTTGACATCACCATCCCGAATTACGAGAACCTCGTGATGGCTGAGAAGGAAAAACCCAGCATGTGCCTTGACTTGGCTCACGAGGTGACCACCATGTGGGATATCGACTCGACGATCATTGTCCCTGGTACTCCTGGACACGGCGCGCATCGTCACGAGGTTCCTCTCTCTTTGCTGCCCAAACCACCGGTAGCCAGAGCCCTGCCCCGCTGCCGGCGGCACCCTTGGTTAGGTTTTTTTATAATGTAAGTATTTATATTTTTATATAGATTTATTGTAAAAAAAACCTAACTTAAGGATTAAAATAAATAGAAGAGATAATAATTCATTTATTTCAGGCATCAAAGGCCCATAGATAAATACCTTACAATCTAGCATACATATGAAATATTGAAACACTAAACAACGAAGTTCACTTTTTTTTACGACGTGTTTCGCAAGTCCGTGGTGTTTGGTAGCCGACCGCGGAAACGCCGGAATATAAACCTATTTACTTCCCTCTTGAAGAACCGCATACTGTAGCCCCCGGGGAAAACCTCGGCAGGGAGCTCATTCCACATGCGGAGCGTTCGCGGTAGGGAATTCCTCTGGAACAAATTGGTTGTGCACAAATCACGTGAGGTTCAATAGGGGGGAGGGGGGGTCACGAAAAAATCACGATTTATCACGTTGGGGGAGGGGGGGGTAAAAGGAGACCTCACGTGTATTTTTCCACAGTGAACGAACTAAGAAGAAGTCGATATTTTTTTCTTGGTTTTGTTAAAAATAAGTCTTCACTTGTTAAATACTTCAAAAAAGCGAGTCTATTTTACGAAATTTTGGCGGAAAAAAATACACGTGAGGTAGTGAGGGGGAGGGGGGGTTAGCAAAGAACCTCACCAAATATCACCAGGGGGGAGGGGGGGGTTCAAAAAGTAGCCGAAAAACGTCACGTGATTTGTGCACAAGCCCTTATGCTTAGAGCATCGACGCCCAAATCGTCCAATACGCACCGCACGTCTAGCAAAACTGTGACACGTGACTCTTTGTCGAGCGATAAATTTTATACTACCTGTCGCTTTCCTTTCAATACCGTGCGAGCAAGACAGAGACAGGCACGCTGAGAGCGGTAAGACATGCTGGGGGGTCATTCGACCAATTTTAGAGAGATGATGGAGATCTCTCCATTTCATCGCCATCCGTCAGTTTTGACGTGTCCCTACTTGACAAGTGGCGATATCCCTAGAACATCGCAACTTCATCGATCCGATCGCACTTAATTTGCGTTTCCTTAGTAGTATGTGACAGCATAAATAACAGGCGCATACTTTAACTTGACCGTGTAGTGCGTGAAATTAGTCAGTTACGTTTCGTTCAAAACAGAAATTCATATGCATGAATAGCATTTTTGACAGTTATTATCGCCTTCGTATTTCCAAAATTGAGATGAGATATGTCACTTGAAGCTCATCGTATTTTAATGACAGTTCAAAGGCGATATCACTTTTATCTAATTTTAGAGTTTTGACGTTTTGCGATCAACGACAACATTCTCGAATTAGGTCCCTGATTGCTAGCCCTGCTGATGTAAATACAATCGTGTATTTAACCCGGTTCATTCATATCTTTACTAGTATGGAATGGACTCATTACTACCCAATATGGTCAGTGATCACTAAAATGACTTCGTAATAGGCCAATACGAGTTATTGGACGGTTCATTTCACAGGACGGATACTACGAAATACGGATATTGCGACCCGAGAGCAGACTAGAGTAGGTTTCTATTTCGCGTTCTAGTTTGTTTATCATTATATCGATTTTGAGTTTTTACGTTAATTTATAACAAGCTTGCGTCGCCATAGCACAGGATAAAGACACTACAGAAGTCGCATTCTTTTGTCATTGGACGCTTTTGCAAAATAATTAGTTTGTCAGGACGATATACATTAATATAAATACATATATAGATAATATGAATGACCCAGGAACAAATATTCGAGTACATCACACAAATATTTGCCCCGGTTGGGATTCGAACCCAGGACCGCCGGATCAATAGGCAGGTGCACTACAAACCGCGTCAACTACGTAATTAAAAGAAGATTAGATATCGTTCGAATCGTTTTCCATTCTATTATATTCAGTTTTCATTTCACGTTAGGTAGGTAGTAAAAATAAAAAAGTGAACCAATTACAAGACTTTTTTGCATAATATCCTAGACCAGTGTTTCTTAAACTGTGGTCCGCGGACCCCTGATGGGAGTCCGCGAGCATATGTATGGGGGTCCGCAGCCTTATCTATGGACTATTTAACACAGTCATAAATAAATGCCACCAAAAGTCTCGTAATCGCTACGCACGCCGTGCTATTTATTGCTGCTTTTTTTGGGAAGGGGGTACTTAAAAATGTACTTGATTTCCTAAGGGGTCCGTGGACAAAAAAATTTAAGAAACGCTGTCCTAGACCTATAAAGTCACTACTAATATAATATCAACGCTAAGATGAAACTAGTCAACTGTACTAAGCAACAATGAGTCAAATGAGAAAATAAGGAACCCCAATTGAAAGCAAAGATGGAAACAATTAATATTTGTCGCTCAACTTAATTGAGGCCAGTTACATCTGCCCACTCCATTAAGAGTTGAATGTGCTTTTAAACTTCTTCTGTAAGAGGATGCGTTACTACGTTTCCTTATGCAGCGATATATACCGGGGCTTGCTTAATAATAGTATATCACTGGAGACGCCGGTAAAGAAGGACTTGCCGGGTGAGTGATAGTGGATACGAAGCCGCCAAGCCCTTTTCATACATATACTTACATACATATATTTGACGACGCGTTTGGCTCGGTTTGTAGACACCTGCCTACTGAGCCGGCGGTCCCCGGTTCGAAACCCGGCCGGGGCAAATATTTGTGTGATGAACTCGAATATTTGTGCTTGGGTCATGGTTGTTCTATGTATTTAAGTATATATATATATCTATACCGGGTGTTTCCTCTAATAGGAGCAATAAATTAAAACATAGATTCTTCCCTTGAAACTGGACAACATTTGTTAAGCAACTTCTGAAAATAACGTGTATTAAATGATATTTTGTAGAATAATGTTTAGCCAAAGAAGCAATGTATTGCGAAATGTCCGATATTAGTAGAGTGACAGCATGTGACAGCTATGTCAATGGTCAGGGAATGTCAATGTTGGACGACGTACATTGAAAATACTATTTAATTTGTATGAAATAATAAAATTCTGAAAACTGACTTTTTTTTAAAGCTGCTGAACAAATGTTGTTCAATTTGAAGAGTAGAATCTATATTTGAATTTATTGCTCCTATTACAGGCAACACCTGGTATAAGTACCTACGTATATCGTACCCATAACACAAGCCTTCTTGAGCTTAATTTGGGACTAGATCGATTTGTGTGAGGTTGTCCGATATTTATTTATATGTTTATTTATTTATTTATGTATCACGCCTTTTTCGCAACAGGGTAGGCAGAGACCACATCTTTTCACCTGTCAGGATCACTTTCTCGCGCGAGATATATTACCTATCTCTTTCTGTACAGTACTGCGAGAGAGTGACGCTAAGTCGCGCGACAAGAGTCGCGAAGCATGTGCTAGGCGGGCTGGACTGGTTCCGTACAAATCTGTCCGCAATAAATGTTGATAAAAACTAGCTTGCCTGGT
Organism: Apotomis turbidana; assembly: GCA_905147355.2. Classification (NCBI taxonomy): domain Eukaryota; kingdom Metazoa; phylum Arthropoda; class Insecta; order Lepidoptera; family Tortricidae; genus Apotomis; species Apotomis turbidana. The sequence continues at coordinate 51,921,943 of LR990280.1, read as the reverse complement.
TTTCATTCCCTTTGTTTTTGTAATTTTTTATTGTTTGTTTTTTATGGCCAGCATATACCCACTTAGTGAAAATTCCAACTACATTACAATTATCGAATGACTTTGCGTCCGAATCATCACATACAGCAGGAAGATACATATTTACATTTATAGGCCTAAACAACAAGATGGTTAACTTTAGCTACAATCATAGATCACGTCAAAACACTACATCTAAATGGTACCTTCACGAAAACCTTTTCTATTTCATTAAAAATTTAACACAAGCTTTTAAGCTGGGCATTAAAAGCGCATTTTTAATAAACTTACTATGCAAGTTCATCCTCTGTATCTTTCCCTATTAGTTATATCAGACTGCATTTCACTGAAAATATTGTAAAAGATACTCTACAAATTCAATAATGAAGAAAATCATCTTAAAAATGCAATACCCTTACCACGAGTTAAGAGGCCTTATTCCTTTTAAAATGCTGATTGTTTAGACATTTTTCTCTATGATCAAACATGTTTCTCAACATATTATTGATGTTACTTCCTAGAACAGGGCTATTGGGATTTATTGGTATATATTTGAAACCTACAGTTTGAATTTTTCATTGATAATTTTTGTTCGAAAAACTACTCGAAATTGACAAAATTCACGTGGAAAATTCGTTTTTTCAACTTATTTTCGACTGCACGCAATGAAAGCATGAAATAGCTACGTTACTACCTAGAACTCGGGAAAAAGTATTATTCACTTCAAAAAGTTGGTTGAAATTATCAATATATTCGTCATAATATGAAAAAAATAAATTTTAAAAGGACTAAGGCCTCTTAACGTGACCGTATTCGCTAGCGACATCGTAAACGATTTGTATGGAGGTACAGCTCCCCTAGTGGATTCTCCTTATACATAAATCGTTTAAACAATCGCTAGCGAGGGCCGACACTGTAAACTCATGGTAATGGTCTGTTCGCCAAGAAATGTATGCACAAGTTAATACCAGCTCAAGACAGGATGAGCCTTGTCCCGCATAATGTACGAACACGTGCGCATGCACTTATGCAGCCTAGCTCCATGGTATAAGACAACAAGGTATGGCATTTCGGAATGACAGGCCAGACTTGTGACGTCATCACGCTATGATTGGTTGGTTGGTTCTGTCTATAAATATTTTGATTCTGACTAATTCCAAACTATCACGTAGGCATAATTTGTTTTACATCCTCAAAACGGTTCACTCCGTAAATTCAAGTATAGTATCATAATTACAAACACATATAAAGTAACTTTTTCTAACTTTTGTTCCTAAAGGGGAACAATGCACCTTTGATAAATTTAACGGTTCAGGCAGGCTTCGAACCTGCGTCTCCAACGGCTTTCCAGGCCGACACGGGCGTCCTACCTATTGGACCACCGAACCTGATGCGAGAGCCATTGAATTTTTCAACCAGTTGCTTCTACATGCCTTAGGGTGGCATCGTAGCGCCATCTACCATAACGATTCAGACTTTATGATCGGTACCATCGTCTTAAATTATGTTGAGAAAGCAGTAACGTCTGCTAACGTAAACCAAATGTTTAATTATTGTTTTGTATTTAAATTTTTCGTTTCATTGTAAACATTTGGTTAACGTTACCAGACGTTACTGCTTAAAAAAAAATTAATGCACCTTTGACTTTATTTACCTCGTTTGCCTTTACTTAGAATTTCCTCCGTTCATTTACTCTTTCTGCTAGCTCGCACAATATTCTCAAAATGCTCACACAAAGAGTAACTTTTTTAAACTTTTGTTGCTAAAGGAGAACAATGCACCTTTGACTTTATTTACCTGGTTTGCTTTTACCTAGATTTTCCTCCGCCCATTTCCTTTTTCTGCTTCCTCGCACAAAATTAATGATAGGTACAAGGTGATAAAGTGCTTACTTCATGCCAACTATATTAATTGCTTATTATTTAATTGCTTGAGTAGTTATTAACGGGTCTTATAATAATAACAGTTAAAGCGAGAAGTTAAGTCTTTTGTCGGGTTCTCTTACAGTGATATTTAAGTGAACTTTGCAAAGTTTATTACGTTTTTATCTGAAACCTGGTATGCTGGGAACAGCGGAAAACTTTCACAGATATTTTCTAAATATTATTTTTACCTAATTTGACGACATTGATACTAAATTGTGACGCCTAGAGACCATATACATCCCTAAGAAATATAGATTTATTAATTACTTTCCATTGTTTCTTATTCACGTCGACCCCTAGCTAGAGACCTTACACCTCTCTGTGGGATTAAATAAAATAAGTACCTAATTGAATTGTATTTTATTGCATGTTGTGACACCTAGAGACTTTACATCTCTGGATATATTTAATATTATACATTGATACTTTCAATTTAATTTTAATGTACCCACCTAACATTGATTTGGAGAATATATACGATTACCAATGTAATTACTTACAACATTAATGAAATTGATTGTTTGAAGTATTATTTACGAAAAAATTAGTCACTGTTGATTTGCTTTCGGCTTTCGTCTCAACATCGATTCACAATCTGACTTGTAAAAGTATCCTTGAAAAATGGCTTAATTGAGAATATCACAAGGGCATCCATCAATTTCGTATAAGACCCGGGTTCGTTGAATCAAATTGAAATAAAAACTATTACAAAAAAAGCTTCAAAATTCTCAAGAATACCAAACTGAATTACTAAAAGCTGCGCTATTCTAGCAGAAACTTTGCTTATGTTGAGTCACATGAAATTACTTATGTGACTTTAGGGTTAGTTTCGTAGTTATCAGAGTCTGGGGGCGGATAAAATATACCTAAATACGAGTCGTTTACATTAATTGCTTTGTTTTATCGATTATTAACTTATCAATTGGTATAGAAACTGCCCTCGATTTATGCATATCTTTGATTCAATAAGCCTAATAATTACTATTTTTTTTTTTTTTTTTTTTTTTCTCGTTGCTTGCGGGCCCCGAGGGACCCTTTGCACTGCTGTGGACAGTCGCGGCCCGTTCTTTTGAACGGGCCGCCGAAGAGAACTTAACCTACTTATAACTAACTTAAACTACTAACCTGAACCAGAACCATTTTGGTTCAAGGTTTGGTGTTGATGTTGGTGTTGGCGGGGTTGCACATGCTCTTGTCGGGCAGCGGCCGCGGCCGCGATCACCTCTGCCGAGTCATCCTGGATTGTACGTTTTGCCTCCCAGAGGGGGGCCCTGGAAAAGTAGTGTGACCTCCTCGCGTTGTACGCAGGGGCACCGGGTTTGTGTTTCTGTTTGGGCTTCCATTTGGTGTGTTTCCTAATGGAGTCCCGCTGAGATAGTGTAATGTTGTGCTGAGGTGTGTCAGTTTGGTGTGTTAGAGCAGGTGTGTATGATTGTTTATTATTTATTGGAACCTGTGAGTGTGTGGATGGAACGGATTTAGGTACGGACATCGAGACGCTGACCTCGGTGTCCGTCTCCTCATTCGACCAGTATTTTGTTTTCCGCATGAATGTAGGCGGGTGGTCGGCATAGTGTTGTGAAAGTTTGTCTAGTCTGTCTGTCAGTATGTTCCTTGGTCTACGATGGATAGCAGGCACATCTGCAGTTGGGGTGTAGTTTATTGATTTGAGTATCAACGGATTTGAACTGTTTGCGGCCTTGTTGTAGAACCGCTCGGAGCAGGTCCTGAACCAGGTCTGTATGGGCTCCAGATGCAAATCGCGGTGTAAGTCTACATTTCTAATGTAGGGGGGGGCCCCTGTCGCTGAGCGTAAGAATCTATTTTGCAACACTTGTAAAGAATTTAAAGTTGATGGTGCTGCATGTGCAAAGGCTGGACTTGCATATGAGAAAACAGGCCTTATGCAAGTCTTATAGATAGTTAGTTTGTTGCGCCTGGACAACTTGCTATTTTTATATAGTAAGAAATGGAGCCTGCTTAGGTAGAATGCCGCTCGGTTTCTGACGATTTTGATGTGCCTGCTAAAGTTAAGGCGCCGGTCCAGGTTGACGCCTAAATACCGCGTCTGGTCTACCCACGGTATGGGCCTATTAAAGAGGCACAATTGTTTATAGGCTCGGACAAACGCAGGGTAGTTTGCCCTTCGGGAAAAAATCATGGCCGCACTTTTGTCTGGGTTGACTTCGACCTTCCACTTCCGGCACCACTCACCTAGGTGAGAGAGTGCCATCTGTAGACGGCCCGTCAACCACAGTTTGCGACGGTGGGTAACATATAATGCAGTGTCATCCGCGAATAAGGCGTAATTGACACCGGGGATCTTTGGTATATCATTGATATACAACGAAAACAAGAGGGGAGCTAGAACGGAGCCTTGCGGAACTCCGGCTCGTATGGGATGGCGGTCCGAAAGAGAGCCTTCGACTCTGTACCTAAAGCCTCTATTGGATAAGTAGTCTTGTACCAATAGTACAAGACGGTCTGGCACATCGTAGTTGTACAGTTTGTACAACAACCCGACATGCCAGACCTTGTCGAAGGCTTTAGCCACATCGAGGAAGACGGCGCCTGTAGGTGCAGGCTTCTTTCGCCCCGTCAACCCCTCGAGTATATTTTCGGTGATGCGGTACACCTGGTGAGTGCTAGAGTGTTCTGCTCGAAAGCCAAACTGCTCGTCGACAATGAGACCCGCGGCGGACACATGGTCCATAAGGCGGGCCTGGACAATCCGCTCAAATACTTTCCCCATAGTCTTTAAGAGGCTAATGGGGCGGTAACTGGAAGGGTCTGGCCTTGGTTTGCCAGGTTTATGTATGCCTATGACAACCGCCTCCTTCCATGCGGAGGGAAACTGGCAGTTGCATAGGGCAGCATTGAAGATGGAGACAAGAGAGGATAGAACCGAATTGGGCATTAACCTGAGCATCTTATTCGGGATGCTGTCCTCCCCTGGTGCCTTTCTTACTGAGAGTCTCTTGACCAGAGCCTTAACTTCATCAATGGTAACTATTTTAATTGGGGTACTGGACGGGGGCAAGGCTAAGCGCCTGTCAACCTCATTTTTCACCTCTTGGTGAAAAACCATGTCAGAATGTGTGACACTGGGAGAGCACTGTAGCTCTAATGAGGTCGCGAGGCACTCCGCCTTCTCCTCGTCTGTGAACGCTACTGATGTCGAGTTAGGAGCCACAAGTGGGGGCATCGCCACCACGGAGGGATCTTTAAGTTTGCGTGCTAGCTGCCAAAAAGCTTGATGGTGCGGCGTGATCTCCTCCATGGTGTCATCCCACTTCTGACTCCTGAAAGACTTCATTTCGCGTTTTAGATTTGTACGTAAGTTGTTAAGGATACGTTTGTTTTCGGGTGTAGGGTACTTGTCGAAAACATGTGTGGCTCTATTCTTCTCCCTCACCAACTCACTCAGGCTGTGAGGCAGCCGCCATCTTTGGCTGTCGTCAGCCGGACCCTCTTTGGAGCATTTGGTCATTATGCTCCTGAGCGAGTCAGTAAGGGAGAGAACGGCAGCATTGGTTTCGTCAGGCCCCATGAGGCCGGGAGGGATCAGGCTGTGTGTATTACTATTAAGTTTTCTTTACCATTTAAATGAAACATTTTAGGCGGATTATATCGCGTATATTAATTATTTGGGCCTCCCTGACGTTTCGGTAACTTTCCAGTTACCATTGTCAAAGGTTGTCTGAGAAAAACTAAATTTTTGTCTGTCAAAGTTACATTTGTACAAACTAACCATTTTATAAATAAGGCTTGCTGAGGAGAAAGACCGCCGAAAGAAAACTCCCAGACTACCTTAATACAAGGATATTTTCTTTACCAATTTACCGCCATTTAAACCAACACATAAAAACCAGCCTTTAAAACGAACGGTAAATCAAATGAGTGATTGCTTTGTGTTGTTAAAAACTCAATTTTGCCAAAGCAAAACGTATTGGCGTCGAACAAAGCTTCATCAATTTGACATGATGACGCGAAAAAAACGCGTACCAGGCGGAAAATGCGCATTTTACATTTTATTTATTGTAACGGACATTCTGGAAAACACAATGTACCTATAATAAAATGCGAGGAAATGGTATTTAATACTCATATAGTTTTATGTCTTGTTTACTTGTAAATTTTATTAAAGAACTTGATGGTGTTTAGTGGATGTGCGGCATAAATAATATTGCAGGCTTCATATTTTACGCATTCGCGCATAACATATGAAGCCTGTGTGTTGTTTGGTAGCCATCAAGTTCTATTAAGCGTATTCAATATTTAATGCTAGAGCGGGGTGGGTGTAAGCATCGTTTTAAAATAAACCAAAGTTATATAGCGCGGCCTGTAATAATAAAAAATAAAAAAAACCATCGGGCGGCTCTATCTCGGCTTGCAATAAACTAGTTCTGTTGAAACCTAACTAAGTTTTATCCCTATACTTGAAGGTACCTTCTCGGAGTAGTAAAAAAGTCTCCGAAGTTCACCAAATGAAAAATATTATGTTGTTAAGTACGATTATATCTATTAGCTTTTCCCAGCGGCTTCGCGCACGCAGAAGAATGAAAAGTGTAAATGTAACTTACGTGTACCTATTTAAACTTAGTTCCTTCTGCGACGTATGCTGCCTGCTACGGCACATGGTCCTATCTTTACATAGATATCATAATACAATACGGATTTTTACGGACTCACGAGGCAGGGGTTATTGCAGGATATCCGTACCGTTGGCACCAGCGCTCTTTCTCATAGGTATTTGACGCCTCGTCGGTTCTGTACTAAAATTCGCCGAAGAAGAAAAGGTTTGTTAATTACATCCGATCGTTACCCAAAGGGTAAGAACGGGACCCTATTACTAAGCCTCGGCTGTCCGTTTGTCACCAGGCTGTATCTCATGAACCGTGATAGCTAGACAGTTGAAATTTTAACAGATAATGTATTTCTGTTGCCGCTATAACATCAAATACTAAAAAACAGAATTAAATAAATATTTAGGGGGGCTCCCATACAACAAACGTGATCGGTTGCGTTAACTTTGCATGTCGTTTGTATCCGGCGCCATACAACCAGGTGCAAACTTAACTTAGCCCGGCCGGTTAAGAATGGATAAGTGTCTGTTCGGAACCCTCGGTGGGCGAGTCCGACTCTCGGTTTTTGTATACGTTTTTTTACATTTGTTGTTCTATAATTTGGTGTATCTAATGACTTGGTGGCTATAGAACTTGAAAAAACTGAATCTACATGAAATAATCAGACATCCATGTGTTCTGTTGTCATACATTGCAGTGTCCACACAAAGAGGGACCATGCTTCCAAAAGTTGTGTCTAGGCCGAACTAATGCATAGGTATATAATAAAATCGGCCAGGCCGGCCCACATATCGCTGGATCGACGTCGTCAATTCGGATTTGCTTGAACTCTAAGCCAGCAATTGGCGGAAAACGGTGCAGGATCGAGGAAAATGGCGAAAACTCGTGTCGGAGGCCAAGACCCGCTTTGGGTCGCGGAGCCACTGAGTAGTAGTAGTATGGCTCGCATGTGCACCCCTTCCCCCGGCTCGAAAACTATCCGTGGCCTATGTGTAAACTTTTTCTGACGAGACAGCAGAGCATCAATTCTAAGTTGCCATCACAATAAAATGTCACGATGACAATTTCGTTTTCCGTTTACTACACTAGACTATCATATACCATTGGCGGGCTAGCAGTCTCAGCAATGGCAGATTATGCTATCTGACACGGCTACAGATAAAAATAAGTCTTTATTTTTCTTTACATTTGCACCTCTGAAAAAGGGGAGTTAACATTATGAAGCGCCTGGAGTGATTTCCACTCGTATTTTACACACAAAACAGGAATGTATTTAATTTCACAACGCGAAGCGAGTACAGGTTGTTTTAATTAGAGGAAAATAAGAAATACTGAAACAGCACCCGAGAAAAAGTCGTTCGAAGTTTCGCTTACAAAAAATAAAACGAGCACGATAATGTTTATTTTACAGAACTCATTTTATTCAACCGCTGTGGGAATTATTAATAAATAGTAAAGTACCCAGCAGTGCTTGTAAGGGCTTTACTGTCGTAATAAAACTGAATGCAAAATAAATGTCGCTATAAAAATGCGCAAAGCAAGTTTTAGCAATATAAAAATATATAATTTAAAAGGTAAATAAATTCACGCAATACAGGGCATGAAAATAATCCCGCTAGTCTGTCATTAAAATTGTGTCTAACTGTTCTATTTACATTTGCTTTCAAATTATAGTCTGTTTGTTTTGACTAAAGGGCTGCGATAAAAATATAGGTAGGTACCTAACCTACATACGCACGTTCACTTGTTTGTTTCAAAGATCTTGTCCGGCGGCGGCGAAAACTCTATTGTAGACAATATAATTTTGACAAACATGCAATGAAATGTCGACATAATGTGCGTTATAACAGGCTTCGAAGTATCACGCTTCGGGCGGAACAACTCGAGTGAACTGTTAAGGAATTTCATACAAAATTTAAGGCCTATTAGGCCTGGAAGTAAATGTTTTAAACATGGCGCCTGTTTTCATGAATAGACTAAACAGCTGTTTTGTTTTTGTTGGTGTATTTTTTTATTTCGTTGCATATGTTTGAGATAAGCACTATACATGCCTTAGCCGTGAAAACTGTGAAAAGGGCTTGCTGGCTTCATATCACTATTTATTCCTACTCACCAAGCCCATACAAGCCCTTTTTTATCGGCGTCTGCAGTAACGTACTATTAATGGCATGTCTACCTAAAATAAAATAATAAACTCAGTGAAATCTACTGATAATACAATGTTTACAATCCAAAGTTTAAACCTAGGTATATGTACATTTGAACAATAGAAACGAAAGCATTATGTTAGAACATTATAAAACCTCGCGACTTCAAAAATGGCATGCACAATCATAGTAACTCATCAATGAATATAAATTAGAGATGTGCCGTTCTCGAACACGTTTCCCGTTTTATACAGTGTGTTACCGCCAAGTAGGCTTTTCTTAAAGTAGAGTAAAGTAACATTAATTAACTTAAATTCAGGCTTCATTAACTTTCTAACAAAATTTTAATTGCCAGTAATGTACAGTAAAGTAAATTGACAAGTGAGTGTTAAATGACAGCGTGATATGAGTAACGACAATTACGCTGTACACCCACTACATTGAATGTGCGGATTTAAGAAATTTAATTGTGCAGTTAATTTACATGCTTAATTACGATTAGCTAATACATGCAAACAATTACTAATGGATCATATTATTATCAGTTTTAATAAATGCCCGCATGCCGGTAACAGGCTGTATAGGAAATGTTCTCGAGAACATTTTTCCCTATACAAATCGGGAAACTTACTCAAAAACGGCACATTTCCAAATATATAATTCCTCTGAACATCGACAAATATTAACTCGTCAAATGCATACTATACTCGTAGGCCACAGTATAAATAGAATAACTTGAATCATTATCCACTCATTCGATAGCATGCAGGCTCTCACCAAACACATGCAAGGTTCACATGGTTGAGTACGAAATCTAACCAGCCGCCCAGTTTACTGGTGAATATGTATAGGAAGAATGCTATAGTTATACGGATGGTGCGGCTACGGTCGGGTACGCAGATGGGCTTTTATTTGCCATGACATCATGCAGTGTGTTTCAATTTGTTTCCAAGAAAGCAATGGTATATTTTTAAATCAGCATATACTTGGTAACAAATGTATAAGGTCAGGTGGGATAATACTAACATAGTTTATTGTCTAATGGGGTAAAACTAACAGTTAATCTAGTTTAACCATTGATACAAAGATCAAAGAACAAAAGAAAAATTGGCAGATACCGGCAGGTTAACGCATTTTTTTTTTGTGCTTTGATCTTTGTATCAATGGTTTAATACCAAAATGGTCGTGTGTCATCATTCAAAATAATGAGACATTGCATGTCCTGTCATTTGACTGCGACAGTCTTCCCTCGGTGACAGTCTTAACTTAACCCACCTTACCTTAGTATTATAAAATCGTAAATATCTATAATAATATGTATTGTAGATAATACTTAGAAGAGGTTAATTGAATGTCTCTGATTACCAAAAAATCTGATATGTTTTGCTTTATGCAGTCTAAGGTGCAAGAATTTTTGTGCCATGTGGATAAGTTCATATTGAGTCATAGAACATATGGATTATTCGTAATATAAAACGTCCACATAATACAGATAAAAACGTTTAGGTACACTTTTACAGCAGCCATGACCTTACTATTTTTGTGCGATGAATCAACAAAATTGTTCCGTAATTTTGTCATACTCTTATGTCTAATTACATTACTTACATCTAATTACTTAATTTCTAATAGGAATCATGCATGTGCGGCTGCGGGGAGCGAATTGGCGGATTTTTGCTCGTACATAGGTATAATCATTGTTTGACTAATTTTCGTTCAGTGACTAATATCAACAATCTGTTACTGTGCAATGAGTGACTTTAACGTGCTTAACACATCTTACTGAGATCTTTACAGAACCTCTAGCTCTGGCATAACTGCAATGTGACACTCGACCCTTTGTCGCGCGACAAATACTGGCTGTCAATTTCCTGCGAGCGAGACAGGTGACCCTGAGTCGCATGTCATGCGAAGTCGAGACAAGATATGTTAGCCCTGCTCATCCATCCCATTAAAAGATTAACCACTAGACAGTTGGATTCACTGTAGGCCGTGTTGATTAATTGATAACTGTTCTAGCCACAATAAAACTTAATCGTAAGAAATAGACTAGGGAAAATCGTTGTCATTTTTGACATAAGAACAGAGAACATAATTCATCTTATTATCTTGCTACAATACTTTCTCGTAGACCCGCACAACTACTGGTGTAATGCCTGAGTGTATAAGTTGTTACATGAAGTATGATTTACGAATTTTGTTTTTAATGAATCATAATGATTACACAACACAGACGATACAACATATAAACACTCATCTTACCTTACGGTCCAAATAGAACCCCGGGAACGACTGTCCGGTTGCGTGGAAAAAACATATATGCATTAGAAACAAACTACACATTTTCTTACAGTATTTTTTATATTTTACGCAAAAGACATTCCATTTTACCTACATTTAAACAATAATAAGACGTGTTATAAAACGTTACTTTCCGAGTCACAACTACGATCATCGATTTTTATTTTTAGTTTATGGGGAAGTCATTTTTTCTACGTTCTCGATGTTGGTCTCATCAAATACTAAAAGTTGATCGCGATTGTGAATAGACTCGGAAAGTATCTTTTTTATTCCATCTTGTGTGTCGCCTTGTATTAAACCATCATACACAATACAACATACACATACATACAGAGCGTTTTGAAGAAAACATTAGTAATGGTAACAAATGTACCAGTATAATGTACCAGTCACGATAAACTTGGAATGTGATCGCCAACCCTAAACGAGCCAACATTCGCCGTCTATAATAGAATTCTCAGTGCATTCTAGTGGTCAACCAATTATACACCTAGCCTTTGCCACGAACTGTACAATTCGTCGGGATAGTACAATACTGCGTCTAACACGTGTATGCACAAGGTATTTCTCAACTAATTGCAAATTTTGAACAGTATACGCCAAATTTCTCCTCAACTCATAGCGAATTAATCAGTGAAAATGCCTTTGGTACAAAGTTGTGTATACCTGTATTAACATTATATCCAACTTCTTCGATGTTAGCTTTCTATATAAACTTTTCATTAATACAGTATGGTATAGGGAATAACAAAAAACAATGCCAAAAGGTGGTAACTCAGAATAAGAGGTATAACCCTTTGAAAGAGAACAAGTCAAAGTCAGTAAATGCGAGTCTAATAGCAAAAATCGTCGACCGAACATCAAATCCAAACGAAATAGGCGTCTGATCAGTTCCTGTGACACGTGATGTGCCATTCCCGAGAATTTACGGAAGCTCCTCATTTTCTATGGGAAATTTTCTCGAGAACAATCTCTCTCCAAACAAAACGGGAAAACGTTCTCAAGAAAGAATCTCTTTCTGTGACACAGGTAAAATAAAAATCAAAAATAATATATAGCGTTCCCATAACATAACCGTTGCGTAACGTCCACGGAACTTTTCATGTGTGACAGTAGTTGTACTGACTTAACAACAATGGCAAGTTACCGCGACACCAACAATCAGGTACTGGGTTCATCTCCGTGGGAAGCGGAACGCTGCGTTTCGCACTTCCGACGATATTGTTTTAAGACATCCTGTATGTGATTCGTAACCCACTTATTCATGTTTGGGTTTAAGATAAGCCGCTACCGGGTGTTGCCTGTACCTAATAGGAGCAATAAATTAAAACAGATTCTACCCTTCAAATTGAACAACATTAGTTAAGCAACTTTTGAAAATACCGTGTATTAAATGATAATTTGTAAATAATGTTTAGACAAAAAGCAATGTATTTCAAAATGTGTGATATTAGTAGAGTGACAGCTATGTCAATGCTCGGGGAATGTCAATGTTGGGCGACGTACATTGAAAATACTATTTAATTTGATTGAAATAATGAAATTCTGAAAACTGCCTTTTTTAAGTTTCAAAACAAATGTTGTTCAGGTTGAAGAGCAGAATGTATGCTTTAATTTGTTGCTCCTATTACAGGCAACACCCTGTATATCAAAACAAACGCAGTAGTTCGCATTTCCAACTGCAACTGTATGCTTGCGCCTGCGTGCGGCCGTGCAAGGAATCCGATTGTTTGTCTTTGGGTTTAAGATGAGCCGAACATCAGCCGAGTATTGGTCAATACTGTAACATTAGTATTTCGGACTCAGCATTGATATTTCGGCCACGAACGGCCATGATGATCGATATATATATATCGATTCAGCTATGCGAATTGTATGAACCAACATTGAAAGGTAGAATTCGAATTTAGCAAGGATACGGCCGCTGATGTTTAAGAAATAATGCATTTTATATATAGGTAGCTCACTAAAAACGGTGACAGAAAAGAAATAAAAGAATATGTATGAAATTACTCCTAACGACGCAAATAATTAACTTTAGTTACTGTACATTTTACAGCAGTAATTAAATTTCATGTAACAAAAGCGGATGTTGGATTGAAACCCATTAAACGTGCCCACTATTTACTTTACTTACATATAAGTATATAGCGTTCTGTATTAAACATACGTGGAATAAATGGTAATTCCAGCTTTAGATAACATCATAAACCAGTAATAGGCACAAAAGATAGTTTAATGCGACTTGGACTTGTTTACACGAATTAAGGTTCCGTACCATCACATTATTACAGTATTGAATTGTCATTGTCAAGTACCCATAACACAAGCCTTCTTGAGCTTCATTTCTTGAGATTTGTGTGAAGTGTGTTTATAATTGTTTTGCCACTGTATGGAAAAAACGTCGGGTAAAAACCTTACAAATACAAAAAATAATAATATATATATATATATATACTTTAAAGGGTTTCTTCCTCTTGTTATTAAATTATTCCTGTTTAAAGTATCTGTGGCATTGTAGCTCCCAAACGGATGGACCAATATGATATAAGTGCAGTTTTTTTATAGAAAGCCTTGTCCGTTGAGATGGTTCTTAGCTATGTTTCTTGGAAACAGGACCAGTAGTTTCCAGGATATTCAGCTTTAATTGGAACAAGTAACAATATCTCAGCCAATATTGAAGCTAAGAATTACAAAATGTATTGTTATGTTTAGTTTTAGTAGCATTCTCCATTAAATGAGGGTCTCATGATGACCAGGTACTTGTGTTAGAGGTGTTGTAATTTTTTCATTTTAATTATCTTTCATAGGTATGTTTTCATCTTATTATGCGTTAGAAACCTGTGATATGATAGACAGACAAACTGACAGATGTTTGAACAGACAAACAGCGGAGGCTTAATAATTGAAGGAACCCTAAATATATAAGTTCTTTTACAACAATCCAAAGCTTTTGTCTATAATTAAGATGTGCAAGAGTCGAAAATTGCAGTTATAAAACGATAACCATAACGTCGGCAATAAACATTAACCTGGCTTTGATATGAACAGAAAGTATGACTTGAAACCGACCTCGTTATCTCCTTGATCGTAACATGAAAGTAATTATTATATTGTAAATAAAAGATGCAAACCATTCGAGTGTCCTTGAATATACGATGCGTTGAGGCACAGACTTGTCCGTCGAGATGGTTCTTAACTATATTTGCTAGAAATAGGTCAACTAGTTCCCAAAATATTCAGCTTGAATTGGAATGAGTGACAAGATCTCAGCCAATATTGAAGCTAAGAATTCCAAACTTTATAGTTATGTTCAGCTTCAGTTTCATTTTCTATATCACTCATTGAATGAGGGTCTCATGATAACCAGCTACTTGTGCCGGGGATGTCTTAAATTTTTGATTTAGGTTATTATTTTTTTAATAAGTTTTTGATCATTGAAAAAAAACATTAGGCCCCTATTTCTTAAAGTGGGATTTAAATAACATCTATCATAAAAAAAAACGAATTAGAATAACTTTTGAAATAAATCTAAGGTGGGTAGTTTCAGGTAGGACATTTATTTTGGTGATATTGGTCTTTTGTGTGGCAATTAACGTGCTCCCTCCGCCAACATTCGCCTGTAATGTAACAATAAACAATTAAAATTTCATTTGTTTTTTTTTTCATTAGACTCGTTCCTCATTACCGTTGAACCTGCATTTCTTTAGCTATACATATTACGTTACATTATGTCGCAGACCGGAGTTCATCCGTCTTAATCTCGGAACCCTCACGCTCGGTTTATTTTGATTTATGCAGACGGCGCGCGGCGCCTACGCATCGTCGGAACGATAGACCAAGGGAGGCGTTTATTGCTCCGGGGTCGGTACTTACTCTATTGTCTTTGCACTTAGTATTTTTTATTGGTATTCAGGTTATCAACGACCTTAAATAATTAAATTTACATAAAATGGTTTTACATAATAAACGGCAAGATTGTTAACAGAAATTCAGAGATATCTTATAACAGTTATACCAAATTGAGATAAAATAATGAAATAGTCAAAACAAAGGTTGAAATAATGAGATAGAAGACATTATATAATCAAAAGCGAATTGATTGGGTCCACTCTGTATAGAAACTTCGTAGGACTTACAACAGTTATTTTTACTCTAGTGTAATTTAACAGTTTATGTATAGATACTTTGTGTTTTTAGTAATTAATTTACACCACCATTTATTTTTAACCAACGAATAACTAACATATTTCTTCGCTTTTGCAAATTCAGTTAATTATTCAACAACTAAACAAGACCAATTTACAACTAAATGCATAATTATCCTGTATTTAATATCCCAAATATTTTCTAGCATGCGATCTACTAAATACTTAAATAGTCTGGTCATCCTACACGATAAAATGCAACGTAACTATTCGTAACTATATACATACTCATATACAACGTGGGCCCCCACCCTTTAGATTATGCTATGTATTTAAATAAATAAATACATAAATATATACTTAAATACATAGAACAACCATGACCCAAGCACAAATATTCGAGTTCATTACACAAGTATTTGCCCTAGGGTTCGAACCCGGGGCCCCCGGCTCAGTATAGGTAGGTGCACTATTAAATGCGCCAACCACGTCGTCAAAGTTTGGTTGTCGTCTTCAAAGGTTTACTCGTGCTTATTTATTACTCATTACATTATAAGTCAAAGAATTTGATAACCTATACGATGCAACAATAAATAGATTGCGGAAGGAACGAAGTTAGACATGGAATTAAAGTCACGGGAAGACAAAGCTTAAAATTTATGTTATACCGTAAAGAACCTGCTATTGCGACACATGTCACATAAGTATAAACTGTCCACGTAACGTATATTATGTTTCCCCTATTTAATGTTAATGGCCATAATCAAAGGCGTGCACTGTTCTGTAACGCTAGAGAACGCGGCCGCTCTTAGAAGTAAGTACTTTCACTAAACTACGCGGAGCGGGATGAATCACCGTAGAGATATTAAGCGATTTCAAGGGGTATAATAATCGAGTAGCCAACGAATAAAAGTAAGTACTAGGTATTAAACGATCATATTGATTTACAAAATAATCGATCATGGATCTAATGCGTCGCCGTATTGGCGGGAAACCATGGTCGTGAAGTTCTTTCAAATTCAAATTCAAATTCAATTTATTTCATGAAGACAATAAATTATTACATATTCAGTTTTGTAGCTCACACTACATAAACATAACCATCGGTACCATTACCATGAGTTAACGTGACCGTACTCGCTAGCGACAGCGTAAACGATTTGTATAGAGAATAGTACGCGCCCCTAGCGGTTACTTTGTAGAACTACAATTCTCCATACAAATCGTTTACGCAGTCGCTAGCGATTCCGGTCACTGTAAACTCACGGCAAGGGTACGGGAAACATATATGCCTTTCTGGCAGAGTGTAGTGTCGCTTCGCTAACCTTCTATTGGCCCGTTCCGAAGTACGGCTTTACTAAGCCGTACTTAAGAAAATCTGCCAAGGGCATGTTGGATCATGCTCGAAGAAAGTTTTTTTTTTTTCAGTAGGATTGAGCACTTAGGCTGTCCTGGCGTTAGGAACTATTGAAGTTTACTTATATACTCTTATTACGCTCTCATGTACAAACCTAGATTAATTAGTATATTTGTAGATTTACCTGGGTATCGGGAATGCAAAACGACACATTTGGAGCTTTATCATCTTAATATTTCATAAATACGTCCGCGTGTAATGTTTTTCAAAGAGCTCTCTAACAATACTCCAATTTGATGCCGCAATAAAAGCGAAAAGTTCTTCACCCTTCTTCAAAGTTCCCAGTTTGATGATTAATTTATTACGAAACCTTAAAAAGTAAACTTATTTCTACGAGAGTTGCCAAACGCCCGTTCGCCCGTATCATTTCAAAATTGGTCTATTACTTTCTCAAACCCTTATATCACTTATAAGCACTTCTAAATCACGATCATTAATACTTACTGGACAAGGCTAGTTTCGCAACACCACATTTTACTTGCAATACGATGATGATAGCAATCGAATTGCTTTTAAAGGTTAATTTCAATAAACGGTCGATTATACCGATGTGGTCATATGCGTGTCTGAGCCCATTAAATGGAGCATTTTTTCGGTACATTATAACAAGCATTATAAATGATAATTGTACAAGCTGCAAATAAAATCTTAAATGCAAATTCAGCGCTAAATTAATATTTACTAAGTCGAGGTCTCTTTTGAAATCGAAATAGTCTCTAAAGACCTCTCTTTCGTGATCTAAGCTCTTCTTGGATTGGCATTGATAATCGAATGTACCCTACATGTGCTGATATAGCTTGGACCATACATAGTTATACACATGCTGCCAAGAGTAAACAAGTATCTGAGCGCTTTTATTTTTGAATATCTTATCCAAAAGTAGATAAATATAAATTGTCACAAGTGTATACATATGTTTCTAAAAAGGGAAATGTGTCGTTTTCGTAGTCTGTCTGAACTCTGAACATGAAGTTCTCCTACTTATTAACATGACTAATACCTAATTATACCTATGGTATCCAACCATCAGTAGCTACAATATAATATATGACTTAAATAATAGATAATAAAAATTATCTGCTCCTAAAATCGACGTCCCTGTCCCTTTCGCTCCCAAGTAGTAACAGAGTCGAGAGAGAAGGATGAACTCACTCGAGGAATGCGGAACGTTCATCAAGCACGGTCTTTTAAGTGTTGGGTAATAGCTCTATTTTTATACGACATCGGAACATGTTTTACCGTTAAAATCGGATCACAAAGGAACTGACTAAATTATGAATACAGTCGTGATTTCAAGAGGGTTGGTAATACTATAAAATAGGTTAGGTGTCTTTGCTTTGGCGCGTCAACTTTAAAAATCGCATTTTATTAACACGTAATTGGAACAGCAAGAAAGTACTTAAATCATGACTAATGTAACAAGCATGAATATGTATTAAAAGTAAAAAGGCCTATTAAAATATACATACTCATATGCTAATGCCAATCTACGTTATACACAACAATAAAATTGTAGAGTTTTACTTATTTTATTAAAGCAGTAACGTCTGCTAACGTAAACGAAATGTTTACAAAATGAAGCGAAAATTGAAAAAATAACTTATAACAAAACTCTACAATGTTAACTTCGTGAAGTTCGTGATGCGAAGAGAGGAAAGCCGCGTAACCAGAAAAGCGTAAAGCATGAATGTGGACGAATATAGAATAAGAGGAAGACCAAATAAAAGATGGACGAATCGTGGGAAAGATGATATAAATAAGAAGGATGGAAACGACGAGATGACGAGTAATAGGGAAGAATGGAGGAAGAAAACATGCTGCGCCGACCCCAAATAAATGGGATAAGGGCAAGGGAATGATGAGCAATGTTAACTTCAATTGAGCGTATTAGTAGCATAAACGAATTTAAGGATCACCTCATTTCCATATATTTGACTGCGTTTAGCGGTGTCGTCGATGCAATAATGTACTATTACTCCATGAGTCCATGACCTATTTTCTATTATAGTAATATCAGGATTTATCTAGTCTGGGGTACTCTGTAAGCCGCTTTATTCTTTCAATCTGACACTGATCGATTTTGTAGGTACACACACACATTACACAGCGGTTCCCTTACCATGAGTTAACATGACCGTACTCGCTAAAACGATTTGTATGGAGAATTGTAGTTATACAAAGTAACCGCTAGGGGGCGCTGTACTATTATCCATACAAATCGTTCACGCCGTCAATGTCGAGTACGGTCACGTTATCTCATGGTAAGGGTATACAGATCGTGCCACCGTTGCAAGTAACTGACTATCATAGCCGGGCTTTTCGGGGAACAAATTATTTGACGCCTATACCTACTGTCGGCCTAGAGTCAAATCATTTGTGTTCCGCAAACCCCTTGACTGTAGTGGTAATACCTAAATAGCATAAAATCTATGTAAATAAACAAAGTGCAGTAATTGCAAACATTTCATTAAACATTTCATTTGCTGTAAAAAAGCTATCAGATCCCAGAAAAAGTCAAGCCCCTAAAGCTCTAACTTTACTAACCCTACAATATTATATGATTAAAAAAAAGTCTTAAATATTGTGATAGGTACCTAATGATAAAATTAATTCCTTACAATATGGGCCAGACAGTCCGATATATAATAAAATTATACATCCAATTTGCACAATTTTGAAATTAAGACATGATCATCATGATGATAGTTTACAAGGTACAAAACTTGTATATACTACAAAAAATAGTCTTGTTTCTTAAAGTCTCCAAACTATTTATTCACGTGTAACACCATACCACGAATGTCGTTTGCAAAACTACTTCAACGTGTTGATATACATACATATGTATGCGAAATAATCGATTTGCATAAAAAACCAATCGACACACTCGCCACCGATCGATCGCCGCGCTCTATTGGCCATCTGATTTGGCAAACCTATTTACTTGTGCAAAAAACTCTGAATCGATTACTTATTGACCCGAAGAATATGAATGATACTCGTCCAGAAATAAAAGAAATTTCGCGCAATATTACGCAACCATCTTTGAGAAATGGGTTTTGTAAAGTTGCATTTCCACTAGAGGTTACAGACGTAGAGAGACGTACCTACCTGGCGGTACGCTGGGCATAGTGGGAATTTTCCGCGAGGCGACATCCATCGTGCCTATTTTGAACTCAACTTTCAACTCCTTCACCAAACCCAGCAATGCCTTGCTACATCGCTTGTAGCTTCTTGTATGGTGTTTGGAAACCCCAGGTATGTAGGTAAATTTCTACCTGTTTGCAGTCTGGCAGCATATCTCTTTTCCTCCTATACTACACTACACAAGGGCCTGTCTGGTATACCTAAAGTAAAAAGGTTATTGTCCTGAGTAGTACGTCCCGTTATAATCCTACTACTTTGCGTAGTTTGTTCCTATGGGTACCTACGAGGCTAATCGGAGTGTGAGGAAAAAATCCACCATTAGGATTACTTAGCGTCACTTAGTGTTTTATTTCTTGCACGCCGTTTACCTACCATTTTAGCTATATTGGAAAAGTATCCTACTTATGTGCTGCTATAAAGACATAGCGGTTGTTTTTAAATTGATGGAAGCTTCGCAAAGCTTAGGGAAAGTAAATAAAACGTAAAGACTGGAGTTCACTAGGCTCCCAATGTCAAATCATCCACTCCAGGGGGCCTATGATGGTTGCGTTTATCAAATTAAGTGACAAAGCATCTGTCACTCACACTCGCATTTTGCCAGAACGTGACATTTGCTTTGAAACTTATTTATCGCGTGATAAAAGCCACCATCATAGCCCGCAGGAGACTCTATTCATATTTCATTTACTCTATGAAAGTGACTGCGGTGCTGAGGGTCGAACCACCGAGACTTCGGTACCCTTTGAGTATGGTCACGTTAACTCATGGTAAGAGAACAGTTGTGCCCTTCCCCATTATACTCGCATATGCAGCAAAATAATCAGAACATTTCCTATACCAATAATTCGGGAACAGCACAAATAGCACAACGCTAAGCCGAATAGACTCGTAGTTTGAGATCAATGCAATGTAATTAGCTAATTAGTTACGTTTGCCTGTTTGGCGAATACCTGCCATGTAGATGTAGCTGAAATCGCGATTCGATTTAACTTCATAGTAATTTAGTCATGGCCGAGCGCATTCGCAATATATGAGAACTAGATTAATATAATAATATAAACAATTTGCATTCTCGTAATATTGTCAGAAACAGCCTGACATGTTTCGAACTCGTATAGACTTCCTTAGGGACTGCTATCCGTACAGTTCCGCGGCGAAATTACCAGTGGACTGTCCGCCGCGATCTTTCGCGCACAGCCATTCCAGACAATATTTCGTAAATGAAAGCCGCTTTCTTCAAAATGATTAGGGATGTCACACGAAAGTTTTAATTATATTATTCGATAACTAGATCAATATAAATACTTACGGCAAGTTCCTCGCTAGTGTACGCGGTGAGGATTCGCCTGTCCTGCTGCAGCACACAGTAGAACGGTTCCCATGACGGCGGTACACCCACAACGGCGCCGCTACCAGCGCTCGTAGCAGTGTCTGAAAAAAAAACGATCGGTTTATGGTCGGTTTTCCATTGGACAAAATCTGAAGTGGGGATAAGATTTCTTTGGTCAATGAAATAAAAATTGAGATAAAATATAATATCAGACCACCTCACACAAATCGATCTAGTCCCAAGTCCCAAGGTCAAGAAGGCTCGTGTTATGGGTACTAGACGACGATATACATACTTATATAGATAAATATATACTTAAATACATAGAACAACCATGACCCAAGCACAAATATTCGAGTTCATCACACAAATATTTGCCCTGGCCGGGATTCAAACCCGGGACCGCTGGCTCAGTAGGCAGGTCTCTACAAACTGAGCCAACCGCGTCGTATTCAAACTATACTTCATTTTCACACATTATTATAACAAAACGAGACTTAATCGCGTTCAAAGAATCAGTGAGGAAGTTACCGCGCCGCTGTACGGGTAACAGTCCCTGATTCAGAGCTCCATACGAGTTCGAAACTTCGAAACATGTCGGGCCGATCCTGACAATATCACGTATGTAAACCGCTTTATACAATCATTCAGTGTTTACGAGTATTTCATTACCTCGACGTTTCAAACGTCGATATTACGTTAATGGTCTCGAAGGGATTGAAGAGGCGATCATCAACGTCTTCCTTGTCGCGCGAGTATTTCGAACTCTCAATCTTTATTATCACTATCAGTTTGCTCACTAGGGTTGCCACTCGACCTCGTCTCGGTGAGTTGGCAGCACTTCATGATCGCCAATTTTATTGTTCGTCTTTAATTCTTTATTCATGTAGCGATTTTTCATGAAGCGTTTTATAATGTTCGCGTTTATTTTTTTCGCTTATTTTACCAGTAAATTATTTTATGATTCGCAAATATTATCATTAGTATAATATACAGTATAATATAGTGCTTAATGTATATTTTAGTGGTTTAATATATATTTTACTCGAAAACATAATTCTAACAAATCATGACCTCCTGTAGTGTCCACATTATTACACATTAATAGGTACTATAGGTAGGTTAGGTTCGTTAGGTATCTTCAGATGCCCGAAGGGCAGACCGGCCAGAAATAAGAGCCCCACGAAGTGGGGCTCCGTCGACATAAGGCGTATGTTGCCTAATGCTGCTAAAAATAATTGCGACTGAAAAAATAATCTATTCGTAAAATAAGCGAAAAAAATAAACGCGACTATTATAAAACGCTTCATGAAAAATCGCTACATGAAGAAAGACGAATGTTAAAATTGGCAATCATGAAAAAACGCGATGCAAAAATTTGCTACTATTAAAAAACGATTTTGTGAGTTTATCGAAGAAATCGGTCGCACTATAGTTAGCGGATATTCAATGAAAAACACAGTCGGCAATTATATTAAACAATAATTTGTTTGTGAAAAACTTATTTCTTTCCAGTGATAATAGTAATAGTGTATAATTATAGTGTTTATAAGCTCTTGCCTATTACTCGTACTTCATAGTTCATGTAAGAAGGAGTTATCCCGACACAGTTAAGTGGAACAATTGTTCAGACAATAAGCATTAATCTGTTAAACACTGACTGGGACGTGTAAAATAGTGACTCAACGCACTTAAGGGCGTTCGAGTAAATTGAATTAACGTACCATTTATCCAAAAATTACTTTCACTTTAAGCCTTTACCAAAGGTTAATGTAGTTAAATACCTACTAACCGTAGTAACTGTTTAACTAAGACAATAGTGACAATAGTTTCAACTATTTATTTCATAGAGGTTGTAAATAAAACAGTAGTGAATCCTTGTCGTTTTACAGTTTAAGTCATGTTGACTAGTAACGTCTCCGCAAAATACTAACTTGAGAGTAAACTATGCATGTACTAACATTACATACATAGAGCGGTAAATTCGTAAAAGTCTCAGAACGCAAGTGTTTGTGGCCCGAACAGAATGTGAGGGCCATAAATAAATGATCTGAGGCTTTACGAATTACCGCCCGTGGTTTGTCTAAAGGTTTACGTCTTGCCTTCTTGGCCAGGAAGTGAAATTTTCTCGGATCGAAAAAGCGGATGAAATCAGTATCTTAAATTGTCCTATATTTTTAGATTTGAGGTCTTTATTTATGTTTTTGTGTATGCCTAGTTATTCCTGTGTTGTGAATGTTGTGATATTCTCATTCGGTTTCCAGTTATGTATATGGCTAAAGTCACAAATTGAATCAACCATTGTCGGGCGTCATCATCGTTACCGAAATACACGAATTCGTAAGTACGAGTAACTCTAAAAAGGTACTCGAGACCATTTTACTTCATGTTCTTCATCCGCCTACATAATGTAATTTTATCAAAGCCACATAGCTGAATGTATTAGCTTCGGTAAAAACCACGTAAAAACATGTCCTTTGTGCCGTTAGAGTAATCAATTATTTTTATGGTTTATCGTTTACGGAGACGATATTAGAGATTAAAATTTGAAATTAATCAAACGTTATATCAACTACCTAACCTCAAAAATCCTCGAAATTAACCACTAAGTATCTATCATAAAAAAGTATAAGTATAGTATTTAGTAAGTATTGCTTTTTTAGCATTGCAATCTTCGAGCTTGCCCTTGCCCAGGCTGGCGAACTGGCTATCTATATTAGCATTACTCCAAGCTTTACGATGCGACTCACCATTACGACGTCTAAGCAACTGTCACGTCATTTAAACACTGAGAACTTAATATCGCAAGCTCCTACAATTTGGCCTACGAAGCATATTTACAAGATTTTGGGTAATAGGGCAAAAAATATGGGTCATATTAAGGTTTACAAATAAAACATCCGTTGTTACGACAATTTAACCCTTAATTTCACGGTGTGTAGCTAGTAGCTAGTAGATATACTTATTTTTGACCAAATTTATGTATTTATTATTTAAAATTTAATAAGACTATTAATAGCACTGAGGTTCGAACCTGGGTTGCTCTTTAATTTTGCGACGTTTTGGGTGTAATCATTACAAATAATATAAAAATAATGGTGTAGTGATCCCATGACCACCCATAGGAGAACCGCACTCATTGGCTCGGTATGGCACCAGCAGGTCAGACGCCCGTCACAGCCGGTGGCTCTCCCGTGACTGTCTTCCCACCCGTACTCTCGAGACAACGTCATAACTACCCACATAATAGGTTTTATACAGATCCACAAACACTATAAATGGCATTATATTTTTCCACAATATATCGATCATATTGCTTATTTCGCTACATTTCAAAGCACGTACGAATTAGAACCTAGCACCGCGCAATACACCATGCAGCTCAGCCGCGATTCGAGAGTCACTGTGCTTGTAAGTATAAATAAATGAGCATCGCAACATGTTGGCGACGTTTGTTTATCCGTAATAGTTGAGTTCATTGTCGTGTTACAGGCCGGTCTGGCGTGGAACCGGTGCATCCCACGCGGCCCGTAAATTATACGATTCATATCATAACTGAGCGTGCGAACCGAGCGTTTTGACCGCTCAGTTCTAAACCTCTTCGTCTCAGCACAACGGAAGATTTTTTGTATTTTTCATCAGGGCTGGTTAGTCCTCACTACCAGTAGTCGGACTTTGTGTGGGAGTATAACCCGCTAATGGGATTATCTCCGCGCCGCGCTCTGGGTGCATGGACTACGTGAATAGACTGAACCGAATCAGTCTGGCTTATGGCGGGAGGAGAGGGGAAAGAGAATCGGACTATGGCAACGGAAGGTCAAGTAGCTGTAACTATGATCAAGCTAAGATCCAACCCGGGTATTATATTCACATTCGTAAAAAATCCATACGATTTTTTTTACGAAGCCCTAATTCTGACAGAAAGACAGTACCGATCTTCCAGCAAAGGAGATTGTCGCGGAGGTAACCGCAAAAGATAACAATATTACAAAAATACGCACTTCAATAACCTCGAATACCTTGCACCGAAGGTCTACTTTTATATTCGCTAACATTATCGCGTTAACAATGAAGTAATAAGATTTAAGATTACGTTCAACATTAAAAATCACCCTTGAATATTTCCTTGAGATAAACTTAAAAACGTTAAATTGTCATGTTTTTGGATCTTAAGGCTCTTATCCGTCCAAAAATACTGATTGTTTTAGACATTCTTCTCTATGATCATTGATCAAACATGTTTCTTAAAATTAATAGGGATATTGTCGCGCGATTCTGTCAGATAAATTAACATTAAATTTGCTCTTCCTACAGCCTAAGGTTGAGACAGATCCAACAAAACACTATACTTATTCACTACATACCGGTAGGCCTGTCGACACAGTCCCAACCATTTTTTACCTAATGTAATGTTTCGCAAATGTAATGTTTGATATAACGCGTTCTTTATCTACACATACTGATTTAAATCGATTAAATCGTCTGCAATTCCATGACATATTCTCAGATGAAGTTAAAAAATGTATGAACAAAATATCTAGGCCAGCGATAACGATCAACATGCATAATATATTTAGAAAAATTACGCAAAAAAATGTTTTCCTAATCAGTTTAATTAAGCACTCGAGATATATTACAACCAAGCAAGTATATTAGTAGGATGGCCCAACTAAGATGGCGTTAGTAGTATACCATGTGTAAGTACTTTTCGATATTTTATTAATCATTAATCATCATATAGTAGGTACACTTATCCCGCTGACAGTATACATTTAAAAAAATAAATTATGTCAAATATATTGATAATTTCAGCCAACTTTTTGAAGTGAATAATACTTTTCCCTGAGCTCTAGATAGTAACATAACTATTTCACGCTTTCATGGCGTGCAATGGAAAATAAGTGGACACAAAACGAATTTCTGCGTGAATATTGTCAATTTCGAGTAGTTTTTGAAAAAAAAAAAAACACTGAAAAATTCAAATGGTAGGTTTCAAATACACACCAATAAATCGCAATAGCCCTGTTCTAACTAGTAGCATTGTTAATATGCTAGGAAACATGTTTGATCTTAGAGAAAAATGTCTAAAACAATAAGCATTTTTGAACGGACAAGGAGCCTTATTAGTAATCCACTTACTTTAAAACCATGGTGTCATGGCTTTATCCGCGGAGATGTGGTAACGTAAAGGTCAGTTGTCCACGGGCTGCAAAGGGCGTCGCCCCACTCGCTATGCCACCGCAATTATACAGCGTAACCAGCCGCTTCATACATAAGCTCTAATTATATTACAAAACCGTATTATACATGCATATGGATGGAGATGTCATTCCACTTTTCCCCCTTGAACCGTGTGAATGTTACATAAGGTTTTTGTTTAACCTGCCTGCGGTAATATTCGTAATGTGCGTAACATAAAAAGCCGACAAAGTGCGAGTTGGACTCGCGCACGAAGGGTTCCGTTCCATCACATAAAATAACTGACCGGGTTAAGTTTGGACCTGGTATGTATGGCGCCGGATACCAATGAGGTGCAAAGTTAATGTAACCAATCCCGTTTGTTGTATAGGAGCTCTTACGGTCTCACGGCAAAATAATGTAACCTCAAAACTGCTAATTGGAGAAAATTCAGTTTTCGATCTTACTATTTTTTGTTTTTTCATATTGCTACTGAACTGTAGCGAAACATTTCAACTTTATATATTGTATTTTCGATTACCTCTACCACTCTATCTATTTATGGTTTAAGAGTTCGAATCCTACGTATAACAGACAACCTGCGGAGACTTTTACCTACTAAAAAAGACCCCCGACTAAAAAAGGGGGGTGTTATAAGTTTGACATGTGTATCTGTGTATTTGTGTATCTGTGTGTCTATCTGAAGCACCATAGCCCCCAAACGGATTGACCAATTTGAGCAGTTTTTTTATTAAAAGACTTGTCCGTCGAGATGGTTATTAGCTATGTTTGGTGGAAATAGGACCAGTAGTTTCCAGGAGCTTTAATTGAAACAAGTGACGAGATCTTCGCCAATATTGAAACTGAGAATTGTTTAATTCATTTAAAATAAAGTTGCAAAGAGTTCATTGCACTAGCCATAATACGTGTATCCGTTCAAGGTATTCGCTGTCTTTAGAGGTGTCAAATGGAACGTAGGAGTCGTCTTTGTACTGTTAAATTGTCTTCGTTCGAAAAAACAGCCATTTTGATAAACGAGAATACGTAGGAAGATCGTGTTTGTTGTGAATGCCTACTTCACGCGCATAACTGGAATACTCGCTTGGAATACAAATGACAAACTTACATGAACTCACAATGTTACTTAAAGTTGAGGCGCGATTATCCGTTCACAAATGCTGATTGTTTTAGACTTTTTTTCTCTATGATCAAACATGTGTCTTAACATATTATCAATGTTACTACTTAGAACAGGGCCAATGCGATTTGTTGGTATATATTTGAAACTTACAGTTTCAATTTTTAATATAATATTTGTTTCAAAAACTACTCGAATATGACAAAATCCACGTAGAAAACTGTTTTTTTTTTATTTAATTTATTTATCATAAAAAAAACTTATGTGGTTTGTAAAACATTTATATTCCGCCAAACTGAGGACAGTTTGTTGGCGGCTTATTTTCGACTGCACGCAATTAAAGCATGAAATAGCTATGTTACTATCTAGAACTCAGGGAAAATTTTTATTCACTTCAAAAATTTGGTTAAAATTTATTAATATATTTGTCATAATATGAAAAAAAAACATTTAAAAAGGAATAAGGCTTCTTAAATGTTGCTTAAAATCAGCAAGCGTCTGTCTGTATATCATTATGATTACGTTACACCAAAAGTTGGTTATAAAAATGTATACCTACAATTATAAATTTGTAATAATATTTTCTCACCGCCTGCTTACCTCACACTACCTTTTATTGCTTGTTTGCTTATTCCTCTACCCAAAGGTTGTTTGGAAGAGATCACTCTTTAGCCATAAGACCGCTTATTGTCTACCATTTTTAGGGTTCCGTACCCAAAGGGTACAAACGGGACCCTATTACTGAGACTTCCCTGTCCGTCCGTCCGTCCGTCTGTCACCAGGCTGTATCTCAAGAACGGTGATAGCTAGACAGTTGAAATTTTCACAGATGATGTATTTCTATTGCCGCTATAACAACAAATACTAAAAATAAAATAAAATAAATATTCAAGGGGGGCTCCCATACAACAAACTTGTTATAGTATATATATATATATATATATATATATATATATAGGTACGGACCCCTTCATGCGCGAGTCGGACTCGCACTTGGCCAATTTTTTATTAAAGTAAGGTTTCAATGTAACATTTTTCTTGTTGGTGTGCAATAAGGAATTGTTGTATTGTATTGTATTTGTACAAAATACAACAGATTCAGAGCGCTAATTTGAATGTACTTAGAGATATCGCCAAATAATAAATAAGTGATGTCTCAGGTATGTCACCTATAACTGTCATTAAAACACGATGTTTGCAATTCTAGCCACGATGAATAATATGTACTGTATAAAGTGACATTACACGTTATTGCCCGTCCAATGAAGTGAGTGAAGTTGGCGCCTGATATCTATGGCGTCGCATATAAATGAGGCGCATACTTAAAGCGACCGGGTCGGCGAAATGGCGATGTACTAGGTATAGGTAAATACATCGGCACTTCGGAGATCTCTACAAGATATCAGAGGGATGTATATGGAATTAGGGCTCTAGGCCTCAATTCAACGCTTGGCGCTGATATACATCAGGAATCTAGCCGTCTGCTTTAGTGATATGCATTCGCTATTTGACCGTGAAAGTAATGAGATGGAAACTTTTCGAGGCAATTTATAATTAGTATTTAATTATACTTAGTTAAAAGTTTTTTTGTCACTATTCATGTAATTATGTTTTGTTTCCGAATAAATGTTTTTCTTTCTTTCTTTTAATATCATTTCCTTAATATTTAACTTTCAAAGGCGTAAAATATTAAATCGCCAGTCATATCCCCATAATAAAATGACAGGAGCGAGCAAAATGTTAAATGTTACCATTACCACATATCCTTTAAAATGTCAACTTATTGATGTCGTTCCGTGCATCTCGAATAACTAAAATGCATATTTGTCTAATATAATGGCCTTATAAAGCCGATATATTGCTATATTGCAACTCCTACGAATTATCGCTCTGATCCTATACAGTACCATACAGACTTCGTACGCAAGAGCATTACTGGCACAGCTATTTAAGTGCCATAATACAAAACACCAATATAACTAGAGTATAAAATCAACTTCACTGGAATTCGTCACAAACTAATTTATTCAAAGCTATGTTAGACCTCGAAAGTGGGTACTATTATGTAAGTAATACGATTTAAAGTAGCAATCCATGCCTGGAACGATATTTATGTAAATACAAGGAGTTGCCCGCAACTTCATACGCG
This sequence comes from Apotomis turbidana, assembly GCA_905147355.2. Taxonomy (NCBI): domain Eukaryota; kingdom Metazoa; phylum Arthropoda; class Insecta; order Lepidoptera; family Tortricidae; genus Apotomis; species Apotomis turbidana. The sequence continues at coordinate 51,892,459 of LR990280.1, read as the reverse complement.
TCACTTTCGTTTCTTACCGTAATCGAGTAAAAATTATCCTATGTAACTAGCTGGCAATTTTTGTTATAATAACTGCGGATTTAAAAGAAGCTACTATTGTGATATTTTTTCCCATCAGTCATTATCAAAAAACATGTACATAGTTAAAGGCTAAAAAAAAACAAAATTACGATCGCTTCTTTTGTGTTAAGAAAGTTACTCATACAAAATATATCGGTAACTATCGTTACACAAAGGAATCAATTAAGTTTTGTTTTAATTAAAGCCCTTAACTATATACATGTATTTTGAAAATGACTCATCAATCATTTACGGTTTCTTTATCACATGTTATATCGACAATTTTTAATCAAGTAACTCCAATATGTTTTATTATTCAACAAGTCAACATCCCTATTATGTAGTGAACGTGCTCTTATTACCCAGTAACTTAGCGGACAATAGTTGAAAACAAGTGAACGCCAGAGTTCCCACGGACATACGATACAAGTGTAGCACTTGTACTGTACAATTTGTACTTCACAATCCCTAACAGCTTAACGCTAGCGTGCTGTTATTGTTGTGCTGATTTAAAGGCCGAAATGCTAGTTGCTTTGGAACTTGAGTTGACTAACCGAATTTATCCTTTTGACATTAGATTACTATGAGCCAGCTATGAGCTCATAGCTGGCTCACATATACGAGCCCTTAGCCCTTAGAGCCCAATCGCACTAACTGTTAGGAAAAAGTAGTTGCAATTAGAAAGTCAGTGCACAAACTCTAGGTGGTTTTAATTTCATTGGCAAAATAATAATTAGTACGAGTGTGAACTAATACTGTAATATATTATTTATTTAGGTTCTAAGAAACAATATCAACGAAAAACAAATTTTGAGACATAAATCCCGAAGAACTTAGTTTTTTAGAAGTACCTATACAAAAAAGTCCGACAGACAGCGAACGACACCAAAAACTGATCAAATAAAACACTCAAATATTCAGGTTTCACTGGATTAAAAACACAACTAATCTGACCGTCTATTCGCGGGAAAAATGGCCACGGTAAATGATAATAACTATACACTATAAGTACAAATACTCATACATATAGAACAAGTGCAGTTGCTTTATAGCTTTATCGAACTTCAAGTATTGGAAGTACGCCGCCTGCACTTCACTAGTTTGCGACAGAACATCGACCTACAAGAGAACTGCAGCACCAGGGACTCAATTCAACGCTTCTAATTATATCCTATGCTGAGATCTCTACTCGACGATTTCGATGTTAACATTATGATTTATGTCATTTACTTTCTCAATCGAATTTAGATAAGCGTAAAATTAAAGATGACGATTCATATCGTTAAAGTGGATTTATTTTTGTGGATTTATTTGTAAATTCATATCTTTCAAATTACAACTGTGATGTGGGTCTATGATGGTTGCTTTTATCACCCGATAATAAAGTGACCAAGCATCCGTCACGTTTTGATGTAGGTAATGCGAGTGTGAGTTACTGATGCTTTGTCACTTATTTATCACGTCATAAACGCAACCATCATAGGCCCCCTGGTCATAGTCACTTTACAGAGCTGGAACAGTAAAAATCTATAAATCCCCGTGATTAAACCGAGACATTTATTAACTAGAGATGCAGCAGTGTCTCATTCAATAGGGGCTGAGACGTAGCTTCTTGTTTAATTAAGACGAGATGAGTCATTTGGACCGAGACAACTGGTCCGAGTTAAACACTATGATTGATCATACAATTTGTCGTGTCTCTAATAATCCACGACGTAACATCACTAACGATGGAGAGCAAATTACTAAAATGCCAATATTTACTCGACGCGCACTGCAATCTAATGACAACGACGTAACAAGATTCTGTAACATTTTCCTAGTGAAATAAAAAACAGTTCCCTATTATCAGTTGTGTAACGAATTTGTGACGTAGTACGCATTGTCAAGAAAATACTTTCTCTATTGATGAGTTCAGTAATAAAGTCCCAGGAAACGATCGTCTATCTATGGCATGTCTCACGTCTCACACGATTCTGCATTGGGAATCGCCTCAAGGGTGGAGCTAAACGAGCGTAATTTGAGTCGCATAATTTCGGTCGCGCCATACTCTGTGTGACGTGATCACGTGACATGATATATGGTGCGACCGAAATTACGTGACTCAAATTACGCTCATCTGGTTCACCCTTAATTACTATTTTTATTGCGGAAAACAGCACTGACGACGCTAAAGTTGATAAGATGTTGAATAAAATAAAGGTTCTACATTATTACGGCAAAGGGTAAGGAAATACGGTCAATAATCAATTAGAATGCTACACGTGAATGAACATTAATAAAAACGATTATAATTTAAGCTAGCTTTATGAGCTGTTGGCAGTCGAGCTTTATTATAGTTCTCTAGATGTTAACCATTCATAATCGTGCTTGTGAACGAACAAAGGGGAATAAAGGTCACTTCCTTTACTAGAGCGCGCCCATTCAATGCCTCGTGAAAAGAAATCAATTAATAAATAAAGTCGTGAATGCACCTTTTATAGTGCGACAGTCGTAACGTGACTCGAGGTAAGGAATCTTTAGACGACTCAGTTATCAGCCTTCAATGTGCCATCCTAATACCTATACATGGAACTTCAAAAGAAAATACCGCTGATCTATTATAATATTTTATTCTAAACAGTTGAATATTCCTCAATAGATAGATAGATAGTTATAAATATTTTTACAAACAAAAATGAAGTTCGTATTTTTTTTTTTGCCCGATTAATGATTGTAATATTAATATTCCTTTAAATGACGACGTAATAAATTATATGTAGAACTGTTGACCAATGCCATTAGCCCACGGCTCCGCCCTGATCCCCTAGGGCCGTTGTGAAAACTGCATATATTCTATCACTCCTATGGCACGGAGACAGTCTTTTATTGGGATTGTACTCCCACACAAAGCCTGACCCACTGGTAGCCAGAGCTAACCAGCCCTGATACAGTTCAAGTCATACAACAAAAAAGATATTCTATAGTATACACAATAATAGAGATACTATGAAAAGTGTGCTCCCGTTTTTGCTCTCTACATATTTCGTATTCACAGGCAGTTCATTAAAAGTAGTTGACATTTTGTAATTGCATGCGTTCACGCGATACTGATTGCGACCGTGACTTTTAGTTATTTAATCCTATTTACATACACAGGCACGCCGCCCGTCACACTTTATAAAAAAAAATCTTGCTTTCTTGTTTCAAGTATTGCTTATAAACGTCTCATAAAGGAATATTTACAAAAAGTGGTTAGTATTTCTTCACGACAGTTTCCACAAATCAGTGTAAATCAATTGACACCATCTTTTTAATAAGTGTAATTCTCTAAATTACACCCGAGTTGATCAGGTTAGACAGGTTACTTATTGTTGCTCACATAAATGTTTTTAAATTAGCTAAAACCAAATAGAATTAATCAATGTGTCCATGCCACAGATTCACAATGACTTGACGTCATGTTTCGAATTTCTTTTACAAAAGTCGTATCCAAGCGTTTGATACTTCATAAAAAGGAGCCAACTGTGGGAGCCAATTTGATAATGCCATGAGACGAAGTTATGAAGAATTTATCAGAAAAACTTACGAATACGTTAAAGTATGTCCAAAACTAAAAGCAAATCCATTTAATTCGACACAACACAAGTGGAAAACCACCTAACACTAAGGTGAATTAAATATTTAGGGAGTGAGTGTTCGATGGGTTATCGAGCAGGGTTTCTCCCATATATTGATAAGTCGAGTGTTGAAGTCGGAATCGAATTGTATTTACAAACACGGCTATTTAAATACAGATTACGATTTATTACTTAAAACTAGGAATTTCAGGTGTAACACTTTACTATTGTGGTAATCAGGCACAGTTTTCTGTATAAGTCTCTTCTCTACCACAATATCAAAATAACCCAAAGTCGATAGCGTTTTTGTTTATGGATTTTAATGTAATTCTTTAAAACGAAGTGTATAGTACTGTGGCGTGAACATTTAATTTGACTTGATCATAATCGGGACATGACGTCAGCTTGGGCCTGGTTGCGGGATGCAAACCTGTTCGCCAATGTTCGTTAAAAACGAGGTCAAGCGACGTTATAGGTACTTCGTGACACACTCTGGAGTCTTATTTGTATTTTCTTCATATTATCACACAAAGAGGTAGATAAATATGTAGTTATCGTCCTCACTGTTATACAACTTAAACATTGTATGAAAAGTTTTCTTTTGTAATATGCAGCATCGTAGGCCTAAAATATTTAAAACGTTTCTTCGAGTTCGGCAGTAGGTATCTCACAAAAGAACATCAGATTCAGCTTTGATAATAATGGTAACCAAAAAAGTTATCCCCTTCAGACAAGAAAATAATCTACTAAATCGGTCCAGCCATCTTGGAGTACCTAATCTGGCCGTCGAGCACAACTACGCTTCGGGACTCTTGTCGCGCGACATATCATTGTCCGTCACTCTCTCACACTACAACGAAGAAAGAGTGCACAACTATTCATAGAGTCATTTAGACGTATTTATACAAAAGGGAACCAATCCACGTTCATTAAACCCTTTATTTAATATTCAAGTTCAAACGTTTAATGTGGGTTGGCTCCCTTTAGCATAAATACGATACGTCTAGTTGTAAATGACAGGATTTCATAACTTCAGGTTCGATCTCACGCTTCAACGTAAAGATTCGATAATGACTTAATGAGTCATAACAGCGAGTTTGGTATACAAACCCTGTGGAATGTCTACTTGGCCAGTACAGGTGCGGCGGCGAATGGTACTTATAAGACCATTGCCATCATAACTGACACATATAAGATTGGCTCACTACGCACTGTATGTCGCGATAACAACCTAACGTTTTACGGTGCACCATGTAGTTGCACTTTTCCCTTCAGGTCGGACAATTCGCGAGAGCCAGTCACACGTGTACATATGTCGCTTAAGCACGCCCCACAACCAATAGCGTCACGTTTCACACATACAAACAATAATATACAGTGTAGGCCAATTTCACAGACGGGTTTTACGGAGAGCAAAAGAATAACCTTCTGATGCAAGTCATAGTACATCTAGCCATTGGCGTATATAGGGGGGTGGCCGGGTGGGCCGTGCCCACCCCAGTATGGTCTAGTGCCCACCCCAGGATTTTGAGTTACCGATAGAAATTCATGGTTTCATCTCATAGGCCATGGCCAGGCCCACCCCCGGGCCCACCCCAGGCCCCCCCTGAAAAATAATGTTAGATACGCCAATGCATCTAGCTACGATTTTACTAGTCGTGCCTGTGCCACGTAGTATCATGCGGTTATCTCGCACGGTATTGCAATTTTCAAGGAAAGAGACAAGCAACATACGTCGCGCGACAAAGAGTTGCGTATCGCGTGCAAGAGATGCGTCGTGATGTGTTCTGTGACATAAACTCCATTTCAATATGGAGGGGAGCGAACCTTTGTTTTTTAATTCGCGTGTTGTAGCCGCGTGCCTAACAGCTGCGTACTTGTTGACATTTTTGCGAATAACTACACGTATAAATAACAATTACGCGTTTGACATTAAGGTTCCGGTCGATTGCTGTGGATACAGTGTTCAGTAGTAGGTACCCTTACCATGAGAATACAGTGACCGCACTTGTTCTACAAATTAACCTAACCGCTCTAGGGGCGCTGTACTATTCTCCATACAAATCCTTTACGCTGTCGAGTTAACTCATAGTAAGGGTACTGTTTACATTCAGACATTACTAACGTAACGAGAAACCACGTAGGCAATTTTTAGACGAAGTAGATATGTGTATTATGTACCTACCAGGAAACTATTAAAGAGTAAAGTGCCTAATGTATCGTGCTTACATAAATAAACATCGGATAACCTCACACAAATCGACCTAGTCCCAAACTCCCAAATTAAGCACAAGGAGACTTGTGTTGCGGCTACTAGACGGATTATATAGGTAAATATGTAACTCGGTGTCGTTAATATGCAACTGTTCCTGCCCTATTGCTATATTCCAAAAATTATCAAAGTCAGGGGGGTAATTCGATCAATTTTAGTGAGATGATGGAGATCTCTCCATTTTATAGCCATCCGTCACTTTTGACGTGTCCCTACTTGACAAGTGGTGATATCCCTAGAACACCGCGACTTCGTCAATCCGGTCGCGCTTAATTTGCGTTTCCTTTGTATGTGACGGCATAAATAACAGGCGCATACTTTAACATGACCGCGTAGTGCGTGAAATTAATCAGTCACGTTTCATTCAAAACAGAAATTCATATGCATGAATAGCTTTTTTGACAATCATTATCGCCTTCGTATTTCCAAAACTGAGATGAGATATGTCACTTGAAGCTTGAAGCTCATCGCATTTTAATGACAGTTCAAAGGCGATATCACTATTATCTAATAGAGTTTTGACATTTTGCGATCTCTCAAACGGCATTCTCGAATTAGGTCCCTGGTCAAAGTCACACAACGCTAACCTAATACGGTGAATAGAGACTAAAGTACTATGTGTGACCTTACAAACGGTCCGGTAGTTTTGAATTTTTGATATGTTGTCTAGGATGGTTAGTCAGTGCTTAAAATGCAAAATGCACAATTCCCCCCCCCTCCGCGCCCGCCGCCATTTTGAAAAAACCGGCACTCTCTTCATATTTTTGCTCATATCTTCCTTTAGGAGCATTTTAGCTAGAAGAAAGCTTCGACAATTTTATAAAGAGTTAAATTTACTACATTCTCCATTTTATATTTTTTTTCTAGAACAGATAGTTACGGAGATATCCACATTTAAAAAAACGTAAAAAATCTCAATTTCCTACTGAAAAACAAACTTCTGGATTATATCTTCGTTTAGGAGCATTTTTAGCTACAACAAAGCTTGGGCAATGTTGTAGAGAATTAAATTTACTATAATTTACACTTCAAATTTTGTTTCAAGGACGGTTAGTTACGGAGATATGCACATTTAAAAAACTGGAAAAGTCGAATTTTACGAAAACTTCTCAAAATTCTTGGTTTAGAACGCTGTCATTCAGTTATGGACTAGTCTAGGACAAATTAAAACATGTAGGAAATATAATTGCTTATAAAACTCATGTCCATTTTTACATACATTTTCGAAAAACGTGACTTTATTTTTTACATACCTCCGTAATTATCTGTCCTAGAAACAAAATTTTAAATGTAAATTATAGTCAATTTAATTCTCTACAAAATTGCCCAAGCACTGTTCTAGCTAAAATGCTCCTAAACGAAGATATAATCCAGAAGTTTGTTTTTGAGTTGGAAATTGCAATTTCTTAAGTTTTTTTAAATGTGCATATCTCCGTAACTATCTGTCCTAGAAACAAAATATAAAATGAAAAATGTAGTAAATTTAACTCTCTATAACATTGTCGAAGCTTTCTTCTAGCTAAAATGCTCGTAAAGGAAGATATGAGCAAAAATATGAAGAGAGTGCCGGTTTTTTCAATATGGCGGCGGGCGCGGAGGGGGGGGGGGGGGGGGGGGGATGGTGCATTTTGCATTTTAAGCACTGACTAACCATCCTAGACAACATATCAAAAATTTAAAACTACCGGACCGTTTGTAAGGTTAAAATCTTTTATTCACTGAATTAACCCACGACTTCGGCGATAAGCGGCAGCGGCGACCGGCGGCCATAAGTGGGAGCAAAAGGTCCGAGCGCGGTATCTCCCTCACTCCTATGGCGGGCCCTAATGAATGTGCATTACTGGCAGCAGTGCTTGCTCCGAGTCAATCCCATACATGCCTGTATGCTGCTTAAAACAGTTCAATTTGCATATTTTCTATTTCGAGTTTTAAAGAAGCTTGACCAACTTAGTGCTATATGATATGAAATATCATAATATTATGTGTTGACCAACTTAGTGCTATATGATATGAAATATCATATTATGTGTTGACAGTTGACAGACGTTCATGTGAGCTGAGCCGTACTCATTACCACTTTTACGTAACAATAATTTGACTAATCACAAATTAATACTGTAGGGCCCATAAAATTATTTAAGTAAATGATGCTGCATATTAATGATAAAAATAAAGATCAACTCAATAACATGAGGTCACGATTGCATTAATCATTTGAGAGGTGTAGCGAAACTTATGGCACACATTCTATTTTACAAAATGTATATTTACCTATAGCATAGACAACTTTATCGTGAAAAACTTTTGTATACGCGCATCTAGCTTATTACCTATATGAATATTATTATTATTATTATAGATTAGGAGGTACCCGCAACTTCATCCGCGTGTTTCCGATTCGACAAAGGAAATTATGGAAACAGATGGCGCCAGGTGGCACGGCGCCGTGCGCCCGTACAAAACAAATGACGATCCTGCATCACGCTATTAAGATTCTTCCTGAAATCATGACCCCTCGCCATAGAAAATTTGATTTTCAATACGGACCTAGAATTTTCTAATATTATAGATACTTATACAATTTTAACTTTAAACTCTTATGTTTTCTTTTAACCACAGAGTCGAATTAAAAATAAAGCTTCATGCAAATCAGTAATATTGCCTCGACATAGCACAAGCTAAAGGCAAGCAATCGAGTTATTATCCTAAAGGTTAATTGACACTAAAAGGTCCAACGTACCTGACACGTGCAACCTCAATCAAAATATCAACTTACAAACTTAACCTACAAAGAATCTTACAAAAGTGTCCACGTATTTTGCCATCAGACGACATTACTCTCACGAATTCATATCTTATTTGCATTCATTTGGAAAAACCTTGAGGTTAAGATAGTGATAGAACTCAGATTTCGAACACCTAATCTCTTAATACATCTTTTTAGGATACTTAGTATAATTCCTCTTTTTCAGTTTTTAAAATTTAAAAAAAAAGCAGTCCATGTTAGAGTGCGTGAGGGGTCAGAATGCGATTCGCGTTTTATACCTATCTCGCTCGCTCTTATGCGATCCAGATAGGAACCTCTCAGTTTTCACCCAAACCCGAATCGCAATCTGAGAGGTCACGGGCTGTACATGACTTTTAAAAAATTGGACAAGGGCGTGTTGGTACCTTAATTATTATTCTTTTCGTTATAGTGACCATAGTAATACATGCAAAGATCTGGCTATTTTCCTAGTAGTTGACAAGTGTCAACCATCGACTAGTTTTTTTTATTAAGTTTGGAAGGCAAAGATCGCTTCTGCCACTATTATTGAGAACTGTCAAGAATATTATGATATTTTAATAATGGACGTAAGGTTCTACGTAAGGTATCTTTTGGTCGCCTAATGGTTAAACAATGAATTATTATTGGAAACTTTAAAATATTAACTAAAGGAAAAACTTTGTTTCCGTAATTTTGGCCCGGGGTGTAATTTCATGGTCATCGAAAGATTGTACCAAGCGTATTGCTACGATGTGGGTCACTCGAACCGTGTAATATTAAAGCCAATGATTCGACATGTACCGGCGAAGCAACGGTGATAAATAATTGAAATCGATTAACTACTGCATCTAGTTATATATAATTATTAAAATTACGATAAGCTAGTCATTAGTTGAATTTTACGATATTGGTGCAAATGAACTTGGGTAACTCCAACGTTTCATTAGACTGAATGTCTAATGATAAAAAGCACGTATCTTTTAAAAAGACGCACAATGTTGTCGGCGTTCTTTTAAATAACTATTTGGTAGAAAATATACGTGTAATCTCTAAAACCTTTTGCAATTGTATGTGTGGCATATTTCATACAGAATAAATAAATATGATAAATTATTAGCCATTAATGTATGTCTACTTCCATCCGACTCGACCGATCGTTGCCGAGAACTTTGGGTTTCTTCTTCTGGCTGGGAAGGATTTTGCCCAGCAGTGGACATCTTTCGGCTGATTTTTTATTTTTATTTATTTATTCAAATTAGTTGCACAGCATTACAGTAATTAAACTAAGGCACCGTGAACTACAAAATCATACATAAAATAAACTTAAATCTCATTATCTGATATGATGATGATCATGACTATATTTAACATTAAAATACTGCTTGTCTCGCTCGCCTACTCATCTCATTTCATTTATATTAATCCGCTACCCAAAGGTTGTCTGGAAGAGATCGCTTTTTAGCGATAAGATCGCCTATTGTTTGCCTCTACTGTAATGTTAAGTGTCATTTGTATTTGTACTTCTTTCTTCTTGAGGTGTGCAATAAAGAGTATTCTTCTTCTTCTTCTTGTCAGATACACAGGCCCGTGGCATGGCCAAAACTACGCTCAAATAAGATTCTATACTGTCAAGTTACTTAGACTTACAATAACACAAAATGCTGTTTCTTGTACTCTTGATAAGTGTAATTTAAAAATGTAATCAAGTTTATTATAGATAGCGAAAGAGTTTAAATAGTATGTTCGAAACACGACCTGAGATCTTGAGGGTTACTCCAAAGTCCGTAATTCGAAGTTCCTAATCCATCCCTCTCAATCTCCTGTCAAACAATATTTGAACGAGTAGAACGGAACGATACGAATTTTGAGCAACGGAGTACTTCTGGCTGCGATCACAAACCAACTCAAGTAAACTCGGCCACGCCCAGCATTTAATATTATAGATACACGTTTGTGACATAAAAACCTAATCAACTTGCTTCTCTAATATGTATAAGTACGCACCTTACAAAATATTCCGTAGCCTTTTAACTATAGCTATCGTTATTTAAAGCTTATTTGAAAAGTCTAGCTTCTTCAGAACATTTTAGTAAAGATGCTTTATTGAAATGAGTCCTTTTAAACTTAGTAACTGACAAAATATTGAGCTAAAATTTTAGTGAAATACTCAGGGAAGTTCGCTGGTTTCATTCCCCCAAAGCATCCCTCTCTTGCATTTAATTCGCGAGGGAAATGAAACATATGCCACGGCGGTATTCTAGTTTTACTTTTACCCAGAACAAATAATATGCCCCGTTTGGCTGACAAGGACGGCTTCCCGTCCTTTTATAACTTTTCCTGAACTGAACTCGTTCTTGGGACTTTTTAATCACTTACTCGAAGGTACTAGAACTTTAAATTTCTTAAGGGGCTCCCTGCAGAAATCAGCCAATTTGATGATTTTTATATCGTATCTAGTTTGTGGATTATAGAGTTATAATGTCCTATTTAATATATATTGTAGTATGGTCTATGCTTAACACTTTGTATAGACCCGAATTTTGATTTAACGACTGTGTATTTTATAAAAAAATATTCGGTGAAGGACCAAAAATACACTAATCTCGTTTCTACTTTTATCCCCGGTGTATATGTAGAAAATATCTTATATTTTATTGTTCTAAACCATATTCCACAAAATTTGTTCTGAAGCTTTTTCTATTTTTCTCAATACTTTTCGAGAAAAACGCAAAAAACCGTTTCCACAACTTTTTCCCCGAAAAAATCGTAAACTTTGACGGCCTGTATCTCAAAGTCAGTGACATGTGAAAGGTACTTGATACGGTATTTTGTTGTGGAAAAACTATGTTATTATGATTAGCTATTTATAATATGGGAAAATCTATCGCAACAGATCGAAGGTCATTGAGAGCGGGTAGCCCCTTAAGACGTTTTGATGGCTTCCTACTTGCCGGCGTCTAGTTAACAAATAAAGTCTTGTTTTTCGAGCTTTGTGATCTCATAATAAATAAAGAATTGTATTGGTATCCATTTTCCTATATACATATATAAAAAATATATCGTAAATAAACATGTCATTACATTATGTAAATATGTTAAATCGTGTATACCTACTCAAAATGAGTCTTGGAACTTCTTAATAATTTACTCGAAGGCACTACAACTTAAAAGTTGCTTTGAATTATAAATTACTAGCTGCGACGCGCGGTGTTACCCGCTCATCCCACGGGAACACTACACTTTTCGGGATAAAAAGTAGCCTTCATACCAAAATTTATCAAAATTGGACCAGCCGTTTGAGCGTGAAGAAGTAACAAACAAACACATAAACGAACTTTCGCCTTTATAAGATTAGTGTGATAAGTAAGTTTACTTTTGTACCTAAGCAACATGCTCAGTTATGAGCGAAAATCAAATACCCTAACACACTTCTCAGTAAAAGCGGTGGGGTTGGGTTGTAATAAGTTAAAAGAGTCCACACAACTAGGCCCTCGACTAGTCTGTAACTCGACACTTGGGTGTCAAGAGAAATGGCGCTGTGGGCACGCGACCGACTCTGACCACTCGGACAACGTGGACAACTAACGGCAGACCCCGTTTACACACATCTCGTGTACCCACGTTAGAGAAATACAATAGGTACTGATATTAATTTATAAACGGGAAAACGTGTGTAAACGGAGCAAATCCTCTTGATATGAAGGCGCTCATTCGAGTGTAGGGGATACCGCCAAATAAGCGATGTCTCAGGTAAATCGCCTTCAAATGTTTGCAATTCGAGCATAAAGTGACTTCTCGTAACTCACTGGTCAAGCTAAACTTGCACCTGATTATGATGTCGCATATCAGGCGCAAACTTAACGCGACCAGGTTGCCAAAGTGGCGATACACAAACTATATCGCCACTTTGGAGATCTCTCCGAGATATCAGTGAGATATGTATGGAATTACTCCGGCCCATTGACATTTTGTGCGAGAGACTTCGATTTAAATTTAACTATTATTAATCAAATTCATCATCATCAAGAATACCAAGATAAGAAACAAATCTTTTCCAATCAGAATTTGGTTTCAAGGTTTTCTTAGACCACACATTTACCACTAAGTATGTAAAGCGATAACCTTGATATGAATAAAAATAAGCTACCACTACCACTCTAATGTCCGTAACAAAATTTAGCCATCCTCGATCAGCCAGACGCTCACAACTGGTATTTCAATATATGACATTAATGCATAATGTATGTAGTTTTACGACACGCATTTCAACATGCGTGTCGAAGGTTAGTCCATTAAATCAGAATGAAAAATCGTCTAAATTAGTCTCAATCATGTATCACATTTCACAACTCCCCGTCACGTTCGTGGACAACGAACAATAGCCCGTGAAAAAAACACTCGATAAACAGATTCGTCGAATGAAATAAACATGATAACCGGTGGAATCGACTTATCGAATCCTTCGCGGTGGCAAAACGTAGCCAGAAACCAGGTTATTGACTCGTATTGTCTTTGTGGTGTGACAACTGCTTCCAGCCGAGTAAACAAAAATGCAAACGGCCTCCACTCGGTCGACTTAATAAATCTGTAGAAGAATGGCAATGTGAGACCACTACGCCTCGATCAGGAACAACGAACAATTATATTCCATTCTCTATCAATAATCAAACGCAAACAAACCTTGTAAGTCTTTAGGTCAAAACGCAATGTTCCTGTCATTAATCGAGTCCACGTTAAACTAGAATGCGGTTAAACCGAAAAAACAAACGGCGGATATATCAAAATTAGTGGTTCGACTGATTGTAAGGTAGTTAGTTACAGTTACAGACTTAGTTGGTGGAATTCGACACTCTAATTTGAAACAATGTTATTGAGGAAATTATTTCAAAACTATATTTTTAACCGACTTCAAAAAAAGGAGGCGGGTTCTTGAGTCGACTATTTTTTTTTTTTTCTAAGTTTGTTACCTAAGTATTTTCTACTGAGAGAACCGATTTTGATGTTTTTTTTTTATTCGACAGCTGGTGCTTCTCTTGTGGTCCCATTTAAATTTCGTCCGGTTCTGACAAAGATACCCATGAGAATATCATACAAGTGTTATTGTAGGTATGTTCCATTTCGCTCATTGAAGTCGGGGTTTATTTTTGTGAAAAAGTGATTAAACGTTTACAAATTGAACACAGAATCAATAATTAAATTATTTACATATGTTATTTATAAAAAAAATGTATTTTTTATTAAATCTAATATCGACACCATTCTTAATCCTACTAATAGATTTCCCTATCTCTTATAGTGTTGTGACTTGTGAACTTGTGACTTCTCCCTACTGGCCCATTTGGATTGATCACCCGTACCCTTACCATGTTAACAGAGACCGTTCTCGCTAGCGACTGCGTAAACTATTGTATGGATAATTGTAGTAGCACGGTCACGTTGACTCATGGTAGAGGTACCGGTATATTAACATTTGACCTTCCTCTCATGCTTCAAACAAAGTGCTAAATGCATAAGCAATCTTCCTGCCCGCCGCTGCCCACAGGAAGGACGCGCTTATTACAAAGTATAATACACCAGTGTGTCACTGGACAAGGGTATCCAACGTCATTCCAACTATTCAGAAAGCCAACTATTAGGAAATTAGGTGGTATTATACCATTGGAACTTACTTACAGCAAATACTATACAGCAAAACGACGACGCGGTTGGCGCAGTTTGTAGTGCACTTGCCTACTGAGCCGACGGGCCTGGGTTCGAGGAAGTCAACTGACGTTCTTTTAAGAAAATTATGAAATTTTTGCGATAACTCAAAAACGGCTCGACCGATTTTGTTCAATATAGTTTTCATTGAAAGTTCTTATAAGGCCTCAGGTTCCTGAATTTTTCCATAATGTTTTGACCCGTGGTTGATAAGTTAGAGGGGGGGACGCATTTTTTTTTTTTTTTCTGAGCGAATATTTACAAAACTGCTGACTTTATCAAGAAATCATGCTTGAAGACCCCTATTATTTTCAAAAGACCTATTCAATGACACCACACACACTAGTGTTGAAACGAAAACAAAAGGTGCACCGGAAGTACCCGAAAAAAAAATGTTTGTAGTTTTTATTATACCGTTTTGTCGGCATGATACATACCCATACTCATAGCAATTTCAGCTTTCTAGTACTAATGATCACGGAGCTAAGCCGCGGACGGACAGAAGGACAGACGGACATGGCGAAACTATAAGGGTTCCTAGTTGACTACGGAACCCTAAAAAAGAAGTAGGTATTTTTTATATTTGTCAAAACGACCCATTGCTATATTCGGTTCTGTTCCAGATATTGCTCAAAATATATTTACAAAATGGCACAGAAATACACATCCTAAGTCCGCGTCTGTTTCGTCGTCATGTGTTTACACAATTTAATACAAAGATTCTCGTCTCCCTGAACGCCGAGTTTTCTTACTTCAACAAACCACTTTCCGAGCTACCTCGTGACACAGGTTATTTTCTAGAAGCTTTGATTGGAACAGCCTAGCTAGTTAGACAGGAGTGACAGCATTCCGAGTAACATCGCGCGGCGTAAGATGGTGTTTTATTAACAACTGCTGGAAATACGGAAAACAGTCGATGAAACTAATACTTAATTTAAAACTAGTTTGACTTTTACATTTATCAAATAAACTTTATATATATAACGCCAGGGTCATCGCTGGATTACAAATATTTAGAACTCTTATTTGGTGCAAAATTCTAAAATAATCCTCACGAATACCTACTCGTTCGCTTATGATTGCCGATCGATCTCCATACAGGGTGGAACAGATCGAGGGACTTTTAAGCAAACAGGGCATTGTTCAGACTGGGTACTTAATTTTCGCCGTAAATAAAACCTTTGAATTAGTAGGGTGGTTACTGATATTAAACTATTTTATTTTAATGACTTTTTTTACTTTTAAATCCAGCTTTACAAATGTAATAGGTCGATTGTAGATCACTCAGATGACACTATCCTATCAGCCCAGTCTTTATAAATGTTCCATCCTGTATACTTATTTAGTTTAAATAGGAATGGTGACAGATCCACTCCCTACTCGGTTACTGTAGGTACGGGTACGGGACGGGGTACACTACAGAGGAATCCTGTCCTAACAGCAATATTCACATTGTTATGTAAGTATTAGTATTACATATATCTAATATTTCTTGTTTTGATCGACCAACACGTTTCCGGTCAACAGACTAAACATGCACCACTTAACAATGTCAGTTAAAACGAACAAAGAATAAATATGTACATAACTACAATGAATATACAGGCGCGCTGAGAACCAAACAAAACGTCGTAAAACGTTACACAGGAACCTGGCTTAGCTTTGAAACTTTCGAAGCAACTGCGTAATATACGAATAAATCACAATTACTAAGTAAGCGCCTTGTAACGCTTAAGATGACGATGATTAATAATACGATCATATCAGTGACATTACGGCCATATCCACGTTTCCAAAGTAACTCGTAGGAGCAAATTCCAACGGCTTATACCATAATTTAAGTTGGTAATTTCATTACACCTGCCAGTCCTAGTTACATCAGCTTTTTTCTAGGCAACTAGAGTATTTGACGCCACTGCTAAATTTTATGATAGTAATGAAACTACGATGCGGTACCTGTGGCTGTCACACGTTGACAGGAAGCTGTCAGGCTTGACTGCTAATCCCGACTTGCGCAAATGGCCGTTAAAAAGAGCCGCAATTGTAATCAAGTAACGGGCATCTGAACAGACATACGAGAACGTCCATCTACATACGTACGAGTGATATATATCGTTTATCTGCTCCCGTACAAGAATTTGCATACGTTCCAACAATCGCAGTTTATCTCTACTGGTAATTAGAAACTTGTGAGTGTAACGGTATGCTATTTGTGGAGCAACTGGTGTAACATTACTTTGGAAGAAACTATAGAAAAGCAATAAAAGTCACCCAAACCAATTTAAGGGTAGTAGGTGTGTATTATAATCTATGGCATATAATCAAATGGATTTCGCGGTATTGATAATATGACATGTACTTATGCTCGCTCTGAGCATGATTTGTAACAAGTATGCCACTTGTGGTTTGCTCGGACATTCCGATAACCGCCTTGCGGGTGTGACAATGCCTGCTTGTGATTGATGCGATAGTAATTTCCTGTACACCGTTGTTCGTATCGAATACGAGTCCGATTGGAGCAGACCACACGGCTCGGTCGAGTGTACTGCGCCGAGCGGTTCTCCGTTCTCCTAATCACTGTAATTTCATCATCAACGTTATCACAACGTCTGTTCCGGGATGCCTGCGCTTAAACACAAATAAATTAGTCTAGACGTCACTTACCGTTGCTGGTATCCGGAAGCGCGTACAGTACTCCACAGAGGGCCGACGGTATCGGTGCGCTTTTAAGTGCCGGCGGGTCATTTTCGTAATCGATGCAGTCGTTCGCCGCCGGCTCGAACAGAGCTAGATCAAGTCCGTCCATATCGCTACGCACTGACACTCGATCTTCCTCCACCATGCGGTCACGAAAGTTCTCAGGCGATTCGACATCTTTAGGGCTGCGGCTGCAAACCTCGTCACTGAGCGGATCACAACAACACGTATCCGAGAACGGCTCGAAATCTCGACAGTCAAATTCACATCTCTCGAAACTGTCGCAAGTGCAGGACGACAGTGCATCCGAATCAGTTCCTTCAACGACAAACAAGTCACTGCCGTCCGTCTCTTCTTTTTTCTCAGCCGCCCTAGCGGACACGTAGAACACGCTCGAAGTGTATGGCACCTTTTGCACTTGCAGCGTCACTTTGCCATCCGTTAAAATTTCGCCACTATATGTCTCATCTACATCCTTGTCTATGTCTTCTATCTGCGGTCGGCAGTCTTCATAGTGGGCGAAGCTCGAAGTGTCAGTGAGATTTGAGGAGCGATCTACCGAGTAGGCGTCCGCGTACGGGTCGATCGAGTCGCCCTGCCGGATTTGCAAGCGGTGGGGTGCCTGATGCGAGCGGGCTCCGAGGAATATGGTGGTGTAGGGGCAGGTATGGGCGGGTCGGCTCCGGTCAGCCCGACGCGGGTAGCTCGCCGCGAGGGGATCTCTCGGCGGTGCTTCCTTCGCGTCTATGTACGCTTCGCTCGCCGACAGCACGTTGTAACGCCAATCCGGCATCGTTAATCACCATCACTACTCCACAATACTAACAGCTGACCAGTTCGCGGTTACATTATCTATTAATTATGGATCCGTATGTGCAAAAGTTTCATTGTTTACACTGAAAAACGGAATAAGTTAAGTACGGTCGACGCCCGCAACTGTGCAAACAAGCGTTACTTGAGTGATGCAAGCAATGTGGGTCACTAGATGTGTCGAATGCAATGAGTACACGCCTACTTTAATTTGCATGTACACTTACAGATATAGTAAATGTCGGTGACGAATTATTTTATAACAACTCATAAGTATACGCTTATAATATGTAACGTACCGTAATGGCCTGATAGCAATAAACGAGTTTACGATGTAGTTCAATCACCAATAGATTGTGCTGATATATATTTAAGTACGTTGAACGTACCGTTTTGCTAATTAAAAAGAGGAACTCGTCATCCTAATAAATAAAAATAACTAAACATAACAACACACGATATACCTTTTTAAAACTTATAAAACAACTGCTGTGAATGTCATGATATGATTTTGTTTACAACTGATCAAACACTGGCTGAAAATCATCGATCAACATGAAATAATTCATTTTGATTACTTAATATTACAGAAACGTACGTAGGTACGTACGTCTGTGTATAAAAACCAAACTACTTTTTTTATTTGTTGATTGGTTGTCATTAGATATACCTATTATGAGTATTTAGGGTTAGGCTGCCTATCTACAGAAGCGGAGCGGAGCGGAGATATTTTGGGCTTTTTTTGGGTTTTTTTTGGGCTTCACAAAAACGCAGCCTGATTCATTCATTTTCGAAACAAAATAAATAAAAGACAGATAATTTTCTCATAATGGTAAGAGACCAAATAGTAAGCATATTTGTTAAATAAGAAGTATCGAAAGAGAACTTATATGATGGGCCGCTGACCGGCTTAAGTGAATAGCAAGCTGAAAAAGATTCAACATTCCTACGAAGCGCTAAAACGCTCCATACAAATGACCACCTAATCGTGACGTCATTATGATATATATATATATAGAGACTAGTAATTTCCATTTTCACCGTGAAAAAGTGCGTTTAGTTCATGGTTGTCATACAATTATTGTTGTGTTAAATTATGAGGATTTTGAAAACAATTTCAAAATTTCTTCAGATTATTTTTTTTTTTTTTTTTAATTTGCCTAAATTTGTGACTTCAAGTCACATATTTACTTAATTTTTTTGTTACATGACATATTGAGCATATTTTATTCATATAACTACAGTCTGCTGTAGATTTTAACCTCAGTCGTAATCCCTATTGGAAAGAGGCCAGAATCGAATTAAATGCAAGAATTGTGGAATACACCACACACTGTCTTGTAATTAGTACCTACCTAATAAATAGGAACTTTTTAAGGGTCTGAAACTGCTGTTAGTTTGATTTAAGTTTTCGAATATCTGCGAACTTCCATTAAACTTTTATTTAACTACTAGAAGTTGCACATGAACTTCGTCCGTGAAAGAAAAAGTCATAACCCTCTTTTTTACTTCTTCGTAGTCGGGTAAGGAGCATCATATAAGCATGATGGATGCGCACGCACATCAGCTACCCGTGTACCAAAAAATGTTTGAAATCGGTCCAGCCTAAGAGGACTAAGATTAATTTTTTACAATAGTAAAGTACAGTTTTTTTCGATTGCGCTTGCTATAAAGATTACAAACTGTAACATTAAAATTTTTCCTCAGCCTGGTTTTTCCAAAATCATTTTTTATTGAAATTTTCGTCATGACTGTTTGCTTTTTTTGGCTGAAGGGTCTGTGCCTTCAAACCCGAATTAAAAAAGAAAGTGTTGTTGGTCGGCACTTGTCAATATCAAAGAGTTTGCTTCGAAATGGTTGAAAATTTTATTTTTTTTACGTTTCGAACCCCCGTATCTCCGCCATTTTAGTTCACTATCGATAGTTAACGAACCTACCTACTCACAAAATTTCATGACGTTCGGTGGAGAAATGCGACTTTTAGGCGACAGCCTAACATCCGAACATACGACAGAATGTTGGGCCAAACAGATTCGGAGACGCTTCACTGAAAAAAATAAATACCTTAACTAGTAGTTTACCTACTTGAAAAATATCCAAATCGTGCTTAGTAGAAACCAAAATTATGCTAATTCTCCATAACTTATTTTGGTTACTAGTTAGACCTCAGTTTGTCAGCCCTCCGATTTATGTAACTAGCAGCTAACATTGGGGTATTGTTAAGAAATCTTTTTTTTTTTCAGTTATCGCTCGATCAATAAATAAAAGAAACCACAAGAGACTAGTTCTTATTCAAAAACTATGGTATGTCTATGGTAATAAAGGCAGCGGAGAGACAGGTTGCGGATGGTAACGGGTCCCCCGGTGTATTACGGTATCGAAAGTTGAGCCGGCCCGCTATGTCCGGATTATTTGACTTTTCGTCATATGTATGCATAACTAACGCTATGTCGAGATTGAATTTCATTAACAGTTTCGAATAGCAGGTGTGGTTGTAGCGGATTTGGGCTATTACAGGCTAAGTAAGACCTGTGTCACTGCGACCATGAGTATTCTTTTGTAGTTTATAAAGGGTTTATTTAGGTTTAGTGTGCAGATCTGGAGTGCTATGTCTCAACGACTGCACTGTTATAAAAAAAACTGACACTAAATTCAACATTCCAATGACTTGTATCTACTTTAGTGATGTATAAATATTTGAGTTTTCGTCATATACATAGTCACACATAGTTAACGCTATATCGAGCTTGAATTACATTAACAGTTTCGAATAGCAAGTGTGGTTATAGTGTGCCAATTTAGGCTATTCCAGGCTAAGGTGACCCCCTCGTGCCACTGCGACCTACATTCTACTATAACTACTATACAAGACAAAACCTACTCTTTATTACACACCTCTAAACCTCTAATATAGGGGAGAGTAACCAATATTGAACCGGCGCTTAAATTGGACCACTTCTGTATTTCTACCAAATAAAACAATTTATTTACACTGGCAACAAAAAATGAAGCGACGACAGCGCCATAATCAGTCCACCAATTTGCATCGACACTGTTCAGTGGTTGCGTCTGTTATCGAAAAAAAACTTTTTTTGGCTGTTTTAATGTAAATTTTGCCTGTGTTACCTAGGGACCTTGTTCGTCGTAATGGTAAATCAGAATTTTGGAAGACATTTAATAAAAAAGCTTGTTTTATATTGTTTTAAGTGTCGGTTAACGAACACGAATCTTTTGAGGTTATGATTTTATTTTTGTCGTTGAATTCAAATTCTAACATGGCCCCTATATTGGACCTCTCCATGGTTCCTAAATTGTACTACATGAACTGGCTACATGAGACCTGCACCACCAATCCCGATATTTGTGATGATTGTTTGACTTAATATTTAATTATTCTATTCAGTATATTGTTGATTATATGTAGCGTTGTTGATTTTTTGAGTTTATATAACTTTACTAATTGTTAGAATGCTTAAAATATTATTATTGTGTTGATTTAGTAAGACTGCAAAGAGTTCCCAGAAATAATATCGTTCCTATTTGAAAGACTGGTTAAGTTAAATAATGAAAATAAATAATATTGATGTAAAATGGTGTTTTTGAATTTAATTTCATATTTTTATTTGTTATGGTACAATTAAGGGGTCTAGTGGTTCAATATAAGATACCAGTTTCGTTAATTGGACCGAATGACAACCTTTACTAATTTTTTTTGACTAGTTGCGATTATCCTATAATATTAACAGACTGGTATTATCTAGATACTAAATAAAGCTACATTATGAGTAATGTTTCATAAGTATATCTCTAAAGAATTTGGTTAAATGTGACTTAATGTCAAAAGTGGTTCAATATAGGTTACTCTCCCCTACAGGGAAACAACACATAAGAGATACAATAAATAATAATTTGAGGTAAACAACAGGCGGTCTTACCGCTAAATAGCGATATCTTCTAGACATCCTTTAGGTAGTGGAATAGTTAAAACAAACGTTTAAAATGAGTAGATGGTGCAAAACTGTTCTATCAACAAATAAAATGGTTGTTTTATCTTTAATCCACTAAAATGAAGCCCTACCACCCGTATAATTGATAAAATTAAAAAATATGTGCCGCGAATTGTGCGAATATTATTACAGATAGAAACGTTAAATGTATTAATAAATATAAAAGACACTCTCGTTCAAGAATAAATAAATTATCTGGACATAATGCGCCTATCAAGCCAATTTATATCGTTTAAAATAATTTGATCGTCATTTGTTAGGGAGTTTGTCGTATATGGGCGATCTCGACAGTCGATTCCATTTGCGGACGCTAAGGAACCGAAAGGTCCTAAGTAACGTACTAATTGATGATCATAGTAACTCATTTCCTGGCGCACGATTACACACAAGTTTGAGAGCTAAAATAACGGGTACCGTCAGCATCAAAAGTAACTGTCAACTTTACTACTGTACTGCCTTATGTCAAATTATAGCCCAACAAGCGTCGTTGGTCTGGCCCAGGGATAGTGGCGCTACAAACAGCTTTCATATAGCAATAATGTGCATACGTGTAATTTGAATTATTAAACGTCTGCGATTTGTCATGAACCAAATTCAAAATATTGTTCACTGGAATTCTGGTCAATCCTTCGTTCTTCTTGCGAAATACATACTGAATCCTATTGAAAACAAACTTCACTTTCATCGCTGTGAATAGTTTTGGCTTTATTATGCAAAAAATTGTTCTTGAAATTTGCGGAATATTTAGTTCTGTTTCCTCTTTTCATCAGTGACATTCACTGACTTTCAACGCCAGATGCTATAAAAATGTCGATGCCAGTAAAATAAATTAGTACCACTAAATATCCGCACTATGGCGTGAGTTGAAAAACACGTACCCTGTTAGGTTACGCAATTATAACTGTCAGCTACTTTGATGTTGACGGTACACCATTAATGAAATATCTACACAAATTAAGAACTGAACCAAGAATATGAATAATATTCGGTCAAAATACAATAATCTACGCATATAACTATTAGACAGTTAGCTGTTAGTTAGAAAACGGCTAATCGATTTCGCTTTTTGCTTATGATATTGTACCTATTGGCAACAAACTGCAGGCTCAAATAGATCTTATGACTGGCTTTCGATCTGTTTGAAATCTAAATGTAGCAGAACCTATAAGCACAACATAAGAGTAAAATACAAATAAAATTCTAGTTGTGTTCAATACGTTCGTGCTTCGAACATAATGAACGCGAGATCAGAGTAATTTCCAATTAAAAACGAACGCTTATCTGGATGTGTGTAAATTCTCGGTGTTTTAGTATAGCGTATACGAAAATAAAAGTTCAACGCCTCAGAATCGTGCTTAGAGAACGCAATTATTTTGTGAGTACCTACGAAATTGTTACTCGGCTTTATAATAACGGAGGCCCATGACCGCTGCAATACAAAGAAAAGTGTTTGTTTTAATTTTATTTTTCAATTAATTTGACATTTTATTGTGGTCATATGATTTCTTAATGTTGAGTTTGAGTACGCTAGCATACGAGGGATAATTTTCCGCTTAATCATATAGGTACAATCCTTCCCTACTAATATCATGAATGCGAAAGTAATTCTGTCTGGATGTTACTTCTTTACGCTTAAACTGCTGAAGTGATTTAGATGAAATTTGAAGCATGGAGAAAGACATGGGATATTTTTTTAATATTGGATAAGGGTGTGGAAGTCTGTATAGGGAAGTACTAATTCTACCCCAGACAGTTGCACGACTGCAACATACCGTTAAATCGAGCTAGCATAGGCCTTAATATTCCTAATTTATTATTTTTATATGACAAATACATAATTTTCGGCGTGAATTTTGTAAATTTCGAGTAGTTTTTGAAACAAAAATGATCAATGAAAAATTCAAACTGTAATAGGGTTCAAATATATACTAATAAACCCCAATAGCCCTGTTCTAATAATATGTTAAGAAATATGTTGATCATAGCGATTTTTTTTTAAAACAATCAGTATTTTATAAAGAATATGGCCTCTTAAGTAGACCCTAATAAATGTAAAAATATTTAATTAAAACAAATTTAAAAATCGCGCCGTTAAGGGTAAAAGCATACGACCCCCGACTCGCTTACGACCAATTTCATACCTAAATCTTAGATGTTTAATTTTCTATCATGAATTCGTTAGATAGATGTTGTACAAAATGATATTACTTACACCGAAATGTAAACCCACTATTAATTCAAACATGTTTGTAGATAGGTACAGGCCGTGATCTCTCGGAATGGGCTGAATGGGATTCGGGTTTGGATGAAAACTGAGATGTACTCGTACTTATCTGGATTGCGTAAAAGCGCGAGAGACAGATATACAACTCGAATCTCATTCTGTCGGCTCACGCACTGTATATCGTTTGCGAGTTAACGGCCGGTGACCACGTGCCACAAATTCATCTGTTTGACAAAAACGCCACGGTCAATGAACGAAAATAACTAAGCATTTTACTTTTATAGGCTCGCATTGATGGGAACAGTTGGGGGTGTCATTAGGGAAATCACAGCTCGACAACGGCCGATACTCAATTAGTTCCATTTCAATCTAGGTTTCGAATGATTTGGCTATTCGATTTTACAGCTGTAGGGAATCATGTTACACTGGCAGTGATAGGAAATTAGATACGTTAAGTAATACTGGACAATCTCATGTTTTGGGCTCTATCTAGTGTAAGTTTACTTTTAACGCAAAAACCGCCCCTAACGTGTTTGTGACAATGCTATATAAACGGGAAACGCAAACACGATCGAGAAGTTAGTTGCGATGAAATCTTACACACGAGGCTATACAATATGTAGCTTCTAATTCCCGTTTTCAATTTCAAAATTAACACGTTAAGCTCTTGGAAGCTGAAGTGGCAACTATAGGACATTATAAAGACAGATTTTAAGAATATAATCTCAAAACCACATGTACGTATGTATATGATATGATTAATAAGATCGTTGCACTTATGATCTCAAAATGCATTCATAAAGCTAAATATAATACCCGACTATGAAGCCATAAGTGTATTTCCACTCCATTATTAAAGAGATGCACTCACGGTAAAGCTTGTAAAGGAATTACGAGCCCGTGTGTATTATACTCAAATGAAATATGATTTTATAACTTCAACTCAAGTTACAAATCTGAAACGATTTCTGCTTCATAGAAATAGAACTGACCCTTATACCGAATACTAGTCACTACGTTATACGTAAATATACGATCTTAGGTTTCATTCATTTGGTCTATATTAAAGGTTACTGTCCCCAGATGGCTAGCTTCAACCTGGCTAGTTCTGATAACCTTTAAAAATAGGTAACAAAAGTATCGAATGATTATGTTAGTATGTCAGCAGTCCTCAGCAAGGAAAGTCGGTGGTTTGCGAATACCTCCCGCGAGGCTTATACGCCTAAGAGTGCGGTGTGGAGAGAGCTGGCACTATCGAGGATTATAAACCAGGTTCATTGTTGCCATCCGACGCACTCCTAGCAACGGATCGATATTTTATGGGCTCATATTATCGCTCCTCAGCCGATGCCAGCTTGCGTACTGCGTGTGAGCAATCACCCTCGATTTATGGTTTCTTATTCAATACTTGAACTTGCTAATTAAAATCTATTGCAGCTTTATTTTTATAAATATACAAAGAAACAGGTACCTAAATGGATTATAGGCAATAGAAATCGGCGCATTTACTAATTATAATTAGAGTCCTAACTTTGTTTCAGAATTCCTTCGAAGTAATTAACACTAATCCATATCGAAATACCGGTTAAATCACTAAATCGGGAATAGCGGCGGACGTCAACCGTAACAGAACGTTACTCCAAATCCTACGATAACAGTCACACACAACACTGTCACTCGTTTGTTTCTGTCATGAATTTCGATTGAATTCGTTTCGATCGCGCGATGGGTGTGCGTCGCGGGTCGCGCAGTGAACGACTGGGTCGAGTTGAGTCAGTCGAGTCAAACGCACGCGCGCGGGGCGACCGGCGCCAGCGCTGCCATACTGACTCGCCTCACTCATCTGTTATTGCGGCTCCACACTACTCGCGAAGTTGGGCGAATATGATAGTGTGGAGGGGCACTTCGCTACGGAAACCCGTACTTCAGCCAACTTCGCCTCGCCAAACCTTGGTCAACTTCGCGAGTAGTGTATAGCTAGGGTTAGACGTTTGAGACTGAGTCAGCCTGGTGACAGCACATAATGACAAATAAAATAACAATCGGTTGAGCTACTAAAATAACATAGAGCTAGACCCCTGCTTGACTTAGGGAGGCTTTAGAACCGAACATCTGATTACTACCTTCTTTCGTCTGTGTCCATGTATGTCTATTATGGTAGCACGCAATTCGCGTAACATGATTCTGTGTTCACCAAAAGCAAAATAAAGTACAGCGAGCGGAGTAAAGAGCGTGCTCCGTCGGTTGTCGTCACCGCGGGCCACGCTTGACACTGAAACTAGTTTGCACACCTTGATACGGGGACTTGTGGCTGGGAAGCGTGAGCGGCGCTTGCTGATCGGGGTTCCGTACCATTTACCCGACTTCGAAAAAGGAGGCTCTCAGTTTGACCTGCTTGTTTGTTCGCGATTATCTCGCGTTTGGCTGAACCGATTTTGCTGATTTCTTAAAGACATGTTTTAACCAGGTCTGGATGTTCAGGGCACCGCACAGTGTATGACTTGCCCAGGTCCACTTACCTAAATAGTGCCTATTCACTTTTGAACTAAAGATACTCAAATAATGTTGTTACAGAGAGATTTCAAATGTAGAGTGAAATTTATGTGTCCCACTTCTGAGCAAACACCGGGAAGGTCTCCTTTCCATGGTCAGATCATCGGGATACATATACATACTATACTGGGTAAAGAATTAGTTTGACTGAGTAGTAATAACTGAGCAGAGGGGTAGAAAATAACCATACACAAATAAAATTCACATAGTGATTTTGTAATTGTAATAAGCAACATTTTCTACTGAATTTACAGCTCATAAAGTCATAAATAAAGCAAGGCGGTATGTATCGCGGCCCGAACACACCCACTGTGTGCGTCCGTTAAAATACGTGTATGATACAGGTACATGTACACCACCGCTCTATCATTACACTCATAATCATAAGTATAATCAAAAAGGTCATCAGAACCCGACGTAAGCAAACTTATTCTCGCCTCGCGGCAAACACAGAACCCTAACATTAAAACGCACGGAACCAACCCCTTGTTTACGAAGGGGACGGATCTGCGTTTTTATGATAAAGGGGATTTAAAATAGATACTAGTTCAATAGTGAAAGGGGTCGTCCGTCCCTTAAAGGGTAATGAAAGCGCGTGTCATCTGTTTTTGACTGTTTCAACATTCGATATACCATACCACATCGATTATTACTTTCCGAAACTCGAATCTCAGTCACACTGTTATCAAGCCTTCTATATTCCCAGCAGAATAAGGTTGTAATGACAAACTAGTGATATTACAGGAGGTTGAGAAAGTAAGATTTCGCTTATAGGCGTTAGCTCGGTGCTGGGACCGGTTCAGACATTCGCATGCACGGGCCTCCGTTAACCACGAGTAGGTACAACCTTCGCTTCATTTCATCTATTTACTTCCTTAAACTTACAGCTTATTTTATGTCTTTATGAGGAAGGCGAACAGAACGGTGTGTTTGGTACGTAAGCGTTTAATATAGCTTCGTAAATACATAGGAACATTTTTTTTTTTTATTAGGGTAAAAAAAAAACCAGAGCTTGACATGTGTCAAAATGTCAATGGTTTGACACTGACGTGCGTCAAAATTTCAACGGTTTGACATTGACAAGTGCCGACCATCGAAAATTTTCTTTTTAATTGGGTTTCGAAGGTATAGATCCGTTATGCCAAAAAGAAAGCAAATTGAAATAACGAAAATTATAATCGGGCCTTTTAAACCTAGGAAAAATATGAGTCGTAACTAAAAGGATGACCAGTTATGTAATACCTACACAGTTTGTCAAAAATTGCACAATAGATACTGGTATTAGCTTATTAAGGGATTAAAATTACCGCTTCATATATCTGAAGCCTTGATAATGAAATGAACGTTTCGCAATAACAAGCTCCTATTACGCATAGTAAAATGAATCTGGCGGCGTTCCTATAATGTTCATGGATAGAAACATTCGATAACTGATACTCTAAGCGCTCAAATATAAACAAATGAAATCGTTTTAAATAAATATCTGGGGCAATATGGCACGAATCGCCTAAATCCCAAACGGAATTGGGAACTTTTTAGCGTACACACATACATGTATAGACATAAAAAACATTAAGGACCCAAATATTCGAGTTCATACCCATCCAGACCACAAATACTTGCACTTGCTAGGATTTGGACCAGTGTTATTTTTCAGGCCGATGTACAACCTTTACTAAGCGTAGCCTCATAGCATTAGGCTGCCTGTACACATTAAATATAGACTACGTAACTTAAATTTTGTAATTTGTGGTACTACGGAATGATTTTTTGGCGACATTATAACATCGTTTAGCAGTGTTTTTTGGGCAGTAGATTATCTAGACACGCGGCAGCGTGTCCAGCCAAGTTCACCCCACGAAATGGCGAGCAGCAGCCATGTGTTATATTACACGAACCGTTTGGAGCCACTTTTGACCCCTCAAAAACTCCAAATCTATTTAACATAAAAACATGAAATTTTGCTTATGTAATTAGAGCCTTTAGAACCACTAGAACCCCAAATTTCATAAATATACTATGTAGGTGAAATAGTTATTGAGATATTAAAGTCCAAAAACGGGCATTTTTACCACTGAGTGACTGACTTAGTGACATACCTAGTAATTAAAAACCTAACCCACTTCCAGGTGACCTAGAAAGGTGAAATTTGGCATTCAGCTTGGTAATCGTGTGTGTACACATAAAAAAACCGAAAACAGTGATTTTTGTACTTACTTTAATAATTATTATTGGAGCGGAGCGAGCGAAGCGAGCGAAGCTCCCATGGATCGACTCGAATGGACTTTGTGACAATGCGCAGATCTCAGCTGCAGTTTTAAAATGCAATAATTAAACTTCGCTAGGTCGTGACGAAGAGATAATTTCGAAAAAAAAAAAAAACTCCGCTCCAATTTATGGTGCAAGCTTAGCCGGTGGCTGACTCTGCATCGACCTAGTTATTATTCATGCTTCTTGCCTCAGAACAGTCAGAACTCCGTTATTTATTAACCGATTTGTAAAATTCTTTCTTTGTTTCAAAGATGTAGTGCCCTTATTTTACTTGACTCAATGCATTTATTTTACTTGGGGTGTAATTCAATATCAAGATTTGACTTGGCTATATGTACTTATTTATGTAAACTGCCGAATCATATACATATATTTTTTATACACTACATATTTCATAGTAGGCTCTTGTTTGACCTCCAACTGTATATTTGTATTTGCATGTCTTTATACTCATTAAAAAAGACTAGCGAAGCTCAGTGAACAAATATTAAGTAGCTGTCTCTAGAAGAGGTAGACAGGAACATTTTCACACGGGAAGTCGATATTTACCGTAGACTCCTACACCCTTGACAGATGGGTAACCGAGCGACAGTCAATACTGAGAGTATGTAAATACTACATATCGGCTTGTTTGCTTACCTTGCTGGTGTTTAAAGAATTAGGTCGCATTGGATGACTCGGTAGTTTACTTTCTTTTCATAGATATTTCTAAGTATATGATATTTTATTCCGCCGTATGTATATGTGACTAGCCCGAAGAAAGTCAGAAGAACAAAAGTAGGTACTTAGTACGGCAAGGAAATTGAAACGCATGTAAGGTTCCGTAGTCAACAAGGAACCCTTTTTTGAGGCATAGAGTAGTTATTATTTTAGTTTGTATATTTATTATTGTTATTTCATTTTCTAAAATTTAATTGTACTATTGTGATCGAATAAATATTAGAACCAATGTAACAGCATAAAAAGTAATATACTTAGTCATTTATTTTTAGACTTTGACTTTGAACAATTTTATAATTAGCGATACCGTGGATTTCAGATCCACGATTAGCAACAAAAGTCCCGACCATATTCATTAGAAATTTGGATATTAGGCTATCTAACTTGAGTTATGATTTATAAGTAAGAGTATAAAAAGATTCGTTACAACGTTATATTATAAATGTTACAAACTGCACGCCTCAAGTTAGTTACAGTCTCTTGTTACTCGTAATAATCATATTCGCTCCTATAATTTACTTGATTCGAGATGAATGGCTTCTCTAATAAAAACGCCGAGCCTCACAAATTCCTTTATTAGGTACAGCCCACTTATACGTAATAATCTTCAATAACATAATAACGGACACAAGTGTAATTCTGTACGAAAACTAACGCACTACGTCAAAAATGTCGTATGTTTCACAATGAATTGTATGCATTTGAAGTTTTCTGGCATAGGTGCGGATCCAGTGCGGTCAATAGGGGCAATTTACCTCCCTCGCCTGCCGGCTGTAGCATATGAATAAAGCAAATAATAATCACTATCTTTTGTATGCAAAATCACACATTGCTGCCTCTCAGTTAAAACCGCGCTTGCGGCAAACGCAGAGTAGAGTCGGTGTTACAGAAACCTAGGCTAGTTTTTACGCTCTGAGTTCCCCGTGTTTTGACAGGGCTTAAATTTAAATGCGGGAATTAAAGGTTAATAATTTACTAGCCGGTAACCGCAGCTTTGCTTTGCTGTCAAAGCCAAACGCTGCAACTGCAGTGCACAAAGGTAACTCGATATCTGTGTGACAACTGATATTACCACCTTGGTCAATGTGTCTGTAAAACTGCCTACTTTCTAATTCAATATTGATTTCATTATTACCTACGCGATTTCCACACTTTTCGTTGCAAAACGAGATATATGTAAATGATGTACCTTCTAGGTATAGCTCAGAATAAAACACTACAGAAGTTTCCCTTTCCTTGTCTTTCAGTCAGAGTACTAAATTGTATTGGTTGTGGGTAACGAGGCCGCCGTTTTTAGTCTAACATTGGTGAAAGACTGACCCAAGCATCCTGCTCCTCTAGAACAACTTCTGGGCGAAAACGAAAAAAAAAGAAGAGGGGCACTACCTACCTTTTCTCGTACCGTTTCGTCTCATTTTCAAATCCTCATAGCTTTGTCCCAGTTAACACCAGAGATGCATTTAGGGAACATATGAAATGTGCTAAATTTAATTGATCTAAGCTTTTATCTATACTTTAGGTTTTATTGGTACCTAAAATACGCCGATTTTACCACTCACTTATATATACACTGACGTATCAAAACCTCTGGGGTACTTCCCGATGACCTAGAAAGCTGAAATTTGGTATGTAAGTTAATATTAGTACCTACACAAACAATAAAATAATTCTTAAACTTGAAACTTTTACCCCCCAACCCCTTAAACTAGGGGATGGAAGTTTGTATAAGACTTCCGCAAATTTTGATACTAGAGGTCTGAGCTAATTGCCTGGCTCTTTCTGTGCAGTAATGTGAGAGGGTGAGGGTGAGTAGGTACACTCGGTCAATAAAATGTAATACTAAAAACTGTACATTGTTTGCAACTCTACAATGATTTTTCCAGATTTATAAACAGCAAGTCTGAATATTTGTATAGAATCTTTTTTATCGATTCTTTTTTTTTTTTATGTGGTAATACCACTTTTTATTTTTATAAATAATGACACAAAGGTAAATTAAGAAAGAAAAATTGAATGCGATCTACTAAAATCGAAGCAAGTCTGAGTTTATGTAAAATATCGACTTTGCCCGTTCAGTGAACCTGGCATGATTGTCGCTTGTTAGTCTGCTTACTCTACACGCATTGCATGCATTTTGCATTAAACCTGTCATAAAATTTACTGCACGAGAATAGTCATACGTCTGATGGGGAATGTTAAGAAATCATTGGAAGTTATTCTTGGAATAGCTTGGCTTGATCATTATATTTATTTAACCAGTGAGAAAAACTATTTCAAAGACGACTAACAAAAGAACTAAATTATGAATTGAGAGAATACGTTTCTTGATGCCAAGTTGCCAACTGGTCCACAATTCAACGTTTGACACTGATATCCTATCTCTCGACTAGAGATGCTACCGACGTCAGTTACCGTTTGTTTATAGCCTGTGTGGACTCTTGACTACGCGCCTATGAAGCCGTTAATGCCGTAAGTGTAAGTATAAAATTACTGTCCTTATCCGCTTCCAGCCTTCTGGTTTCGAGCTGATGAAAGCTTCCAATCCCTGAGAAATAAAAGAAATAAATTCTGGGACTAGAAGCCGTAGAGCTGTTGATGGCAACGTTCTAGTTGAGGTATGCAACTAGCCAGGGCGCTGATTTGATGAGTCATTGCGATATGTGCAATTTAACAGTATCTCGGGTTTACCTTAGCCAATAAGCCATATGACGAACATATGCCTATCTATCTATATATCTATACCTCATTGAGATGAATATGCTCTATTTTAGGCGAGCATAGCGCTAAAATGCAAATGAAAGGCGTGAGCAATATACCTATCTACTTTAAACATTCAGTTTAAAAATATCTATGTAACAAATAAAAATTAAAGGTACACATGTAAAATCAGGGCTCATATTAGAGAACAATCAGTGGGTCTCGGGGTAACGATGCAGCCGACCAGCTAGCAAGGAGAGGTTCCGATCACTCGGCAATTGGCCCAAATCCTATGCTCCCCTTGGCGATTAATCAGCTGCGTACATGGCTAGAAACTAAAAAAGAATGTCTTATCTCTTCCATAATGTCAACTTATCAAACCTGGCCAACTATAATCACCTCTTTGCGGCAAATATATGATATCTGGAAAGTTGCGATTTGGCACGACTCACGGATTTGTCGTATAGGTATAGGACCGATATTTTCGTTCTATGGCTATAATAAAAAAGAGATATAACTAAATTGGAGATACGCAATGTCTTATCAAATCAGCCGTCCAGTAACGTAGTAGACTACATTTAGCAGAGGGCTCCGTAAATCTGCGGTGCGGCGGTGGACTTTGATGCGGGACTCGAACGGATGAGGCTTGTCTACATAAGCACCGAGTTACTGACGCAGCAATAAATATCTCAGATAGGGTTTGTAAAGATAAATTACTAGTGTAGGTACTAGACTATGATTTTGGTACTGCCTTAAGATCTATAAAAAAAATAGCCATGTCTATAATGTCAACTTGACAAACCAGTACGTCTAGCACAACACAACTGTGCAATTTGTGCTGGTAAACTATACATACCTATATCGCCTCTTTGCGACAAATCATCTTCCCGTCTAGCACAACTATGCTTTGTGACTCTTGTCGCGGGCCATAGCGTTACCTGTCACTCTCCCATAGTACGGCACAGAAAGAGATAAATAAATATCTCGCGCGAGAAAGACTCGCGTATCACAGTTGTGCTAAACGTACTGAAAAGTTACGATTTAGTCACGTCATGATTTTATTTATCTATATATAAGTATGTTTATCGTCGTCTAGTGCCCATAATACAAGCCTACTAGAACTTACTGTCGGACTAGATCGATTTGTATGAGGCTGTCCGATATTTATTTATTTAGAAGGGCACCGTAAATCTGCAGTGCGGTTCGACGCGGCACTGGACTTTGATTCGCGACTCGAACGGATGAGACTCATCTTGTGTACCTCTACATAACCACTACGTTACTATCGTAACTAATAAATATCTAAGATACAGCACTAGTACGGTCAGTACCACAGTCGCTGACAATGACAATTTTACTACTCACACATTAAAACAAGTACTTTTTATTTATTTATTCTAAATAGCCATGCATTTAACCTTGATTGCACCTGATGTTAAGTGACAATAAGGCCATACACATACTTACGGAACGGGTCTACTGAGCGATATTCGACTTCTTCGTGAGTAAACTCAATATCGCTCGATGTTTCGAATCGATAAGCGTTTCGATATTCATGGAGCTACGGTCGGTCGCGGCGGGTGCCAATCGAAAATGCCATAATGTCAAATTGCATACTAAATACATACCCTGTACTGCCAACTGCTGCTAAATATATGTATCTAGATTAAAAGTATAATATAGGCTATCATTTAGGTATTGCTCTGCTCTAGAAACTACGAGTAAAGGGGTATGCCTAGGGCTGCCATCTGTCCGGGTTTGTCTGGATTTGTCATAGTTTAGAGAGGGTTTTCAAAATGTCTGGGGAAAACCTGGACACAGTTTATGTGAGTGAAAAATAAAGCGATGTATTCAATGAAATGAATACGTATAAGAAGAAAGTAAACAACGTGATGACGAGTAATAGGGAAGAATGGAGGAAGAAAACATGCTGCGCCTACCGACCCCATCAATAAATGGGATAAGGGCAAGATAATGTTGATGAATGATGATTTTTTTCGGACACGTCCGGGGAAAAAATGTGATTTACGCCAAATGTCCAGGATTTCATAAGTCTGTCCGGGTCCGGCGAATTTAGAGATGGCAGCCCTAGGTATGCCCGAAGTTGGAATGTAATTGATTGGAGACACATAAATTACGTAAATAGAAATACTACAGAAGTTTCTCTGAGTTGATTTCTCAAAAGGTCGCAGCGTAACTGTATTTCATTCTATGATTGTTCAAAATAATACATCGCAATTGTAATGGGGCATAGCATCGTGACCGACTAACGCGTAGATACGCAACGCTAAAGACTAGCTAGGAACGCGCGCGGGTCCAACCGACCAAAAGGGGAAGGCGGAGCTAGTGCAGTGGTGCGAGCTGGTATAGACTATTATCGAGCTCTTCTTGATTGATTGGAGTGAATCTTAAAGAATGGTCTGATGATCTCAAACCTTAAATTATTTTTCCAGTTGGTACGAATGTGGGAACGCTTCGTGTGGGTGGGAGTAATATGCATATATCGAAACGCACAATCTCGCTAACTTCGTACCTACCTACTGTAACCCCAAAGCAATTAACTCAAACAATAACACCTACACTATACGCGTCAGATGCTACAGAAATCAAGTCGTTGACCTTTTAAAATTGCGGATGACGAATATAAAAAAGTCAGTAACCACAGACTACGAGTACCAAGTGTCAAATCAACATTTGGTAGATTTCAGCATTTCAGTTACGACTTTAATTTCAATAATAATACTAAACCAATATGTACAAACTTATTATAGTGTTTGTTTTCACTAGCGACATCTGTCGACGAGTAGCGACATTAAAACGGAAGGTTTGCTCACGCGCACTCTGGCACGAACCGTGTTGTAGGTGGCTCTGTTTACAAGAACGTTGTTCGAGTCCCACGATAGATGGCGCTAGTAGTCGAAGACACATGGAATACTGTTTGTTTTTTTGTTTATATAGTATAGTGTTGATTTTGATTGACCTATCAGATAATAAATACGACAAAACTTGCTCTTCAATATGAACTTGTGGAATTTGGCTACCGTGAGCTGCGGCCTCAGCTCAGGTGTAGCCCGACCGCCCGACGGTGTCCTTTAGTTGTGATGCTCATAACGAATCTTAGTTTTGCTTCAAAAACTTGTTTTTTTTTTTTATTTAATATTGGCTCCCAGCACAACCTGGGAATGAGAATCTAGAGCGTCTTCTCCACTCGCTCAAACTTTGGACCGACCCGGTGATGGCTGCCGTATATGACCTCCAGCCGTCCAGCACCTTCTAGCACAACTAGCACAAGTATGAAACGTGACTCTTTCTCGCGTGAGAACTATATTACCTATCTCATTCTTTGCTATACTGTGAGAGAGTGACGGGCGAGGCTATGTCGCGCGACAAGAGTCGCGAACCGTAGTTGTGCTAGATGGGTAGTTCTCTAAACTGGCCGTGCCGAGATCTATGAAGCCTGATATCGTACTGGTATACCAATTGCTTTAGCCAAAAAAAACGAAGCACCTCCAAGGTTATATTTTCTTCGGTTTCCACGATTGTAGCTCCAATAGGTTGAAAATTTTAAAAATATAGGTATGACGATTGACGATTGGCTAACAATTCACCTACATGACAATGACAACCATGCATCGAGACGAGAACTTGAGTAGGTACACCTAAATATGCAAATTCCAACTACGATGAGGTCACTGCTTTTCACTGTCCCATACGTCCGGCCAGCACGGCCTTCCTAACCCATCCGGTGCCTTGCCCAGGCGCACCGAGTGCCGTTATCTATATCATGTAGTCTCACTAATACTATTAGGCAGTATAATACGTATGTAAACCTACACTCTTATGTCCTTTTGGATCGGACTACATGTATTTGCACATCGTGACCACCGCTTTTGGCCCAGCTCATCCATGTTACCGAGGTTTTAGTTTCACCCAGTCCATTGAACCGTGATAATGAATCAAGTATTCACAATGATTAACATGTTAGCTCAAATTCACGTTGCTGCAGCTACTTATTCGCAGTTCTATTGTTTTGTAACATACGAGTAACAAGCTCCATTCATGTTCGTCCAAAATGTTAGGTACAAATATAATCTTAACGTTCCTTATATATGTAATTGCTTCGACAGCTTAGGAAAGATAATTATGTAGTTAATATAAACTAGTGGTTCTGAATTGTTCCGAAATGTTTTTTTTTTTTTATAAACCCTCAATCTACACCATTTTTAGGCAGTTATAGGTGGTCCTAAAATGTTGCATCTATGACATTATCAGTCACTTTTGTCCCTATAGTGATAGTGAGTACAGTGTTATGACGCAGTTGGTGCAGTTTGTTTGTAGTGCAGCTGGTGCTGGGTTCGAATCCTGGTAAGGGTAAATATTTGTGTGGAAGTCGAATATTTGTTCCTGAGTCATGGATTTCATCTATATGTATTTGTATATTATGTATATCGTCGCCTAGTTAGTAGCCATAGTACAAGAATTGCTTAGTTTGGGACTAGATTCATTTGTGTAAGATTGTCTTTTAATATTTATTTTATAGTGGCAATATCCTCATGTGACCTTACGAACATACCCATAGCATACCTACATGTCACAGTGACAGTGGCCATACATAACCTGTACGTAATTTACTAGAAACAAAATCCACGTTACACACGCGATATCATATTTATATTTGTACGCATAAATCTTCATGCAAATGAACGTTACTCTGATGTGGTCATTATTGGTCCAAATTTTAGTTCTTAACTGATATTAGTATTCAGTAAGATTTATATACGGAACAGCTATTCCAAAACAATTTAGAAAGCTGATAGTGACAGGCACAGTTGAAGGGAAGAGGCCCAGATACCGTCCCAAGTAGCACACAAGCTGCATATGGGTAAGGACCAAATTCTTTGCAAATACTGTCATACATTAATGTCCACCTCATCTCAAACTAAAAATAGAACATTTATCGTTAATTTGTAGAGGAGAAAAACACGCCAAATAACAGTTCCTATTAACCCAATCATCAATAAACGAATTGATTTTCAGAATAGTTAATAAAAAAAATATTCAGAAATATACCTACTTTTTTATCTTTATTATATTTCCCATACAAAATGAATATGTCCGTACTCTGCTTTCTCGAGAATATATTGATTTTGTTTTAAAGTACGAACGCCTTAACTTATACAGTTTATTTGTATATATAGTCTTAGGTTTTGTTAAGACGCAGGTATAGTTTAATATTCGATATCCTTCATCATTTTAAATTTTGCGGCTATTTTATGCATGTCCCAAATATTCTTCCATTGTGCAACCTCCAGTTGTGCGACGACATTACACGGAACTTACAACGCTATTCCAGTAGATTCTTCAATTATTTTAATGGAACACTGACTCCGAACTTGCAAGCTTGACTTCGATAGTGCTGCCATGTTGTTTTTACTGACAGTCGAGCATCGTGTTGGTGGAAGCTCCGCGTACCTACAGTTAAAATTCTGTGACTTCTTATGTAATTTTATTGTTTTCCATCACGCTTTCTCTGCTTGCGAATGATTATACACACATACACATCAAAGTTCACTAGTAATACTCGTTTATTTTATTGAGTGTGAAACATTTCTGGTTAGGTCGTGAAGTATTTTGCCTCCATTGTGCGACGAGTGACACAACATTGTGCGACGAGTGACACAACATTGTGCTACGTGTCACAACGGAAATTCGTCGAAACGAAGACAACGTTACCAATTGTGCTTATTACAAGCTTTTATTTAGTTTCACCTGTCCCGATGTTTATTTATTATTCATCTTCAAACCTTGTACACGTACATTTACAAATTTATTGTGCTACTTTTTTTCCGGTGTGACACATTCCATTGTGATTTCCGTTGTCCAACGATGCAAAGAATTTGGTCCTTACCCATATGCTCTTATATGTATATGTATTGTATACAGCCCTTATACATCTTAACTAAGCTGTGTCCTACTTGGAGAAACCCTAAGGGCCTTATCACACTTGCGAGTTGTGAGTGAATTTTATATGAAGTCGCCTTCGCCGAGTTCAGCGCGATTAATATTGCATAGAAAAAACTCGCTACTCGCAAGTGTGATAGAGCTCTAAACGATAGCCACGATGGGTAAACCAGCACCTCTAAGCACAACTGTGACGCGAGTCCGTCTCGCGCGAGATATTCATCTATCTCTTTCATTACAGTACTGTAAGAGAGTGACAGGTAACGCTATACCGCGCGACAGGAATCGCGCATAGTTTTACTAGACGGGATGTACGTCTTTGACGCGCGACGAATACTACCTATCACTTGCCTGTCAATACTGTGCGAGCAAGACAGATAACGCAAAGTCGCGCGACAAGCAAAATCGCCGCAAGATATGCTAGGCCCACTTCTTGTCTAGCACAACTATGCTTCGCTTAGGACTGTCGTGCGGCATACCGTCTCCTGACACTCTCTCACAGTACTGCACTGAAAGAGATAGATAAATATCCCGCGCAAGAAAGTCGCGTATCAGTTGTGCTATAGGTGCAGTACCCTTACCATGAGTTTACAGCGAGTTCTCGCTAGCGACAGTGCAGCGTAAAGGATTTGTATGGAGAATTCTAGTTCTACAAAGTAACCGCTAGGGGCACGTACTTTTCTCGATACAAATCCTTTACGATGTCGCTAGCGAGTACAGTCACGTTAACTCATGTTAGACGTGTTGCAGTCGAGATACCTACATGCCGGTTAGAACAGCCCTTCAACAAGCGACTGATCGAGCTTTTTTTTTTTCATTGCATTGAGAAGCCGGAAGCCTGACTGATCGAGCTTCATGAAGAGGAGTACTTGCTAGACTACGTCGTCAGTCACGATCCTCAGCATCGAGGGACCGATAGGAGGGAGGATTACTAAGCACCTATTATTATGATGGACGGCGTGTGATGTAAATGAACCGCACGATTTCTTCGCAGTGTGAATAGGGAACATGCATGAAGTTGGAATTAATAATTATTTTTTAGCTAAAGTTGCAAGATGGTCGGCGGCGTCAAGGCAGACCGAGACGGAGATGGAGGGACGATCCGGACGAATTCCTGGTCGGCTGGCCGAAAACTACGGCTAACAGGGAGTTGTGGAGATCTAATCGAGAGGCCTTTGCCTAGCAGTGGGACACTCTAAAGGGCTAATAACTCAAAAATAAATGCTTTAAAGTCTTCTTCAAAAAAACGCGATTACTAAAATATTACCATCTTTTATACATTTTTTTGTAAAAGTAATGGATACTATCAAATTCTTCATTCAAACGTAAACATAAAATGTCTCACAGCTATACAATATACTTAAACACTATGTATGTTATTTCCAAATACTTAGTTGGTGATGCTCGCGATTGTGATTGCGATGTCACAATGCAGTGACTTTTTCTATGGCGTTTTTAACGTTCAGAAGACACGTCCGTCTCACTTTGACTCCCATCTCTTTTTTTTATTATTTACCAACAAAAACATACAAAAAAATACAAATTTAAGTAATTTCTCGCCAAACTGTAACGTTTATTGGCGAGTTCTTAGTGTCCTAATCACATTGGTCAGTATGGGACATATATGATTCGTATGAAATCTTTTAATTGGTACAACTTATTGTTTGTTGCAAGTTCCCGATAGATGGATGTGTGAGTGAGTGACTTTTTGCCTAAATCAAGAGTCGATTACACATTTGTTTTACAGCTTACGCACCTTTGTGTACCTAAGCAACTAACTGAGCACCATTTATAAACACATTCCTTTCTTTACTATAATTACTTACCTTTAGGATTATAAAGCATCCGTAACTCTCGCCCTCATTACGTTTATAAGAAATTTGAAAGGAATAGAATAGAATATTCTTTATTGCACACCTCAACAGGAAATAAATACAAACAAATTACAAGTAACATTCAATAGAGGTATAAACAACAGGCGGTCTTATCGCTAAAGAGCGATCTCTTCCATAAAAACGTCAGAAATGAGTAGGCGATGCAAAAGTAATCATGGAATCTGTGGGACAAAAAACTACTAAAATAATACATAAATAAACGTTCATAAAATACAAAACAAAATATATATATATATATATATGCACAAATAAACCTACTTAAACATAAATTTTATTTATTTATTTATTTAATCTTTATTGCACAAAAGAAAACTTATCGTACAAAAGGCGGACTTAATGCCATGAGGCATTCTCTACCAGTCAACCTTAGGGCAAAGCGAGCTACTTGAATTGAGAATGAATTGGACATGAAACCAGTGCGGTGAAGAGGGATAGAAAGGGCGAGATTGCCAGAAGAGCGAAAATTACGGTTACGAGTGGATTCGATATAACAGAAGAAAGTCTTGAAGTATTCAGGAGATTGTGGATCGTTAAGAATCGAATAGAGAATGCAAAGCATACGAATGTTGCGTCGTTGACGGATGGGAAACCAGCCAAGTTGAGAGCGAAATGAGGACACGTGATCATATTTACGGAGACAGAAAATGAAACGAATACAATTATTAAGAAGTCGATCCAACTTATCAAGAAGATCTTCATTTAAGTCTGGATAACACACATCACCATAGTCAATTATCGGCAGAATTAGGGTATTTACTAGTAACACCTTGGTTTTAATGGGCAAGAAGTTCTTTAGTTTGTTCAGAGCATGAAGCGAGCCAATGACTTTCCTGCTGATTTCGCTCACCTGTACCTTCCAGCTCAGTGTGCTATCCAAGTGAACTCCTAAATTCTTGACACTGGGACTAAATATAATAGGCATTCCATTGAAATTGGGTGGTGTGAGAGAATCCAGATCAAGTTTGGCAAGCTGGCGAGAGCTACCAATGACAATAGCCTGACACTTAGAAGGGTTCACAAACAGGCCAAATTTCTCCGACCATTGTTGAATGTGTAACAGGTCTAAGTTTAATTTTTCAATGGTAGCGGTAACGTCAGCCACTTTACATTGATCATAGATCTGTAGGTCGTCAGCATACAGATGGTAAGAACAGCGAAGATCGGGAGTGATGAAGTTGACGAAGGTGGAAAATAGCAGTGGAGAAAGAATGCCTCCTTGAGGTACGCCAGTGGCTAAGTCACACCAGTCGGAGGAAGATCGGTCTACACGGACTGCCTGCCGGCGACCACGAAGATAACTGGAAAACCAACATAGGGCAGAGGGGGACACATTCAGATGTTCGAGCAAGGCAAGAAGGATGTCGTGATCAACAGTATTGAATGCGTTGGAGAAATCAATCAGAATAAGTACTGTGACCAGGTGATCCTCCATATCACTACCTACCTCCTCCTACATATCATAGGCATATACATATAAAATAATATTAGTAACGAACCACACTTCATGTCGGTCACAATACCAAAGAATTAAAGAAGGGACAAATAATATTCTTTAAGGAGTGTTTTAAAATTGGCAAAATTGGAAAGGTATACTTTCTTACGATATCATCCGTCATACGCTCGCTCGTATTCATTATATGCGGCTAAGGTAATCGCGGGGAACGGATAGGTATATAGCAGCGTCCTCCGAGTGCAAAAATATGACAATTCCCCGAAAATTGGGAAATATGCATTCAACAGTGGATCTCTAAGTCAAAATGGACGAACCACTCGATCGAACGTATGACTGAACCATTGATACAAAATATCAAAGCACAAAGAGAAATGCGCAACCTGGTGGAAAGCAGGAGACTTCTCGAATTTTCCCTTATGATTTGTGTTTTGACCTTTGCATTGTTTTTGTTTGAAATGCTCGTTTTTTGTAGCCGAATTCACTTCTCTATGCTCTAACAAGTAATGGAACCCAATGGATATTGTAGGTGTATAATGAATTTCGGCCACAAACTGCACTTTTGGCACCTTTCTATTTAAAGTAGCAGTTTGGAGCCCAGGTTCTCAAAAAAATATTCCTACTATACACGCCTTACCGAACGTCTGATTTCCAAAACTAAAACTGTTTTCTCGGATATTGGTCGGATGTTGCTTGGCGCACACACAAGTAAAGTTATACTCCATCAACTACCAATCTACTCAAATACCAAGTTTTTAATATAGAAGGCTAAAACGTTCCCATCGATGACGATTGAGCAGCCAACGGGTTTTAAACAACCTCATCGATTTGCATATTATGGTAAGGCAGGTCGAGGTCAAGCGCGAACCGACTATTAACTATAGAGGATGCCACTTTTCTTCCTTGGCAGACATCATTTGTAAATTTCGCGATATAAAAAATATCTGCAGTTATAATGTTTCCGATTAACTCCATATTTTAATTATTATCAGAGTTCGTAAAATGCGAGCAAAATTAATTGAAATGCTAGGGCCGTCACTAGTTGTCATACGTCATTTCAATCGATTTTGCTCGTATTTTATGATCCCTGATTATTAAACATACATGTGGATGTAGGTTATACGAATATTATTCGTATCTAATTTCCATTTATTCGTAAGTTTGTAGCTGTGTCCGAAGTTCTAACAATTTATAATAGTGGAATCATTATTAATTTATAATTGTAAATTTTTGTATATACAATTCGTCAAGTCTGGCGGAAGGTAAATCTGCCGTGTTACGGTAAAAGGTCGTATCTTTATACCGATGTCATATTAAGATACGTTCTTTTACCGTAGCATGGCAGAAATTACCTAATTACCAATTTAGATACTTTTAGTAAAATTAAAAATTGGGAGTCCAGGTAAGACCAGAAATAAATATAGGTATATCTTTTCGAATTAGTGTCGATCAAGAAATCACTGGTCCATTTCCCTAACTCAAATCCAATTTAGTAATCAATATGACAAGTTGATTAGAACTCAAAGGTCAGTCAAGCTGCACGGCTGTATAAATTCACAATAAATCAATAATTCGCGTCTGAGCTCATCAAATTAACATTTATAGGTATGAACGTTCGTAATATTATTTATAGTTGATATTTAGGTTCTTTTCTATTCATAAAATATTAATACGTAATTACGTATCAATCACATTTGTATTATAATGTAGCGAATTGAAATTTGGATTAGTCTTGGAACGACCTGTTGACTGTATTCGTTTTCATTTAAAAGTACAATTCATATCCATTTAATTCAAATTTCCCTCCAAAAAAGCAACTTGGAAACCGTAAAAAATTCCGATTTCGCTTTTCGCCGACAATCCTACAGAATGAAGCCTCCTGGATACAACCCGGCGTAATAAGACTAGTAATTATACTGACGTTAGAAAACCGGCCAGGCTAAAGTGGGACTGGGCCAGCCGCGTCTGCACTTATACGTATATGTGGAACGGAGATGCCACGCCTTTGGGCGACCAGCGGCGCAGCGAGCGGTTGAGCGAGAGATAAGGGCGCGGCGGCCATACGAGTGAGCGAGGTACCCGTACCTACACCGCTGCTGCTGCCGCACTCGCGCAGGCGTGGCATCTCCGGAAAAGTGTACCAGTGTGGTCACTAAGTGGATGCCGCAAGACGGGCAGCGAGGATGATCTAGACGCATTCCTGGTTCGAAAAAGCATCTATTAGGACCGTAGAAATCTAGGGTAACCTTGGTTCGTATTAGGGCATGCTCCCGGTTGTTATTTTGTACGGCGAGAACCGGGAATTCCCGGTTCCGGTACTGGATTTGTATAGAAAATTTGTACCGGGAGCGCAACCTAGTTCCTGTAGATTGACAAAAAGTATATGCATGCATACGCGCTCTAAATAATCATCCTCATCATCATATCAGCCGATAGACGTCCACTGCTGGACAAAGGCTCTCCCAAGGTTCACAACGATCGGTCTTGCACTGACCTCATCCAATTTTTACCGCTAT
The DNA here is from genome assembly GCA_905147355.2 of Apotomis turbidana. NCBI lineage: Eukaryota > Metazoa > Arthropoda > Insecta > Lepidoptera > Tortricidae > Apotomis > Apotomis turbidana. The sequence continues at coordinate 51,848,260 of LR990280.1, read as the reverse complement.
TCTAACCAGGTCCCGCGGACCGGAAGACGCAGCACTGAATAAGATGCAACAAATGAGTTTCGACGATTTAGACGCGTTCCCCAGCTGCTCGCAAGAAGCATCTATTCTTAAGCCGTGGAAAAATAGTGAAAAATTTAAAATCCAGTGAAGACCACATTTACGCGTACAGTAAGTAGAGTATAGATTAGAACATAAGTTCATTCATAATGAAATGGCAAGTTGTTCAAACCAAGTAGTCAAGTTGCTAAATAGATTGATTGCATCGACAATCTTCGTGGGAGTCGACAAGCGTAGAGGCCAGCACGCACCGCCATATTCGGCACACCGATGCAGCGTGTTCACGACAAACCAGTCCACCTCTGACTTTGAGCTGCATTTCAATATCTGTGTCAAGGCCTTCTGGAATCAAGCGAATTCTAGCATTCACTCTAATTCGCACAAATGAACAAGCTGTTACCCAAATTTGACACTTTGGTTACTTGGCTCATCCCAAAGACGTGGACAGTCCTTGAGATCTTAGTTTCAAAATTGCATTTTAACAACGAGCGTGACCGATATAAATCCGCTGATATTTTATAAGCTCAGGGACTGGACAACTTCCTATCAAGTCAAAAAAGACAATTGCATGAGAGAGATTTTACTCTTAAGCAGTACACACATGACATATGCAAGAATGATTAGGTACATCATAGAACAAAATTTTGTCATGTCACAAGGGCAGCAGTTACGCACTCGAAACCTCCACAAGTACGATTTGAATTGGTCATAATAGTCTCTAAAAGTATACTATCTGTACGAGCCGTAAGCACAAAAGGTCCGCACTCGAATCTTTGACCAAACATTACTTGCCAATTCATTGTTTTCAATCGCAAAAGGGTACCCTTTAAACTTTTCTTTTTTCTCATTCCCAATACCTATTTTAGGGCTCTAGTTCTTCAGTCGGTAAAACAGAAATCCTTACGAGTATAAGGTCGCCATCTTTCTGTAGAAACGTAAATTTCCTTTTTCTATCAAGCTATCAAGCTCAAATTTATATCGAATACTAAGGCGTAAAAATCCATCTTCTAGACCAATCCGATTATACGATATTGTCACACATATACGCTAGATTTTATTGGGTGAATTTAATCATTTTAAGCTTAAAGAAACCAAAATACCGCGTAATGCAATCAAATATATAATACAAAACTCATTCACAATGGTATTGTATTCCCAACGTCAGACCAACGTCCACCGTTCAGTATCGGAATACGATAACATTCAGGTTGAGCTAGAAAACGTTTTAAAAGCAATTCTATGTTGACCTGATTTCTGCTTACTTGATCGGGCAAATAATGCAATGTAATAGCGGTACTGATAATTAAAAACGTGCCGTTACCTCTGACGACGGATTCCCCGATGTTGACCGAGTCGTTTCATCAAAATGGCGAATTTCGGTTGAATTATTTAGTTAGAAACATTAGTATTTTAAAACAATTAATTTCAAATAAGATCTATTGTTGGCACTTAGACAGTTTAACAAATCACAATTAAATATTAATCGACAATAAATAGAAACCCGCCGTATCAGTAGTTGTATGGCAACATCGTAGTGATAGTGTGACATAAATATTTCCATTACGTGACGAGTGACGACACCACATGTAAGAGCAATAAAAAATACAGGCTGTGCAAAAGTGATTGATAAGTCGTCGATTTTTCAATGATAATATTGACCAAATGTTATAACACTTTATTAAACAATGTTTAAAATTATAATATAACAATACGATCACATTGGTAAAAAAATTGGTTTCTCGAGCACACATTTTATAGTAATGAGGATTTTTTAAATGTAATATCACTTTTGCATTACTTTCTTACTGTAAGCTATAAAGAGTGTTCTATTTTATTATCATTCCATTTCCGTTTTAAAAAAGTTATGCAATGAAATTAATGACTGCCCTTTTTTACTTTACAAGTCGATCTCGGAGTTAACGTTTAATCCACCGTTTTGTGCAAAGAGGAAGCAACACGACACCTATTGTAAAAAATGGACCCCATCCGCCACTTCTTTTGATCATCCTAATCTCAGACCTTTTGTGCGATAAGACCCCATAATGGAGGTAAAATTGAAATTAAATAGAGCTGTATTCTTATTTTAGTCTTACTGTACTACGGCCAAATTGCTGAATTAAGTTATAAAGTGAGATTTGTGACAAACATAATTTATATTATTTACTATTTCGTAGTCAGAATGGGTAACTCTTTATGAGAAACAATGGAAGTTTTATTGCAAGAAAAACTTAACTTATAACAAAGAAATAGTAATAAAAATAATAATGTGTAGCAAAAAGTTATAAAACACATCTCTGCAACTAACTCTTTATTGTTGGTTGGGTCGTTCTTCTTTTTTACCTACAATAGTTCGTCCTTCGTCTTATTATGGCATCTCAGAGTAATCATATTCGGTTTTATAATGTTCGAAAAATCATCCATATTTTTCTATCTATCAATATTATGTAATCTGTCAGTTTCTCTAACCAGCATTTTTTTTTCAAACGTTTGTTTACTATTTCGTAAAATGGCGTGACAGAGTGGTAAGCTAAAACGCGGTCTCCCCTTAAAAGGACCACTCTGTCACGCTATAAAAAAAACACAATAAAAAAACTGAATGGGCTGTAAAATAAATTATAATTAGGTAATAGTCCTAATAATAAAACAAATGCATTTTTTTTTAATTCTACTCTGAAACCTCAATTATCGATAGTTCAAAAGCCCAAAAAACGGAAAACCTTCGATTTAGTGTAGGTAAAAAAGAAGAACGACCCGGTTACCTTTTTAGGCGAAATACAGAAACGATTTTGATGAGACTTGTTTTGAAAAAGTCCTAATCTCGCTATTTAGTAAGCCACATTTAGTAATTTAAAGATACTTAGACTCGGCTAGTTCTATAATGAGTCGGAAAAGTGCTACCAAGTTGAGTCTTACCTCTCCAACTTAGTTAACCCACTTAAAGGTAGCAATTCTACTAGCCAGGTACTATAAACATAGAAGGGGGATAATTATATTCCAATTCAACAACATTGTTTGCTCCCAACTCAATACGAGCACACAGCTACCAGTAATACGAAACGGTTTCCAATCAGGCAATAAATAACATAATGACAAGGTACAGTGAGAAAAAAAATATAACGACGTAGCCAATCTAACCCTATCCAAACCTACTTTATAATTCAGAAACGTACACAGCTGTGGGACAAATAAAACTCGTTTAATTTTCCGACAGTACTATCAACAACAAAAGCCAACGACTGCTTATCAGCGTTCAACACGTCGTTTGCGGTACTTTTAATTCTTAGTAAAAATATATCATTACACACACGCGTCACCAAAATAGGGAAAGAGGGTGCTCCCCGTCTGGACGTGTCTGTCAATAATCCGTATATTTAGACGAAGAGGGGCACATATGACTTCGAAGGTGTAGAAACATTCGGCCTTGTAGTTCCGAGGACCGATTTCGCGAGAGGCGTCGCCATGGCAACGGCTTCGACGCCGGTCGGTGCCCTCGTGCAGTAATGCATCAGGAGGGTCGGAGGGCGAAAGAGCTGTTGTCTGAGTTTATGCAAGGGCGGCGACGGCGTGTCATAGAGATTGTTACGGTATACGACGCTTTGATGACGTTATTTCGCATGCATAAGAATGCCCACGCGTTGCGCGCACATGCATTTATGAGTCTTGTGCTTAGACGGTTGGTTACTTGAATGTTGAAAAGGTCCTAAGCCGTTTTAGGACCTTGTACTCGAAGGGTGCCAATTGGATGAACATGTGACTCTTCTAAGGCTCTGCTGAGCCTGTCTTTCCGTCGCGCGGCTGCGGAAGACAAAACCCGAGACAGAACAAATAAACAGCAAGACGTTTTCCCTCGGTTTTCTTCGTCCGTGCAATATATTATAGTCTAATTCGTGAAATAGACTATAAATATAAATACTGGTTACAAAATCATTGACGTTAAGGAACAACAGACACTGTAATAAGGATCACTTCGTTTTTAATTGACTGCCTCAAGCATGTTAATAACATAATTTGCTGCGAAATCTTTTCGTTGAATGTATTTTGATTGGAATCACAGTATTATTCATTGGCAATTTACAAGACACTTAATTCGATCGTTGCACGCATACTCGAATCACATGTTTTTTTTTTTTTTAAGTTTGTTAAATACATGATTACATTATTCGCTTAGTACAAACAGATCGTGTGAGAAGCGAAGCTCAGTGCCCGAAACTAGGTGTGAATCGTTGTATTAGGGGCTTACTAAGTTCGTTCTAATTGACAAGATTTCATATTTTTAAGACGAAATTGTATTAATTTTCTTTATTCCGCTTAGAAAGAGGGCGTAATCACTGTTTTTATATGCTACCTAAGAATACTAATTATTTTATTGTTAATTTATTATAATTCACTCATTCTAAAACGTAACTCCAAAACTATGAGACAAAGGAAAAATTACTGTAGTCTGGTGTCTAATAAAAAAATATACTCATTATATATTTTTTATATAAAAAAAACTAAATAAAAGCTGCATTTTACTAACAGATTTTTATAAGCAATTAGAAAGATCATATAGGAACGGATTTGTATAAACATTTAAATAAAGTAGCTGTTTTGAACTCAAACACCGTATTTTAAGGACATGCCTTGAATTTGCCGCAATTGTGTCACACTAAACATTAACACACATTAAAAACAAATTACACCTAAAACAATTAAACAGAGACAAAACAAATTGCGACGGCTAATTGTCGAGTTTGCAACATTGATTATCTCAAATGTAATAAAACATCAGAGGCAACCAGTTATTTAGTTTAATCACCTTAACTGGCGTGTTTTCGCACTGCTGTTAGCGAAATTAATTTAAAACTGCGATTCTCGATTTTTTTTCGTGTCCGAACCGTTTTGGAACACTGAGGTTGAATTTGACGCATAGTTACCCATCAAATTCAAGTTTTTTTTAAACCCCTCATTACAAGACTAAAATGCAGATTTTTATGTAACTTTAAAAAAAGTTAAAATGTTTTTCTCCGCCTGGTATACCGTCTTACGGATACGGTGCTAACCGAGTCGTCATAAATAACTACAAAGCAAATTTTACCGTTCACACAATTTTCCTGATTACACTATCTAAATCGATGCACTTTTTTATTTTATTTTTTTAATGCTACAGAGAAAAATATTACTTTTTTTAATAAAAAAATAACAGTCGGGTGGTAAGATTGACTATTACCTCTGTATTTAACCACTCTGATTAGTGCCTGCCCGTGTGTAGGTATGTATAGCATAGCAACCATTACGCATTCCCTAAACAAGTAAACCGAATTTTATAAGTATTGATTATTTAGTGAAAATAAGAAAAATCAGGAGACATATTTATAATACACTTACTGCCAACGATACTTTGTTACACAAACCAATTAAATGAGCGAATGTATAGGAATTCCTAGGGCCACCCTCCGTCTCCACTCTAACATCAGCTCAGCTCCAAGATATCAAATTATTGTATTGTCATAAAAACGAAATAAACTTACACGCAGTTTAATTTCAATACGACAATTGGAAATAGATTTAAATTGACTTCCGAGATTTGATTATACATTGTTTGCTACACACTAATAAACTTATTGTGAGTTACAAGTGAAGCTAAAAAGCGTGTAAAAAGCCCCAAGCACCACAGAGCACACTTTGAGCACCACTGGTTAAGAATGATCATTAAAACGGCACTATACATTCAATTATATCAGCAGTAACTGTACTCTCAAAATCGTCTCCCACGATACGGCAGGCATATAAATTTCATGATGAAGCGCCCAACGTTCCCATGGCAACTTGGTAAGACGACACGTGTGGCTCGACCGCAAGATTCGCTCTATCGCCTCTACCAGTATACGTCGTCAAAATAAATTTATAATAGTTATGTAAATGCACTTTTTCAAACTCTCGCTCAATTAAACTTACGTAGTTCCAAATTTAGGTAGCTCTAGTATGGTATGGTGGGATTGGTGGGTGTACGACAACAATAATATACCAAGGTAAGAAGGATATCCTAACAAGTTGCGGGTTTGTCCTGGGATAGTGGCGCTACAAACAGCTTTCATATAGCAATAATGTTCATACTTCATATATAAGTATTCATATAAAATGTCAGTAGCGATATGTGATCCATCAACTAAATTCCAAACATTGTTTACCGGAATGCTGCTCAACTCAATCCTTCGTTGTTCTTCTGAATTATTTCAGTCAAGTTTTTACAATACGATTCAGTATTTATATAGTTACCTTCTGAATAGAAAAGAACTTTACGTGACTTTACTGTCATCACATCAGTGGCTTTATTATGCGAATATTACTTGAGTTTTGCGGAATATTTGGCTGTTTCCTCTTTGTTTACATCAGTAACATTCACTTTCAACATCAGTTACCAAAAAATTATCGTTGCCAGTAATATAAATTAGTACCACTAAAAATCCACATTATGGCGTGGTTTAAAAACCAACTTGATCCTTCACGGATTACATCGCGCGTATATTTATTATTAAAGCCTTCCGGACGTTTCAGTCATTACCCGACTACGGCGAATCAAAACGGTGGGTTATTTTACATTATTCAAATTTCCGTTGTCAAACTTAACCTTTAAATTTATTTTATTTATTTATTTACAACAAATTTATTTACACTGTATTACAGTAGACTAACCAATACACTGTGAAATTAGGGTAAGTTACAGACAATAAACATTAAGTACTAGAAATCCTATTATACATCATCTCGCAAAATCTCAAACATTCCTGACAAACAGTCGTCCATCTCCACGCAAGAAGGTCACACTCCGGTGCTGCTATCAGGAGCGCATTCAGAAGCGTAAGAGCACGAAGGAGCGGAGAGTTCCTGTGCGAAACAGTGCGCACTGGTGGTAATGCAAACAGTGGGCGCGAGCGCGACCGCAGATTGATCCTCGGGACTTGTGGAACAAATAACCTGACCAGCTGCTCTACCAGTTAAGGGCATTCCGATTCCCCACGAATGACGCGACAAGCGACAGTAAGCAGGTTGAAATTTCGTCTGACCTCTAAGGAGTTATATCCCAAAGCTCCTTGTAGAAAATTTGTGGGGTATAAAAAAGGATAATACCCGTAGACTTTTTTATACAGCACTCTCAGGAATGCTTTTTGTACCTTCTCTAAAAGTAATACGTAGGTGCTTTCATGAGGGTTCCATATAATTGCAGAAGCCTCCAACTTGCTGCGCACCAAGGCGTTATACAGAATCTTAATGGCCCCCTGGTCATGGAAATCTCTTGTGTTGCGAATCACAAATCCTAGTCAATGAAATGAAATGAAATAATTTATTCAGTAAGTAGGCCACAGGGGCACTTTTACAAGTCAGATTGTGAATCTAACCGGCATTTCGCAAGAGGAGACCGCTGTTGAGAAGAAAGCCGAAAGAAACTCAACAGTAAGTCATTTTTTCGTTAATAATACTTAAAACAATTACATAATACATTTGTGTTATAACTAATTACACTGGTACACGAAAAGGAGACGTATAGATACTCCAAATCAATGTTAATTAGGAACATTAAAATGAAAATTTAACGATAAATTAAAAATATTAAATATACCCAGAGATGTATAAAGTCTCTGGGTGTCACAACATGCAATAAAATATATCAATTAATTAATTGAATTCCATAGAGGTGTATAAGGTCTCTAGGCGTCAACGTGAATAGTTTACAATAGGAAATAATTATTAAACCTAAATTTCTTTGAGATGTATATGGTCTCTAGGCGTCATAACATGCAATAAAATATTTTAAAATTATTTAATTTCCTCAGAGATGTATAAAGTCTCTGAGTGTCATACTATACTAAGCTGTTTCTTAGAGATGTACCTATACAGTCTCTAAGAGTTCAAAAAGTTAAAATCAACATTGAATGACTTCAATCAAGTACAGGATGAAGTTTCTCACGTTTGCTTAATTTATCACTAGTATGCGGTTCCTACATATTTAATTTGGCCCTTGCTAGCATGAACTTTAATATCCCCACGCCTACCTGAGAAGGAGGTTTTAACAGACGGACGGATAGACAAACGGACAACAAAGCGATCCTATAAGGGTTCCGTTTCTGCCAATTGAGGTACGGAACCCTGAAAACTAGCAGACAGCCGAGTATTCTGACTGTCCGACTACTGATTGTTTTATCGCAGGAAGGAACTCCCAAAGCCGGCCAATTACGTGACCACGAGCAATCAATTACGGCAATGTTACGCAAACTTACAATAATTCGATAAGGCTTGCTCCATACTTTCTAACTGAAACAACTTTGCTTGGCGACTTGAGGTATGACCTGCCCGTCTAGCACAACTATGCTTCGCGACTTGTCGCGCGAGATAGCGCAACCCGTCACTCTCTCACATTAAGGGACAGAAAGAAACGGGTAATTATCTCGCGCGAGAAAGAGTCGCGTGTCACAGTTATGCTAGAGGCGCTGTTCGCGATAGATAAGGCTTAGCTGTTATTTCCAGATTGGGCTAAGATTTGAAACTAAAACATAGAGAAATCTTGAACAACATCACCAAACAAAAGAGGACTAAACTAGCGAGCAAATCGGCCCCGTTTCAGCTTGACCTAAAATTATTTTTATGTCCTGGTGTCCGGTTGTACTCGCCTACAGGTCGTATATTTAAAAAAATCGGTAAAATTTGTGATTGTGAGTAAGTTCGATCACTACTAGATTTTTTTTGTTGATTCAATTTTCGTTTCAAATGTCGTATAGATATGGGGGTAGGTCTGCAGCTCACAGAGCGACAAGTTTTATTGTTTCTTTGAGTAAAATGTGACGCAATCAGTCGTGACCCACGACTCGCGGGGCTCCAACCGACGCATGCGCACACACAGCCCTGACATGCTACAAACGCGTTTGTTTAAAACTGTTATTTTAATGTCATCGTTCATGACCAATGATACGCAACATAGAATCATTCGGTTCGTATAAGTCAGCGTGTAAGGTTCCACCGTTTACCTACCGACAACCCAACATTGCTGTAATAACCAGTACCCTTATCATGAGATAACGTGACCGCACTCGCTACCGACAGCGTAAAGGATTTCTTTGGAGAATAGTACAGTGCCCCTCGGTTACTTTGTAGAACTACTCCATACAAACCGCTAAAGCAGTCGCTCGCGAGTACGGTCACTGTACTAGTGCCACTAGAACTAAAAACTTTTAAACTAATCTACCGCAAATACCATTTGATAGATCATTTGATCAAGCATTACAACGGGTGGAATGTTTACATTTGAAGGTTACAAAGGCATCACACCGGTTCCAACCATAAAGTATTCATCATGTCGCTTCATAGCTCGCCGAACGGCCTAAATCTACAAGATCAGAATTTTAATTATCTATAATTGCGACGAAATGGTTGATACGCTTGGATAAGGAAACTCAAAATGATGGTTATAATAAATCGCCCAGAACGTGTAGTAGGCCTAGTAGGGTGTAGTTATAGTTATATTCAGTGGGTTTTCGGTGGCTTACTTGTCATCTTCGTAAATAATGTTACCAAGTAAAATAGATAGACTTCATCCGAGCGAAAGAGGCGTATGTAGGCAACACGGTGTATTGTCATTGGCTTCCCTGGCCGCGGATAGCGTGTACCTATGAGTGCGATCGATTGTACTTTTTTTTATAGCCTGTTTAGGTGTCCCACTGCTGGGCAAAGGCCTTCTTTTCTCCATTCGATCCTATTGCCAGTGCGGTTCTGCCATTCTCTGCAGAATGCGTCCAGATCGCCATCTCCTTTTCGGTCTGCCTCTGTTCCGATTCCGATATTCATCTTGTGGGATCGATTGTACTTAAATACTCAAATATATATTTTTATCCAATGCTTTTATTGTTAGAAATTGTGACTATATTTTATTTCTCCGCAATCCCGCTTTTGATCACGTAATTCGGGGTGCGTTCGTGGCCAATCAATCACAAGCAGTGATGTCCCGTTTCCGAGAATTTCCGGAAACTTTCTGCATATTGTATGAGAAATGTTCTCGAGCACGGCACATCTCTAATTTCAAGCGCCGGCCGGTCGCCTCGACATATCCCGCGTCCGATGTCAAACAACCAATCAATTACAGTTGAACTTTTGAGAAAATAACCTTCTGGTGGTTATTCTGTGCCAATTAATAAAAATAAACCTAGAGCTCTGTATGTATCTTATGTACCTACGGCATTGAAAGTGCGCATTATGTACCGAATTATGGGGTGATTTACAATTATGAGGTGAAAAAGTTGTAATATGTCCCAATTTTTTTTGTCGGGTGTTGTGAGATATTCCTGTTGTAAAACGCCCCAGATTGTGGTATTACTTACGTGTACTTATAGAGTATTTTATTTCATTATTACCCTATCAAAGTATAGGTACTGTGCATGTATTTGTCCATTGCAAAATGGATATACTCATTTGTGTCTTACATAAGACGTGTAGGGCGTAGTACAAAAGATAAAAAATAGTGTAGCACTATATTAATGGTGTGGTGACTGGTGACTAACAATCGTTAGAAATGCCGTCGGCCCGCTCCCATTTGTACCAGATAATATAACCTTAAACCGTGGGCGGAGACTTCCCTGACCTCTCTAAACTTATAATTGAATGATGGAGCTCTAAATATATTCTATAAATGGATTTGACCACCAAAACAACGTAGGGGCGTTTAAAATAAAAAATGTTACCGGGCCGATGCAGACGAACCGCATTTTAACTGCAACCCAGCTGCAAAATGCAGTTCTGTCGACCGACTTCACGTCACTACAAGTGAAGTGCGCTGTTAGCTCGCAATATGGATGGAGTTACGACAACTGTATCAGAACTGCTCGCTAAATGCAATTTTGCAGCTGGATTGCAGCTCAGATGCCCGCCTGTATCAGCCCTAATTGACAACATTTCATATTTTTAAGACTACAATTTAATTACTATTCTGTATTCTGCTTATAAGGTTTAGGGACATTTCTTCTCATATAAGATATACATCACGCGGTGGTAGCCTAGTGGTTAGGGCATGCGACTTTCAATCCGGAGGTCGCGGGTTCGAACCCGGCCCGTACCAATGAGTTTTTCGGAACTTATGTACGGAATTTCATTTGATATTTACCACTCGCTTTTCGGTGAAGGAAAACATCGTGAGGAAACCACCTAATCCCAATAAGGCCTAGTTTCCCCTCTGGTTTGGAAGGTCAGATGGCAGTCGCTTTCATAAAAACTAGTGCCTTCGCCACATCTTGGGATTTAGGTAGCCGACCCCGATTGAGAATTCATTCTCAAAAAATGAGGACATAGGCTAGGAGGATGATAAGATATACATCACTTCCATGAGAACATGGTTATTAACACAAATACATGTATATATTTAACTTGGTTGTTGTCACCGCAAAAATGCACAATCATATTTTAAGGTAGACAACACATACAGTAATATAAAATAATGAAAAGTATTCAAAGTTGACACATGCAAATATTAAAACAGTCTGTACCGTTTTAATATTGCAGGGTGGGGTGGGTTACTATTTTTTAAATAGCTTATTCACACATTCAACGCATTATAGTATTTTATGCAATCGTTGCACAATGGAGGTTTTTAAAGTCGAGTACCGCGTTTAGGTCACGAGGCTTGCCGAGTGGCCTATGTAAGGTACGAGACTTTAAGACCTAATTGTGTAACTATTGCATACAATACTTTTTATACGAGCAAAACTCAGAAAATCATTTTTTACTTTAATCGTCATTCTCCAATATGATCTTTTATTTTTGATGTAACCTTTTTGGTTCAACTAAAACTGACCTTTAAAAAAAAAAACATGATTGCGATGGCCATGCATGGCGGGTGCCTCGTGATTGGTGAATTTTTTTGATAAGTAATTTCAACCAATCATTGAGCATCAAATAAGCTAATGTTCTCTTTTTGAAATTATTAGAGTTGTCTAGAGAGATGTCTTATGAATATTAAAGTTCTGTAGCGGGTACCATAGAGTATAGAATTTTCTTACAGGATTAAAAAAACCGTTATTGTGGTTTTGTCTGTGAAATTATAATTGACAGATTAAAGTCTGCGAGTATAAAAAATCAATTTAAATTATTTTTAGGGTGTACACGACGCAAAGCTCTCGATCTCGATATTAATTGTGGCTGTCCGATGACGTGTGAATTCATTGAATACTATATTTATTTACGCATTTATATGTATTATATGTAGATATATATATATATATATATATATATATATATATATATAAAATATATATCTTATAAATAGTATAAATACGAGTATATGTGTATTAGTACTTACTTAGTTTATGTACTTATTATAGTTTTATCAAGTATAATATAGATATATTGGTTGTACGCAGTGTAGTTTGCCTATTTTCTTCGAATACCCATTCCTTCAATTGCTCAAAGGTTAACTGGAAGAGATCCCTAACAGGGATAAGTTCGCCTTTGTACATATTTAATTTGTTATCAATGTATTTATAACCAGTTGTTGTGTACAATAAAGCCTTTACATACATACATACATACATAATTTCCACCAGAATCAATAATAAGTAGTCAAGATTTCTTTGTACAAATGGAATAAACTAACTCAAAATTAATAAAAAAGTAAGGGCTATTTTTGAAAAAACGCCCGCTAATATTAGAAACACTCAGACATACTTGCAGTTTACATAGTTGTTAATTAGCTCACTATAATGTTTTGGACAGTCATAAAGACATTAAGTTCCTACGTCCGGCATGGATAATGAATTGAATACCAAGGCCGCGAAATGGTAAGGAGCCGGTAGTTTTTATGCAGAAATTTATAATCGGTATAAGTATTAGACTGGGCCTCAATTCGACATTTGACACTGACGGATATGCGATGACTTTCGGCAGTTTCGGCGGCCAGCGGCGAGCGGCTAAGCGAGAGATCCGAGCGCGGCGGCCGTACGAGTGAGCGACACAGCGTACACTGCCAAAACCGAAGCCGTGAGACTGACATGACATCTATCTAACAATTTGATCTCGCCATAATATTTTTCTACTTTCTTTAGGTCATTATTTCAGAAAAAATCGTAACACCGTGATTCAGGGAGGTCGATTTTAAAACATTGTACATAGTTAAAAGCTTAGTTAACATAAAATACGATCGCTGCCTTTGTGTGACGAAAGTTAGTCATACAAAATGTATGGGTAACTTTCGTCACACAAAGGAATCAATTAATTTAGTTTAAATTAAAGCCCTTAACTATGTACATTTTTTTTGCAATCGACCCTGTTTGGACACGCGGCGCCAGCCATTCTGTTGGTAAACATTTCTTAGTCCAATTTTTCCAAAATCTTGATCATTTTTGGTATAGGGATAGATTAATATCCAAAGATGGTTATACGTAGGGCTGCCACTCGTCCGGGTTCCCCCGGATTTGTCCTAGTTTGGCGGCCGTACGGGGGCCGTCGGGAAATTTTCAAAAAGTGTGTGACGTTTTTTATGTGAATGAAAAATAAAACAATTGTTTTTTCAATAATATTATTTTCGGACACGTCCGGGGAAAAATGAGATTTACGCCAAATGTCCGGGTTTTTTTAAGTCTTCGTCCCGGTTCGGCGAATTTAGAGATGGCAGCCCTATAGCCATACGTTACTTTTTACCCGACATCGGTAGCACCGTGACAATTATCTTTTGCTTAACAAACAAAAACATAATAAACTGTGACTGAAAAGATGAATTTTCACACTTTGTCAGCGATTCGGAATCTCGCTCGATTCGTTCAATTTTGTCTCTCGCCCCACATACGAGTACGTTGCCGACGCTTCTATCGCTTCGCCAGGGGAATTGAGGATGGCTTAGTTAGTACGTGTCAAGAGCACTTTTCAAGTTGGGACCTTAAGAGCTGTGTCATTAATTCAAAATTCATTACACAGTTAGGGCACAACGCCCATCTATGAAACTAATTTTTGCCCGCGGCTTTGCTCCCGTGGTAAAATATACACTATCCTATGGGAACTGTGTTTTTATTCGGGATTAAAATAGCTTATGTCTTAAGTTAGGGTAATTAACCTATGTCTGTTCCAAATTACATATATACAAACCAGTACCGCCGTTTCAGCGTGAAAAAATACTCACGCACGCAAGCTCGCACACACTAACCGCGAGAGAGATGTTGCTTTATCTTTTAACTACCTCTAATGCGTGATAATTGATAAACGCGTCCGACATACACATACTGATTATTTTGTTTTTTTTTTATGATTCTTAGGAATATTTGCAACAAATATACGAGAAACGGACTCAATAAAAAAACTATACTAATTATTGAACATGCTCACAGAATTTAAAGAAAATCGGTTGAGAGATGAGGACGACCAAATATCCGGATATCTTCTTTCTTTCCTATTACCCTCTGCGGGGGTGTAGGGCTCGAATCAAATTCCTCCATTTGCTGCGGTCTTGGGCAGTCTGTTCTACCTCCTCCCACGTCATGCTCAAGACGCCCAGTTCCTGCTCTACTGAGCGACGCCACGTTGTTCTGGGACGGCCTCTCTTCCTTTTGCCAGACAGTTTCCAGGTCAGTGCCTTCTTGGATAGGTGGGTATCGGGCTTTCTTAATATATGACCAATCCAATGCCACTTCCGCGTAAGGATCTCCCTCTCTATTGGTGTCTGCTTGGTGATCCTCCACAACTCGTTGTTGGTAATCGTCTCAGGCCAAAAGATTTTCAAAATTTGACGTAGGCATTTGTTCACGAACACTTGGAGTTTGTTTATTAAGTCCTTACGAACAAACCAAGTTTCGCTCCCGTACAGCAACACGGACTTCACATTTTAGTTGAAGATCCTTAGCTTTGTTCGTCTTGTTAAGGCTGAGGAACTCCACACTGGCCTGAGTTGACTAAACGCGGCTCTGGCTTTATTTATACGAGCCTCAATATCCGCCTCGGTGCCTCCGCTATCATCCATGATGCTGCCCAGGTAACAGAAGCTTCCCACCTGCTCGATGTGTCTCCCTCTGATCAGCATAGGAGCCGAATCGGTGGTATTTAGGCGCATTTCTTTCGTTTTCGAAAAATTTATACGCAGCCCTTCCTTTTCAGCTTCATCTGCTAGATCTTCTGCTTTGTTTTGTAGGTGCTGCCGATTGGTTGCTAGGAGGCAGAGATCATCCGCAAAGTCGATGTCCTCTAGGTCTTTGTCCGCGGTCCAAGACAGTCCTCGACGGCACTTACATGTGACTCTGCGCATCACATCATCAAGCACCATTATAAACAGCAGAGGAGACAATAGGCAACCTTGCTTGACGCCTGCGGTGACCACGATGTTCTCCGTGAGTTTTCCCCTGTGGAGCACTCTACACGACGATCCGTTATAAAGCGCTTTTATGATATTTATGAGCTTGTCGGGCACGCCTTTTCTTCTTCAAAACAGTCCAAATACTAGACCAACTGACAAATATCCGGATATACGAAAGAATATTCGAAACGGAGACGCTTAGTTCGCCTGATCAATTAACAATTGAAAATACTAAATTAAATGATAAATTAATGATTAAACATTTTACAAATGCCCTCCTACCTATTCCGCCATATTGGATACGGCTAATCATAATGGCTACCGATACTAAAGTAATAGAAATACTACCAATAATATTTACACAGTTTGCGTTCAAATGCACTGCCGGTTTGCGCAACAGCATACTCGTATGTCAGTGACGCAATAATGTGTATCCAGATGCACATTCCCTTTTGTGTTACGGCTCCCAAGTATTGACAGAAAAGAATTCCAAACACTACAGTTATCCGATAGATTTATATAGAATCGTAGTCGGAAAGCAATCATATATCCGAATAATTCGATTGGACGGGCATTCCGCCGGATCGCAGACGTATAAGAAATCGCAATGGCCTGCAGTTATCCGGATATCGGGTAGTTATCCAGATTTATGGGTTGTGGGGGCCGAATCGCCTCGGGTGCATAATTACCTACTTTTCGAATACAATTCCCAAGTCCCCCATATTAGAACGCGTTCATTAGATTGTTGGCACTCACCCTCCGCCCGTCACCCCAACGTACAATCCGACTGTCCGACTTCAAAAATCCACACTAAGCGCTTACAACTCAATTAGCTTCTTTATTTACGGGGTCCCTCCACTTTTCAACCTGTTTATTTCGTTACACAATTCGATATAATATGAAGGCAAAAGAAAAAGACGTCAGCCCGTAAAGAGATACTTTCTACTAAACAAAGAACACCTTGAATAATTAACAAAACTGCAATACCATAGGAATTGTTGTGAGAATGCGAAAAATTTATAATAAGTATAATTATGTGTATAAATATTATCTTACTCTCTAGCGAAGTATTCGTATTTAGATCTAGATAAAGCGGTTCACGAGATAATGTTGTTTGCGGTAACAATGGCCGGTGGCTAGTCGGTGTCAATGAAGGCGCCTGCACCGTGATACTTTTTAAAGCCGTATCGTAGTATGAAGTCCACATAAAGATACGGCCTTTTCACTGTTTAGGTGTTGGTATGAGAGTTTACTTTCTACCTACATAATGTCATTCACAGGCGCGGCACGTGTTGACTGTTGACGTCTCCCCGAACTAACGGAGACACGAGCGCCGCGCCGCCGTCGCCACGTCCGCCACGCCTGTCTTGCACTGCTTTTAGGCACAATGTTACATTATAAACATTATTATCAGACGAACCTTGACAGTTTGCTTTTAGAGAATGATCGAGATCCGAGCAGGCTGTGATACCGCCATTGTACATGTATAAGTGTAGGAAAGTGAGAAATGCTTTGTCAATAATTTATTTTGCGATTAGCACGACCAAAAATTCGTAGACGCACAGATTCGAAGATACGCTGCAACTATATATTCTTTACAAAGACGACTTGATTAATCCGTTTCATTAAGTGCTCCTGGTCTAAGGTCTAATTCACACCAGGCTGCCAATAATGGTAGGTAAGCTATGACATTGTAATATTTATAGAACTTTAGTATCTAATCAGATCTGTGGGCGAAACGCCGGTTTCAAATCGTTTATTGTAGCCATTAAATCGTTATCTCGCATAAAACGGTCGCAACAGACTTAAAGTAGACATTATCTTCTTAGTACTTGAATAAAACAGTTTCTTGCACTATCTCCGCTTAAAAACAATGAATAGCAACCAAACATGACTCACAATCTTGTAACACACCGAGTCATGTCACGACGCGTTTCGCATACAAATGACGATGACTAAATTCAATTTCTTCTCGCGACGACTCCCGGTCGTTCGAGAGGCGGACGTGACCGAAGGCCTAAGGGTCGATACAGGCGCGAGACGGACAGCCTTTGAACTGCAACCCGCCTGCACAATGGCAGCTCGAGGGAAGTTCTGATGCAGTCGGCTTGCAGTTTTGTCGGCCAACTGCACGCTGTTTGTTACATATTTAAACAGCCATTTTCCAACTGGGTTGCCGTTTAAATGCTGTTCGATTATATAAACCGTAACCTTCTGCTTAGAGATTTGCCGTTCTCGAAAACGTTTTCCGATTTGTATGCGGAAAAGACATCCTCGAGAACATTTCCCATCAGGAAACGTTCGCAGGAACTACAACATCATCATCATTCTTAGGGCTGCCATCCGTTCGGGTTTCCCTGGATTTATCCTAGTGTGGAGGCCGTCCGGGGGGGTTTCAAATAGTGTCATTATATGTAAATGAAAAATAAATCGATTGTGTTTTTAATAATATTATTTTCGGACACGTCCGGGGAAAATGCGATTTACGCCAAATGTCCGGGTTTTTTAAGTCTTTGTCGGGGATCGGCGAATTAAGAGATGGCAGCCCTAATCATGCTAGGACTGCACGAAATTCGTGTCTTAAATATGCTAAGCTCCCAAAACGTATGCCCCCCTTCGTACAAAAAACACTTCGTTCAAACAGTTTACCGAAGTTTCTACCTATCTTAATCTAAACGATTAGTGTTGGTAAACGAACTACCTACCTAATCTGAAGTCGACATCTGACTAAAACTGGTTTTTGTCAAGTTTCACTCATATCGCATAATGAATAGTTATATCTATACCGAACAGGCATGTTAGAATTTATAATGTAATAACAGCAAATACGAAAAGTACCTACCGCATAAGTAATGATTTCTAACAAGACCATAACGTTTCTCTGGTTCAACGAATAAATATATCTATAAAATCAATTATAAACCGTTATGGTTCTATGAGATGGAGTACCTAGGTACGGAAGAAAAGATAAAATATCAAAACACTAAA
Organism: Apotomis turbidana; assembly: GCA_905147355.2. NCBI lineage: Eukaryota > Metazoa > Arthropoda > Insecta > Lepidoptera > Tortricidae > Apotomis > Apotomis turbidana. The sequence continues at coordinate 51,829,920 of LR990280.1, read as the reverse complement.
ATAAACTGAGCAAACAAATTATGACGTCATAATCCTCCCTGCACTATAGAAATTAAGACCATAAGGAGCTCGGATAGTTCACCGTGCCAAGGAGACGTCGTGATCAGCAAACGTCGTATAATTTATCTGCCGACGTCATGCTGTTGATGGAATTGTATGTAAATAAAATAAACAACCTCAAATTCGCAGCACGTAATTGACGCTGAAGTTAAGATTGCATTCGGATCTGATCTTATGCCGATTTCACACGAGGGTAGAACAGTGGGCAGCACAGTAAGGACTGATACTGCTTGAACGCACAGTTTCTGTTGTACTGATCTGTGCGTTCAAACAGTAGCAGTACTGTGCTGCCCACTGTTCTACCTCACTGTTCTGCCGTCGTGTAAAATCGGCATTAGCGAATGCGTCCTACTGGTCGCAGTCGCCGATCGATTGTATCTGTCAGCGTTTCATAGTAACCCATTGCACAAAGTCGCGTCGCGGTTCCAAGGCCCGAATGTCATCTTTTAGCCTCAAGACCCTTTCGCTGCGCCTGTCACTACTGCCACTACTTTAGTTGCAAACTTACGTAGCGCAAATTCTATAGCGTTATTTAACTGTTTTTCCACAATAGCGCGAAACACATTGAAAGAAAATAAAATATGCAGCATCGACCCACATGGCTCGGTTATAACTAGATACCCATTGGGCCGTGGTAGTGACTTATTAGTTCCAGTAGTTACCAGTACATTAATTGTATGCAAAATTGCAATATGATTGCTTTTCAGACTCGGTTAATTTAATTAGTTACTTGCATGTTTTATTTTCAAATCGTTGATTTTATAATAAGTTGCTAACGGATTACAAACTCATCGTAAAACATCTCGATCCCAATTATGTAGTCGGGATGTACAGCGCAAATCCAAACCCAAGTTCGGTCTAGAGTTGCCGTTACGAGCAAATTTATTAAATTTATATGTGGCTATATAAAACCTCGTTGACTTTAAACGCTTAAAGGTAGGGCTCGTTTTCACTGTCTCGAGGACGATCATCGATTCAATCACTATACCTACATAAAAATCAACATCTAAACCAATATTCCGACAGTTAATTGTGTAATGAAGAATCTTCCTGTCTGAATCGAGGCATTTTTTGTATCATCAACGTCCTATCGCCACGTCACGCAATCCATTTGGCAGCACACACAGAACCGCTTGCCAGTTTCGAAGCGATTCTTATTATCTGATCATTTCTTTTTTATATCAAGATAATCTTTTAGATGTCGTATTGCGGTGCCGTATTAGGAGTTTAGTGCAAATAAACTGATGTATAGCACGGTCTATAAAGTGCCATTGAGACGTTTAGTAGTGTCCGTGCAAATAACTGTCGCCTACAAATTAAGAGTCGAGAGTTTGGATTGATCGAGAGTAAAAAAGAAAGCAAATGGTGAGCCCTGGCGTCGTGGACCGAAACCCGATAGAAAACCACAGCGCATATAGTTTTCACTGCAAGTAGGGCACACGGCACGATTGACCAGCTCTCTTGACGATAACCTGGCCATTGTTAATCCGTTCCATATTCATAATCACGTTGGCATTTTAGTTTGGATCTACTAAAAAGCTGATTAGTTAGACTGCAGACTAATCAGTTTTTCTTTTTTTTACACTTTTTTATAATAATTGTAGATGTCAGACGTTCTAGTAACTTTGCTTGTAACTTCCTGAACGCAGTTGTAATAACTCAAATAGCATACCGGCTGCATAAGACCGCTTATACAGCCCTTATAAAACTTCAATTACCGTAAAACTTTAGTTAGTTACTTTAGGGTTACTTTAGGAAAATTTGGGGCTACTTTGATAGATTTAAAATAAAAACAAAACGCAAATATCCATAGTGCGATTGAGCAAATGAAGTAAAAGGTTAGGTCATTGTTGAAGGAAGGTTGAAAATAAGGATATTGCGTAAAAACACTTTTCCAAAGTAGCCCCTGCATTTTAAAGTCGGGTTTACTTTAAAATGCAGGGGCTACTTTTTTCGTTTACGCTTGTGCCGCATGTATGCTACTTTGAAAGTTTATTATAAACATATACGGGCAACGCAAACACGACTGAATCGAATTGTTGCGTTCCAAACTTACACCTTGTGGCTCTAAATATTTCATTACCACTGCCGACGACGCACGAAAGTATCGCCAAACCCCTATCGATAATAATGTTCAATAACCAAGTATCTGACAATTTGGCAGAATTAATTCTTTTAGAAGTAATATCCGCAAGGCTTATAAAGTTTCTGCTAAATTAACGGAGATATCGAAGTAAATAGGATGTAAATAGGTGTATGTTCCTAACAAAACAAACTTTGTTTTTATTTCCAGTATAATTTCAGTATAGTTCTGTCCGAATCAGAACTACAAGCTTTAGTAGATGTAAATATGAATATTCTCGTGAAAGCAATATCTGGATTCGATCGCAAAATGTTTAGTGCCAGGTCAACGCCGGGTATATGATGTACGTTAGCTCCGAATACAATATACTTACAATGTGATTACGTATGCTGTAAACAACGTGCATTGGACCGAAAGTGATTAATTCGGTGGAGCTGAATAATCAATAACCTAATAGGAGGAAAATTACACGTGCTCTTCAATCCCTCATTAGTTATATTAGGTAGACAACCAACCTCAAAGGAAAGTTATAACTGCCGTACATTAGCTGACTCTACGAGGCGGATACAAATACTGCACGACTAACGAAAATGATAGCCGATCTTAATTTTTCATAACCATCAATATTGCGTTTCTTTGTACATACTAAGCGTATACATATACGAAGTATGAACGTTGTATAGTTGTATACCGCACATAATTCTGAATTATTTAACTTTATTTATCACCAGAAGATGCTCGCATTGGTCATACTCATACCCGTCTTTAGTAACCGCCAGTGAAAAGATTGGTCAATGATATGAAAAAATTGCTAAAACGGAAATTGATAATGATAAGAGCAATTTTACTTCGACTTAAACATTAAAATAAAATACTTCTTATTCTTTAACTTGTTTAGATGGCTGTAGCTACGTCTAGTAAACATGGTACGCCCTATCCTTAATTTAAGGATGACCATCAAAATATTAGTACTTTCTTTACCAATGTATGTAGGTTATCAAAATCCTAAAGGAAATTTAATTTTTATGGTAAGTTAACGGCTGTATGAGGTTATGGAACTTAAAACCATCAAGCGGTCGCTAACACGAAGAATTGATTAAGCCATATGAGTGAATAAGCGCCATGCAACCCGTGTTCAATTTAGGGGACACAATTACCAATATTAGTCATCCTAATGGCACAGAATAAAATACTACAGAAAGCTCTATTTTTGATCGCAAAAGCGTCAAAAACAATTATTATAAAAAAACGCGTAATTAATGAGTGACCACTCAGACTTTGTTTGTAGTTATCGGTATTTAATAGTTTGTTCTGTAAACAGTGCCTTCCGGAAAGAACAAACCGATTCAAATATTTAAGGCGACTCCTAATCCCAACGTCCTTGAGGATCTGGGCGGAGCCTAACGTTATTCCCCCCGCCGACCGTGCGCCCCCGGAACATTACTTCGTTCATAATCTCGTTGAGTGGCGTCCAAGCAGCTTCATACACTCGCATAGTCCGAGCGTGAGTTGAAGATCAACAAACCTTATACCTTATTTAAAGGCATTGAAAAATCTCGAAGTAAAATAAATCATTTAAACAATGATATAATTATTTCGGATTACTAAATATCTATTTACCCACTACAGTAGAATATTAAAAATAAAATGCGTTAAAGCTATTTTCCAAAAAAACAAGTGAAATTAGCCATTTGGAAGTCTTGAATCGAAAAATACTTTTTAGTTTCTTTTGTATGTGTAGGTAGGTACCTACCAAAATAGTTAAAATGCCGACTAGATTCTTGATTATACGTGTAAAATCATGCAGAAATAAAAAAATACCGTTTTTTAATAAATAAATCATATCGTGACCCAGCGGATGAACCGATATTTTAACATAGTAGTGGAGGCACAGCTTTATCCCCCGGGTCATGTTGCTCTAATGAAAAGATAAACTATAAATAATAGAGCGACAAACTCAACTTTACCGTTGGAAAACGGATTTACGTCCTTTACTTATAAACATTACTTATAAACAGTGATAGTTTTTTATGACTACATTAGTAATGTTCTCAGATTTTTCCCTATACTTGTTGATATTGACGATATTTTACTAGACGATATTTTTTTGTTTTTTTTTTTCTATGTTCAAGGTCAATGGATACCCTATAAATGTTAATTTACTTGAGTGTCAAAATATACCGATGCTGGAAAGTAGAAATTATCTAAGCGACATTTTTGGGGATATCGAGTTTACACACTGTTGGAATCGGCAAATTTTTCTACATCGAATGGGTTGGGTCTCGTACATAATAATGTATGTCTGACGACTTTTGTGTCGCTTATCCCGTCGGTGATTTAGAGAATCTCTACATTTTTTTTCTACTAAACGACTAGATTTTTGAGGTTTTTTTTTGCAAAATGGAGATAACATAAAAAGTTTTTTGCATTATTATGAACCTTAGAGCTTTTTTACTTATTTGTCAAAACAGATCAAACAACTTGGATCATTTTTCTTTATTGCAACTAACCTTGCACTTGTTGGTTAACTGTTTTTACCTGATCGTAAAATATATTTTAATGTCGTTTGAGGCATTTTACCTATGTCTTTATGATAAAATTAACATAAAGGTAAATTATGAAAGAAAAATTGAATGTGATCCACTGCAATGTAAGCAGGACTCGAACCTGCGACCCTAAGTTTCCGGCGTAGTGCTCTACCAACTGAGCTATCATATCGTTACGTCAATCACACTAAATCTTTGATTCCATAATTCTTCGCTACTGGAGCGCCCTCTGTGTCATGTGTGTTTAAAATGCTTATGCGCATTAGCCAAAAAGTAAAAATGTGGTATTTCCACATTATTAAACAGAATCGATATAAAATTCTATAAAAAAAATAACAAAGTTAGATTAAATTACCTGATTGTCGTATCTTAACTATTGGCGTTTATCCAAATTTACCTGCTTTGATACTATGAAACCATTGTCGCCTATCCTTTTTTAATTTAATCGACTACTGTCGCTTATCTTGAATAGCTTGAATGACAATTGAGTCGTATTTGTCGCCTAGAATGTACTAAAAAAACAAATATTTTCGTTAAATTGGTAGTTAGACAACTTTACCGGTTCTGTTTCATAAAATATCACACATTTAGTAGTAATTCAATATATTTATAAAGGCCGTTAGGCCCACCTGCGGTGTAAATCTGTGTCTGTGGCGCTAAGGCATTACTTTGGACTCGCTTGATGGACCCAAACGCCATCTCACTCAAACAGTGTCTTACGAGACGTCACTTATACCACACAGAGTTGTAGGTAGTTTTGTTATTCTTGTTAGGATAGGATATTATCTCATTGCAATTGTAAAACTTGAAATTTCACGTAGTTCGTGATTTAAAATTCCTTAATGAGTACCGAGTGACTGCAGTCTTGAGAACTCTCTCTCTGTTCTCATTAGTCATAGTTATCGTTTGCTACCATACATTGGTCTAGAACTACTGGAAATATTTCAGCAGATCACACATAAAAATTGATAAAATTGAAATTTCACGTGATATCTGATGAATAAATCTTTAACATTTCTAAAGCAGTTTTTTTTTGTATTTGCGTAGTTGGACCATAAGTTTTTGTCTTAGAGAACTTTAAATGTCACTTCATTAATTTTAATGTTTGAAAATAAATATTTTCCTCTAATTAAAACATTAATCGTGAGGTTTTATTGTACGATAAATAGCTTTTCATGTCTGAAATATTTCCTACAAAGGCGATTAGATAATTTTTCTTGATTTATTTCATGCTGATTTATGCACATTTATATATTTACCTGACTATAAAATGAGCATGCACATATATGTTGTTAACTGTGTTGATTGTTGTGTAATAGATTATACTATTTTACCTGACTAATTTCTCGGGAAACGTGTCGTTTAGATTATTTTACCTTATTCTATTTTGACGGCCATTTTGCGTAAGCGACGCTAAATCCTAAAATATTCCATTAATAGACAAAATAACAAAAGCAACATGTAAAAACATGATATTGTTTATATAAAATGAGCATCGTATGCACATAGATATTGTTTACTGCGTTGATTGTTGTGTAAAATGTAGATTATACTATTTTACCTGACTAATATCTCGGGAAACGTGTCGTTTAGATAATTTTACCTAATTCTATTTTGACAGCCATTTTGCGTAAGCGATGCTAAATTTTAAATTATTCCATTAATAGACAAAATAACAAAAGCGACATGTAGAGAACATGATGTCGTTTATAATTATAAAATGCTTCATTTAAAAAGTAGGTCCACAGGATATTTAATAACTTTTTATTTTTTTTGAAAAGTCGTAGTTTTTTAGATCTCCTGTAAAGTTAGCTCCGTGTCTCTTGGATAATTTTCCTTTCCAGCGTAGATACGTTTTTTTGCGGCATAAAGAGCTGTATCTTTTTTTTACGTTAACTTAGAAGTTCGATTTTTTACAGCTTCAAGGGACTGTTGACCAAAGTACGATGTGTAGACGGTTTTAATTTCAACTCGACACCTACACGCGTTACCGAGATAAAGGGTCATGACAGAAAGACGGACGGTCAGCAAAATGATTTTTCCGGTAAAAATACCTAAATCTATATATAATGAGGTTTATCACTTTTAATCAGTATATATGAAATTTAGCCGATAAAAATAAAATTTCAAGATGGAAAATGTTATTCATACTCGTAACCAGGCTAGTTTTAAATATTTACCATTTTATATGTGCAAAGGTAGGTTTTGAAGTTTAAGAAGGTAATAACATATTTTGACGGTGTAATGTGATATACGAATACAATAAATAGTACTTCATGTGACTGTAGGTACAACTTTATCTAGCCACATATCATAAGCCTCCATGATGCATTCAGAAGTCGCACATTATAACAAATATTACCCGGTGATGGCGGTAATGAAGTTTTCTGGCAGCTGTCATTGTTTTTATTTTAATTCAGAGACAAACTAGAGTCGGCCCTAACTATCATATCGTTCGATATCTTACTTACGTGTGACATTTGCCAAATTTGATTGAAAATTGACAATTCATTTCGAACTAAACGTTATCTCGATTGATGTTAGAATAGAGGTCAAATCAGATTTCTTTGTTTTTCAGAGATGTTCGAAATTTGAATAAATAATACTATCGAAATAAGAAATTTGTGCTAAAAAAACAGTCTATTTTTATGGTGGTCATAATGTGCCGTTCTTGAACGCATCATGGAGTGTTTATGATATTTGGATAGATAACAGATTTAATAAAATAACAAGCTTTCGATAACTGAATGTACTTATACATGACTCAAAAGGTTTTTTTTTTCAGATTATTATGCATATAAGCCTGTACCGTCCCTTTGTCGGGTAAAGGCCTCTATCTTTTTTCCACTCGTCCTTATTTAGATCAGCAATGTCGAACCCGTTACGTAAGCTATTTGGGTTTTGGCGTTCCTTCCGCGATCGATTAATTTGATCCAAGATCGTTTCATTGCCCTCTGGCAAACTTAGAGAGAAAAATTCTGAGCATTAGTCAAAAATTCTATATGAAAATGAGTGCTTTTTGTTATGTCGCATAGCGTAGTCGTGTGAAAAAACGAACTACACTCTCTTAAAATACACTTCAAACGCACGAAGACAGATCGAACCTCCGCGGGATCCGGTACTATTACAATTTTCCGTAACTATATGGATCGCGAGAGCAAGTTACACAGCCTTCCCCTTCGACGGTTAGATTTACACTGAGCTCGCAGCCCGGGCACGGCCGCGAACGCGGAAATTCAGTTTTTTTGATGCTTTATTAGACCGAATTTCCATTTTAATAACTTTTAAACAATACGATTAAAGATCAATGAATTGTCAATGTTCTTGCGAAAGAGCCGTGTAAATATCACTTGTAGTTTAGAAGCCTTAGGGAATTGAAAATTGAAAACGACCTTATTTCAACATTATTTTTTCCATAGTAATTATTGCTTTAAAAAAAAATCCAACTATAATTTTTTAGAAGAAATAGTAAAAAAGAATTTTTTTTTTTCAGATTTTTCCGTTGGCTAGATTACGAGCCTTAGGACTTTCAAAATCACCATTCCACGTACGGAGTCGCCTTAACTGGTTGTAAGTTTTCTTCAAAATTTCTCAAAGGACGTACTTACTAGTACGATTTAGACGTGATATTGAGTAAATAAATCTGTTGAGTTTGTTCAAAACTGGAACATAATGCAATATGATAATTCAATAGGTCAGTGATAAAAGATAACATAACTACATGTAATAGGTAATTGTGAATTAAATACCTAGGTCATATAGTACTTATCTGAAACTCAAAACGATTGATTATTTGATCAAAATCGAATTTCCTTCTATGGCCAGTATTGGCATAGGTATATTTATGTAGCTTATCATATCAAGAGTAGTCGGTCCGGCCCAGGGATAGTGGCGCAAAAAACAGCGTTCATATGGCAATAATGTGCATCCGTCATATAATAATAATAATAAAAATAAAATGTATTTATTCAAAACAATAATTTCAGTCATATTACAGTGTATGATGCCTCTTTTTAAGTATCAATATACCTGTGCTAAGAGGTATCACTCTTCCTTATAAGGGTAGAATAACATAAAATATTTTTACTTCAAATAACTTATATCTAAGAACTTATTTCTAAGAATTTAGTAACAGAATTAATAATAAGATAAAGTGTGTGTGTGTGTGTGTGTGTGTGTGTGTCAGTGTGTGGGTGCGCGCGCGCGCGCTCGTGTGTGTGTGTGTGTTATGTGTGTGCGAGTGTGTGTGTGTATGTGTGTGTTAGTTCTAGTAGGTATGTAGCAAGTCCTCTGTGTCTTGGTAGCTTTTAGATTTTAGCCATTTATTTATTACTTTTTTACATTCATAGTAAGATAGAGGATAAATATTTAATTGTTTATTGATGATATTATATAGTTTTCCTGATTGAATATTGTATTGCCTGCTTGCGAAAGTTGTATTTGTTGACGTGGCTGGGACTATAATATCTTTTCTTCTTCGATTTTGTGTTTCTGGTTTATACGGTAGATGTATATGTAATCTTAAAATAACAAACAATATATACAGTTGTCTTACAGTTAAGACATCGGAAAGTTTATATAAGTCTGAGGTAGGAAATCTGAACGGCTTAAAATAGGTAACTTTTAGCAAAGATCTCTGAGCTCTTTCTAATTCTAGAAGTTTGGTTTTAGTCGTACCTCCCCAAACTGGTATGCAATATACAATGATGGATTGAGCCAAAGCTATATACACTCGATGGAGCAGTTCCTTAGTTGCAATATGCCTAAGGTTCTTAAAGACCCACATAAGTTTTCTGATTCGGGTCATAATCAATTCTATATGTGAGTGCCAAGTAAGGCGCTGGTCTACAATAATACCCAAATACTTGGTACTTTCTACTTTTGCTATGGTTGAACATGAGCAGTTTGGATTATCTGGGTAATTACATGTGTGGATTCTGATTTTATAATTACTTTCTGGTTGTGTATGATTATAATTTGTGAAACATATATAATTAGTTTTAGCAGTATTTAATGTGAGTAAATTTAAGTTTAGCCAGGCTGCAATTTTTGTGAGGCCCTTTTCTGTATTGCTTTTTACTTCTTCCCAAGAATTGCCTGAAAAGATTATTGCTGTATCATCTGCGTAAGAAAATATATGTCCCTCATTTATATACATGGCACAGAGTTGATTAATATAGATTAAAAATAAAGTCGGCCCAAGGACACTTCCTTGAGGGACGCCAAATGTTATATTAGTATTATCGCTGATGTAGTTTCCTATTTTGACTTTTTGTTTACGATATTGGAGATAATTTTGAAGTAGCTTGAGAGGGATATCTCTTATTCCTATGGTTTGTAATGTCTCTACAAGAGTAGGAATAGAAACGGTATCAAACGCTTTTTTGAGATCTAGAAAAACTGTTAAGCATTTCTTGTTTTTGTCTATTTTGTCAACAATAAGAGATGAGAGTGCCGTTATTGCGTCTTCAGTTGATAATCCTGGTCTGAATCCGTATTGAGATTTCGATAGAGTTTTAAATTTAGTTAGGTAGTTTAAGATCCGGTTATTAAGCAGTTTCTCTATTATTTTTGAAATGGCAGGTAACACTGAGATAGGTCTATAATTAGATGCGTCATCTCTATTTCCACTCTTGTATACTGGTGTTATTAGGGCTTCTTTCAGAGCATCTGGGAAAACTCCTTCCTTAAAGCAGATATTGGCAAGATGAACGATAATAGGTACAACTAAAGTACTGGCCATTTTTAGAAACTTTGCAGATATATTATCCACACCAGGGGCACTGTCCGACTTTAAATTCATTAAAATCGTAAGAACTTCATGAAAATCTGTTTCCAACAACACAAACGAGGTTAGATGAGGTTCTATATGATTGGAGGTATAATTAGAGTTTTGCGCTCGGTTTATATTACTCTTTAAGATATCTTCAGCCAATGATTTCCCAACACCAGCAAAATAGTTATTTACTGCATTAACAGATTCAAGGGGAGTATCTTTAATATATAATAGTTCATCATTTTCAGATTTTTTTGGTTTGCGGTTTGTAATTTTGTTTATAGATTTCCATAACGCCTTCGAATTACCGTTAGCTTTATTTAATTGTTCCTTATCATAAGCACGTTTTAAATTTTTTATTAAATTATTACAATAGTTTCTGTATCGTCTGTACGTTATTTTTAATGTTATGTTTTCAGGATCAGAGCGTAATTTCATTTGCATATTATTTCTGTTCCTAATGCAACGTAGGATGCCCAAGGTTATCCAGGGTTTAAGAATGCGATATTTTCTGGGAATTGGAGTAGTGATGGTATTTTCTATAAGACATATTTTTATCTTACTTATTAAAGTTTCTGTGAGTTTGTTGGGATCGGTAAATGAGAGTAATTCGGACAGGTTTTCTTCATGTAGACTACATATTGCTTCTTCAAAGTCTGTTACAGTTTTAGTTTTTTGGCAGTTTTGTATGATATTTAATTTAGATAGTTTTAAAAATATCATGGAGTGGTCCGTAATAGTTGTATTTAAAACCAGTACTGTTGCACAGGTTTTACTTTGCTCTAATTTCAACATAAAATGGTCAAGGCAAGTTTTATCCCTAGTTGGGAGTAAATGACCTGGGAGCAGTCCGTGCATTGACAACGTATTAAGGTAACAGAGTCTATTGGTGCGTTCATGAGACTGTTCATTAGCTTTATAAATAATGTTTATGTTCAAATCGCCAGTTACAATTATATTTTTACATGTTTTTATTTTTTCTATATGTGTATTAAGGGATGTAATGAAGTTCTCTGCGTTATGATTTGAAGGGGAGCGATATATTCCAAGTATTTTAATATCGGAAATGGTTATCTCTAAGCAAGAAGCCTGTGACAGTATTATTTCTTTTACCTTTGCTTTGTGATTATTTTTAATATACACAACCACGCCATCATTTTGATTGATATGATTAGTAGTGAAAAAAGCAATGTAATTTTCAATTGATGGTACAGGTTCGTCCAGGTTAAGTCTGCACTCACTAAGTATTAGAATATCTACATTTAATTTAAAGTGACATAATGCCAGATGCAACTCATTTATATTATGATATATACTTCGAATATTTTGTGATATTATTGTGAAATCGTGTTTATCTATGTTAATATGTTTAGTTAGATCTTCAATTTGACATAGACTGGATTGTGCGATATCTAATTTGTCTAATTCGTTTAAAGTTATAAGTGTGTTATCCATATTTATAGATGTAAATGAAACTAAACGGGTAGTGTTCAAAAGGTAGTCCATGTGTATTGTTAAGATTATATATGGGCATATAGTAAGCATATTTATTTTCAAAATATTTAGAAGCCAACCTTAAAGACATTTTAATTTTTATATTTGTGTTTGTGTGTTTTAAATTTACGACGTAAATGCTTATGACAATAATAATAGTCAAACCTAGCAAGACAGTCTTCTTTTTAATATATGAGGATACTAATATATCTTTTATGAATTTGCAGTGGTGTATGTGTAGTGTAGTGTTAATGGTGATGGCAAAATTTGTGACAATAATAATAACCGACTCTATCCATGTCGTTCTAGACTTATTATATAAATATAGAAATAGCGAAACATTTTTAGTAATTTTATGAGATCTGTGAACTAAAAATATCAAAAACATAACTTTCATAATAAGCAGAGCTAGTCATGCTTCCTGCAGTAATCGTTGTATTTGAGCTTCGTTGTTTACCAGTATTACAGGGGTGTTTTCATTTTTTCTGACGAAGACTCTGCCAAGGTAGGTCCAGCAGAAAGAGTATCCTTTAGACTTCGTCAGGTCACTTGCCAGGAACCGTAGACGTGCTCCCTTTGCAGTCAGTTGTTCCGAGACGTATACAGGAGTGTCCTCTTTCTTGGTATGACCAAGATGTTTCGCGCTGAGTTTATTGTTTCGGTTTTTCACATTGTGTTCTTTGCATTTCTTCAAGATGTTAGCTTTTAACATAGTAGACGACATTTCGACTATGATCGGTGTGTTTTCATCTTGTTTTTTCCCACGAACCCTGTATATGTCCATCATGTCGGTTTCCCTAATTTTACAGTCGATAGTCTCTGATAGGTGTGTCACCATTTTTATTAGGTCATCCTTGGTTTCTTTGTTTAACTTGGGCACATTTTTTATTTCTATATTTCGCTTCCGGCTCTCTCTGTGCGTATCCTCCAGTCTCTCTTCCAGCAATGAAATATACTCCTTGTCTTTCCTGCTAGCTATTTCTAACAATTCAACCTTTTTCTTGAGCTCTTCGTTCTGTTCTGCGAGAAAAGCAACAGAATGCTCGATGTTCTTGTTGGTCTCCTTAATTTGTTGCAGTGTCGGGGTTATTTTCTTTAGTTCACTTTCTTGAGATGAAAGCAAATTTTGTATCATATCTTTCATTTCTAGTTTAAACCGTTCGAAGTCTGAGTGTGAAGGGATTTCCGATTGTTTTTTAATATGCTGTGTTGAATTTGAAGCCTCATCATACCTCCCATTTTTGTCAGTAGTCGCTCTTGTCGTCATACTTTTCATATTTGCGTACCGACGTTAAAACAATATATAGCAGGTAAAATTTTCAGAATGAACTTCAAGGAGTATTTGAGCACAAAAATATGTTTTATTCTGCAGTTTTGGTCGAAAAACGTAATAGAGTTTAACTGTTCACGGCTTTTCCAAGAATTCATACACAAGGGCCTTGAAGAGCGAACAGCAGTCCTAGTTCGCGGCCAAAATGGAGTAAGCGCCGCACATTTCGGTACCACTTACGCGTTTCATTAGAACGTTTGATGTGATTGAATTTAATTTGGGTGTTTTATATTGTTTTTCTTGATTTGTACTTAATTTCACTGTTTATTTTATAATCCTGAAGATGTAGCACAATCACTGTGTAATAACGAGTATTTTCGTATAACTTTCACTTTATAAAACTGAGTTTTAACTATTTAATTCTATTTTTAAAAACGGAGTGTTTGAGGGATACTGTGTTCGCGCCAACGCGTGATGGGACATGTCATGGACATATATTTGCATTATTACAACCCAATAGCAATTTGTCAAGGATTTGTCATTAACCAAATTCAAAACGTTGTTTACCGGAATGCTGCTCAATCATTCGTTCTTCTTGCGAAATAAAAACTGAATCCTATTGAAAAAAACTTGACTTTCACCACTGTGGATAGTTTTGGCTTTATTATGCAAAATTACTTGAAATATGCGGAATAAAATAAAATAAATATTAAGGGACAATCTTACACAAATCGACCTAGTCCCAAACTAAGCAAAGCTTGTACTATGGGTACTAGACGACGATATACATAATATAAATAACATCCATGACCCAAGAACAAATATTTTGCACAAATATTTGCCCCGGCCGGGATTCGAACCCGGGACCGCCGACTCAGTACGCGTCGTCTATATATTTTAGGAATATTTTATGGAATATTTTAGTCCTGTGTCCTCTTTGTTTACATCAGTGACATTCACCGACTTTCAACTTCAGTCACCAAAAAATTATCGTTGCCAGTAAAATAAATTAAAGTAAAAGCCCTTATTGGGCTGTAGGTACTTCATAGATAAACAAGAAACACAATTTCAGCTAGCGTCCTGGCGTCTCCAAACGCATATACCGCCGCCTTTCCGCTCCGTCCGTCTTGGGCAAATCACGAGATTCAATCACGTGATTGGGAGCTCTACTAAACTAACTGTATCTCCCCGTTGCATATGTCTAATCGCAACACAGGACCGCCCACGGTTGTGCCATAACACAATTAGTCACAATCAATACCCTCCGCCGTGGGCAAATCACGAGATTCTGGGATTATCCATGCAAATAATGCCAGGATTGGAAGCTCTGCTAACTGTATCTCTCCGTTGCATGTTTACTCGCTAGGTACACATGACCGCCCACTGTTCTGCCATAAGACAATTAGTCACAATCAAACGCGCGCCTACAAATCAAAACCAATTCACGCCGTAACCTACTACTAGGTACCAAACGTCTATCATCGTTATCGAAATTTGACCTAATAAATCGTAATCGGGCTGTCAAAGATTTTATTATATTAGATTTCTACTTTGTTTATTACTTACTATAGGACAAGTTCGCGTTCGAACAGTCGCCATCAGATATTATCGCAGCATATTATAAGGCGTTCATAAATATTTGAACATGACTCTTATTGACTGGGCGTTAGAGTACATGTTCAGATATTTATGATCGCCTTATATGTTGCGATATATCTGATGGCGACTGTACTTGTCCACTGACTATTTTGCCTTCGTTTTATTGTTTTTCAACTGTTATTATTATTATGTTATATGCTGGAAGGCGAGAATACAGTTAACTTTTTAAAGCAAATGGCAAATTTCAAGTAACAAAATCCAGTTATAGTTATATGTATACCGTACCGGGTTCTTAACAGTGTTATGTACTCGTAGGTATGATTTACATAAAAAAGAGTTAAGCCGCGGCTACACCTACTCTAACAATCAGAAATCCGATCTCGAATGTATTTTGAAAAATATAGCCATATTATATATTTCCAAAATTACATTACTTAGTTTGGTCCGTCACGGTTCACGAGTAAACGAGACTACGTAGGCGCGTATACGGTATAACGTGAATCTAACACGGCCTTCGACTCATGATAATGTACACAAAATCCAGCCTCTTTTCTCTTGTTACACGATTAGAACGTAACGCCTTGTTTTGGAAACGTGCTAAAGAATGTGACCTTTAACTCTCTACATGCTCACCTACATCTCGGAGAGCACTTACGTAAACAGCTCCAAATAGCTCGCCAGCCAATGTAACGTTCGAAATAGAAATTGCATATATGCGACTGCTCGTGGGAATGGGACTGTCCTGCAACCCTGAACAGCAGTATCAACCAGCTGACTTTTAGCAGGAGATACTTTAGGTGTTTAGAATGATGCAAAAATGCGCCTTTTCGAGCCAACACTGCCGTCCTCCCTATTTGACCACGGAACCTGATGCCAGAGCCACTGATTTTTCCAAACAGTTGCTTCTTGCATGCCTTAGGGTGGCATCGTAGCGCCATCTACCGTAAAGATTCAGAATACATGATCGGCACCATCGTCTCAAATTATGTTGAGAATCGATAGTAACGATGTGCTACTAATGAGATGAACAAAATCCTCCTTACCATATTTCCAAACAGCAAAGTTTTATTCCCACTTGGCCGGTTTATTAAGTTTAACACGTCCCATAATTCATCACCCCGACTTAATCAAAATAACTCTCCTTGCACTTATTGACTTTTACGTGGGTGAGTCTCCATTCGTCGTTTCCAATTATACGATACCAAAGACAAGCACACAATTTTTGTAACAAAATATAATTTGGCGTATGAGGTAACTATGACCTGACCAGGCTTCGGACTTTTTAGGACGTTAGAAAGCTATGAAGCCGACAGCCGACATTAACATTCAAAAGTAATGCACACTTATACTTACTCATTAATTTATTTAATTCTAAAGTGCCTTTATGGTTATTGCGTTTAAAATATCAAATAAAATAAAATATCTATAATATTACAGTAGATGATTTTTCGATACACGACTGATTATTCGACCAATATAGAATCAAATTTACTCGTAAAGATGCAATAATTTACGTAAAATACGTGATTAACTTACGTAAACTGATGACGAAACCAAATCGGACTTTAAATATTCTTCTATATATATCACTTCGATCTTGACTATAAAATTAAAATTGCGAATTAAATACACTTATGACGAGGTATGACCTAAAGAACAACAGAAAACATATCGATCTGAAACATTTCCGATATAGTCCGTACAATTTGAATATTAAAACACTATTCTAACATGTAACTCGTGTATTGTAATTAATTAAATTGAAAGACTCACCGCATCTGTCCAGCCAACCCTCCACTCGACAAGGGTAAGTTATCGCAACCAACGCTTCAGCGGCCTTCATCTTCTGGCTGTTTGGAGTCCACAATATGTCACTTCACATCACAATTTTTTTTTTTACTTTTCTTGACAGTCAACCGGCGCACGCGACGCGGCGCTTGGTTCTCGATCGCCACACCTTACTTTCACCTGCCGATAAAAAGACGACTATGATAATCACAGAAATAGCAGCGTTTGAATTAAAACTAGTGATGCAGAAATTGGAGGGAATTAGAGGCCGTGGATATATCACTGCTGAATATTGAGGATAGGTTATCTACTATATATATTCATAAATGGGCCATGCAGCTCATTGTACATATAAGAAATAGGAGTAGTACCAGTACCACGCAGTATTTAGTACCTAGGTACATGTACCCCACCGACAACTGCCTATTTATTTATTAAAAGTCATAATTACTTATTTTTAGCTTTCCGTAAAAGTAAAAGCCATATTACAATATTTGCAGTCAATGAGCGAGGTAGGTAAGTAATTTACCTATATAAAATATGTTGGTAGAATCTGCCAATAGTGAGATTTTTTTTAAACACATATATATATAGAAAGCTCCAGTGAGTACAGCTCAGTCCGACGGGTCATAGATCAAAAAAAAAAAATATTTACACAAAATAAACAAAAATATATGCAGGTTCGAAAAGGTCTTTGCTACATCACTATTAACATCAACAGACAATAGGCTAGTTGACTCATGTCAAATTGTAAGAAACGAATGTTTATTCCGTATGGTATTTAGCAAAGAAACCCTAAATATATATTTTTCAATTCATAAAAGTGAAAGATGATTTTTAATCTGTATTTTGAAATGCTTAAAACGCTGTCCGCCATTTTCACTTATGATAGTGACGTCATCGATCATGTCAACAAAACTGAAAGTCTACTTTGACGACTTCGAATTGTGCCGTCCCTCTCGATCTCCTGTCAAAGTATATTGGAGTGAGCGGAATGGCACTATACGACGGTCGAATTTCGAATATTTACAGGCAATTCTACGTCACGCCACAGATTAGCAAAGGGGAAAAATGCCAGACGGCGTTTTTGACTGTTCATGAAATTTCGAATTTTCAATTGATGAAATTTAGCTTTCTAGCTTTCAAAAAAATATAAGACATCTTTTTAGAGCTAGTAAGATCATTATTAACCATTTCAAATATATTTCAAAACTGGGTCAACTAGCCTATTATCAAATATGTGTTGAAAAAAAAACAACTGTACCTGGTTTTCTACAGGCGCCGTAGAATGAGGTACCCAAAGGCTTACAATAGGTAAGCCGATGGGAATCAGGTTCTAAGAACACTAATATTACAATTCATAAATACCTATGAGTTCTACATTATCTATCTATATATATAAATGCAAGTGTCCTGACTGACTGACTGACTGACTCATCAACGCAGAGCCGAAACTACAAATGCTAGAGAGTTGAAATTTGCACAGTAGGTGGAATTTATAAAGTTTACAAGAGATAAGAAGCGATTTTGAAAAATTCAACCCTAAGGGGGTTATAAAGGGGATGAAAGGTTGTATGGCGTACAAGTTTTTTTTATGTTAGGAACTCGAATCTTCGTAAAAATGTATTAAAATAAAATAAAAGAAAACTGATTTCAGCGTTTTTGAAAATTCATCCCCTAACGTGGTAAAATAGGGGTTGAAAGTTTGTATGGAGATCAAATATTTTTTTTAAGTGCGGAACTTGAATCTTTGTATAAAGGCATACTATTAGAATACGAGAAAAGTAATTTCAGCGTTTTCAAAAATTCATCCCCTAAAAGTGTTAAAAAGGGGTTGAAAGTTTAAATCCATTACAAATTCTTTGAAACTTCTTATAATAGGCATATATAAGAATAAAAAAATAACATTAATTTATCGTTATTAAAAATTCAACCTCTAAGGGGGTTACAAGGGGGATGAAATTTTGTCTTGGGGTTCAAATTTAACTTTAAGCTAAGAACTTGAAACTTGGTAAAAAGGTATTTTATTAAAAGATAAGAAAACTCATTTCAGCGTTTTTGAAAATTCAGCCCTGAAGGTGGTGAAAAAGGGGTTGAAAATTTGTATGTAGATCAATCATTTTTTTGAGTGCGGTACTTGAAACTTTGTGTAAAGGCATTATTATTCGAATCAAAGAATTTATAAACGTCTTTCTTAAACTTGTCGAATTTAGTAAAGCTATTCGTTCGTAGATGTACCTGATTTTATAATGATACCGCGTAATTAGAGCAAATTAGCCGAAATAAAAGTAAAAATAGGCCAAGAGCGAGTTAGACTCGCGTACGAAGGGGTCATCCACATATTACGTCACGCAAAATGTCGGCTTTTTTGCTATACCTTTAACATGTACTGTCACGTTTGGTATGACCCACCCTCCCCCTTACGGTGTGACGTAATATGTGGATGATCCCGAAGGGTTCGTTACTATTTCGTAAATAATTGTAAAAAAAAAAGCACGTTTCGCAATTTAAACATTACTTAGATCTGAAAATAAAAAAAGATGTAAAATTTTCAAGATAAACGTTCCACGCGGACGAAGTCGCGGGCAACAGCTAGTGTCAGAATCAAAAGACAAGACAGACTCTTGGGTGACCCTATATAAATTAGTAATACTACGGTACTACTGACGTGATTAACTGCCGTAACAAATAGGATAATAGACCACTCCACTCCACTTCAGTGGTCTGACTCTAACCCGGGCTCCGCACTACTCGCGAAGTTGGCCGACGTTGGGCGAGGCGAAGTTGGCCGACGTTGGGCGAGGCGAAGTTGGCCGACGTTGGGCGAGGCGAAGTTGGCCGAAGTACGGGTTTTCCGCAGCGAAGTGCCCCTCCTCACTATTATATTCGCCCAACTTCGGTCGACTTCGCGAGTAGTGTGGAGCCGCAATAAACGTAACTAAACTAATGGCTCTGTGAACTGTAGACCTCACGAATTTGTAACGAAATGCCTGAAAGTAATCTTTTACTTTTATACCTCCGTCGTCTTGTTTTATTTTGTAATACAGATGCGACGAAAAAAATCTATATACTTTTCGAAGCTACTTACAAAATTACATGAGAATCGGCTGAGAAATGCGACTTCTAGGCGAAAACAGCCCGAAATCATCCGGACATACGAAGGAATTTTAGGCCAAGCTGAAACGGATACCGCCGGTCAATTAGTTTATTCAGAATATAGTCTGACAAAAAAGAGTGGATATTAAAAGGTGGCAATTTTTAATTTCTACTCTTTTTTGCCGGACTGTACATAAGAATCATAAGATGAGATGCAAGGCATGCATACTCCCTGGGCCCGAGCACCTTTGCATAGTCTACAGTCGAGATATATAAGTCAAGAACCGTCGAGGCACAAAGTCCCGAATGTTTAGCTTGTTAGGAACATGTCCGGACAAATATTCTCTTGTCCGGCCTGTCGGACTTTGCTAGGCCTTTTGCCTGGCTGCCGCGCGAGTCGAAAGTCGAGCCAAGATTAGCTATTATGCAGTTTTTACACTTTCCTAAATTAGTCACTGACGAGAGTGCAGCAATTTGAATTTCGAACATCGCAGTAACCCTCCAGTTGAAAGTTTTAACTGGTAGGGCATAAAAGATATTTCGGCAGGAGGCTTGAAGTATGTCGGGGCTCTTGGCACTTTTCTTAATATAAAGTTAATAAAGACGTACTCTTTTAGGAGTTGTCGGGACTCCACCACGTGGGATTGAAGCATAGTGATACTATTATTTATTAATGTAACACCTTTTGTACCTATGTCTTACAAATGAATAAATGATTATGATTTTTATGATTATGATAAATATTATGAGGTATAAAGTTCTTCGAAATAACTATTCGGACATGTATATATTATGCTTATTCATATTCTGCCATATGAATGTTCTAATATAAAAAAATATATTCAAAATAAAATTCGGAGAAATGATGTTTCTGTCGAAGGTTGTTATTGTTATACAAAATGAATTTATGAGTATCAATTTTATGCAACATATTAGTGAGCCAGCCCTTCCCTTTTCAACTCATCAAAGCTCGAGCTCGAGACATTTAAACGCTTATAATAGGCAAGCCGGTGGGAATCGAGTAGTAAGCATGCTACATGCACAGTACAAATTTTCACACTCTCGGGATCTTCATTTCGAGTAAATATCCGTGTGTTCTACCTACCTATTTATTTGATGACTTTGACTTGCATAGACTTGTACGCACCTACAATACCGGTATCTACTTAGCCATTATTAGATAGAACTTTGTAATATTTAGATAAGATTAATAAGTACCTACCTAAATTGAAGATGGGGATGTAATGGTGTAATGAGAATGAGTAATTTCTGGTTACTTTTTTAAAAGCGTATAATTTTCTACTACCATGACAACATATTCATTTCGTAAATTAACTTATTATTATTACATTTAGGTATTATCTCGTTGTTTAAGAATGCAGTTAAAAATAAATAAAACGACTGCTATAAAATTATAACATAACTTACCGTTTATATTCGTAATGAATCCAAAACAGCAACCAAACTTTAAATCCATAAACCGAACAAATATTACGCGCACGTGATAACCGCACTGAGTACCGATTAAATACATCCATCCACACACACGAACTCGCCCAAACTGATTGACGATGGTATGGTGCGGTGTGCGGTACGGAAAGTGCGGATGGTGGCGGATGGTGACGTGATAGCCGATTTGGTTGAATTGCCCGATTGGAAAGGAATAGAACAGGATAGATTGATGACGCAGAGCTCGCACTACGGTACTCGCTCTTGTTAGCAGTGTGTGAAAGAGAGACATATACTTCTCTGTTGTCTTTTATTGATCCGCCCCCTTTTTGTCTTGTGTTACAATTCACATGTGACATATATTTTTGAATAATATATTATCGTATCATCTAATATCATTAACTTATTTACTAATTCAGTTTTGCATAGCAAAATACGATACCTAGTTTAACTTTCTTTTGAATTTCATTTTGACACTTATGTATCAAATAGTAGTCATAGACAAACATAAAGGTCGGGTGTTGAAGTAAGGCCAATGTGTTTGAATTTTAATACATATAAATAAATTGATATTGTTTCACTTTATTGCTGTTTAGTATAAATTAATAATCTATGTAAAAATATCCTTTAATTTCACCTATTTTATAATTGTATCAAGTTGACAGAAATGTATACATTGTTCACAGGAGTCATTTAGATGAAGCTATAAAGCTCCTTTTAAACCAGTCATATTACAATCAATATTATTACGCATATATTTGTTAACTTAAACTCTTAGATAATAAATTATAACAAATAGCCAGCATTATTTACATTAACTTCGAAAGCGTACCGTAACATTTTCAGTGTTGCCAACTTTGGAAATCAATTTGTGCAAAAGTTAGCATAAAGCGTTCATAGGTTATAGCCCTTGTGCTGAATGCGACGCCTGAAGATGTATATATACTATGTTATAATGGAATGTGTCCGAAACGAGGCTTTCCGGCAACAAATGTTCTCACCAGTAATAATATTTTTTGAAGTCGGTGGCGTGGCTGCAATAGTGCCTTAGCTGCGCCGCAATCGGGCGCGGCCGCGGTACCGTTGCAACTAGTTCGAAAAGTGATTGTTAATAGAGTAAGTTAGATGTAGACAATTCCGTATTAGTTATTGCTAAAACAATAATTTAGTATAAATCATATATTTTCATAGGTTTAAATTTAATTTGATATTCTTAAATTAAATTCTTAATTGTCGTTGTGCTTGTTATCTAAATTTAAAGAAATAAATAGCTTAGAATAGCATAATAGGTGTTATTTACTTTAATTAAAATTGTATACATATCAGTTTTGGTGCTATAAAACGGAGAAAATCTAAAACAAAGAAAATAACGCAACGACGAAATGTAATGTAAATACAAAATCAGTCCTTGATCTGCTAAATTGTGCTCCAAAAGTGTTAGGTTGGCAACATAAGTATTTGACATCACGAAGCCGAGTTCACCTCCGTCTTGTTGCGTTTGCTTTGCTTACTCTGTACTGTAGTCTGTGATCCAAAATGGCGCTGAAAGCACTCGTCGGGCAAAGTAAGTTTTAAATAATTTAATTTATTACGTTAAACTTGCTATTCAGGTGTCTGTGTCCCACTTAACATTACAGTCATATTGGTTACTTATTCCTACTCACCAATATGCCCCATATCTACCTGTAACCGAAGTTTCATTGCACCAACCTCTTATCGATGACTAATCGCTTGCAACCCAATTATTATTTGTTATTTTTGTGTTGTAATTATGAAATTATAACTTACGAACACTTTATATACTAGCCTTTATTGGCTAATAGAATAATGTAATGCTGCGTACCTGTGGGAGCAATACGAATGAGATAGCTGTTAAACAGAGCGACGAAAAGACTTTGTGTCC
The DNA here is from genome assembly GCA_905147355.2 of Apotomis turbidana. Classification (NCBI taxonomy): domain Eukaryota; kingdom Metazoa; phylum Arthropoda; class Insecta; order Lepidoptera; family Tortricidae; genus Apotomis; species Apotomis turbidana. The sequence goes on along the minus strand of LR990280.1, from coordinate 51,806,856 downwards.
TTGCAACAATAATTATTATTCCAGTTCACATTAATTACAGTTGTCCCGATTAATAGCAGGATGTACTAATTTTGTAATTGTTTAAAGACTCGCACCTGTACGGAATAGTATTGATTTTCTTACGTCACTAAGTCGGTGGGATGAGGAGGGTGGCGTACGTCACTTGTACGCGAGCTAAGCTTCTTACCGCTTATTTGACCGGAGTTTATAACTCTTAAAAAGTATAATATTTAGCATTTATTCGTTAACATGACGCTAATACATCAAACGCGAAAAACGACATGTTGATATTGATAACATTATCTACACACACTGCAGTTTTTGCTGAATATTATGACTCACATTTTCCTTTTAAATGATTAAACGTATAGGACCCATACATTTAAATTCTTCATTAGTCAACAGTATACAATAAGTAAATAATATGGTCATGCTGATGTCATCATTGTGTAATATGTATTGCATACTTCTATGTAGCTCACACCCTAAGTAATACTTACTTAGTTTATATTGAAAAAAAAAACACATTGTCTTGCATTATTTAAATCAACTTGTATTCCGGGCATGTCCAATACCAAATATACTTTATTGCAAGTTCACATCATATGTTAGAAAATAATAGAAATGAAATAAAATAAATGGCTTAGTATTAAATTCAAAATCAAAACTAAATATATTAATAAATAATCAAATGTTTTAAATTTAAGAAATCTCTCTCTCTCTCTCTCTGCCTAGAACCTTCTAATCCTAAAATTAAATTATTTGAATTTGATAGATTTTTGTGCAGCTACTGTATATGAATTAGACAAGGGAAAAGACTGTTGTAAGACTGCAGCCAAAAGGAGCTTCTAAACAGGCCATGTTTTGCTGCAATTTGTGGCCTGCCATTATTTGCATCTTGCTCTAGCATAGGGTGGCAGAGAAGGACGGACATAGTTGCAGGCCACAAATTGCAGTAAAACATAGCCTGCTTCAAAGCCCCTATACACTATACTTTCAGCTCACATGCAGGAAGAACACATATGACATAATTTTGTAGCATTGTGCATCATTATTTACTTACATACAAGACCATTGAACCTCCTAAGACCCCATGTATATAATTATGTACAAATTTAGATTTGAACTGTTATTGAATAACAGAATGTTCCAATTTCAAAATCCCAAAAATTTATCTGGGTCTTAGGTTTCTGCATAATACTTCCCTCTGAAAACTCCATTAACCTCTGAAAATCACATGAATAAATCAGTTACAGACATATTACTCCAGAAATTTATTATTTAAATGGATATAGTTAGTATATAAAAGTCACAAATCATTGAATCACATTAACAATAGGCAAAATAGTATTTTGCTAATTTCTGTTATTAGTGAATATCGTTTTGAAATGAGCAAGTCTCTTTAGATGTACCTAGTGTAGTTATTATCATTGACATTTGAAATGAAATCAATTCCTGATAGGAGTATTTTACAAAATAAATATTTTTATTTCAGAAATTATGAACGAAGTGATCCGCTACCGCGGACCCAAAGGAAAGGAATCCCAGCGCATTGACTGGAGGATCCTCATTGTGGACCAGCTGTCAATGCGCATGGTCTCAGCATGCTGCAAAATGCATGACATTTCTGCAGAGGGCATTACATGTAAGCTATTTAACCTCCTAAGACCTAGGCCGTTGGGTCTTAGGAGGTTAACTAAAACCTTGACAAATATCAGCTTGTCTGCGTTCATGTTAATGCATCCTAAATGCGATAAGCACTCGTGCGTGCAGCTCTCCGTGGCGCCACGTATTGGTCCCACGTGGTCCCAGGTGGGACCTTTCTGTGGCACAGTTAAATATTATAGCTTGTTTAATAGTTTATTTAGCATTTCTGTCACACCCTTCATGTAATTATGTTTTATGGCCACGCCACGAAGAAATGTATTTATTTCTTTCTTTCAACACATTTTTGGACACTAAATGTGCGTTATACGTACAAACAAAATGCATCCTTGTACATATGTGTGCATTTGAATTTGTATCTTTTAAGGGTTTGATAATTATAAATATTATTATCAAATGAAATATGACAACAGATTACCGTCAGTTGCTATCATAAATATCAAAGCAATGAGCCATAATATGCTTTAAATTAGATTTGAGAAGTTCGGTTACAGTGTATCATTGTATGAACTTTTGAAGCTTAGTGTATAGCTCATACTTTCAATATTTTTGACAGCGGACTGATGGCTGTTGAATCGCCTGTAGAATTCTCCTTTACCTGTATGATTTCATTGATAACTTGTTGCTTTTTGCAGTGGTGGAAGACATTCACAAGAAAAGAGAACCCCTCTGCACTATGGATGGTATCTACCTCATTACGCCACTGGAAAACTCAGTGCGTGCCTTGATCAACGATTTCTCTGTGGGAAACCGTATTATGTACAAAGCTGCTCATGTATTCTTCACTGAAGGTATGTACAGTCAGTACTAACTGTGACTGACAATTTTAGTATGCGATAAGACATAAGCCAGTAGTAAAATTGTCAGCTGCTTTTGGTTTGAACCATACAAAAACATTTGGTTCTTAGTACTTTTTCTATCCACCACACATTTAAGTTAATAAGCTTGTAATCATCACACTGAACATGCTTTATAAGTTTTTTGTTTGCATCTTCGATATTTTTATTTTTCCAGCTTGCCCTGATGTACTTTTTGATGCGTTATCACGTAGTCGCGTAGCTAAATACATAAAAACATTAAAGGAAATAAATATAGCATTTATACCATATGAACAACAGGTAAAAATCTTTTGTTTTCTTTAGATAGAATAGCATGTCCATAAAATTAAGTATGTAATGTTACTAACCAAATTGTTTATGCAATTAGCATTGTTAGATTTAACTTCATACAATTTTATGGACATGCTAGTCTTAATTATATTTATTTCTTAGATAATCATAAGTTTTACATAATACTAAATCACATAGTATTAAAATGGGACCATTTAAATTATTTACACGCTGCTAAATAAGTGTGTCCTGAGGAATTGTTCAATGAACTCTGCAAGTCTTCAGCGGCGAGAAAAATCAAAACACTTAAGGAAATCAACATTGCCTTCCTACCCTATGAGAGTCAGGTGAATATGTAGAAGTATCTGCTTCCAAATTACGTATGTGTCCTTTAGTTCGTTTTTGTACTCCTTACCTACATTTTAAACACTTAACTCATTACAAATAAAAAAAGTAAAGTTTTTTACATGCACTAACTAGTGTAACTAAATGCTTAGCACATATTCGCTGGGTGCGGAGTATGTGGTGGGGGAACCACGAATCGATCGCAGCGCGCGCCGTGGCCAAAAAAGGAACTTTCGTCAGGCCAACTGTCACTTTTTTTTACTAGCGAAATTAAGGCATCTAAAAGTAAATAAATATGCGGCACGAAACCTGCAGCGAAGTTAATTGCAAAAACAGTAATCACAAATTCAAAAACAGAAAAAACCTTAAATAAATAAATTTCCACAAGCAAGTTGCAAACAAGAACAATGAATTAACTGGATAATCGCTATCAAGAGGAAAAACGTTAGTATAACCTATAGAACAACCTTTTCAATATTATATCTTGTATGTTGTAGGGAGTAGCATGTTTATGCGTTTATTTTCTTTTACATTTTGGACATGTTGAGCAAAAACTAATTGTTTCCCATTTTATTGTAGTTTGGGATTTGAAAGCGATGTTGTGTTTGATTGAGCAGAATCCAGTTATAAGAATTAATTTGGCAATGTTTAACTGAAAAAACAAAATAATCTGTATTATTACGAAAATACAGTCATAAATGATCGGTTGCATTATGCATGAAATGCGTTATTCGGTTAAATTTGTTTATTTTGTAACTTACTTTTCGTGAGGACAGCCATGAAAAGGTCCGTGTGAATTACATCTGAAAGTTATTGATTTTGCTATTTTAGACGGGAAATAAAGAAGGTCAACGTTTTATCGACACTATAGATTAACATAATCGAATAAAATGAAAGAAAATTACGATATTTCTTTGAAATTATTTGTTTGTTTACTTACTCTTCGTAAACACAGTCAGCCATTTGACATTAAAAAGTCCGCCGTAATTGTAACCGCTAGTAGACGCTGTCATCGCGCACCCAGCGAATAGTAGACAACTGGTTGTAAAGTAAATAAAATAATATATGTATGCATTTGTATCTATATTCTAATACACTCGCGTGATACTACACTTCAGTGCAGTATCAGAGTGGTCTAATTTGCTAAATGTGATCTTAATTTAGGTGTTCTCCTTGGACTCGCCGAAAACTTTCGAGATCATGTACAACCCGAATCACGCGCAATCTCGAAATGGCGCCATGGAGCGTATTGCGGAACAGATCGCGACCCTCTGTGCTACTCTCGGAGAATACCCCTCGGTTAGATACCGCAGGTACGTATCTGTTTATACTATAACTCTACAACCCATTGTGGGTCTTGCCCTCCTCAAAATACTTATTAATTTTTTGCTCTATCCCTGGCCTCCGTTCTCTAAGCTGTTCTCTTATTTACTGTTTATCATTTTCTTGCCTTCTTACTCTGCTGAGGTTAGTAGGACTTAGCCTGAATGTGGTCAAAGTTAATCATAGCTAACTAAACCTATTGATCTACAACGTTTATGTTACAGCGATGGCGAGCGCAACGTCGAACTTGCTCAGCTTATCCAGCAAAAACTCGACGCATACAAAGTAAGTAAAGTACTTATAAATAACGCTGGCTCAGTTTTGTGCCGTGCTAAGGTATAAGGCGACCTTTGTACGAAGCTGCATACAAAAAGGTTGACTTTGAGCTTAGCACGGCAGTATAGTTTCACTTTTCACAATTAGAAGTTGGAATATATATATTTGCTATAGGTAATAACATAAAAAAGGCAGTAGCTACTACCCTTGCTGTCACCCGAAAATCATCTTAGGAGAGCTTCTCTAAAGTTTGTGAGTCGTTCAGGCTGATTTGCGATCGGAAAAGAAAATCTTAAATTTCAAGTTTATAATTTTCTAGTACTCTAACCCTGTTGAGCCTGAAAGAGCCTTTATCCTTGATAGTAATAGTTTTATTGGACTAAAAGAAAAGAGTCGAAAATCATAATTTAACTGTAATATGTACCATTTTTTTTTTTTCAATATTTTTAAGTGTCAATCAAAACAGCTTAAAAAGTTATTAAAGCTCTCCTTAGAACATTTTCGCGGTGGCAAGGGTTGCAAGTTGGTCTTATGTCTCATACACGTATATGCCACTCTTTTTATAAGGTTTCTCCTCACCGCGTGCGTGCATTCGCCTGTAATAAATACCATACTAAATCTGCATTATTACAGGCGTATGCTTCCGGTGAAGAGCACCCTAAAATGATATGAGCCAATGAATATATTTCGTTCATATTACCTTTTACAACTGCACGGCGGAGTTGGTCACAGCATAACTTCAATTGCTATCGTCGTTATCTGCACCCATTTGCATTGTAATGTTCAAGGTTCTTTGTCAACTTCCACTCGGCCGAGACCGCTTTGTAATTATGCAATGCATTTGTAAATAAAAACTTAGTATTATACAGTTTTTAAATTGTTAAACTTGGAAGAGCATGAATTTCTAAAACAGACATGACACTTTTTAAGCGATTTTACAAGTGTATATGTAGCTAAGACCGCATCTGTTTTATCCTGAGTTGACTTTACCATAATATTCTGGTTTATTTGTTTTTAATTCATCCACACACACCCAGTTTCTTGAACTATCCATGACTGTTGTAAAATAATGCCTTGGTTATTTACTTTTCAGGCTGACGAGCCGACCATGGGCGAAGGTCCCGAAAAGGCGCGCTCGCAACTGTTGGTGCTCGACCGTGGATTCGACTGCGTATCGCCGTTACTGCATGAGCTCACGCTCCAAGCTATGGCCTATGACCTGCTGCCCATCGAGAATGATGTTTACAAGTACGTTAACTAATATTTAATTATAGTCTAACAAGTGTCTGCCCTGTCCAGGGACGTTGGCGCTGCAAACAGCTTTCATATGATAATAATGTGCATACGTCATATGCATTATTAAACGTCAGTACCGATGTGTCAAGGATTTGTCATCTACCAAGTTCAAAACATTGTTTACCGAAATCTAAAAACCTTTTTGCGAAATAAATACGGAATCCTATTGATAACAAACTTGACTTTCATCACTGGATAGTTTTGGCTTTATTATGCAAAAATTACTTGTTTCCTCTTTGCATACATCAGTGACATTTACTTAATTTCAACGTCAATTACGAAAAATGTGTCGTTGCCTGTGAAATTAATTAGTACTATTAAAAATCCGCAACATGGCGGCGACTGAAATACACCCTTTTGGGATATACCATTAAATAACTGACTAAAAATTTCAAGTTTCTAGAATCAGTATTTTCGAAACTGTGTTGATGAATCAGTGAGGACTTTATCTTGTGACGATAGTGACGCCATCTGTTACTAGTTTTGCAAACCCTAGTGTATTCTATTACCCAGTTACGCAGTGGTTCCCATATAGTACGCTGCGGCGCCCTAGTGCTCTGTAGACACTAAAGAGTGGATCTAGTTTACACTTCTCCAGAAACTTGGATTTCCTTGTACTCTATTGGCAAATGGAGAGCGTCTAACTAACTAACACTGCAAGGCAACCGACGGAAGTTGGTTTCAACCTCTAGAGACACCAACCTGAGAGTAGGGTCGCTCCACCAACCCAATCATCAATCGACCCCCAATTGAAATGGCAATCTTGCAGACTTCTCTGTCGCTCACCCATCGGACTCTATAGCCATATCAAACACTGCCACGAAAACCCTAAAAATCATTTGATAAATAGGTAAAGGCCTATGAGATGATGATGGTGATGAGTACAAGAACCCATGGCTGATACTGCTAAATTTTGGCGACCTATGTAGTAAAGTAACTCAAGGGTATTTATTCATTACCATTTCCTCTAAGTATTGTCTTACTGTTTCCAGGTATGAAGCCTCCCAAGGCCAGATGAAGGAGGTGCTTCTCGATGAAAATGACGAGCTGTGGGTAGAGCTCCGACACCAGCACATCGCTGTCGTATCAACTTCAGTCACCAAGAACCTCAAGAAGTTCACAGAGTCCAAGCGCATGGGAGGAGGTAAGTCGACCAATTTATAGCAGCATATAAATCTTTATTCGTGCAGGTGTGGGGCGATTTTATAGGCCTTTCGCCTTTCAATCTTAGCTCTTGGAGAGCACGGGTAGCTATGAGTAAAGCTCAATCGATAGCACATTGCTGTAGTATCCAACTCGGTCAGAAAGTCAAAAGTTCAAGTACGTCTAACTGTGTAAGGGCATGGGTCTGGTAGGTGACTCGACCAGTATATTGTAGGTTTAGCCACGAGAGTTGGTGACGCACACAACATGTCATGTATTGACAGTGAAATCTTGAGATTACTGTTCTTTTTTCGCACGGATAGCAAGTTCGACAGCAAACTTTGAGATTGACTAAAAGTTTGTGCGATGTATTTCGTTAACTTACCCCGGCCAGTTATTTTATTTGATGGTACGGAAATCTTCGTGCGCGAGTCCGACTCGCACTTAACAGTTTTTTCTTACATTTATTTTACACCTATGATTCGACCATCAGGCGACAAGCAGTCCATGCGTGACCTGTCCCAGATGATAAAGAAGATGCCCCAATACCAGAAGGAGCTGTCGAAATACGCCACCCATCTGCGCCTGGCCGAGGATTGCATGAAGGCATACCAGGGCTACGTGGACAAGCTGTGCAAAGTTGAGCAGGTAAGATCCATCTGAAGGAATCGTTGGCTCATTATTACTGGGTTCTGTGGTTCATTCTTGAAGAATTGAAATTTAAATATTGTCATTGTGACGTGTAGTTAAATTTTAACTAGGGTACTCTGAAAATTTAACATAAAATATTATAGACAATTTTAGATGTACAACGGTAACGGTTTCATGAGGATTTAAGACAGATGAGCTAAGTACAGCCCCGGTGACGGTGTCTCACTCCCTCATCAGGACGATCAAATCACAGAACCTATCAGATAGTTGGCTGCCGTCTTATTATGAACCTTTTCGGGAAGACGTCTTCATTATAGTATGTCAAACGAGTCGTGTCCCTTAAAAGACGCGGTAAATTCAAAAACCTATCGAATATCTACACTAATACAGCACTCAACACTAATATGAATTGATATATAAGTTTTATACAAAAAAAATGAGTTTGTGTTGCTATTAGTGTTGAGTGTTGACTGTTGATATTGATATTCGTTAGGTTTTTGACTTTACCGCGTCTTTCATGGGACACGACTCGTTTGACAGACTCTAATACGCCCATTTATTGCATGATTTTTAACACGTTTGTAACTAAGTTTGTATGTTTGTAACAATGTAATAAAATCTTGGAAGTATATTTTAGCCTACTTTTCATTGTCGTATATAAATAAAACTTTGCATTTATATTTAATTCATGTAACAATACAATAATTAGAGTAGTATCTTAGAGTTAATCTGATGATGGTCGGACGGGAGGTGGCCGTAGTAACTCAACAGCACGAAATAAACCTATCTTGTTTGGGCTCATTTTATTGATCTTGATGCGCAATTAACGTTTGTGTAAGATAGTGCAGTTGTGATAGTGAGTCGTGTCAGAAAAACTTGTTTAACAAAAGCTTATTGTTTTTAGGATCTTGCCATGGGCACCGACGCAGAGGGCGAGAAGATCAAAGACCACATGAGAAGCATCGTGCCAGTCCTCCTAGATCAGGTAAATATTGTAGCCTACGCTTTTGCCTTTGCAATATTGCAGACTACACATTGTTGGTTTTGCGTTACGTCACCATCTCGACGGAACGCGTGATGGTCCGGAAACGTGCGTTAAGCAATGTAAACGTTGAGGTAATTTGTGAGTAGATATCAAAATCAACTGACTTCATAAAATTATGCCTGTGATGTGAATTATGTCTTTGCTTGAGTTGCAGAAACTTGGTGATTTTGATATGCTTTAATGAAACATATTATACGCGATTGCCCTTTTAAGAATGCTTAAATGCCTTAGAAAATCACTCGATAGTTATTTACTTGGGCGTAGAAATTGTAATAAATGATATAAATACAGATATGTTTCCTTTATTTCTATATCGTTAATTTCAAACACCTGTATATTATTTGGATTCTGTTTATTTTAGCACTTGCCCGACTTGCCTGCTAAGCGATTATTTTTAATACTTATTCAACTTGTTGTTTATTGACATTTTAATACCAAAATTGTCACTTACACAAGTGTCACGCCATCTTGTTATGATACTAAACGCGATGTTGAAATGTATGCGAAAGTATGTTCTCATCTCCCTACGATTATGTCTTTGCGGGAAAATACTGCAGTCGTAACCCAGCCATGCACGAACGTGTAGGCAAAATAACTACAATTCTCAACCCTCTTTATTGTGTCCTTAGTCGGGTAAACAAATTGTACCAAGGCAGTTGGACAGCCCGACCGTTTGGGTGCGATAGAGTCGCAAAGACATCATTATTTTACTTCATTCGTATATTTAATGTGTATTTATTTTAGAACAATCGCAGCCGCGCTCTTGCTCTACTTTAGATAGCTTTTGCCGTTTCGACTCTAAACATTGTTCTTTTCACTTTTCATGTCACTCGTTAAACCAGCAGCAGATTAAAATTCCCAGGCAACATATTTCGATTAAAAAGGTTCAGGTTCGATTCCTGATCCAGACTGACATCAAGTTGGGTTGACAAAAGCTATGTTTTATCAAATACTCAGCAAAATTTCAAGTAACTGGTCTACGCGGGCAGATTTTCCGCTACTCAACGTCGTACGGTTTAATTTTCAAGTGATTTGGAAAATGTACGTATGTTGGAATCTCCGGTCCTGTAGGAATCTAAAAACAATGTCATTTCAAACTTCTCGGTCCTAGAGCTGAAATTCGCTTTTGTTTATTGAAAACATTAAATTGTTGCAATAGGATTACTATTTTGAATAGCAAAAGCTTTAGCTATGCAATATTTATACTTATGCCATGCATTGGCTATTTGTTTTAGTGGAAATGGTGTACTAATCTTGCGCAGCTTTTGTTATTGTATGTTTCACTGAGTAGTCTTATATAGTGTGTGTATCTGTAAGTCTGTCTGTGGCATCATAAGTCTTTGTTGGTTGTAAAGGAAGATACGTGATCGGAAAATGTCTGTAGCATAGCAGCCCCTAAATCAGTGATCTAATTTTGATTTGTTTTTGTTTGAAAAGCAAGATTTTATAGCTGTGACTTGTGTTTCGAGTTTTTATCGCCTTAACGATTACATATTGTGTTTGCGTACTGCATCTCATGTAGGATTACTGAGAAATCTAAATAAAATACAGTTTACATGGCATGGTGCCAGTTGGGTAAACTGATTATTTCTTCGAATCAGCAACTAGCTATTTGAATACGATGACTGTGTTGGTTAAAAATGTTTTGTGAACAGTGTTTCGCAAAACTTGCATTTGCTTTTTTTGTGTGCTAATGCTATATTTTTGCTTCAGGCGTTTTTTGATCTACTTTCATTATAACGCGATAACAAAGATTTTATATAATTCTAAAATAATGCGACTGTGTATAATTTTATATATCTTTTTTCATTACTAACATTTAAAGTACGTATGTATGTGCACATGCAGATTTTGTTACCAACACGAAAGCATTAAAAGCGAATGAAAATAACTATATTATGAACCAGAACTGCAGACATGAACTAAATATGTCATAAAAGCTTGCGAATATTATTATTATTATATATGTTATGCAAATAAGAAAGCCTTGCAATTTAATAAACTAATTTTCTTATAATTTACTGATATTTTTAATCTCATGTTCTTTACCGTTGTTTTGTTACTTTGGTTGATGTTGCCTTGTTTGATTCGCTAAGCGCCACGCTTTCGTTTATGACAATACTCACCAGTGGGGCGTTCGTAGAACTCGATTTCCATCGGGCTTGTCTTTTTTAAGGGATTTAAATATCTTACCCTACTGTTTATGTTAACATATTTGAAGCCGCCACCAGTGATACTTATATGGTATTAATTATTGTATTCTATTAATACATTCACTGCCGGTAACGCATTTGCATTCACCTTCTTACAAGTTTGTTCCTAGGCCCCGCCCCCTGGCAGTGAATGCGTTAAGGTCATAACCATAAGATAACACAAGTTATAATTTAATCCTTATCTAAAGAAAATAAAATTGTTTTTATTTTTTGTTTTTGACCGAGATTCGAACCCAATGTATTAAAAGCGACTGGGTGTCAAATTCTTCGACCTAATCTAGTGGCTATCGAATATAATCGTTCGAGAATATTTATTGTACGGTCATTAAGGCGCTCACATCGGTCCAGCGAGACTCGTTTGACCACAGGGGTTCGAAACCCGTTCGAAAAATATAGAACTTTCCCTTTAGTGTTTGTTGGGAGCTGTTTCTCCGTTAATATTTTTTTTATTGATGTAGCACTTTGCTTTCACGTCTTTAACCTGGACTGGAATGAAATAATAGAGATGTTCCATCCTGTATACCACCACGCATTTGCTGTTTAGTTAAGTGGTAAAATAGGTACTTTGAGTATGCTTAAATTATTACACGAAATCACAACAACTCCGTCGCTTTCAGTCCGTGGACAACAACAACAAGATGCGCATCATCGCTCTTTACATCATGTCGAAGAACGGCATCTCGGAGGAGAACCTCAACAAGCTGGTCTCCCACGCGCAGTTGGAACAGTCCGACAAACAGACGCTGCTCAATCTGGCCAATCTTGGGCTCAACGTGGTCATCGATGTGAGTACAGCCCTTACACAGCTCTTCTAGCACAACTGTGACACCCGACTATCTCTTTCTGTATAGTACTGTGAGAGAGCGACGGGTGACGCTAAGTCGCGCGACAAGAGTCGCAAAGCATAGTAGTGCTATACGGGCAGGTGTACTATAAACAACACCGTCACTGGCATTTCGTAAACAGCAACAAAATGTTCATCATCGCTTCGTACTCGTACATCAAGTCGATGAACGCCATCTTGGAGGAGAACTTCATATATAAATGGAAACCGGCCAGCAAAGGTGGGGCTCTATTTCAGAATGCCTTTGTTTTTGATAACAAAACAATTTTAAAATCAAATTGTAGTAGTTTACATTCAAAATACCATTTAGATAACGAACCGCAAAAAATAACAAAGGAATTTAAAGTGATATTAAATGTTTGTTATTTTATTGTCACGCAGGGCAACAGGAAAAAGCAATATCAGGTGACGAGGAAGGAGAGAATAACGGAGCAGACGTACCAGATGTCCCGATGGACGCCTGTCATGAAAGTAAGCACTCAATTGATGTATTTTATACCGCTTTTAAGACCTTGACACTTTCGCTACCGGGAACCCGCTTAGCGGGCGCTGTGCTCGTAACAATTTTGCTACAATTGCTACATAATCATCATCTCAGCCATAGGACGTCCACTGCTGAACATAGGCCTAATAGCGCCATGAAATATTTGTTGGCGAAAGTGACCTGTGAAATGATGAAACAAGAAATTAAAGTTCAATAATTTTGCTAATATTTTAAATTATAGGGTATTTTAGAAAACTGGAAGCCGATACTATTATTAAAATGTAATATAATACTCATGCTCATTCTCATTAATTTATTTAATTCACGTGTAGTGTGCCTTTATGGTTATTGTGTTTAAAATGTCTTATAACAAATATAAAACTTATGAAATATCATGAAATTGAATTTCTAAAGTTGTAGATTTAACTAATTTAATTGACGATTCCATGCTTTGTCTAGTCACGACTAGATATGTGATCAATATAAAACCCAATGTACTCCAGAAAATATGGAAAATATTGCATTTATTTAAATATTTTATGGTGACGAAAAATCACCTCAGGACTTACCAGCAATCTAACCAACTCAGGACTTATTCAGTGAAAACAGTATTCTGGCTTTGTACTTAACTATAAAATTAATATTGTGAATTTTAAATGTATGAGTATGGATTACATTTTGATGTTAACGTCGACTCCATAGCTCAAACGTCCTACCGTGCTACGAATCCGAATCCTGAGTATAGCCATATTATTGAAGATTCTAACCCCATTCACAGGACATCATCGAAGATGCTATCGAGGATAAGCTTGACCAACGCCACTTCCCGTACCTGGCGGGCCGCGCACAGACCTCCGGATACCAAGCGCCTACGAGGTAATTATAAGAAAGAAAGAAATACATTTATTGGTGATGTGGCCAATTTTAAAACAAAATTGCATGAAGGTTGTGACAGAAATTATAAAACAATTTAAAACAATAGGCAACTATAATATTATGGCTGTGCCACGAAAAGGGCCGACGTCGGCATGATGCTAGCTCGAGAGCCAGCGCTGATCTTCCGGTGGGACCATAAAAGCATCCATAATCGTAGATTTAAGGGCTAGGCTCTTGTCGGTGGGTATTGATTTGTTCCTGTCTCGTCGTTTTCGCGTTTCGCTGGATTCTTGTTACATCGTATTATCAATATCAAATGAAACTATCCTATTACCGTGACTCCACTTCTGTTTTTAATTTTTATCGTAAAGCTTCTCACCCAAAACGATTTTTTTACAATAACAAATGTAAAAAGAATAAGAAGTCTGTTAAGAACAGGATGTTATAGAGCAAACATTCGATTAACAGTATAGATGGAAAACCATGATTATATTTTTTTTACTTAAGTTTCAAGTTTTTTGCAATATCTAATTGACTGAATATCAGTATTTAGTTGTGCTTTTCTTACGTTTTAGATGCTAAAACTTGATCGTAATCATGAGTTAACTCTGAAAGTAATATTTTGTATTAGATATGTGCCATCTCGCATATAGATATTTCCGACGAAACAGGAAACACACCCGACCAATTGTGAGAAAATAGCTTTTGTTCTGTTTTTGTAATTGTCAACACTACGATTTTTGTTTACACAGCGTCCGCTACGGCCACTGGCATAAGGACAAGGCCCAGCAGACAGTCAAGAATGTTCCGCGCCTCATTGTGTTCGTTGTTGGAGGTAAGCGATCATCACTACCTTCAAAATACATACATAATACGGTATATGACTAGAGTGAAAATTATAGCCTAGCAAGCGTCGGTCTGGCCCAGGGATAGTGGCGCAACAAACAGCTTTCATATGGCAATAATGTGCATATGTCATATTTGCATTACTAAACGTCAGTCAAGGATTTGTCATTATCAAAATTCAAAACATTGCTTACCTGCATTCTGCTCTATCCTTCGTACTTCTTGCGAAATAAATACTGAATCCTACTGAAAAACTTGACTTTCATCACTGTGCATAGTTTTGGCTTTATTAAGCAACAATTACATGAAATTTGCGGAATATTTAGTCCTGTTTCCTATTTATTTACATCAGTGACATTCACCGACTTTCAACGTCAGTTACCAAAAATTTGTCGTTGCCAGTAAAATAATTTAGTACCACTGAAAATCCGTAATATGGCGTAGGTTGTAATATTCCTTGCAGGGCTATAATGATGTCATTGAGATCACTAAATATACATTTAAATAAATTACACAGAACCAAATAAACTACCACTAACTTATGTACTTTTTAGTATTTTTATTTGGACAAAAACTAAAAAAAAAGTTGAAGAAGACGTGTTTTGATTACTGATTTTATGACGTCACAAGCCGGGATCTTCATAGAAACTTCATACTATCATTGATTGATTTGAGCTGTCATCAAATACCGTATTATAGATAAATTTCATTCATAAACTATAATTGACAACATTTAATTTTTTTACCAGGCATTTCATTGATATTATGAAGTAAACGATAAAACATTAAATATTACCACGTTTTTACATATTCGAAAATATTCCAATTTGTGATTGAAAAATTCATTTGGAGTTCCTCGTTCTAAAAGAGCGTAGGCGAGTTTAATCACTTGATGATGAAACTTGCCTGGCCGTTTAAATGGGCCCTACAACTGAAAACGTTGTTCTATTTCGAGAGCCCTTATTATATAACGTTTGTATAAAATGTTATTATCATTTATACCAACCTTCCACGTGATGAATCGAGGAAAAATAACAAATTAAATATATTATTTAAACAGGTGTTTATAGCTGAAGAAATTTTGTAACGTGATTGCGGAGATGTAAAATATGAAATGCAAGAGTTGATGGAAAAAGGTGATAACAGTTTAAATACATAAACCAGACCGTTACATTCAAATCAAAACATCTAAATTTAGTTTGTTTTTAATAATTGAGATACGAAACAAAAGCAGTTTGCTACAGTACCAGGTTAATAGAGTAGAAATTCAGAATACAATGGCAATATTGTAGTGTCGGCTCTTTCTAATCAATCTAAGAAAACGGGACGACACTACAGTATTGCCACTTTAATTTCTACACTTTCATGTCGGACTGTATGTATGGAAATATTACCGGAATTTATTCTTCATTTCCTTTCCTGGTTAAAAATCTACTTTTTTTTACTTTACTGCAAGTTAGCTGTACACATGTCATGCATGACCTTTAATAATTATTTAGGTGACTTAAAAATATAAAAAGACTACAAACAATATTGAACGTGTTTTATCTATTTAAATAACTACGCGACTCTTACAAATTGCACGAACACAACGGCCCCAATGTCAGGGTCGTATAGGTCATAGATAAGAGTGTATTACTGGTAATAGATAGCTAATTTCACGTGTTTTTCGGTCCAAAATATGAGTACGGCGATACTACGGTAAAAAGGTCGTATGTTTGTATGGATTTCATAGTAAGATACGTTTTTTTCCGTAGCATTGCTGATTGTAGTAACTAAACTAGCCGCTCGAGGGCGCTTTACATCACGCTTCTTTATTTAGTTACTACTCATTATCTCTCCAATTTGTTAAAAATATATCGAAAGTAAATTTTCCTTGTAAAATATTTAATTCTTTAAACCACAATGTGATTTTAATTAGATTGAATAATAGAAACAAGTAAATGAATAAACCATTTTATTTTTTAAGAATTTAATAGTAATTGTACAACAAATAACTGAAGTAAAGATGTTACTAACTTTAGCGTTGAACCTAAAATAGATAACTATATCGTGGGGTCAAAAATGTAAGCCCGATTTCAAAGGTCTTCATCTCGGCGGGAGACAGCGGCGGCGATAAACACGGAACTCTTAATATTGTCATTGTTTGACACACATGTAGATATATGGGTAATACACTGCACTGCAAATTCGTGGTCACAATTTCTTTCTGCTGAAAAATACACTAAATCCGCGGAGGATTAAACTGAATTCAAAAATTGGCATAACAATTAAAAATCATTTGAAATTAACAAATTTACATGTCAAAGATTGACAAGAAATATTTAATTGATGCCAGTAACGTGTTAAAGATATTACTTATTTCGTGTCAACATCTTTATTATTATGCAAAAAAGAAATGGTTACGAGGAAAAAATACCGAGTGGTAGTTACTGTGTACCTACTATAAAAATTATAACAATATTTTGAGTTATAATAGTAATAGTTTTAAAGGTTAAAATAAAAATATTTTTCTCCTAAATATGTAGTTTTATGTACTAGCAACAACGCTTCAGAGCTTGTGTATGGGTTGTCTACAGATTCTACAGAGCCATCTAGGCGACACGAAACAGAACGGTGTTGTAACGAATATGTTAATCAAAGTATGTCTGAGATGGCGTTAAAATCAAGACACTTGCGCTTTGTTCTGAGATATCATAGCATGGTATAGGTATCACCGTGGTATAAGAAAATAAGGTATAACACTCCGGAACGACAGGCAAGACTTTTGACTTCATCACGCCACGATTGGTTGGTTGGTTGGTTCTGTCAATCCGTTTCTGTGTTGCCAATGTATGAATCTCATAAAATCGTGCGTGTGTTTAAATCTATTATTATGACAAAATAAAACTTAGTCAAAGAATATGACAATTGTAACGCATAAATGCATAATTATAATTTTTGCCACGACTTGCGGCAATTTTTTTTCCTTATAAATATTTTGTTACCAGAAAGCGGCAATTAATCAGTGAAGTAGAAAGTCTCACTAGCCGGAGTGTCATACCTTTTGTTCCTATACCACGGGCTATCACATTCCTGCTATTTTTCCAGGCGTCTGCTTCTCCGAGATCCGTTGCGGCTACGAAGTGACCGCCGCCCTCAAGAACTGGGAGGTCATCATCGGCTCATCCCACATTTTGACACCCGACAACTTCCTGTCCGATCTGAATTCACTCTCCGCCTAAGATCAGCCGTATCTACACCAGGCGGAAAGTAACGATAACAGAAAGCTACAGGACGCATTTACTTTTCTGTCGCACCGGCGCACCGCTAACACCGCTAAATGGTCGCTACAGACATTTTGGATCACAAAACGGGCTCAGCGAACGGAATATGTTGGATACAACGTTTTTGTATCAAATATGCGCGTTCGCTTACCGTATAGTGAAGCTAAGCAATAATTAAAATAAAGTTCGCTATAAAACGTAGAGAGAATTGAAACAAGCCTATACTATCCTTAAACTAGAATTTGGTGTTTTTTTTTATTATTCATATAGGTCAGTATTACCGATAGTGTCTGGGCTAGTCGTAGTGTTCGCTAGCCGCACCTTTGGCGGTGTATCGTAGGCCAACCAGTACTTCACTAATGTGATACATACATGTTCATTGCGATGCGTAATTGTAAAAGCCATCGATATCATTTGATAATGATTACAATGGCGTATTTCATACTTGTTTGTAGTGATGTTTCGATGAAATTCATATGTTACGTTTGTACAAATTTCTATATTTTATACTGTTCAAATATTTATTGTTTAAATTAAGTTGTTACAAAAACAATGGCATATGTTGTAGTTTTTAATTAAGATAAGTTAAATCGGCGTCAGATAGTTGCTAGTGTTGATCCCATTATATTCGCATTCGTGTTTTATTGGAAATATGAAAGTTATAGTATCACTGACTACATTTTATTAAAATTTGAGAACCGATAGTGAAAATTTTAAGCGATTCGTTTTTAGTAGTAAAACTGAACTCGTTTTTGAACGAATTGTTTATTAAAAACGAATTGTTCAAATATACCTATACTGGAGTGAAATAAGTCCTCGCGAACATAGTGACATAAAGATAAAACATAATGTAATCACAGGTAAAATGATTTGCTGTTTTATTTTTCAGCTTTTATTTGATGTTTAATGTAATGAGATGTATTCTTTAGTATGTGTAACGATAAAAAAGAGAAGTTATAATAGTACATGACATACATATGGCGGTAAATTTGTGAATGGCCAGATCAAAGGTGTTTGTGTAAAGTTTTATGTTTTGCCTTGGGCAGGAAGTGAGATTTCTCCACGTAGTGGGGCGAAACCCCACTTATGGCCTAGGGTGACATAAAAATATTAAATTAAGATGAAAAGAAGGAAAATACGCGAAACTTTGAAGAAGTCGCAAAAACAAACGCAAGACTTTATAAACTTATAGAGCTCACCTTGAAATGTAGGCTTCTAATTCTTACCCAAGCACCTAGAAACGAAATCAGTTTTTCTGTTGTATCAATTAAATTAGGTGTTTTTAATCGCATAGACTGAAACAGATTAATGTTAACGTATTTCGGTCCACAGAAAGTGTCAGTGTCATCCGAAAGGACTGGCAGACTTGCGCCACTGTTGAGTGGCGTATTCTTTAGAAGTAGTATGTTAGTTGTAAAGTTCGCTTCTTCATATTTTAATGCCAAATGCTAGATCTTACGCGGCGCTAGGGCACGCGCCCGCAGCTAGTTTTTCATACATTGCTTGTGACTATTTAATCTGTAGTTAACATTTCGCTAGTAATAATTATAACATAATGGTTACTCTCTAACGATTCAAGTTAATATTATCGTGACGTCGCCTGTTATAGTGACTTACATTCCAACATTTAAGTGGGTAGACGTTTCCTCCTTTGCGCACGGCCTTTTAACATTCTTCCACGTTATTATAGATAAGTATGGATAAAAATAAAATTGGCAATGGCATTGTTCCGGTGCCAATATGGCTATCGGTCTTAAGTTAAGACTCTTAACATTTTCACAAACAGCAGGCGAGTTCGTTCATAGCTGAAATTCGTCGATATGAAAAGGAAGGATATGATCGACTTATAATAGACACACGACAGGACAAAGCTTGTTTACACTTGAAGTGATTAAAACTGATGCGAGAGCCATATCGCATCATCTGAACAATGTAATTGAACTGCAACTACAGAAGCAATAGATATGTATTCAAAAAACGTTATAAAATAGATATAAATTTAGCGTAATATGTTTATTAACATTGCGTGATAATTTTTTTAAGACTCCAGACTCGTAGGATTTGTTATCAGTGAGGTCGAAAAGAATCGCTTGTTTTCAGACTGGTTTGGTTTTGAACGGATATTTCAGAGGAGACAAGCTTGTAGCCTCGTGGCCTGGATGTTACATCAGTCTATGGTATCGATGTGTACAATTGAGCACTTATACTGGCATTAGATTTGGCGTAGAGCGTGTTACATGTAATCATATTGGATATTTGCTCGTATTTTAAATCGTGTTTAATATTTACCATTGTTATAGATTGTAACCATGTCAAACACAATATTCAGCTGTATAGGCCAGGGTAAAACTGTATGTGCAAAACTAGTTGAGCCGACGGGTGAAATTCAGCCAGACAAAAAAAACAGTCTTATCCTTGACTATATTTATTAACATATATAAACCCATAGGTATTCTTAGATATTTATAATAGCCTCTTAGGGCCTTATCACACTTGCGATTTGCGAGCGTATTTTGTATGAAGGCGATCGCGCCGTGTGTTCGCCGCGACGCTTATTTGTATAGAAAATACGCTCGCAAATCGCAAGTGTGATAAGGCCCTTATAATTATGTGTGGTGTTTGAACTTTCAAGTATGTCATCATTATACGGATAACAGAATAATATTTTTTCGATAAAGTTCAACGGTTCATTATATATAGACAACTTTATAATAGTAACATTCACAATCAGTATTCAAGTGTTGGAACTTATTAAATTATTTAATCGTCTAATCAAGTGTTTTATTGGCCTAGAGTTCATTACTCAATCTTATCATAACAGGCACAAAGGTTATCGCCGTTTGTCTTTGACTAGTCCGATCGTGGTCGCGACTATTCTCGTGCGAGATAATTAGCTGTCTCGTTCTGTGCAGTAATGTGAGAGGGTGACCGGTAGCACTATATCGCGCGATAAGGGTCGCGAAGCATAGTTTTCCTAGACGGGCTGGTCATTGTTCGCCTGAAGCCCTTGCCGAACGGACGCGAAAATGGCCAAAGATCTTGTAATTCTAGCGTACTCCGGAGGCCTGGATACCAGCTGCATCTTGAAATGGTATATCCTATTCTATACATTTAGATAATTTTATACTCTTTTAAGTATTTTCAATTGTTTTCCATGTCATAACGCTCAAGAAAAAGTTTGGTCCTGTCTTTTATAGTACCTATTTAATATCTAGACTAACGACAATTTTATCTAAGTATAAACAAATGCAACAACTGTCATACAAATTAAATAAAAGTTTTATTTAACTAGTCAATCTAGGTAAATGTTTCAGATAAAAATATTGAAAACATTACCTGCTGTCGAAAATATAGTCGTCTAAGAATGTCAAGACTTATCTTTGCTTATTATTTACGTGCCAATGCTGGGTACTATGTCGTCTACATTAACAATCATTTTATAGAAATCTTTATTATTATTTAATTTTATTGGCTATTATTTGTTTATTTTATTTAATAGGGTACGGTGTCCCACTGCTGAGGTTGGGCAAAGGCCTCCCTCTAATTATTCCACGTTTCCCGGTCTTGGGCTAGTGCTTATGGAAGACATTCGGGTCCTCTCCTCATCTTCGTCGAAATATGCGGGGACGGCGCACTTTATTTGGTGGTACCCACGTGGTCGTCAGTAGTCACTTTAACCCCCAAGACATGCACCGTTTTAAGCAAATTACATGAATTTCCCAAGAAACTAACATTTTTCAAGCTAGTTTCTTCGCTCTTTGTTCAATTATTTTTTTTAACTGACAAAATGGGCAATATTCGCAAGAGTCAAATATTCGCATTCGCGAATGTCCAAAAATCAACATTCGTTTCACCCCTAGTACGTACCTACATCTAAAATTCACGTAGGTATATTCCTTAAATAACCCCCGTATCCGAATAGGTAATAAAAAAAAAATATTTGGCGCCTATTTGGAATTAATAATGGTATTTCGAGCGTAACACATACATCTTTACTAAACAATGTAGGTATAACAATTACATCTGTGATATAAACAGAACAAAACCGATTTAAAACGCTTAATGTAGTTTACTCAGGACGAGTAAACAAAATATATTTAGGTACTCGTTTATCATTAAATACCTACTTAGCTTTAGTTTAACAATTTTAGGCTCATCCAAAAAAACTACGATGTAGTGTGTTACATGGCTGATGTTGGACAAGACGAGGATTTCGGCAAGGCAAAGCAAAAGGCGGCAGCCATTGGAGCTAAAGATGTGAGTATCTATTCTTTCCATGTACTAAATACCGTCCGGATATAATAAAAAGTATTAACAACATGGCGTCAAATTCTTAATTACAAAATGCATCAAGTCTAATGAGATTTCCAGTTTTTTAATATATGTACCCGTAGATAAAGATAGAAACTTAAGGAATGCTCCTCGCACTTATCACTCAGTCTGCGTAACTATGTTAGTGTATGTGACAGGAGTTGTTTTTTGAACTTATCTAGATTCAAGTCCCTGATACTAAGTGGAATTTTATTGTATATTTGGGAATTCGCATCTTGCACATGCAAGCAAAGGTTATCTAAGGTAGGTAATTGCAACTTTGGGATAAATTTGCCCCATAGTTGCAATTGCCTCAGGTGAACTTTATCCTTAAGTTTCATTCACCAAACTATACTTTCCTAAGTGTGTTTATAGTTTTCTACTTCCCATACTGTAGGTACCTATACATAAACAGTCTAAGACTAGTAAATATTTTTTCTAATATATACATTGATTTTGAACCAGGTGATCGTAGAAGACTTGCGTCATGAATTCGTCTCGCAGTACATGCTCCCAGCTATTCAGATGGGTCTGATCTACGAGAGCCGTTACTATTTGGGTACTTCCCTGGCTCGTCCCTGCATCTCTGTAGGCATCGTAAATGCTGCTAAAAAACTAGGAGCTAAGTACATCTCTCATGGAGCTACTGGCAAGGGGAACGATCAAGTCCGATTTGAACTGAGTGTGTACTCTCTCTGGCCTGCAGGAAAAGTAAGTGATATAAGGCGGGGTAAGACTATCACCGGGGGAAGACTGCCACTAACTAAATGGCTCAGATACCCTAACAAGATCTTAGCCTCCGCAACGAGAGCACGCCACTTGTCCCTATCCTGCACAGTTTCTCTCCAAATTTTCTCTTTCTAATAAACAATGCGAAGATCGACACACAAAGCAGAGGTTGGGTAGCGAAGTGGTTAACGCTCTGGACCGGCAATCCACAGGTACCGGGTTCGAATCCCGGTCTCGTCCCACAGGTAACTCATTTAAAATTTTCTTTGAGCTTTGATATCTTTGTATCAATAGTTTCTCTCCAGTTTTCGACTGAAGAATACTGCGACAGGCCAATAAATAACGAACTGCTAGTCTTACCCCATTAGACAAGTTATTCTTATCCCACCCTACCTTACTTAAAACTACCTACCTACCAGTTTTTTTTTGCAGTAGAAAACACTTTCGATATGCAAATTCTTTAAATATTTTAACCATAATAAAATGGGAACACACAGAAAATCCATTATTCCATACTGATATTATAAATTCGAAAGTTATTGTAGGGAAGATACATTTTCACTGTTAAGTTACTAGTCCGATTTCGTTGAGATTTGGCCGGAAACGATG
The DNA here is from genome assembly GCA_905147355.2 of Apotomis turbidana. Taxonomy (NCBI): domain Eukaryota; kingdom Metazoa; phylum Arthropoda; class Insecta; order Lepidoptera; family Tortricidae; genus Apotomis; species Apotomis turbidana. The sequence continues at coordinate 51,783,825 of LR990280.1, read as the reverse complement.
AAAAAGGGGGGTATTCAGGGGGTGAAGTTTCGTATAGGTACAAGTTTTTTGTTAATTAAATTAAATCGGAATGGAGATAAATAATATAAATATAATATAAATATTGGAATGGGGATAGATATAAAGATCGGAGTCCGAGCGTCAGAAAACATATCATTTTTACATGGTTTTTTTAAATACCGACGATGGGGGCCGAAAAGGGCTGTACAGGTAGTTTCTGATTGGTATTATAAATTACTGTTTTCATTCAGATTATCGCTCCGTGGCGGATGCCAGAATTCTTCGAAAGGTTCCAGGGTCGCAGCGACCTGATAGAATACGCCAAGAAGGAAAACATTCCCGTCTCTGCTACGCCCAAGGCTCCGTGGTCTACTGATGAAAATATCATGCACATCAGGTAAATATCCATCATCATCATCATAAATTTAAGAGTGAAACTCTTGTTTACAATGAAGCGAAAACTTGAAAAATTCAATGGTTCGGACTGAATTCGAACCTGCGTTTCCAACGGTTTTCCGGGCCAACACGGGCGTCCTACCAACTGGACCACGAACCAGATGTCAGAGCCATTGAATCTTTCAACCAGTTGCTTCAAAATGCCTTAGGGTGGCATCGTAGCGCCATCTACCGTATAATAATCTTTACGGTAGATGGCGCTACGATGACACCCCAAAAAAAAATAGCGAAACTTGCCGGTGTAGCTTATAAAGTATGTAGTTTTTTTCATCTAACTCTATCTATAGCTGTACTCCATATTGCTTAACTTCCTTGAATTACCTATTTGACGACTCTTTATTTGTTTAATGTAACTTATTCTTGACCTTCCTCTTCCTCGCTTCCCCTCAATCCTTCCTTCTATGATGTTATTTATAAAAGCATCATAGTTCCGTTGTGCAACAAAAATCAACGATACAATAATGATAAGCTTAAGGTACGTTGAGTGACTTGGTTTTTTTTTGGGCTTCCCCCATTAAACTGTACCTATCTAATAAACATTAAATGTCTGAGCTATGGAAATACAAAAAAAAGTGAAAGTCACTCGCTTCTGTGGATGTAACTGCTTATTTTATCATTAGGTAAGCGGCTTCTAAACGGGCCATTATGTTTGCTGCAATTTGTGGCCCGGCCATTATTTGCATCCTGCTCTAGCGTAGGGTGTCAAAGAAGGACGGCCATATTAGTTGCCGGCCACAAATTGCAGCAAAACATGACCCGTTTAGCCCCTAGCCCCTAGTATACTTATAATTGAATTTTTAAAATACATCGAATTCTATCGGCACATGTGCTTCTTGGACCACCTTCGTAGTATATAATAACTCATCTATAACTTACACAGCTATGAATCGGGTGTTCTGGAGGACCCAGCAGCCATTCCTCCGACCGGCATTTACAAGATGACAAGGGACCTTCAGCAGGCGGAGGACTACCCATGCGTCATCGATATCACTTTCGAGAGAGGTGCCGAAAACGTTCACGGGCTTTACCCTTACCATGAGTTTACAGTGACTGTACTCGCTAACGACAACGTTAAAGATTTGTATGAAGAATTGTACAGCCCGACACAAAAGAGTAGAAAACGGATGAAAAAGGAACTAAAATTTTTCATACAAAATTGTTACCATATTCAAGCACTTTACGTCAAAAATGTGACAGTTGCGAAGGAAGTGGCGCCCTCATTTATTTTCTACTCTTTTGTGTCGGGCTGTAGTTCTACAAAGTAATCGCTAGGGGCGCTGTACTATTCTCCATACAAATCGTTTACACTGTCGCTAGCGAGTACGGAAACGTTAACTCATGATTTAGCTTTTGACTCTGTACACTTTTCACGATTATCTACTAGCTTTTTTTTGACTTGCAATGTATTGTATGTATTATGTACGTAACTATGTTTGTTCGGGTGAAATCTTGCAACTTAATTTTGAAGCAGATTTCATTCCGTAATTCTATTGAATAATTTACAATATAACCTTTTTTTTATTTACCTACCTAAGTAGTTCTTCTTTGAGCTATATTTATTTTAAAAAATATCTTCTTTTACTTATTTAAACCCTCAAATTGAGAATTAGTTTGTACATTTATGGGGCTTTTAGAGACATCCAACTTACCTAATTAATATGATATCGTAGCCTAATACCGTTTTTACTGGCAGGACTGCCTACCGCTGTCCAGATCCCCAGCGGCCAGGAGAAAGCTCTGGTGGTCACCAATCCACTGGCTATGGTGGAAACCCTCAACAAGTTGGGCGGCCAGCACGGCATCGGTCGCATCGATATTGTGGAAAACAGATTCCTTGGGTTAAAGGTACGTTTCAACTTTCAAGGCCGTGTTTCTACTACTGGCGGGCGTACCTACCGCTGTCCAGGCCTCAAGCAGACATTAGAAGGCACCAGGAATGGCTTTACCTATTGAAAATTCTGAACAGGCTGAGTCAGCACGGCATCGGCCGTATCGACATTCTGGATAACTGATTTCTTGAGTAAAACTTATTTTCTGGGTCCAGAATTAAATTTCTAAGTACCTATGTAATCTTTGGAATGTTCTACCTGCTGTACAGCGTAAACGACTTGGATAGTTTTTAAACATGCAATTTAGATAGATTTCGTCTTAGGTGTGCGAGTGACATGTAGTTCATTCGGGTTCGGATAAAATCGAAGAGGTTCAAATCTCAGCCGCGTAAGCGGGAGAGAGAGACAGGCTATAAACCCAGAGACAATTACGTCAACTCACGGTCTGTAGGCTATAATTTGTAAAGTAAGATCCACATTACAGGACAGCGTAACGTTGTCGTGGTATGGAACCATGGGCACAGCCAAGTTCCTCCGAAAAACATCCGGCCACTCAATGTATCCGGCTGGCAAAGCTGAACTTACTCTTAAACTTTCATGTTTTTTTAAAGAACATTATGCCCGACGAGAATTAGGCTTGATAGGGTCATATTTCAGAGTCCTTCTGGTTACGAATGTGTGAGGAACGTTGTGATGAGCGACATTGCATCGACGTGAGGTTAAAAGCTGTATTTTAATAATTGTAACTTGTTAGCTGAGTATAAAGTTATCTATATTTAACATGCTCCCGTTTAATTGCTTATAATTCTTATTCTAGTCGAGAGGGCTGTACGAAACTCCGGCCGGTACAATCTTGCACGCCGCGCATCTCGATCTTGAAGCTTACTCTCTGGACAGAGAGGTTCTAAGGTAAAGCAATACAACATTAGAATGGTGAATAGGTTCCAGACGTTGCCCAGATAAGAAAATATATCCAAGATTGTCAACTAATTCTTATTTGATCTGTATTAGGCACTGGCACCTCAAACTCATCCATAATACTCAGTACAATGTCGACGCAGTAAGAATTGTAGCGTTTCAATCATTTCATCTACAAATACCTATCGTTGACACACTAACACCAGTCGGCTTTAGTGCAAGGAGTTTTCTTTACCCTAGAAATAACAGCCCAAGTAGCTAGCACACAGTTTGCATAAGCTCTTATACCTACTGGCTTTATTACCACCCTGTTTGCTGCCTGGGAGCACAAAACAGATAGGTACAGAAATCAATCTACAACATACAAGCGCGCTCGAGCTAACGCACACATAGACATTGCTCATGGACACGTCACGCGGATGGCACTCGCGCTCGCACTGGTCTGAACTGGTCCGAGATATCGTGTCCGTGAGCAATGTCTATGTGTGCGTTTACTCGAGCGCGCTTGTAGGTATGTAGATTGATTTCTGTACCTATCAGTTTTGTGCTGGGAGGTTCGGTCCGGCACACTACTATGGACAGGCAGCCTTAACCATCGGGTGACTTACTTATGCTACGGATGTTTTTCTTGACCTGTTCACTACCTACTCATACACGTTTTACCAAAAAGGGGTGCATTCATTCTTCTTTTTATTTGTCCCGTAAAATGTGTATTTAGTAACTATTTAATAAAACTACTCACTAGAATTTTAGTGAATAAAATCACAATAAGAAAATAGTTTTATACGATATCACAAAAATATCATAATCAACAATCACAAATAAATTTAAATTGTGATTTCTATTATAACCCTATATCATATAACTGACATAACTTTCATGGCAGGGTTAAGAAGTACCTCCAAGACAAAATGGCCGACTTCGTTTACAATGGTTTCTGGTTTTCACCGGAAGCGACATTCACATCGAAATGCTTGCAGCTCTCCCAGGAAACTGTGAGCGGCACAGTAACTATGAAGCTCTTCAAAGGAAACGGTATGCATTATAAAATTTATAAATATTTACATAATTGCTCAAAAATATCTGCCTTGCATAAATGGGTACTACACAATAAAAGATTAAAGATATCCCATATTATAATGCAAAATCTCAAGCAGGAGTCATGTCGATCGTATGACTTAGGTAGTGGTGTAGTGCAGATTGTAACTTGGTAATAAATGCTTACTCTTCGTTTATTCAGGCTCAGTAATGGTATTGTTAACTCGGTAAGGCAATATAAAAGGATCTGTTTTCATAGACTTTGACACAGAGAAGAGAATTACTAGTAAATTATTTAAATTTGGGCTATGTATTATTTATTGCACCTATTTAGATGACTGGACATCGTACATAATATGTGTATAGGTGTAGGTTATCAATTTTATTGCACTTCCATGGTATTAAAAACCATCATCATCATCGGCCCTTCAGTCCATTACAGACGATTTGTGGTCTTCAATATGCGAAGCACCGTCTTCGGAGGCTGAAAAGACCGATACGCGATCGGCATTATCCAATCGCAAACTTGACAAGAGACACTGGTCGTTGTTGATGTAGTAGGGTCACCTTGATGTCGGTCGAAATTAAAAATAAAACCCAACTTTTTAATTATTTGTTCGATTATTCATTTTATCTATTTTTTTTCAGTGTCGATTCTGGCTAGAAAGAGCGCAACCAGCCTGTACAACAAAGAGCTGGTGTCTATGGACGTCGCTGGCGGATTCTCCCCTGAAGACAGCACCGGATTTATCAATATCAACGCCTTGAGGCTGAAAGAATATTCTCGGTTCACCGCCCAAACCAAATTCTAAGCTTATTACAGAATAACCGTTGTTAATAAAGCATGTAATTTGTCGTACTGTTTAATCAATAAATAACATCAAAGACATACAAGGTTATCCATTACCTTACGACAATAAGTATATGTACCAAATGACAAATTATCCTTCAAAAGGTAAATACATCGATATTACAACATAAAGTTCTTCAAAAAGGACAGTATACTATTTTATTCGGGCATTTTTGTTTAAAGGTAACCATTGCGAATATTGGCACAAAACTATTTAGGTACTAGTCTCATATTTCAATCGTAAGTATAGGTAAAAAAATAAGAAATAATCCTTTTGTAATGTAAGGTAATATGTGCGAATAAAGATACGGTTCTTAAGTTTTTTTACCTATACCGATCTTAAGTTTCGTTAAAAACAAAACGGTTACACTTACCTAAATTTAATCTAGACGTTTTATTGATTGTAGAACTTTTACAAATAAAAATGCCCGTCACATAAAAACAGTTTAGGAACAATACAGACATAAAGCTACTTTGTAAAGTCTCTTACGTAAAATAATAATTATCTTTAAAAAGTTTTCGAGAAATATAGAAGTGATTCGTTCCATTCCATGACCATAAGGCCATAACCTTTTATATCCCTCCTCTCGATGCATTTATATTCAGTAAATATCGTAGGTATAATGTACCTACCTACTACCTATTCCTTAAAAAGACACTTAGAACAAAATGTGATATATTCATAGACATTTCTTATCTACAAGTGTTGATTAATCTACATATTTTGATTAAAATGGTCAATATTAAAAGAGCTATTTTAACTAAGTTCCTTATCGAATACTTCAACTTCAAGAGATTGGTGGGTTCATTCGTGCAGCAAAATGCACTTACTTCCAAGATGTCCCATACCACCGCTTGTCTTTTTAGGGTTCCGTAGTCAACTAAGAACCCTTATAGTTTCGCCATGTCCGTCTGTCCGTCCGTCCGTCCGTTCGCGGCTTAGCTCCGTGATCATTCGTACTAGAAAGCTGAAATTTGGTATGAGTATGTGTATGTATAACGCCGACAGAACGGTAAAATAAAAATTAAAAAAAAAAAAATTTTTACCTAAAGTGGGGATGATTTTTTTTTCTTTTCAACACTAGTGTGTGGGGTATCGTTGAATAGGTCTTGTAAAAATAATAGGGTCTCCTAACATTATTTTTTTATAGTAGCAGTTTTGTAAATATTCGCTCCGAAAACAAAAAAAATAGTGTCCCCCCCCCACTAACTTTCAACCACGGGTCAAAAAAAATCGGAAAAATTCATGTAAATGAAGCCTTATAAGTACTTTTAATGAAAACTATATTGAACAAAATCGGTCGAGCCGTTTTTGAGTTATCGCCAAATTTCATATTTTTTCTTTTAAAGGACGACTTTTGACTTCCAGAAGGTAATAAGTGATTACAGCTTCTAGGGCGTTTACGACCTTTTTATAGAGCTTAAAATCTTTCTTAACTTAAAACTCGGGCTTAAAACAGCAGTTTATTGTGAACGATGAGCAACTACGGAACCCTACACCACTGAGCGTGGCCCGACATGCTCTTAGCCGGTTTTTAATATCAAGTCCTTACGTGTTAACATTTATCTACTTAAATATGTGTATATTACACAAATCTTATCCTAAGGCAGTGCTGGATCTGTTTATTGGCCTATATTGGTAGATAGGTCGTGGCCGAAGGTTGTCAAGTTTTCTTTCGTCTTTCTTTCTTTGTGACACACTGACACAAGATAGTATGAAATGGCATATACTTAACAAAATTACTATAAATCCGGCACTGCGTAACAATGAATGACTAATACCAAAACATCGATAAAAATAAGATAACACTCAGATAAAAGTCCAATATAGACACATCATTATAAGTTTAATACATAATAGGCCATAAGACGGCTTATGATTATTATTATTTATCTCATACTATGAGATTATCCAACTTCAAGTGGACCTTTAACTTTTGCTTAGTACTAAATATAAGTACTGAATGTTTAAATTGAAGATACAGTAAGAAGTGTTTTATATGCCTTCTCTACAGGCTTCAATGAGAAAGTTCGATATTTGGGTCAATAATAGGTACTACGTCGTCCGATATACTTGATGACAAAACTAGAATCCCTACTTCCCTGATTGATTTCATTTAACTTTCTGTCGCATTCTACAGATCTAATTTGCGACTGCGTATACCTACTTATTATTACATTCATGACTATGTTCCCTATATGTATAAATAGGACCGTATGACATAGCTAGTAGGTAGCACTATTATGTATTTTGGGCTAGTAGGTAGGTACCTATGGCATTAATGAATATACCGTCAATGTTCGTAAATTCGCCTGTGCGCCTATTCTTGACCTCTTACTTATACCTCTATTTCTACGAAAGCCCATGCATAACACCAAACTAACTGACAGTAAACTAAATTAATTTAGTTTAGTGGTAAGCTCAATTACTTTATTTAGATATAACGATTGACGGTAGGTGTTTCAGTAACATCGAAGATGATAAGAAATAAATGACAAGTACTCGAACGTATTTGCGCATTGTTATTTTCAAAATGGTCAAAAGATGTATTGACTTACTATTATTGATAGGAACCTTAATATAAAGAACCATAAGCAATAATATAAACTTGCTAAGCAAGCGGTTCACTTCTTAATTATCGGTAATATCTCGTATCGTCGAATTAACGTCATCACATCATCCCTGCATTAGATACTCGTTCCATAGAACATTTTATTGTTTAATGATTCAATCATTTAATAATTTTCCAACAATTTACTAGTTCTACATCAGCCTTCAATTCAGTCCTAGGTACTTTTTTTATAAATCACCCATCATGAACGGATATTTTTCTTCCTTGAATTTAATGCATAAATTTATTAGAATCTTTTTTGCTTAATTGGGGTGCCTACTTTTCTCTTTTCGCCTAAATTAATTAAACTCCCTAAAATCTATACAGAAGAAAACAATTTACTTATACTTAGTTTTGCGCATCCGACGACTTTACAGTTAACAAGTTTTAAAGAAAGGACGTCGAGTCTATTGAGCTTTTTATATTAGGGATCCACATCACAAATCTCTTATTTATTTTCACATTTATTTGATTTAAGAGGAAAATTCCTCTGCCTATAATCGTTTTTTTTTGTTTTTTAACCCTTTGCTTACAGGTGTCATCGTTGAAGCATTTAGGACACCTCATCTTCAGGACTGGTGTAATTTTCAGGTTCGAGTACCTAAGCAAGAAGGTTCCAGTCTTGGAGGGCGCTGTGAGAAGAGGTATCTGGCATCTCCCTGTCAACGGGCGGACGCATGGTATGGCATGGGTGCAGGAATAGCTGCCAAAGATCACGGCATTCATCCGCACTTCGATTCATATTAACCGCCCTTGCTACCGCCGCCCAGTCATATTCGTCCGTTTGACCCAACGGGAGAGCAACGTCTCTCAGAGATTGTTGGTTTACGGTGTCAATCTCTTTATTAATATCCTCAACTTCGCTTTCAATGCCTTGTACCAGTAGCCTACGTATCTTGATTTGGCGGGACATGTTTTGGACGACTTTTTGAAGTTTTAATTTCTCTTGGGATGTCCAGTCTGATTCTGAAGAATCTGATTGCGTAGAATTGCCATCCTCGTCAAAAAGTTCTGGCTGAGCTGCTTCATTGATATCTTGAGAACCTACCTCCTGTCCCTCCTCTACTCCCTGCCTTCCCTCTGCCTCCTCCTCGTTGTTATCCATAGCGACGTCAGGAAGATATCCTTCGACCTCGCCATCAATTTCGTCCAGATGGTCACCGTCGTCTGAACTAGGTGGAGTGCCAAATTCTTCACCCATTTCGGCGTCATCATCGTCGGAATCTTCTGCTTGATTAGCGTTGTTACCTGACCGCTGGTTATTTCTTATCCCTGCCAGTCTAATTGTTAATCTTTTTTCAAGAATTTTTAATGCAAGTATACGTTTCAATAATTGCGCAACATTATGCATTTCTTCCGGGGTAGGCTGCGCATATGAAGTCGTATTATGTCGTGGATTTGATTGTGATGTTGATGGGCAGTCAAAAGAACGAGACGGAGCCGGCTCATTGACGGGGGCTGAAGAATCAGAAGCGGAAGGATTTGCCTGACTATAAGCCTCCACTAGCATTCTTTGTTCCAAAAAAAATTGACGCAATTCATCCACATTTCTCGGAAAGAATTCGTTCCATTCATCCGTGCTGGGTGGCTGCGATAACGAGGCATTGAGCGCCCGCTGAAAATCGCTCTGCCGATCCATAGTTGCAAGAATATATTGCAAAAACTATTGAATTAGGGCAATTGTATCCACCTTACTATCTGCTCTCTCAGAGACTTCTTCACTTATCGCGGTTTACTGGTTAATGCGCAGAAGTGACTATGTTATTTCGAATTTCATTTTGCAATAACACCCTCACTGCGTGAGCTCTGTCTGCCCACTACAGCTATAAAAATCAATACTCCCGATCCTGGAGAAAATACCTACATAAGCATACCTAGGTACCAAAATATAGGTCCTAGAAAATCAATAGTCTGAGCGCGTTCGGTTATAAGGCAAGAATTGTCTTGAAGGAAACCACCTAATAATAAACTGTTGAACTCGTTTTGTTTAATCGGTAATAAAGTACCATTATAAAACAGTCATAAAACCTGATATTTATAATAATAATGAATGTTTTTACTACTGCGCCGACTCTAAAATAGTATCAATGAAAAGAAAGCTTCGTATTTGACTTAATTTCTGAACAACCCTCTCAGCGCGCATATCGGGGCGGAGGGGTAAGGGGCGAAATCAAACCTCCCCTCCCCACTCCAGAACCAATTGTACCGCCCAAAAGGAAATCCTGTCTCCCCACCTTCATCCCTTCCCATCAAAAATGGGTACAATTTTATGAATACACTTTAAATAGCTTTTACACCACCCAATTCCATCGGCAGATCTCTTAACCCATAAACCAATCACGCAGTACGACAAGCCAAAAATTTAGTCAGTGTCAAGTTATCATAGAAAAAAGCATATTTGGTTTTTTACCAGGAAAATATATTCTTCATAAAAATCAAATTTATTCTACAATAGAAACATACAGCAGGCTTATTCTTATGTACGGGGAGAAATCTAGGAGAAATGAACTTTAGCTACATTATAATATTCTCCCCTTAACTAGTATATAGTTTATGAATAGTGAACATGTAAATTTACACATCGATGCCGAAAATATTATGCAGTGTTCGATGACAATCTGGCCAGATTAGCCAGAATAAAAACGCTCCTTAACCATAAACAATTAATGAATTAATGCTAGTTGTCAGCATAGACTACAATGTAACATGGTTGTCAGTGTCAATATTGTCATGGATGGCATTTTATTTTAACATTTAGATTTATAAGCTAAAAATCGTGTATTCGTGTATGTTTTCATGATCTAAATAATTAGAATCTCCTAATTCGGTTACTATATTAAAATAATTAAGTAGCACAACATATAGTACCCGTAAATATGCACAGAAACTTGCCACAGAACAAAGAAGCTTTATTAAAATCTTATACCACTCGCCTCAAAGAAGATGTAAAGAGTATGCTCGACAATTTTGAAGGTAATATAATTGTCTATTCTTTAACGTTTAAAGCTTAAACTTATCACTATATATTTTATTTTTAACCTCTCTTCCATTACGCACCAAATCCTGTTCAATTTTTAACTGGGCTACTGTCCACCAAATCCTGTTATCAATTTACTACATATAAGCATTTTCTGTTCAGAAATCATTAAGCTGGCAAAAGGTGAGAATGAGTCTCAACTCAACAGGATGACCCAAATCGAGCAAGACACATTTGAGATGCAAGTCAGAGCAGCTAATATTGGTAAATATTTGTTATAAGGAATCATTTTATTCTGCTAAGTTATAATATTTTTGATTTTCATTATGATAACTACAGTGGACCTCTCGGTAATCCAGCCCATTGTAAACCGACATGCCTACAGCTCATACTGTGTATTTTGACAAATCTCCATTAACCTTTTGATTATTTATTTACATGATTGTCATCATATCACAATATTGAACATTGTGCCACTGATGCCAACATTGCATAATTGCATATAGACATAAAAAACTCTGTGATCAAAAACCTTGTCATTGAAACGCCTACAAGAGGTTTACATTGACAGTTGGTTTTGGAGCACATCTTTCTTTTGCTATGGTGTCAGTGACACCTTGGCATTTAAAAAGTTTAAAGCAGGTTGAAACTTTTATGCAATAACAAGTAATTTGGCTCGACACCTATTGTCTTAGTTTGAATGTCACTGATAGCTGCATAGCTGGCCATTTTGAAGAATATCACAACTATAAGGTTGCAAGCAGATTTTGTTTGGGGTCTGCGGCAGTAGATACACTATATCAATTTTATTTCCTATATTTTAACTTAAGTTGTACCAGCTTTAAAAAAATTGACAACTTCAATCTTACATGCTGTAAAATTTTGCAAATGTGATTTAACCAGTTCTTCCTAGCCACTCAATTTCTTTTGGCTACCTGTCTCCATTCTTATTTTATTAAATAAATAGTCCAACTCAAAATGCGAAGCAATTGAGTGGCTAATTTGCCCCTCATATAGGTAATTTTCATTTGTTTTAACCATCTGTCACAAAAATAGCTATATTATTGAAGGAAACCTTCAAAGGTGTCCCTGAAAATATACCCTTGTTGGCAAATGGCATTCTCTGGGGAGGACTGCACAAAATTTGATAAATATGTATTCAAAAAATGTGTTCTATATTCTTATCAGGCTTACAAAAATTTTGAAGTGAAATAGACACCATTACAAAGTGAATTTTTGTAATGGCAGTAGTGTCCCAGGGATTATCATTCACCAACCAGGGTGTGATTTTATGGGAATACTTAAGGGTTTTTCTAAATGACTTGGCTGTGATCAATTGATCATTGCACTACTTTGTAGCAGTAGTAGCCTGAGGTCAACCTTTACAGGTGTAATTTTTGTTTAGTTTGTCAATGAAATCAATAGCTAACTGATATAATATGACAATGATACCTATCAATAGCCAACTGATATAATATGACAGTGAATTCAATAGCCAACTGATATAATAAAGTATGCCTAATTTTCTGTACAAATTTGTTTCAGTGAGAGCTGGAGAATCACTTATGAAACTAGTGTCAGATATCAAGCAGTATTTGATATTGAACGACTTTCCGTCAGTCAATGAGGCCATTACACAGAACTCCAAACTCTTTAGGACTAAGCAGCAAGAATGTGACCAGAAACTGATGTCTTTACGAGACGACATTGCTGCTGATTTATATGACTTAGAAGATGAATACTTCACTAGTATATATAAGTAATTAATTTAAAATGTAATTGAAAACATACTATAACTATAAATAATTTTTAAAATTCAGTTTTTCACTTGGTAGCTTATTTATTAAAAATTATCAGTGACATTTATTTATATATATTTAGATTCCACGAATCTAGTTGTTTGACACGCCTACGACAACTCATATCCGAAAATATATGAATATGTTTGTATGCAGTGTTTTTTCATACTTGATTATTTTTAATGATAATAACCAATTTTTAACCAGAAGCTAAAGAATAAAATAAACTGAACATTTTGTAAGCTCTTCTGGTAGAATATTTAATAATCGTATCTTCTCCATGGAAATTCTCGAAATATACTCGTACGTGTGGTATAATAGGGTAACAAATCTACATTTGGCCCTTTAATAATAATAATTCTTTATTTCAGAATTAAATTCCATAGTATGTTAGTAACGCTTAGCCTAAGTTAGTGAATTAAACTAAATACAATTTTATTTTATAAATTGGCCAATCCCTTAATTTTGTAAACCCAATGTGCCATTATTGGGCTGTCATATCTATCTGCAATGACCTTCAGAATGCTGTTGTTGCTACTTCTAAGCCGGGTCATCATCGAGGCGATTTTTTTGCGTATAATTGCGTGAAAACCATCCGTGTGAGCCTCGGCGAACATAAGCGACGCACTACACCAGCTTTAATGGGGAGTGGATGAAATCTTAAATTTTTGTTAATAGGTAGGAATAATCATGGAATAACCCCCACGATTTCTAGAAAAAACGAGATTTATCTGTAGCTTAAAAATAAATAAAAAAAGAAGATAATGTTTTTTTCCTGCCAGGTACGAACGCAGCAACCACCACTTGTTATTTTTTTTCCTTGGCATGGGTGCTGCCGTGCTCCCAGATAATATAAATAGCAATTACCAATCTAATTAAACTGCTCATATAATTTTCCTCAATTAGGTATCTCAAAAAATTCATCCATACCCTATTGAACCTTTTCTTGTTACTCTTCATTTGTACATAATTATGTTACAGTTGCCGAGAAACTTCTTGAGCCTAACCTTGACTGCGCAGTAGCCGATTTACGTACAAATATGCATGCGCAGATCCGCCATTTTGGGTCAAGAAGTTTCTCGGCAACTGTAATTGGTTCGGTGCTGAAGTAACCGAACTAAACACCCTTACTTTAACCATTTTAGCTCCAGGGACGGAAAAAGCTATAAAAAACATACCCGGGTATTACCGAATAACTACTGAATTGCATACTGGAGGTCTACCAGGAAATATTGTCTTATGGCTAAAATATCACTGCGTAGACGACGAGTCGCATTACACTCCCCAACTTTTATTGCAAGTTTAGTTTAGTTACGATTATTGTATTAACCTGTTCACCACTAAAGCCGTGATGCAGCACGTTTGTTGTGTTTTATAATCATATATTTATCGTGATATTGTGAGTACAGAAAGTACTTCTCTTACATAAAACATTATAGGTATAAGAAAGATCTTACATTATGTTATTTTCGGTCCTGGGTTCGAATCCCGGCAAGGGCAAATATTTGTGTGATGAACTCGAATATTTGTGCCTGGGTGATGGATGTTATTTGTATTTAAGTATGTATTTATCTATATTAAGCATGTTTATCGTCGTCTAGTGTCCATAACACAAGCCTACTAGAGCTAACTGTGGGACTAGAACTAGATTGATTTGTGTGAGGTTGTCCGATATTTATTTATTATCTTGTTCTTCACAATCTACCGATGCGTAACTTAAAATAACAAACTACACTTTTTAATCATCATTCATCATGTTGTCATCATCGTAGAATGGCTAGCTAGCAACTACTAGTTATGCCATTCTGAAATAAAATCGTCTCTTTTTTATATTGCGTAGTGTTAATATTCTGCTCAAAGTCACAAGCTCTTTCGATTGAAAAAAGATTGAAGCCAGAACAAAATGTATTTACGAGAACATTAAAATGAGTTGCTATAAAAACCTTATTTGGGCTCTTATTTGAGGAAACGGTTGGCGCAGTTTCTAGTACAGCTGCCTACACAGCCGACGGAACTGGATTCGAATCCCGGCAACGACAAATATTTATATAATATTATGTATATCGTCGTCGAATAGTACCCATAGCACAAGCATTGCTTAATTTGGGGCTAAGTCGATTTGTGTAAGATTGTCCCTTGATATAATTTATTTTATTTTATTGTAAGAGACTAAGCGACAAAGTGGTAGTGCCATGCTAACAACCTAAGCTGAAGCTCTGGCTTGGCATTCAAATTTGTTTAGAAAGTAAGATCAAGACTTGCATTAACTCGCTGCGCCCTGCGATTTTCCCCCTGATCGCACTTTTGGGATAAAAATACCCTTTGAGTATTTAATTTAAATTGAGTATTAATCCAGGGTGTCTACTACCTTCAAACCAAATTTTATCAAAATTTGTCCATCCGTTTGAGCTTGAAGAAGTAACAAACATACCAACACACTCACATACTTTTGCCTTATATTAGTGTGATTACTAGTTTTTTTTTTTTTATAAGTTACCCTAAACTGGCACCATCAAGGGGTTTACTATTACAGTTTCAATAGCTAGCTGCCTTTTGAGTGCTAAAGTCGGCAAATCACATTGACAGGAAATTGTTCGACTCACCAAAATTGTCAGTAATGACATTCTAAACTTCGTAATTCTAACTTGATTCTAACTGCTACAACTGTTTTATATTTTTTTCACCTCACTAGCTCGGAAAGCCCAGTTTGTTTGTTTGATATCTATTGAGAAAATCGCTTTTTATCCACATGTGGAGAAAGAGTTTTGACGTTTCAACGCAGCTAAAGTAAAATTTGACATGAGCTTATTTTCTGAAAAATCCCGTTTGAAATACCTACATGAAAGCTAATTAGACCTTAGTTTCAATAAATGGAAAATTGGTTGATTATTGCAGATATTTTTCAAAGATATAGTACAAACCCTTATTCTTTTTTCCTCGCTGTAGTGAGGTGAAAAGTTTTGTGTTATACTCGGGCGAAAAGTTATTTTACGTCTCGTGTATTGAAACACTCGCTACGCTCAGGATTCTATTTTGAACCACTCGCTTCGCTCGTGGTCAATCATAGGATCCTTTCGCTAGCTCGTGTTTCAAATAAACACTCGCGGGTAAAATACAACTTTCCCCCCTTGTATAACAAATAACTATTTTATTGCTGTGGTGTCAGGGCACTGAGCATTCCTTCATCACTTGGTATTAAAAACATAAAATAAATATTAATTCACTCTTTGAAATTGGTATTAACGGCCAGTACTAGCAACCCTAGGCGTCACTTTCTAGCCAATCGCGTGGTCAAAGTGTGGAACAGTTTACCCGAATCCGTGATTAGTGCACCCTCAGTGAACTCTTTCAAAAATAGACTAGACAAATATTTACAAACACAGAACACAAGTGAATAGTGATATGCACGCATCAGCTATAAGCTGCCTGTGCATTAAATAAATAAATATCGGACAACCTCACACAAATCGATCTAGTCCCAAATTAAGCTCAAGAAGGCATGTTATGGGTACTAGACGACAATATACGTACTTATATAAATAAATATATACTTAAATACATAGAACAACCATGACCCAAGCACAAATATTCGATTTCATCACACAAATATTTGCCCTGGCCGGGATTCGAACTCGGGACCGCCGGCTCAGTAGGCAGGTGTCTACAAACCGAGCCAAATGCGTCGTCATAACATAAATTGCATTCTGGGATAGAATTTATGGAAAGAAAATGAAATAGAGAAGTATAGAATTAATTTAATCAAGCTAACTCTGTTAAACACCATCACATGTCTAAACAATTCAATTTAAATTTAAGAACAGAAGTAGTAGTGGGGTCCGTCCTTGGGATATTGTTTGTTGGTAACTGGTCTTCCCATTTTGAAATCTTCCAAATAGAAGTACAGGGCAAAGCATCCGCCCATAACTCCAAAGAACCACATAGCCTGGTACCATACTGGGAAACGCGGCTTCATGCTGATGTCGTAACGGTCCTCACCAAAAATTTCGCCTCTTGCATGTATCTAAAACAAAAATATAAATAACATGATGATGTATTAAAATACATAAACGGGCGCATACTAACAAAGTCGACACGTAAATCAACAAAGCCTTGCACACTATCACGGGATTAATTAGGTCCACCCCGACTCCCTGGCTACCAACACTGGCACACATACCCCCTTCAGAAACACGGAGACGCAGCGCAGCAGCTGCAGAATGGCTAAAATGTATGCGCATAAACATGCCCATACGTGAAACACTGGATCAGTATCTCTACCATCGTCTTCCATCTAGACACCCAATATGGACGGACAGCGAGCTCACATTCTATGACATACAATTGATGTGGCGCCAATACTGGGAACAACATGACCACCCACAAAAGGAACTGCTTGCTGACCCAACAGAAAAGCCCGCTGGATTTGATGCTTCACGATCTGTATGGGTGAAGCTACGGTTCCAAACTGGACACGGGCGGTCTAATCACCATCTTTTCAAATGGGGGCTAAAAACCTCTCCAGCTTGCGATTGCGGCGCTCAGGGTCAAACTTTGCTGCACATCGTTGATAAATGCCCACTTCACTCATACCCTGGTGGCCTACAGGAACTCCATAAGCTTTCGCCAGTAACCGTGGACTGGCAGCATAACTTAAAAATAGACATCTGAAACGGATTCAAACAGCAGTAGAAGAAGCCATACAATATGATGATGATACATAAATGGGTTTACTCGTGTGATAGAAGTCGAATAATGCTCGACATATTTCAACAGGGCGCTTGCCTGCAGTGTTTGGTTAGCCACCGGCACAACAGCGTTATTCGACTTCTATGACGTGAGTAAACCCATTTATGTATTTTATTATGTCTGAGACTCACGGTAGTTTTCTATGTAAAATAATAATATGGTGTAGAACTACAATTGTTTTAAATTTTGCATTAAAAGATATAACATCTGTTGGAATTTCTTACAGGTTCATTAAAATTCCTCTTTAACTCGGGCAGGTCGTATGGATAGAAAGGATCTTTGGAGTCAGCGCCGATGTCAGGCATCTTTGGGTAGTCGCCGTAGCCCATTTCCTCAGGATATGGTTTATATTCCTCGATGCTCAATCCATATTTCTTGGCAGCCGCTTCACGCTCTTCCATTGTCACAGGATATGGACCAGGTTTGTACTGGTAATTCCAATCTACGAATGAAATAAGTGACGTAACAACCACAACAAGTGCAACTTTTCGACATTAGATAAAAAAAGCCTTACGGTTCCTTGCAGCATTACAAAATATTACAGTTGCCCTGCGAACTGCACTTGGATTAGTAAGAATAGCCTTTTTCAATATAGCCGAAGCCATTTTAATGGCCTGCCCTGCTGAGCCTGAAAACGTTCTAGCGAACCGTGCCTCAGATAAAATTTTATATGTCAGTTTTGACAGTGTGCTAGAGTATGGCTACAGAGAATGAGTTGAATGAATGATTGTCCAACAGAATCCAAAACGAATTGTCACAATATTCAACTTATGTATTAAACCCGTTCCAGCCTTCCGATCCGATCCTACTTATCGCATAATGTGTAGCGTAATTGTTAGGAAATCGGATAATGTGTAGTGCAATAGTTAGGACCTAAAACACTACAATTATCCGATTTCTTCCGATAAATCGGATGGTCTGGAGCGGGTTTAAAAAAGCCACCTTAAGGTGTGCGCTCACCACACCACAGCGAAGAGATACAAGTTAAGTTTTTTGGTTTTGGCCAATAATACAATTATTTTAAAATATGTAAATTGAGTAGATTTTAAATAATTTTGAATCACTTGTATATGCTCGTCTATTGGTCAGCCACCGGAATCGAACACGTCAGGAAGCTTTTTTATACACGGCAAAAGTTTTATTCACTACACTAAAGTAGTAAACGTCACGTACAAACTTCACACTGACAGATCATGAAGGTTAAAATATTAAAGTTAATAAAGAATAATCGAAGTTTTTGAGTGCAGTTGCATGGTCAAGTTAATACTATTAGATAAATGTCCAAAGAGCTATAAGCATAACATTTTACCCGCATGATGGGCAATGAAGGTTCCCAACTTAGTGGTTTAGAGATAGAAGAAAAGGCAACTGAAATTACGGATTTCTGGGCGCATTACAGAGCGACTATAAGCGATAGTTGTAATTATTTTAGTTTAAAAAGTGATGGTTCAGTGTCAGTTTTTAAAGGAGAAGTGGTCTTGGGACCATTATGGGCAGTATCAACACCTTTAGAAAAATTTTCAAATGTAAGTCCATTCTCCTATTTCTTATCAGTAACTGAAATAAATATTACCTTTTAGTGCCACGCAATTACAGCAAGCCAAGTATGTTCATAGCGATAAATTGTTTCAATAATATGGTTGTGTTATCAGCGCATACTCCTTTCAGAATTTACTGAAGTATAGACATCCCTGCATCCTGCGCTACATATCATCTTGGCAACAAAGGTCTACTATTTACTTGGCAACCGAATACGTGCAGCCACTCTCTCATGTAATTGGCTCCTTGACACCTCTCCAGATATGCATTGGTTTGAACAACATATTGAGAGCACTGGTATTTCTACATGAACAGGTCTGATTCATCTTGTTATATCTGAAAGCTAAATCCATACTGAAATTAATTTCATATTTAATCATCTCAGGGTCGGGTTGACAATTGGATGAAATCTTTAACCCTTAAATGCACACAATTACACCAATTTTATTTCTGAAATGATATAATTAGCTATGAAATCCACATTAGTTTGAGATTTTAGGACAATCTTGATAGTCTTTATTGACAATATTCAGATTTCAACTTGTGGCATTTTAGGGTTAACTTACATACCTTTTGTGGGTTTACGTTTAATAAATAAAATTTACTAAGGGTATATCATACCCATATTGCATCAACATTTTATTTTATGAATCCTGCAGTGAGGACTTATAATGTGCTATGAAAATCATACTGCATAATTAGATTGATTATGTGCCACTTTTTTATCCACTTTTTGTTTATATATCTGTTCTCTTAGGCTGGAATGTCCCATAACAATGTCAGTATGCAAGCCATATATGTGACTGGGGACGGACAGTGGAAGCTTGGAGGCTTGCAGTATCTATGTCCATTCCAAGAACTCACACCTGCCTATCTGAAGCATGCTCGGATACATAGGTATTCTCATAATATATTGACATTATGTGTTGTATTGTATTACATTTATTGCATAGCTGTTGTTATAATACAAATTATATTCCTGTCCTATAATACCTTTTGTTTTTGTACATAGATATGACAAGGCCATAGATCCAAATGAAGATTCACAAGAAGTGTCAAAAAATGTGGACCAGTATGGTTTTGCTGCTCTCGTGGATGATGTATTTGCTAAACATGAAGACGGTATATACTTTTTTAAACCAATTTGTACATTTCTATGACACAACATTGAGATTAGGTAACCACTTATTTTCGAGTAAAGGTTATGGTAATTTAAATTTGTAACATGATTATGTTTTCAGATCAAGTACCGCATTTTAATGAATTCAAGCAATACTGCAGAGATAGTCTACAGCATAGTGAGCTTGATATGCGGCCCAAGCTCTCAGCAGTTCTACAACACAGTTTCTTCAATCATGAATTTATTTCCATATATAAGTTTCTAAACTTCCTACCCCTGAAAAGTGAAGAAGAAAGATGCAAGTTTTTTTCATCCATTTTAGATAATCTTAAATGTTACCATGAAGAGACTGTAGCCAAACAGTTAGGAGGATTACTACTTTCTAGGCTAACCATGTTAGACCAAACGGCAAGAAAAGATGTCATCCCTTTCATCTTAAAACCAAAACACGGTAATAATAATAATATCACCATGTTATATGCAGATTATAACTCAGCATATGTCTATGAATCCTTAATAAGTTTAGAAACCGTTTCTTTCAGACCGATCACAAAATTGTGAATATCCTGGATTTTTCAGTATAGGTGTATTTAAAGAACATGTGAAGCCACGACTTATGCAGTTATTTGGCGTGCGAGACAGTCAAATAAGAATGCTACTACTAACACATTTCTCAAAATATGTACATGTGTTCTCACATGAAGAACTGTCTCAGCACATACTTCCAGAGGTAATATACTGTACATACAAGTACTATACGTATATATCTACGCACTCAATATTCCTGTATGATATTATTTCTTTTTCTTTTCAGTTGCTCCTCGGCATCAAAGATACTGATGACAGTTTGGTAGCATCAACTCTAATATGTTTGAGCGAACTAGTGCCTATCTTAGGAGCCGGCACAGTCATAGGCGGCAATAGAACCAAGTTGTTCACGGACGGCCGGCCGAACTCAAAGGGCAGTCCGGTGGTCCTACCAGGGGGGAGGAACCATGATAAAATATTTGCACAAAGCAAGTCATTGAAAGACTTATCATGTTCTGAAGAGATATTCAGCCAAAATCATGAGAAGTCAGAATTGTTTGGATCTCAGAACATTTCCCATTTAAACGAAAGGCCCTCTCCTGTGGGTGGTGAGTCAGTAGAAATAGAAAACGTCAGAATTTCAAACGTTACAGACGCAAGTGAGGACGAATGGAGCGATTGGGAAAACACCCACAGTACGAAACAGGCCACATTCCGCCCGGACGTTAAAGAAGAATTTGTGGATGTTCCACTAACATTGAGCAGCGATGTCCCAATTTTGAAACCATCGGTTGAATCTTCACTTCTACAAAAAGCGGCTTTAGAGGCAAAGAAAAATATTATTGATATTTCAGAGTTGGACATAAAGAATCAAAGGTTTGAGAGTATGAAGAAGGCTGCGGACGACTTCGACTTCTTTGCCGATATGACCCCAGTCATAGAGAAACCGAGTGTGGGCGTGGCGCCTGTCGACAACCTTCAGTCGAGCAGTAAACTAGACTTTGTCCCGGACGACGGCGCCGACGAAAACGAGGGGTGGGGAGAAAACTGGAATGACTAAATCATTGTGTAGTGTAATAAATGAAACGAAAGCATTCAGTAGAGTATTTATTATCGAATATGAGACAAATTGGTACAAGCTATATCAATTTTCTTGTTTATCTATTTGGAAAATGTACATAATGTTGTAGGATATGGAGTCGGAAACACAAAATGTGTAGACTGACAGCAGACAATTTGTTGTATTTCATTAAATAATTTATGTTTTTATTACTTTATTAACAATATTGTGATAGTAGTAAGAGGTATTTGAGATATCTACGATCCGGTAGGATACATCTTAATGAAATGGAAAGACAGTATGGAATCATGGTTAACATTAGTCTTATACTATTGCATCTAGTAATTAATAAATGTGGCATTAATAAAAACATAACATGGCTCTTATTGAGAATCTGGTATTTGTCGGCCTTAGAATTATTAACAATGAAACAGGCGTGGCAACTTGACTTCTAAACCATTTATCATTACAAACGTGGTCGTGAAATTTACTTCCAAGAAACTAAATCTATCCTTATTCGAACTGTACGTACTCTATAAAAATGTAGATAAGTTCAAGATCCCGTGTTTCTATTTGTGATAATTAGTTTCTTGCTGACCGTGCTAAAAGCTGTAAGATAAATGTCTGAAGTGAAAAACGGTGTAGTGTCATATTATACTTAATATGTTACACTTAATAAATTATGACTTATAGCTATTGATATTTTATTTGCACCCGTTTAACGAACGCTGATGTGACCTTTTTACTAAAGATATCCGTACGGTTAGGTTCACATGAAACTGTATGAGATTCTAACAAAGCAGTGACATTGTATACAACACCGTGTGTTCGCGGCAACACGCGTTCGTGTGAACCCTGCCTTAAGGATAAGGTGAAATTCAGATCTGCACACTATTTGTAACCACTAACCAGTGATGTAGCTAACTTAAGAAAGAGGCCTTATTCCTTTTAAAATGCTGATTGTTTTAGACATTTTTCTCCACGATCTAACGTATATATTTGAAACCTACAGTTTAAATTTTTCATTGATAATTTTTGTTTCAAAAACTATTCAAAATGGACAACATTCACGCGGAAAATTTGTTCAACTTATTTTCGACTGCACGGAATGAAAGCATGAAATAGCTATGTTAAGTACTACCTAGACCTCGTCGGGGAAAAGTATTATTCACTTCAAAAAGTTGGTTGAAATTATCTTATCAATATATTTGTCATATAATGTTAAAAAATTAATTTTAAAAGGAATAAGGCCCCTTAAATTTTAAATAAATAATAATAAGGCGTACAAATAGCAAGAAAGCGATTAGCGTGCCGTATTTACCGTGTGCTGTACATGTAGGTACTTTGTAGTTAAAATATAGTACAGTCGCTCTAATGTCAGACCACCAGACCAATTAACACTAGTAGTTGAATTAAGACTAATAGTTGATCACATTGGTCACAAAGTCAATTTTCCTCATTATTATGATAAAGACTGACATTACCTAAACATAGATTTTTCCTATTAAGCGTGCCTGGTCAACTACATGGTCGACCATCTTTATGGAGTTACGACTTAATATTACATTGAAATGACCTGTAAACTGGGTACAATGTGTATTAAAAATGGTGGAAGCATACAGATTTCGAATGGCGTGACAGATATAGTGGAAGAGTCGTCTGGACTATATTTCGCTACGTCTCCATCCCGCGCTCATTCAACATGCTCTCTTGAACCCGGGGGACTTTTTAACACTTTCACAAGCAGACAAAAAAATTGTAATACTCTAGACAGCGACAGAACCTGCTAGATGATTCTTTCATAGCTACAGCCGGCCTCAGGCCCTGACTTACAGGGCCAGGGTCCCTAGGTACTTGGCATTTTTGGCCCCTCCCCTATCTCAAAATGCTTTTTAGCAAATTAAATAGTTGGTAGGAGTATTTAAGTGATAAATAAGGAGAACATTTGGGGCCCCTAGACTGGCTGGGCCCCTAGGCTCGGGCCATTTGGGCCTAGGGGTAAATACGCCACTGGCCAGGTTAGTGTTTTGGGCCTGCATCGGCGGCATCTGAGCATAATACGAGATGCCAGACGGGTTGTGAAAGTATAGTTTGAACGAATGGCTCCACACTGGTAAAGTCATGATCAAAACCAGTGCAGTTGGAGCACAATCCAACAACCAGGAATGTGTCCGATACAGGAAAGCGACAAGGGCAGTAATTCAGTCATTCCACGCCGATCGAGTCGAGTCTTATAGATCACACTATATTGGTCGTAATTTACAGACTCAAGACGCATTGCTACAAAAGATCTCATAATCTCAAACATATATGTTTTGCATCACCAGGCCTCTTTTACACTGGGCACTCGTGCCCAGGGTCCCGATCTAATGTAACCAATACTGGAAAACAATTGACATGCTTAAAGACGCTTCTTAAAGGTGCATCTCATTATTTTTCTATGGCAACTCGGTATATACTTATAAAAGTATAGTGTGTATATATACTTATATATATATACCACGCCTTCAGAACTATGGGTACCTACTCTTTGGCCAATCGTGTCAACTAGCAAATTGCTGCTTGCTTGCCTAATAGGCCGCGTCGTTTGAAGCGTCCGGCGTTATAGCGTAAGTTCAAGGATTGTCCTGAATCGGCGCAGAAAATTGATGCGGCTCTAATATACTCTGCGAGTATTTTACCCTAAATCGTATGAATTTAGCGCTTTCTGAAAATGCAGCCCGGGAAATGGTTGGTTACTCCCATTTTAGACCCTTTTCAGACACCCCCAATCCCTTGTACCCGTTGCGCGTACGGCACCTCCAAAGCTTTCGGTGGTTAGGTACACCAGACACCACTACCTATTATAGCGGCGGGTCCGTAATGTTTCATATAATGTCAGATAAACTAACATACACTTGATATACAATCGATTGATATAAAGTTGTTTCATATAATGTAACGTTTCATATAATGGTTTTTCCTATATTTTGCTTTTCTCTAATTATCGATTGATATAATAGGTTAAATGACATAATTGACAATATGCATAATTATACTTTCGTATAACATATTTATCACATAAATTTGTTTAACATACATACTATTTAGAATAATAGCGTTTTCATATACAACGTGTTTTTATACAATTGCTTTAACTTCGACATAGTGCTTGGAACATTAACGTAAACTCATCCCTTAAACCGTTTAATGATATTCGAAAAATATTTTTTTTTTGGTATCCCATACAAAGTAATTAATTATTTAATTGGTGGCTATTGTAAAAGGTCCTTTTGAGTTAGGCAATAGTTAGAGTCAACTTGTTGTCATTTTAACGTCACTGATAAAACTTCATCGATGACAGAATTGAGAGCTCGTTAAAAACTTTAGCTAGGTGGAATGCGTGTGGATGGTCTTGGGTTCAAACCCCGGTAAAGAATTTTCTTTTTGTATTTATTTTTGTTCATTGGCAGTGAAAGTTAAATTTTTTGTGCTTATTTTTTACTTCAGAACAATTTTTGCGATGTGTTTAATCCATTTTAATTTTAATTCACTTTATTTAAATTCTTTCGGGTTATGGTATAGTCACAAATGAAACTAATTAAGTTTAAGTATAAACATTTAATTACATAAACAATATTGGCCTAATAAAATAAAATGATCTCCTCATCAGTATTTAACACTCAATATTTTTTATTTAAACCAAAATAATAATTTACTACAACTTGTTTTCAAAGTGCCCGCCATTATTTTCTAAACAAATATTCAACCGAAATCGTATCTCGCGATTTAGTTTGACAGGAGTGGCACGCATGGCATCGGCTTCTTCCTGAATTCGTTGCAGTAGGTCTTCCCTCGAAGCCACAGGTTTAGAGTAGACTTTTCTTTTAAAGTACCCCAGACATTAAAGTCTAAGGGTGTTCGGTCCGGAGATCTGCATGGCGGGCCACGCAAGAGTTTGACTGCCGCGTGTCTAATCCAACGCCCAGCAAAGTGTACATCCAAATACTGTCTAAAACGGCCAGCAAAATGTGCGGGTGCTTCGTCATGCTGGATCCAGTGTGTCCGCAGTGTTTCCAATGGAATATCATCGAAATAATCCAAATTATGCAAGTTCTTATTGGGATATCGACGTCGGTACTCCCTTCCTGCTTCCGCCGCATATCCATTGCAGAAACCGTAAACAAAGTGCATATTGGCTTCTTCTTCGGCCGTATAATTTATCCGTGGCATCACAAAGCAAGTGAACACAATTATTTCATTAAAAATTAAGTAAATAACAACAATAATAAATTACTATTGTCAATTTGACGTGACACATGCGAGTCAAGTGAGAGCAAAATAAAAAAGAACTTATTGATTTAGACCTTGTCGTACATAAGGAACACTGAAAACTCTTTACATACGAACCAGCAGATAATAGTCTTTGGTTATAAGAAGATTTTACACTGGTTAAACTGAGATTAGTGATTAAATTTGAATATTAAATAATTTGAAAACGGTGCGAGTTAGGAACTTGGTTTCTTTGAGAAATTGACTCAATAAGACGTAAAGAATTACCCCTTAAAGTTAAAGCAATTGAAAAAGTACACCCTGTATATACTGCCTTAAGGGGCTCCCTACAGAAATCAGCCAATTTGATGATTTTTACATCGTATCTAGTTTGTGGATTATAGAGTTATAATGTCCTATTTAATATATATTGTAGTATGGTCTATGCTTAACACTTTGTAGTGACCCGAATTTTGATTTAACGACTGTGTATTTTATAAAAAAATATTCGGTGAAGGACCAAAAATACACTAATCTCGTTTCTACTTTTATCCCCGGTGTATATGTAGAAAATATCTTACATTTTATTGTTCTAAACCATATTCCACAAAATTTGTTGTGAAGCTTTTTCTATTTTTCTCAATACTTTTCGAGAAAAACGCAAAAAACCGTTTCCACAACGTTTTCCCCGAAAAAATCGTAAACTTTGACGGCCTGTATCTCAAAGTCAGTGACATGTGAAAGGTACTTGATACGGTATTTTGTTGTGGAAAAACTATGTTATTATGATTAGCTATTTATAATATGGGAAAATCTATCGCATCAGATCGAAGGTCATTGAGAGCGGGGAGCCCCTTAAGATGAAATAGGTAATGTTAGGAATCGTAAGCCAAGTCGAACCTGCGCGGCTCGTTCGCTTCGCTCGCTCGTTAGGGTCGCAGTTCAACCTAACACTCCTCGCTTCGCTCGTCGTCGTACCTAACCTAAGCCAAGTCGGACCTGCCTTATGGTGTAATAGGTAATGTTAGGAATCATAAGCCAAGTCGGACCTGCGCGGCTCGCTCGCTTCGCTCGCTCGTTAGGGTTGCAGTTCAACCTAACACTCCTCCTCGCTTCGCTCGTCGTCGTACCTAACCTAAGCCAAGTCGGACCTGCCTTAAGGTGACAGCCTTAATATATCAAGTCGGAACCACCATTTTTGGTTATAGTAAAATCAACTTATATCTTCTATAGTGTATAGCATTGACGAATTATATCAAGTAAGTCATTATGATAAATATATTTTATACCAAGTAATAAATATAGTAAATGTACATTATACTTAAAGTAATTATACCTATAAACCATTATATCAATTGTTACATTAGATCATTTGAAAATTATCTAAAACAATATTATACCATTCGTTACATTATACAAAGCAATGGTATATCAAACCAAAATAGAGTAAGTGAAGTTATATGAAACGTCGGGCACCCATTAGCGGCATATAATCGCATGACTACATTTCTATAAGTATAGTCCTTCCCTTTGGATGCGGTACCAATCAATTCAATGCGAAGTCTCGGGCACCCTCTTCCCTTACGTAGGCCGCGGGGCCCCTTGGAGGCGTTTGGGCCCTGGGTCCTTTGCAGAACTCTATTACGTACCAAACCTGGTTCTCTGTTTTTTTTGCCTAATTATTTTTCGCCCAATGTTACAGTTCCACGAAGTGTAATTTCATAAAAAGTATTTTTCTCCGAAACTGTACAAGTTTTAAAACAATAAATCTAACCTAATCAATAGGATGATATTTTCAAGACTTCAGAGGAAAAGTTTTTGATAAAATTTACAATGAATGGAAACATTCGACGAAAAGGCAGAACACCACCAAACACCTACTAGGAACATTAAACAATAATCGATTGATGTTGTTAAATAAAGGTCGTTCTAGAGTAAAATGCCTTATCGTTTAATATAAAGACATTCTGATCTTTAGAATACTTGGAAGCATAATTATATAACTAAAATGATACTATACACCTATGTTGTTAGATACATCAAATTATCAACTCCCGGTCAAATAAAATAAGGTGTATCTATAAAGCACTTGACAGACAAAATAAACTTATCATTTATCATTTACGTCTAGATACAGTAGGGTGGAACGCCGTTGTATAAAAAATATACATGTTCCAAATCCGTCGTGAATAGGGATCTAAACTATCAATTCATGAAATAACAAGTAGAAATACTGTAGCATCGCCCCATTTTTTAGGGTTCCGTAGTCAACTAGGAACCCTTATAGTTTCGCCATGTCCGTCTGTCCGTCCGCGGCTTAGCTCCGTGATCATTAGTACTAGAAAGCTGAAATTTGGTATGAGTATGTGTATGTATCACGCCGACAAAACGGTACAATAAAAACTAAAAAAAAAAATATTTTTTTCGGGTACCTCCAACACCTAAATTGGGGGTGAACATTTTTTTTGTTTCAACACCAGTGTGTGGGGAGTCGTTGAATAGGTCTTTTAAAAATAATAGGGGTCTCTTAACATTATTTTTTTGATAAAGTCAGCAGTTTTGTAAATATTCGCTCCGAAAATAAAAAAAAATAGCCCCCCCCCCCCCCCTCTAACTTTTCAACCACGGGTCAAAAAATTATGGAAAAATTCATGAAAATGAGGCCTACTTACGTACTTTCAATGAAAACTATATCGAACAAAATCGGTTGAGCCGTGTTTGAGTTATCGCAAAATTTCATAATTTTCTTAAAAGGACGTAAGTTGACTTCCAGAAGGTAATAAGTAACTACAGTTACTTTGGCGTTTACGACCTTTTTATAGAGCTTGAAATCTTTCTCATAACCTAAGTCTATTTTGAAGGATGAGCAACTACGGAACCCTACACTGAGCGAGGCCCGACATGCTCTTGGCCGGTTTTTCTTAGATTGATTTGAAAGGGACGACACTGTGCAGTATTGCCACTTTTTAATTTCGCTCCACCCTAACTTACAATATTGGAACTAAATTGTGTATGATTTTTTTAAAAACAATAGTGGTCTGTTGGTAGGTGGAATGATACATTTTTATTACGTTCAAACTTAAATTAAAATGTAGTATACAAAGCATTTAAACATATACTACAGTAAGAACTGGCGCTTTGGTTGATATTGATAACTAAAACGCTTAATATGAAATACTGTACCTAAACAGTTAAAATACTCTATTGTTCAAGGTGAAAACACGATTAACATTAGAACAAAATAAAATTAACAAAATAATATTAACTTAACACAAGGGCATTCACAAGTCATAATACTGTACCCATGTGGGACATGGCCACCTCATTCGAGGTAAAGGACTACTTTTTATTTAACAGTACCCTGTTATTTAAATTAATGATTGACACACGCACTCGCAAGCTCTCCATCGAAGACAACGTCTTAGCCAACACAGCCGATTGTAAAAATATAATACACATGGCTTTGCCGAATAGACATTTACTCACAATCATCGTTATCAGTAATTTTATACTATAGTACTTTTCTTAATGAGATTCTCAGTAGGTATATAAGGGTAAGGCACGAAACGTAGCGGGCATTTGATTTCCTACTGAATCCCAATGGTGGCAAATGGCTAAAAATAATAAATATATAGTTCATTTTTTTTGCAAATGCAATCTAGAATGGCTGTAAAATTACTATTGCTCTTCGAGCACCGTGCCAGACCCGTTCGGCGTTTGGAATCGTCTTTCTTTTATTAAGCCACAGTAAAATACGTTTGGAATTTTTCATTAATGGGGTATCAAGTTTTTTCTGTTGCTAGTTGCCATGGCGATGTCCCCTGGGTTAATCTTTAAAACCACGATTTTCGGCGGCAATGTTCAACAAAAATGTTGTAATTGTAGCAGTTATACGCCCATTCTTATTTAAAATATCTCTTGAAAATACCATTATTATTAATTATCAAGACTTTTCTAAGAAGTTTAATCACCCTTGTCTCCTGGGTAACGGGACAGAATAACAACAAGAAAAAGTTGATCCACCCATTTACCAAACGTGATGAACATTTTATACGCAAAATGTAACTAAGAAGTAATGTGAGCGTCCGTTTTAACTCGCATGTTTCGTGCCTAAACTACCCAGTTGCTGGCACTAAAATGTTAACGCATTCGCTTCACTCACTCATAAGCCTGTACAGCTTTAAAAATAGACTTAATGTACCAAACGTGTCGATAACAAAGCTTGACCCTAGACATCTAAGTTATTTCAGAGGTAAATCCGGCTAGTTCCTAACGCTTGAAAATGTGTTAAGTACCAAGTTACTAATGTATCAGTAGGTACTTACTATATTTATTTACGAGGGCTTATTTATTTGTCGATTACATACAGGTTTAGTGTCGTCTAGTCAGCACGGGTTTTTTTTGTAAACCTTTCACTGATGTCGTTCAGTATAAATAATTATCCAAGCTAAAGTAAACTGTTTAAAAACAGTTTGTCCTTGAGTAGGCTTATATCAGTATTGATAGAAGTCTATAAGAAGTGATCTCTCTCGATAACTTTAATGCATAGTAACTCATAAATGATGGATATAACAAACAAAATAAATATCAATATAATTAATCTAGTGGTGGTAAGATCTTAAAACGATTTAATAAATAGTTAAATACCCTCTGCATGCCCTAGTTTCACCTAGGTTATGCTCAGTTCGCCATGACTACGGAAATGTCGATGTACAACTTCGCAAGCTCCAATCGCGAGTTTCGTTTCATTCGAAATCGAATAACTCCGAAGTTATTGATAATATTCCTGTGTCCCTTACCACGAGTTGTGACGGTAGGTACTCGCTAGCGTCAGCGTAAATGTTTTTTTTAGGCTATTTGACTGATGTTGAATTCTACAGCGTACTGTAGTTATATGAATAAAATTAGCTAAATATATCACGAAACAAAGAAAAAAAATCCAGAAACATATATCTTTTTTGGAAATATGTGACTTCAAAGGTACGCAAATTTTATGTTTTTTTTTTTTTTTATCCAAAATTAATTTTGAATATGTTTTCAGAATCCTCATAATTTTACGAAACAATAATTGTATGACAACTATGAACTTAAACGCACTTTTTCACGGTGAAAATGCCAAATTTCTTAATTTTTCCATACAATTATTGGTACCTATACCGGCCTGTGACGTCACTAGCCTGACGCGTTTTGTATGGAGCGTTTGTAGCGCTACGTAGAAATGTTGAACTTTGACGGTCATTTCTGACTTTTAGAGCAGTTTAAGTGTAGTCAGTCCCATATAGACATTTGATCACAATAAAAAATAGAATCGATTGACATCCTCAAAAAAAAATAGTCAACATGTCTATTCTCCGTAAAAATACTTTACGAAGTCGCTAGCGACTACGGTCACTGTAAACTCATGGTAAGAGTACTGGTAAATACTACTTGTGAGAGTTGTAGGTCGATATGTGCTCAAAGTTGATCCTAGAATCGCTTTGCATAAAATAAGGCGTGAATCTTACAAGCTAATATAACAATTAAATTGCAGTCGTAATTATTATACGAAGCGCCGCCATCAGTACGTGCCTTTTAGACCCGCTGAGTGATCGCTCTCCTGCCTACGTTTCAACTACGTGCAGTCATAGTGGTATGGAGCCATACCAACTTGAGATCGGTGACCACAAAACATTCAAAAATAACTAAACAACTAATAAAATACCACAAATAGTGCAGTAAAATAAATAAAATTAATTGAGTATAGTTACTTAAAACAAGCTTAATCTTTGGTATGCTTTGGCTAGAATTCATCGTGATTTAATTAATGTAAAACTAGATAAAACTTAATTATGAAAATTATCCTAATGAAATAATACGTTACGGCTTGGATCCCAGTTTTCCCTGACTTCCGATGGACAGCACGGTTGAATTACATGGCGATTTTCTTCTGCATGACAAGATCTTTGGAGCTCTCGTTGAATACTTCAATCATCTTCTGTCGAACCATCTCTGAAAGGGTTTCTATATCGTCGCGGGTCATGCCTTTGGTCGGTATCGGTGGCAAGGTAGTGATCACCACCTTTCCTGAAATATGATAAATAAATATTAAGGGGCAATCATACACAAATCAAACTGGTCTCAACCTAAGCAAACTGCATTCAAATACTGGGTAGGTACTAGAAGACGATATACATAATATCTATACTATTATAAATTTATAGATTTTTTTTTAATATTAGTTACTATGGAGAGGGGTCATGTTATCAGGAAAAATCTTAATAGCGTGATGCAGGATCGTCCTTTGTTTTGTATTGGCGCGTGCCATTTTTTGGTCATAATTTCCATTGTCCTCTCATCACTTTATATGTATAGGACACTTTTTACCCGTCTACGTCCGTAAAAAAAATATGCAGACAGAGTTGCGGGTGCCTCCTAGTATATAAATACATATATAGGTGTCATCCATGACCCAGGAACAAATATTTGGCCTTGCCGGGATTCGAACCCGGGACCGCCAGCTCAGTAGGCAGCTGCACTACCACTGCACCACATTATGTAAGAAAAAAAAAACTGTAATCATGGATTGAACAAAGCTTTTAGGGTCATGAAAAAGAAAAGATCCATTCAGCTCCGCAATTCAGGCTATATCACAAGTGATGGGTGAGTGGGGGTGCACCCCAGGGATTCGTTATATTATAGCCCAACCAGTATCATCACATTTAAAACGTTAATGTAATATAGAATGCTCAATTTGAATATTCAACGTACCTGGCTCAAAAGTCTTTGTGTCACTGTCCAAAAAGTAGTACTGGCTGAATACAACAGGCATGATCGGTATCTGAGCGTCTATGGCCAGGTAGAAAGCTCCTTTTTTGAAGGGCTGGATGCAGCCCTTGTTGTACCGTGCACCTTCCGGGAACACCCACAGCTTAGTCTGGAAAAATAAATGATTTTGAAATTTCAAGGCATCAATAAATAAATAAATAAATATTATGGGACAATCATACACAAATCGACCTAGTCCCAAACTAAGCAAAGCTTGTACTATGGGTACTAGACGACGATAATATACATAGTATATAAATACATATATAGATAACATCCATGACCCAAGAACAAATATTCGAGTTCATCACACAAATAATTGCCCCGGCTGGGATTCGAATCCGGGACCGCCGGCTCAGTAGGCAGGTGTCTGCAAACTGCGCCAACCGCGTCGTCTATGTCTAATACGAGATGGAATGTCCCGTGACCCAAAGCCCTTTTTATAGCCCAACTAGTTGTGGTTTAGACCTAGGATAGTGGCGTTACAAACAGTTTTCTTATGGCAATAATGTGCATTATAAAATGTCAGTAGAGATATGTCATCAACCAAATTCAAAAATAGTTTACTGGAATGCTGCTCAACCCTTCATTCTTCTTCTGAATTAAATACTGAATTGTATTGGAAAGATATTGTATTGTAGAGTAAATAAGTTTCTGTCAAAAATTTCATTTTAGTGACAAGCTTTTATAGCCGACTGTACTTTTCTTTGCATATCCATCAAATGCTCGCTGAGACAATTCTAAAGAGCCCAAACTCGGTAGGATTGCTTTTTCTATTATAGAGTTCCTATGGCCACCTTCCGGCTCCATCATCAGATCAGCCCCATGGTACCATATTATTGTATTGTCATCAAACTTATGTAAGTATGCAAAATTTCAGCTCAATCGGTTGACGATATCTGCTTCAAAATTTAGTTGCAAGATTCCACCCGAACAAACATACTTACATACATACATTGCAAGTTAAATAAAAGCTTGTAAAAAATAAATGAGACCCGCTAAAAATCTACAATACTGTATAGGCTGAAAATCAACTTGTCAGGCTATAACATGTTCACTGGCAATTAACTTCTAGTTAACACTTTACTGCATCCATTTATAGTTGTTATAATTTGTTAAAGAAGTTAGTAAGTTGAAAAGTTATTACAGTAATTCATGCCTAATGTTAACCATCCTAGGTTTGGGCATTCAACTCCGAATTGCAGCAAAGGTGTTAAGGGCTATCCCATCAGACTTTAAATATATTTCAAATACAAGACATAGTTAAGGATAAAATTTAAGAGGAGATCATGGACATAAGGGTTAAATTTTAAACTGTTTATTGAAACTATTGTTGAAATAGTTAATAATATAAATAGTGAGGCCTGAATTAACTAGGAGTTGGGGTCATCATAATATGCAAATTACAAAATATTTAATTTTGCCTACATTAATAACAAATTACCTTTTCTTGAATAACTCGCTCAGTAGCTTCTCTCATGAGGCGACGGGCCTTATCAGTCTTGAGGCGATCAATGAAGACCAGACCAGACAACCAAGCACCGAATCCAAACGCTCCAGTGAACATCAATGGTCTCTTCGCAACTACAGTACAGCGCTTCATTCGTGGCCACATTTCAAACATACCTGGCAAACACATGTATTAAGTTTTAAAAAAAAATGTATACTAGGCGTAATTCTGAAATTGAGCTTTTCTGGAAAAAAATACTAATCTCACCTAAAATATCGAGCGAGCTTTGATGGTTGGAAATGACTATGTAACACTGTTCACTGTCCCAGTGCTCTAATCCCCTCAACTCCCATTCTATGCCAACTATATAAGAAGCGTAACGGCAGAACCTGGAAGCAACACTGTGCACCACGATATATCAGAATATAATTCTATCAACACTTAATTATAGATTGACATTCAAGAATAAAAAATAATCAATATCTTACACTAAGTTGGTTACGTCGCGCGGATATAGAAGTACTACGGGCAATAAAATAGTGCAAATCACTAGTACATACACGTAGTAAAGCAAAAACTTCAGGTAATATCGAAAAACATCGCTCTTTTCGTAAAGAAATGGCAAGGTAAATATAAAACCCGCCAAAAATAATTCAGGATATGAATAGGAGGAAGCCATAACGAAGAGTGACAGTTGAAAACTAATGTTTTAGTGGTAAAAAAAATGTAATTAAAGTTGCCA
Source organism: Apotomis turbidana (assembly GCA_905147355.2). NCBI lineage: Eukaryota > Metazoa > Arthropoda > Insecta > Lepidoptera > Tortricidae > Apotomis > Apotomis turbidana. The sequence continues at coordinate 51,749,106 of LR990280.1, read as the reverse complement.
ATCTAGGTTCTAAAGCTGGTATGCATGGAAGTAAAAATAACCGACTCCTTTATGCCAGTAGTATTAAACCCGCTCCAGACCTTCCGATCCGATCCGATTTATCGGAAGAAATCGGATAATGTGTAGTGTTTTAGGTCCTAACTATTGCACTACACAGGGTGCGTCCACACTTGTATCATTTCGCCGATCCGATCCCCGTTGCGTATTTCCACCGCGTATCGTGCTGTTTGGACGCTCACTGCGGGCACTCCGTATCATTTGCGCCGTCGCGCGAAGAAACGCGTCCACACTTGCCGTATCGTATCCTCGTTGCTTATCGCCGCACCGATCATTTCGGCGTGCAGTAGTTTGGACGCTATCCGTATCGTAGCACCGTATCACCGCCCCGATCATTTTTGCATTTCGTTTTCGCCGAACATTTCATTTCGTTTGTGATCGTTGTTCTGTGCGGAGTTGCGTCCCATTTAAAAATGTCGCCCGCTGAGATCGCTCACTGAACCTTGGGACAGAAATATTCTTGAGTGGGGGCCGTTTACCGGAAGTCGCAGTGAGTAAGGCCTTCATTTTTGTCATCTGCTTATGGAGATTTAGCACATGACTGTGCTCGTTTTATAATACATAATGCGGCAGAAAGATTCTCGAGTGGAAACCGCGTGCTGGAAGACGCCGCGTGGGGAGGCCTTCGATTAAGGCACCCGCTCACGGAGACATGGCCTTCGTATGACTGTGTTTGTTTTATGGCATGCGGCAGAAAGGTTCTCGAGTGGAAACCGCGTGCCGGAAGACGCCGCATGGAAAGGCCTAACAAAGTAGACAGTCCATCAGTGGTATGGTATTTTTTAATTCTCGTAAAGATTAAGTATTAAGAACCAATGACGGCAGCGTGGATCGATGACTCAAATAGCGCCTTTGATGATCGGGCAAAAACCCACTCGAGATGGATCACGGCCGATCCTCACCCCGTATCTTCACCGCGTATCATGAACGGTAAGTGTGGACGTCACGCCGTCGCGATCATGCAATGCTTTCGTGATCGCGAGTGTGCGGGGTACTGAAGATACGCGTATCAACATGGATGTCACGTGAGCGTTGCATGATCGCGACGGCGCGACGTCCACACTTACCGTTCATGATACGCGGTGAAGATACGCGACGGGGATCGGATCGGCGAAATGATACAAGTGTGGACGGAGCCTTATCCGATTTCCTAACAATTACGCTACACATTATCCGATAAGTAGGATCGGATCGGGTTTTAGTAATTAGGTCAAAGAAATTAACAAACATTAAATACCTACAAACAATAAAAAAAGTTGCCAAATAAATGTCATAAATATTTGACGTATGGCAGTTGAAGAACTATTGGTTTTTCGAAGAAATAGGAAAATATGTTCAAATCATAAATCTTAAGAATATATTTAGAAGTTTCTGGCTGGGCATGTAGTTGACTGATAGAGAACGCCTTATGGCATTAAATCCACCAATTATACGATTTCCAATTTAGTATAGTGCAATAAAGGATAAATAAATAGATCACAACGAAATTAAAAATATATTTATGTGTTTTCTTGTAAGATATCTGATTAAAATAAGCCAACTATTTTATGTTGGTGATTTTTACCGCGTCTCACTATTCTATCCAACTCCCCGACTCTTTATAAACCGTTTCAGACCTTCCGATCCCACCCGATCCGATCCGATTTATCGATGAAATCGGATGAAACCCGTTCCAGACCTTCCGATAGTGTAATTCTTAGGATCTATTACACTACACATTATCCGATTTCATCCGATAATTAGGATCGGATTAGAAGGTCTGGAACGGGTTTATAAACAAATAAACCCGTTCCAGACCTGATCCGATCCGATTTATCGATGAAATCGGATAATGTGTAGTGTAATAGATTCTAACAATTTTGCACTGCACATAAAACCCGTTCCAGACCTTCTAATCCGATCCTAATTATCGGATGAAATCGGATAATGTGTAGTGAACTAGCAATAATGCTCCGTAGTTTATGCAGTGGCAACTATTGAACAGTGTTGCCAGACACCCCGCATTTCCGCGTTTTACCCCGCGTTTTTGCCCCTGGCCCCGCTATCCGCGTTAAGCTAACGCGGATCCGCTTTTTAAAATATACACTTAAAATATATTTTTAAGGAATTTATTATGATTTTGCTTCGGCTTTTCAACATGCCAAACAAAAGCTATAAACATATTCGGCGAATCCGCCTTTCCATTTAAAAATCCGCGTTTCAAAAGCGCAGCTCCCGCATTTTGTATTCCGGCATCTGGCAACACTGCTATTGAAGGAATTGTCAGTGGCGGTGGACGTGTTTAAAAAAGCTTTCTTTTCCGGTGGTGTTCTTGTAGTGAATACCACAGTCGCGGACTTTTAGTTAAATTAAAAATGGTGAGTTGTGTTAATGGAAATATTGCTGAAATTGCGAATTGTTAATTGCGTTGCTGTTTATTTGTGTGTTAAATTTTGTTATCTCCTTGTGATTCTGGTAATAAACCTTGATTTAGTTTTCCATGTTATATGGTTTGGTAAAATTCCCGATCACTAGTTTTTAATACCACGCTTTGCATCCAGTTTCAATTCTATTTATCAGTGATTTATGTGTTAGTGTAAAAGTGGTAACTATTAAAACATGTAACGAAACTTGGTCTTATAACCTAAATGATGAAACACCGACACATGCGCGTCATCTGAGGCCTAGGAAGATGCAGAACTGACCTGTAGTGTGATGTTCTATTGTGCTGCAGTAACGTTCTGTTCTCGACCGTGGCAATTTGTGATTATAAAGTGTCTCTGATACATAAAAGAAGCTTTAATTGTTTAGGTTATGTCGCGAATGAAAACTAACCTAAAGTTTTTGTAGGGCTTCGTGAAAGTTGTGAAGAATAAGCAGTACTTCAAGAGATTCCAAGTTAAGTTCAAGAGGCGTCGTGAGGGTAAAACCGACTACTATGCCCGCAAGCGTCTCATCGTCCAGGTTCGTATTTAACCTAGAATTTTGAGTTCTGCACACATTGTAATTTACATAGCTGTCTATGTTTATAATATTTCATGAATATGTGTGTTATTAGGACAAGAACAAGTACAATACTCCCAAGTATCGCCTGATTGTCCGCCTGTCCAACAAGGATGTGACCTGCCAGGTCGCGTACTCCCGCATTGAGGGAGACCACATTGTATGCGCTGCATACTCCCACGAACTGCCACGTTACGGCATCAAGGTATGCTGTCTGTTATTAATTGAGATGCCCTGGCCTTTGTCCTTAAACTCTGTCAAAGTTTCTTTAAACTGATAGAAGTGAATTAACTATCTGATAATTTTTTGGATGGTGCAAACAAGCTATGCCAATTTACCACATGTTTGTATTTCATTAAATGATGATTTTGAACGGGCGGTCTGAAGAGACGTACAAACTCACAACACCCTGTTGTTATATGTTCAATACTGACAAAATTCATCATGCATTTGTTTCAACTTTTTTTCTTTTTGGGCTTATCATTACTTTGTTGCTTAGGCGGGTCTTACAAACTATGCGGCTTCCTACTGCACTGGTCTGTTGCTGGCTCGACGACTGCTGCAGAGGTTAGGCCTCGACTCCCTGTACGTGGGTGCCACACAAGTGACTGGTGATGAGTTCCACGTACCAGAATCCAGTGGACCCAGCGCATTCAGGTAATTACAAGTTTTGATTACTATTGCATTTTTGATGGTACATAGTAAATGATGACAATAATACGGGCGGACAGAGAGCAACGTACAAATGCTAATAAAATATGTTGAATGTATTTACTGATCATAAAAACATTTTACCAAGAATCTAATGTAGTTGATTCTATGCTAAATGAGTTTTCTTCCTACAGATGTTACCTGGACGTTGGTCTGGCTCGCACAACCACCGGCGCACGTATTTTCGGAGCTATGAAGGGCGCCGTTGACGGCGGTCTCAATGTTCCCCACTCCGTCAAAAGATTCCCTGGCTACGATGCTGAAGCAAAGAAATTCAATGCTGATGTTCATAGGTGACATTCTAAGCCATATTTACTAATTATTCTTTTTTTGGCTCCATTCATCCACCGAATAATGCTTCACTGATTATTTGGACAGCCCTATTGGAGCAATACTAAATATCTAGATTATTGGTTGTCGTAAAGACTATTATTAGTCTTTCAAACCGATTTTGATGACAAACAAATTTCACATAAATCTGTGGTACATTTGAAATAAGTTTCTATGATTAATGTACCAAAACTTTGTGCTGCAGGTCACACATCTTTGGTCTACATGTTGCTGATTACATGCGCAACTTGGAACAGGATGATGATGATGCTTTCAAGAGACAGTTTGGCAAATACATTAAGTTCGGCATCAACGCTGACGCGGTGAGTACTATTTTTTATTGTTGATGATATATAATAGATAGACAGTTTTGGTTGTGCAAACGTTTACTACTATAAAGTTCTAAAACGTCTGACCAAATTACTGCTCTACAAACAAATTGTGAGCAGTGTCGAAGTTAGACAAAAGTATAGGCAATATACCAAATAACTTTTTGTTTAATATGTTTCAAAGAGTCTCTTTTATTGCCACAGTCCTAGAATTACAATTTAAAACATAAACTATTAAGGCATACAATGTTTACTAATCCTTCTATTTCTTGTTCAGATTGAGTCCATCTACCAGAAAGCACACGAAGCCATCCGCGCTGACCCGTCACACAAGAAGAAGGATGCCAAGAAGGACCCGGCTAAACAGAAACGCTGGAACAAGCGCAAGCTCACCGTGGCCGAAAGGAAGAACAGAATCAAGCAGAAGAAGGACTCCTACATCAAGCGTCTGCAAACTCAGGCTGATGCTTAGTGGCATGTGAAAACAGATCAATAAATGCCATTGGAGTCGAATTTTGTTTGTTTTTACTAGCCACTAGATTCCTTTGTCTATTGCAAAAACCCATTATTTTCATCAGGTAGTAGGATCAACTACCTGAACTATGACAACCCCGTATCTGAATAGAGATAGCAGGTGCAATTCTGCCATTGTTATGAGGGTATATAATGTGGAAGACTTTGGAGGTTTTCTATTACTATTATTTTGATAACCTACACTGGGGATATAGTTAATATAAATAAATTGGTCAATTTCATGTATAATTTTAGGCTAATAATATGAAATCACTATCCGACGTCACTAAATATTTCGGCTGGTTCCAGTCTAATCCGTAATACAAAACCTAAATCATACAGGGCTAGTCTCATGTCTTGTCGCAGGGTATTGAAAGGAAACTGGGTAGTATTTATCGCGCGACAAAGATTCGCGTGTCACAGTTATGCTAGACGTACAACAGTCGCCATCAGATATATCGCAGCATATAAGGCGTTCATAAATATCTGAACACTACTCTTATTGACTGGGCGTTACAGTACATGTTCAGATATTTAAGAACGCCTTATATGCTACGGTATATCTGATGGCGACTGTACTAGCTGATACACGTAATAACGGCAAAGAACGCAAAATAATGATAACTTGACACATGCATGCATGAGGCAGCACATACAGCAAATGGGTGATACCTGATCATTATGTACCTCTTACTACCTTAAACTACACAATCAGATCACATGGCTATCACTTCTATGTTCTCTATCGTCTGGCTTCTTAACGCGGCTATTACACTTTCCTAAATTAGTCAGTAACGAGAGGGATGCGGCAATATGTGAGACACGTATGGAGATAACTCCATCTTGCTCCTTGGTATTGCTGCATCCCTCACTTAGGATGCTGAATTTAGCCAAGTGTAATAAGCCTTTACTGTGCGACTTGTGGCTGAATAGTTTGCAATAACGATATATTATTAGATTTGTTTCTATGCCTGTTGTTGGATTTAGCACAAAATATTTGAATGCTGTGCTTGCTTTAGAAATAATCCAATGATGAAACAATAATGATAGTCATCAGAACTGCAATGAAACACCGCAATCTCATCGAGTTTGGGCTCGTTTGATTCATCTCAACCAGCAATTGACGTGTGTGCTTAAAATAGTCGACAATAAAAGTCCGCATTTTTCTATTTTAACTTATTTATTTGGTTTTATTTTGGTGGTCTTTCTCGCGTTGAAGTCCGCCCACTTGTAGTGTATGCCGTGTAAGTTCAGCATGTGCTTGTTTAGACTGGAGCTGTGCGTGAATCGCTGCGCACAGGCGGGGCAGGGGTAGGGCTTCTCGCGCGAGTGCACGCGCCGATGTCGTCGCAGGTCACCACCGGTGTAGAAAGAACGAGAGCACGAGCTGCATTTGAAGGCTTTGTTACCCGCATGTCTGAAATGATCGGTTTTAATCAACACATCATTCAAGCATGCGTAAAAATGACAAAGTTCACTGCACTACATCAGTGTAGCACTATGATCATAAAGGCAATAACCAAAGTAAGCTGAAGTTCAAGTGAATTGATGCAATACTAGTCTTAAGAGGCCTTATTTCTTTTAAAATGCTGATTGTTTAGACATTTTTCTCTATGATGAAACATGTTCCTAACTTATTGATGTTACTACCTAGATGGGCTATTTGGACTTATTGGTATATAACCTACGGTTTGAACTTTTGATAATTTTTGTTTCAAAATCTACTCGAAATTGACAAAATTCACGCGGAAAATTAGTTTTTTCAACTTATTTTCGACTGTACGCAATGAAAGCATGAAATAGCTATATTACTACCTAGAACTAGGGGAAATGTATTATTCACTTAAAAAAGTTGGTTCAAATTATCAATATATTTGTCATAATATGAAAAAAATAACAGGAATAAGGCCTCTTAAATACAAGTAAACTAGGGAAATGAACTACTGAAACAAATGCGTAACATTTAACTCTTACATTATTATATCACCACAATGTTACATATACTGTGAGTATATGTATTGATTGAATGTGTTAAAATTAATTATATAGTAATTTCCTAAGGACCTAAAGAGTGCAGAGCCTAGATTAATGTTCCAGAGTATTGTAGGATGGGCAGAAAAGCACACACATTATTATTTTCTTGGTAAATGTGCTTCAAGAGAAATAACTAATTAAGTTAATACTTTCACAACCAACCTAGATGGTGACCCAGCTCGCTAGGTGGATTGTACTATAAAAGCGCGCACCTGCCAGGCTCTGTTGGTGTCTGGGGTAGGGTTGCCCCAACAAGTGGGCTCTGTCAGGTGGTTCTGATTTTTTTACCTGGTTGTGAAAGCATAAGTTTCCGAGTGCCTTTCGTAGTGCCCAGACTGCAGCCGGAAAACTGCTCCAGGCCAGATGCCCATCCACCACCCAAAGCGTACATGCATAGTTTCCCATTGATGGGGTTTGCAAACTATTGAAAGGGTTAATATTGACTTAAAAAGGGTTAAACTGGTTAGAGGCTCTTATTGTTCTTACCTTTTCAAGTGAACTATCAAACTCTTTTTAGTGTTAGTTCTGTACCCACACAAATGGCATTCCACTTTCTTGTCCATACTATGTTTTAGCCTATGGCTCTGCAGCTCAGATGAAGTTACAAATGTGTCCCCACAGTCCTCACAGTTATAGTTACGGATATTGTAATGCCGGTGCATGTGATCTTGGAGGCTTTTTTTTGTTTTAAGAGCTTTCTGGCAGATCTCGCAGTTAAAGCTTCCGATTTCATGAACCAGTAAGTGTTTTTTCAATGAGAAGGCATGTTTAAACTGTTTGCCACAGACTGAACATGTGTAGAATGTTGTGTGGCTGTGTGTCTTGCGGTGTGCGGCTAGACTTGAGGACTGAGTGAAGCTCTTCCCACATTCACATTGGTAAGGTCTAACCCCATCATGACGGTACATATGGTTCACTAATGTTTGGCTGTGAGGAGTAGAATATGGACATTTAGTGCAATGGTAACGTCTTGAAGCTCCACAGCCAGTTACCTTGCCAACATGCTTCCGCTTCTGATGCATACACACATTGTGCTTGGCCAGAGACAACTGTGATTTAAGCACTTTATTACATATGCAACACTGGAAGTAACTTTGACTTTCTGCAATGTGAGGTATATCATTTAACAGTTGACTATCTGTTTCACCTCTTTCAGACTTAAACTGTGTTGTTTCATCCAAAATAACATCATGATCATAATTGTGCTCAACAATATTGCACTGAATGTCTTCAGAATTGTAATTTTTCTTCATATAGCTCACATGGTCACCATGCTCGATTTTTATTTGTTTCAGATAAATTTCGTATTTCTCTGCAAATGTTATGCATTTTAACCAAAAGTTATTGGCTATATTTAATTCTTCTCTACAATTATGGCATATAACATTGGGCAAGTCCTTTTCAAAACTTAATTTTATATGAAAACACGTATGTATATTAGTTAGAATTTCTCTAGATTCCTCAGTTTCATCGAATATATTTAAAGCGTGCCCTTTTGGTTCGAGTAAACATATTCGACATATACTTGCAGGGTACGAGAACTGCACAGCACTATTCATGATAAATAAAAGTATAGATTCGAACTTATTTTGTTAATATTTGTAATCAAACTATTCAAATTATTAAAACAAAAGACTGACTGTTTGACAGCCCAAATTGATTCTTAAAATTGTTGCAATAGAAACAAAAGTGTCCTGCACTGCACTCGATTCAACATTTCAACGAGCGTCGCCGATCAGATTTGACGGCCCTGAAGAGTATTTTTGCTCGTGTTATGGTTAATATCTGAATATAGTACGTCGTATTTTTCTGTTTAATTATAATTATTGATATCTACAGAACGCAGAGAACGTCTACAGAAGTATACCGATTCGCTTTTGTAACGTTAACAACCTAGCCATTTATTTATAAAAAAATTAACCCTTAATTTGACAAAAAATAAGAAAATATTTGTGCTTGGGTCATGGTTGTTCTATGTATTTAAGTATATATTTATCTATAAAAGTACGTATATCCTCGTCTAGTACGTACCCATAACACGAGCCTTATTCTTGAGCTTAATTTGCATAGAGTAAATTATACATACTGAGATAGAGTCATCAGCTTCCTTTGTGTACTAGCGCCATCTATTGAGCGAGTTTCGAGTTATCTGAATCATGTACATATGTATACATAGCAATCGCTATGCACTGTACTATAGGTACTTTCAATACATATTAATTATATGATTCATCTGTACCTCACACTTAACATAATAAGTGGGCTTTAAAACTAGTTATGTTTGTAGGAAGGTATACAAAAGACACATTTATAATTAATTATTTTTATTTAATTAATTTTGGGGAACATAGTTAGAACAAACGCTTACCACAGGTAGAGACACACACAACATTTTTTACTGCTACCATGACTTTAAAATAGTTTAACGAGGCAATTGTGATCCATTACACATAGCCGGGATGGAAATCCTTCCTGGAACTTCTGTCGTCGGAATCCAAGTTCGTGCGTGAAGATCAACAACGTTCGCTAATATCCATAAAGCACAGTCGAAGAAGATTTCTTATACCCGTTTGAATATCCACCAGAAAACCAACTTGTCCATAAATAAAGTAAACTGTCAAACAGCACCACGCTACGCGTTCCTCTACACCGAATTGTATTAAGTAGTCTTTTAGTTTACTTTCTACTATTGTTTTTTTACATTTAAAAAAATACGCATTTATTATTTTCCATTTTTTTTGTGGATATTAAATTTTTGTGACAATCATCATAAAATATAATAGGTGAAATCTAAAAAATAAATGAGTGGAATGGAACGGGGATCTAATCTTAAGCCGTAATTAAAATAATGCTTCATAATCTTTCACAATAACTTATAATTATGTTTTTATTATATGTTTATTTATGGATAAAATAATAATATAAAAACAGATTTCGTTTTAATAACACTAATTCAAATATTGAATTTTGCTCCATCTATCGAGCGAGTCTCGTATAAAACGCACGCAAGTTTTAATGTATGAAATCTGTAAAGTACTGAGTGAAATGCCCCTGTTAATTTGGGACTAGATCGATTTGTGTGAGGTTGTCCGATGTTTATTTATTATTTTAGGATATGAGCAAATTCAACGATTTAAAAAAATTGCTTTCGTCTAAAAATATCTCTGTTAAGCAGAAAAATGTGTACATCAGCCCAGGTTGGAAAAGAAAGCACGATGCGCCATCATTCTATATACACGTGCATACATGCAAAGGTTCAGGTCAATTGGAACCCGAATCATGGGCAATTAGTGACTGACAGGCACAGAAAGTGAAGGTTGAGGGTGCAGGTATGGCACTCTAGGCTTTTACGAACTAAAGTGTGGCCGAAATAAATCTACCTTTCGATTATGTTAATTAATTATCAAATGTTTATATTTACGCTTAAAAAAATGCCTTTAATTCTTGTTTGCATATGTTAATAACTAATTGTGATAATTATTTTTCTCATGTAAGTGAATGTTGTTATTCTTATTCTATACTATTATAAAATCCTAAATTTGTATTGAAAATTAATTTTCTATGGAGGGAGGTCATGATTTCAGGAAAAATCTCGATAGCGTGATGCAGGATCGTCATTTGTTTCGTATGGGCGCGCGATGCCATGCCAGCCTGGCGCCATCTGTTTTCAAAAAAACCTTTGTCCTCGCATCACGCTGAAACGGCTGGATAAAAAGTTACCAATTTTGGTACAGGAAAAGCTGAACATCCAAAGATGGTTATAGGATACTTTTTATTAGGATTAATATTTATCTCTGAAAACATGAATTTTATGAAATATTTTCCTTACAATGTGTAACCTTATATTGACAGCGTTTGTGATTTTGAATTTAGAACGACGCGACCCCCGGCTGGCTCTTACGTGAACAAAAACTAAAAAGTATGAATTCGACATAATACCTCTGCGCGGCTCACCGGTATTAACAATAAGGTTAAGGTTGTTTGAGGTGTTGAGTAACGGAAACCGTGTTAGTTAGATGGATAGAAAAGATGGCGCCAATTGTCAACCAACACAGACGAAAATATGAGTGCAATGTTCGTTGTAAATTGGTTCATGCTAAAAAAAAAACCAAACATACATTTCTTTAAAAACACAATTTGCTACAATAGGAACTAATTAATGCTCTTTTATTGAATATGCAATTATATTCTTCTGTAGTTTGTAAGTATTGACCATAAAAAAGCCCGGAGACGCAATAAAAAATGTTAATGAATAAAACAGATTTTTTAATGCCATTTTATCGAGTGTAATTGAAATAAAAGTATCTCGAATCAATTTAAGTAAATTAAATACATTTTTAAATATGTTTTACCAACCAACATTTAGAGCATTAGGCGAAAATTTTTGTATTGTTTGTGTTTGGCCTAACTTACTAATAAGGTAGCGAAATGTATATAAACGATAAATAAACGATATATTTAGCCACAATTTTGCATCTATACAGTTTTTTAAATATATAAAATTTATTCAAAGTAATAAAATATATCATTATTTTTTTGTTTTTAACGGTGTGTTGAGATTTTGTTCTCAAATTTTCCGCTAGATGGCGTTGTTTCCTTGACAAAATCTCCATACTAGCGGCTGGATCGTCGCGCTGTTAAGATTTTTCCTGAGTTAATAACACCAGCTCCATACATGTAAAGTTTTGGAGCCATTGATGGATCTCCTCGACACCGAGGCCAAGGATTCACGCACGTCGTTGCGTGCCTGTGACCACGATTCGGCACAAGCTAGGGTGTAGCTGTGATGGGTTAACCTGGACTTCGAGAATTACTACCGAAGTTGTTGAATATTGATCGCATACTTAATATAAGCAGCAGTGTATCAGTTATTGAGAGTTGCTTGCTGCTCGACAATGTATGCATTTTGTATGAAAAACAACCATGATACGAGACAAGACAAAATTATTAAATTAACAATGTAGAAATGATTTCACCTAGCCGGGATTTGAACCCAGAACCTACTAAAATAATAACCGTGTCATCTCATGCATTTTCCTTTGCTTCCTTATTCATTATACCACGGATAACAAAACAGTGAGGCCATCATGTATCCGTTCAGTGGTGCTGTCGCCATTATTGACGTACGCTCGATTGAGTTAAGTTGGCACCTGAATCTTATGGCGTTACTTAGGAAATTATTATGACAGGTCATATTATTATTTTAGTACCATTGTAGACGAAAATAGTAGATGTCATTAATATATGTTCAGGAAGGACTATGAGCTAATTATTTTTCAAGGTGCTTTGAATAGTTATCTACAATAAACAATAAATATTAAAAACGATCTTTTAAACTTACCTAAGTCTTGACTCAATTTTAATTAAACCAAGATGATCTTCACAAGCGTAGCACCGAAGGTGCGGAGCGTTCCAGGGAAGTCGCCCACCCACTAATTTAAGTAGTAACTTAATGCGAGGCCGTAGGCCGAGCTCTACGTAGCACCGAAGGTGCAGAGCGTCCCAGGGATGCCGCTCACACATTTAAGCTTATATTGAGTGTGTGGGCGGCCTCGCATTAAGTTTTTTAAATCTACAATAGACAATAAATATTAAAAACGATCTTTTAAACATACCTAAGTCTTGACGCAATCTTAATTAAACCAAGATGATGTTCACAAGCGAAGCACCGAAGGTGCGGAGCGTTCTAGGGAAGTCGCTCACCCACTAATATAAGTAGTAACTTAATGCGAGGCCGTAGGCCGAGCTCCACGTAGCACCGAAGGTGCAGAGCGTCCCAGGGAATCCGCTCACACAATTCAACTTATATTAAGTAGGTGGGCGGCCTCGCATTAAGTTATTTAAATCTACAATAGACAATAAATATTCAAAACAATTTTTAAACATAAGTCTTGCCTCAATTTTAATTAAACCAAGATCATGTTCACAAGCGTAGCACCGCAGGTGCGGAGCATCCTAGGGAAGGCGCCCACCTACTATTATAAGTAGTAACTTAATGCGAGGCCGTAGGCCGAGCTTCACAAAGCACCGAAGTTTCAGAGCATCCCAGGAAAGCCGCTCATACATTTAAACTTATATTAAGTGGGTGGGCGGCCTCGCATTAAGTTATTTGAACATATTTTAAGTGGGTGGGCATCTTCCCTGGGACGCTGCGCACCATCGGTGCTAAGTTACTTTATAAACCCTTAGTAATTTAATGCGAGGCCGTAGGCCGAGTTCCACGAGCCGCCAACCAACTTAACATATGTTTAAGTTACTTAATAGGCGGCTTACTTGGGACGCTCCGCACCTTCGGTGCTACGCGGAGCTCGGCCTTCGGCCTCGCATTAAGTTACTTCAAATTATATTAAGTGGGTGCGCGGCTTCCTTGGGACGCTCCGCACCTTCGGTGCTACGCGGAGCTCGGCCTGCGGCTCGCATGAAGTAACTTCAACTTATATTAAGTGGGTGGGCGGCTTTCTTGGGACGCTCTGCACCTACGGTGCTACGCGGAGCTTGGCCTTCGGCCTCGCATTAAGTTACTTCAACTTAAATTAAGTGGGTGGGCGTCTTCCTTGAGTCGCTCCGCACCTTCGGTGCAACGCGGAGCTCGGTCTTCGGCCTCGCATTAAGTTACTTCAACTTATATTAAGTGGATGGGCGGCTTTCTTGGGACGCTCCGCACCTACGGTGCTACGCGGAGCTCGGCCTTCGGCCTCGCATTAAGTTACTTTAACTTATATTAAGTGGGTGGGCGGCTTTCTTGGGACGCTCCGCACCTACGGTGCTACGCGGAGCTCGGCCTTCGGCCTCGCATTAAGTTACTTCAACTTATATTAAGTGGGTGGGCGGTTTCTTTGGGTCGCTCCGCACCTTCGGTGCTACGCGGAGCTCGGTCTTCGGCCTCGCATTAAGTTACTTCAACTTATATTAAGTGGATGGGCGGCTTTCTTGGGACGCTCCGCACCTACGGTGCTACGCGGAGCTCGGCCTTCGGCCTCGCATTAAGTTACTTTAACTTATATTAAGTGGGTGGGCGGCTTTCTTGGGACGCTCCGCACCTACGGTGCTACGCGGAGCTCGGCCTTCGGCCTCGCATTAAGTTACTTCAACTTATATTAAGTGGGTGGGCGGTTTCTTTGGGTCGCTCCGCACCTTCGGTGCTACGCGGAGCTCGGCCTGCGACCTCACATTAAGTTTCTTCAACTTATATTAAGTGGATGGGCGGTTTCCTTGGGACGCTCCGCACCTACGGTGCTACGCGGAGCTCGGCCTTCGGCCTCGCATTAAGTTACTTCAACTTATATTAAGTGGGTGGGCGGCTTTCTTGGGACGCTCCGCACCTTCGGTGATACGTGGAGCTCGGCCTTTGGCCTCGCAATAAGTGTAGTGAACGTATGATATTGTGTTTACGCGTGCGAAGCAGCGGGCAAAAGCTAGTGAGATATAAAATTCTTGAACCTGAAACAGGCGGTAGATGTCTCCTTCCGGGTATACCGCCTGGCGTGTAGGCGGCATATCCGCAGGACCGGTCACCGGCCAGTGTCTTGGAGCCTTCTGCGAGGGATTTTTAGCAGTTCGCAGAGGCGACTTTCGGTTGGTGGTGAAATAAAACATTCCATTGCGACAGTAATTGATTTAATGATGCCAAAGCACACAATATTTAACTAGTACAATCTACATTAATTCTTCTCTTAATTAAAATTCCTAAAACTACATGTTTACTGAAGAAAATATTCTTATTGAGATACATACTTATAATCAAGTCAATATGAAAAACATGTCATAGCGCATCAAAGAAAGCATGGTGCTATATTTAATTCCATTTAATAATATCATTATTAAGAATTTATAACCATATTAACACTAACACCTAGAAAATCTAAATCTGTTTACTTCAGTAATTAAATAATCAATTATGTATACTTAAATTTCCTGAGATTTGTCCTTATTTAATAGCAATTTCATATTCAGTTACTTTTAATCACACAATACATGATTCAGTCATAGCAATTGCCGGTAAAAAAATTCATGAAATTTTTTATTATAAAGTGAATCATATTATGTCTATTTGTAAAACGGTTACATTCTGTTTAAATATTTTTGCTCGTAATTTGTATTGATGTAGGATGTTGTTGCTTATATTGTCTACGCCGCCGTGTGTGGGTGCGGCGGCGGACGCGGGACCGACTCAACAAGACGCGGAGTCTGACGAGTCGGGCGGGTCTCGCTAGTCGACTTCGAAGTCCTCGTCGTCGGAGATGTATTTGCGGGGTTTGCGCTTGCGGGCGGGCGTGCCCTTGCTCTTGCCCTTGAGCTTGATCTTCATCTTGACTGAGCGGCTTGACTCCTCGTCAGATTCCTCCTCTTCGTCCGCTGCGCCAGCCGACGGCGCCGCTAAACAAAATCAACACATGTATCAATGCTACAGTACCATAGTGACCATATGATATAAATATGGTTAAATAAACTTAGTTACTTTTGACATTCACAAGATTTTACAGAGGCCTTCGAGAGTTTACGCTTCCCCAATTTTTTGGTCATATTTTTGTCATATGGTGTAGAGATTTTGTGGTATTCGGTGATCCCCTACTTCTACGAAATTGTTGAAAATGCCATAAAGTTTAAGGGATTTGAACGAAAAGATGCCTACGGGAATAATTCGCAATCAACGCTCGATTTTAACAATTAGCATGTATAAGTATAGTTGTTCACACGTTCGTTGACGAGAGGATAAAATTTCATTGATACTGCGGCTTTGAACATGTTCAAAGCCACCTTTGCAGGTCAGCGATTTGTTGTACTCACTGTACATGAAACTTTACATACCTTTCTCAGTGTCGTCGGAGTCCTCCGACTGCTGGCCGGCCTCGTACCGGCGCCGTATCTCGATGAACGCGTTGCGCAGACGCACCGAGTCCGCGTAGATCAGTGAGATCTCCTCGTTGTACGCCTGCGCGTTCGCGCACAGCGTGAAGAAGTCGCGTTCCAGGTCGCCTATCTCGTTGTACTGTACAGGACGGATGGATTCAATGTATTAATAGCTCTTATATTTGGACTATCCTTATTTACTTAATTACTGGCATTTTTGGGCGTTCATAAGCTTCTTGTATAATATAAGTATAAATAAGTTAAATAAATGTTACAAAAAACTAAAATGGAAATAAGAGCTAAGCTACACTAGTACTTTGAGACGTCACATATTATCTGACAAACTTCAAATTGACGGATTGTATTTTTGACATTTCAATGGAAGTCGATTTGAGATATGATCAAATTAAACGGGTTTATAACTGTTACCTTGCCGTCCTCGATCCTGTTCATGATCTTCTTGATGTCGAGCGGTTTCTTGATGATTTCATAGTAGTCCGGCAACTCACGACGGGAAGGCAACTTCATAAACGGCTCGGACAGAACGCGGCCAGATCTGTAACCACCAAATTATATTACAAATGAATGAAATAGTGAAAAAATGTTTAGACCATTACCAGATTTGAACCACTAAAAGTGGCCTATTATATCGTTATACATCCACACTGTTATAATAAAGATCTGTTCTGGTATACATATTAAGTATGTACACATTCCAGCGCTGTTCCTCACATTTTCATTCGTTTAGCATTCATGCGACGCCAATAGGTTGTACACTTGGTAGCAAACTTTGGTGGAGTGGTCTCGTTACTAACATGAGACTAACTACTTACTATCTGATGACGGCGGTTGTAAAATACCTAAGAGATTTACTTCTTATGGTGATACGTACCAAAAACATTTTCAAATCAAATATTCCTTCCGTGTACTGCCAAAAAGTTATCATAACATGAAAGACTAATTTTAATAATTTAAAATATCTTATAAAAGTGTGCTTTCTAAAAAAGCAGATGATGTATTATACTTATTTATCAAATTTCCGTTCGAATTTATCATGTTTTGTAGGCCAGTTGTCGCAGCCATTTTACTGACTAGTTACGTTTATCATACCAACTATGTGTGAACACAAGCGGCTCTTTGTTAATCCGATAACACTATTATAAAATTCTAAAATAGTATCGTTAAACAGTTTTCTATGGAGAGGGGTCCTTATTTCGAAGAAAATCTATATGTCGGTAAACATTTCTTTGCCCTCTCATCTCGCATAAACAGCAGATTTACACGCTGGATAGATTTTAAAAAATTTACAGTACTGGGATAGTTGGACATTCAAACTTGAGTTTGGTTATAGGATACTTTTTGTCCAACTATGGTAATTCATTTTTTTTTTGTTATGATATGATTTTTTCTTCCACGCGGACGAAGTTAGCGGCCACCTTCTAATTTGTCATAAAAACATTTAGACAAAACCCCGGCCACGACTTCGGTCTAAGCGGCGAGCGGCAGCGGCGCGCGGTAGGTACGTGTGTCTCGCTCACTCGTATGGCCGCCGCGCTCGGATCTCTCGCTCAACCGCTCGCTGCACCGTTTGCCCTCGAAAGTCGTGGCATGTTCGAAAGGCATATCATTGTGCTAGAATGCTAGATGGCTAAAGCCAATAGGCGGCAAACGAGCAAACGGATCGCCTGATGGGAAGCGATTACCGTCACCCATAGACACCTGTAACACCAGAGGAGTCACAAGTGCGTTGCCGGCCTTTCAAGTGGGAGTACGCCATTTCTTGAAGGTTTGAAGGTCGTATCGGTCCGGAAATACCGCAAGCGACAATAGGCTAGTAGACCCAGTTTTGAAATATATTTTGGCTAATAATGATCTTGCTAGCTCTAAATTAAATTTCATGAACAGTCAAAAACGCCGTCCGCCATTTTTCCCTTGTGCTAATCAGTGGCGTGATGTAGAATTACCTGTAAATATTCGAAATTCGACCGTCGTATAGTACCATTCCGCTCACTCCAATATACTTTGACAAGAGCTCGAGAGGGACGGCACTATTCGAACTCGTCAAAATAGACTTTCAGTTTTGTTTACATGACCGATGACGTCACTATGATAAGCGAAAATGGCGGACAGCGTTTTAAGCATTTCAAAAAAACAGATTAAAAACCATATTTTCAAATTCAATTTATCAGCCATCTTTTACTTTTATGAATTGAAAAATATATATTTAGGTTTCCTTTGCTAAATAATATATGGAATAAACGTTAGTTTATTAGAATTTGACATGAGTCAACTAGCCTATTCATTCCACAATGCAGTCGTGTGCGAGGAAGGAAATTCCTATAAAAACGCACAGTTGTGGACTGTGGAACGACGGCGTAAATATACGGCAGGAATGAATCCGAACAATTCCTCGGAGCACTCCCCGTTATATAAGCGATAAAAGATGCAGAGAGTCTACATCTCTACGCAGCGCCAAGGAGTCAAGCCTATCTGAAATTCGCTGTACCTACGTAAGTCTGTTGCCAACCAAAACTCACTAAGTAACAAATACCTACTTTGAAGAGCAGTGACAAAAATGTTAGTGATTTTTGGTTGTCACCAGGCGGCATAGTTTGCATAATAGCGAGTATATTATACTCACTCGTCTGTGAAGTCGATGACCTTCTTCAGGACGCCCTTGAGCATCTTCTTCAGTTGGCTCGTCTCGGTCTTGTTCTTCTTTTTGGACGAACTCGGCGTGTCCTCCTCGTCGGAGTCCTCTTGGCGGCTGGCACAAACAAATATAAGGTTCAGGAGCCTATTTCAGCACGATTTGGTAGATATCAACTGGCTGGCGATCGATAATTAGACTGGACTACTTCAATAAGTCGTGCTAACGAGTACTTTTTTCATATTTATTTTATGTCTGACACTTAGGCTAACAACACTTGCTTACATCACTGAATAGTTGTCGCTTTTGAGTAATTAAATAAAATAATTAGGAAAATATTTTCTTCTGTCGCTAATACAAAAAATATAAACCATAGAACACGGGCCCAATTGTCGAAATTCGCATGCTCGCTATGGTACTAACCCTTAGAGTAAGGAAAATTCAATAGAGTTCGTGTTACTTAGTAGAAATTTGACTGTATTGCTATTTCTGTAAAGCACGTCAAGTTTCCGCAAGAAAAAACGAGACGACAGAATATTTGTCAACACGTCGACTTCAAAGACGTAAGAGTCCATGTGTGAAATTACTGTTAGTGATGCCCGACTAGATTTAATAAAACTACCATTATATAGTTGATAAAAAAACCGGCCAAGTGCGAGTCTGACTCCGATAATGGAATTTGTATAAATACATTTATATTTTGTAGTTAGTATGTAGGTACAATTAGCAACATTTCCTAAAATGTGATTTGATATGCAACTACAATTAGAGGCTCAGAACAGTGTTGCAGGAAGTTAACACCGTATTCCAAAACTGTGTTAAAACTTGTAAACCCCGTGAAATTACATCACCTTTTTCGAAAATCGTATCGATGATTAAAATGGTACTGGGCTGGATATGTCCATAGCATGCATCTCGAATGGTGGAACACCAAGAAAACAACTGGATCCTGCAAGATGGATACCGGACCAAAGATGATCGAGAAGGAGATAGCGGAACAATTTGGTTGCATTTTGCAAACATTGGCAGCGACACACCGGTAATAGGTTCAAGTGGAAAATATAAGTGTACTTTTGCATCATTGGGCCACCTATAGAGAGTACATTCATAGTTGTATATGTAGTCGCGAAGCATAGTTGTGCTAGACTGGCTGGATTACACTGCAACCCTCACTTATAATATGTTTGTATAGTTAAAGAAACTCACGAACTATTAAAAACGGGACCCTATTACTGAGACTTCGCTGTCCGTCCGTCCGTCCGTCCGTCTGTCACCAGGCTGTATCTCAAGAACGGTGATAGCTAGACAGTTGAATGTTCACAGATGATGTATTTCTATTGCCGCTATAACAACAGATACTAAAAATAAAATAAAATAAATATTTAAGGGGGCTCCCATACAACAAACTTGTTATAGATTATGGTACCCTTCATGCGCGAGTCGGACTCGCACTTGCCCAATTTTTTTCAATAATCGAAATAACGAACGAATTGTGATAAATGTTACCGATTACAAATTAACGATTTCTAGAATTCTAGATTGTCTATGAACAAACAACTTATCGATATGGATAAGTGTGGTAATTAACTCGCAATTCAAAGTTTTTGAAAAAGTCCTTCACATTTCGTTTACTTTTCTGGCAAACAGGTTATTTTAACAAACATTTTGATGCGCCATCTATTTACGATTCAAATACAATAATCGTATATATCGATACCATAGTTCACACTCGTACTAATTACAATTAATTAGCCAATTAAATTGAAACAACATAGGTAGAGTGGTGCCCTATTAACATCCTAATTGCAACTACTTTTTCCGAAAATTTAGTACGATTGTGCTCGAATGTTACATATCCATTTTATAGACATTTCAATCACTAATAATTTACCTGTGATCATCTTTGACGTCTTATTTGGGCCATTTTTTTTTAAGTTGTACACCTCACTTTTTTTAGAATTTTCGATATTTTGAGTATTTCCTACTCAGAATCACGAGCTCTTTCGATCTAATTAGGTGAAAAAAACTGTCCCAAGTTTTTTCGTTCCATTCCGTTACCATTTCCATATAACCTACTACAGCGGTAACGGAATGGAAAAACAAAAAATGTATGAATATTTTGGGACAGTTTTTTCTCCTAATTAGATCGAAAGAGCTCGTGATTCTGAGTAGAAAATGCCCAAAATATCGAAGATTAAAAAAGAAGCGGCGTGTACAACTTTAGAAAAAATGGCCCATTTATGTGTTTATATATATGGGCAACTATGAATGTACTACTACTAGAACTGTAGTAAAAATGCTAGACTCACCGTCGCTTGCGTCCCTTCTTCCGCTTCTTGTCGAGGACCTCGTCATCGTCGTCCTCCTCCTCGTCGTCGTCGAACTCGTCGTCGATGGCCTTGAGCCACTCCTTCTCCGTCAGCGAGTCGGTGTAGTCCACCTCCTTGCGCTGCCGGGTCCCTCGCCCGAGGATCTCGTCCTCGTCCACGAAACTCCAGCTTTGACCCTGATGGGATAACGGGTAGGTTGGTCTTGAGGCTCCTTATACGTTCAAAAATGCTGATTGTTTTAGATTTTTTTTCTCTATCATCAAATATGGTTCTTGGGTCAGATGGCAGTCGCTTGCGTAAAAACTAGTGCCTACGCCACATCTTGGGATTTAGGTAGCCGACCCCGATTGAGAATTCATTCTCAAAAAATGGGACAAAGGCTAGGAGGATGATGATGATCAAATATGTTTCTTAACATATTTAGACCCCGGATTTACGTCGCAGTCACGTGACACTAGGGTAGTTTGGGGAATAAATGGACCTGTGTTAATAAACAAGGAAAAACTAACAGTTTTGAAACCAATAAATTAATTTTTTTTTTTTTCAAAAACGATAATCACTGTTTATTTTTATTAAGTAATACACTACACTTGTTATTAAATTATAAACAATAAAAATTAAAAATCTATATTATTTTAGATGCTTTTGTCTTTGTATATGTTTATAAATTTAAACAATTTACGACAAAAATTACATAATTGATTGATCAATATAATTTTTTGGTATATTGATAATCCAAACATTTGATTTGTTAAGGAGAGTCAGTTAACGAAATAGCAACGACGAAAAATAAATCAATTGACAAATTGACCTATAGGTAATATTAACTAAAGAATATTAATTTATTTATGTAATTTATTGTATTAATTAACACCGGTCCGTTTACTCCCACAACTACCCCATTGTGACGTCACCGCGACAAATGTCCGGGGTCTACATATCATCAATATTACTACTTAGAACAGGGCTATTGAGATTTATTGGTATATATTTGTAATCAAGTTTGAATTATTCATTGATAATTTTTGTTTCAAAACAAAAACTACTCGAAATTGACAAAATTCACGCAGAACTCTGGTTATTCTGACCTTGTTGCAGACGACCTCGTCGTCGTTCTTCACCAGCCAGTCGGGCAGCTCCGACTCGTCGATGAGTCGTGACTGCTTCTCGACCTTGCGCCGCTCGATGTCCATCTGCTTGAATATCTCGAGCTCCTCCTCCGAACGCGCTATCATCTCGTTGATGAGGTCGTCATCGGGGAGTTCGTTCTCCTCCTGTTTAGTATTAACAATTACATACATATTATATTCGGAATTTGTTAAGTTTAATTGAACTAAGAGGGCCAATCAACATTTTGTTACTCGTTGCCATGGTGACCTCTGCCGGTTTATTCTTTAAATCTTTTCGAGGGCCGTATTTACCAAATACATGGTAATGTCAACAGTACAAGCTCACTGTTACGTAGACTATCTCGTGACAATTTATCTGTTAAGGCCAAAGGTTCACTGGTAGAGAATGGGATAAAATCCGTCCTTTTCTTTGTGAAATAAAAATTAAATAAATAAATACACATAATTTGACTTATTCACGTTTTAAAAGAAATTACAAGAAATAGTCGATCGACCCAGAAATAAATTAGTAGATCTAAAAAGATTCAGTCGAAAACCCTCGCTAGTTTATTCCATATGGCTTTTTTTACAAGGTGACTCGTAAATAGGTACTAGTGAGCGGACCTCCTCATCGTCGCCATCTTGATGCAGGATGCTCTGCAGGAACTGCTGCCGCTCGGAGCCGGTGGACTTCTGGTCGAACATACCCGCCTGGATAACTTTCTCGTCCATGTTCAGCTTGTATCTGCACGAAACAATTGACAACATTTCATATTTTTAAGACTACAATTCTATTACTGTTTCGAATTCGACGACGCGGTTGGCGCAGTTTGCAGACACCTGCCTACTGAGCCGGCGGTCCCGGGTTCGAATCTCGGCTGGGGAAAATATTTGTGTGATGAACTCGAATATTTGACGTCATGCTCCCTGGAAACCCCACCGTCTGTTTGTGATTTATTAAGACTTAATAATGATGTACACAATATGTACTGAATTAGTACTTACTTAAAAAAATATGTACCTCAATAGATCGAGAGTACAATTAATTGAATTCGGGGTTGTCTCTTTTTATTCTGTCCATCTGTTACCAGACTGTATCTCATGAACGGAGATAGCTAGAGTTGAAATTTTCACAGATGATGTATTGTTATTGCTGCTATAACAACAAATACTAAAAACAGAATTAAATAAACATTTAAGTGAGGCTCCCATACATCCCATATCTCGGTTCATGAGATACAGTCTGGTAACAGATGGACAGACAGACAGACGGACAGCGGAGTCTTAGTAATAGGGGTTCTGTTTTTACCATTTGGCTACGGAACCCTATAAATACCAAGTTTCCTACGTTTGAGACCTCTCGCTTTGAGATCTGGAGGCGCTCGCGTCCTAGCGACAATTAGGTAATTAACTAGCTATAGATAACTCATTCAACGGTAAAAATAGTAGTACAATTTTTTTGGGCTTCTTATTTGTAAGAAAATTGAAAATTTACGCGAATTTTCTTAAAAAAAAATTTGGGGTTGCTGGGGAGATGCTCTACAGCAACCCCGAATTCAATTAATTGTACCCTCGTATCTATTGAGGTACATTTTTTTTAAGTAAGTACTAATTAAGTACATATCGTGTAACATCATTATTAAGTCTTAATAAATCACAAAACAGACAGTGGGTTTCCAGGGAGCATGACGTAATATTTGTTCTTGGGTCATGGATGTTATCTATATATGTATTTCTATATTATGTATATCGTCGTCTAGTACCCATAGTACAAGCTTTGCTTAATTTGGGACTAGATCGATTTGTGTATGATTGTCCCATAATATTTATTTATTTATTATTGTATTATTCATTTATTAAAATGAGTTTATTCTAAAATGTAGTAACTCCGAAACTATGGCACAACGAAAAGTAACCTTTCCTACACCTAATCTGGTGTAGGTATATTAAAAAAAAACGAATGAAATTTTGGTTAACATTGTTGACAGCTTTTTTTTTCGTGAATAGGTCGAAGACAACAACTCTATTCAGGCATAGTTGTCGTACATTTCGGTTATTTTATGTATTTTCTTACATTTATTTACATACAGAAAAATTAATTCAAATAAATATTTAAGCGTGTACACGACGCAAAACTCTCTCGACCTCTATATTAAGTTTCATCTGTTAGAAATATGAAATGTTGTAAATTAGACCTTACATGGAAACATAAAAAAAGGCTAATATGTAGAATCGTCCAGCCGTTACAGTCTGACCGTGTCGTCCCTTTCTAATCAATCTAAGAAAACGGGGACGACACTACAGTATTGCCACTTTTTAATTTCTACTCTTTTTGGTCAGACGGTACTAGTGTGTCAAAACATCGTACAGTCCGCGAGCTCTCAGGTTGCGATTCGGGTCTGCATGAAAACTGAGAGGTTATAATCTGGATCGTGCGTAAAGTTTTCATATTCGATCAGGGCAATTTTGTGTTTATATAGTCTTCCTTATTAATGTTTGCCGCTAAACGATCTACATTGTAATTCAGAGAAAAAAATTGATTAATCAGGCATATGAGCTAAGGAATGCAATTGGTTCAAATATAACAAGTTCGGCTAAAATTACGTATTTCCCTATAAAAAAAAATATAGCCACCATGTCGTACAAACCTCGCAGCAGCCAAAATTCTCTCCTCCACGGAATTAACGGTCATAAGGCGCAGCACCCGCACCTCGTTTCGCTGCCCGATACGATGCGCACGGTCCTGGGCTTGCAAGTCCTGCGCACAAACAAATCATAAATAACTGATCGCTAAGACAGTTATATACGTCGGTATATAAGTCAAGGCATGAGAATGGCTCGGTAACTCGAACCGAAAAAAATTGAGTCATAAAATTTGTAGAAATTCGTAAAAAAATACTTGAATGGGAGCTATTTTTAGGGTTCCGTACCCAAAGGGTAAAAAAGGGGACCCGATTACTAAGACTCCGCTGTTCGTCCGTCCATCCGTCTGTCTGTCTGTCACCGGGATGTATCTCATGGACCGTGATAGTTAGACAGTTGAAATTTTCACAGATTATGTATTTCTGTTGCCGCTATAACAACAAATACTAAAAATAGAATTAAATATTTAAATAAGTGGGGCTCCCATACAACCAACGTGATCGGTTGCGTTAACTTTGCACCTCATTTGTATGCAGCGCCATACATACCTGCAGGTAAAAAAATAACTTAACCCAGTTAAGAGGGGAAGTGTTTGCACGGAACCCACGGTGCGCGAGTCCGACTCGCACTTGGCCGGTTTTTTTGTAATATGCTTACCTGATGCGGATTCCAGTCACTGTCGAAGATGATGACAGTGTCCGCGCTCTGCAAGTTCAGACCGAGACCTCCGGCGCGGGTGGAGAGCAGGAATATGAAGTATTCGGAGTCGACGTCGTTGAATTTCTTCAGCAGGTCACCGCGGTCCTCCGCTTTTGTCATACCATCCAATCTACAAGACAAATATACAGTTCAATAAATGTACTATATAACCAATGGTAAAGGTAAAAACCTGGGGAATGCTCCTATTGCACGTACGCTGAAAATATTTATTTGGGTTACATAGATTATACAATATGATAACGGTTGGTATCTCCTAGTAAGGACGGAATGTACTTGTGGCAGGAGAAAGTGAAGCTAATATTTGTCGATGCTTAAAACTTCCTAGACGTTACTGACTCAAGGCAATAAATATGTCGATAGTCTTTCAGTAGTGGGACGTCCAAAATATCGTTGGGTAAAATGCTCAAATGCTTAGATCCGATGAAGGCCAATTCTATGGACGCCTCGCCTCACCACTATAGGTGAAACGCCCTGAGCTAAAGCACCCCAAGACAAAATAAAATTACACCGTACTCTATCAGATATTAACGGCGGTTCACGCCTGTCAAATAGTTGACGTTGACGATAAAAGAGTACGCTGAAATCGAGTATAAGGAAAATAAAAACGGCCAATAAGTGTACACCACCAACCGATCAGGGTTGTTGTCTAATGAAAGATATGCCGTTGTGCAAACATACTAAAACGGCGATATGAATTTTGTCTTTGCGATGTCAATTTACAGTTCTGATTGTATCAGTGACACGAAAGGAGAGTATGACCGAACACGAACAAATATCACCCGTGTTTATAACTTGAAATTACAATTGCAAATGGCTTTTGAATCGTTTTACTGTTTATTGCATTCAACCGGTGATTGTGATCAGATCTCTAAAGAGGATAATAAGTAAAGCCAGGCGTCTAATAACGTGACAAAGTCGGAAGGGATTGCACTTTCCAAATATTTACAAGAGATCATAATATACTAATAGAAAACTGTACCCAGGACGCCAAGCAATGTTTAAACGAAAAGTACAGCACGAGAGCACTGAGATTGTGGTCTTCAGGTTGGTGTAAAATCAGAGGTTCAAGTCTCGATGGCCAAAGCGAGACAGGTATAACCAAAATGACAAAGAATCTGCATTTACAAAACCAATTATTCCAAGAACGCTTACTCTCGGATACTAATGTCACAAACCCATATGAGTTTGACTTTACTCAGTAAACTAACGGATGTCCTAGCGTCTAGGGAACAGCTTTCCATCGAAATTAAATTAACTCAATCTGGAATACTTTCGAGTACTAACCTCAAATACTGGAATCCCCTCCACGACAGGTAATCCTCGATGATGGTCATGCACTGGGTCATCTGACAGAACACCAGCACGCGATGTCCCGTTTGCTTCAGCTTGGGCAGTATTCGGTCCAGCAGCTCGAATTTACCAGACACACGGTATAGGTCCGGACTGTGAGGTAAAATTGAGAATCATTCATTGTAAGCAATACACATGAATCGTGACCAACCATGAAACGTAGAAGGTTTACTAATGTTTCGCAGAAAATTATTTTACCAAACTTTAATGCTCATTTCCCATATTGTTATTCTATGGACACCATTTACTTCTCTGAAAAGTTATACATTAAACCTAACCTAACCTACCCTTATCTACTAGTATACACCCAAAACATTTATAAATATATTTCCCGTTTCAGCTAAAGAAAATTTCTTCCAAATGAGCATTATGCGAAACATTACGTTCGGTTTAATAATTTTCTGTCAGATGAGGGTAACCGCTATTAATACGATCATATCAATTCATAGAATTGGCGTCAGTGAGTAGTAGTGAAATTGAAATATTACGAGGGCAGTAATTTCAAGATACATTACTGACCTAAAGGTTTGTGATTTAAAATTGATAGAGTTTTTCTGTTGCTTATTCAATTTAAATGCATTCCTTATCACTACCGAGTAGATGGTTTTGTTAAAAGTATGTGTATGCCTTGGACTGATTTTTATGGCTTACCCAGATACGATAGCGCCGCCCGTGCCGACATGATCGCAGAACTTCTCCTCGATGTGTTGGAACATGAACGGATGGTTGCAGAGCTTTCTGAGCTGCACGATCGTATTCATCAATGCCTTCGCGCCACCCTTGCCCTTGTTTCCCTTCTCTGAGCCGTCTGTTAGCAGCACGCCCTTGGACTGCATGTGTCTGGAAGAAAGTAACAGCATAAATAATCTCATTTTTTTTATACCACAGAGGTCGTAACCAGACGTACAGCCCAACCCCAGAGGACTCGCATTTAGGATCCAGAGTATGGGGATGAATGACTTACCGACCGCGAGGGTGCGTTGATAAGTACATCCTTCTTCACAATGTTATCTACGTATGCAATCTATTTATCTATCAGTTTTAAAGTTAATTTAATTCTTTCCTGTTTCATATAGTTAAAGAGACGGGGTCTCGAAAATGTCGGAGACGTAGATATTTTACATCAAAAGGCTAGGCACCGGCGTCCTTAACATTAGTAACAACTATTGTTGTCCTTTGTATTTAATCCACGCAGATATAATCTAAACGCGACTCTTATTGTAAGGAAAGGAATTGTACAGTTGTGTGGAATCTATCAGCATCAAACACAGTCACCGATTGGCGTTTAAAAAAATACCAATCTTTATCTTCAGAAGAATGGTGGTTAGAGGATTAGGTTACGTACTTGTAGAGCACCCGTTGCAAGCCGCTCATGTCGCACTTGATAATGTATTCCACCTTGTCCGGCAACTGGCTCTCTACCTCCTTCTTCAACCGACGCAGCAAGAACGGACGCAGCACTTTGTGCAGACGCCGGATGATGAGGATCGTCTCTTCCTCGTTTAGTTCCACCTGTAACACCGCAGTTTGGAATTAGTGATGACATACCCCGAGGTATGTAACATTAGGCCGACAGTCAAATCATCCGTGCATCGAAAACCCCTGCACCTCTAGCGTAACTATCACAAGCGACTATTTCTCGCGCGAGATAATTGACTGTCTCATTCTGTGCTGTACTTAATGTGAGAGGGTGACGGGTAGCGTATTGTCGCGCGACAAGAGTGGCCAAGTATAGTTGTGCTAGAGGGGCTGGGTATGCTAATGACAATCACTTGTATATTATTCCTCTCATACATTTTCACTTTCTGAACTAAGTCACGACTATGGAATCTCCTTCTGGGTGCTTAAGATACTTTTATCCGCTACTGTATGATGCTATTATCTTAACGTGTAGAATTCTACATTAAAATACGCAAGATAGTTGCATTCCTAGTACGCCATTGATATGACATAGAGATTGTATGTATGTATGTAAACTCATTATTGTACATTAAAATATAATTATAAGGACATTAAACTAATGATATGTACAAAGGCGAACTTATCCCTGTAAGATTTTGTTCCTCATTAAATTATTGAGGACTGGTAAAGTAAATGTGATACTTTTCTTTGATAAACTAGCGTATAGTTAACACGTTCGCGGACAGCAAGAGACGTCATGTGTCATGGCCCAAAGAAAACAAAAACTACACGACTACTATAACATACGCGGCCGCGAATATGTTAAGAAGTTAACCAATAGGCTATTTGACTGATGTTGAATTCTACAGCGTACTGTAGTTATATGAATAAAATTAGCTAAATATATCACGAAACAAAGAAAAAAAATCCAGAAACATATATCTTTTTTGGAAATATGTGACTTCAAAGGTACGCAAATTTTATGATTCTTTTTTTAATCCAAAATTAATTTTAAAAATGTTTTCAGAATCCTCATAATTTTACGAAACAATAATTGTATGACAACTATGAACTTAAACGCACTTTTTCACGGTGAAAATGCCAAATTTCTTAATTTTTCCATACAATTATTGGTACCTATACCGGCCTGTGACGTCACTAGCCTGACGCGTTTTGTATGGAGCGTTTTTAGCGCTACGTAGAAATGTTGAACTTTGACGGTCATTTCTGACTTTTAGAGCAGTTTAAGTGTAGTCAGTCCCATATAGACATTTGATCACAATAAAAAATAGAATCGATTGACATCCTCAAAAAAAATTAGTCAACATGTCTATTAAAATGATACCTTTTCTCCGGTGGTTGCGAAAGGCGCGTTGAACCACTGCTCGAAGGTCGAACAGCTCTTGAATATAGAGGGTAGCAGGAAGTTGAGTAGAGCCCAGAGCTCGGGCAGCTTGTTCTGTAGCGGGGTGCCCGTGAGCAGCAACCGGTGCGGCGCGATGTAGTGCGTGTTGAGCACTTGCGTCAGTTTGCAGTGGTGGTTCTTCATACGATGACCTTCGTCGATGATCATGTACTTCCATTGGAGCTGTGGAGTTGATTCATGTTAGTGGATTTACTAAATGAATGTTATAGCCATGTGCATATGTTTGGGTATGTTCGAAAGTGGTCGAGATAACCATGCTTAGTTTATAGAGCTTAGTTTCTGACTTCAATCTGGATTGGAAATGTATGTATATGTAAATAAATAAATATCGGACAACCTCACACAAATCGATCTAGTCCCACAGGAAGCACTAGTAGGCTTGTTTTATGGACACTAGACGACGATATGCATACTTATATAGACCATGACCCAGGTACAAATATTCGAGTTCATCACACAAATATTTGCCCTTGCCGGGATTCGAACCAAGGACCGCCGGTTCAGTAGGCAGCTGCTTTACCACTGCGCCAAACGCGTCGTCATTATGCCTTGTTTATAGAACTTAGTTTTTGACTTCAATCTGGTATGAATATGTACGATGATTAACCGATTAATCATAAACGCACGATCGGTCTTTGGCTTGCCGGCTCTGTATGAAGGGTGTCCATAGAAATAAAAGTATTTTCACCAATGGCCATAAATATTCACCTTGGACAGCCAGCCCTTATCCTTGATGACGTATTCGTAAGTGGTGAGCAGCACGTTGAATTTGGTAGAGCGCATCTGGGTCTGAACGAGCCGACGCGACTGCGGCGACCCCTTGTACGACACCACCACCACCGTCGGCGCCCACTTCTCGAACTCTAGCACCCAGTTGGACAGAGTACTGGGGATAACAAAAGTGAATCAACCTTAGACCGTGTTACTTCGAAAACAAACAATGAAAGCAAGCTCAGCAGTCAGCCTTTGCACTTCTTCGTCACTTCTATGTCATAATATTGAAAAAAAAAAAAAAAAAAGACATTCATGTAGCTAGATGTTCTATGGACAAAAGCGATCATTTCCGTGATCAGAGGGTCTATGGTTACGTTCATCATCATCACGCAATAGATAGATGACAAAGCACCTGTAAATTTCCGACACATAAATATGAATCCCAGAGAAAGTCGAGTTGAGCACAGACTCACACAACAGCTCGCCCAAATTATGTCCGACAAAGCGTACTTACACGGCGTCGAACAGGATAGTAAGATCTTAGGGTGATAAGTTGGAGAAGGAAAGCCACGAATACATCGGACTGGAGAGATTTGCTAAACCAGGCTAAGGACCACCCGCGGCTGTAATGTAACGCCTCAGATGATGATGCAAGTGTACATACCTCAGCGGCACGATAATGAGGAACGGCCCGTTGACTTTCTTCTTCTCCATCAAGTAGGTGACGAGCGCGATGGTCTGGATGGTCTTGCCGAGACCCATCTCGTCGGCCAGGATACCGTTCAGGTTGTTGTTGAACAGCGATACCAGCCATTCCAAACCCTGGTAAATTAAGTATTTAATTTTAAGGTGCTGGCTGTGTTATTATTATAGGAACAAAAAAAGCCTTTTGAAGTCGGTGCCAAACCACTCAATTATTACTATGAAAACAGATGCCGCGCGATCGTCAAAATCGGTTCACCTAGTCGAAAGTTCTAAGGTAACAAACATAAAAAAAATACAGTCGAATTGAGAACCCTCCTTCTTTTTTTGAAGTCAGTTAAAAAAATAAGGCCCACGTAATTTTCGATGCCGATTTAAAATTTCATTAGTGCCACAGCGACTCGGCCTCTGTTGCTGCTGTCTGCGGTCGACTACGAACCAATACCATAACGGCACAACCCTTACCTTGATTTGGTATTCCTTCAGGTTGCCGTTAACCAGAATGCTGGCCTGCTCTGTGACCGATTCGTGAACCGTATGTGCGATGCTGCGGGGAAAACATAGTCGAT
Organism: Apotomis turbidana; assembly: GCA_905147355.2. NCBI lineage: Eukaryota > Metazoa > Arthropoda > Insecta > Lepidoptera > Tortricidae > Apotomis > Apotomis turbidana. The sequence continues at coordinate 51,717,686 of LR990280.1, read as the reverse complement.
TAATATTAATATCCATACATTTTCATATTACGTATGTACCAACGGAAAACACTTGTCAAAGTCCAATTGCAATGAAGCGATTAACTTTATTGATCTAAGCCATGTCACGGAGCAGTGTTAATAAACAAATATATATTATATTTATTAGATCGTATTCATACTCTATATATATTATAAATTGACTTTTTTTGTAGTCCATGGCTAGAAAAATACCCAGTTCATCACGACTATCTAAAACAGGGATAAATCAAGCTGGTACACGCCTACCGGCTAGATTTATCCCTGTTTTCAAGTAGGGGCTCTATTAATATTATTCACTTATTTATTTTCTGTCTTAGGAAGTATTTTTTTTATTATTAATAAATTGTGTACTACTTTTCATGTCATATTCACCTGTAGTAAGTCTGTTCCTCTGTCTTGTACTCGTCGTCCTCGACCTTCGCCTTCTTGATCATGTCACGCGCTCTCTCTTCATCTGTCTTGTCTTTTTCGCTCTTTTCTTCCCGATGCCTCTCTTTCCTTTCTCGTTTTTCTGTATAGTTCAAACATGTTCAGCGAAAGTTTTATATCAGCGGCAGCAACGCCAATAGGAGCCAAGACTTAGTGAAGAGTATCAAATGTTTGTTTAAAGCAGCATTTTAAGACATTTCGATACTAATTTGGTAAATGTGAAAGCTAGCGCCAACTGCTTATATGCAATGACCCTCCAAAAAATTGTGTTGAAACTATTACCTTTTTATTTACTGCTATTTTGTTTAGGCCACCCGATGCAGAATGTATAAGCTATAATTATGTCCAAACAGTTCCAAAGTTAAATAAAAAATACAAATAGTCTACAAAAAAGATCCGGACATCCGGACGACTGTTTACCGGGACTTCCATCTAGTCTTTCAACTGCGACAGACGCGGCGCATCTTCCCCTTTTAGTACCTTATGTGATAAGACTTGAACCTCTCGGATTTCAAACGAACCCTAAGACTGTTCTAAGAGCTCACAAAAGGTACCGGTAATCGAGCAGAAGCTTCCGACTCGAAAGGTTGACAATAACACGTACCGTCATCGTCCTGGCTGTCGTCGCCCGAGTCATCGGAGTCGGAGAGAACCTCCCAGCCGGGGTGGGCTTCCATCCAGTCCTTCAACTGTGACAGGAGCGGCGCATCTTCCCCTTTCAGTACCTGAGGAAATATCATTTACTTACATCAACACTGAAGAAAAGTTGGAACTCCGATTTCCAACTTGAGGCATTATTTTCCTGTACTCAGTCAATTATAACAATCGCCCGTGATTACGTTGTTTAGTAGCAAACAGAGCAGATGAAAGTGTATCTAAAGGTCTTGTTGCCCACAGGCTATCGAAGCTATGCTCTAGCCAGCAAATTTTCAACAGTCCCTTTATGTTTCTATATGCTTTAGGGACGATTTGTAACGTCATCTACATTACATCATCTCATCGTCAGCACATGGACTGTCACGTCCATGTACATTTTGGAGTCGAGTAAATTTGTTAGAAAACATATAGATTTATATTCACAGATAACGCAAAACAAAAGAAATGACCGAAATTTAAATAAACTAAGATTACCTTTTTCAAAATTAAAGTTCGTTACATCTAGCCCGCACTATATGACAATAAAAATTTATAACCACTTACCTAATTTTATAAAAAATGAGACCGAACTAAAATCGTTCTGTACAAAATTAAAAGCTTATTTAGTCGATAAATGCTACTATACTTTAGACGATTTCTTTAATGATAAAGTGTAGAATCTGAAGTCTTAAAATTTTAAAATTTTGTATGTATAACTTACTTAAAAATAATAGCTATTAAGCTGTAGATGCCCTCTCATATTGCTGCGCCCTATTCAGGGTATCACATGTAAAACTGCCCTATATTGTACCTACCTTTATAGCTATGTGATATGCAATAAACGATATTATTATTATTATACATTTCTGTGTCTTTGTATAATGTATTGTTAAAACTGATATTACTTTTTGGTAAACGTCTGTATGTACCTCTCCAGTCTTCGGGTCCATCACGCTGACCCTGGAGTCGGAGGTCTGGGAGCTGTCATCCATGGCGTCGATCTCGCCGCCCTCCAGCAACTTTTTCTTTCGGGATTTCTGCAAAGGTGAAATACTTTATGCATCGCGGTAATATTACGATACTCACGTTCCCTTGGCTAACAACTCGAAGTTACCTTAATATCGCGAATAGCTGCTTCCTGTGTACATATTAATTGCACACTCTTTGTAGGACATTAGTTCCGAACATGGCACTTCCTCTTCGAAGTACATAAAAAACAAAAATAAAACAAATAACATGCAAAATACGAAAATTATAGTGCATCGATTCAAAATAATAGCTGACAAATTTTATATTACATATTGTGTTACATTTTCCACCCCATACAGCGCTGTGACATGCATGCCCGTCGTCCTTTTATTTATCAGGATATAAGGAGACTATATAGCTCACGGCAGGTCACTGGCACGGTATGCGACCCACGGATGGCGCTTCGGCTCAAGGGCAAAATTTACAAAGGCATTATAAGGGGTAAGTAATATAAGATATAAGAACTTATGCTATAATATTCATATTATATACGCTCATATTGTATAAGCTTGTTTTGTATACCGTTCAAGGTGTATAACGAACGTTGGATATAACATCAAAATATCTATTTTTGTTAAGTATAACGTTATTTAAGTATAATATCATTGTAAATAACGATCATAACGTATAACGTTCATAATATCTCAGATTTATAATGTATATTACTCAATACATCTAACACCAAAATGCATAATGCTCGTATAGAATAACCGTCTGCACATCAATTGTGTACATACTTATGCTATAGTTCGCTGTAAAATTTTAATATAATTATGTACCTCCATGCAAGCAAGCATTTTAACGCTCCGCTCGCTTCGCTCACTCCGCTATCCATGGTCATAAAACAAACCTAACCTAACCTACAGTTTTCGGTTTTTGACCCATATTCCATTTTGTCGCAGTTCTTCCAAACGGTATACTCGTATTCGCCAGAATTTCATCTGCCATTATCATTGTGTACATACTTATGCAATAGTTCGCTGTTAAATTTTAATATACCTCCATGCAAGGAAGCATTTTGACGCTCCGCTCGCTTCGCTCGCTCCGCTATCCATGGTCATAAAACAAACCTAACCTAACCTACAGTTTTCGGTTTTTGACCCATATTCTATTTTATCACAGTTCTTCCAAACGGTTATACTCTTACTTGCCAGAATTTCATCAGCCATTATCAATTGTGAACATACGTATGTCGTATGCAATAGTTCGCTGTTAAATTTTAATGTAGGTACCTCCATGCAAGCAAGCATTTTGACGCTCCGCTCGCTTTGCTCGCTCCGCTATCCATGGTCATAAAACAAACCTAACCTAACCTACAGTTTTCGGTTTTTGACCCATGTTCCATTTTAGGGGCATAGGGGTAGCAGTTGTAACCTATTTAGTATATCATACGCTATTATGTTTTCTAATCATTATACTAAAAGAAAGTATATACTATGATCGATATAGGTTATGTATGTTATATCAACTGAATTTAGAGTATTTGAGTGTTATATAAAAAATTATTCTACAACATGAGTATTATGCTAATTGACCGTTATTCCTAATAAAAATATTGATTTTGATGTTATAGCAAAAGTTCATTATATCTTGTGAACGTTATTAATATGAAATTATATATTATGTAGTTATATCACATGGGACGCACCCCATTATAAGACCTATCGTAATGTATAAATCAGAGTGTTGGGAGTAAAAGGGACGGATGAAATAAGATTACATGTGACAGAGATGAGAATGTTAAGATGGAAGTGTGGAGTGACAAGAATGGACAGAATAATGATTTTAGTATGTAAGAGGAAGTCTGAAACTAGCACCAATTAGGGAGAAGCAGCAACCTAACCGAATATAATGGTACGGGCACGTGATGTGAAGAGTGGAAAGTCAGATAACCAGGAAAGCATTAGGCATGAATGTGGACGGATAGAGAAGAAAAGGAAGACCAAAGAAAATATTGATGAATTGTGTGAAAGATGATATGAATAAGAAGGAAGTAAACGACAAGATGACGAGTAATAGGGAAGAATGGAGGAAGAAAACATGCTGCGCCGACCCCAAATAAATGGGATAAGGGCAAGGGAATGATGATGAGACGACGACATGCTTGTCTCGGCTAGAATGTACACCCAGTATTATAAATATATGCATTTCTCACCCGCTTCCTGCGTTCCTCCTCCTGCTGTTTCTTCCTCTGTTCCTGTTTGTGCTGCTTGACCATCTCCGTGAGACTGGCGATGTACTCGTCGGTCTGCGACAGCAGGAACGCAAGTCGCTTGTCTTTCTTCTGATCGATGAGTTTGCGGTAACCCTCTTCGTCCTCCGCCATCAGGCTATCGAGTTTGAAAAGATGTGGTTACACAAGTTTCTCATGAAAAAATTCAGCGCGTCCATAACATGTTTACCATCGTTCTACAAGTGTTTCAATTCTGTTACACTGACTGCGGGCCAATTTCATCATGTACTGTTATTTGTAAACGGCTTAATAAGTAAGAATCGCGTGACTAAGATTAATCTTCTATCTCTCTAGGGGTCATGATTTCAGGAAAAATCTTAATAGCATGATGCAGGATCGTCATTTGTTCTGTATGAGCGCCATCTGTTTTCATAATTTCCTTTGTCCTCGCATCACGCCGAAACGACTGGACAAATTTTAACCAATTTCGGTACAGGGATAGCTGGACATCCAAAGATGTTATAGGATACCTTTTACCCGATTTCGGTATTTAAAAAATACGCGTACGAAGTTGCGGGCAACTTCTATTTATTAATAAAAATATAAACAACATACACCATAAGAGCAGAAGAATAAGAGTAACAGACATGGGGACACTGGGTTCAATTTACGGTTTACTTGAATACAGAGAAGCGGATTGGTGAAAAAGTCAGTCAGGATTACAGTCTTTATAATACGCGTGGTGGTTGAAGGTGACTAACTAAATGTGTAAGCAGGTTACCGAATTCAAATGGCATTCACCTAATAGCATGCATAGGACCATAATGTAGGTATCCCCAAGAAACGGGTACAAAACGCAAACAGAATTGAAGAAAAAGGGCTGGCCTCGTAAGTACACTATCAAATGGGCATTTCTCGTGAACTCTTACCGTCTCATACGCTCCTTCTCTATACGTTCCTGTTCCTTCTTCTGTTCGCGCTCGGCGTTCGCGTGGTAGTTCATTATAGCCTTGTTCATGCGAGACAGCTTCGCCACGTTGTTGCGATGGTACTCCTTGAAATCCTTGGCTGCAAAGGATAGTTAAGCTTTAAGAGGCCTTATTCCTTTTAAAATGCTGATTGTTATAGACATATTTGTTTATGATCAAACAGGTTTATTGGTGTTACTACCTAGAACAGGGCTATTGGGATATATTGGTATATATTTGAAACCTACAGTTTGAATTTTTCATTTACGATTTTTGTTTCAAAAACTACTCAACATAGACAGAATTCACGCGGAAAATTACTTTTTTCAACTTATTTTCGACTGCACGCAATGAAATCACGAAATAGCTACGTTACTACCTAGAAAGGGTTCGGGGAAAAGTTACATTCACTTCAAAAAGTTGGTTTAAATATACAAATACGACAAGGGACACCTAGTACAAGCCGTTTTAAAAGCATACGCATATAGAAAAGACATTTATAACTAAGAATTCGCAACACGCTGTTATTTACAAACATTCAACATTGCCAGCGTATTTTACTTCTCACAACACAACAGACGTTAAATATTACCTATTTATTTGCGACCAAATTGTCCGGTTATTGTCAGGTTAGATGACCTAATTTCATGGCTTAAGTACTGGGATTGGAGATGTAAGGAAATAACCTTCTGTAATACATTTCTATAGCATAGCTACTCATATGGGTTAATAGTAGTGCTGTGAAGGAGCGCTTACCATGCTGGAGTACGGTCTGCAGGAATTCCTGGTGCTTCTGGCGGCGCTTCCTTTCGGCCTCGAGTTTCTGCTGTTTCTCCAACTTCTCAGTAGCGCGGGCTTCGCGCAGGCCCTGGCGCTTGGTGCGTTTGTAGGCCTTTATGTTCACGGCCGTCTCCAGTGTGGTGTCCCGGCGGACCTGCCCCAGGATCTACGACCAAATAGAACTTAGTATATTTTGAACATTCAAATGTGAACACTTCATACTATTCTTTTGTTTGCAAACACTACGTTTCTTATACTCTGAATTTATTCTTACCTCAGCACGTAGTTGTTTCTGGAAGTTGAGCACACGCAATGCTCTCATTTCGATTTGAGCCTGTAATCGTAGGTCGTCTGATATGTTGGCTGGTAAGTTGGATAGAACTTCCATCCGATGCGCAATTCGAGCGGCGATCCTACAAACGACCAAGCATTAACACATATTTTATCAATATTCAATTCGTACAGATTGGATCGTAAATTGGCCCAAGATCGCTTCATACCTGTTCTCTCTTTCGTTTAGTATTTGCAAGGGATCTAGTCCCACAGGCTTGGGTATGCTCGTGATGCGGTTTTGTTTTCCACTGGGTGCACCAGGCTGTAATGAAAAATAAGTGATTATTCGGAAGCTGTTGTGAAGAATTGAATGTAGAACGATGTTGGTCATTCTCAGTCGTTTAGTTATGTACCTGCTGACCGGTCGGGGCTGCTGCGTTACCGGGGCCCTGTGGCCGTACAGGCGCCGCGCCACGTGGAGCGCCTCCACCCATTGGCTGTTTAATTCACAAAAAACATACAATGAATATCGAACAGGGGAAGTGTATAATATAGAGAAGACAATTGGGTATCGTATGTTACCGGGTTGACGAGCGGCGGTGTAGGCTGAGTAGGCGGTGCCATCTGTCCAGTCATGGGCAGAGGTGTGGGCGGAGCGCCTCCACCGCCGCGGCTCGAGTCCCCGGCTGTAGTGCCTTTGCCGGCGCCCGCGGCGGCCGACGTCTGACCCTGGCCCTGGCTGTACGGGGACGGCGGCTGCGCCGGCGGCGTGGGGCACTCCGGCGGCGTATCTCCGGTCCGTTTGCCGGCCGCCATCAGGGATATCTGCTGCGACACCGGCTGGTTGCGTGCCAGGTTCCGGTACGCTGCTATCTGCGCTCTAAAAAAGTTACAATAATATAAACCATGGATGGTATTGCATTTAAAATAACTATTTAGGTGCCAGGTAATACTTACTTCAGTTGACTCAATTGGTTATTAGAGAATAGGCCCTTGCTCGGATCCTGAGCATTCGACCTCGCCCTGAGAGCGAGCAACTGCGAGTATCTCGGGTCTTCCTGCAGCCCTTTCTCTTCCATGGAATCGATGGCTCTCTGCAGAGCGTGAAGATTATCCGGCCCGGGCGTCGCCATGGAACCTTGCATGGGGGATGACGAGGAGGCGCCGTTGGAGGAGGTAGACGGTGTGGCTCCCTGGCCGTGCGGTGGGGTCTGCGAAGAGGGCGGGTGTTGCTGTCCGGAAGGCGGCTGAGGTTGCGCGGGCGAGGCCTGGTTGGGCGGCGTGGAGGGGCCTGAGTGGCCCGAATAGCCGGGGGATGGCGCGTGCGGCGGAGGCCCCTGTCCCGCCATCATGGCGTGGTGCGGCATGTGGCCGGGCGCGCCGGCCGGCAGTCCGTGCGGCGGGGGGCCCGCTAGCGGCAGCGCCACGCCCGCCGGCCCCGTCGGACCGTTGCCCGGCGGAGGGGCGCCACCACCCATCGCCATCGGAGCCTGCGCCGACACATAACGTTATCATTTATTACGAGCTGCGACCTCCTTGAGTTGACTCTGACAGGCACGGCCTACTTATGACTTATGACAAAAATCCCTAAATACAAAAATGTTGCATGGAAGGCAGAAATATTCATGTTATTGTATCTTATTTCTAAGTATACTTGGAACATGTGTAGCAAAAGGAAACTTCAAAAAATACACCTTATACAAAATAATAGCTTTTACCAACAGAGACAGGCAAATACTATATGTCACTCATAACAACTACGAGCACGGCAATTTTCTGAACGGAATTACGAATGAGGCTGCTATTCCCATGCATGTTGCTGTTGAAAATGAGTATCTGACCACATTTGAAGCTTACCTTAACGCTAGCGATTGTTTATATACAAAGTATGATGAATTTGAATAGTAAGTATTTTATTTTAAAACTTAAGTAATTAAATTGTATGACTGCAGTTATAGATATACTATCTACCATGTCCTCAGTGTTCCAGAAAGAGCTTCGAATACACGTGGAGAACTGAATGACTCAGACGTCCTTGTTAAATTCAATGATTACAAAAAAATAGAAAAAATATACCAGTACTGGGCATATAAATATCCTAAAAGCTTTAAAAAAATTACCATTGGAAAGACTGAGGATCAAAACGATATAGTTATTTTGAAAGTGTACAGTCCAGATCTCACGTCAGAAGATAAAAAAAAGCCAGCCGTATTTGTCTTAGGTGGGGAGGAGGGCAGAGACTGGATGTCATCTGCGGTGGTGCTTGCTTATGTGAAAAAACTTTTAGAAGGAGATTTTGATGATCCGGTGGAACGGGAGTTTTGGACACAACGTTTTGATATGTATTTTCTTCCCGTACTGAACCCTGACGGTTACACTCACAGTCTCTATAAGGTATGCGTATCCCTAACTCCAACATGAATTAATATATTATTAATAGTTAAATTAAGTTACTATTGCCGTTTGTCTTGTTGACAATGTATGACTAATACTGAATAAATGGATACGGATATGAATTTGAATAAAATACTTCAATACAACAATACCAATCAATTTATATCTTAGAATACACTTTTAATATGTTTCTTCGAGAACTACGTATCGTTAAGTTCATATTACTGTAATAGTTAAGTTCTTATCCTTTATGAAAAAATTACTGACTGTTGAGTTTCTTTCGGCGTTTCTTCTCAACAGTGGTCTCCTCTTGTGAAATGCCGGTAGACTCAGACATGTAAAAGTGCCCTTGTGGCCTACTTGCAGAATAAAGTTCATTATTTCATTATTTTATTAATAATCATGCAATGTTGTTTAGTATCAATATAAGTAGATATCCCTTTAAGTATGGGAACCCACTTTGTTATTGACATTTTATCTTACTTTATTTGATATTCTTGTGATGATGATCCTTTTTGGGAGATGCCATTTTGATTAATATTATTGTATATTTCTTATAATTATTTGTATTTTAAATTGTAACTGTGATGATTAGGCTTGGGACTTTTGGCTGCTCGGTGTGGTTGTCCAATCCATGGAGTCGAAATATGATAAAAAAATGTATTCAAAGTCAAAGACTAAAAATTAAATGTTTTATTAAATGTCATAATTTATGTTGTTCCATTTTAATGGGCACGTTATAATAGTTTGTAATTAATTTTATCATAAATCTATCGGTAATTTCATATTATACCTAGTGGTCAAAATGTTTCCTAATTTTAAGTTGCGAATAGTTGTCAGTACGGGTAGTCTGTCACAACACAAGTACCTATCAAAAAGGATGCATAAAATGTGACCACTAAGGTATAATATGAAATTACCGATAGATTTATGATATAATTAATTGCAAACTATTATAACGTGCCCATTAAAAATATAACAACATAAATTATGACATTTAATTTTTAGACTTTGACTTTGACTAAGTATATATTTTTATCATATGACGACTCCATGGATTGGACAACCACGGCGAGCAGCCAAAGTCCCAAGCCTAGTGATGATAATGACGATCCTTATTGGGTGATAAAAATGTATTGTTCTTTATAGAGGTACCTTAACATTCGACCTTAATTTATTTGATTTCTGACATGTGATTATTTGTTTTGTAGTTTATTCTGTTGATCTTATTATTTGCCTTAGAGTACCTATTATTATTTTTAACTGACAATCATAGTAAAGATGCATATAAATTGACTTAGAGTAATTTATACTGATATTTTATATAATGAAATAATTAAATCTAAAACTATAATTTGAAACTACTGATTTAAGGATCGATTTTGGGCCAAGAATAAGAGAATCATTACACCTCATATAGAATGCTCGAATGAGGTCAATTGGCTTGCAAATGGTGTAAACATTGATAGGAATTGGCATTACATGCGCAAAGGTAACGGATACCTAAGAAAATATTGATTTTTTACATTTAATTATAAAATTATTTAAAAAAATTAGATGATGAATCTCCGAAAAATCGTCCAACAATGTAAGTTTTCAATATGTAATGGCTGAAATGTGACACTTTATACCCTCGCGGATTGTCCATAATGAAGGTAAATAAGGAATATTGCGATAGACCCGTTGTAATTTGTGTTTTTTATACGAGTCGTTTTTTACAGATGACAAAGCCTGTAGTAAACTGTACTTGGGTCATTATCTCTCAGAAAATGAGACATCTAAACTAGCAGATTTTCTGGATGGGCTAGCACCTCGCACTCTGGCCTTCTTTAATGTCAGAGGATTTGATAATTTAATAACAACACCATTTGCTGATAAATATCGTCAACAAAGTAATATAGACACAATTGTAAGTAAACAATATTTGCAATTTAATTTAATTATCTGAGAAAAGCTACTTATTTTCCCTGTAATTTAACTTACATATTCATCTAATCTGTAATCTTCATTAATATAGATAAGAATATTTGTGAAGATGTTTGGATGTTTCTTACTCAATCATGTATAATAACAGCTGTTCAGATTTAAATGAAATATGGTTTTGCATCATTTGAGTCCCAGGGAAGGATAAATGAGTCTTTTTCAATGAAACCATCCTAAAGGGTTGAATTAGGGGATGATTTTAATGTAGACTACTCAGCTTTATTTAGGTTGTGTTATTAATCCCTTAACAAGTATATGTGAGTGTGTTTAGTAAAACGTCCCACTTTGTCGATTCTAGTTACGGAGTTACGGGCAGTTTAGTGAAATGGGGCAAAACCTACCGAAAATCGGCTTTCAATAAAAAGTGATAGAACATACTGTAATAAAGCTATGATTTTGATGTCGACGCATAAATGTCCAATTTAAGTACTCTTTTAGGGCCTCAAAGTTTAGTGCCTAGCATCCCACTTTGTCGAATATCTGAAAAAATCGTCGATGTCGTATTTGTGACTGTTTTAGGGAAAACTTTCTACTTTGACGATATGGAGTTATGACTAGTTCCGTTCTGTTTTTATGTTCAAGCCTCCGTAACATTCAGACTACTAAGGTTACATATATGATTTTGACTAATTTAAAATCCTTAAAGTATGACAATTAATTTGATACAAACCACTCCATAACTTCAAAGTACAAGTGCGTTTTTTGCCGTCCCAAACTTTAACCAACGTTTTCTCAATTGTCGCTTTTTCACGTTTGCAACTTTGAAGAATTTTCAAAAAATAACTATAGCACCTAGAGACATAATTCTTACACCAAAAGATAGCTTATATTCTGTAGTATTAGGAACTACTCATAACTCCATATCGACAAAGTGGGACCTTTTCCCTAAAACAGTCACATATGCTGACTAAGTCTGGGTCTTTAGTAAAATGTGGATATTTGTTGTCCAATAGGGTACATATTACTTTATTTTTAAGTTGTATTTATAAATATCACAACTATAAATACTAAAATATATTGCCCAGACCAGACCAATGTATGCAATAAATTTAATATACAAGCATTCTATTAGTCCAAATAAATTGGAATTCAATATTGTTCACTTGTTGACATAATGCATAAGATAAATAACATACCAACTGTTTGAAATAATCCAAGCATGTCATATTTTGGATTGAAAATCTAATACAATTGCATAGACTTTAATTACCAATGACAACTTTTCTGAAATACATTTGAAAAATAATATTTAGACACACAACACATTTTGAAAAAATAGAGTTTGCCATCAGTTCATTGATTTGTTTATTGTCTCTAGATGGAAATATTACATCAAACAGGTCACGACATGAGCATATCTTTTGAGAAGACTTATTACTATGGCACTACTGGAAGTCTCTTATGTAAGTATCTAAGAAAATATGCCAGCAATAAAAGCAAACAGTAAACTTTAGTATCATTCTATTATACCTGTTAATTATTATGTAGATGAATATGTGTCAATATAGAAACTTACTTGGAAATCATATTTCAGTTAATTACACAGGAAACTGTGCAGATTGGGTAAAGGAATACTTGAATGTGCCTGTGGTGGCCACATTCTATATGAAACACAAAGATAATGTGATACCAAAACCGAGTGACATTATAGAATTGTGGAAGGAATTAGCAGGTGGTATGAATTTAATGGTTACTCTCACAATTGATCTCTATGAGCCACTATTCATGTCTCAATCAAAACCTACCATTTACAATACAATTTTGCTACTACTAATTGGTACATGTTTCATATTCTGATAAGTATATATTCTTATACCAATGTTGTCTAGCAGTAAACAGTTTAGCATTTTAAAGTATTTTATTTAGAGGTTTCTAAATATTAATTGAATGTATACCTGTTAGGGTGTTTCATCTTTGTATGGAATAAAAGAAACTGTATATTTTTTTATGACTTCGCTTGGGGATCGAGTCTCTATAATAAAGTAAATGTTTATTCCAAATTTCAAGAAAACTGGAGGACGTTTAGAGGTTGCGCAAACTAACCACTTTTACAAGAAATGTTAAAATTCGTAATAGTTCTGAAGTACTGATTTTATATTTTATAAGATCAACAAAAACATCTCTGTTTGGAAGTAAAGTTTATTACCCGTAGAGAAGTTTAGATGTAAATAATTAAACTATTGTTCAATTTCTATAAATTCAGAGCCGAAGCAAAGTTCAAGAGAAACATGTCATTTTACCATTTACTTATAGAAAAATGCAGCAAACGCTTTCAAGAGCAGATACATCAGCGTTTTCGATATCACATAGAATATAGAAGAAGTCTGTTATTTTTAATACAATGGGAGATAATTAACATCATATTTTACAAAAATATAGAATAAATAAATAACATACAAAAAAGCAAAACCGTAGAGTTTTGGAGCTCTGAACCTAGTCAAAAATAAAAAAGTTAAGAAGCCTGAAAATATATGTATTTGTATAAGTTGCTATTGTTTATCAATATGTAATGCATATCAGTATAGCATACTATACAAAAATAACATATTCTTCATGTCAAGTACAAAGTCAGAGGAATATACAAAGACCTGTTTTGTGTAGGCATTGTTTTTTTCGCCACCATAAAATACTTATATTTGCAACTTTATCCATGTTTTCTGGAGTAAATTGGGTTTTATATTGATCGAATATCCATTTATGACTAGAAAATTCATGATATTGACAATAAATTGAGTTAAATTAGGACTTTGAAATATTGTTAAAATAAGTTTTTATTCATAATTTTAGTCATTTAATGATTGGAAATGTTAACCATAATAACCACAAAGGCAGTTTGGAATGAAATAGATGAATGAGTATGAGTATGAGTATGAAATGTATTTTAATGTTAATAACGGCTCCATAGTTCTCCATTAGTCCTACCGTGCGAAAGAAAGTCCGACCCCTGATTATGAGTACACCAGTTATCTAATGCTCAGTTTGGGGGCAAACTTAAATAGTGATGTTGCTTCACATAATTAGTAGATTCATTTTTAGGGTTCCGTACCTAAAGGGTTTTCAGGTTTCATTGTATAAAGATGTAAAAGAGAAGGCGGAATGTAGAATAAGCTGGAAATTACTCCACCGACAAGAGGTTAGCTCTTAAATATATGATGATGATGATGACCTAAAAGGTAAAAACGGGACCCTATTACTGAAACTTTGCTGTCCGTCCATCCGTCTGTCACCAGGCTGTGTCTCAAGAACGGTGATAGCTAGATAGTTGAAATTTTCACACATGTATTTCTCCCATATGACAAACTTGTTATAGATTATGGTACGGAAACCTTCATGCGCGAGTCGGACTCGCACTTGCCCAATTTTTTATCTATAAAGTTATTTGTCAAAATAAAATTCTTCTCTTGTGAATGCTCTAGAGATAACTCATTAATTCAATTTTTTATCAGATAGGATGGCGACAATTATGGAATGGTACAGACAACTTACTAGGTACCTAATGTTGTATAGTCTATCCGGAATTAAATTATAAATCAGTTGTTATAAAATAAGGAAATTCAAATCGATAACAGCATTGTAAACAAAAGTTGCATAGAGCATTACAAAAAACTACAGTTTTTGCCTGTTACATCTGTAGAGGTCGAAAAATCATTTTTATTTTTGAAATGGATTTTTACAAGCAGGCTATATAGTTTGCCTTGTGTATAATTTGGGAAAAATATTGTTAATTTATTATGAAACATATAATAAATAAATAAGTATCTTTTATTTCATAACAATTTTAAAAAAACTACAGCAGGGCTCTGTCAAGTATGAATTAGATCGTGATATGTTATTGAGTGAGTAAATAACCTTCATTTTTTATGGACTTGCCCATCACTTGCCCCCAAACTGAGCATTAGATAAAGGGGTGTAATTATGAGCAAACCGCGTATCGTACTTGCACTCAAAAATTGATCTAAAAAATGAACTTTTGTGTTTTTCTTTCTATACAGAAATATTGCACATCTTCTCTACTTTAAGTTCTTAGCAAATGTTGACATATAATTGTATGATATTATTTCTATTATGCCAGATACGTTTTTTTTTTATTTAATAACCCAAAAATGGTGTAATCCTTATTAGAATAATGCTCAAGAATTTACGTATTTGTTGCAAATTCCACAATGTTGCGCAAAATCTAAATATTTTTTTTTGTCATAATGAGTGTATACTAAAATTATACTTTGTTTGAAAGAGCCTATGTTTAATTGTTTATAGAAATTTATTTGAAGAAGCTTTACTGAAAGTTAAATTAGTTGTACATTATTGCTTTTTTATGCCGCCCCATGTAATGTAATAACCCAAAAATGGTGCAATCCTTATTTGAATAATGCTCAAGAATTTAAATATTTGTTGCAAATTCCACAATGTTGCACAACCTCTAAATAATGTTCAATTAAGCTGAAATTTGGCACAGAGGCCTTTTAGGTAAGTGCGATCAAGGATTTGAGTGGTCACATGAAAATCAAACTTTCTGAAATATGAAACACCCTAATACCTGTTCTCCTGGCCTTTGCCAGGAGGCACGCTGAACTAAGGGGTATACTCTAACAAAACACAACTCTTTCGAAATCAGTTCAGAATAAAAAGGCTAATTATTATTTATTATACCTGTCCTGGAGCCATGTGCCCGATTTGATGCTGCATGTAGCCATGGGGCGGACCTTGGCCAGGCATGTTTGGGTGCTGACCTCCAGGCATGGCTAAACCATTGGGACCTGATGGGTGCGAACCAGTCGGCATAGCATGCCCCAGGCTACCCATGTGCCCTCCGACCATGTGAGGTGGCATCTGATGCGAGTTTGGCGGCATCCCGGGATGTTGCTGTGGTGGCCCATTGGAATTATTGGCAATCGAGTGGGGTGCCGGACCGGACGTCATGTGGTTCGACATTTGACCCTGAGGAGCCCCTTGCTGATGCGGCGTCGGCGGCCCGTTCACATGTTGGTTGTACGGGCTATGGGGCGACTGAGGTGGCGCCGGGCTCTGCGTAGGCGGTCCCATAGGACTCGGCGCCTGTGGCGGCGGCATTGGACTGCTCTGAGGAGATGGACTAGCCATCTTTAAGCGATTATAATATGATTACACCATGTCACAATTGACTCATTCGAACTCGCGTCGCTAGATGATATGGCGGCGCGTCGACCGATGTATTGACTGGATTTAACCCTCGTCGATCACTTCAAATACACATTACTTCAGCTCAGATTACAACCAACTGATTTCCACTTTTTGATAACAAATCAAATGCGTAATATCTAGAAATATCAAAGAAAATGTGATAGATGAGAAACAAGCCCACACAAACGAGTGAGAAAGTAAATTGGGTACCAGTACCACAGCTACACCACAGATATCATATCGTAGAAAATTCCTGTACATGCAATATTTAAAACTAATGACAATCCAGTTAGATAAGCCCAAGGTTGCCAACATAGGATTTGGACATGCGCGGCCAAAATGTTTGTGTTTTTTTACAATATTTTATGATTATATTCATATTATTATTTATTACGTACTTATGTATTATGTAGTTCGCATTTTAAGCATACTGGATTCTTTTAGCGATATATCAAATTTCTGTAATTTTCATTCCCTGCATATTCACTGTAACTAAATCGGATCATCTGGAAGCTGTCCTGGACCGAGTCAATGTCAATTACATTTTGACAGACAGTCAGTCAACTGCCATTGTCTCATCTCATCTCATTCAAAGGTATCAACTCATTTTATATAGGTAGTTTTTTTATAAATTAATTTAATATACGAAGTTCTTCTTAGGCAAGTCAGCTTGGTTATTTATTTAATGAAAATTGTTGGATAATAAGTGTGAATAACCGTATTTATTTAATATGATTCCAAAGACGCATTAATACAGACGCGCAAATTGCCGGCATGCCGATGTAACTAAATACAACATTAAAAAACAAATAGTACACATTCCAAGTTCGTATTGAAGAAGAAAAATGTATGAGGATGATGATTACAGCGAAGAAAATACTTGGACATACATCGCAATGTGTGGTGAACCAACCCTTTACGAGGGGTTTAGATTTGCGAAAGACTTAATAATAGCGAATGTTATTCTGCGCTTTTTAATACAGTATTTACCTGTGCCGCACAATGTGAGACACAGCTTGTCCTTGGTCATCGGAGCCTTCCTTCTGTACTATAACGTGGGAGCAGCCTTCGCGTGGACCGTAGGACTGACGGCCAGCTCCTACATTGTGATGTTGGTTCTTTCCTGTATTACCAAGAAGCGTAGGGGCTTTATAATGGCTTTTCTCACTATTGGTTTTCTGCTAATGTGTGAAGTGTATGTCATCAACCCCAAGATGTGGCAGCAAATTCGAGGAATCCAAATGGTAGCAGCTATGAAGATAATATCTGTAGCTATTGACCTTGACAGAGATCTGTTTAAGAATATGATAAATCCTATTGAATTTGGAGGATACATGATGTGCCCGGCCAACTGTATTCTTGGGCCGTGGATTTCATTCCATTCTTACAGCAACTATCTAGATGTGAAATTCTTATCAAAAAGGTGGATTAAGTTGATAGTTTGTAATCTTGCATTGTCAATGCTTTTCTTAGTTTTATCAAACTGCATTGTGCCATGGTACATCCCAGATAATATTACTGAATGGTTAGTAGCTTATCGAGACGCACAGGCATTCCGAATGTCCCATTATTTTGTGTCAAGCATGTCAATAGTAACAATGCTCAGTGCTGGTTTCGGTCTCACTAACGATTGCCACTCTGAATTGACAGTCACAAAGCCGTTTTATATTGAACTTCCAAGATCACTTGTTCAAGTGGTAGTTTACTGGAACATGCCTATGCATCAGTGGTTAAAAAATTATGTATTTAAAACATGCCAACCATATGGACATTTTGTGGCTTTATTAACTACTTATATAGTATCATCATTGCTGCATGGCTTGAATTTCCAGCTTTCAGCTGTTTTGCTGAGTATCGGGACATTTTCCTATGTAGAGTATAACTTTCGGCACAAGGTTGCATCAGCACTTGAGGTCTGCTGTTTAGCCAATCCATGTGTGAAAGCATGCCACCACAGGCATAAGAAAAATAGTTTCCTAGCTGTGTTTATAAACACAATATTTTCCTTGACAACTGTAATACATCTTGCTTATCTAGGAGTTATGTTTGAAGCATCATTCTCTGTGCAAGAGTCAGGTTATTCATTTAGCCATGTCCTAAATAAATGGGAGAACCTGAACTACTTCAGTCATGGTTTAGTAGCATTTACTTTTGTTATCTATTTAATGATGTAATTTGTGTACTAACGTAACTAAAGTATTACAATTTCTGAATCTCTACTGGTTAACAGACAAATCTCAATAATCACAAAATGTTACTCCATTATTAATATTTTAGAGTATATTACTATTTGCACTAATCATACATACATTCACCTATCTTTTTAGGAGATATAATTGATTGACAACAAAAAATGTTGTTGTAATGACAACTTGAGTAGGTATAGCAAATGTGGTAGATACTTACAGGGGTTTTTTTAACCTTTTGACCGCCACAGTCAGCTGTGGCCGTCAACAAAAAATCGTGCCCCTGACGCCACGTCGGCCACAGCCGTCCAAATTTCAGATCAAAAACTTTGTAATTCTAACCGTTACAAGTATTTTTCAATCCCTGTTGATTTTGGGGCACATCTTTTATTTAGAGCCCAAGACTTTTGATACTTCCTTTTATATAATTTCAGTATTGTAATGGCATATTATATTTACAATCTATTATTTTGACTCATTTATAATTATAATAAATTAAGCAAATATTAGTTAAGCTTTTGTGTTCATGTTATGCATTTATTATTTTGTGCTATTGGCCTGGTATGTATTATTCTGACTACAGAGATCAGAGTATTCTTAGCAAAATATGTTAATATATTCAGTTACAAAATATAGAGTAAATAAAATCTATAACTATGAAGAATTCTAAAATCATATTTTGCTATGAACATTGTTGTTCCTGATTATGATATTATTAGATATCAAACCTTTAAAAACTGGAAAACATTGTAAATGTAGGTAATAATTTAAGGTTAAATTTTTAACATTCATGGCTTTTAAAGCTGATAAGTTTAGTAATAAGGAACAAAAATATCATAGTAATATGGTATTTATCAATCTCCCATTTTACTATAACTTTTAAATGATTGATCTCTCTTAGTATTATTTATGTGATTATGTATTAAGATAGAGTATAAGAAGTATCCACTGTCCAAGAGAAATGATCTGTAAAATTAGAAAAACAATGCATGAATTTGTAGATAATATACAATATTCCTCATCTAAATAAACAAATCTGAAGTAATTTGTGATTTTTATTAAAGCCAAAATATTTGATTACACCCTGCTCTAAATGTTCTTCTAGTAACATTGCTGCATGTCATTTGATTTACACTAAATGTTCCATCTTCATTATCTAACAACTGCACTCTGCAATTCACTCTCTCTGTAGTAGGAGTTTCAGCGCACTCCTCAAGATTTTCAACTGAATCTTTGCTTGAATTGAAGTATCCTGGTCTTGTGTATATGACTAATTGTTCATGCCCCTGCACGGCTTTTTGAATATTTCGTACCAAGTTTTTTAAATAAACATCCATTTTAGTAATTTTATAACTCTGCTCTGACCAGTAGAAAGCTGTGAGGGTATCAATAACACACAGTGAAATGTTACTGTGTGTTGTCAAAATGTTGTCTAAGTTTTGAAAAGTTGTATAAAGTTGAGTAGCATCAAATATGTCTAGTATGAGCAGATTATCAAGCATATATTTAATTGTTTGTTCATAAATATCACAAGCAGGGGTGAAATTATGTCGTAAAGTAAGTTTACTTTGTAATGATGCAGTAATCGCTTGCAAAGTAATGTGTCCATCTGTATTTAAAACTAGGACACCAATATCGGAGCCACCAAATTTTAGGGGTAACAGTGCTTCGGAAATCATGTCGATTAGTAAAAAGGAACTGCTTCTGTAGCTGAATAGTTCGATAACTTCTCCTGACTTTGGACCTGACTGAAATAAGTAAGGGTAAAAGTTTTCCACTTTCGTTTTTTTGGTGGACAGTCTTGTCAGCAACTGTATTCCGGATTCAACTCTGAACTTCGTTTTCTCCATGTCGACAACTTTTCTCTGGTTTTGCGATTGCGATTTAAACGAATTTGAATTTAACTAAAACAAAACACTTCAAAAACAAGAATAGCGCTCTTCGAATCAAAGAGAATTATAATCACTATGAATCAAGGAATTTAATACTCCTATGAATCGCTTCGCTTTGAATGCGATGCGGTTGATTGATAGTTAATCAAAGATACAAAATAAACGTTGAATCTCAAATTTCAATTGACAATGCTTATTATCAATATTATTGATATTCATTGAAAACTAACTTCAATTCAAAGCGTAAAATTGCGTTTAGTTCTAATTCATACTCATTAATGAGAATATTGATTTCCATCGTCTTTAGTGGGGTTATATCAATCAATCAATTTTTGTTGTTTATGGCTCCAACGGTACCATCGATGATATGTAATATACCTAATTCACAAACGCAACTGATTGTCTAAATTATCCCCCTAAGAAAATAACTTTTGACAGTTGTCAATTTCATAAATGTCAATGACGTCAATGTCATTGTCAATAGAACAGCACTGCGAATCTGTGATATCGTGTAAAGTGGTGGGTAAGATCAAAGAAGTTATTAAATTGTATTTACTATTAATTTTGTGAAAAATAAATCGAACAACATTATAATTTACGTTTTTGTTCATGTTAAATGTAGTACTGTGTTTTTGCAGTTTAACATCCTTCTACACACGACGTGTTTATACTGCAGTCTTTAAATTTGAAGTCTCACAAATAAGAAGAGGATTGAAAATTACAACTATTTGTATGCTTACTTCGTATAAACTAGTCACATCATTGCATTTGAAACGGGCGTAAAGCCTATTCAAAATGCGATATTTTAAGATATTACTATGGCTCATAGTAACCTGCTGTCTTCTGGATTGTATGGTGGCAGAACTCGTTACTCTGTCTTTATTAGGAGCAGCTGCATTAACAGGTGGATGGTACAATTGGCAAACGATAAAAGAAAACTCATATTGTCGCTTTAGGGAATGTTGTACTGCAGAATATGTGCCATATGACATGGAAAGTGAGTTTTGATATTATGTTTACTATATTTATTGTTCTTAAAGTATAGCACGCAACATTGCAGATGAAAAGTATCTTTTCAACAGAGCAAATTACCACTTTTCTATCTATGAAACTTATGTTCAAAATTGATTTTAGTATTTGATTGATAAAATGAAGGTAAATGTTCTGATGCTTGACATTTACCCAATTGTGGTTCCTTGGGCTTGAAGTTGAAGCAATAGACACCTCTATCACATAGAGCTGGCTGTCAAATATTCAAATGGTTACCTTAGTTTTGGGTTAAAATAAAGAAAAACAATTGTCTGTGAAAATAAACTGATAAGATTTTTTGTTTATGTCAGTTGTTATTCCTAGAAAAAAGTTACAGATTCAACAGTAGCTTAAAAAAAAAACAAAAATAGAATTTCTTGTCAACGTCAATTTACTCTAATAAAGTAATCTATCATACTGTTCTTTTATCCATAGTTTATATTGAACTTTCTAGAGCTTATTGGATACTACAACTTTAATCAATTTTCAGAACTAAAAAGACTACTCTCAGAGTATGTGTTTGGACAACCACTAGTGAATGAATTAGGTAATATTATCAGTGCTCACCGACAAGCTGTGCTGAACAATACTAATCGGAAAGCTCTAGTCATCAGCCTTCACGGCTGGTCGGGTGTGGGGAAAAACTATGCGTCCAACATGATAGCTGAAGCCCTTTACAAGAAGGGCACTAAGAGCCAATATGTCAAGTTGTTTATGGGTGATAAGGATTTCAACTGTGAAGATTTAGACAGCAAAAAGGTAATGCATGATATTTTGTACATATGGGTGATTCTACAGGTGTTTCAACCACCATAACTCCACTGTCAAGATATTGAAAGTATCATCTACACAAAACTGCAAACTTTTATACAATGATATACTGTAACCATATTTCTTACTGTTAAAACACCACTTAAAATCACACTATTTATTGAAAAAGTAATAGCGAACATACAACAGAAACACAACAACGTAAAATTTTTACATGTCTAAAACTTCTTTTGTTTTTTGTTCTTTTTTGTTAGCGCGTTTTCGGGTGGCCAGTAGGTGGTTTAGAAAGAAATGTATGCAGAGGATTTTAAGTGTTCAAATCTATGGACATTAATAAACATGCCGCGGCCCAAGGACTACTGTGGTCCTTTTTATATCGCGAAAAGAACAAAAACACATTTTATCTTGAATACATAACAAATACAAGATAACAGTAGCATAGATTTATAAATTAATTTAAATTTTTCTTAATTTTTTGCACCATAATCCAATATTTTTGTTGAACAATATATAATGTTAAGCTATTCCTACCATGTAATGTTCTCAAATGTGCATCAGTTACTATCAATTTTGCAAGATTACAGCTGTGATGAAGAATCACAGGAGACTTCATTTCATAAGGTATTTGAGCATTAGCAAGACGTCCACCAACTCTGATAATTTTATCATCATCAAGGATCGGATATAGAGAATGAATTTTGCTACTCTTGGAAAAGGGTTTTTGTTGGCTTAACAAATTTATCTCATTCTCGAATGAAATCGATTGGGACATCCTAATACATGTTTTCATTGCATTATGAAGTTCATTGGTAGTAATGTATGTTGGTTTCGGGTTATGATTTTTGAGAACTTTATCTTTACAAAGTCGTATAAATGGAAAGCAATAGGCCGTCACGCGTATGAGTTTCAATAGACTCGAATATCTATTTAAATACTCTGTAGTTTCATCGGGTACACTGGTGCATACGTGACTGACTTTTGCTATCGGTTTAGCTTCAAGTGTGGTTTCCGATACAGTGAAGTTAGGATAGCTTATGTCTACAGATTCTTTAAGGAATGCTGGACCCTCCCACCATAGTTGTGACTGCTCAAGATCAGCAGGACTAATACCACGACTTGCGGAGTCGGCCGGATTATCAGCAGACTTTATGTGATGCCACTGACCACTGTTCGTGACATTTGAGATTTCAGTGGTAGGATTACCAACGAACGGTTTCCACGTATTGGGTGTTTTGCGAAGCCAAGCCAGAACTATGGTTGAATCCGTCCAAGCAAACACACAGTTGTCAGGAATGTTTAAGCTTATTTTGACAGTTTGAATCAGTTTTGCCAATAACACAGCACCACAAAGTTCAAGACGTGGCAATGAGATTTGTCGGACAGGAGCTACTTTAGTCCTGGCTGCTACCAAGTTAACTTTGATCTCATTGTCAGTAATAACTCTGAGGTAAACAACCGCCGCATATGCAGCACAAGAGGCATCGCTAAAACGATGTAATTCAACTCTAACGTTCGTGTTACAGGTTCCCAGCCAACGTGGAAGCTGAATAGGTTTCATGTGTTCGAAATTTCTCATATAAGTGAGCCATTCAGCTTTCATGTCTTCGGGCAGTTCGTCATCCCATTCTAAGCCAGCTAGCCACAGTTTTTGTATGAAAAATTTCAGCAGAACTACGCAGGGCGCTAGCCAGCCTTCTGGGTCAAACGTTTTCGCTATCGCAGATAGTACAGTTCTTTTAGTGATAACATTTTTATCGTGAGGTAACTTAACTACCAGTTCGAATAGATCACTTTGGGGCTTCCAGGATCACCTGGCATCAGCCTAGAGCTTTCACTGAATCATCCATTATTATATTCACTGCACTTTGTAATACCCTTTGTGTATCAGGTATTTCATTCAACACTTTATCACTATTAGACGCCCACTTGTGTAAAACGAAACCTCCTCTTTGGAACAACTCGATTAGACGACCTTTCAGCTTAATAGCTTCTTCTTCTGTAGATGAGCCCGTCATTAAGTCATCCATATACAGGTCAGTTTTCAGGAGCTCCGCTTCAGGGAAGTCTACGCGTTCATCATCAGCAAGTTTATGCAATGTTTTAATTGCAAGGTAAGGAGCGCATGAACTGCCATAAGTGACCGTCAATAAGCGGTATTCCTTTATAGGATCCTGCGGTGACTCGCGCCACAAGATTCTTTGGTAATCTGCGTCTTGTCTTGATATAAGTATCTGTCTATACATCTGCTGAATGTCTGCTACCAAGCAGTATTTATGCTGTCTCCATCTTGTCACTAAATCTCTTATATCCTGTTGCAGAGGTGGACCAATCAGCAGCTCATCATTTAGTGAATTTCCATTTACTGGTTTCGCGCTTCCGTCAAATACCACCCTTAGTTTAGTGGTCAGACTAGAATCCCTGAGAACCGCGTGATGAGGTAAGTAATAAGCTTTTTTGTCTTTAAGTTCAGTTTCAGGTACGACCTCCATGTGGCCGAGTGATTCATACTGCCGCATGAATTTAGCATATTCTTCTTGAAACTCATTTTTGTGTTTAAATTTATTTTCCATCTGATGCAACCTATTTTCAGCTAAAGATCTAGAATCACCAAGATTTGGTGTATGTGCATCCTTAAAAGGTAAACGGACTTCGTATCTACCATCAGGGTTTCGAGTGTGAGTTTTCTTATAATGCTCTTCGCACTGTATCTCGAGTTTCGACAAAGGTCGGGTGTTTAATGGATATTCGTCAATTTCCCAAAACTGTCTAAGTAGTTGATCCACTTCTACTTGTGTGTGCATGACAACTACATTGTGCGTGTGTACGCCTGGCTCTGTAACGCGTCCGGATACTAACCAACCTAGGCGAGAATTTAGAGCGATTAGCGATTCATGCTTTCGTAAACCATCTAAAATGATGTGAGCGTGCACGTCGGCACCCAATAAAACGTCTATAGATGCTGGTTTATGAAAGTGGGGATCTGAAAGGTCAGACAATTCAGACGACGGCCATGTGTCTGCAGGGAACTCTCTTGACGGTAGTAATGACGTGAGTCGCTTGAGGACGTACGCCTCAGCGGTGATTTTGTGTGAACGATCTCCTACTGCGTGAAACTTTAGTTCGACCATAGACTTGGTTGTGAGTGTGGCACTAGATATTCCTGTGATTTTACCATGGACTGAGCTGCGCTCGAGGTTGAGCAATTGCGCGGCTGCCTCAGTTATAAATGAGGCCTGTGAGCCCTGGTCAATCAGAGCCCTTAGAATAACAGTATTGTTATTCCTTGATTGAACTGCAATCTGTGCGGTTGCTAAGATAACTTGTTCACTTTGAACTTCAGCCTTAGGGACGACCGTGGATGTAGATTGGCTGGGTGCAGTCGAATCAGTTGGACGAGGATTGTTTTCTGGCACTGGTGTATTCTTGTTAGAGCTTGTGAAGTGCAACAGAGTGTGATGACGACGGTTACATCTCTTACAGGTAGTGCTCTGTCGACACGTATTAACGGAATGACCCTTAACAAGGCAATTAAAGCAGATGCCGCTTTTCTTTACAAAATCCTGCCGCTGTGGAACATCTAGTAAAGCAAATTCTTTGCAGTGGCAAATGTAATGTTTCTGTGAGCAATAAGTGCATTCGCTATTTACTTCTGTGGCGTACGATTTCATAGTGTGAGTGGGTTTGTGCGATGTAGTGGTTTTAACTAAGTAATTTTTCTACAGTGGGTCTTTTTTGTGGGTTATGTTTACCATTTCCATAGAACGGAAGCGACATTCTAAGAACGACGATAGTTGGGCGAATGTCGGTATGTCCTGTGATGATCCAAGAGACTGTTCCCAATTTTTGTGTGTGTCTAAATCTAGCTTGGATACAACTAAGTGCACGACTATCGCGTCCCACGTGGAGGTACTCACGCCGAGATTGTCTAAGGCATTTAGGCATTCTTTCGTGGTATCTAAGATATCTTTTAAGCCTCTATAACACTCTGTGCTCATCTTTTTTTGATTCATTAAGCGGCTGATTATCGTTGTAACAATCATATGTTTGTTATTATAGCGGCTCTCTAGTGTGTTCCAAGCCTTTTCATAGCTAGCTTCCGTATAAGTGCAAAATGTTTTAATAGCCGTTCAGCCTCACCTGATAAGCTTGTTTTTAAATAATGGTGCTTTTCTATGTTTGAAATGTGCGTGTTGTTATGTACTAGTGACACAAACAAGTCTTTGAAGGTTGTCCATGCATCATAATTGCCTGAAAACTTCGGAATTGATATCGGCGGCAAATTAATTCTCACTTTAGGACTTTGGCAATCGTTCTGCGTATTTACAGTAACTGTGTTTGTGTCTGATTTAGAAAATTCAAGCAAACAATCTGGTAATAAGCCCTTAAACTCCAGGTACACGTCTTCAGTTGCCTCAAAAAGGCTGTTCGGATCCAACTCTATTTTTTCTAAATCGCTTGATGATACAGTTGCAGTAATTGTATCATGTATATTTTGAAATTTAGACCAGTAACTTTCTAGCGTGTCCACTCGCGTTTGCAAATATCCTTGTGTGTATCGCGCTTTAGACGTCTTTTTAGTATTTGTATGCAATTTCAAAATACGTTCCGATAACGACTTAAGTGATTCGCAAAGTTGAGCCATCGTTGTGAAAATACAGTTCTAGATCACTATTGAATAAATAAATAATAAATAAATATTAAGGGACAATCATACACAAATCGACCTAGTCCCAAACTAAGCAAAGCTTGTACTATGGGTACTAGACGACGATATACATAATATATAAATATATATATAGATAACATCCATGACCCAAGAACAAATATTTTGCACAAATATTTGCCCCGGCCGGGATTCGAACCCGGGACCGCCGACTCAGTAGGCAGGTGTCTACCAAGCGAGCCAAACGCGTCGTCGCGTATTGAATGAGTCCAAATATCACTATACTGTCTATTGGAGTCTAAGAAGAAGTATATTCGTGCCGATTGTGACTTGTGACATGAAAAATACGAATACGCCGTTCCAATTCAAAGTGTGTCATATAAATGTTCCGAATATTGAAGCTAAAATGTTGCCAATTATCACACGTAGAATAAATATTAATCACTTTTATAATGGTTAATATACAATAGTAGTTCATATGAGTCCGCAGTTCCACTATAGCACCAAATCAAAGTCAATTTTTACAGTCTAATCTTACCCACTCGCAGTATTTACACTAAATCACTAACACTACTTCGTTTATTTACACTATTTACAAATTTACATTCCAACTCTAAGGACCAAACATGTTAAAACACCACTTAAAATCACACTATTTATTGAAAAAGTAATAGCGAACATACAACAGAAACAGAACAACGTAAAATTTTCACATGTCAAAAACTTCTTTTGTTTTTTGTTCTTTTTTGTTAGCGCGTTTTCGGGTGGCCAGTAGGTGGTTTAGAAAGAAATGTATGCAGAGGTTTTTAAGTGTTCAAATCTATGTACATTAATAAACACTTACCATAATTTATTGATCTAATTTAAAGCATATTACGGCCCATTGCTTTCATATTTATGACAACTGACTGACATTGAAACACCTGTACTGTAGAATCACCCATATCATATCCCAATACCTCATTACTTGTCAAGTTATTGAAGGGGTAAACAAAAGAAACTTAATAAATAATCATGAAACAAGACATGCACACAGTTCAGTAGTCTTTATTTCCATAACGTTTTAAAGAGAATTACATTACATTGCATAAAAGAGCCTTGTAGATATTACGTAAAGCTTGAGATAAATTATTTTAACTAGATCCTGGGGTCCAATGTAATCTTTAACGCTGACATAATTTACTGATCATTAAATTATTTATTTGAATTTTCAGAAAGAAGTAATGTCTCAAGTATTCAAGATTGTAAAGAGTTGTCCAACATCTCTTATAATATTTGATGAAATTCACGACATGTGTCCAAGTATCCTGGATGCTGTAAAACCTTTCCTAGATCATCATCAGACGGTAGACGGAGTTGATTTCAGGTATGCACCTAAACTACATTACATTATTATTTAAGCCGTAATAACCTTTTGACCAACACAGGCAAGATAGGATAACAATTGTCATTGCTTCTCATGCTCCACACATAGATGACAAGGGAAATGTATTATTGACTTCAAAAAGTTGGTTGAAATTATGAATATATCTGTTCTAATATGAAAACAAAATAATTAAAAGGAATAATGGCTCTTAACATGTCCACAGTACGCTCGTAGCTTCACTAGTAAAATAATATATGCAAGCCATCATAGGCAAGAACAGTAACATTTCTGTTATCTAATACATCCTTTCACATTGGCAACCAGACAGTATTACATCATCAGCATTGTAGGTATACAATCCTAGAGAGTATAAAGTATTGTGAGGCTAAGGAGCCTTATCGTTATCAATCATCATCAATATATACCAATAAAGTATATACCAATCTAATAACGATTGGGTTGGTTTGGATTTGATT
The DNA here is from genome assembly GCA_905147355.2 of Apotomis turbidana. Classification (NCBI taxonomy): domain Eukaryota; kingdom Metazoa; phylum Arthropoda; class Insecta; order Lepidoptera; family Tortricidae; genus Apotomis; species Apotomis turbidana. The sequence goes on along the minus strand of LR990280.1, from coordinate 51,689,457 downwards.
TGATTTGATATAGCCTCATATACGCCAAACGATCCTATTTATTGTGGGATCTTTATCCTTTTTATTCATTCCTGCGTTCATAAGACAATACCGGCTCTATTGTACATATTTGTCAACATACTTATTGTTTGTCTATTTGTCATTACAGGAACAGCATATTTATTTTCATCTCCAATATCGGAGGCGGCGAAATAGCGTCGACTCTACTTAACTTGTACGGGCAAGGATTGAAAAGAAACGACGTGGAATTTCACAACTTTGAGCCTATTATTAGGAAAACAGCTTATTCTACAGGTACGTAATCATTTGGGTATACCTACCACACCATCACGCAGCGAGTTCGTTGCGACGCTTATTTGTAGAGAAAACTCGCTCGCAAATCGCAAGTGTGATAAGGCACTTAGGGCTGAATTTTAACGTAACAAAACACTAGTCTCTACAGAAGACTCGAGTCTTTATAGAAGACTCAAGTCCCCCCCCCCCAAGTTAAAAGGATTCAAGCTTCGTTTCAATGACTAGAGTCTAAAACACTAAGTCGAGTCTTAGAAATGCAGACTCTGAGGACTTGAGTCTTTATCAACACTAGCTCTAGCACAACTGTGGACCCGCGACTCTTTCTCGCGCGAGATATACCTATCTCTTTCTGTACAGCACTGTGAGAGAGTGACGGGTGATGATATGTTGCGAATCATAGTTGTGCTAGACGGGCTGCGGGACTAGCATATCTTACCGCGACTTCGCTTGTCACCTGTCTCTCTCGCACGGTTTAGAAAGGAAAGTGACAGTATTTGTCGCGGGACAAGGAGTTGCGTGTCGCAGTCATGATAGACGTGCAGGCGTATCCCAGGTAAAGCACAGTATAAATGACTACTGCACGAGTTTGATATATTACGTATTATTTATGGGTTTATATCGGATGGCATACAATTATTAGTCCTATCGTTGTGTTGCATAACGTCTTTTGTCCTAATAACGTATGGCATAACCTTTGTTCCGCATATTTTTGACTGTCCGAAATTGTTTCTCCTATTATCGATTGTCCTAAATATTATTTGTCCTATCGTTTGATGTGGCTAAGATTCAACTATCGAATGATTGATGTGCATAATTGTAATGTTCCTAATATTTAATGTGCTAAAAATCTTTTGACTACATTTCATTATACCTAAATCTCGAAGATTTTTAAGCAAGCATTCTGACGCTCCGCTCGCTTCGCTCGCTCCGCTATCCATGGTCATAAAACAAACCTAACTTAACCTACAGTTTTCGGTCTTCAACCTAACCTACTAACTGTTAAATTTTAATATACCTTTGCAAGCAAGCATTCTGACGCTCCGCTATCCATGGTCATAAAACAAACCTAACCTAACCTACAGTTTTCGGTCTTACAATATTAGGATAGTGTAATCTTGGGTTCCATATTGGGTTGCATAAATTTTAAAGCCATAATGTCGGTGCGCATAACCACTTTTGTCATAATAGTTCTTGCGCATAAGGTGTATAGTCATTAATTGATCCGCATACATTTTATGACCATAATGTTTTTGCGCATAAGTAAGGAATGTCATATAATTTTGGAGCATATCAACCTGAATCATAATCATTAATCGTCATAATGTTAATGCATATCGTGCATGGGCGCATAATACTGAAGAACATAAATATCAAGCTCCTAATTTTTTATTTCAACATCAGCCTGGTTTTCTGGCAGCAGTTCATTTCTGAGGGGGTCGCAGTTCTTTCAAACCTAACCTAACCTAAACTTTTCTGGCCGATGTTCGTATTTGTAGGTTCACAATTCTAACCTAACCTAACCTACAGCCAAGAGGTCAGTGTGGAGAAGGATTTCTTAATGCGGGGGGCTTTGCCCCCCGAGCCCCCCTTGTGGGGTGCTTCGCCCCCCCCGTCCCCCCTTTTCCTTTTTGTGCTCATGTAAAATTTGTATCATTATTTCAAATGTTATAAAGTATTATGATTGGTACATGTGATATAACTTATACTATATAATTTCTATTGCCATTAATTATGAAAACCATAATTTATGCGTTGCTTTTCTTCGTACTATTAATTGTTATGACATTCAATAATATTACCTTAAATTTTGTGACATACTAAATTATGCTTATGAAAAGCCTGCCAAACAACAATTATAACATATAAAATGTTATGCAAATAATAATTTATGACAAATAACATTTATGAGGAAAGCCATTATGCGAAATGAGTTATGACAATCAAATTTATGACAAGAGTTTTTATTCCACTAGAGATGATCCCGTAATCTTGATGATTTTTAGCAAGCAGCGTTTTCAAAGGGTCACAATTCTACCTAACACTCCTCCTCGCTTCGCTCGTCGTCGTACCTAACCTCACCAAAATCTGACCTGCCTGAAGGTAGAATACGTAACGATTCTTACTTCACGCCTACCATAGTTTAGTTTAGGTGCTGTAATTTTAGCCAATTTAATAATAGGCAAAATAATTCTTAGGGCAATTCATGTTAGGAATGTTATGCTTTAGGCAATTAGATTTTAGAGTTATCAATATTAGGACAAACTTGCTTTAGGACTTTAAATGAGTATGCGCAAAAATTATTAGGACAAACGAGTAGTATGCCATTCAACAGTATGCCAAACATTCTCGGCCAAACATTTTTAGGACAAAAAACGTTATGCGATACGACAGGCACCCATTATTTATAACTAAGCCTTCCTTGTTGATTATTGATTAGTGATTACAGAAACTCATCATACATATAGTAAACAATTATGCGCAAACCTTATCATGGCCAGTATTTTATAAATAGAGCAAATATAGGAAGGTACTCGTAGTACTCACACATAGTTGCCGAGTATTCCTACATTTTTTGGAAACTGTAAAGTGAGCCGAGTATTTTTCCTGACGACTTGTTATTCTGTCCCGTCACCCAGGAGACAATGGTGATTAAACGTCTTAGAAAAATGTTGATTATTTATAATATTGGTATTTGCAAGAGATATTCTAAATAAGAATGGGCTTATAACTGCTGCAATTACAACACTTTTATTGAACATTGCCGCCGAAAATCGTAGTTTTAAAGAGTAACCCAGGGGACATCACCATGGCAACAAGCAACAGAAAAAAATTGATTGTCTCATTTAAATGTCTTTCAACTTTTAATTCAATATACAAAATACATTCATTATGAAAAGCGCTTTGGACGAGTAGTTGCAAAGGCAGGCAGAAGCACCCAGTACCTAAATAATTTCTGCCTGAAATCTAGCGTCTATATCTCTTTATTTATTCAGCTTAGGTACCATTGGTTCCTCAATAACTGTTAAAACATTTACTTTTATTTTTCAGTTTATTATAATATGTTTCCACCTTGGAAATTTACTTACTCAGTTGATTAGGTACTTATCTGAATGCGTCTCCTACCGCAACGTTAGTTTTTATTTGCTAGTGATAAGTCTGTATAATGTAAATCCGTAATTGGCCAAAGTTAAACAAATATGTATCTGTTTAAAAAAATATTGTAATTTGAGCTGTGGATTTTGTATCAATAAATAAATAAATAGATGTGTCTACGCGACGTGTTTTATTCGTTGCCACATTAAAGCGAAAAGCTTTTTCTTTACATACAGGCGGCTTCAAGAAGTCAGCGACTATCGCAAACCACCTGATAGACCACTACATCCCGTTCCTGCCGCTGGAACAACAACACGTCGAGCGGTGCGCGCTGGCCGAGCTCCGCGCCAACGGGATCCTAGAGCCCACGGAGGCGATGATGGCGTGAGTTCACTTATTCACTCTAGGTATTTACTGACAGTCTTTGCAGAGCCTGCATGGAGGCCGAAGAGACACCCGCCCACGTCATATTCTAATGTTCTGGTGTGGCCAAATACCGGACGCAACACCTCGGATGCCCGAACCACCTGATAGCCGCTGGAGAAACAACACGTCGAGTGTGGTCTACCCAGCTTAATATTGTTTTTGTTGGCATTTTTATTTTTTCTATATTCTTCTCTCTGGTTAAAAAAAAATCTTATTGTAAGTTTAGATATGCCTGTTGCGTCCGAAATTCGCTGTTGAACTTTGCCAAAATACTCTGAGTTATTGCTATTTTTGAATTTGCTATTTTCTGATATGAAGTAACTACAGGTATTCAATTCAATTCAATTCAAACATTTATTTATAAAATAATATTTTACATGTCAATTTGTTATTATAAATATTTGTTACAATTCTTAAACTATTTAAGGTTAGGTATAATTATAATTTATAGTTTTTACATTACAACACTACATTATTGTTGGGTAAGTGACCAGGGTTACGTTATCCAGGCGTTTGAAAAAATTCGTCAACGGAGTAAAACGCGTCACATATCAGTTTGTTTTTTAGTTTATATAAAAATGTTTATATGTTCACAGTCCAGTGCCCCATACATGGGTCACGACGAACTATCTCCACAAGTCGGTGCCCCGTACATGGGTCACTATAGCCGACCAGGTACGCACTCAAAACAATTTCATGATTGGCCCCATAGTAAAAGTTGATCAGTGTGACCCTCCCCATCACCCCCTTGCACATCACGACTAAAAATCACCTTGTATATTGTAATAATTCGAGTGCGTACCTAGTCGTTTCACAGTGACCCAAATGTGGAGCACGGTCGTGTGATGGAAGTAATTTGCTTGGACGTCCAAGAAAATTTAAACCCATTGTATGGGGACTGTGAACGTGTTAAGTATTATTCCTTGGGCTGGATTTTTTAACCGTTTTCGAGGTTTCGGCAGGGTAATACAACCTTTTTATAAGTAAACTGTAAATATAATCAAAACTATGCTATTGCGTGTTAGCCACTCTATATATATAAAGTTGATGCGACTTACCCCTACGGCTGTAAGATGGGTACTGAAGCTAATGGACAACATTTCATTTTTTTTAAGTCATTATATTTTAATCCCTATTCGAAGAAATTGGTTTCCTAAGCACTATAAAACATTTTTTAGATTTTTCAGACCACAATTTTTTGAGAAAAATGGATATTAATAGCAATAGATTATGTTGAGGCTGAAGAAAATTAATTTCAAACCATTACGATTACGTGCGATATAAAAAAAATGTCTAGCTATGTGTGCGTGGAAGTAGACAAATGTCATTGATGTCATTGTCAGAATAAAATTATTTAATATTTTCACTGCGTTTTAAGTTCTGTTCCTATTAGATTTTCACAATAAAACGAATATCTCTGAAATATACGCTAAAGAGGAGCGGAACACTGCCGGCAAGCCGATTATATACGTACCTACATTACAAAGAAAGTTTCATGCAAAAGAATTTGGGGAAACCAAAATCCAGATATCTTCCCGATATTTTTCAGCCGTGTCCTACAATAAAGGGGAAATACAAAACTAAGAAGAAATACCAGGGGCCTTCTGTCTGCTTTGTGAGATGAAGAGTTAATAAATACTTATATTCTGTGCTTGCAACCGAACCGATACCTATAGTTTAAGAAGAACAGTTTGATACTTGTGCCGCTAATGAAGCAGAATGGATATCTGTGGTGTATCAAATGCAGTGATTACGAATTTGCCATCAGTGAAATGAAACTAGGACTAGACCGAAATTTAAATTTTCCAAAAGACATGTGTGTAACTTCGTTAAAAAATTGGTGTACCTATAGTTATTTAATTAAACAAATAGTAATTAGTAGCGTTATTTTTATTTATTACTTTGATTTCAATATACGTACAATTTGATCTTATTTTATTCATAAGTGGAAGTATTATGATTATCAACATACATCAAAATCCAGGGAGCATTTCGACAAAACGTCAGTTCTGGTTGGTAAGGTTTAAGAAAAAATATTGTAAATCACGAGTACCTATTCCTACTAAGTATTTATACCTGTTATCATGTCGTTATAATTTAACATTTATATATTATTAATTTAATCTTGTTGTTTAAAAATAACAAGTACTAGTAAATGAGAATGTATTTTCTGTAAACCTTACCAAATTTATGAACAATAATCCTAATGGGAATATTTACGATTTTTTCACATGAAAAGCCAGTTTAACCAGATGTTTTTCTTATTATTTAACAATTCTACTTGCTCTTGTTGTATTTTTCCTATATGCTTACTGCAGCGTAAAAAATTAACGACTACTACTAGGGATTGTTGTATTTTTCCTATATGCTTACTGCAGCGTAAAAAATTAACGACTACTACTAGGGAATAAAAACAATAAAGGTAATAAGTACACATTTCATTTCAATATCTGAAGCCACTTTTATTAGCAGTTGTTTGAGTTGAAGAAGACACACAAGATGCCTTCGATTTCTTTAGTGTTTTATTTGATGATCCTCCCAACAGTAATTCATAGATTTGTACATTTTCTTCTAACTGAAAAAAAATAACATAATATTATTACCCACATTACATTTATAATGATGGTCTTCACAAACAGTGAACCTTTAGGATATTGACTTTTTACAAAGAAGACAATATTATTTCTCGAGGGACACCATTATGATGCGTTTACAATTTCGTCCTGTACCGAAACATTCTGTGATAACACGGCCTTTCAATTATTATTAGCAAAAAACTGCCATATCAAAATAAAAACTGCTGAAAGCTGAGAATAAAAACAAACATCTACCTAATATGTTACCATGACAACACGGACCACTTAGTCTATGGACGTCGCATGACAAGTTGTTTGTATATTACACCTATTTTCGAGTAACAAATTCGGGAAGTCACAGTTATCGACTTTATTAATTATTCGATATCGACAATTTTCGTTTCGTTTCGTTTCTACATTGTTGGTCAAAGTAAGTAGAAAAAGAGGTTACTGGGATTTTTTCCAGGAGTTTTGAAAATTGTAGAAAATATTCTCTAGATTAATAATTTCCATATAAATGTATTTATTGTTAAATGAGTAAGGAACGATATATTGTCAAAAACTTTCAGACCCTTTTTTATATCGTAGCGTGTGCAGCAGATACACGAGGTGGCCAAGTTGAAATTCGAAAAGAGCACATTAATATCACCAATTTTCGAAACTCAGTCAATTTTCCAAGTTACCTCTATATTTCGAACCAAATGCTTGTTTTCACGCTTAGTTGCCTTGCGTCAACCCAAAATCGATGCAAAATATACTTAGTTACACGAACACGCAACACAATAATTGTTTCGAAAAGCTACGAAATATTATGACACACATTAGGCAGAATTATCACTAGTCACTTTCATTCTTTAAAAGCTAGTACATTACATTTATTATTTATCGATATATTTGCTTCCGAGCGATGTACCACACTATTTCAAAGTGTGACTGGAATAGCAAAATTCATAATCAATGTTGTAAAAGCGAGATAGCGGACCAGCTAAGGAAGGTCTATTTATTTCTATATTTGTTGAACAATAACAGTTCAATGCTTTTTTGCTAATATTTGACAACCCAGTGTCTGAAATAACGCATCTTTTTCCAGGAGGCTTTGTGAAAAAGTTTGTTAGGAATCGTAATCCATAGGCTAGTTAATCCGTGCATGACAGTAATAACGCCTGTCACATTGAGTCTACAGATGCACTACATTTTTTACTTATAAATGCACAGGCGGCATCCATTCCCGCCTGGAAATTGCGTTACGCCTTTTTGGAATAAAGTACTTTTATTTTTACAAAAAAAGTGTCTAACACTAAAAAAAGAATTAAAAGAAAAAAAAGTGCCGTGTAATTTTGCAAATACTATTAGATAAATCAATAAAAGGTAGGGGTAAAAAAATGAAATGTTGTCCATTGAGAGAGCACGATAAATACGAACTTTTCCGATAAAGTTCGAAGGAAAATCATTTTGCAGTACATCTGTAATAGGTAGTCAATTTTAATGTCAGCAATTGGTAGTTGTACGCTTAGGGTGCGTCTCCATTGAAGCGAGCCGAAGCGGAGACTTGCGCAATAGACCAATCACTTTAAATCTGCATCTCAGCTCCCCTTCACTTTTGTGTTTGGGCGATTCCGCACGTTTGCGCTCCGCTTTAGTGGAGACGCACCCTTATACATTAATATCCGTGAGCGCCTTTAGTACAAGTGACGATCAAATTCCTTTTTTTTATTTCAGGGATGCAATGTCTGTGATAACGTACGGACCTAGCGAGGCGCAGCCGATTTTCGCAAACAACGGCTGCAAAAGGTTCACAAAACACATTCCCTACGTGATACAGAAGCATAAACCGAAAACGGGGAAAACGGAGTTGTAAACAAGTAACACCGCTCTTACTTTATAAGTTTACATTGTGATTTAAGTAATCGTGCATAAATAATGAAATTATGATAAATCCAGGGACGTAGCCATCGCCGTATCAATGATACGGGCTATTAGGGCTTCTAACCCTGATTATGTATATTTACACGTTACTGGAATGACACAAGTCAAAATCTGAATATTGTCAATAAAGACTTTGTCAAGATTGTCCCGAAATCTCAAACTGACGTGGATGTCATTGCTAATTACGTCATTTCAGAAATAAAATTAGTGTAATTGTATGCTTTTAAGGGTTAAGAAGTTGTGCCCTTGCCAGTCGCTGCACTGGCTCGTTACGCCTTGGATAAACCCGAGGATCAAACGAATGAAATCGAAAAACTTGTGTTTGTCAAATGTTTTGTACTCTGTTAAGTTTAAATGGAGAGCTTTGTTTGATTGTTTATCATAAGATCTCATCTTTGGTTAACAATATCCACGAATTACCAACAAGTATTAGATACTTGTGTTTTAAAAGGAACCATGTTCTACTAATGTACCTTATATATTATGTACCTAGCAACTGTGTACTTTATTTATTAGGTATATTGAAATTAAGTGAACCGTTAATATAAGTACTTACAAATTTGAGAGTGTTACTTAACAGTTTCACGACCCGTCTGATGGATCGCCTGGCGGATTGTACTATAAAAGCGCCCACCTGGCGGGCTCTGTCGGTTTATGAGGTAATTTAATTTTTTCTCCTGGTCGTAAAACTGTTAATTACACCTGGTTCCCTTTATTAATCTAATAAATGCAGTACCTATATTTTCACACAAAGTTTACAGCAGTGGTTCTGCATTAATCGAGCGATGGTGCTCTTTTGCTGAAAATGGAAAGAACGGATTTTATACTTTTGAAATTTACCCGAATTAAAATTTTTGTGCTTCATTTGTCCTAACTGGTTAGTAGGTACTAGCTATTACAAAAGAAATCGATACGTTTTACCTTTTTTACTTTTATATAAGTATTTCTAGGCAATAAACCGACTATGTGCTATGAGAGTACAGTACTAAATTAAAGCTTAGAAAAAAAAACAGCTATCTATCGTACTAGCCGGTTACGTTTGACCTGCATACAGCCAGGCCCGGACACCCTAGGCACTTGGGTCCCCCTCCCCTATCCCAAAATAAGGAGAACATAAGTATGGTGCAAGTCCTACTTTTAGGACTGGGGCCCCTAATTGGCCAGGGCCTTGTGGACCTATGGGGTAAATACGGCACTGCATACAGCATAAGGCTGTTCAGTCCACTGGAGCAGTGCGGAGCGGAGCCGTGTCAAATAGACTAATAACATTCCTCAGCTTGAAATGTACTTTTTTGGCTTCACAAATTTACAGCCTGATTCGTTCATTTCGTCACTTTCCTTTCAATACCGTGCGAGTAAGACAGGTTGACGCCGCGTCATGCGACAAGCGAAGTTGCGGCAAGATAATGCTAGAACCGTTTTTATGGTGTTCGATACAAATGAAACATTGAGTACGTAACCTATTGACGTAGAGTAATTATAGGAAAAAAGGGGGCATATAAATTAATGAGTTTCTGACCCGGTGCCCCGGTTCCGAAATTCGTGGTTCATAGTTTATATCCTTCCGTCGTAAAAGCTGTCTTCCACATAATTTCAGGCCATAATCTCTGTGAACTATATGGGGTATAGATGAAATTGAAAAGAAAACACGAATAACAAATTATAGGCACGAATAAAATAACTTTCTATTCTTACAAAAATGTTACAGATTTTAATGTACCTGTACTGTTCATATAATTTTTAGCTAGATTAGGTTGCCGTTGCGATGCCCGTACAAGGCGGGAAAGAACATTTTCATCCTGTTTTTTAAGCTACAGAAAAATCTGTAACTTTTTTTTAGTAATTAACTATAAACAAGTATTCACGACTTTTTAATGTCATCCATTACCCAGTGTCGCATCGAACGTGTAGAAAACTCGCCAAACTTTTAATTAAATTAAACTATTTTGAACTAATACTTATCGAAAACTAACATGTCGGTTTGGGAAAAATGTTTTCATTAATTTTGCCGGAAAGAGTGGGGAATCATTCTATGAAAATTATCAAAAACACATCAAAAATCACAATATCTTAACTATATTTAAACTTTTGTCACAATTCGTTTATGATAAATTTCACAGAGAATACCTAACTTATTTATGGCGTCTTTCATACAACTGATATATTCTGTAGAAAAGGGTTTTTTTGGCAGCTGTTATGATAACGTTCGATAGCAATAATCTTACAGCAGTAACTACTGTTCTTTTACAACATATGTAAATTCATTGAGCATTTTTTTCTATGTATGCAGTTTTTCTTGTCACCAAAATCGTTGACACAGTTCCTATGAGCAGGTCTTAGTTTTATAGTTTCATATTTGCCCATGCCTACTGATCTATTCGATGTTATCGAAGCCGAGCAATAGGCTAGTAGACCCAGTTTTGAAATATATTTGAAATGAATAATAATGATCTTACTAGCTCTAAAAAAATGACGTATTTTTGTCAAAGCTAGAAAGCTACATTTTATCAATTGAAAATTAGAAATTTCATGAACAGTCAAAAACGCCGTCCGCCATTTTTGCCTTTTACTAATCTGTGGCGTGACGTCGAATTACCTGTAAATATTCGAAATTCGACCGTCGTATAGTGCCATTCCGCTCACTCCAATATACTTTGACAGCAGATCGAGAGGGACGGCACTATTCGAAGTCGTCAAAGTAGAATCAGTTTTCTTTACAGGACCGATGACGTCACTATCATAAGCGGAAATGGCGGACAGCGTTTTAAGCATTTCAAAATACAGATTAAAAACCATATTTTCAAATTCCATTTTTTCAGCTATCTTTCACTTTTATGAATTGAAAAATATATATTTAGGTTTCCTTTGATAATACTATACGGAATAAACATTAGTTTATTACAATTTGACATGAGTCAACTAGCCTATTACTTGCTCATAGCAAGTTCTCTACAGGTAGATGAATGAAGAAATAATAACGATACAATCTTAGTCCTGTGTTCCGTTCCGCACACACATTTTCATAATAATGTCAGTACTATATGCTATGTATTGTTTACCTAGATTTGGTTATCTGGAAAGCATGGAGTTGTACCTGCAGCTCTACAACTGTAGCACAACTGTGACACGCGACTATTTCTCGCGCAAAATATAGTACCTACCTCTATCTGTACACTGCTGTGAGAGAGTGACGGGTGATACTATGTCGCGGGACAAGGCTCGCGATGCATAGTTGTGCTAGAAGTGCTGCTGTTCGCATTTCACTGTCTCAATATTACATTTATTTTGAACTTATGTTATAAAATAATGAAATGTCAACACTAAAAAATGGCATGAAAGTCTAAAATTAACTACCCTGAAAATGTAAATTAAAACTCTGTATTATTGAGTCAGTGAATTACATCCAAGTTCTCAGTAACATGCAAGCAACACATATTCGATGGACGGTATAAAGTTGTATTTTCTATTTTGTTTTTTTGAACTTCATCTAGAAAACCAGAGAAGTCTCGGGCTATGAAAAATAAGATATAAAGTAGATTTGGTTACTCGAAGGATGGAGTCTTTTAATCGAACTCATTGAAATGCAAGGCGTTGGTCGGATTTTGTTTAATGTATTTATTGTATTTAAGTACTCTTTACATACATACGATTATATTGTGTTATCATTGATGCTCCAGTGATGGTTATACTAATTGAAATAAGCTAAGTTTTTTTTACCTTCATGTTGTTGTTTTGTCGTCCAATTTAAGTTTTAATAAAACTAATGTCAGCTACTACATACAGAATTTTGTTTTCTTACAACCCATCATCTTATAAAACTTGTGCTTATTTGAAATTTATAGAGTAAAATACTATTGTGACACAAATATCTGACGTCTGCACCATTATTTCCATTCAAAGAGTGGCGTTCACACCGACACTAGTATCAGAGTGTTATAATGTAGGTCGTTGTCTTGCACGGACTTCCACCGCTGAACGTAGGCCTTCCATGTAGCAGTCCTGTTATAAAATCGTGTACTACCTTGTAAAGCGACACTGCATCACCGTGTTTACAATAAATAATTATAGGTGTTCATATAAGTTACGTCAGCCCAGCTTGTAAGTGGAATTTTCGGAGAAAAATCTCACTTCCTGGTCAAGGCAAGTCGTAAAGCTTTAGACAAACCACCGGCGGTAATTCGTAAAGCTGCAGATCGCACATTTATGCCACAAACACTTGCTATCTGGGACATTCACGAATTCACCACCCTAACTATGTAGTGTACTATTTGATGTTTTATATCTTATTTTCATGTTTTATCCACGCCTTTAATTACGTTTTCCACCCTCTTAATACGCCCCTCAAGTGCTCTTGTTGGAAACTTCAGCTAGAAAGGTTCTTAGATAAAAAAATAAAGCATTAGAAGTATCAAAACTCAAGGAACAGTTGAAGGAATGCGTTTAATTTATTGCAGGTTATATATTATATGACTATAAGCGGTTCAGCACAAGCAGAGATGAAGGAAGTTGTCGGGGTAGCTCATGTGTTCCGACAGCCACTGTATCGGCGCGTCGCGAGGCACCACGATGCCGTGCGTCCGTAGTTTCACTGGAACACAAATTGGACATTTTAATGCTGGATTTTATCGCGTATATTTGAGCCTTCCTGACGTTTAAGGCTCCATATCCTTTCAAAAATGCGATTGTTTTAGACATTTTTCTCTATGATCAAACATATTTCTTAACATATTATCAATGTTACTACTTATAACAGGGTCATTGCTATTTATATTGGTATATATTTGAATCCTACAGTTAGAATTTTTCATTGATAATTTTTGTTTCTAAAACTACTCGAATTTGACAGTATTGTTTTAACTTTTTTCGACTGCGGGCAATGAAAGCATGAAATAGCTATCTTACTTTCTAGAAATCAGAGAAAAGTATTATTCACTTCAGAAAGTTGGTTGAGATAATCAATATATTAGTCGTAATGTTTTTTTTTAAAGGTGTAAGTAAGGCCTCTTTCCATGTCAAATCTTGTGACGAAACAAACGCTTATCTATCACTAATTTTAACTCCCGACGAAAAAAGAGGGGTGTTATAAGCTTAACATGTGTATCTGTGTGGCATCTTATCTTGTGGCATCTTAGCTCCCAAACGGATGGATCAAATTGAGTGCGGTTTTTTAAATGGAAAAACTTTTCCGTCGAGATGGTTCCTAGCTATGTTTGGTGGAAATAGGACCAGTAGTTTGCAAGATATTCAGCATTAATTGAAACAGGTGACGAGATCTCAGCCAATATTAATGCTAGGAATTCCAAATTTTGTCGTTAAATTGAGTTTTAGTAGCATTTTCTATATCACTTATTGAATGAGGGTCACATGATTGCCAACTACTTGTGTCGGGGTGTTAAAAATTTGTAATTTAGGTTATTAACAAGGGCGGTCGCCCGGGGCGCTGTCTCCTAGGGGGGTTTTTATCTAGGGCGCCAGAGCGCCACACAATAAATGGCTCCAGCCCAGCATCTCTAGCAAAACTGTCACAAGCAACTATTTCTCGCGCGAAGTAATCGCATGTCTCTTTCTGTGCAGTAATGTCAGAGGGCGACGGGTAGCGCTATGTCGCGCAACAAGAGTCGCGAAGCTTAGTTGTGGTAGGCGGGCAAGGCGCCAGTATGTGGACGTAGTTATGCAAAAACGTTCCAACCCAAGAGTCGCTGATTTAATATAAACTTAGATAGCGATATGTCAATAAGTTCAAAAGTGACGTGTGGGTTGGCTCGTTTTTGCGTAATTACGACCAAATATAACAGGAAAGGCACAAACCGTCAGGCTTATCCGGATACAGCTCCGATATCATCTGCTGGAGTATCTTCCTACTGCTGTCGCTGTTCTTTGGGCTGACTAGATGCTGACTGAATGTTCCATCGTCGTTATATATTCGTATCGGAATGTGTTTGAAGCCTTCGCTGTCGCCGTGCGATTCCATCAGTCTTCTATTTATGGCCCAGAACTGGTCGAATTTGTCTGTAAAATGTTAGGGATGGTTGAGACAATCTATGGAATTCACAAAATGTTGCATGCCATCCTATATTTAGCTACACAACTATAACTAGTACTTAAGATAATGAATGGATACTATATTATTTCCTGAAGAATAACCTTATCGAAGACGGTATTTGATGACAGCTCAAGTCAGCTACCTCTTTATGAAATGTCAAAGACAATCTGTTTTTGTTGTATATGAAGTTTCTATGAAGATACTGGCTTGACCCGTCATAGAAATTTGTAGTGAAAACATGTCTTCTTTTTAGTTATTGTAAAGTTAAAACTAGTATAATGTCCAAAAGTTATTTGTGGTTCCGTTTATTTTAGGATGTAAGTATGTTTAGTGGTTTCAATGATGCGATTTATTTTCACTATAAGCAAAAACAGTACTATCTAAAAGAGATGTTTGATTTGGGTGTTAGTTGGATCATAAAGTTTTCTGAATTAATTAAAACCAAGTAAATAATTAAAATCGTAAAATCAATAAAAAATCCAAATAAAATTAACGATTCAATATCAAGGCCTGGATATCTACTTGTATACCTTAATACACAATCATATCTTATAAAAAGAAAACAGGTAGACAATTTTGTTAGTGCATAGACCAATAAAGTTGAAAAATCACAGACAATCTATAATTGGTATCCACTACCCAACCTTATTTTTGTCAGCCCTCCCTGTCTTTCCCCCCTAGATAGCAATAAATATTTTCTGACCCATTCCATTTTAATTTGATAAAGTGATAGAAAGGTGATATTTTGATGCTTTATCTAAACTTTGCTTACATGTTCCGCCCCCTTAATATGTCCTTCCTTAGCTACGACCCTAACGTGGGTATGCTTAGATATCGAATTTCTGAACTAGAGTACAACAGTCTCTTCTTGGAGATCAGCTAGGGTGCCGCACACCGAAATCTTCTACGAGGCAGTAGGTAAGGAACCGCTGATAGAAGCGGTCACTGACAGGATACCCAAGCAATTCGTCTTCGACAAAAAATATAAGATACAACTGCACGAGGAACCTGGCGAGGGTCTTAACCCAAGGGAGTTAAGAATCTTCACTGACGGGTCCAAAACAAGGTCAGGCACTGGCTCTGGGGTATTCTCAGAGGACCTATACATACACATCTCCACACCACTAGGAACCCATAACACAGTCTTCCAGGCAGAATGTATGGGTATCATAATGGCAGCCCATGCAATCATCGCGAGGAAGGTAAAGGAGTACCCCATCCGCATACTCTCCGATAGCAGATCAGTTTTACAAGCCCTGCAGAGCTACACAGTAACCTCAGGACTCATACATGAATGTCACCGAGCATTGTCAGAGGTATGTAATAATAGCATAACCCTACAGTGGATCAAAGGACACAGCAACTCGCGTGGGAACGACGCAGCTGACGAACTGGCGAGAGGAGGTTCGGAGATGGAAGCAGAGGGACCCGAACCAATCATACCTCTGCTATTCGCCTGGCTGCGCAACACAGTGCGTAAAAACACGAAGATAGAACAGCAACTATACTGGTCTAACTTAGGTACCTGCAGGCAGAGCAAAGAGGCCTTTCCGACAATCTACCCCGGGTTGTCACGCAAGCTAAGGCAGCTGAAGAGGCCGCAGCTCCGGCTCATAACTGGAGTGATAACAGGACATGCCCTACTAAACAAGCACTTATTCACTCTAGGTGTTACTGACAGTCCTCTTTGCAGAGCTTGCATGGAGGCCGAAGAGACAGCCGCCCACGTCATTCTCGAATGTCCTGGTGTGGCCAAATACCGGGCACAACACCTCGGGTCTCCGAGGTCACTCCCAGAAGTCGTCGGCAACATCAAGGGACTGCTAGGCTTTCTGGTAGAGTTGGGTTGGCAAGAGTAGTGCCAGCAACCCTTCACGCAAAATAGGCGCATTGTAAGACGTCGAGTTGCGGAAAACTAGCCCGCTATAACCTATAAATACAAAGTGTATAGGAACGAAATAATCCTGAATAAATTTACTATAAACCTTTCATACATACAAAAGCGATAGCACTTATACAATCAGCGCAATCTGTTACCAAATACTAACGTTTTTAATTAGGTATTGATTTTTTTTCTGCTAAAAGGTTAGTTATCTCAAAAACTGCACACTTCTCGGCCAAAATCTGTATCACAAAAGTAAATAATGGAAAATGTTCTTTCTAAAAATTTATAATTTATTTCTGTTACTCTTTAATTTACCGTTGCAATGCTATTTTTAAAATTTAAGTCATTTGGCCATTATGCGAAATATAAATATTCGTACTAGTTAAACGGTGTTACTTGCAATACCATAGACTATGTCACACGATATACTTTGCCATTTTTTTTTCTAATTTGCCCCCTATAACTGGCCCTCATGTCAAAATTTATTGATTTGCGTTACGTTACGTTACATGTCCATGTTTGGGTCATCAATTTACATACCTGTACCAAATTTCAACTCAAGCGGTCCAGTAGTTTCGGAGCAAATTAGCTATGACAGACGGACGGAGTGACACAGACACACGAGGGATCCTACTATAATCATAGCGAATTTTCTCCGAAACTACTGGACCGATTGAGTTGAAATTTGGTACACGTATGTAAATTGATGACCCAAACATGGAAATGTAACGTAACGTAAAGTAAATCAAGTAATTTGAAACATGGGGGCCAGATTTGAGGGGTAAATTAGAAAAAAAAATATGTCACATTTGATATGTCACACGATATGCAAAGCATATCGTGTGACATATCAAATGAAAGGGTACATTATGAACATCTCAAATGTATATATTTCATCATTCTAAATTAAACGGTTTTGAAGTTATTTACGAAAATGAGCAATACTTGACGATTTCCCCACACATCCCTTATTTCCTAAAATAGTAGGTCTAAAAAAAAAACACATTCATGATATAGTTCAATATTTGTAGATTACAGAAAAACGTATAAGAAGTCTATGGTATTGCAAGTAACACCGTTTAACTAGTACGAATATTCGTATTTCGCATAATGGCCAAATGTAAAGGATATTGGTTACTAATAGCAAATAAAAGATAAACTTGAGACTGAAATATTTGATGTTATATTTTCCGAGAACATGAGAAGAACGAACAAAAGACGAATGACGTCCATAGACAAAGTAGAGCACCATAAACAATCACAAAACTACTAATTAAACTTTATAAAGAAAACATATTGCATTCATAATCCAACACCCCCTCTAGAATGTAAACCCATTTTCTTTATACAATACAAATGTTTCTCTAAAGTAGTCCCCTTTGTTAAAATGTCAGCTACCATTTCACTACCCTTACAATATGCAAAATTAATATTTTTGTTATTAACATTATCTCTCAAGAAATGAAATCGAATATCTATGTGTTTTGTTCTAGGTTTGTAACAATCAACAGAAGCTAAACTTATTGCACTCTGATTGTCACAATTAATAGATAGGGGACACTCATCCTGTAAGCCAAGTTGTTGTTGGAGTTGACGGAGCCATAGTCCCTCCTGTGTCGCAGCAGCCATCGCCATGTATTCTGCTTCAGCTGTGGATAGGGCAACTGTAGATTGCTTACAACTATTCCAAGCTATGGCACCATTCTGAAAAATGTAAACGTAACCGGTGCAGGACCTTCTGTCCTCTGGACTGCTAGCCCAGTCTGAATCACAGAAACCTGTTATCTTATTAGACGCATCTTTGGTGTAGCACAACTTGTAATCTTTAGTGCCTTGCAGGTATCTCATTATCCTCTTGACACCGAGCCAATGCTGGTTTGAGGGGTTACTGACATATCGACTTAGTTTATTAACTGCAAATCCAATATCAGGTCTCGTTGCCTGAGCTAAATATAATAAACATCCAATTGCCTGTCGATATGGAATGCTGTCATTGATGCGTGTATCATCGGATTCAAATTTGGCATTAACTTCTATTGGAGTTCTCACAGGTTTTGATTCTGCCATACCATAACGGTCTAATATCTCGTTGACATAAATTTCTTGATCCAACATTATTTTTCCTTCTTTACGGTTTCTACTGATATTCAACCCTATAAATTGTTTCGCTTCACCAAGATCCTTCATATGAAATTCTCCCTTTAATTTTTCTTTTATTTCAGTCGTAATGTTACGATCACTTGAAAAAATTATAAGGTCATCAACCCATACAGCCACAAAAATCATTGTGTTTTCTTTAACGCTGTAATAAATACAGGGATCTATTTTTGATCTTGTTAAGCCAATTTTCTGAAGTACGCTATCTAGCTTAAGATTCCATTGCCGGCTGGCTTGCTTCAAACCATAAATGGATTTCTGTAGCATACATACTTTGTTTCCTTCTTCATAAGATTCGGGCTGGACCATGTAAATTTCGTTTTCTAGATCTCCTTGTAAAAATGCTGTAATTGCATCCATTTGATCTATTTCCAGGTCGTATTTTGCAGCCAATGCAATTAAGTATCTTACAGATGTGTATCTTACGACAGGTGCGTATATTAAATCATAATCAACACCTTTTTTCTGAGCATAGCCCTTTACAACTAATCTTGCTTTATATCTGTTCACAGCCCCAGTTTCATCGGTTTTTGTTTTAAAAATCCATTTGCAAGGTAAAGCTTTCTTTCCAGCTGGTAAGTCAGTAAGCTTCCAGGTATTATTTCTTAATAGTGATTGGTATTCTTCATCCATTGCAATTTTCCATTTCTCAGCATTTTCAGAGGATAGAGCTTCCTTTACTAATTCTGGATCTCTGAGATTTTTAACGGAACAAAAATAACTAGGTGTTGAAACAGTCTTGCCAGTCTTGTCTCTAGGTCGTAAGGTCACGGTACTCGGTGGTAAGCCCTGTGTTGAGCTACGCGCGACATAACAATCATCTTCGTCTGTGTCTGTTTCATACTCATCGGAGCTGCCACTTATGCTCTCTGCTTTACTGAGCTCTGAAGATTCCAATAGTACTTGTACTGTTCCGGGTGTAGGAGCTGTCAGAGACGGTGATGATTGCACTTCTTCAGTGGAGCTTGAGCTGTTAACATCACAAGGTAAGTATATATTATTATTTTTCGTTACATTCTCCAAAAATTCGACATCTCTACTTTTCATGATTCGATTTGTTTTAGGTTCAGCAAGACGGTATCCTTTGGTGTTGTCACAATATCCTACAAAGATCATCCTTTGCGATTTCGGGTCCCATTTCTTACGCTTTTCTTTGGGAACTTGCATCATGACTTCGGAACCAAAAATTCTCATATTGGATAAATCGGGCCGATTACCTGACCATAATTCATACGGAGTTAATTTACTTAAAGCTGTAGTAGGCGAGCGGTTGATGATGTACGCCGCAGTAGCAGTCGCCTCAGCCCAGTATGGTTTAGGTAAATCTGCATCCAATAACATACACTTCGCCCTTTCTATAAGAGTACGGTTCATCCGTTCGGCGAGCCCGTTTTGCTGCGGTGAGTATGGTGTGCTGGTTTGATGTTTAATGCCATGTTGACTTAAGTAATTTTCAAAATCTTTGTTACAGTATTCAAGGCCATTGTCTGTACGAATAATTTTAATTTTCTTATTACACTCATTCTCGGCTTTCTTGTGAAAATCTTTAAATGCATTAAGGACACTGAGCTTGTCTTTAAGAAAGTATACATAGACTGATCTGGAGTAATCATCCACAAAAGTAAGAAAATATCTCATACCTCCTAGGGACGGCGTCTCCATGGGGCCACACAAATCAGAATGTATCACCTGAAGTACTTCTGTAGCTCTGGAGCCCTCATGATTAAAAGGTAGTCTTGACTGTTTTCCCTTTAGGCAGGTAGTGCAGGTCACGGGTAATTTCTTCTTATCTGAAGTCAAGCTCACTCCTTCGGTGCACTCAGGTAACCGGTTCACATCTGGAAAGTTTAAATGTCCCATGCGTCGATGCCATAGGACAACATCTTTTGAAATATCGGAAATGCTCAAGTTTGCATTTATTTCTCTATCAACTGTGAGTGTATATAAGTTATTCTCTAATTTAGCATTACAGACAAAGTCTCCTTTGTTATTTAAAATCTCACACTTATTCTTAGTGAAATTTACTGTACATCCACTCTTGACCATGGCACTGACAGAAAGTAAATTACCAGCAAGTTTAGGTATATATAAGACATTGCATACCTGAATTTTCTTCTCAACATCACCATCTAAAACCATATTTACTTTTCCAATCCCTTGAACAGGAAGAGATGAATTGTTTGCAACAGTGATACTTGATATCGGTGGATTTGTCACATCATACAACCAGTCGCTGCGGTTTGTCATGTGCATTGAAGCGCCAGAATCCAGGTACCATTTGTTGCTGTCACTGCCTATTGTTGCACAAGAAGCGGAAAAAGCTGCAACAAAGCCTTTATCATCACTTTGTTTACATGAAGTTTTCTTCTGTGCCCGACAATATTTACTGAGATGTCCAAATCGATTGCAGTTGAAACATCTTGGTCCTTTAACATAGTTCTGTTTCGGTTGAGAGTTATTCTTCTTGAATGAATAGAAAGCAGTGGTTTCGGAACTAACTTCTTGAAGAAGTTTAGTTTTAATAATATCGGCACTGATTTTTACTCCGGAACTCTCAATGGCCATAATCATGGGTTTGTATTTGTCCGGCAAACCCGCTAACATCAAAGTTCCTAACCATTCGTCGTCAACTGAAAATCCTATATTTCGCAACTTATGAGCCGACGTCATAATTGTATTGACATAGTCTTCGACACTTTTCGAGGATTCCAAGCTTGTAGTGATAAGATCTTTCAATAAAGCCACTTTTCGCGTCAAACCGTTGTCATCAAATGCTCTCTCAAGGTTAAGCCAGACCTCCTTGGATGTCTTTGCATCTTGTATGTGGACGTAATTGATCGAATCCACTAGCAAAATAAGTTTAGATTTTGCTTTGATGTCTTTGACAGAATCGACTTTTTCGCCTGTGACGCAGGTCCAAAGATCTTCGTGTTCCATATATGCTTTGACGGCAAACTTCCATGAGGCATAATTATCTCGACCAGTGAGTTTTTCTATACTAAACGCACTATTAACAGCCATTTTTCACTTTTTCACTAGCAATTATAACCTCAAACTGTATGACGCCGGGTCCGGTAGAATTTTCGTTTCAAATTTAAGTTTCGGTCTTTTCTGTTTACTAATCCGGGTAACCAACGATTATCCTGCGTTTTTAACGCTCTGCTACCATAAAGGATATTGGTTACTAATAGCAAATAAAAGATAAACTTGAGACTGAAATATTTGATGTTATATTTTCCGAGAACATGAGAAGAACGAGTGCGGTTAATGTACGACCAAATAATGTACAGCCCAATAATTGGCGACCACTTTTTTGGACGCCAATTATTGGGATGTACATTATTGCCCTGTCCAAATAGTGGCTTCACATTATTGCCTCGGACCGAGCTTGTACAGCCAAATAATGCTCATCCCAATAATGCACGACCCAATAATTCGAATCCATTTAGTAGACGCCGATTATTGGCCGCACATTATTGGCCCGTACCGATAATGCTCGACCCAGGAATGTACACCCCAATAATGTACAGCCCAATAATCCGCGTCCATCATGGACGCCAATTATTGGGCTGTACATTATTGGGTTGAGCATTATTTGGCTGTACATTAGTGGTCCCCGTTTTTTTATGGATATAAAAAAAAACTAACCTAACCTAACCCGGCCGGAGTCCGGTTAATGTAAGACCAAATAATGTACAGCCCAATAATTGGCGACCACTTTTTTGGACGCCAATTATTGGGATGTACATTATTGCCCTGTCCAAAGAGTGGCTTCACATTATTGCCTCGGACCGAGCTTGTACAGCCAAATAATGCTCATCCCAATAATGCACGACCCAATAATTCGAATCCATTTAGTAGACGCCGATTATTGGCCGCACATTATTGGCCCGTACCGATAATGCTCGACCCAGGAATGTACACCCCAATAATGTACAGCCCAATAATCCTCGTCCATCATGGACGCCAATTATTGGGCTGTACATTATTGGGTTGAGCATTATTTGGCTGTACATTAGTGGTCCCCAGAAGAACGAACAAAAGACGAATGACGTCCATAGACAAAGTAGAGCACCATAAACAATCACAAAACTACTAATTAAACTTTATAAAGAAAACATATTGCATTCATAATCCAACAAAATGACTTAAATTTTATAAATAGCATTGCAACAGTAAATTAAAGAGTAACAGAAATAAATTATACATTTTTTGAAAGAACATTTTCCATTCTTTACTTTTGTCATACATATTTTGGCCGAGAAGTGTGCAGTTTTTGAGATAACTAACCTTTTAGCAGAAAAAAAAAAACATCAATAATTAAAAACGTTAGTATTTGGTAACAGATTGCGCTGATTGTATAAGTGCTATCGCTTTTGTATGTATAAAAGGTTTATAGTAAATTTATTCAGGATTATTTCATTCCTAAACACTTTATAAGTATCGTACACGGTTTTCTTTTAAAGTGGAAAATGCCGCGCTCCGGGACACATTCGAGGTCGCGGGGGGGTGACGCTCACCCCTGAGAGGGGGGGAGAGTAGATAAAATTAAACTTGGCTCTATAACCTACATATCCTGATAGATAAAAGTAGTCCTTTAATTTTGCCAAATTTTCAGCTAATCTTATTGAATTAATTAGGGGTTCTCTTTCTCTTCGATGAAACCCAGTGAAGGGCTATTCCGAAGTTCGAAATTCTAAGTTCGTACCTTGCCAAACAATATTTGAATCAGTGCAATGGCATGATACAAAATTCTAATTCTGAACATCGGAGTAAATCTCCTCATTAAAAGAAACATTCCCCATTCTACCTACCTAATTTTATAATAATAATAATAATATTAAAACTCTTTATTTAGATGACCAGGATCCATTATTGATAGTATTACATTAGCTTACACATCTATTGTTAGTATAATATATTTAACACAACATAACTACACAATTACACATAAGTATATCTACACATTTCACATAATCATTATGATGATTATCATTTTATGATGTTTTATGAAATATATTGGTGTTCAAACATGCTTTTCTTTACATATTCCATAGAGGCATATCAAAGGGGGTTGATAAGCCCCCAACACCCTTTAACCTTTTGACCGCCACAGTAGGCTGTGGCCGTCAATAAAAAATCGTGCCCCTGACGCCACGTCGGCCACAGCCGCCCAAATTTCAATGATCAAAAACTTTGCAATTCTAACCGCTACAAGTATTTTTCAATCCTTGTTGATTTTGGGGCACATCTTTTTTTTTTACTCTGGCGTCAGTGGCACGGTAAATTGCTAGACCGCTTGGCGGTCAATAGGTTAACGCATTCACTGCCAGCAGCGCATATCGTCGTTGCGCTTACCAAATCTGATATGTGCATCAATTGTTTTAATAAAATTAATGTCTTAGTAATTGCACATAGGGTGTTATTTCTATTAATTAAAATCTTACACATATCAGTTTTGGTAAGTGCAACAACAATATATGCATTCACCATCATACAAGTTTATTCCTAGGCCACACCCCCCTGGCAGGAAATGTTAATGCCTCCCTGGTTGGGAACTCCTGTTTTAAAGACATTAAAAGTGGACTGTAGTATTAGTGTGTCATGCCATACCATTCTGCAACCCGAGCCATAGCTGATTGTGATCCTTCTTCTGCATGGTGGACATGACCTGCCCTCGGTGCTTGAGGACATCAGCCTCCTTGACAGTAGACATGTAATGTGCTTCCACAACATCTCTGCAACATAAATGTATGGTGTCTTATGTGATCTTCGTAACCGGGGGTTATCGGTGCACAAATGATTTGACTCCTACTATCAGGCTAGTGGCACATCCTTTGTGCACTTAGAACCTCAGGGTATGGTTATTTACATTTGAGGCGCTTACAGATACACTTCAATTCACTGGGATCTTTTGCTATTCTATGGTCAGTCAACTTGATTGAAGTGAAAGCTATGGTTTTGCTTTTCAAACATTTAATGTTCTATCAAATGTTGCAATTTTTTTTATTGGTACAAAAGTCCATAGTGTAAAATCATTTATTGAATGAAAAAAATCAATATCCCAATAATATGAAAAACAATTACTTTTATATCAAAGTTATGCATGCATACTTAACACTTAAAATTATCTAATTTTATTTTTTTTTATTTTAGAGAACAGACATAAAAAAAGAAAACTCAAGTTTTATTACTTGTTAGGGCAATGTAGTAGAACTGCTTCAGGAAACTTAGTAAAGTGTACAGTGAGAGTCCAAGGCAGCTGGGGGTCGTTCCCGCAGTAGAGATCATATAAAAACCCTATTGGATAGTGCCACTTCAGGGGCTGCCCATTGAAGTCTAACCACATTTCATTATCTGAATTTTCTTGGGATATATATCGTAGAAAATGCCTTTTCATCTGAAAAATACCAAGCAAACAAATGTGTTATTTACAACATAAGTTTAGTAATGTTATCTAATAATAGTAAACAAAAGAATCTATTTGGAAATCTTTTGTTAAAGATATAACTAAAACAGTTGTTTCAGTATTTAAAAGTTAATTATAAATATGTTGAAGTTATATCTTACCTTGTCGGTCACCAATGGAAAATAACTTAATCTTGGGACCATTACATAGAATTGATCAGGCTGTTGAATTTCCATGATTTCTTCTTGATCTAGTTGAAAGCAAATTGGTAACTTTCCGTCCCATATTTCACGCAACACTTCTCTGTCATTAGCCATTTAAATCATATAATATGGGCGACTATAGACGCCAAAAAGATAACTTAAACTATGAGCTGCAGCTCGTTTTCTAGTATAATTTTCTCTTGATATTAATCTATAGTCCATTTAACGCTCAATGTCTGTTTCTGTCAGTCAGTCAAAATTCAATACATCTCATCTCAGCTGTCAATTTTCAAGGCTGTTCGGGTATTTTTAAAACCGCCAATTCGTACCTTGTTAATGTCTAATAGTTGGCAAGCATGATATAAATATTTATTTAATTGTTGAAGTATAATGGTGATTCTATTTTCGTAATCATTGTTTGTGCTTTATCTGTGCCTATTTGGTGTTGCTAGTATTTGGTGGGTATCCTCTTTCAATGGAGTTGTGAAATGATTGAATCTCCAAAGAAATAAATCCCATGAAATATCAAAAACTATAAAGGCATACTACAAGAAGAATTAAAACAAAATATCAGTTATTTCTCAGATATCGTTATATTGTCAATTATTGGCTGTTATTAAATCTAAATAATGATGAAATATTACTTACAATTTACAATTTAGGATCTATACAGTTTTTATTATCGCAACCCTAGATTCAGGTCAGGTTGACACCTGTCTTTCGTGTCGTGTTTACACTTTACAGTTTATTACGCATTACGCATTACGCACACGTGTGTATTCCTTTTATTTATATTTCACTTTTGAATTAGTTGCAATAAATCAAAAGGAATGCAATAAATACTTTGAATATTATTAGTATAAATACTGCGTGTTAAATCAGAACACCATGGTTGGTCAAAAAAGGAAACTTAATCGAAAAGACAATGATTTTGAATATGACCCTGTACCGAAACATTTAGTCACATCTCACATTAAAAAGCAGGAAAAGCGGTTAATAGTGATTCTGGAGGGTGCTCAGTTGGAGACAGTGAAGGTAAGGTTAATTCTATGGTAATTTTCGTTGTGGTAATTTAGTAACCTCCAAAGCAGAAAGTATAGATTATTCTAGTACCTATTCATTTACTAGATCCACCTGCAAGTTGACGAGTAAAGATAAGAATAGTGTTATATGTTAACAAACATGTTTATCAAAATTTCAGGCAGGGAATAGCTTTGAGCTGTTGAACTGTGATGACCATGCCAATATCCTGCGCAAGAATGACCGGGAACCTGGATCATGCAGGCCGGACATCACGCACCAGTCTCTCCTGATGTTGATGGACTCTCCCCTGAACAGGGCTGGTCTCCTTCAGGTGTATATTCACACTGAAAAGAATGTACTCATAGAAATTAATCCACAAACTCGGATACCCAGAACATTTAAAAGATTTGCAGGATTAATGGGTAAGCATACTAATTTTGAACTGATGTCATGCGTATTTTTCTAGCTAGAGCAATTTCTATATGTAGAGATTAACCATCCTGCATCACTCTTGATGCAGAAAGAGACCAGCATATTTCTTTTCATCAAAGTGACTTAAGTCTAAATCAATGAATTTGGTTGCTTTTTGCTTTACAAGAAAAATCTCTGGTTGTGTCCTGCAAAAGTATGGTCATCTATTTTAGTAAATGTGCAATACATTTATATTTAAAACTAAATAAATATCTCTGATGTTGGTTTCTGCTGAGCGACTTCAAGCAATGCTTCAGAAAATGTTTTGATCATAGATTGCAGAATTATTATACATACATAGAATACCTATTATAAAGTAGGTACCTAAAATGCATGTTGAGTTTGATCAATTTTTTTATTAGTTTCGTAAACTATATCATCTATTAATTTTAATATTCTATAAAGCAGCAGTTGGTAATTCGCAGCTCTTGACAAAACAGTCTAAATAATTATGGTTGCTACATACATATAGTACTAGTTACAAAAATCTTAGCAATGTAACCTGGTGGCTTTTGCCTCATAATAGGTTACTGACCACTGATATAAAAGACAGTATGCCAGCTAAGAAGGAGACTGTGTAGGATAGTATTGTCTATGGCATGTTGCTTTTAATTGCTCTGTGAAATGGCTCAAAAATTTATAAATTGAAATTTTAGCACATTGAAGTGGAATAGGCTGTTTAAGGTTCCCTAAAAAAAAGAAAACACTTTTTATTTCAATCTGTTTGTATCTTTGTGTCATTGTAGCCAATCATATAAAATTGCTGGGTTTGCAAGGGTGGTTACAGAAAACATTAAATCCTTTTCATTGTTATTGAATTTTTACAATATTAATAAATGAAAGTAATCAGGAAACAAAAATTTCAAAGAACTCTGTATATGTGTAGTAATAGGTCCTTTTATGCAACTTATCATAAGAATGTGTTGACAGGTTATCTCTTACTTATGGCAAGTTGCATAATGAGACCTGTTACAAAACACTGTCACATATTGTTTAAAGCTGTTTTATTATCCACTAAGGTACTAGTTTTATAGTTGTATAGGTAACTTTCAATTGTTGTATTTATTTTATTGTTGTTGTGCTTACCAAATCTGAAATGTGTATCACTTATTTTAATAAAATTAATGTCTTAATAATTGCACATAAGATGTTATTTCTATTCATTAAAATCTTACACATATCAGTTTTGGTAAGCCCACGACGTTATTTACTTTATTAACAAAGCTCTAGCAATGCAAATCAACTTGAACATAAATTGACATATA
The DNA here is from genome assembly GCA_905147355.2 of Apotomis turbidana. Classification (NCBI taxonomy): domain Eukaryota; kingdom Metazoa; phylum Arthropoda; class Insecta; order Lepidoptera; family Tortricidae; genus Apotomis; species Apotomis turbidana. Next base: position 51,661,686 of record LR990280.1, on the reverse strand, counting down.
CTTGTTTTTACGTTTTGAGCGATATATATTAGGCGAAGAATGCAGATAATGTATATCAGTGGCATGGCGTGAAACTAAATCTCTGAGCAAGCCACATGCTTATGAAATTTAATTGTTATTTTTCCAGTGCAACTGCTTCATAAATTTGCTATTAGAGCATCAGATGGACCCATGAAACTCCTGAAAGTGATAAAAAATCCAGTGACCTCTCATCTCCCAGTGGGCGTGAAGAAGATAACAATGTCATTTAGTTCTAAAACGGTACAGTCCTGTCGGGAACTTGTTCCTAAAGATGAGCCGGTTGTGTTGATTGTTGGGGCCATGGCCCACGGAGCAGTGAATGTGGACTATGCAGAGGATGTTATATCCATCAGCTCATACCCTCTGTCGGCTGCATTAACCTGTGCTAAATTATGTTCAGCCTTTGAGGAAGTATGGGGGGTAGTGTGAGGAAGTAAATTTATACCCAATAATATAGTTTTATTTATTACTCCTCTGAATTTGGTAAACAATGCCGTTATGCTTTCCTTTTGCTGTATGAATGTTAGTTTTGTAGTAGCTGTTACCTCGCTACAGCTGTATGAGTCTCAAATATTTTTATTTGCATAGCTTAACTACATTTGAATCATAGGGTTATAACCAGGAGTGTTTCAGCTGCCTTTCCTTTGTGTTATGAAATTTAGATACCTGTAATATCCTCTTCAAAGGATCTCGCTAATTTATGTGCTCACAAATAAATGATTTATGCGTGTTGTGATGGATTTCACAAATAAGGTTGCATTTGTCAACATTTTTGTAGCATACTGGAACAGCGGACGAATTGCACCAGACATTTACCCAGTCAAGTTATAAAAGATAATCCTAAATTATATATTATTGCTTGCTCAGTACTCCTATGATTTAGTACAATAGACAAAGTAGGTATATTAGTTTTACTCCTTTTTTTTCTAAATTAGTATAGTATTGAATTGGACATAAAAAAAGATTTAATGATAGGCTATCGCGGTTATCAGTTGCAGTGAATTCGCCGTTGGAGGCGCTACTGTCGAGTGAGGTGCCAGCAAATATCATTATGGAGTTATATCGCGATTTTCTCAAAATTACTCATGATCAATATTGTGCCGTTCCTTGTTAATAGCAGACGTACAATACAAATCTACAGGTCATGTAGGAAAATTAAGGAAATTGGGGTAAAATATTCAGTTTGCATTGTGCAGTTTTGATCTGTTTTCTGATTTCACTCGACAGTGGCGCCAACTGGAGGGCACAAAAACGGTAGCCCGAAAGTAAATCTCGCTTGCAAAACACATCTTACCACTAAGTACCAAGGTTCCTGGAAACTGTCAACACGAGATAATAAAGGTCGAACAGGGTATAAGGTCATCAAAGAGCCTAGAACATTTAGAATATGTAAGTACTAAGTAATTATGTATAATAACAATGTATTGCAAGTAGATTACAGGGTTAATCAATAAACGGTAAACACTTTCGGATAAATGGAATGCATAATGTTGATAATGATAATGTTTGTCTGCGTGTTTGCTCTGCTATGTTAACATCGTGAGGTCCAATGTACAGTCAACGGTCGATCGCAAAAAAATTGCACATAGTTAAAAGCTTAGTTAACATAAAATACGATCGCTTCCTTTGTGTGACTAAAGTTAGTCATACGAAATGTATGGGTAACTTTCGTCACACAAAGGAATCAATAGGCTAGTAGACCCAGTTTTGAAATATATTTCAAATGGTTAATAATGATCAAACTAGCTCTAAAAAAAATGTCTTGTATTTTTGTGAAAGCTAGAAAGCTAAATTTTATCAATTGAAAATTAGATATTTCATGAACAGTCAAAAACGCCGTCCGCCATTTTTGCCTTTTGCTAATCTGTGGCGTGACGTAGAATTACCTGTAAATATTCGAAATTCGACCGTCGTATAGTGCCATTCCGCTCACTCCAATATACTTTGACAGGAGATCAAGAGGGACGGCACTATTCGAAGTCGTCAAAGTAGATTTTCAGTTTTGTTTACATGACCGATGACGTCACTATCATAAGCGAAAGTGGCGGACAGCGTTTTAAGCATTTCAAATTAAAAACCATATTTTCAAATTAAATTTTGTCAGCCATCTTTCACTTTTATGAATTGAAAAATATATGCTTAGGTTTCCTTTGCTAAATACTATACGGAATAAACATTAGTTTATTACAATTTGACATGAGTCAACTAGCCTATTAACATTGTTTTAATTAAAATTAAATTAAATTAACTATGTACAATTTTTTTGCAATCGACCCTCAACTAATTTGATTTCTAGGGCACTATAGAACCTTGTCACAATGACAATGATATGAGATTTCAAGCGGGTTTCATATTGACGTTCACTGTGACAAGGTACGAAATGGCCTAGGAACCAAATTGTTTGACTGTACCTCTCAATGCACAAAGTAACACAACACGAAGACAGTTTGTGTTATACGTACGCGTAAACTACCAGTGTACATATCGATGTACAAGATTCATTCGGTGCATTCTATTTGTCTTAACCTCCCTCCTGCCTGCAAGTCCGTCCGATACACGAAACCAAAATTCTATAGAAGGTAATATAACGTCATCACTATCTGTCATCATCATACATTCAAGAATGATTCAAGAGCTAGGCTCTTGTAGGTGGAGCAATGTATCTCGTTCTTGAGCCTTCTCGTCGACAGCCTGGTACGACACGACGTTCGCCTTTCCTTCATTTGGTAAAGCTCTCCTTGGTCTTTTCAATCTTATCTTCTATTATAGTCTTTAGAATCCTTAGATATTCGTCGTGCAACTTGTGTCAAATATTTTTTCTTTTAAAAAGGTAAATACATTTCATTAGTGTTTTTTAATATAATGAATAGAATATCTTTTAACAGTTTTAGCGCAATGAGCGCAAAAAAAATATTCCGACCAATAGATAGCGCCGTTATCAATGCCCATACAAAAGGAGACTAAAATACAACAATGACAAGATTTTTCCTGAGATGATTCATGACCCGTCTGTATAGGGAATTGGTTTGTAAAACAACTGTTTTATGATAGCACTAGCTGTGTTGCCCGCGACTTCGTCCGCGAGGAATCTTATCTTGAACATTTTACATCATTATTATTTTCAGATCTAAGCAATGTTGAAATTACTTTTCTTTTTTGAAAGTTGTGTGATATTTAAGTCAAGTGGATTTTGATGTTGGTTGCTGTAATTCAACAAATAATACATATTGAAGTGCGGCTCCCATACAAAAAATGTGATATTTTTTCAATTTTTTACGTAATGGTTCCCTTCGTACGCGAGTCCGACTCGCCCTTGGCTCCTTTCGCTATTTTCCTCGCGCTTTTTAGTATTTTTCGGCTAAATTGCTGTAACTATGCGGAACGATTATGAAATCAGGTACAGCTAGTGCCATGTAGGAACGAATAGCTTTACTAAATTCGATGAGTTTGATAATATAACCGCATATGTATTCAAATTGTTGTATACATCCATTAATATAGCATACAATTTGTTTTTTTTTTACTAATTTAACCTATTGACCGCCAAGCGGTCTAGCAATTTACCGTGCCACTGACGCCAGAGTAAAAAAAAAAGATGTGCCCCAAAATCAGCAGGGATTGAAAAATACTTGTAGCGGTTAGAATGACAAAGTTTTTGATCATTGAAATTTGGACGGCTGTGGCCGACGTGGCGTCAGGGGCACGATTTTTTGTTGACGGCCACAGCCGACGGTGGCGGTCTAAAGGTTAATAACCGCTAGCGCTATCTATGAGTGAAAAGCTTTACTAAAATTAGTAAATGCCTAAGCAATGCTAAAGTATAGAAGAAACATTTTAAATTATTTAACTTTGATGTTCCTTACGTTCAAATTTTAAAGTAAGTGTCACCATCAACCGGTACGTACTTATACAATACTATTTTACAATTTCTACGATATTTTTCTTATTTTACAACATTTATGTACAGATACAGATACATAGACATGACAAAATGATAAGAAGTCCGTTTTTCTTTTTATTTTTTGGCTAAATTGTCCTAATAACCTAGAATTTTATTAAAATCAGGCACATCAACGAACAAAATTGCTAAATACGATGAGTTTAATAATAATACGTTTATAAATTGTTGGATTCGAATTATATGCCTTTATACAAAGTTTCAAGTCCCGCTCTCAAAAAAATGTTTGATCTTCATACAAATTTTCAACCCCTTTTTCACCACCTTGAGGGCTGAATTTTCAAAAACGCTGATATTATTTTTCTTGTATTTTAATAGTATGCTTTTACACAAAGATTCAAATCCCACATTAAAAAAAAAAATGATCTTCATACAAACTTTCAACCCCTTTTTTATCACCTTAAGGGATGAATTTTCAAAAACGCTGAAATCAGTTTTCTTCTATTTTATTTTAATACCTTTTTACGAAGTTTTAAGTTCCTAACATAAAAAATAACTTGTACCCCATACAACCTTTCACCCCCTTTTTCAACTCCCTTAGGGATTGAATTTTCCAAAATCCCTTCTTATCCCTAGCCCACGTTATAAAAGTAACCTACTGTGCAAAAATCAACTCTCTAACATTAGTAGTTTCGGCTGTGCGTTGATGAGTCAGTCAGGACTTCTTTTATATGTATAGATTGATGTATACTTTTGACATCAAGTGAAACGGATCCTAAGATACGTGTCGTTGGAAAAAGTATCTACAGATGGCGTTACTATCGTCACCTATGTAGGTATAGAAATTATTTCATAGAGCTATTTTATTTCACAACTTTGAACTGTTCCGAAAACTAAGTGTCAGCGAACGCTTATGGTTTTTATGAAATATATCTCTCAGAACTTTACAGAACACTTACCCTATTTTTTTTTATGAAGTAGTTCGCTCATATTTTGACTTAGTGTTCTGAACATGACTGTTTTGACAAACACTAAGTAAAAATTTACATAAGGTTGAAGACATAGTTAGCCATTGGCAACATTTCATATATCTAACAAATGGAATTATAAATAATATAGCGATCGAGAGAGCTTTCGTGTAAACCTTAAAGAGCATTTGAATTTATTTTTCTGTACATAAAGAAATATAAAAAATACATAGGTAAAAGAATCGAAAATCCACGACAACTATGCCTGCATAGAGTTTTAGTCTTCGACTTTATCCGCGGAAAAATATAAGCGTCGACAATGTCAAGCTTACATCATTAGTTTTTTTTTAATTAGACTAAAGTAACCTTTACATCGAGTCATAGTTTTGGAGTTACTACATTTTAAAATGAGTTAATTTTAATAAATAATTAATAAAAGAATTATTAATCTCAGGAAAAATATAAAAACAGTGATTACGTCCTCTTTCTAAGCGGAATGAGAGAAGTAATAAAATTGTTGTTTAAAAATATGAAATGTTGTCAATTGTTTGTTGTTTTTGATACTAACTCAACACTTTAGGGCTGTATGAATGACCGCATCCTTCTTATGCCCACTTGTCGACACTCAAGAGGCGCATAAATCGGTGAGATGTGTTTCCGCGTAGATATTTATAAGCTTGTTGCCTTGTTGCAAACGCTGGGAACAAAACCAACGTGGTAAACGGGGGCATTTTTATGATGCCCATGCATTATGATTATGATTAATACGTTAGAGAACAAGTGATAAAATTGGGTCATTTTCCACGATGCCGTTATCTAATCTTAGTAGTTTGTCTTTATTTACAATTAATACACAGTAATATTACAGTTAATATTTAATGTCTATACTTACACACTTAATTCAAGAATTTTAGTATCGTATCGTAAATCATGGCTTACTCGGTAGCCTGGCGGCTGTAACCGACATCGAGTCATATTTCACACATATTTTAAAGTTACATCAATAGATGGCGCCACATGTCACAATCTATCGCGTATGTTGCTGGTTGTCCTCATAGGTGTCGTAGCCAAGCAACTCATGAATCAGAGCAGTCTTGAAATACGTTGCTATTATTTCATTCAAGCAATTTTTATTTTTAAGGAAAACCCATAATTAAAACTTGAACACAGTATAAAATCGATTCCTTCGGACTTTGATATTGTGATTAATAATTTTTGGGGGGTAATGTAACTATTATTGTTTCTGTGTTTAATTTGTAAACTTTTTTTCGGTGTGCAATAAAGCATTTTGTATTGCATTGTAACTGAACGTCAATATCTTTAATAAAATAAATAAATAAATATCGGACAACCTCACACAAATCGATCTAGTCCCAAATTAAGCTCAAGAAGGCTTGTGTTATGGGTACTAGACGACGATATACGTACTTATATAAATAAATATATACTTAAATACATAGAACAACCATGACCCAAGCACAAATATTCGAGTTCATCACACAAATATTTGCCCTAATATTATCGGTTTCTATGGGGAGGGGTCATAATTTCGGTAAAAATCATAATAGTGCGATGCAGGTACGTCTTTTGTTTTGTATGGGCGCGTGGCGCCATGTTATTCTGGCGCCATCTGTGGTCAAAATTTCTTTATCTTGTCCTCTCATCATCCTGAAACGACTGGACGAATTTTAACCAATTCTGGTCTGGAATAATGGTTATACAGCGATAGCTTGACATACAAAGAAGGCTAAGTATAGGATAGTTTTTTCTCGTCTACGGTCAGTATTAAAAAAAACGTGTAGGTATATCACCCCAGAACGGAAGTGGAAATATCTGCCAGAAATAATAACTAAATATTAACTTTAGACAAACCACGGGCGGTACGGTAATTCGTAAAGCCCCAGATTGCTTATTTATATACATATGTATACACATAAACACCTGCGATCTGGGACATTCACGAATTCATCGCAGCTTCCTCCTATTGAGAGTAACCATTGGAATCTTCTTGGGGATAAAATGGCGGTGGGCTCCCTTTCGCCTCAGACTCTCAAACTAACATCCATAGGCATGATGAAAATTGTTTTTGAGGTTATCAATCGATCCTATTTTTTATTGGGCTCAAATGTCTGTATGGGACTAATAAGTACACTTACTTACACTGGTCTTATCTAAAGTCATGGCCGTTAATAAGAAATTGCCGTTAAAGTCCGACATTCCTACGAAGCGCTGAAATACTCCATATCTATTTGCATTTTTATTATATTTTAATAAATCAAGGTTGTTTTAGTAAATTAAGCTTATTCCTTAAATTTATTTTCCTTTCTTATTAAAATATTATGCTGTTTCCCAAGTTTCTGGGATCAAATGCATGAAAATATAAAAAAAATGTCCATACGTGTGCTTAAAATAAAACCAGAAATGTAGATTGCAAACGGATAATAAATAATAGAGTACAGTCGAGTTCATTTACGTCTACACACTTACGAGAACAAAAATATCTGAACACGACCCTATTGTCAGGAGCATAAAGTCGTGTTCAGATATTTTTCTCGTAAGTGTGTAGATGTAAATGAACTCGACTGTACGAAGATAATAATATAAAAAGCAGGTTAAGTGCGAGTTGGTCTCGCTCTCCGAGCGTTTCGTACAAAGTATGGAGCATGCATTTAAATATTTATATAAAACATAAAACATTTGTATCGACAAAATTTCTACATATTATCCGACCTGGCACCGCCGGAAATTTAGACATCTGTACTTTCGGACTTTCCAGAGCATTTTTGCCGAATCTCAACAGTGACTGCAATCGCTAGCGACTGCGTAAATGATTTGTATGAATATTACCTATTATTGTAGTTCTACAAAGTAACAACTAGGGGCGTTGTACTTTTCTCCATACAAATCTTTTACGCTGTCGCTAGCGAGCACGGTCACGTTAACTCATGGTCATGGTAAGGGTACCGGCTTTTATCGTGTGACAAACGCAACGCGGCCCGTTTGAGCGCCACCTGTGGTTCTAATTTGCAGCAAATGGCGTCGGAAGCGCAGGAAGTGGTGCGACATCCGTCGAATTAGTAACCGACCCTAGACACCTCGAACTAATAGGTACCCAATTAGCAGCTCTACACAAGGATCTAATATACAAATGATCATAATTTGTTAGGCTTAATTTTGTAGGTCTGTGAAAGACTGTTGCTTGTGATTTTAGACAGTTGCTTGTTAGATATTCGTTGATGTTTGCAGTTTAGGAGAGCTTTGTCCCGTGAATTTAATTGGTTTAGATATTATTTCAGCTTGGCTTGGCTTTCGTATTCAGTTGTCCGGCTGTCTGGATTACCGCCTGTTTTCCTTTATATAGGTCGCATTTCTCAACCGATTCTCATCACATTTTGTGGCGGTTATTTATGACGATTTTTCGTCTAATTCTACAAAATTTCAGAGATAGTGGTTGAAAAAGTCGCGAGAAGCCGGGAGTTTCGTCATATAAAAAAACCGGTCAAGTGCGAGTCGGACTCGCGCACCGAGGGTTCCGTCCAAACACATTCCATCCTTAAGTGGTTAAGTTAAGTTTGCACCTGGTATGTACAGCGCTCCATACAAATGAGGTGCAAAGTTAACGCAACCAATCCCGTTTGTTGTATGGGAGCCCCCCTTAAATATTTATTTTATTTTATTTTTAGTATTTGTTGTTATAGCGGCAATAGAAATACATCATCTGTGAAAATTTCAACTGTCTAGCTATCACCGTTCTTGAGATACAGCCTGGTGACAGACGGACGCACGGACGGACAGCGAAGTCTCAGTAATAGGGCCCCGTTTTTACCCTTTGGGTACGGAACCCTAAAAATGGGCTCATTTAGAATATCGCTCAACCTCCACCCTCCACCCTAACCTTAACTAAACGAGTTTGAATACGGAAATATTATCTCTAACAAAGAGGCGATTTCTAACACTTTGTATCTACATCTCTGTAGTTCGTCTAGTACACGTAGGTAGATTAAAATGTTTAGTACTTGCTATTTACATACCTATAAAATAATCAAGCATACTTCATTCACTACCATTGATGCATGAAATTTAAATCTATCGAATCCAATGCTATCGAAGATATCGTCCTTGGAATAAAACAAATAAATTGAAATACCTAGTTAAATAAAATAAATAAATATTATTAAGGGACAATCATACACAAATCGACCTAGTCCCAAACTAAGCAAAGCTTGTACTATGGGTACTAGACGACGATATACATAATATATAAATACATATATAGATAACATCCATGACTCAAGAACAAATATTTGCACAAATATTTGCCCCGGCCGGGATTCGAACCCGGGACCGCCGACTCAGTAGGCAGGTGTCTACCAACCGAGCCAAACGCGTCGTCAGTTTATATTGTCTTTCCATATTCAAATTAAATGTTAACTAAAACTACGAATTTAGAGCTCCGAACTGTCGATCTAACGCTCAACATATTTTTAAATCCCAACTGACAAAAAATATATCAAGATAATAACACGATACGACAGCCGCGGGTCAGAGGGATGGGACGGAATGCGCCAAGAATGCACTCATTCTGCTCTGACCGCGTCTATCTGTCATGTTTTTGAGTGGCTCTCTATGTCGTTATGTGGAACAAAAAAACGCGGCATATAGTTCGAAACAACCGTGCGTTTGGAGATTAAAATACGTCTAAATTGTACCTAAATAAGAACTAGGACTGTATTCTATATGACTTATATAGTGTAGGTACTGATGTGCCTGGGGTATGTAAGAAAGCAAGAGCATGAGCCTGGCCAACTCGGGCCGCGCCTTGCCTCCTCGCCAGTCAAGTAGAACTAGATTCTCGGCAACATACCATAAATGGCATAAGGTCCGACTCTTGTGAGCTAATTAAATTTACAATAACGTGAAGCAACTATGAAACTAAGAATGCGATGGTTCGAAAACAACTTTAAGCAAGCATATATGGATGGACCCATTGAACTACAGCCGATGTGTTCGATCGACTACATGTATTATTTATATCTTATACCAAAGAATACCAATCGCTTTTTTGCGATTTCAAATACACAGAACTTATGTTTCATGCAAGACTTAACGTTTCATGTAAGAAACAAAAACAGACCTGATAAAGGAACGATATTTTACGAAAAAGGTGTTGCTAATTTGATGTTATCTCGTTTGACGAAGGATCAGGACAGGAGGGGCCATAATGCCACGAAAACTTCTGAGAATCCGGGCATGGGATATCGTCACGATAGAGAGTACAAAACTAAATATAAGACTACGTCTTCTTGTGTCTTGTGTCTTAAAATAAATGTCATGTATAAAGTTAGTTTCATAAAGTTTATTTAATTATGCACTTTATGGTTACGCGCGGCAGTTAATTTTTTGACAGGTTAGGTGCACTTATAAAAATTATAGTAAGTAGGTATAAGTTAATTTATATGTAGTAAGTGTCTCATGTTCTTGATTACTTATTTCAAATTTGTCGTCATATCCACCACAGCCACAGATTATATGCAAGTTACTACCACAGCGCTGTTGCGCTCAAACTTTCAAATGTGTGATCAAACTTGCATTTGAACGATGCCTTTTTATATAATAAAATAGTACGTGCTAGGTCCGCTAAGTACATACTCGTAGTGTAATACACATAAAATATCGCGTTCATGTCGCACGTGATATTTGCTCAACATATTATTACTTATCTTTCTGATGATCTAATCCGTTTGAAGCCATCAGTTTCCCAGTATTTAAATGTGGGTATGCATGGTGGGACGCGCTCGATGAGGGTATAGGAATGCCGTTGTCGGCGTTACCTCTACAAGTGTCTATTCTAAAGTAGATAGTAGGCATAGGCAATTGCTGCGTCAAGGCAAAATACTAAGTCAGGTGACGCCCTGGCGACGATCGCGTGATGTTATGACACGTCTCGCAATTGTCTTGTAATATAATGTGAGCGATGATTAATGTATACACAGATCTATTTACATAAACAATGCGTTTATCGCTATCTGTTGTCCCTCAATAGGTAGTGTATCTCAACTCGACACTTGCTGGCGCCGTTTTGGATCCGAGTAATTCTGCCCTTATTCAAATTTTAAAGACTTTTTTATACTCCCAGACTTTAATCTGTCAATTATAATTTCACAGACAAAATCACAATAACGCACTTTTTAATCCTGTAATAAAATTCTATACTCTATGGTACCCGCTACAGAACTTTAATATTTATAAGACATCTCTCTACACAACTCTAATAATTTCAAAAAGAGAACATAAGCTTATTTGATGTTCACTGATTGGTAGAAATTAATATTCAAAAAAATTCACCAATCACGAGGCACCCGCCATGGCCATAGCGATCATGTGTTTTTTTTAATAGGTCAGTTTTAGTTGAACGAAAAAGGTTACATCAAAAATTAAAAGTCATATTGGAGAATGACGATTAAAGTAAAATATGTTTTTCTGAGTTTTGCTCGTATAAAAAGTATTGTATGCAATAGTTACACAATCAGGTTTTAAAGTCTCGTACCTTACATAGGCCACTCGGCAAGCCTCGTGACCTAAACGCGGTACTCGACTTTAAGAACCTCCATTGTGCAACGATTGCATAAAATACTATTACGATTGTTTCAAATTCTTCTTTATTAAAGTAATTTGTACACGCTATATTTTTGTATAATATTAAGAAAGTTTTTGTATAGGTACTTAAGTTTTGTTGTGATATCAAGAAAAGTAGAATTATCAGTAGGCAAGGTTTCAAAATATATTCAATGTTTTCAAGAAAGTCCTCGCTGTAGATTTTTCTTCAGCTGTAGATATGGAGTGGCACTCCTTAGGTACCTACTACTCGAACTCGAATAGGTGCATAGATAATTATGTAGTGATGCACGCACATAATTACCCACCGAACTTTCTGGCTTTTAAAATGACTGCGCAACCCAATAGATCGTGTATTAGATATGGCAAAGACTTGTATTTCAATTATACTTTTCTAATGGTTGGTGCAGACTTCTTTTTGCATTACTTATAGGCAATAGTTGTAATATACCGAGCGCTTCTTCTAACGAGAGTATTATGTCGTGAATGACCACGTAAAATCACCTAGCGTCGAATCAAAGGTCGGTAAACGGTAGCAAGCGGATTCATTGTGTGTCGGATTAAACTGTCGCTATTAAGGAAAGGAAGCGCAGGCGCAGGCAGGGATAGCGAGCGGGGGCGGGGCGGGGTGCGGGGCGCAGCATTGTATGCAGATGTAACGCGCGCCCGCGCCCGCGCCGCGTCACAGCCGCCATATTGGGATCGCGTGTGTGACAAAGCAAGTCCGAATACTTATACGAGCATCGGATAGATAGAGCCGAGCGGGCCAGACGGAGCGGCGCGCCGCCGCCGCGCGCCCAGACCGATCGGCGCCTGCGCACAAAGGGCTCATTGTATTCCACGCCATCCATTTCTTTAGAAGGGACCCTTCATTTTTTCTTTAAGTCTCGATACCAGAATGACATACAAACAATAGGTTTCCGTCCCTTTATTGGCACCTTATTTTTTTTGCCAGTTTTAAAATGGACGTACCTTCCTCGGAATCACAACCTGTTCGATTCGCCGCGTTGCTATTTGAGGCTTCCGTTACTGATAAATTATTTAATGATGCTTACCCAATACAGGTTTACTTTTACTTTAAGCAAATAATTACTTTTGATTATCTGCTGAATACCTAGGAAGATTGATCCAAACAATCGACCAAGTTCATCTAATCTAATAATAGGTATACCAATTTGAAAATATTTTTACATTAAGTAATAATTTTCCCGTCTGTCGCAGTCTCGCGGTGCGATTCATCGTAGATTTCGAATCCCATTTTCATTTCGAATTCAGTGTTAGTAAAAGTAGTTACATTGTCAAAAAAATCAGTTTATTCATTATATCTTACGAAACCGGTATTAGAAAATGGCTAGTAGGTACCCGAGGTTAAATTTGACGCCATCACACGATGCGATTACATATGATACGATTCACATACGATTATAATATAATCGTACGTTAATAATATCATCTTACGATATGTAAAACATAAGGATCTTTAGAGGGTACCGGCTATAGTTTTGCTATAGTCACGTCATATGATAGCATGATTAATGTTCAATGGCTTTTACTTAGTCAGTGATGTAAATTTCGTTATTGTTAAGTTATGCTAACACTTCTAACCTTTTAAATGTGTATTTTATTAGATTTTTTTAAGGTGACTTGATGGAGAGTGTTCTTATTTCATTCAACTTCGTTTGCGGAAAAGGAAACAGGTATAACATAATGCTCTCTTTTGGTTCAGCGTTGTTGGGTAAAAAGTATCCTATAATATAACATACTGTAGGAGATACATGGATAGTAGGCATGCTTCCTACTCCTACTATCCATGTATCAAATATTGGTAAAAATCTGTTTCGTCGTTTACGTTAAAAGAAGAAACATGGATCTCGTCGTCAGAAGACCAGCTTTTTTAGGGTTCCGTACCTCAAAAGGAGAAAACGGAACCCTTATAGGATCAATTTTTTGTCCGTCCGTCTGTCCGTCCGTCCGTCTGTTCTTCCGTCAAAAACCTTTATCTCGGGAACGCGTCGTGGAGGTATCAAGTGGGAATTAATACTATACACTAAGGTCTACAGTTCTTTGCAACTGTGTAAGGTCTACAGTTCCTTGAAACTGTGATAAAATCAAACCTCATTAAAAAAGGTGCATCCATTTATGCCAAAAAAAAACGTATGTTTCGACACTCAAGGGAATGAGGGAATAAAAACTTTATAGGGTATTTTCCGTTGACCTAGAACTATGAAATTTGGAAAATAATACAGTCTTATACTTACCAATACGGAAAAATCAGAAAGCTATACCTACATTTGCATTGCATAAAAATATAATCGTCTTTATTTAAAGTACGAAAACAGTTTTCCAACGGTAAAGTTAAAATTGTTGCTCAGTACAGTTCATCTTTTCGTTAGAGCTAGTATTATATGATCTGTGGTTAGAGCATTCAAAGTGCAGTGCTTTCAAAGTTCGTACGGCAGCGCGAGTTCGACTCGCAGTTGACCAGCTTTTTTCTGGATGTACATATGTATCACTTTTTATTTTAGAGATTGCTTGAAGTGGTGTGGTGTAGTGTAGTATAAGCCGATCTTTCGTCGAGGCAGTTTTCTCGCCAGCCAAGCGCGGGGGCAGACGCCCACGAGCTATGTCCCACAAAACAGGTTTCCTCTCACCAACCACGCATGCCGCCGGTGCTGGCTCACTGCTCCAATCGGAAGAAAATTCCGAATCTGAATTAGATTTCTGATTGTTTATATATACTTCTAGTGGTAGTCAATAGTCGGTAGGGTGAATATTCAGCGTTTGTAAGGCGTTTTTTTCGTCATTACCATTTCTGCAAATATGTACCTATTGTTAAAATAGATGATTGTTGGAAGCCACTCCCGAGTGCGATCCTAGTTAGATCATAATTAAAACGACTGGCTCTTACATTGCGGAAATAATCGTGAAAAAGGAATGACGCTAGAACCGCGCGGTTAAAACGCCGGAATCTTCAAGAATCACCCGGTAACACTACGCAGTTTGCAGCGTATATTCATTATCATTAGGTTTGTAACGACTTTGTCATGATCTGTGAGTTATTACTAATTATGCGTGTCTATTTAAACGTGTTGGTTATTTAAACGTTCGATCAATAACTTGTAGAGCATGATGGTAAGATTGGTACCTAAGTATTAAGCCTGCAGTTTAGTTATTAAACTAGAATAGAAAAATATCGATTTTGGTCATTACTGTGGTTATTTTAGACGCGCCAAATAACGCTTCACGTTTCTTTATTTATTATATTGCTTGTTGAGTTAAAAATACACTCAGTACCTATGCTTCTGTGTCAAAAAAAAATCAATATTTTTTACTCAGTAAGGCAGCCTTTATTTTTCCCGTATCTAAAGTAAGCTATGTAAGTATGGAGTTTGGTGTCTTGTTTTTCCCGTTTCACGTGACCTTCAAATGATGGGTTTCAACCGTGTTGACATGTTTGATTGGGTTGGTATTTTTGTTAGAGATAGTGTTGATATTCAACTGGCATCGGAAGAAATATAACTTAGTGATCTTATTGTTAATCACTAATACTAGTTTACAATCGTTGAGCGCTCCCATAACTATGCATCACGACTTGTCCCGCGGCATAGTATCCCCATCACTCTCTCACAGTAGGTACTGTGAAGAAAGAGTATATCTCGCGCGAGAAATAGCCGCGAGCTGTGTCGAGAGTCACAGTTGTGCTACTTGTGCTAGAGGTTACGTTATAGCTTAAGTTTAGCTTACCTACGTCTAAAATGAGCCATGAATAGTGATGTGCCGTTCTCGAAAATTTCCGGAAGCTTTCCTCATTTTATATGGGGAAATTTTCCCGAGAACCAGATCTCTCCATATACAAATCGGGAAACGTTCTCGAGAACGGCACATCTCTAGCCATGAATAAAGCCTATTTTTCTTTTGCAAAGGTACCTACACCTACTTAATAAACGAATGTAATCTGTCAACGTGCTACTTTACAGAACAGTTCTCTGAGATGGACGCCGTCATATGTAACAAATAAATAATCTTGACTAATACAGTATGACGATGCTAGCTGGTATTGTTCCACTTTTTACTTGGCGATTATTTGTTCCTGGACCATGTTTTCTATGTATTTAATTTAAGTATGTATTGACTTCCAGAAGGTAAATATTTATTACAATGGAAATTAAATTAAAAATATACATACTAAAACTTAAAATTAAAAAGAATCCCCCAGTACTGAAGCCGTCTGAGGCATCGTCCCCAGCACGCTCGCCGCGTTTCCCCTTTGAATGGCGAGGATCAACGTCTTTGAGCGAAAAAGGAGCCCGCTCTGATATTACCCGATATTCCAATAAATTTTTGTGAAATTTCTTTTAAGTACATTTTTTTTGCATCCGAAGACCTCGGGCCAAATACATAGAAAATATCCATGACCCAAGAACAAATATAATTTATTTAGGTGCACCATCGGTTATTACATCAAAGCATTCAATAATGTCAATTTATAAGGATATAAGTGATGCACAACCAATTACAGGCAAACAGCAGGCATTAATTAGTTATTACTTAAGTATTATTATTTAATATTACGGCATATCACACAAATATTTGAGTAGGCAGTAGCTTTATCACTGCGCTACACCGCGTCTACAAATAGTGCCCAGGGATCGTAAATGCGAGCGAAATTGATTGAAAAAACCATGCTCATAACACAAGCCAACTAGAGCTTACTGACGTGGCACTAGATCGAGTTGTATAAATGGGGGGTAATCGACCAATTTTAGAGATATAATGGAGATCTCTCCTTTTCATCGCCATCCGTCACTTTTGACGTGTGCCTACTTGACAAGTGGCGATATCCCTAGAACATCGCAACTTCGTCAATTCGGACGCGCAAAATTTTCGTTTCCTTTGTATGTGACGGCATAAATAACAGGCGCATACTTTAAATTGACCGCGTAGTACGTGAAATTAGTCCGTTACGTTTCGTTCAAAACAGAAATTCATATTCATGAATAACATTTTTGACAATCATTATCGCCTTCGTATTTCCAAAATTGAGATGAGATATGTCACTTTTAAGCTCATCGCATTTAAATGACAGTTCAATGGCAATATAACTGTTATCTAATAGAGATTTGACGTTTGGCGATCACTCAAATGTCAATCTCGAATTAGGTCCCAGGTTGTTCGATATTTATATCTATCATGTTTGGCGCCTATTGTGTGGTTGGATGTCAATGTCAGATTGGCCACCGTGATTGACTCCGTCCCCGCCCGCAAAAGTTAGAATCTACGTAAACGCATTTATCAGTTTTTCCTAGGTGATTGTTTTATCAACGCATCATGATGGTGGCGTGTTTTCTTGTTTTCCTCATACACTTAAATAATTGTTGTATGTCATGCATGCAATCCTGCATTCAAAAGTTTCCATGTACATGTTATTTCTAAACATTCATCTATATGAGGGCTAAATATGACGTCTCTGATATCACTCCTGTGCAGTGGCGTGAAGATAATCCAATTAGCGGGTTATACTCCCACACAAAGTCCGACTCACTAGTAGTGAGGGCTAAAAACAGCCCTGATACAGTCATTGTTTAAAAAAACGTCTGATGTTGTATTTGAGAACTAGCCATAATATGTCTATGTACTAGGGATGTGCCGTATTGGAAATAACCATTATGACTAGAGTCCGCACCGCACTCTTATTGCGATCACGTTACAATAGGGTAGTTTGGGGAGTAAATGGAACGGTGTTAATGAATTGAATTAGAATTAATTGAAGGGATTTTTACAAAAACAACATATCCAATACTATGATACCAATAACTTGAGTCCGCCAAATAAATAGTAATTTCTCTACTGTCACATGATCGCGACCGCCACCAGTGTGCGAACTCTAATTATGACATGTTCTTTCTCATTGTGAACACCTCGTTTACCCGTTAAGTTCAGTCCTGCTCTATTTCATGACATTGCCAATATTAGAAAAGCTACTGTATAGTAACTACAGTACCTACAGTGAAACATAAAAGAGTAGAAAATAAATGAGGGCGCCACTTCCTTCGCAACTGCCACATTTTTGACGTAAAGTGCTTGAATATGGTAACAATTTTGTATGAAAAATTGTGGTTCCTTTATCATCCGTTTTCTACTCTTTTGTGTCGCACTGTATGTATCACAATAGTTATTTTCTTTAAAGTTTTTTTTTGTTGTGAATGCCAAACCATTTAGACAAGCTTTTATTTAGTTTCACCTGTGTTATGATGATTAACCATAATATATCTCATAATTTATATATTGATATTTTATTACATCAATTTATATTGTAAAAAAGTTAACTTTATAGTTTTCAAATCTATACATCACTACATAGTATAAAACAAAGTCGCTTTCTCTGTCCCTATGTCCCTTTGTATGCTAAAATCTTTAAAACTACGAAACGGATTTTGATGCGGTTTTTTTAAAAGATAGAGTGATTCAAGAGGAAGGTTAATAATTAATTAATTTAATACATGCATTATTTATCAGCATTGCACCCGTGCGAAGCCGGGGCGGGTCGCTAGTTAATGATATAATTATGCAAAACTATCCATACCGTAGGTACATGCCTAAAATGTGATGATATTATTTAGGTATTACATTTTGTTCCCGGAAAACATACAGGATAGAAAAAATATGGGCTCTGCATTAAATCCTATAGATAGCTCATTTTACTCAAGGGAAAGTTTATTTTTCTGAGATAAATAATTGGGTACTTGACTGACAAATCAAATCAGCTCCTTTTTATGAACTGTCAAAACGCTTAGACTGTATGAAACTTCAAAGAAAATAAAGTGTTATGATGTCACTTCGCTATACAGTCAATTTGCCTGCTTATTTATACTATTTGGTTTGGTTATTTAAAAATCGCCAAACTTATAAAAAAATGCAAAAATTATAATGTCGGCATATTTTTGAAATAGCATTTAATGGCAAGCGAAGCATAATTTATAGACTTTAGTAAAGTACCCAATTGCATTCACGAATCTTGTATGTAAAAGCGAATAAGTGAATAACCTTACTCGATTTCTTTGAACAGTTGTCTCACAACCACCAAGCAGGTGTTTAATTACTCATTCACTTCCAGAAATGTTACGCGGACAACTGCCAAATTTCGAATGCATTAGTTACCTACCTACTCTCCAAATTTATTACAATTCAAGCTTAATACGAGTAATGGACATGTACTTATTCAAAATTCTAATAGAAAAAAATGTATCGCGGTTTTTTCTTTGTAAAGTGACGCTTTAAATGCTTGCATAAACTATTGAAAACTATTGTATTTAAGATTAATATGGACCATGCATGATAAAATTAATTCATCTTGAATATTATTAAATTATTCATATTCATAATAATTAATCGTGTTTCATGAAAAAAAAATCTTTTATTTTTAAATTTTTGAGCAGTTGTCACTTTGAGGTCATTTTCACGCACCAAAATAAAATCGACCATACCTATACCTCCATTCACAAACATCGTGATTGGCTGTTTAGGTACCTCCAAAGTAAATTAAAAAAAAAATTAAGTCCCTAGAGATTAATAAAGAGCTTTAGTCCCGATATGCAGAGACTTAAGTAACATTAAGAGCCGTACGTTCACAAAATAATATGTTTTTCATCCATAGAGTAGAGATATGACCAATTGTCCGTAGTACAAACGGCATAACACCAACAGTTGGACAGTGGACACTTGACTTTAGTGTTATCTCATCTAACCGAACCGGCAGTCGGGGCAGTCATCTACGCGCCAAATACACTAGATAAAATTACACCATGCTAATATGGGGCCCCACCAGGCGACGACGGCTTAACAAGTTGGCGGTATATCAGCTCAGAGGGTCCGTATTTCACGGCTATATGAGCATATAAAATAAAGATTTTAGTTATTCGGGCTGCATGGAGTGCCATTGATAATGATAAATTGGCGTTTTAAAAGAGATATATAAAAGTTAGTTCTAAATATTGCTTGCATCTTTACATGACTCGTATCCTTGCTCGTATGAATTTTACGTATATGAAAATAGAGTGTATTCATCTATATGAAAACAAATTCGTAACTGTTACATCGTTTAACGTTTAATTTTCATATAGATGAATTCACTCTATTTTTTACGAAGTTCGTGAAGAGGCCTTATTCCTTTTAAAATGCTGATTATTTTAAACATTGTCTCTACTATGATCAAACGTGTTTATTATTGCTTTTACTACCTAGACCAGGGCTATTGGGATTTATTGGTATATATGTTGCAGTCAAAAGTGTGAACTGGTCAAAGGACTTTTGACCGACAAAAACAGGCAAAACTGCTTTTGACTGAGCGTGTTGATCAAAAGTAGTTTTGCCTGAAAATCATTGGTTAATACTAATAGTAATTTTGACTGAACAAAAGGAGCGTTTTTTTAGGGATATAAAAAAAAACTAACCTAACCTAACCCGACCGAGTCGGATCTGCTCTGACTTAGTCAAAAGTGCTTTTGTCGAGTGCCTGCGGTCAAAAGTACTTTTGACTGATAGTAACAGTCAAAAGTACTATTAACCAATGATTTTCAGGCAAATCTACTTTTGACCAACACGCTCAGTCAAAAGCAGTTTTGCCTGTTTTTGTCGGTTAAAAGTCCTTTTGACCAGTTCACACTTTTGACTGCGACATATATATATTTGAAACCTAGGTACAGTTTTAATTTTTCATTGATAATATTCTTGTTTCAAAAACTACTCGAAATTGACAAAATTCACGCGGAATATAAGTTGTTTCAACTTATATTCGACTGTACGCAAAGAAAGCATAAAATAGCTATGTTACTACCTAGAACTCGGGGAAAAGTATTATTCACTTCACAAAGTTGGTTGAAATTATCAATATTTGTCATAATATGAAAAAATAATTTTTAAAAGGAATGAGGCCTCTTAAGCCCATATGACTTAGGTAAACAATGTTTACTAAACATAATACCGTTCTATGGAGATCATATCTTGTCGCGGCATCCCTTGTCGCTGTTCGCACGGTTTTAAGTGCAGTTGTTTTAAGTGACAGGTATAGTATCTGTCGTTGTCGTTAATGAGTCACATGGCACAGTTATGCTAGACTTATGTTAGGGTTATGATGGTTGCGTCGTATATCACATGATAAATAAACCATACGACATCTACTGTCACTCTCGCACTCGCATATTTGTCAAAGTCGTAACGGGTGTTTCGTCACTTCTTTATCGCATGATAAACTTGACCATAATTGGCCGCTTCTCTCGGCCAAATATCATTCATTAGCCATGTGGAATTTAACCCCAGCTCGCAACCATATCAATAATGAAAGATCACCAAATTCTTATAAAAAAACTACATCATTATGGGATTCGTGGTAATGGTCTCAAACTTATTGAATCATATTTACACAATAGAGAACAATACACTGAATTAACTCAGATTTGCACCTCATCTAGGAAAGAAAAAAGTTATAAATCGGAATGTAGATTAATTAAATACGGAGTACCCCAAGGAAGTGTACTAGGGCCCTTATTATTTCTGATTTATATCAATGATATAATTAAGTGCACCCAACATCCCATGCTGCTATTTGCTGATGACAGCACTATCTTGATAAACTCAAATGTAAACACCAGTTATGCTGATGAAATCGAACAAGCTATTGGAAATGTCATTACTTGGCTAGAGGCAAATAATTTAAAAGCTAACCTAGGAAAAACATGTGTAATGCAATTTAAACAAATAATTGAGGTTCCGAAATTACACATTACCTTTAAAGGAACAGTTATTGAAGAGACTGATACCACCAAATTTCTAGGACTGCATATAGATAGTAACATGTCATGGGAGACACATTCCATAGAAGTTTGCAAAAAACTAAACAATTTCTCATATGCACTTTACAAGCTAGCGAATACCAATGGTCAAAATACTGTTTTAGCTGCATACCACGGTTTTGTAAGCTCAATCTTGCGCTATGGAGTTATTTTCTGGGGCAATTCATCACATAGAGATATTCTATTTAGAGCACAGAAGCGTTGCATAAGAGCAATTTGTAAATTGAAACCAGTAGAAAGCTGCCAGCCATATTTTAAATCTTTAAAACTTTTGACTTTACCCTGTATTTGTATAGAAGTGTAATCCGGAGTTGTTTCCAATACAAACGCAGTCACTTAACCTCCGTCAGAGGAAATATAAACTGAAATTGAATGTAGGGAATACCGCTCTGATGGAAAAAAGTTTCATATCTATGGCACCAAAAATATTTAACAAGCTTCCTGAGGAGCTAAAATTGGAAACAACAAATACTTTTAAATATTTATTAAGAAAGTATTTAATGGATAAATGTTATTATAGTGTTAAGGATTATTTTAATGACTAAATTGACACAATTTATTTATTATTTAATGTCTAATTTTAGAGATCCTGTTTTTATATAGTGTAACTGACAGTACAATTAGTTTTTTCTTTTTTTAAGTAATGGTTATTTAATTTTAGATGATTTTAATGATCCTTGACATGTTTTAATTTTAATGCTTTTAATATTTTATGATTTGGAATAATTTTTCTTTTTTATGTACATGGCGAAATTTCCTACGCCAAAAGGCACATCATAGCTGTACTATGTCGCACAAATGTCACCTTATTTTACCTATGCATGACGAAATAAATACTTTTGAATTTGAATTTGAAAATTTAAAATGTTGTAAGGGACATGGCGCCCTAGAACCATTATATTGCTTTAAGTCTCATGTCGTTTCGTGATTCTTATAACATTACCTTGGGGTTAATATTCCGTAACTACGACAATTGCATTTACTGCAATATATAACCAATCTACAATTGATCGTAGTTTTAGTATCCCAGAGTGCAAATAGACAGTAGGTATAATTTAATCTAAGGTTTATTTCGTGGCCGTAGTGAAAATAAGTCTAATTTAACCTAGGAGCAAACGAGATTAAGTCTCTACAGCTTTGACCTTTTGTTCCCGGTTAAATTGTGACTTATACCCGTTTTCACAGAATTTTGACCTCCGACTCAAAACAGGTATGTCGGGAAAACCGCTGTTTTAAGATTGTCAATTGTATGCTGTTTTTAAATGCTTTTAGGTGGTTTCTTAGAGATTGTGCTTAGGTACGTACGTGATACAGCATCTTAATTATAGCCAATATAACCCACTACAAGTTTCATATTTCAAGCGACCAAGTAGTTAGCTGTTCTACTAGATATATCATACCTATATACCAATATAGTTCTAAATAGAAACTACTTAACAGATATAAAAGCAGAATCGGAGTAGGGGGAGCAACCTTACGTCGATGCCCAAAATTATAATGCTTCGTTTTTAAACGCACGAAATGCCCCCCTGAATGATATCCTAAGGGGCTTTATGATGGTTGCGTTTATCACGCGATAAATAAGTGACAAAGTATCTGTCATTCACACTCGCATTTTGTCAAAACGTGAGTACGGATGCTTTGTCACTTATTTTTAGCGTGATAAAAGCTGTAGTCGCGCCCGACATGTAGTTGACGCCCGCGAACGATCCTGATCATGATGTACCACCGCAAGGTCATGTACTCGGTAATTTAATCCACCATGACATCATGGCGTTGCCCAGAGCCGAGTGGAGTAATATTCCACCGACCACGCTTGTTTTTGCACAAGTCCGTGTACCACGAATAATGTTAACTAATTATTGGTACTTGAATAGCGGAGGCGGACGTGGTTGCGGATTGTGGACTTATGTTGTACTACGCAGCTACTGCCGTAATACATGGACTTATGTTGTACAGTACGATTAAAATCAGTTAACACTTCGGCTTTTCTCGGGTATCATCGCCTAAATCCGGAGACGGAAATGACACGAAATATATTACCGCGATTTCTTTTAGTTAAGCATTCAATTTGAAGTATCATAAACGCAATGTATAGCACCTGCCAAGATGACATTACTAACCGGTAGACCTAAGAAATTTATTATGCAGAAGCGACATGAATTTTAACATTCTTGTAGGTATACAATATATAAAAAACATATATAAGTCAATATTTTACTGTTTGATGTAAGTAGTACCTAAGATATTACGTCGGATTAATAATTAATAATAATCACCAAATAAAAAAATTAAAAAACCGATTTCAACCGATTTTTGTTGATATTTCATAAACTGCTTGACCGATTTTGATAAAATTTACATGGGACCATTTCGGAAGTATACCCTATCAAATACAAAAAGAATTTTGTAAATCGGTCATATCTGTAAATTGATAACTCTATGTGAGAGATGAGGGATTCACGACAATTACCGAGGTTGGCCGAAGTGTTAACTGATTTTAATCGTACTGTAACTACACAGCTATCCTCTCGTCCACTCGCTGACGTACACTAAGGCCCCGAAGAGCATGAATGCCGGAACTCTGGAATCACGAAATAATTGAAATACAGATACAGATAAATTGAAATACACTTTGGCATTTGTTTCTATAATCTACGAAAAGTCCAAGATAAGCATAAGCTTATGTAATGTAGAGATACCTATCTTTAAAGTTGTTTTCGTTTTCTCATTTTCGATTTTATTATTGGGCGTGATTGGATCAGTTCATAACTAGTATCCCTACGTATGCCGAACTTTAGTTTCAGAAGTGAGATTTTTCATAAAATATTTACATACGAATTGCAACTGAATGCTAGATGTCAATAGCGGTATTAAGAATAGTTCGGTAGCGTATTTGTTGAATTTTCATGAAAGATGCCTTCTAAACTAACCTAATAAGCTACACTTTAGCAAATCAAGACACCTTTAAATTCTTATTAAAGTTTTCTTTTTCTGACGAGTGATCTATCAATTTAATCTAAAACAATTTTAGCGCGAAGAGGACAGTTGCGTTTACCGGACAAAATACATAACGTACGCCTTGCGGCCGTAGCAAACCAAACGCGATGCTACCACAATACTTAACTGAGCTAATCAAAGTAATCAAACCTACAGACACATCGACGCCGCAGCCTGCTTGACATACCAATGAGTCGCCGAACAAAAACAAAATATTCTAACAGCCACTCAACACAGCTGTAAACCTTACTGCACACGGTATAAGTCCGTGTATGCAAGGTTATTTCTAGAGCCATAAAACTCCAGTTCAACTCGATTGAAAGCCAATAAAGACTTATGCCGATTCATTATTACAAGAAAACGTATTCTCGTCTATCGAGCTAGAGTGGTAAATCTCCTGCGCGAGCGACTTGAGAGCAAATGGAGGCTAGAACGGCGCACACGTGCGTTTGAGCCTCACCTAAATGGAATGAAGACCAGTTTGGGCATAGTAGGTAAATCTCTTAGGGCCTATTCCTATTGCACAATGGCCAACAAACAAAGGCGTTGAGTTTTCATTACGCTTATAATAAACAAGTTAGGTATACACTCAACGATGCTGCGTAAAACAATTGCCGATAGTGAATAATAACGCATAATAACAGGTAGAGCCGTCAGAAGTAAAGATATCTTCGAATACTTCGATAGTTTGTTTTAAACTGTCCTAATCAATTCTATTGTATTGTCATATCGCCCCAGGTACCTACCTACCGCGGGGGCGTTATTTCCAAGTATAAGGATGTTTTTTGTTTTTGTAGCCTAGTCCGTAGAGATCTAAATACCGATAAGGGTATCAGAACTGGGATTGATGCTTCCCAAAAGTAGACCTATTTGTCTTTCTATTTCTACTCGAGTGACCATGGAAAATTCGAGAGACATTCGAATCAAATCAACAGTCTTACTTGATCTCAAATCGAACATGGGACGTTACTTACTGATTGATATACTGATTGATATACACAGTATAATCATTAAGTAAAAACTGAGTAATATCGACGTACCTATCTACCGAAGATTTTAGTGCAAATTAAAAGCTGCAGAGTAATTAGTAATTACTTTTACTTCCTGGTTACTTTGGGTTTCTTTTTACTGCAGTATATATAATGTAATTAGTATGTATGTTTAATAATGGACTCGGAGGTTAGTTTTTGAGGCGCGAACGTCTGCGCAGCCGGTGAAGCGCCGCGCCGGCGCACCTTGATGCGCATGCGTAATGCGCCCCAATTCTCACGTATGTTTACTCTACACTACACAAATAACAGAATCACCTGCAACACTATTACGACTATTACACCGACCCACTTCAATTACAATTTCCACAGTCCGCCATTAACTGACGAATTAAATTAACTAATAATTAATACAAACAGGTTACAAGTCGGTAATTCCAATAAGTAACCATTGAATTCTGGGAATATTATCATTAACTAATCATAATCATCCTTTGCCAAGTCGTTTAGAAAACAAGTGATAAAGAACAATAGAAACCAAACGCATACAAAAATGTTGCCGCCAAACATCTCTTATCTTTGTTGACTGTCGACAATTGATATAGTCTATAGACAAAGAGTTCTAGCAAACCTATGTTTACGTTCTGTTTTCGAGGAATGTATAAAACACAAGATAAGCGTTACGTGTTTGAGTGGTCCTGAATCCTGAATGACTAATTAGTCAAACACTAAGCGTGACAAAGTATAAAGATTTTTTTCCTGGTGGTTCTTTATCTTTAGTCCAATTTTGACTAGTATATTTAACTAAAAAACAGTTTTCAATAACGGAGCTAGATTGTTGGGGGATGATTTAATACTTTTATTTATTGTAGGTATCTATTATATTTCCCTGTATACTGTAATTTGTGTTCCGTGCTACGAGTGGGTCGGTAGACTCGGTAGTATAATATAAAATAAAATCAACTTGTGGCGCGAAAATGTCCAACATCGGGCAACCGGTTTCTCGCGCGTAGCAGTCAGAAATGTCGTATGAACATTTGGGTCCCAATGGCACATAGGCCCTTTTTGATGACAGTTCTGGTAATCAGGGAGCGCGCCTGCCGGTCTGTACCGGTCTCCGTTCGCCTCATTCACATTAGCTTTCTACGACGCACATAGAAGATGAAACTTTTAAAATAATTATATTCGTTCCACGTTTCGTTTACCTACCACGATTTAAGAGGGTACAGTACGATTAAAATCAGTTAACACTTCGGCTTTTCTCGGGTATCATCGCCTAAATCCGGAGACGGAAATGACACGTAATACATTACCGCGATTTCTTTTAGTTAGCATTCAATTTGAAGTATCATAAACGCAATGTATAGCACCTGCCAAGATGACATTACTAACCGGTAGACCTAAGAAATTTATTATGCAGAAGCGACATGAATTTTAACATTCTTGTAGGTATACAATATATAAAAACATATATAAGTCAATATTTTACTGTTTGATGTAAGTAGTACCTAAGATATTACGTCGGATTAATAATTAATAATAATCACCAAATAAAAAAATAAAAAAACCGATTTCAACCGATTTTTGTTGATATTTCATAAACTGCTTGACCGATTTTGATAAAATTTACATGGGACCATTTCGGAAGTATACCCTATCAAATACGAAAAGAATTTTGTAAATCGGTCATATCTGTAAATTGATAACTCTATGTGAGAGATGAGGGATTCACGACAATTACCGAGGTTGGCCGAAGTGTTAACTGATTTTAATCGTACTGTAGGTACAGTATGTTTGTTGAGTTAGTAGAAATAAATGTATACTTTAGTTACTTTAGATAGTTTAGTATCGTCAAATAATCCTTTCGATTCTCGCTAGCCATGCACTCTACATATTTCACATGCGAGTCTAGCACAACTGTGACACGTGACTCTTTTCGTATATAGATATACTACCTATCACTTTCTGTACAGTACTGTTAGAGAGTGATGGCTGATACTGTGTCGTGCAACAAGAGTCGCGAATCATAGTTGTGCTAGACGGGCTGCACTGCGAATGACATCACCAAGCATCTGCTATCCTATAATAAATACATTGCTCTGATTAGACCGCCTCGGACATTCAGTTAACCCTAATGAAGCCTGGGTCTGGCGGCTGACGAATGAACATACAATATTATTATGTTTAAATACAGTGAAAGCGCCTATAATGGAGCAATTTCGTTTAGACCCTGTATGATTATGGTATAGCGTCACCGTAGGTACGTAATACCAGGTATTTGTTCGAATATGAATCAAAGGGCCTTAAGTCTTTTACATACTAAGCAGCGTTATGTCGAAAAACAACGTTTATCGTGGACATGTACCTATAAACCAATTCGCGAACGTCATACACGACCACAGGCTTGTAAAATGGCTTGACCTTTGGTTGTGAACTTGCGAGTGTTCTGAACCATGCCTCATCCAACATCTTACGCCCGTCCAACACCAGTAAAACGTAGTGATTATATTCTCTTTGAACACCAGTTTTAGCCATTTGCCTATCTACTGCGCACTCCACCCAGCCGTGGACACGAACATCCACGGCGTGTTTGCAATAATGCCGCATCCATAAGCTACAGAAATGACGCCGTCCCCTTTGTATCGGTTTAGAATAAATAAGCTAGGTATTGTTTCACACGGGGGCACGACAGGCGCCTACGTGCGCCACCACGCGTTGTCAACCAGTAACGTGTCGTTTCAGTAAATATAATACTATATGTAGTGCTCTATCTATCGCATGACACGAGGTAAGTAGGTACCTACTGTTTCGCGCAGATATGATATCAGTGCAATGCCACTTGTCCCTGTCGCCCGCAGAACGAGTA
The DNA here is from genome assembly GCA_905147355.2 of Apotomis turbidana. Lineage (NCBI taxonomy): Eukaryota > Metazoa > Arthropoda > Insecta > Lepidoptera > Tortricidae > Apotomis > Apotomis turbidana. Next base: position 51,633,481 of record LR990280.1, on the reverse strand, counting down.
AACCGTCATAGGAAAGCATTGTTAATTTTTGAGACCGGCACTTATGCAGCCCGTGTGTACAACTATGCTTCGCGACACTTGTCTCGCTTTCTGACAGTACTGTACAGAAAGAGGTAGAGAAAGACTCGCCTGTCACAGTTGTGACACACTATAGGTGCAGGTTGCCGAAAACAATCTGCGTAGCACTGAATATTGCGGAACGTCACAGGGCGTCCTATAGAGCGTAAGGGCCCGAAAAGTCCGCACAGCGAGCCAATACCCCAAACTTACTATAAGTGTTAGTAATTTTAGCTCAACGGAAGGCCGTTCTGTAGAAGAGATAAAAACTGCACTTAGATACACCTTGAAGATTAAGGCTTCGCGTCGCGTCGAAATGGCGTTTTGACACTGCGCGCATATTGAGGAGTGTCTTTTCAAAAGGGCTTATTTTTGTATAAGTTTCATAGAGACAAACGGCTTCGTAACGTAAACCGTCATTATAAGCCGATAACAAGTCGGATTGAAATAATACGCAATTAGTCTGCGGTCAATGACGATGTCTCACTTCGCCGGATGTGCGTCAGTTAACGCAATAGAGCGCTGGAAAGCATTAACTGCATCAAAGTAATAAAATTGTTTATGCTCGGGACTTGTGTACACTGCGTTCTGTTTAAAAATCGAACTCGAAAATCTCTTGGTGACCCATGTGCCTTCCATCTGAGGCTTATCTTACATACTTTTTGGGACCGATAAGAAGTTTATAGTCTATTCGAATAAGTTTAATACTACTCCTAGAGTTTTTGCTTTGCAAATGAACTGTCAGACCATACAAACGGACTCACTATGCATGGATGGACAGTTCATTTGCTTGAAAGAGTTAAAGTGTGGTTTGACTCTACTTAGTAAGAGATTTTTTTTGTTCATATGGACATTTTCACATAAATGAGTGAGTCACGCCAATTGGTTTTGGCATTAGGTAAATGAGAACTTTGATTTTGAGATTTTTGAGGTTAAAATCTTATTTACTAAATGAGACAAGTACCTAAGAAGACTTTAGCGCGAGTATGTAAGGTATAGGTACGCTTTATAGTTCAGTAAAAATTGCGTTTAAAACGCCTTTGATCATTTTAAAGTCTTTGACGTTTGTCTGTTTGCATCGTTGGTGTTAACTAAGAGCTTAATTTAAAAAGTTTGAAGATCTACTCTCATGCTCTTTCACTTTTTTCCCCCTACCGTCTGGCAACAGTATCCAGTTTAAATTCGTCTTATAACTGTAGATTCACCTGTGTTGTGTTTCTTTTGTAATAGGTAATACATAAGAAACATGCATGGAATTGTCAAAGGTTCAGTTTCTATTTCACTCTGATTTGACAGAACAGAACTATTTAATACGGACGCGAGTACCTTCACCTACAGAAAAGATATCACTAATAATTAACTTCATGTTCAATCTTAAGTACTCCTCAGTGCCTTCACGTCACTAAAACTGAATCTGAATCACGATGTCGTGAAGAGGCATTATCACGATGGTCTAAATAGTAAGTATAGGTATAGGTACCTAACTTAATTAGATCTTAACATTCGTAACAAACGCATAAGTATACTCGATTACTGGTACCTATATTACCGATGCGAATGGCATAAATATTATATTTATCGCGCTAATATTATCAGTCACGGACCAGCCACGACTTGCGGCAGCGGCAGCGGAGAGGGTAACGTGTATTTCACTCACTCGTATTGCCGCCGCGCTCGGATCTCTCACTCAACCGCTCGCCGCGCCGCTTGCCACCGCAGTTGTTGGCATGAATAGACTATGCATTTTAACCTCATATTATCTGTAGAATGTTTGGTTTAAACCGGCAAGCGAAGCCATTGTTTCACTATTTGAATAGATGCAGATTATTGATGGATCGAGCGAAGCATCTTCGTTTCAGCTTGGGCAAAAATGCTTTCAGATGTCCGCTACTAAGTGAGATATGTTCTTTAATGGACACCAAATTGACGATTAGTTTAGGGATTCTCCGAAAATACTTGTGCTTCAGACAAATAGGGTTAATCTATTAAATATTGCAAAAAGATCATATTTTAAGTCCCGTTGACGTAACCGTAGCAAATTGTAGCAGAAGTAAATACTACAGGCCCTCTTACTGACCGTCGAATCCTTGAAATCTGTGTTCCATGTGGGAGACACAAGATTGCAATTGGACCATGGAACGCGTAATAAAAATAAAATATGTAATATTTGTATCGAATAGAGAAACTAGTGGCTCCGTAAGCTATAGCTGGAATTTCCAGTTATCCAGATTTAACACATCCATTTCAGACATTATCCACATCCGGATATCGGATATAAGAAAGCATTTGTAGGTCAATCCGAAACGTAGAAGCTATTACGCTCGCTTCGTTCGCTCGGCAAGTTATGCGTAATTCTATAAATTCATTGACGGTGATGAAAATTTAACCATCTTTCTCTGATGTAGGGCCGTCTGTTCCTTGGCCATAGGATTGACAATCACACAGGGGTAATAATAATAAAAGAACAGTTATTGAAAAGAGTAATTATGCGCGGTTCCGTGCGGACTGAATACATGCGTTGTTTATTACTCTGTCAATTGATGGTGCTGCAAATATTCTACGCAGAGGATAACGGTACTGTATTTTTGATAGACATGACTTGGTATGTATTCGGGCTGATTAGCTCTCACTACCAGTGAGTCGGAGTTTGTGCGGGAAATAGACCCACTAATGGAAATATCTCTGTTTCACAGGAGACTAACCGTCTTTTGTTTTACACGAATCTATGGTAACAGATTCGTGAATAGTAGTATGGCGGGTCTATATGTTCTGTGTTGTTACGATCAAACTGAACAAAGGATTGTACTATCAACTATCAAACAGGGTATTCAAACAATAACAGAGTAATTAATTATCAATGATTTACGTCACGGGCATTCCAGCACACCCTAGTTCTAATATGCTGTACGTAGCGTCGATGTTAATTAATCATACCTACTTACCAACAATCGCTCGAATTACTAGGAATTCATCATAACCTAGCTTAGGTATAATAATAGATTCCGTAGCCAACTAGTCTGGGCGCTGTTAAATGTAAAATTGTCACTGCAGAGCAGAGCTGGTCGTGGTCGGTTGAGCAATTCGTGCAACCGGTGCGAAGCCCGGCGCCAAGCCAAGCCACCACGGCCATTTAGCGCAATCAGTTTCTTTGTGGCCTAGATTATTCCGTCGATTAGATCACTGCATTAATTAAACACGAACATAATACGCATATGGAAACGGATAAGAGCCGATAAGTGCATATCATAGTTGGGTATTTAGATAGCGTTATAGATACACGTGTAGAAAACGCATATACTTGCGGTAAACATACAAAAGTGTAATAAATTAACATTTGTGGTCGCGTGATAAGAGAATTATAAATACACTAGCTGCGATCGCAGTGTTACACGCGGTTTATTAGATAAAAAGTAGTATAGCCTATGTGTTAATCGGGTGTCAGAGTGTCAGCCGTTAGCGTGAAGAAGTCCCAATCAGTCGCCTTTACAATATTGGTGTGATTTATGAATCTTGCATAAGTTATAATAGTTATAGATGTCTTGTAAACGTCGACCAACCTCATTAGTTTCAAATGACCCAAATATACAATGTTGGGTAAAAAAATAACATTGTCGTGTTGAAATTTTACGGCCCATATTGGGATTGGGCGCAAAAATTGGAGATATATCTAATCACAAAATTTAGTATTTTTAGGTTAAGTATTTGGCTAAGATCGTGCCACTAGTTCTAATGAAAGCTGTATATATCTTGTAAATTAGATTAGGCCATTCACGTATATAATTTTTCATAGCTGATAATCAACTCGAGAAAACATGATGATGATTTTAAATGTCGTATAAGTACTCAAATCGGTTCATCCGTTTTGTTTGGGAGCTACGATGCCACAGCCACAGAGATAGACCAGGGACCGGAAAACCCCTCTTTAAAGTTAAGCCTAATATAAGGTAACCCTAACAATTTGGTAACCATAACATAAGGTAACCTTTTCATTTGGTAACCCTATGTTAAGGTTACCCTATCATAACAGTTAACTACAACCTCAACACAGTTACACAGTTACGGTTAAAACCCTAACGCGTAAGGGTTATTTATAGCAGTTAACTCTAAACCCCATCGCGTTAGGGTTTGGAACTGAACGTTGAAGGATCGTTATAGATGAGCGGAGTTGGCAGAATGTTTACGTATTGCCGTGTTTCTTTTTACACTAGTTTTGTTTTGACTTTTTGTTTTTTGTTGTTGTTATTAGATAATAAGTACTTTATCTTTGCTTTTTATATGTTTCTCCTACACTGATGTTGTTAATTAGTTGATAATTTGATGTGATTTTTCTGCTAATAAAAAAGTAATAATATCTAATAATAAATAACTATAATTTTCATACTGTTTTTAGGGTTCCTTAGTCAACTAGGAACCCTTATAGTTTCGCCACGTCCGTCTGTCCGTCCGTCCGTCCGTCCGCGGCTTAGCTCCGTGATCATTAGTACTAGAAATCTGAAATTTGGTATGAGTATGGGTATGTATAACGCCGACAGAACGGTAAAATAAAAATTAAAAATAAAAAAATTTCAGGTACCTCTGGAACACCTAAAGTGGGGGTGATTTTTTTTTCTTTTCAACACTAGTGTGTGGGGTGTCGTTTAATAGGTCTTGTAAAAATAATAGGGGTCTCTTAACATTATTTTTGATAAAGTCAGCAGTTTTGTAAATATTCGCTCTGACAAAAATAGTGTCCCCCCCCCCTCTAACTTTTCAACCACGGGTCAAAAAAAATCGGAAAAACTATATTGAACAAAATCGGTCGAGCTGTTTTTGAGTTATCGCCAAATTTCATATTTTTTCTTTTAAGTTGACTTCCAGAAGGTAATATGTGATTACAGTTTCTAGGGCGTTTACAACCTTTTTATAGAGCTTGAAATCTTTCTTAACTTAAAACTCGGGCTTAAAACAGCAGTTTATTGTGAAGGATGAGCAACTACGGAACCCTACACTGAGCATGGCCCGACATGCTCTTGGCCGGTTTTTTTCTTATCGAGGAACGATCGGCAGCTTTGCTGGTAACGTTATACCTGGTAACAGTAAAAACCATCGTATAAGAACAAAAGAGTATTTTTAAGTGTGCAACGTGCTGTTTTAAAATGACAGATTAGATAAAAATGTAAGAAAGAGATGGGATTAGTATTGTTTTGAAGCATCAAGGATGCTAAGCGTTAGTTACTCAGTATCCTCCAAATCGTCCAACTGGTCAGTTACAAACGGGTGCCATAAAATAACAAATATTAAAAAAAATACTTTAAAATGTACTACAAAAAGCGCTTGCTGCCACTGCCATGCAATTTTCCCGAGGAATATAGTGACTTTGTAAATAAACTTAAAAGACAGACGAAACTGGTAAGTTATGCATTCTTATTATGATTATATTTCAATTTTGTTTACCATTAAATCGTTGTAAATACTATCGACCTTAAAGGTACTCGAACTGATATTTTTTCCTTAATAGTTTCTGCAATATGTTTTTTTTTTCAACCATATTCTAATTATATATATACGTACCTTTATTTATTTATTTCAACTTGATTGCACATTGCATTCCACAAAAACGTAGATAATAATGGCGGCTTTTTGCCATGAAATGAGGCGTTCTCCGCCAGACAACTTGTTTAAATGAATGTAGTAAATATATAATATTTAATTACCATACAAATTCGGAATACCTACTACAATGACATTTTGTAAATGTGTGTTTGTGCATTTTCATTTATTATACATTTTGTTCAGAATATGTTGGCACATTTTGCTAAAAATCTCAGTAGTATATCTTGCATTATTCCAATTTACTTATAATGTTCGGGTATCCTTAGAGCTGCCAGTTTAGCATTCCTAACAAAAAATAGGCCATGCATGAACGTTGTACTTTATTGGACGACGCTTACATTTCTTATATTAGTGACGTATTTCTTACTAAACTTAAAATGAAACACCAAATTAAGTATATATTTTTTTTTATTTCAGACTCAGTGAAATCAAGAGAGGAAGGAAGGTTATGAAAAACGTAAAGAAATTTTGGCTGAATTCAAGGAATTGTTAGAAGACGTACCAGACGATAAATTGAAGGACATGTGGGCACGTGTAAAATTTATGACAGAATTGTATCATACGGCTGTTCTAAAATTACGTAAATAATAAGTAATCCATAATTTAGTATTATATTTGATATGGTCTAATTTTAAACTGATTTGATTATTTAATTGCTGTGATTTATGTCATTGTTTTTTTTTATTATGTTGTTTTTAATGTATAGGTGTTACAAGTATTAATTGTTAAGAATAGGTAGTTACTAAGACTGATTATGCATGTTAAACTGTGATGATGATATTTTTATGGTTTTAGTTATTATAATTAAACTTACTATTTTTGTTATCTGATTAAAAAATGTATATTCTAGTAAATTATTTACACACCTAAAATGTATTTTTATTTTATGAACATAGCATGATTATAATATGGTAAATACTTTTAAAGGTATCATTATAGAAATCGCGTTGATGCTGGCAAGACGCTATTAGCGCTCAGATTAGGATAAACACAAAAATTGAATTCTTATTTTATTAATTGAAGAAAAAAAAAGACAAAATAATTATTATACTAATACATTTCAAATAACGTTCAATTATAATGATTAATTTTACTTGGATTAATTTTATTGTACAGTCGGTTAGATTTTGCTACCTAAGTAGGTATTGTGATGAGTATTTTTTAGGTATCTTCAAAACGGTGATAAAGATCAGATGATGAAACTAGAAAGTGAACGGCGCTACTTTTTGATGGTTAAATATATATATATATATATATATATTTAACCTTTGCATACCAAGGTAATTTACCAAACAAGCAACGCATCTCCGTATCAGCTTGTCCTAAAACGCTTTCATATGTCCAGATGTTCGGATTTCCGGCTGTTGTCGACTAGAGGTCCGATTCATATGAATTGTTGATTCAGTTATTAGTCATTTTTCAATATGGCGAAGATATGGGGTTTGCTGTTTTAATGAATTGGTAATATGGAGACTAATGTCGTATGGTGTAGTCAGGAGTTGGATAGTGGAATTCCTTAACGGTTGCTTGTATACTTTTCGAGTGTAGGGTCTGATGGTTTGTTTTTAAGTGTACAATTGAAACTGCAATATCTCGTGTCACATCACAACTTCATTATAACTGTCTACTGAAAAAACAGATTTATCGCGTACATACATTATAAGTACCGACAAGATACTTGTAAGAGTATTAACAATAGGCAACTGAATTTTAGATCTTTTTTACTATTCCTAACAACGTATGCTATCCCTTTAATATCAGTGGAAAGCGAAAGAGATAGTAAGTCATGGCAGGTAACAAAGAAAGAACCTTTGTTACTTAATTCAAATTCAAATTTAAAATATATTAAATAAAACGATGGTCCATGATACTAGGTTAGTCAACTTATCAAATATAGTTTCATACCCCAAGCAGCACATTAGTGAATTTTGCAGCTTATCTTATAGCTTTAAGTTCTAAATGAGTGGTTTAACAGTGTTTAATACAACTTATAGCTTTAAACACAACTCAAAACTGTATATGAGTTCATCCTATCACTTGTAGTTGCATAGGAGCGTTTTTTGTTTCTACTTTATTACTTATGGTGGGATAAAGTCGATATTGCTACTTAAAGTTGCATGCAGGTTCAAATTGTCACTCAATAAGAAGCAATAGTGCTATATAAGGCCTTAAAATCACTTATAAGCAACTTTTACATATAAGTGGGAACATACCCTTATTTGGAACTAAAAGTTCCAAATGACTAGTACAATAGCGAATTATATCACTAATAGTGGCTAAAGGGATAATTTTACGGCTCTTTTGGAACCAAAAAATATTGCAACTTTAAGGCCTAAGAAGTACCTTATTGCCACTCCAACGCATAAATAGGTCTCAGTAGGAGGTTCTTGGAACCAAAAGCAGTTATTTTCACTTATTTCAAACCACTAACGAACTAAAAGTTCTATTATAGTTCCTATTTGCGCCTTGTCAAAATATATTTAATAGTCTTGCTTGTTTAATAGTCTACAAAAGAGCAAATAATTACTATTGGTAATATCATTCACTGCTTTGCCACTCGCAAGATACAAATAAGTGACTATTAGACTTGATAGTTCCAAATAAGGAACAAATAAGTGAAAATAAACACTGTAGGATCTTTTTTGTTTCGCCATGTTTACAAATGGAAGCCTATGAAAATTGATTATTTTAACCAGAATTTTATCACACTCACGCATAATTACAGACTTTTGTTAGTTGTGACGATGTTACTTTAACATTGTACGTAACCTACAATCATTAGGTCAGGTTTTTAACAGTTTTATTTCTTATCAGTATCTATTCCTTATTTAATTTAGCACTCTCTTTTTTAATATTCCTGATCAAATGAAGGGCGCGTCGAAATTTACAAAGAAAACATACTATAGTTTCACAGTAAAAAAAAATTCGCAAGATTTTCGTGCTTATTTCAATGCTTGTATAACGTAAAGTTTTAATCACAATCAAACAGACATATAAATCAAAAATGAATATGGCAGATCACGTATTACTTTTAATAAAACACAATTTGACAGTTGCCTCGCCACTCAAAGATAATATTGGCGACTCATTTATCACTCATTGACCGAACTGAAATGTTTTCATTCGTTCACTGCGCATAACTTTCACCCATAGTTCTAATTACCACTTAAGGTAATTGTGAGATCTCTTATGGATTCTATTTAGCACCAAAAATAGGCTGCAATTTTTCTCCTTTTGGTTCTATACTGGTGGCATAAGGGTTCTTGCCACCTATATAGCACTTAGTCATGGTGGTAAATTTCACTTAAGCATCTAATTAGATATGATATACGAGCTATTTAGACCCAGTTGTGCTACTTGGGACCTAAACTAATTAATAATATAATTGATTATTAATTTAAATTGTTTTATTTTTTCTTCCAAATGGATGAAAATTGTTTTTTTTTAGTTTTCAAACCTCATACCTCTGCCATTTCAAAAGTTTCAAATAATTTTATCGATACAAATATTTCATATAATTAATTAACCTAGACTTCATAAATCGGTTGAGAAATGTGACCCCTAAGCGAGACCAGCCGGAAATCCGGACAAAATGGCATCTGTGTGTAAATAATTTTCTTTTTATAGTTAAAAAAAAAAGTTATAGAATACAGAATATAACAAAATTAACTTTGTTAAAAATAACATTTTAATTACTTAAAACATTTTTTTTACTGTTATTATAATTATTACGTTTATAAATATTAATAAAAAAAAGCATCATGATTTAATCAAGACACAGAGTACAAGAAATATTCTTGTTCAAATCAATTTGAATAATAAGAATATCCACAGAACCATCATTAATATTGCTAATCTTTACAATTTAAGGGTGTAATTTTATTAAAACAATTTGAAGTTCGTTATTGACGCATACATCAACCTAAATATATACTTAGATGAAAAGGGATGAGTGAAATGCTAAGGATTATTTTTATTTTATTGTTATCGGGCTTATGGCATTTACTGCACACTAAGACGCAAACCGTAATGAGACGCGGTATTTATTATTGTTTTAAGAATAATCAAAATGCAGTTGTGCCTTAACTGAATGCCGCATTAATTGTTATATTTTTTTATCGAAACAATTCTTAGCTGTATTACGGGGAATGAAGGAAATTATAGTTAATTGTGTTTGGGATAAACCAATATGTGATATCAATGGTGAGTTGGTGACGGCAAAAATAAATGAATGAGTTTTATTTTTTCCGTCTTAGATTTATTTGTCAAGCCCCAAAGGCAAAGATGAAATATGAAAAAAAACAAACAACACACTGTTTTCGCCGCTCAAGTTAAGCAACGCTACCATGGTAACATAAGAAGTTTCTACACCAAAGACTTAAAGTTGAATATTGACTGATTTGACGCTTTATAGCATATTGTTACAAACCTCGAAAGCCAAACACGTTTATGACTTGCAAGAGATAAGAAATTTACTGAGTACCTGTTATTCAAAAACTGACCTAATAAGACATAATTTAGGGATCATATTCGTTCGAACTCGTTCAAAAACCCTTACGTTAAGGTTATTAAGTTAGGGTTAGTAGTTATTATAACTGCTATTCAAAAACTGAACTAATAACACATTACTTAAGGATCACATTCGTTTGAACTCGGTTCAATACCCTAAAGACTCGGTTAGTGGGACGGGGTAGGTTAGTTAAGGTAGTTATTAACTTAACTGCAACAAAACAGTAACCGTATCATTGAAACAACCACATCATAGGGTTAACAATATGTGAGGGTTTTTAAAAACAACTTCTAAAATAACCTCATCAAAAACCCTTGTTAAGGTAACTGGTTCCGGTCCCTGCACACACATGTTTTAACACGAATCGTTTTTCGTCGGTCGTTAAAATAGGATAAAGGATAGTCGCTGTTACGTGATGTTACGTTACGGCCACGAATACTCCTAGCACAACTCGCAATGGTATCGCCCGTCACTCTCTCACAGTAAGTACTGCGAATTAAGAGGTAGGTAATATTTCTCTCGCGAGAAAGAGTCGCGTGTCGCAGTTAACTGTCACACGCGACTATTTTCTCGCGCATAGTGCTATGTCGCGCGACAATAGTCGCGAAGCATTCTGATGACAGGCTGGTTTTTTTTTTGGGAATTTTATGATGACAGGCTGGTCGCGCGAAGCGGTGTTGCCAATGTTACGGCAATTGAGATTTAGAGAGCTTTGCACCGTGTACACCGTAAAAAAATATATGAATTTATTTTTCTGTATGTAAAGAAATATAAGAAAATACATATAATAACAGAAATCTACAACAACTATGCCTGCATAGATGTAGTCTTCGACCTATCCGTAAAAAAATAAGCTGTCAATAATGTCAAGCTCAACGTCATTCATTAGTTTTTTTAAGACACCAAACTAAAGTAAGAAAGTAACCTATACATTGTGTCATAGTTTTGGAGTTACAACTTTTTAGTAAGTATTATATTTTGATAGAAAGAATAATAAAATAATTAGTAACCTCAGGGAAAATATAAAAACAGTGATTAAGCCCTCTTTTTAAGCGGAATACAGAAAAGCAATAAAATTGTTATATAAAAATATTAAATGTTGTCAAAATCCACGGCATACGGCTGCAACCCTAGGGCCGCTTATATACGATTTTTCGAAATTTATACGGTAGTTAATTTATTTATCGATAAAAATTCATTCAATTCACCAGTCGTACTGGTTACTTCGATGCACGAAATTCGACCGTCGTCGTATACTTAGTGACGTACCGCTCATCTAAATAGTTTATAGGAGATCGAGAGGAACGGCCAGCACTATACATTGTCGAATTTCGAAAATCGAAGTATTCGGAACCCTTCTGTCATCTGATTCCGAGTCCGAATGCCAACATTGTAAAGTTATCTACATATAATATGTTAAAAACCTGAAAACAGCGCTATTTGGCTATCGTTGAAATGTTCACGGCCCACCGTCGCGGTCCTTTTGTCATATTAAACACGGCTTTTTTATCTAATGTATACGGCTGCCTAAAAATTTGCATTGGCAAAACTGGCGCGATGTCGTCTCCGGGCTGTTAGGCGGAATCTAAACATTGTACCTAAATACTGAATATAATCTAATCAGCGATAAATACACGAATTTCATTTGAACTCAGCAACGAAAACGATAATCAGCACTACATTGATAAAAGTTTCTATCTGAAACGAACCGAGATCAGGAAAAAGGTAGTAAGTGCATACAAACGTCATATGGGGTTACTACGTTTTACGTTGGGCGAAAATGAGATACGAATTTATTAAAGTAGTGACCGGACGACAACAACGACAAATAAAAATCGTGAAGGAATCGACGTGTTGTTTGTTTGTCATCACTCACCAGTGTCACGTGGGTTTGTCACATCACATCAACATTACAGGCGGATGTAGATAACATTTCTCCACGATGACGTCGATGGATGACATTATAACATCTAGTACCTAGGTAAATAAACCTGCTGAGACCTTAGAGATGCCTGCATGGAAAACTTTTGTATACCTACAGAGTAATTCGACCTTTATGATATCGCTAATTTATCACATCATTCTACTTCATTATGATAGCGATCCATGACATTGCCCTGTTCCGTCATACATTGCGAGCTGCGCCATATATAAAACTCATACAAAAAAGTTCTTGCCAAAAACGGCACCAGGGCCTTTATATTAAAACTATCGGATTGGCAGTATTGCGTAGATAAAAAGTCGCCATCCACAGACGTGTCCCGTATCACGAGGGTTTCAATAATTTACGTTTCTCGACCTTAACGTTACGTTACGAGGACATATCGCTGCTCCTTTTCCAATACTATCAGTTTACGTTAAGTTCGCACCTAGTATCTGTCGCGTCGGATACAAATGAGGTCCAAACTTAAGGTAACCGATACATAATATCGAGGCTTCGTTTTCGTCAGTTTTCATCGCCAAAACTCAAATATTCTTTACGAAATTTTAGGAACTTAAAGAAAAAATGTTCTGTTGGACCGTTTTGATTTTTGCGCAAAGTATTATACAATTTGTCTGTTTGCGGCGGAATTTTGGCCAAAAGTAGACAAAGACCTACTAACAGGCTGTAATGGAAAAATTTAACGGCAGTTACTAAGACTGGCTTTGGCGGTGGATGGAAAGGCTCAAGATGGAGATCGCCTGACAGTTATTTTTTAAGCCGGGTAGAGTTTAACTGCCCGTAACAGCCAATTGCCCTAGAACTGCAATATTGCCATGGAATTGATTAAAGTCGTAAGATTTGTCCACATCATTATCATTACCTATTAGCACGTATAATTTTAAGCGGCGTATAATTTAAAAGCCGATCGCAAGGGGATTGGATCGCTGTTTTCACGGTCGCCGGACGCAAGGCAGGCGCGGCAGGCGGCCGTCGTTCGCACCAAAAAAACAACTTTCCTCGAACCGACGATGGCGCTAAGCCACGGATGCGATTCGAAACGTAACAAGCGCACCCACGTGGCGTATCGCTTGAGATCTTCTGACCATACACAGGTTTGGGCCGAAATAACTTGTTGATGTACGCTGCGGGCGAGTCGGGGGGCGCGCGGGGCCAAGGGGGCTAGCGCCGCCGAGCGACGGCCTGTCTACGGCGGCGAGCCGGCGACACCCTGTCTGCCGCGGACGGCGGTGCTGCCGCTCCGTGCGCATTCTTGTCCGCCCGCGCCCCCCACCCTGAGCTCATGAACGCGGCCCGCGGCTCGCTCGCCGCCCGGCAACGTCGCATGCAAACTTGTTTCGTAAACGGATGTAGCGGCGGCCAGGCAGGGCAAGTGGCCGTCCTGCTCTTTCTCCAGCGGCTTATGGGCGAGATAAGGATAGCAGTGGTGGCGCTACGTGCTATCGGCTCCCACTTGCGGCATTTTTTCACGCCGAGAATGAGGCAAGCGAGATTACTGCCTTGGTACACGTTCACACTGTTGTTAATTTTGATTCGTTATATACATAATATGTTCATACCTAGATTAACTTCGAATTGAAGTGAAGTTAAGAAATGTGTTAAAATGATCTCACCGTTGACAGTGCAAAAACTAACCTAGTCATCGTTCCCACTTGGATTTTTTCGAGGAGTTCAAATGGCTTTGTCATTGTCAAGTTTAGCAATGACGTGCTTGGTCAATAACCAAGGGCATGGTGTTCTTTGATAAGTACGTGTTGATTATCTTGCTAGCTAGTGTACTACTGAAAACAATAGTGAAAATTACAAACAAGTTTTGACCACCATTTGCCACGATACGTATGTTTTCACTAGTTACATGCCCATTGTGATTGTCATGATAGACTATCCTAGAACCTTTACATTTATGTATAAATAGAAAGTAATATCAATTAGTCCAAAAGTGCATTGATTACACCATTGAAGGACGTGGCGGACAGCCAGTATATATGTGTTATCTCGCGGAACTTCAACGACTCCAATGTCAGTTTTTCTTTTGCAGGTAGTGCATTCTGTGTAAAAAAAGTGATCATTATTGAAGCCATAACAAACAAGTGGTTTTTCGAGTGCCGGTGCGTCATTGTGAAGCGGCCCTTACGGGCACACGAGGCTCGTCGCTCCGCTCGCGCTCGCTCGCGTCGCCGTGCCGGCCGCGTCCGCGCCGCCAACATCCGCCGACAGTCAGTACGGCGCCGACAGCCGACACGCGCACACGTCTCCATAACATGGCCGCAGCCCACGCACACTCGGCCCCCGCGCCCTCCGACCGCCGCCCCGACGGCCGCGCCGGCTCGCGTCGCATATTCCCACCACAATTCAAACTCCAAGTCCTCGAAGCCTATAGGAGAGACGCCCAATGTCGCGGCAACCAACGCGCGACCGCCAGAAAGTTTGGCATCCACCGCCGCCAGATTCAGAAGTGGCTCCAAGCGGAACCCGCTCTGCGCGCCGCGCTCCTGAGAAGGGCCCCGCAGCCGGCGCCGTCGCCGCCACCGTACGCGGCGGGTTCTCCAGAGAGCGCGAGGCTGCCGTCGCCACCGCCTACGGTGCTCCCCATCACCCCGCCACCACTGCAAGTGCCCACGCCGCTGCCGGCGCCGCCGCCTCTGCCGTTGCCGCCGAGTGCGGAGCCCATCGACCTGTCCGTGCGGCGCCCCACGCCTCCGCCGCCCGCCCGCAAACCATTCAAGCTGTTCCGACCGTACCTGGACGAGGAAGACGAGAGGCCAGCGCCGACGCTGCAGGTGCAGCACGTGCACCTGCACGCTTTCGTGCCCGTGGGCGCGGCGAGCGCGGGCTGCGCGCTGGCCGCGTGCGCCGCTCCGCGCTGGTGCGCGCCCGTGCCTTCCTTCCCGGCGCCGCTCAGATGAGAGCCCCGAACCGGGGCTCAGCCCCGCTCCTCCTGTGATCTAGTCGCCGTCGCCCGCCTGGCGCCTCCCGGGGCGTAGCCCTCCATCGTCGTGCCTTACTGTACACAACGCCATAGTGCATTATGCCGTCATCTCGAGATGATTGCTTATTTTTGTGTAATGTATAAGAACGTATTTTTATATTGTGGAGTTTATGAAGCGTACATTATTATAAAGAATGATTAGGTATTAATACTATTATTATTATGAATAAAGAGAATTGTTTTAATAAGAGGCATTTTGATTGAGCCGCCCGCGCCGGGCAGGTAGCGCCGGCGCCCCGCTCCTGTTACCTGCCCGTTTGATCCCCGCTTCCCTTGTAATGATCATTTTCGACGTTCCGAAAGTACCCCGGGGCCTCGTCGGAGACCGGGTAGTACCATGTAGGTACCTCTGTTTCCAGGAAGATCTTTTGTTTGCCCGTCGAAGTATCTACCTAATGTCTATGCCATAGACATTAGGTAAGGTAAGTCTATGTCATATTGCCATTGCGATTTTTTTAGTTTTAAGTAGCAAAAGCGAAAACTTGTGCGTTGTGCGAATTCATTTTTATTTTGAAGGTAGATGATAATTTCTGTATATAGGTAATTAAGATTAATCCAGGAATTCTACATAGAAAAAGCTTCTAGAATGTGTTCCTAATTCCTAGATCCGCCTTTTCTACGAACGTGTATCACACCTACCAGACAATAATCCTCACCAGTCATCTGACTAGGTTTCTTCTGTAGTGCAGGTATTTTGCAGGTAGGTACCTATAGAATATCTACAGAATTCTATATTGGACGAGCCCCGTGCTCTTCGTTGGTATTATTATTACTCACATTCTATTAGCCTTTTTTGCCTCATCTATGAAATCAAGAATGTGATGAATTTTAAATCAAGAGGAGCAGTATCTTTTGTTTGTAGGTGTGTAGGTCACTATGATATAAAATAAACTTAGAATAATAACTATTTAAATTTGTGAGTCTATTGCAATTCAAAGTTAACCGTTTACAAGAAAACATAAGAATATGCTTACTTCACCATCTTTTTAAATATCTACCGTCCAGCAGTCGCAGATTGGGTATTGAAAACTATTCACAGTTAAACATTCTGATTTAAGAGGTGCGAAATTAATGAATTAGAAATTTATTACAACTGTGGGACTTTTAACAATTAAATTAATAATTTTATTTTTTTAAGTAGGTAGGTACTAGTGTAATGTAACCGTCCATACTAACCGATTATAGTATCTACCGTGTTACGAATACATGCCACTGCAAAAATGTAAATCAACCTTATGCTGTGAGATGCTGATGTAAATGAGCCTTGCGTTCTCTGCACTGTCTGAATCCGAATCTGAATTCAGTCTGGAAAACAATATTGGATAACAGCTCAAATCATCTACTCTTTAATCAGTATTTTAGAGATGTGATAATTAAAGGACGATGTCATGCTTATGAGCGTACAAAATATCTATACCTAAGTTCACACTCGTACTAATTATAATTATTTTGCCAATGAAATTTAAACCACAATAGAGTGGTGCAAGAACGTCCTAATAACAACTACTTTTCCCGAAAAGTTGGTAAGATTGTGCTCGGTGAAGACTAGACTAGACTTAAGTGGCCGGCCTAAGGTAGGTATATTATGTTCATCCTTACCCACACAATAGACAAAAAATAATGTGCATTTATAGGTTACAAATAGGGTGAGCGATTTTTTCTAATAAACTCCACATTTATTAAGTACTTATTATTTTTTTTACACATTTTAGTTATGCTAAAATAATCACGTATGCCGAGTTAGCGTTCTAAATAAGTACCTACTTACTTACAACATGCGAGTAGTTTTCTTTAGTATACGGTCAAATGACGATTTGTTGTGTATTCTACATCAATTTGGTATGATCGGTGTACCTATGTCTGCCAGCGCGTCTAGCGCAGCGCAACTGACACGTGACTGTCGCGCGACAAATACTACCTGCCCCTTTCCTTTCAATATCGTGCGCGAGAAACAGATGCTGAGTCGCGCGATAAGCTAAGTCACAGCAAGATATGTTAGCCCCACTGTACTAGACATACAGGAGCCCTAGTACAACTATGCTTGACTCTTGTCGCGCGAAATTGCGCTACCCGTCACTCTTTCACATTACTGCACAGAAAGGGACGGGTAATTATCTCACGTGAAATAGTCAGGTATGACAGTTATGCTAGAAGTGCTGGTGTGCAAAGATTTCTGGATTCCGTAAGGACTTAAGGAGTAATCCATGAGGAGGAAAAAGGATAGTTCGAGATCGGTAACCTTATCATGAGCTTACAGTGACCGTACTCGCTAGCAACTGCGTAAATGATTGTATTTCTACAAAGTAACCACTCCATTCAGTCGCTAGCGAAGTACGGTCACATTAATTCATGGTAAGGGTATGCCAACTATCTTAATAGGAAGGGGAGCTCATTTCATAGCCGAAGGCTAGACGTTATATTTACAATAAAAGCTATGATCCATCTTGAGACATTGATGGATCACAGAACCTGATTATTGATCTAACCTAACACTGAGGCTGGACGTCAGGAGGAAAAAAGATCGTTCGAGTCCGGAATTACTTAGACGTACGTAGACTGAAACTATGTAGACTGTGGTGTGTGGCCTTTCTAATACTGTGATTGTGACCAATCAATAGACTGGTAAGTATTTCTTATTGTGACTAGTGTGCCAGAATTTATTCAACATTACGGAACAGTGAAATCACAGGCATCCTACATTAGGTGCAATAGATTATATAACACGTATATGACTGATGGACCATATTACATTAATAATAATAATAATAGCACGCACTGATGCCAGTTCTTGAAAATGGTCGTGCCACGCTCTATTGGGATCGATCTATCATAACGGACAGGACTATTGTAGCCAATAAGCCTGATGAAGGCCAAAAAGGACAAACTCAGCAACTACCTTGACTTGGCTTACGAGGTGACCGCCATGTGGGATGTTGCCTCGACGATCATTGTCCCGATAGTCGTTTCGGCGAACGGTCTTATAGCGAAGTCTCGACAAACATCTTAAGAGACTCCCGCTAGATGGCTGGATCAAGGGTCTGGTACAGAAGGCGGTACTCCTAGACACGGCGCGCATTGTCAGGAGGTTCCTCTCTCTGCAACCCTAACCACCGGGAGCCTGGGCCTTGCCTCGCTGCCGGCGGCACCCTAGGTTAGGTTTTTTTTAGAATGTGTTTATATTTCTGTGGCTCTAGTGAAAAGGGGTTAAAGTGCACTTATGACCTTTTTGCGTTATATACACCAAAATTCACAAAAAAAAAATGCGCATCTTTTGGTGTAATCGGAGCTAAGTTATCTTTTAAAATGACAAAGTTAGGATTGTGCCAAACAGTATATCTGGTGAATTATGTCGTGAAATATGGTGCAACTAAAGTTAACAATGAACAATTTCGAGTTTTGTTTGTGGAGAACGATTTAAGTTCATTTGTCTCTTTTGACGCATCCTGTGTTAAACGATCAATGTTTACTTATACCTTTTTACAAAACAAGATTACATACCTTATAGAATATAAATCGACTTTAATCTGTATTCACGGTATTCACGACTTAATGTTAAACATTACTGATATAAGTCGAATTGAATCTTTTAATAAATCTGGTATTTAATGATCAATGTTTACTTGTACCGATTTGCACGAGCAATTTACCCATAATTCATAAAAATAAATCGAAATTAATCCATAGTCACAAATAATTATTTAGTATTTATTGGTGTATATTGACTTATACTGGTGAGATATATCATGTTACACCACGATTATTACTTGTATCAAAAAGTTATTTTTATAAAGTCTCTTCGCTGTGGTTTATTTTAAGTACACTTGAGTCTAATCGATCATCCTATTATAAAATTTGGGTCACCAGTATGTAGAATGACCTACAGTAGTGATGTAGGCATTTTTTTACAAGTTATTGTACTTGCAATGTACCTATGTAACTATGTTTGTTCGGGTGGGATCTTGCAATTCAATTTTGAAGCAGAATATTTGCAACCGATTGAGCTAAAATCTTTCCCAAGTACCTACTACCTACTTAACATGACAATACAATAATATGGTACTATGGGGCTGGTCTGATGATGAAGCCACCCCTAGGATTAAAAGTATTTCTTTTAGTTTGTTACACAGAATGGCAGGCCGATCTTGAGTCGATCGAATGCTCAAACTTGTTGAGGAGAAAGGTGGCAACAATTTCGTCGACTCTATTAGCACTCCAGAAAAAGGCAGATCGTAGTGCTCACTGATTCTAAGTCAGAAAAATTACAAGAAACGAAAGAAACCGGAACGGCAGAAGAAGCAGAGCAACTTTCGTTTTGGGACAAAGTTGGTCAAGGACGAAAAGGACAGCCTAGAAAAAGTGAGAAAGAGAGAATAAACATAGGGAGGAATGGAAAAAGAGGAGACATTTTGGTAAAAAGTATGAAAGCAAAAAAAATAAAGAGAGTTTAAGATGCTAGGAAATTGTAAAATGAAATGCGCAATAAATATACAAGAAGAACTCAGAAAAAAATATTTGAGAGTTAATTGGGCTTAGAGGAGAATGTAACAAAAGGGTTCAGTTCATTGCTAGGTAATTTAATGGACGCAACAACAAAGAATAGACATTTTGCAAATTATTTAAAAATAAAGACAGCAGAGACTGCTAATGCGATAACCATTTGACGAAACATCAAAGTTTGTTCAAGGAGTAACTGACAAACTTAAAATCAGTGAAGAACTTGTCCTAGATTCAGCGAGATGGATTATGCTGAGTACCACAAAAATAAGTATAAGCATAAGTTGATTGAAAGCCGTCGAGAAACATTTTCATTATTTCCTGTATATGAAAGACTTAACAGCGGTCCAATACGGATATCGGTAAAAAAACAGTTTTTTGTTAAATTTGATAAACCCGAGTGTAAGATCTTTTACGAAAATTTGTTATGTTCTGGGGATGTGGTAGATTCCTTATCTTTGGCACCAACAGAGTACAGGCAAGAATTGATTTTATACAAGAATTG
Organism: Apotomis turbidana; assembly: GCA_905147355.2. Lineage (NCBI taxonomy): Eukaryota > Metazoa > Arthropoda > Insecta > Lepidoptera > Tortricidae > Apotomis > Apotomis turbidana. The sequence continues at coordinate 51,613,392 of LR990280.1, read as the reverse complement.
GAATTATACTAGCTGACACCCAAAATGTGATACATGTTATTTTCCGAGTCTAAATATTCACAATTGCGATCAAATTTTAGTATTAAGGTCTCATACGTAGTTTTTGTAATTGTAATTCAACTGGAAAAACTAAATTTTGTACTTATCTCGTTTTAGTTATCATCTTGTATCGCTTAATATGTATTTCTATTAGACGATTGATTGAGGAAAGTCCAAATTTAGTTAAAAACTATGAGAATAGTTTTATATGCTAATGTTGACTTTTTCTGTCATTTTTGTAATAATGAATCAATAAAAATAAAGATCTTTTGTTGCCACTGCACCGCAAAAAATGGATATAACTTTTAAAAAACCATTGGTAAAAGTGTGTTTGTATTACAGTACACCTAAATTAATTGCGTGCAAAAAGGTAAAAGTTTATTTTCTTAGGATTATGTCTGAAATAAAGCTCTTAAATGAAAGGTTTCGTTTAGTCAGGTCTTTCTTATTTAGGGTGTTCATGTATTTTTCCTTTATAAAAGGAGATAACTTCAAATAAACCGAACAGCATGTCCATTTTCACTTTCTAAAATAAGGGTGAAAATTGATATAAGTTCAGTTATATTCCCGGATAGTGTAAATATTATGGGTGAAAAAGGGTACAAAGTCAGTTATGTCCTTAAGAACACTTTTTGGCACGGATATAAGTCACCTTTTTTTTTAACCGTTAACTTTGGAGAATTAAGAATATTACCCCGTGAAAGAGGATTTTTTAAGTATTAAAACTGCATTTAAAGTTTATTTGTAAGTATAGCGGTTGAAGTACAGTGATCAAAAGTCTGAATAAATTTAAGCCGAAACGGTTTTTTGAGTCTCCTGTAAAGTAGTGTTTTTCGAGTTTAACCCCTTTTCACTAGAGCCACAGATTTGTAATGTATTTTTCATATTTTACTTTTTATATAAATTTATTGTAAAAAAAAGCTATCCTGAGAAACATGATTAAATGAGTGAATAATAATTAATAAATATTAGAGCAGTCTTCACACAAACCAGCCACACTTCACACAAATCGGCCTATTCCCAAACTAAGGAAAAGTTTGTAATCGGATTATATTTAGGCTAAATTAGTCTTTATAGTATTTTTGTGCACACTATTAACTTATTCGTTTGTCTATCTACTTGGATATCTCACTATTCTCTCTCATTTGCTTACAGGTTAACTATAAGAAATCCCTAATAGGGACAAATTTGCCTTTGATCAGAAATATATGTGTCAGTGCATCTGGAAAGGTACCTTGTTTCAGGTATTGAGTTATGCATAGTTCCAAAAAGTAGATTAAATTTGCTATCAACACAAAAAAGAATAATGACTGTAGGTGGAACCATTTTGAATTTTCGACTTCCGAAATGCATAAGTTGAGAAAATTGCATTTAAAGTTTATAGTGACAAAAAACACACTTCTACTTCGAAGTTACATAGTGAAGGGTATAATAATAATCTTTGAATGTTAAAGAATTATAATGAAGGTGAATTGTCTAAAAATACATGTTAATTATTTTGATTTCTTAGGTTGAACATGCCAGGGTGGAAGAAACACGAAAGTGTTAATTATACCCAATTCATAAAATAAAGAGATTGAAACTGTTAGTTTCTCATCATAGTTACATATTCTATGGCATTTTGGGACAATTGAATGAAAGAAAACTCCATAATCATAAAGACATTTAATAATTACCGCATTTTTAACAGTTACAAAAAAGATCACTTATAATTATAATATTAAAAACCAAATCAATGTATTCTTATTATTATTAACTTCTGTTTTAGTCGTGTAAGACATCAAGTTTAGCATTTTACTAAACTGGGTACCTTGTCACGCTAAGTCATTATCTTACATAAATGGAGTAACTAGAAAAAATAACTCAATTGTGTACATAACTGCACCTAATTTATAATTTTTCAGTTTTTAAATTAAAATAAATAGTTATTTCATACAAGAGTCATGCAAGTTGAATGTTTTCTTATAAAAAACATGAAGTAAGTATTTTTCTTTGTTCAATAAATTATTTTGCTATAGACCGATCCTATACCTTATCTTAGAAAGAGGTAGTTGACTACCCGCGATGGAAATATTGACAAAATTATTCAAAATTTAAAGGCTTTTAAGACATGGCGTGACAAGGTACCCTGACTACTAAACTTTATAGTCGGAGAAATATACTAAAAAAACATAATTTTACTGATATTCTTGTACACACGTGTTCCTTAGGATGTAAACAACCCAATTATAACACAAACCCATTTTGGCACTTTTTCACCAGCTTCCACAAAAACTCATGTAACTCGGTAACTAGATGTCGTGACTAGGTACCTTTCCAGATGCACTGACACATATGAGGATTGTCAAGAGGGCCCTATTTATAAGATTTATATGGCAACAATTTTGCAACCAATCGCAACGGTTAAAATACCTGTCAGTTCCAAGTCAGTTCCTCCCCATAACCTCGTAATATCATTTAATGGAATGCACTCTTTTCCTGACTGTTTTTCGTGTAGTAAACACGACGTGTACACTTTATTTATAATATTACGTTCACGACTGAATAGTTTTCGGCATGACACGGTTTTTAAAGTGTATGACATTGACATTGTTGATAAACCATCATAAAATCACTGCCAGCGTAAGAAATTAGTTCCAGTGAAATTCCGCAATAAGCGCATCCTCATATATTTCTGGTCAGGCTTTACATATCTATTGTTATTATTATTACGTGTTTGTTATTAGCTATTACGTACACTAAATTGTTTACATACATTTGTACTAGAAGACGATTGAATGTACTTCCATGATCCGGGAACAATATTCGAGTTCATCACACAAAAATTTACCCTTGACGGGATTCGAACTCAGGATCGCCGGGTCAGTCGGCAGCTGCACTACCGCAGATGCGTCAACCGTGGCTGTCACATTAAGTAAATAGTTTTCAGGGAATTCCCGTATTCCATAGAATATAATTATTGGTTGGATTGTAACCATTCTTAATTATAATTATCGAATGCTACCAACGTGAATTTGTAGGACCTCACTCCTTATACTTCATAATAATGTCATCGGTTGATTAAGGTAAGTATTTAGTTGTATGGTCAGTTTTGGACACTTTAAGAAACAAAGTAGAAGTGACAGGTGCACATTGAAGACCCCAAGTCCCGGCATGACCAGAATATACAAGTAGTACAAGGGGAAAAATGTAACAACGGATGTGTTGGTACATTTCTTCATATAAAGTATGTATGTTCCTATAGCAAGCAAATGGCCCATAACCAGCACTCTGCCAACCACCTACAAAGTTCGGAGCACGCTAATGATCAAGAACTGTCTACTTTACAGTAAATGATGTCCCTAAATAATTTCTATAGTCCACCAACCAAGCCGTACGTGAAGATCGTCAGGTAGCCAACACGTAAACGTGTATATAAAGTATATAAATGCCTTCATTTGGTTTCAATTGACGTTTAAGATAAAGTGAGATAAGCCTACGGATGCAAAATGCGTCATTCGGCCAGTCGTACTACGTGCGTGAGCGCCTGGCGGCAAGGCACTTCGTTTGATGAGGTGTTTGAATTGATTTCGTTCGACACGGAAATAGCATTTATCCTATGATTGTTTTAGCGGACAACTATCATGTTTTTTGCAAGCGTTGCATTATCTATTAGCTACCGTTTTCACGCGGCAACATCGCGTGTTTAACGTTTTAGTATTGATGTTTTTTTTTTATTAAAATAGCCTAGATACGTTGCTCTGATTGGTATTTTTAGCTCTGATCCCTTATGCTCACAATCCATAATAAATAATAATAAAATGCTTATATGTAAATGCACATCTGTCAGTTAGTCTATTTTGTAGTACTCGTAGGCAGAAACCTTAAGCCCTAAAGACACACAAGTTAATAATTTATCATGAAAACCTCAGAGAGGGTTAAAGCGAGAGAGGAAAGAGTTAAATGTTGGTATTTTGCGATAACGTCAGGTTGGGTAAGAGAAACACATAGGGGAAGTGAAACACTTTGGAATATTTTCTATATTATAGCTTTAATAGACGTAAAACGACCAACTACAGTGACATTGATTTATTTTTTACCTAGATAGTTTCTAAAAATCGGATTTACCACATATACTGTGATTTATTTTAAGTGTTTCCCTTACCCCAATGTATTTCTCTTACCCAACCTGACCTTATACAACAATATAATTGATTGACTGTACAAATAGAACAGAAATTAAGAATTTCACATGTGTGAATCTAATAAACAAAGCAAAAGTTAAGTACAGTTTTTGGATGACCATTAATAGTATATTACATACCCAGGGTGGTGAATTCATGAATGCCCCAGATCGTAGGTGTTGGTGGCCCGAACCGAAGGTGAGTTGTTTATAGTTCTACGTCTTGCCTTGACCAGGAAGTGTGATTTTTGCACCGGGCAGAAAATCCTACTTACGGTTTAGGGTGACGTAAATTATATTTCCTTTCGGTAGTCCTTGCTATTATTAGTGAATATCTACAAACTGAAGCTCTTATTTTTCTTTTTGTTCAGGTTTCTGTGCAGTTTACTGTACCATGATAGGTGGTATACCTACAAGGGTTTTCTTACGTTACTTACAGTATTTCCGCCCTCATTTGCAGATGTTATTAAATGGCGCAACAGCAAGGAATTTTTATGACATGAATCATGGGAAATCGTCATGTCCAGCTGCAATGTAAACACTGGATGACGAAACAATTATCTTTTAGATTACTTAGAAAGACCTCCGTAGGTATAATCCAATACTCATAATAAATAAATTTTCTGTCTTTCTTTAATATCTTTTTTCAGTGACTTAATGTAATAATAATGACCATGATTTAGTTATGTCTACTTACTATACCTACAATAATACTACATGTAATCACTGAAACTCGTTCTGTATACCGACTGTACTCTTACACAAACCTTAACGGCTCATTACCCTTTACCGCATACGAAGCCATATATGGCAGATATGAACTTGGACCTTATTGGCACAGTTCAAGGTTCAAATTCAAACAAATATCTTTTTTCTATATGCGGTAAAGGGTTAAGACCAATCAAATGACCCCCAAGCTCGATGGGTTTCTCTAGTGCTGTTGGGGTTTGTACGGCCACCTTTCGTCTCCATTATTAGAACAGAACAGCTCCAACACCAAGATACCAAATTATTGTCACGTGAAATAAGTTCTCGCAGTTTCATTTCATACGGCAATTATATTACAAGTAGGCTTAAATTTACTTCCAAGATTTAATTACATCGTTAGTTACAAAATAAGTAACCAACTAACAAACTCAGTTACAAGTAGGGTTACCAGATACTAATTTCAAAAGTCCTGACAAAATTCCTGATTTTCGGCCAAAATTCCTGACACGAGTCCTAGTTTCTTCAATTTGTCAATGTTGATTGATTTATGTTTATATTGTAGAAAAAAGATAATTGCGATTTGCGATTATTAATAAGTTGCAATTCATGAAACTCCAAAGTACCTGTGGCTTTGCCCTTTTTGTTATTGTGATTAAAAATAATAGTTTACAGTGTATAAAATTCTATGGTTTCATTTATTTGCCGAAAATTCCTGACATTCCCTGTTCCGGCCGCATTCCTGACATATGTCTAAAATTCCTGACATGTCAGGAAAATTCCTGACATCTGGCCACCCTAGTTACAAGATAATAACCTAATAATTAAAACATTTTAAAAAACCACTTCAACGAAGTGCAATCCCATCATATCACGTTTAGGAAGCAAAAGTAGAAATGTATATAAATAGTGACTACTACTCTACGTGACTATATTATAGTAGTTTATGTGACTGTACATAATGAAGGGTATTAAACACGAGTGTGGGTTTATGAAACGCGCCGAAGGCAAGTTTCATAATAACATCACACGAGTGTTTTAATGCCTAATTATGTACATTTACATACACTACTTTATCTAGCCACATATCACAGGCCTCCATGATGCATTCAGGAGTCGCACATTACGACAAATATATTACTCGGTAATGGCGGTAATGAAGTTTTCTGGCAGCTGTCATAGTTTTTTTAAATTCAGAGACAAAATAGAGTTGGCCCCAACTATCATATCGTTCGATATCTTACTTACGTGCGACATTTCTCAATGCAAATTGACAATTCATTTCGAACCGTCATCTCGATTGATATTAGAATAGAGGTCAAATCAAATTTCTTTGTTTTTCAAAGATGTTCAAAATTAGAATAAATAATATTATCGAAATGGATGTTATTATTTAGCAATAATAACATTTTCACAGATAACAAATTTGTCCTAATAAAACAGTCTATTTTTATGGTGGTCATAACGTGCGGTTCTTGAACGCATCATGGAGGGTTTATGATATTTGGATACATAAAGAATTTTATTACATTTTGAAAACTCCATATCTCAGTCATTTAAACGACTTTCGAAAAAATAAATTTTATAGTATTTTTTAAGCAGGTATATAGTTATCGAACCTACTCACGAAATTTCATGTGAAGTGGTTGATAAATGCGACCTTTAAGCGAGAACGGCCGGAAATCATCTGGACAACCAAAAATCCGGAAATACGATAGAATTTAAGTTCAAGCTGAAATGGAGACGATTTGCTCGCTCGGTCAAACTTGTTCAAACATGTGCCTCAAACAATAATTTCAGGTCAAACTATTAGGTATATTAATCTGTGTCATGGATCCCATCTTCACATTTTAGTTGACAGGAATGGGACCATTTGGGGGGTTTAAGCTTTCGAATATAAATGGATGTTTTGAGGTAACAAAACAAGAAAGAAAACGTACATCTCGTTCGCTTTTTAACCTTTACAACGTCCTCCTCCTCTTCCTCCCATGTCAAAATGTGGCTTATACGCCAATAGTTGAAAAACGAAAGAGCGAAGATACCGTCTCTGTCAGCAGGAAAATTGCATTGACAGCGTCCGCGCTTACCCCTTTGGTGGCCGTTGGCGTGGTAGGCACGACAGCACAGCACACGACCACTTTAGTGGCTCTTGGCGTTTACAGGGTTAAAGTCTGTTGAAAAGTATGTGTTATAATGTTATTAAAACTATCGTGAGACATCTTTACTAATTATAAAATGCAGTGACAGACAGTCCAGTAGTGACAGCGCAAAAGCCCTGCCCTCCCCGCGCCGCGCTATCTGCGCGTGCGCAGAGGGCGGCAAGAAGAGCGATTAAAATTGCAGTGGGTCGCGACTCGCGAGTCGCGTAGCAGCACGGATAGCTACCCCTGATGAAGAGCTCCAAATGAGTTCGAAACATGTCGGGCCGTTCCTGACAATTTTTACGTGAGTTTATACCGTTTTTATAATTAGTAAAGTATGTGTTGTTTCATGACTTAGACTAGACGAGATTTAGCTAGCGTAGACTTTGTATGTGAGGAACAAGTCTGGGACTGTGTTACCTACGTGTATACTGCCGTGCAGAACCTATAGGGTTTTACGTACTGGCACTTTTTGATTTGACGGCAGTATAGTATTAAAATCACTAAAATTACTAATTACAAAATCAGCGTTATGAAACTAATTTAAATGATCTTGTACGGCTTTCGAATGAAAAAAGCAAAGGACGATGCGTTAACTCGCTAAGTGTAAACTTTTTAAAGGAACCTTTTTCTATGATATTTTTTATTTTGAAACTAATTTTGTCTTAAATTTCTTGTCACCCTACTAATGTGAGAGATAAACGCAAACAGTCATTTCAGAGTAAATTGGCTTACCTTCTTCTAGAGTAACTTGGTCACGTTCTTGAAAATTGACAAACCAGTTTATTTATTTGGCTACGTTAGTACGATGAAGATGGTCAATTCTAAGTATTACGAGTAATATTTTCTATTGTCGCCAGCGGGGCTAGCATATGTTGCCGCCAATTTACTTGTCGCGCGACAGAGCTTCGCCTATCTTGCTCGCACGGTATTGACAGGAAAGTGACAGGTAATATTTGTCACGCGATAAAGAGCCCCGTGTCGCAATAAAATTGTGCTACTTGTGCTAGACGTGCTAGTCAATTACAGGTCCTCCATCTTTCCCGAAATTCAACCCAATAGTTTTTATACGTAAAATAACGTCTAGATACTTCATACAAATAAAATAAATCCTTGGTTTCCAAATGTCTGGAAGTAGGTTAGAAACAGCGAAAAGCAATAACAAGTCGGTTTGAGCACTTATGTTTATGGTTCTCGCAAGCCCGGTGCGGCGACGAGCCGTCTGGCCTGAAGGCGACGGCGAGTCTGGCTGCGCGCGCGCGCCGTCCGTACACAGGTGCTAGCAAGGATGTTGCATTGCTTGCGTTAGGTAACCGTATTAGGCACATGCTTGATTCTTTAGAGATTCTTCTATGTAATTTATCGAAAAAAAATAAAATAAAATCTTGCTTAGTGAAGAATGCCAGCTCCGCCTTCACAATCGAAGGCCTTGATATGTCTTCTGGTGCCTCTCATTCTCATGGAGACAGCTATTCTTCTATGTAGGTACCTACATTCAATTGATTATTGTCATTTTGAACTGCACGTTCTGAATCAAATTCCGGTGAAGGTTAAAATTAAATAACCGCGCATATAAAACTTCCAAGCATAACTAATTGTATAATCATATAGTATATCATAAATTAAAACTGTACCGTATGTAGTTGGCAGCAAAGGTAGTTTGGTAGAACAAATACCATACCACGCTTACGATGATCTGTACATGCCTATTTTGTCATTTTGTGCATATCATCAGCAACGTGGCAACTTTTGTTCGTTCTACAGTGGGACCACGAAACTGTTGAAAACACTTATTCTTAACTTCAAACTCTCAATGAGTGGTAGTATTCGTATGCTGTTCTGTCTTATTTGAATCTAATACTTGTTATACGGATTCTCAGAATTTTCATCGGCAGACTGAACATATTCACTGCACTCTGTGTTATGTACAAAGTGTCATGTAACTAAGGTAAGTATTGTTTAAAAAAGGTACTTCTTCGGAACCGTCTGTCATGTCTGTCTATATTTACACGTATAAATAGGTACTGGAAAGCTGTCTATACGGATTGTCTCATAACGTCATATTTCAAAAGCTAAGCAAAAAAAATGGTCATAAGTACTTATATTCTTAACAATTATAAAACTGTCTGTGAATTACTTTTGCTAGCACTTGCGTTAAATCAGATCTACTCGTAAGTCGCTTAGCGCAGCAAATATTTGGGATCCATAGGCAAATGTGCAAGTCGCAAAATGTGCACAAATGCAAATCGCAGAAGGTGCAGGTCGCAATATGTGCAAATCGTAAAATGTGCAGGTCGCAATACATGCAAATGTCCTGAGATGAGGGAGTAAGATATATGTATATATACAAAGTGTTGTGAATCTCGAACGCACCTCTTCTTTAGTCTATGCCAACATGGCAACACTAGATATAATAAGATCTGTGGTTCCGGTTGTGGTCATCGCCGTTACTACTCACACGCAGCAGTAAATTGGAATCTCAGTGAATAAAACCTCAAGTTCACCATGTAACTGGAGTTTACTTGAAGAAAAGTCCAAGGCGGATCCCTCTCCATCCACAACACAAAGAGTGGATAGGCAAGTTTTAGTTATAGAGAAACATGTTTGTTCCAACTTTGTTTCATGTTATAACTAGCTGTGCCCGCGTGTAATTATAATTACCTATGTATTACATCGTAGACGATTATGGGGAAAGGAATGTGATCCCATATTCAACCTCTGTTTCTAAAAACCGGTTATGAGCGTGCTTTATGGGGTTCCGTGGGTTCTATAAATGAATCCTTTCCAGTAGGCTGACACATTCCCTGAATCTAACCCACGTAGCATACAATACAGGCTGCATAATAGCGTATACCTACAGCATTTATACGTTTAAATAAAACAATTTAAACGGACTAAGTATATTGCGTATATTAATTATTTGAGCTTCCCTGACGTTTCGGTACATTTACAGATACCGTTGTCAAAGGTTGACTGAGCAAAACACAATATTTCTCTGTCAAAGTTACATTTGTGCAAACTACCCATTTTATACGACTAATTCCTGCTGTGTAAGCAGGGCTTTATAAGCTGTTATACACCATGTGTGCTTCTTGGGAAGTAAACAGGAGGGGCTTTTTAGTGTCAGAAAGTGTGACTGGTGTGATTATTTTCCTCGATGGTATCCAGATTTAAAATTCAAAGGAGTGAGTTTCCTTTAAACCGCCAATTGTCCAGTTATTTACCTTGATTATGGACTATTATGGAGTTGTGGCCGAAGGGTTCCATTTTTCGGCGTTTGCGCCGCCGGATATTTGACACCCAGAAGATGCGTCACCGATAAAATGTTTACTGTAAAACTACAGGGGATGCAGCCAGATGGAGCTGATGGGAAGAGCATAGGTATTTCGTTTATGTGTTTATTGCCCGGAGGCCAGATTAATAATGAATCTACATTTATTACATTTGACGGACGTCACGCTTCTTATTCTAAACTTAAAAATCATATTTATTTTTATATAGTGGCCAACCACTAAGAGTGAAGTTCAAACCTTTACATTTCCCACCGTCTCGGTGGACGAGGGACATCTGTCCTACTATAGAGATACTAGACAAATCTACTCCTGCTTAACACATAAGAAGTCCCTACCTATGCAGGGATACCCATACATTTATACCCAGATGGTCTCTTGCTAAGAGATAACCAGGGTCAGGACATATGCGGACACTAGCCTATGGCATATTACGTATTCCGACATGTTGTCTGACACTGGCTTCGCCTTGACAAAAACCCTGCTAAAAAGGCAAGGCACCAACTTGACTACCCCAAGTGTCATTCGACTTAATAGACTAAAGCATAGACCATTCGATACAATATCAAAAATGACAAACTTCAACAATTTAATCGCCTGGTGTGAAACCGGCTTAAATATATTACCCGATTTAATCGTCTCGAATGTTCCCACCTTAACTGCCTGGAGTATGACACACGTCGCATGCTCCAAACAATTGTACCACGGTGTGTCACTGCCCTTATATTAGATGCTTGAAAACATTGTCTATGACACTCGCTTCAAACATCCATACAGAACTATCAAATAGTGACACCCATCTATAATTATCTTTATATTAGAATCCTGACGCATATGAATTATGCATCAAAATTCTGTACCAGTCCTAAAAAACCATTACCTCATAATTGATTTTACGACCATAGACCATAGCAGTACACGTCATATTGATATGTCAAATGCTATGTCATTGTCAATTCGTAAAATTAATTATTAATAAAACACGAAAGTTCTTTTTATAAAAATCCTACCCCGCACCTCCACCACTTGTAAAACTACAGGGGATGCAGCCAGATGGAGCTGATGGAAAGAGCATAGGTACTTCGTTTATGTGTTTATTGCCCGGAGGCCAGATTAATAATGAATCTACATTTATTACATTTGACGGACGTCACGCTTCTTATTCTAAACTTAAAAATCATATTTATTTTTATATAGTGGCCAACCACTAAGAGTGAAGTTCAAACCTTCACATTACACTTAGATTTGAAGAAAAATTCGAAATTGTAAGATCCTGTTTTACTAATAGGGTAAATCGCCAATAATTGGCCACCGTCCAATAACTGGCCACCTCAAACTAAAAATGAACTCTGTTCACCTATAAATATAATTCATTTTAGTATAAGGTATTAATTACTGGCCACCCTTCAATAACTGGCCACGTTATACTAAAATCAATTCTGTTTGTAGGCGAACAAAGTTAATTTTTAGTATGAGGTGGCCAGTTATTAAACGGTGGCCAATTATTGGCGATTTACCCTACCTATTGTAAATTGTTAATAACGCGGGCGAAATCTCGGGTAAGTAATTGCAAGAAAAGCCGGTTATAGTAATTTTACTCCTTATTTGTATACGTATTATTGTGTACTATCAACGAAAACATATGTATCTAAAGGTATTCTTTTTCCTACGGATCAGTACAGGTTTCCAATGCCATGAATGCAATGCCATGTTGCTCTTACATCTGGAAGATAAAGCAGACTGAATATTTATTTTCAAAACCTTTTCAATGGTCAGAACAATATTTAAATACGTGATATTATGGGTGGGAACAGCCTGACGTTTGATATGAAATTTTTGACACCCGATGTAGGTAACTACCAAATACCTATGAAGGTACCTATTGACTTTCATCTTGTTATGGCGAAGCCTAGACGTGTACTAAATACTTGTGATCCTATACGTATAATATATACTAATAGGTTACAGTAATTACGGTTTACCCTTCTGTTATAGACAAACGTTTTTTTCATAGACGATATATTTTCATCCAAAGAAGTAACCATAAAGGTTTGTTTATAAACACTGATCTAACCTATAGGATGACATTATCAAGATATATGAAAAATTATGATTTCAGGGGAATAAGTGTCGAAGAAATAAAAAAGTATGAAATCGTTTGTCTATAAATGGGGATCCCCAGTAACACTAATTACTTAGGCACTGAAGGTTTGTGGCTACATGTCGGTACCACGGTCGATCTATCGGTACCTATGTATATTGATTACTGATTTAATACTCTGATCGTGTACCATTATCATGTCATAGAATTAGATAAAGCATCTGTTTCCGAATAATATATGACTGCGGAAGTGATGAATGCTTTTTCATTTATCTATGGATTGATAAAAGTTACGTTTATCAAGTGATAAATAAATGACAAAATATATGTCACTCTCACACACGCATAATGTGACAGATGCTTTGTCACTTGTTTATCGCGTGATAAACACGACCATCATAGGCCTGCTGGTGTACTAATACTTAAGTATCACAAACTATCAATACAGAATTTCTAAATCTAGAGTTCTGCGATAATAGGTACCTACTGACAACCATCCGTCCATTTCACTTAACGATCCGTAAATATGTATAGCTAAGTAATTAGTATATATGACATACCTATAGTTACTGATACTCCTAGCTTAACTACATTTTTCAGTTAAACTTATCGAGGGAGTTTAATATTTGTGGACCGTCGCCCGCGCATCAACACCCCACGCTTGACTACTTCTGTCCGCGTAAAAACGAATTATTCTTCAGAGAACTCGTTTTTAATCAATAGATGATCTTTAAATAGCTGTTAATTGACTGCATTAATTCACCCTTTTGCTCTCGCAACCATGACGACTTTAGCTAATTTAAAGTTCGGAGAATGTTTTGCACGAGTAAAACTGTATCGTGGACGTGTGGTGTCATGCGGTGACAGAACAACTAATTGTTTGATACGTTACCTATAAGGAGATGTGATTCGCGCCGTAAGTTTTCGTCTCTGAAGTCAGCCTTTTGCCGCTTTGACCCCTATGACATCTAAACGCTTTTACTGCGGCGCTAGTGAGCTAGTGACGCTACTAGCTAACTTCAGAGGCGAACTTGCGTGGCGCGAAGTGTACGTTATAAGCATGTTGCCGAGGTGTGATTATTAATGGCCAGTGATTCATGTTCGACCTGTGGGGTAGGGCCGGCTCTAGAGCAAGTATTTTGGTGCTCGAGCGCCCGGCCAGCCCGAGCCGTATAGAACATACGTCACATTTTCGAACTTGGAACATTTTACACAGTTGCGTCATTTGTGAGCGTCAATGCGGCGAGGCTAGCCAGATATTTATTTAAGTGTATTTTACAGGACAGTATTTTTCGAAAACCCGTTTGTTTGTGGTTTTCATGATGATTCACTCAGCTGACGAACAACGGTAATTAATTACTTGTGAAAGTCTCTAACAAACCACTAATAAATGAGTGGTTCTGGTGTAGTGAGACAGATCTCTAAATTCAATGAATAAGACGGTGGCATGGCATTAACGTGTCATTTACAATAATACTATTATTTCCGCATGTTATCCTTATAGTAGGTACTCATATGTCGAAAATCTGAAAATATTTGGTTTGAGGCAAACAACGGTTTTTGGCAGCGATGGACTCATCTGTTACGCTGAATAAGTAGATGAATGTAGCACACGTTTCCCGCACCACGTTCGGTGCATTCGCAAATGTGTTCTGAAGCCATATGATATTTTACGACTGGCGGCGAATGTGATGGCCCATAAAGCACAAGTTGTAGCTAGCGGCCCACGATGATGTCAAGGATATTCTTGGCAGAGCACCAGCCCAGTGGATATTAAGTCTGTTACGGATAATCCATACTTCCATACTAACATTATTAAAGGCGAAAGTTACAGTCTGTCTGTTATCAACATGGCTATAGATATTACAAAACCAATTTTTAAAACGCTTTGAATATAACGAAACTTGAGCCATAATTCTTGAGGCTATTTTGTTTCTCGAAATCCCTCCGAGAAGCCGATTTAGGGAGTGAAGTTGTTTATTTTGGAAGTTAGATTTGTGACGTACCTACTTTAAAAAACGATTACGTATATACGTATATATGTATACGTATTTGTGGGAGTTACCTGGTCATATAATTCCTATAAATTATATATACTATTGCATTACATGCCGGCAAAGTGAGCGGGTTCACTAATTCCTACTACCCCTTCTAAAATTATAAACTAGATTTCCCCTACTAAATAATATTATAGATACCTAGATTCGATGGTCTTAATGGTAAGACTTTCTTGATACTTAATTTCATCGAAAGGGAAGGACGTAAGATAGTTTTAAACCGGAAATGATCCCTAAAGCGGGGGTGAAAAGGGACCCCCCTTTACTCTGGGAATGCGATAACCAGTGGAATTGACACTCATTTGAATATAGCTGTTTTATTAACTCCTGGTCCTGGCTCATCCTACGCAGCGAAGTCACACGCCGTAGTTTATTATAATATTTACTTTATTATGCAAGAATAACATGACTCGGATTGTAACTGTCACTGGCGTAAGTGTAGTAGTGAAACGGGAAGATTATTGTTTAATAAAATTCTTGTAAGCTATAAAGTTGAAGAAGTAGGCGTGATGTAATTACATTGTACGTACCGTTACAGTTGTTTTGATTAAAATTACATTTTGAAATTCAGACGGTTTGATTTGATATAATATATTGGTACAAGTAAAATGAAAACGTTAAATGACAATGGTAAACAATAATACCTAGATATTATATGACTTAAAAAAAATAGTTTTCACAAACATTCAAAAGACTACGTTGTATTTCAAACAGATATTGCTCATCTAATGTTTAATCCGTTGCTGTTTATAATTAAAAAGGTTCTTAATGGTGACACTTTAATTTTGGGTACTTATTAGTTTTTGCCATTTGCCAGATACTTAAATAATTAAGTATGTGGATGATTGCCGGTTGAGCGTCGATCGCGTCTACCCGTACTTGAGCTAGGTTTTTGGTTTTTAACTGAATCCGCCGCTTCTAAATACAGATCAGAGTGTTGTGTGTGGTGTCGGTGGTGGGTTTGATGGTAAGTGGTGTTTGTGAGTGTTTTTAATTAGTTTCGTGTTATTTTACTAAGTCAAATTTGGGTGGGTAGTTTCGGCAATGGGGGATAAGTCCCCCGGGGACCCGGGGGGCTCAAAAGACATATTGTTTTTGGGTCCGCCTTCCCCGGCTGCTTTCATGGAAATAGAAAATGGTATGATGCAGAGTGAGCAAATGGAAAGCCAGCCATATAAGGTAAAAAGTGGCCGTAGGGCTAGGGATAAGACCTTTGATGATAATAGTGATAAAAAAACCCGTTCACGTTCGAGTTCCAGAGGTAGGTCGACAATGGAAAATGATCTTTCGAGAATAGAGTCGCAAAATTCGTTTGCTCCCCTACCAATACAACGTAGCCAGGACTCTGTCCTACCTCTTGGTCAAGACCTAAATCAATTGTTAACGCCCCCAACTCCTCTGCAGGCTTCTCCTCCATATTCCCAAACTCCTGATGCTCCACCCACTACTCCACAAGCTGTTGCAGAAAGGCAACAGTATAAAACTAGTGACCCCGGGCCATACACGGTGCATGTGCAATATGATAGCCCTTCCCCAGGTGCAACCCTGCACCCCGTCTCTTTTGGACAGTTCATTCATAGTCACCGCCGCGAATTTCCGAACGTGGTTGATGGATCGGTAAGGGGGTTGGGACGTAATAGAGTGTCAATTGATTTCCACAAAGCACAGGACGCAAATGATTTTCTTCTCTCAAACACAGTGCGCAATAAAAAATTCAAAGCGTATATTCCAACATTTAATGTCACAAGAGTAGGCATAGTAAAGGGCATCCCAACGGAGTGGACCCCAGAGGATATTAGAGATCTCGTGAAAGTTCCTGAAGGGTGCGGTCCGGTAATCAAATCGAGGCGACTTAACTATAAAAAAAATAACTTCCAGGAGGGAACATATACATGGGCCCCCTCGGAAACGGTCCTATTGACGTTTGACGGCCAGAGATTGCCAGCAAGAGTTTTCGCATGTTTTAACTCTCTCAAGGTCGAGCGTTATTTATATCCGACTATTCAATGCTACCAGTGCTGCAGATTCGGACATACCAAGGACAAATGCCGTTCACTCCCTCGCTGTTTCCGCTGCGGCGGTAGCCACGCGGGTAACATCTGCGAAACTGATGATACCCCAAAATGCGTGAACTGCAGGGGTGAAGCCGGTCATTTGGCAACAAGTAAGTCTTGCCCGGAATATGTGCGACAGTGCAATATAAAAAAAACAATGGCAGATAGTAGTATGTCATATGCAGAGGCAAACAAAATGCACCCGATTATCGGAAAATCCTTTGCAAGTGTAACGGCATCTCCTCCATCAACTTCAACGTCGTACAAAAAAACAGTCTTTGTAAAATCCCGCCCGCCCCCTCCCCCTCGTAAAGGTTATGACCAAGCAGCTCACATGACGCTCTTAAATGAAGAACTCGCCCCATCGCCCAATGGCACAGCATTAATCAATCCACATGCAACTTCCTCATCTGAACGCTTAATAGCAATCCTCATCCAGTTACTTGCGGTTATTTCGGAAGTCAATTCTTCTTCGTCCAATAACTTGCTGTCCCACGTTGCCCCCTTGATTTCCTCGCTTATTAGTTCCTTCAATAATGGACCAGGTAGTCCTACAATGGAATAGTCGCAGTGTTCTTAATAAAAAACACGACTTAATTCACTTAATAAATAAATACAATCCCATGGTATTTGCACTGTCTGAAATCTGGCTCAAGCCGGAGACCAACTTTAGTATTCCAGGATTTACCTGCATCCGGGATGTGAGACCTGACGGATATGCAGGTAGTGCAATACTCGTTAAAGAGACTCTGACTTATAAGGTCGTTCAAACTCCTATTAAAGACGGTTTCCACATTGTTGCCATCCAAATGAAGGAAACCACCTTTGTGTCTATCTACATTCCACGCCCGTCAAAAGACATTTTAAACGAACTCACGACAACTTTGTTATCTCTTCCAACTCCTATTTTAATACTGGGAGATCTTAATTGCCATCATCGCATGTGGGGCAGTGGCAAGACTGACGACCTCGGAGTTCAGCTACTTGAGGTTCTGGACAAGTGCAATTTATGTGTTATAAACACTGGTTCTGCCACCAGAAGAACTCGCCCGCATGAATCGAAAAGTGCCATTGATCTCTCATTATGTTCCCCGGATTTAGCCTCCCTATTATCATGGAAAGTGCTGGATTCTTCATTTGGAAGCGACCATTTCCCCATCGTAATTGACTTTCCTCTTTTTTCAAAAAAATTGTGTAACCCCCCCGAGCCCCTACTCAAATATATCCTATTTAACGCAAATTGGGATGATTTTAAACAGAATCTAAACAATTTGTCTTCAATGCTGTTGGAAATTACTGTAGATAGTATCGAAGAATGTGCCAACACCTTCTCGGATGCTCTTTGCCAATGTGCGGAGATAACATTTCCCGTTAAAAACGCAGCCTCAGGCAAAATACCGTCTCCTCCGTGGTGGGACTCACAGTGCACTAATGCAATCAGGGAACGCAAAAGCGCTGAACAAGAATACCGACGTAATCTATCCTTGGCAAACTTTATTGAGCTAAGTAGGATTTCCGCTCAAACAAAATTACTTCTTCAGACTAAGAAGCAAGAAGGATGGAAGTCTTTTTGCTCGTCAATATCCCCAACCACCCCTACTCGTTTCTTATGGGGAAATATTCGAAAGTTTAGAGGTTCCAAAAACATATCAACGCGTTCTCACCCCTCGTCATGCGAATGGGCGGAAGCGTTTATGGATACCCTCGCCCCCCAATACGCTCCTAACCTCTCGGAAATTAACCCTGACTATTGCTCTGACTCCTCAGACCCTCTAGACTCTCCTTTCTCACTTATAGAACTGAAATATATTCTCAGCTCTGTAAAAGATTCAGCACCCGGCATTGACGGCATCCCTTACTCCTTTATCTGTAACGCAAATGACCATTTTCTCCAATACTATCTAGATTTAATCAACATAGTTTTCGTCTCTGGACACGTGCCCCGGTCCTGGAGCTCACAATTGATAATTCCCATTCTTAAAACTAACAAAGACCCTTCGGATCCGCGATCGTATCGCCCCATCGCCCTTTCCTCGGCCCTTTTAAAAATTTTAGAGCACTTGGTTAAAAACCGAATGGAATGGTTCGTAGAGAGTCAAGATTTATTAGCCAAATCACAATTCGGTTTTAGAAAGGGTAGAAGCACTAATGATAGCTTGGGCATTTTAACTACAGATATTCGGCTTGCTTTTTCTAAAAACGAATCTGTTGTGGCAGCCTTCCTTGATATTACGGCCGCATACGATAACGTTCAGCTCCCCACTCTCAGAAGAAAACTTCAACAGTTGAGAGTCCCGGTGAGGCTGAGCAACTTCGTAATGCGATTACTATCCCAACGCTCCATAACTTTCAGGGGAAACGATAAGGAAATTTCACCGACTAGATACGTCTGGAAAGGATTACCGCAGGGATCAGTCCTAAGCCCACTGCTATTTAACATTTACACATTTGACCTAGAATTAAACAGTGGACCTTGCAACGTATTACAATACGCCGATGACATCTTGGTTTATTTTGGCAATTCAGTTATCGAAAATGCAGCAGCTTCGGTTTCAAGATCCGTAACTAGTCTTAACATATGGCTACAAGATCATGGATTGCAACTGTCCTCCTCGAAGAGCAGCGTTGTTGTCTTTTCTAGAAGGAAGGCTATCCCAACTATACAAATATCAATTGACGACAATTGTATCCTCATAAAGCCTCATTTTAAATTCTTAGGGCTAGTGCTCGATTCCAAACTCACTGGATTACCCCATTGCGAGCATATTATATCAAAATGTGAACGTAACATCAATATTTTACGGTGCTTGTCGGGAGTTTGGTGGGGGGCCCACCCTTTCTCACTAAAATTGCTATACAACGCGATCATTAGAAGCGTTCTGGACTATGGCACTTTTCTACTGGAACCGGCCAGTAAAGCGGGACTGCGCGGTCTTGACCTCATTCAGTCAAAGGCTCTCCGATTGGTGTCCGGAGCTATGAGATCAAGCCCCATAAATGCCCTCCAGGTAGAGTGTTTGGATCCTCCACTTGATTTCCGGCGACAGTTTCTTGCAGACCGCTTTTTGTTTCGATCGCTACAATTTACCACACACCCCATCTATCTTAAAATCAAGTTACTGGAAGAATTAACACGCGAATCGAATTTTTGGCGGAATAAAAAACTTCCATGTCTGGTTGAAAGCCTACGGCGCTTTAAGCTTATTAAGGACCCAACACATCATGCACCTAACCTTCCTATGTATGAACACCCATATCACATAGTCACTCTCCGCCCCCGAGTAATACTAGACTATAACATCATTAAGGGAGATCCACAGGCCAATACCAATACACGTATCTTACTTGAAAGAGACTGGATTGGATGGCATGAACTATACTCGGATGCCTCTAAGTTGTCCCCACAGGGGTGTGTGGGAGTGGGGACTTTTCATTCACAATATAACATAGTTCAGAAAGCTAAATGTCCTCCGGAGTCATCCGTATTTACCGGGGAATGCTTCGGGATCCTAAAATGCTTAGAGTATATCCTACTGGCTAAGCTAAATCGCTCTATAGTCTTCTCTGATTCCCGTAGCTCCCTAGAAGCCCTACTCTCCAATCCTTTTTCAGCCAAACTCCACAACCCTCTGGTGTTTTTAATCAAAGAAGCCCTCAACCAATGTAACAATAATGGCTATGAAGTAGTCTTGGCCTGGATCCCAAGCCACTCAGGTATTTCTGGTAATGAAAAGGCGGACAAGACTGCTAGGGAAGCAGTTATTTGCGGTGATAAAGTACCTTTCAAAAACTATGTCCACGATCTTTTATCCCTTCCCAAGAAATACCTATTAAATTCTTGGAGTTCGCGGTGGAAGCCCTCTAATAAAGTTAAAGGGAATAAATATGCACAGATTCAGCCGAATATTCCGAGAAAGGTCTGGTTCGCTAAAGTTAATCTTAGTAAAATGGTGACTTCCTCTATAATACGCATGAGAATTGGACATTGCAGTTGTCCTGTTCACTTAACTAAACTCAGGATACAGGATTCCTCGATCTGTGAATGCGGTTTGGACGAGGGAGATTTAAACCATATATTTTTATCCTGCCCCCTTCTCGACCACACAAACCTTTATTTTGGGCTGTTGTCTCAAAAAATTCCACTACCTACCCATATGCCCACTCTGTTGGTATTTGATCCAGCTATTTACAGATTTCTTGCAAACTTCTTAGTTATTAATAAAATTAAAATGTAGGTAGATTTTATTTACTTAGTTTAATATTCTTAACTCGTGTATCGTTTGAATAACCACTAATTTGATGTATAGTTGTGCGTGTTGTTAGCTAAGAATATTTACTAACTTGGGTTTTTATTTTCAGCTCTGATCTGATTTTACGGCATTTACCGCGAATCCGTATTTTATTTATTCTTAAAATCGACGTGACGCTGGCAGAAATGTCAAAAGACGATTGCCATCATATAAAAAAAAAAAAAAAAAAAAATTAAGTATGTGAAAGTTTATCAATCAGATATTTGTAATTTTTGACAAATATTTGATTATGGATACGTTATGAATGTTTAAATATGGGTATAAAAAGTTATCTAATTTGCTAGGAGCTGGTACCTCTTTATATTATAGGCCCTTGCGTTTATTGCAGACGATGTATGGTGTAATGTTTGGGAGGTACCTCTAAGAAATTAACATTTTGTAAAAACAGTTATCAAAAGTTTTTCACTTCTGCTCAAAAAGTAGGTTATATAGCTTGGCGAAGGTATTCAAAGAATATTTTGTTTTTTCGCAGTCGTAGTAAATAGCAAAGTGTTTAACCAACATGCCCCGATCCGAATCTTGTATTGCATTAACTTGAGTTTGACATTTGTATCAAGCAAAGAGAATTTGATCAGTAATCATTATCAGATGAAGCTGATATATGTTGTACACTTGGATTTTGCGTTAGCTTAGGAGCGTCCGCGTCCTTAGTAATAGTATTAAGTCACACTTTTGTATATTGTTTGTTTTTTTTGGGCGATGTGGTTGCTCTACGACAAAGCCCTTTCATTCAATAAATAATAAAAAATCAAAAAGACAAAAGTTTATCATTTCATTTTACTGAGTCGGCGGTCCCGGGTTCGAATCCCGACCGGGGCAAATATTTGTGCAAATATTTGTTCTTGGGTCATGGATGTTATCTATATATGTATTTATATTATTATGTATATCGTCGTCTAGTACCCATAGTACAAGCTTTGCTTAGTATGGGACTAGGTCGATTTGTGTATGATTGTCCCTTAATATTTATTTATTTATTATTCTAGCTAATCATAATGCAGAGTTGCGTTTTTAGATGTTCATCCAAAAAAAAATTACAAACTAGTCAGATGGCGTAATAATTTTTACTTTCCAAAGAATAGGGATAAGGACTCTGACTATAAGTAACCCAATAACTGCCGATCAAATGGTTTACCGCGTTTTAGGCATCGCTATTTTTTTTATTTATCACATTCTGTGACACGCGACTATTTCTCGCGCGAGAAATATTACCTATCTCTTTCTTCGTTGTACTTTAAGAGAGTGAAGGGCGATGCGATGTCGCGCGACAAGAGTCGCGAAGCGTAGTTGTGCTGTGCTAGACTGTAGCTAGATGTGCATAAATTTTCCTGAAATACCTTGCCTTTAAAATAAATAAATATTAAGGGACAATCATACACAAATCGACCTAGTCCCAAACTAAGCAACGCTTGTACTATGGGTACTAGACGACGATATACGTAATATATAAATACATATATAGATAACATCCATGACCCAAGAACAAATATTTGCCCCGGCCGGGATTCGAACCCGGGACCGCCGACTCAGTAGGCAGGTGTCTACAAACCGAGCCAAACGCGTCGTCCAATACAAACTTGACTTGCAATGTTTCTGTTGCGAATACATTTATTTATCTATTTCTTATCATTCTTCTAATACATTCAATATTTATACCTATTTAATATTGATATAGATATATGATTGTGTAATAATCAACAAATCTCTTCCGAAGCACTGAACTATAATCATTTTAATCTATTCTTGATCGATCTTGACAGATATTACAGATAACTCTTTTCCCCGCCATTATCTACCTGCAGAGGTATTGTGCACTGGGGACTTTTGAATAAGGTAACTAATTCGAAAAATCCTATCTCATCTTACTCCCCTGAAGAACGTCATAACTCTATATGAAGAGGGTATTAACTTATTGCCTTTTTCCGAGGTTGGTTTCAGATACGAGTTTTTCTCAAAGTAATGACGATAAGTTTGTTTCCTCCACGCAAACATTCAGCTATTAGGCGGTCCCTTTGTCTGCCTCTTCCAGAAATCCCTTTTGAAGCGCTCTGTTTGTAGTCACCGACTAAAACATTGTTCCGTATAACTTCGGGACTAACCGTTTATTTTAGAATACGCCTGTGTCCGCCTGCCAGTACGGAGCATCGCGTATACGAGTATCCACGTTTTGTGGGCAGGCATGATCTCAAGTCAAAAGACAGGTATTTAATTTAATTGATATTGGAATACGTTTTCAGTAAGTTCGCGCTAACATCCATTCCAGTCAACCCCGTTGTTTAAAAAAAATTGGGCAAGTGCGTGTCAGACTCGCGCATGAAGGGTTCCGTACCATAATCTATAACAAGTTTGTTGTATGGGAGTCCCCTTAATTTTTTTTAGTATTTGTTATAGCGGCAATAGAAATACATCATCTGTGAAAATTTCAACTGTCTAGCTATCACCGTTTTTGAGATACAGCCTGGTGACAGACGGACGGACGGACGGACAGCGAAGTCTCAGTAATAGAGTCCCGTTTTTACCCTTTGGGTACGGAACCCTATAAAAACTTACTTATGGATAGATCAAGACATTTATACTTAGAAACGTAATAAGTTCTTTAAAACTTTATTAAGTTGGTTGACTTTATTTTTATGATACGTATATAAACTTCAAATACGCCGAAAATACGCCAATCAACGCCAAGGCAAGGGTGCCTTAGCGTTGTTTAGCGTATTTTCGGGCCTATGATGGTTGGCTTTATCACGTGATAAATAAGTGACAAAGTATCTGTCACTCATTATCGCATTTTGTCAAAACGTGATGGATGCTTGGTGACTTATTTATCGCGTGATAAAAAGTCCAGTTGTCCAAATTCCGACTATTCTCGCCTACAATCCTTGTCAACGGATTCTTATAAAATTATGTGATTAAGTTCGACAGTTGTATTAAATATGGGGGTTGAAAACATAAAAAGAAACGAAATTCAGTTATTTCGAAAGAAACTCGTCATTTAACCGTTTAGATGAATTAAATGTCATGTGATCGTGATTCCGTTTATCCAGATATTTTTGCGCTGTCATTCAGCACGACTGTCGCGTGACTGGTGTGGAAGTAGTGAAAGGATTAAAGACGTCTCAGAGAAGCCATACGATCTGTATTCTGTGCCTATGCCTACTGCTGTTCTGTGGGCGGACTATAACTACTTACAACTTAAATAGAAAATGACTTCAATGAGTTACTATAACACTGAAATCGCTTTAGGCTTTAGACGTGCCTATAATATTTTACGAGTGCTTTCAATTTCTCACTAATCTCGTTATCAGATGTTTATACTAAAATTTCATGGGACTAAGGCTGGATTCTACTAAACTGGATTAAGATGTAGATACTCCAGAGATAAGAGAGACAAAATGCTATATAAACTTTACTTTAACTCCAAGGTTAAACCTTAATCTTTGTGGGTTAAACCAAATCTAAGTAAGCCCTACGGCTCTTTACACACACGACACGTGATAGGGTCTGTACCTACATAAATAACGGAGTTCTGAGGTAAATAAACGTTATACGTTTATATACCTACTTATTAAAGTAGGTAGGTACAATCGAATTGAGAACCTCCTCGCTATGGAAGTCACTTGACAAAGCACAATTTAGGTGAAAATAGAACTTAGAATACACATAATATGGCGTTTTCGACTAGTATACATATTTCCTTGCAGCCAGCGTACTGCACTTATGCCTCTGATTTTGATATTTGATATAATAAAATTAAAAAGCTAGGTTCTGTGATTTTTTTATAGGAGAAGCGTAATTCATATTATCAGGCTTGGTAGTCCGTGAGTTCAGCGATAGGTATAGGCGCTACCGCGGTGTCGGTGTGAATTGCCTTGCCTCAGTCGATCAAGTAATCATTTTGCATTATGGTTTTAGCCTTCGACTCCCCCCCTACGTCCTCTGGCGGTAATTGATAATGCGTGTTGATTGCTACTCATTTCAAACGGGGCCGGCAACAGCGCATTTAGGACCCTTTCTATATTATTCAGGTTGATTAGGTACAATTAGAACAAAGGTTTGGGACTTATAATAGGTAAAATGTGTTTTACTCTTACCTGCAACTTCCTACATATCTACATAAGTAAGTTTCGTCGCGGCAGTTTTTTTGAAAGCATTTCTATTTAATTAAGCTGATGTAAGTACAACAGCGCATTAAGGACCCTACGTGTTAATATGAATCAATTAGTCTATTCTACTTCAATATAGCTTTGTGCGTGTGACATTTGTCATCCTAATACATTTTAGAACCCAAATCGGATTAAAATGTACTGGGATGACCGATGTGACTGTAGGCTGATTAGGGCCACAATTGCAACAAAAGTGGGCCTAAAACAGGTAAAACTGTTCGTCAAATGTTCAGATCTAAAACTGCCTTCATATATATACTTATTAGGCATCTCCAAATTGTCAATTTAAATTAAAAATCGCATTTCTCTTTATTTATATTCAAGTGCTTATAAGTATTTTACACGATTAAATAGGTGCCTGTGTCATAAAGTCAAATAAGTTGACATTGATACACGAAATATCTCCATAGCCCTGTGAAATTACAAACGAAAATCGCGAGTTCAAGCCTCATTTGCGCCGTAATGAGTAAATAAAATATCTGGAAAAAATAAAAAAAGGACCTGGAGGGGAGATTGGAACTAACTACCTATCCATCACACATTAAATAATAAAAAGACCTACCGAGATAAATCCTAAACTGAAAGCGCATAAGTTAATGAAAACGAAAAAAATCTTCACGTGTAGGTATACTCAAATTAACGACGGAGTTAATGAATTTAAAAGTTTCGTCATTATTAAGTAATTTTAGGAGCTGCCTACTTTATTTACACTACTTAAGTTAACATTCCTGTGCAATTACGGCTGCCGTTTAATGTAGGTATATTTACGGTGACGAAATTTGTTCGACTAGTTCTCAACTGAAGTCGCAGCTCGTAGTCTTATTCGAAAATAGGATCTAGATCCTTGCAGATTCGTTAACAGATGAAGGGGCTCTGTTAATGTTTTCAAATTTATGT
The DNA here is from genome assembly GCA_905147355.2 of Apotomis turbidana. Classification (NCBI taxonomy): domain Eukaryota; kingdom Metazoa; phylum Arthropoda; class Insecta; order Lepidoptera; family Tortricidae; genus Apotomis; species Apotomis turbidana. The sequence goes on along the minus strand of LR990280.1, from coordinate 51,587,476 downwards.
TCTTTAGTCTTAAAATTACTAAGTTGATCAATGACTATCTAAAACTGGGGTAAAACTCATTGGGTTCCGATTATTTTTGGTACATTTTTCCTGGGTAATTGAACCTGATTTGACAATTTTAATTGAATGTACAGTGACATTTTGGAGATGTGACTTAGCCAGCCAATTCTTCCCCTTAGCCCTTCCAATGCCATGACATTGACGAATGACGAGTCTCGCCGTTAGCGCCATCACGTTGAAAAAATTGCATATTTAGTTAATCATTTAAGTGGTACGATACAATGACGGATAATAATAGAAGTGACATCTAAGTCTCCGAGCTGAACTTCTAAATAAATCAGCTCGCCGTCACACAAGCACATTAAAATAGCTCAAGTCACAAGACAGACGTGGCGGCGCGCGCGGGCGCGGCCCGCGAAAGCGGGGGTCGCAATGTTGCCAACTTTTTGCCGCGCTTTTTTGAAATTTTTGCACAAAAAATCAGTAAAAAAAATGGCGGATTCGATGCCATAAGGCATTCTCTACTAGTTAACCGCTGAGCGAAACAAAAATTTAATCTCTATCTTTTAATTGACAATAAATTTATTCTCAATTTTATTACATTTATTATTATTATTTTATTAGTTTAGTAAATAAAGTAAAAAAGACACATACACATACCAACCAACATTACAAATTAAACTTACTTACATGCGAAATGATTTTTTTTCCACGCTGGCGAAACTTGTAGTATTTTTTTGTGGATTGGTTGATATTATATGTTGAGGTTTTTAAAGGTTCCCGTATAATATGTATTTTCCAAAGATGTGTCTGTTACAATCTAACAACGCTAGTATTAATGTTCTCTAAACCAAGTAAAACGATGAAAATTAATATCATACAAATTGAGTGATCAGTTCGTATAAGATGCACAAGTATGTTGATTTAGTGTAAAAATATAACAAAAAAAAATATTTTGGTGAAAACCCTGTGCAAACATGCGTGCGCTCACGCCATGGGAGTCTACTCCGATGTTCGAACGTCGTATTGTGCCGCGCCGCTCTTTGTAATATTGTTTGACAAGAGAGCGAGAGGGATGGCACGGCAGTACTTCGAACTTCTTTTTGTATTATGTACCTAGCCGCCCTGAGCAATGCTGCTGCTGCTTGGCGCCAACGCGTGCGTTATTTCCGACTCCATTACTCACCGGCTTCGTTTAATTATAATATTATCACTGTGCTCGGCTCGCATTGCTCGTCCTATGAGAGCATTCTGCTATCCGATGTCTAGGATTTTTGGTTTATTGTTGTTTTACTCATAGACAAAATGTTTCCATACTACCTAACATGCATACCCAACTTCTATTGGAAAATATGTTTCCAAGAAGTCTACTTCGAAATAAAAATATGTTAAGTGATTTCTAAGTGTCTGTAAGTAAACTACAAGAGGATCCTAGCTGGTCATGACCAGCGGGCCTATGATGGTTTCGTTTATCACGTGATAAATAAGTGACAAAGCATAGGTATGTCACTCACACTCGCATCTTGTCAAAACGCGACGGATGCTTTGTCACTTATTTATCGCGTGATAAAAGCGACCATCATAGTTCCGCAGGTTTATCATTATCACGCGATACTTGAATAATAAAGCATTTGTCACTTTCTGACAGTTATCGTTGATATGTGAGAATTAATGCTTTATAATTTTATCAATCGCGTGGTAAATAAATGCGACCAACAGAACAGAAGACGCCTGGGGGCCTATGATGTTTGCTTTTACCACGTGATAAAATAACTGACAAAATATCTGTCACTCACGGATGCTTGTCACTTATTTAACGCGTGATAAAACGTCGGGGATAGTGCAATACCGCGTAAATAACAGTTGTCGATAAAGTTCTCATTTCAAAAAAATGCTTAGCATTTGTTTGAATATTGATTCGTATCTACACTTGTTACTTACGCGGTTGCACTATCCCCGACAGTCAACAACACGCCTCTCGAGTTCGTGGACAGCTACATCTACCTTGGTAAACAAATATCATTTTACCACCAGAATAATGAGCAAGAAGTTGACAGACGAATAAAGATCGCTTGGAACAAGTATTGGTCACTGAAAGAAAACTAAAGAGCAAACTAAACATGAAACTAAAAAAGAAAGTGATGGTCTCATGCATCCTGCCGTCACTAACATATGCTAGCCAAACGTGGGTGTTCACAAATAAGGTAAAAAATAAGATAAATACACGCCAGCGAGCTACGGAGAGAAACCTGACAAACATAAGAAAAAATCAAAAAATACCTCACATAAATATAAAAGCTATAACGAAGATAATCGACGCCTTAAAGCACGCAAAGCTACTTAAATGGAGATGGGCAGGACACGTCGCCAGAATGTCAGACACACGCTGGGCCGCCGGAGCCACGACGTGGCCTGGGCCCACTGGAGGGAAACGGAGTAGAGGAAGACCAAGAAGTCGCTGGTCGGATGACATTAAAAGAGTAGCTGGCCCAAGCTGGGCTATAACAGCAAGAAATAGAAAAAAGTGGAAGTCCTTGGAGGAGGCCTTCACCTGATAAGGGGTTCTTGTCCACTATAAATTAAAAAAAATATTGGTTATGTTATACTGCAGAAATTAAAAATGCTATTCAATGCAAATTTATAAATGTATAGGTATTTTTTTATGAATCATTAATTAACAAAATACTATAAGAAGAAAATGTGACATTTAAACATAACAACGATAGCTTAAGTGACATGTAATGCATCTTTGGACTCGAAATAAAAGGCTTTTTTATTTTATTTTATTTATTTATAAAACGTCGGGGATAGTGCAATACCGAGTAAATAACAGTTGTCGTTAAAGTTCTCATTTCAAAAAAATGCTTAACATTTGTTTGAATATTGATTCGTATCTACACTTGTTACTTACGCGGTTGCACTATCCCCGACGAAAAGCAACCATCATAGGCCCGCTGATATACTTATATATATGGATTTTTCAAAACGAAAGCAAACAATGCGAACCGGTGGCGATGTTTTGGATAGGTATTGATACGACTTATCAGGGAGGTGTCGGGTCATCGTCGGCTGTCCTCAGAAGTCGCCGGACTGTTGACGCAATCGAGTCGCCCTCTGACTTTACTGCGCAGACTGATAACGACCTCGAATCATCTCTCCTGATTAATAATAATTATATACATATTTATCTACTTTATCTTATCAATTCCGGATTCACTCCTGCTAAGTAATTGCCATTTGTTCAGCCTACACTCTCCGTTGAACAGGCAGAAGCGTTAGATTTGTCATAACAATGATATTTTGTTGACTTGTTCTACTGTATGTTTTATTCCTTTGTTATCGATTGTAGGTACCTATACTCAGCTGCAGAAAATGTTTGGTTTGTAAAGACAAATTATCCCGGTGCTCGGCACTAACCCTAATAGTTAGCACGTTCGAATTTAGTTCATAGCTTTACAATTGAAGACATATCGCCAAGTATTGAAATTAGTAGGTATGGATCGGTGATCAATATGACTATTCCCATAAAAACAAAAGTAATAATTGCGTGTGACAGGATTCAATTCAAACTCATGGTTTTATTAAAATACTTAAACGGGTTTACTCACGTCGTAGAAAAGTGGAATAACGCTCGACATGTTTCGAATCGGTACGCGATTCATCACAGGAGAGACGATCAGTCGCGGCGGCGGCCAAACGGTTAAGTATTTTATTATGTCTGAGACTCCGATAGTTTTCTCATGGTTTTAATATTCATTAGAAAAACAGTCCTCATCATGTATAAGATGCACATTGACTAATCTTCTGTAAGTAGGTAGGTACTGCTAAAGAGTAGGTACAGGACTTCGATGGCGTTATTGGTAATTTGGAAGACATAATAAAAAACTAAATTCGCCACATTTTTTGATTAGAGAAATCAAGCGCTTGATTTCAAAAGAATAAGTAGCTGTGCGATCCATTAGGAAAGTCCGTTATTAACTAGAATATCCAGTATTCAGACTATCAAAAAACCATTAATCGCCAATAAGTCTATAACTGATTATTTATTGTGTTTTTATCATTTGCTTCTATTTTAGGTTGCCTAATTAAGTATACACGTTAGATATTAGTTATTGCGTACTTCGTAAAGATTCCAGTTACCAAATCGTAATAGGTAAATCTTTGACAATTCGTTTCTCAAGACATGTTCGAGATTATATCCATCACCACTTTATGCCTAGTTTATCGATGCGCTCTATTTCGAAGCTATCATTATTGTAATTTAGCTAATACCTATTGCCCTAATTTACAAATTGTCAATGTAGCTTAACGTAGTTTGAATAGCAAAAGTCAAATACATAGTGGCCAAAAATAAGCGATTTCGGTGAAATTTAAATAAAACGGTGATTTCATAATAGATATCAGTAAAGCTATAAATATGGTTACGCATAACATTATGCTACACGCGAATGAAGTTGTCTAAGCAAATAATATAATACCAATGCGAGTATCGCACATATCTCATAAGAAATTGAGAAGTTTTACGGTTTCATTCACAGTCATATCATAGCACGTCATGGTCGGTCGTCGTTCCTGAAATAAGTAAAAAGTCACTGTCACGCCATTGACCCTGTGAGCCGCCGACATTACCACCAAGGTTAATGAGATGACTGATTCTTCAAATTTGTCAGTACGCGTCAGAACACAGAGCGGCCAAATTCGATGTTAATGTTCATTCAGGGAGGAGCGAATCGAGGGCGAGGGTCTTTCCTGCAAATAACCTTAAAAACATCATTATTAAACATTACATAAGCAAACAAACTATAACTGCCGTGCTACGGTAAAAAGCCGTATCTTACTATAAAATCCATACAAAGATACGTCCTTTTAACGAAGGACGGCAGATAAGCGTACTCGTACAAGCGGTCAGTAGTCTTGCACCAATACATACATGTCTAGTAGCTTTAGGTACATTCGGATTCGGACCTTGTTAAGGATATATGCAAGTCCTTCAAGTGTCTCAATAGTCTAAATAATCGTATTAAAACTCATGAGGGTCGTGACTTTAGTGTAACCACTACAGTGTACTGTACCTACTTGAAGCGTAGGCGCTCGCGTCTTGATAAACTCGGTTGATAATATAATATGCCGCAGTCCGACCACCCAGCGAACGTAATCGAAGTCATAAATATACGTGGCGCAACGGGATGAAGTTTCGGTGCCACTGGCATATTAATCCCTGATAAGCAAGATACGCCGACCTGACTCTGTTTGGCTTTAATAATCCTTGATTTAGGTACTTAATCTCTCTTTGCCGAACAATAAAACATCTGGAACTACATCGCTAGAGAACAGAATGCGGAGAAATATTGTTTATCAACAAGTATATCTATATGTACTGGCAACACCATGTGGAGTGCAGTTCCTTATTGAAAATTGACCTAGTCTATGAATGAAACAGAACAGACTATAGTCATCATTCAAGTGGTCAATATACTATAAATGAAATTTTTGAATTAATTTGGATGTTTTCGGATGCGTCCGGTCCTAATGTCGAACACAGTTTGTTCAAACGTTAGAAGAACCACAAGAACGTAATTTAGTTGCGGGTATTATGTATATTAATAACACATTAGTTATAGGCGTCGAGGAACAGGTTCGGCGGTGGGTGCGCCAAGCAATTTGCTGTGAGGCAGCGGGGCAGGAGCCGCGGGCAGCGGGGCTCAGCGACAAGTTGTCTGGCAGGGCTGAGGCCGGCGCCCCGCGCCGCCCGCGCCCGCCGCGCTGCGCCCGCGCCACATCTAACCGCTTCTCGGAAACCGACACCGCGCCAGGCCACCGACACGCATTGGCGCTACGCACACATCCAATCCACCGACCGCATGGGACGGAATCGAATAGCCCATCAAACTATTGTAGGAATCTGTACTGCGGCCAAAATTAGACGGTGATTGTCGATTGAGACCAATTTTCACGTGCTGATTACGCGTGTTTTCTTAATTAGGCTTGGCTGATGATCCAATGATAGACTGGGATGATGCAACAACGTTTTCCTGTATTATGATATTATAAAGAAAATGAAAAATGGATTCCGTCGTCATTTTTGTACTAAATGAAACCGCCTATCCTGAGATGTGATTGAAGCATAGACTTCAAGTTCAAATCATTGGTCCAATCGAAGTTTAATATTAATTTCCGAATCTTGAACAATTTCGATGACATCCAGTCTAGCGAACTTAGACTAGGTATGTCAAATTATGTAATTCCAACCAATTATTTCTCTGATAGGAACAATACTCCATCAGGAACGTGAGGACTAGATCTCGGTTTTTGTGTTAAGAAGTAAATATTCGACGGCTGCTGCGTCATGGTCATCTCAAGAATTACAACCTATATTCCACATTAGTATCATTAACATGTGATTTAAGAAACAAAAAAAAGAACAAATTCATCGGCAGGTTTAAATTAATTCTACAACGTACATATGTAGGTGCAATCATGTGCAATATACAATCATACATTATCTCAGTTTCTAGTACTAGTCCATATTTACACGTGATACGTATGACAGATAATGCAACTGCAAGGAAATAGGTCCGCTTGTGGACACTGCCACTGCCAGTGTTCTGGATCAACAACAGATACATTTTAACGTACGAGTACCTGCTCATATGTGTGTTGACGAGCGTGTGCTAGTGTGAGTCGAGGTAGTTGTACCGTGTGGTTGTGTGCGTGTATAATTTATCGTCAAGCGCCGTGCTCGCAGCCGATGCTGTCCCCTACCCCTCGCCCCGTACAGGATCGCCTTATGCTCAAGTACGAGTACGGTACGACCGATGTATGTAAGTCGCAATTTCCTCAAGGAACTAGTATAATAGGTATAATATCCGAGGGAATAATGTGGTAACTCCGCTTACCTTCATATTGTATCTATGCATTCGATGCATTACTAAATTTAAGTTTATCGCTACCGACATTCGCCGTAGGTACTTTTCTTTTCCTTAAAAAATAAGTAGCATATATAGACCTAGATTTTAAGTAATCAAACTATTTGTCATTGCTAATGATATTTTCCTTTAGTGACATACTTTAGTATTTTCTTGTGTATTCCCGAAAGTCTTACGTGCACATTAGTTAAATAGGGTATAAGACAAACTATGGTTAAAATATTTCCTAACAAGCACTAAACTCATAAGTCATAACATACATAGGAAAGTGGGTAGTACCTGAATCAAAAAAAAACTACCACAAACGGCTTTATGAACTATTTTTATTTTTAATGAATCAATCTAAACTGCAGTGAAGTCAGTTTGACTTATTGAATTTTTATGCAGTATTTTCATGAGTATTTTCCTACTTTCCTACTAAGGGATCGTTTGGAATTTCGAAAAGTATCCGATTTGATACACAATTTTTTTTATATTAACACTGGCCAGTTCTTTAGTTTATAAACCCTTGTGTTATCTTGTATATATATTTTCCTGCAATGATGCCGGACGTATAAAGCGAGGCCAATGTCTCAGGGCTCGCTCGAGCGCGTGCAGTGAAAGTGGCGCCTCGCCTGCCGCCATGTTGGCTCAGAGCGCCACCGGCCACAGACAAAAAAAACTTACGGCGGTACTTTTTGTAGGCGGTTGCGCCTGCATACAGCATACAGGTGCTCATTCACTATAGACTATTTCATAATGCCTTGTGCGTGTGACATCTGTCATCTCAGTACAACTTCATAGAGAATTTTATTGAAATTATTTGACAGATCTTATTAGGTAATAATATTTTGTTTAGCGCAGCGGCTCCCGACTAGTTGGACGGATGACCTCGTGAGGGTAGCGGGGAGTGGATGGATGCGGTCTGAACAGGATCGGAGGTACCTACTTTATGGTCAGCTATTGGAAGGCCTATGTTTAGCAGTGGATGTCTGTGGCTGATTGATTATATGGAGATATGATATTATGGAGAGCAATAATTTTAATGATTTTTAAAAAGTTTAAGTTAATTTTATCGGGAATCGAAAAGTGATGATCAGTGATAAATACTTAAACGATATATCCATCCCTCTACTTGTCAAAACGCGACAGATGCATTGTTATTTTATTTATTTATTGTGTTATAATATAAACAACAATCGGTCACAAATAAAGTCACATTTATTATCATTATACACTAGGTATCTATATCAATATATTATCAGGATACATTTTGTTCAAATAACTAAAGAAAGGAATGTTCTCATAGGAAGGTTTGAAAGCTAAGTCTAAAACCAGGGATAGATGGCAAGTTCTTTATTTAACATTTTCTATAATTTATTGGGCATCCTTGGTGTAAACTCTGTCTTTAGTTTTTTATGTTTGTTACCTCGGAACTTTCGACTGGGTGAACCGATTTTGATGATTCTTTTTTTATTTGAAAGTGGATGGTTCCCGTGTAGTCTCATTTAAATTTGGTCCAGTTCTGATAAAGAAACCCATGAGAAAGTCATTGTATGTTCCATTTCGCTCATTGAAGTCGGTTATTATTTGTGAAAAAGTCATTATATTTGAAACACTAAAAAACAAAAGAAAATATAAATTGTTAACAAGTAATTACCGACTTAAAAAAATCTAAAAGCCAAAAATAACCTGACCATGTCCAGATTACATTTGAATCACCTTTTGAAGTCATATTTCCTTTAAAATATCAAATAGGGATGAATTTTTTCAAATACACTCGGGTGCAAAAAATAGGACTTTTTAACATTTTCCCATTTTTTTATTATTTATTTATTTATTTCCACACTTACAACTATTTTTACAGGAAACTAATCCTAAGACAATAGTGTAACTACCTTAAGCTATTTATACTATCCCTTGTCTAATTTATTACTACTATAACATAATACGAACAGTGCTGACTTTGTGAACTCATTCAAAGAACACCCAAATAGGTCAATGTTTTCCGCCATTAAGTTGAGGGCACGGAGCGCGCGCGTCATCGGTGCCATGCCGAGCAGGTTGGTGCGCCCGCGCGGCACTGCCAGCAGCGGCGGCCGGCGCCGGCGCCATATGTATCTGTCAGGGGCACATAGGCTGACATGACTTAATACCACACTGTTGAATATCTTACCCCTAATTAGTTTGAACAGGTATGTTGCGAGACACAACTCTCTGCGCACTCGCAGTTCGTTGTACCCCACCATACCTTTATACAAACAGACTTGGGTACATTAGAGGATAAAAAGGATATACTCCATACTTTCTTAGATACAAAAAACGAATATATTTATTTTGTATCCGCTCCATCATACCAATATATTTCATCTCGCGTGGAGCCCAAATGACTGCATTGGTTTCGAGACTACTACGGACCAAGGCATTGTACAAGGCAGTGATTACTCCAATACTAGTAAAAACCTTGGACCGACGAAGTACAAATCCAAGCATTCTATACGCTTTCTTACATACATTATTTATATGATCACGAAACCTCAAATCGGATGTAAATTTAACTCCTAAATCTTTAACTTCTGATACTCTGTTTAATTTCTTTTCATTTATTTTGTAATCATGGAGGATGGGCCTATGCGCTCGAGTAAAAGTAATAGTGACGCACTTTGACATATTAAAAAACAACTTATTTTCTTCAGCCCATACGACCACTCGGTCTATATCCCTTTGGAAACTCTCACAGTCTGTAGGAGCTCTTATTGGAAAATACATTTTTAAATCGTCTGCAAACAGCAAGCACCCGGCATTTTTGACTACTCGAGGTAAGTCATTGACCATAATTATGAACTCTAATGGGCCAACATTGCTTCCCTGACTTACCCCTGATCTTACGAAATAAGGTTCCGACCTACACCCCGCATACTCAACAAACTGACGTCTGTCACTCATGTAGCTCGTAAAAAAACTTAATAGATGAGGAGTAAAGCCGACGCCGGCTAATTTCCTTAGCAGGATGTCATTATCGACCACATAAAATGCTTTTCGAAAATCGAAATAAGCGGCGTCAACCTGTCCCTCACCATCTACTTCAGGTGTGATTTGTGTTACGTAACTAAGTAAATTAGTCGTCGTACTGCAACCCGGTCGAAAACCGTGCTGCGCTTCCGATAACTGAGTCTGTACTTGTTTATAAATAATATTTTGCAACGCGGACTCAAATGCCTTAGCTGGAGTAGACAGGACAGCAACCGGCCTGTATCCGTCCACACCTTCACCCCCTCCTCCTTTCGGAACTGGTACTACCCGGTGCAGTCTTTAAATATGAAAGCGGGGATGCCGTCCGGTCCGGCAGACCGCTTCGGTTTGAGCCTCGCCAGCGCGCGCATGACATCGTCCAGTGCAACCGCTCGAGATGAATACGCGCTGAGTCGGCGCCAGCGTCTTTCACCGCCGCGCTCTCGTCTAGTTCCGCCGGAACGGTACTATACACAGATTGAAAAAACTCGGAAAATTCTTTTACCGCGTTCTGTCCATCAAGCACCACACCGTCCTTGCATACCTTTTGGGCATTTTTATGGTTGGTTTTTGTCCTAATATAGTTCCAAAATGCTTTCGGGTCCTCCATTAAATGATTTTGAACGCGGTCTTGATACTGCAAGTGGGTTTGACCCTAGCTCTACTGCTCGAAAATAATTCATAATTCTCTTGTGACTTACAAGCTTTGTAATTTTTATGTAAAGAAGCCTTATTTTTTATCTCATTAATAATTTCCGCACTATACCATTCGGGGTAGCTATATCTAGACACTAGCCGCTTTTGTATTTTAGTAGGCACACAGTCGTTAATGATTTTATTTACAATTGAATAAAAATAAGATACGCTTTCTTCAACCCTATTTATTTCGAATAACGGTGCCCAGTCAACAGACGCAAGCGATGTGTATAATTGTAGATAATCGGCCTTCGCAAAATTCCACTCGGGTATAAAAAGTCTACTACTGGTATCGGTATCAGTATCGGTATAAGTATCCGTCCCAGCCGAAGCGCCCCCCGATACCAAGACCGTCACTTCAAGCGGTGGATGGTACACATCAATTGGAACCAACGCCTCCGATGCAGCGCATACCTCAGTGCCATCCCACAATGTTGTTAATACCAAATCTAACTGGCGATTATTACAGTTTGGTATTTTATTTCTTTGAATGAATCCACAATACGTCTGAAAAAAATCGAAATAATTGCTAACATAAGTGGAACAAAAATACAAGTTAAAATCTCCCAATACTAACACACAATTGTACATATCACATAATTGTTCTATAATTCTAAACAAAAACATGTAATCGCTTTCTTTGCTATTCGGTGGGATGTAAACAACGCAACACAAGAATAAGAAAAAAAAAATATCTTAGTTTATTTTCTGTAAACAAGTAATTATTTACTTACCTATTGTTTTCGGTTACGTCTTAAGCTATAGCTGGAAGAGCGGGATCTCCTGCCACAAGTATATATGTAATACTTACTAGGAGATCCCAACCATGTTTCTATTTATAACATATATTTGTAACCAAATAAAATATTTTCATTTTCATTTTTCATTTTCATTTTCATTTTCATTTTCATTTTCATTTTCAAAAACTTGTCGCGCTCATACACATTCGCACAAACCAGCGCATAAAACTGTAAGCTTGACCCTAACAATTTAAATACCGCGTGATATATAATTTTATTACCCCACCTTTATTTTCAAAGCCCGGGTACCCGGGTAATACCCGGACTTGAACAAAAAGTATTAAATATTGAGTTTCATGGGTTTTACGGGTATTTAAGAATGAAAAGCACGGTTGATTACGATTCCAGACTTTGAATCTTATTATGGCGCTACTTAGGAAGGTGCTAAACTTTTTGCGGTGATGCATGGTATGGTACTCGATCTCACGAGATAAAATGCCTGCCTGAAGAGGTCGGTGTTTTGGCCGAGAGTGCAGAAGCTGCGCCTGGCTGAGAATATGCGAGTCCAACAAGGAGGAGGCTCACATGTTTAATTATTCGCCCGGGTACTGCTTCAGGTTGGAAAAAGACTTCTGGAGAATCTGGAGGAAACCAACGGGCGGGGTCGATTACCATACACGTTATGCAGGAGCTTTCCGTCCGTTGAAGACCTCATTCGGAGCGTAAACGGATACGGAGACCTGAGCCAGGTGATGGGACGTGAAAACTCTTGGGTTTGTGAGAGAGCCATACTCACGCCGAAAAAATTACAGGCAGCGTGGATTTTGGCGGAAATCGAAGGTGAACAAGCAACGTATAACACACTGTCTTGGATGAAAGTTCCTAAAGCATTCATTCATTGAGACCTTGTAGTTCCGATCATGCTTCTTCGGAATTGGTTACCTCCGAAGTTTGCAACGGAACCCGGTTAAAAGTAGTGCAGATGCAGCGAAACCTCATTGAGGCGCAGATTCTGAAGGGGTGCGGCGCCGGGCGGATCTGGACTACAGTCCACTATCGTATCCATCTGTTAACTTCCGCCTCCAGGGGATAGGGAGAGAAATTAGGGGTGAATTAGCCGCTTACTGACACAGACCAAATTCCACGTGGGCGGAGCCACGGGCAAAGCTAGTAAGTTTACAACGCAGTAAATTAGGGTTACACCCGTAATAGAACATTTTGTTATAAGTTATTTATGATTTCACGCATTGTTCTTAACATTTATTAATTCCGGGTAAAACCCGGTTTATGAGTTGAAAACCCGTTTGTTTTTACCCGACCCCAAATGTAGTCGGGTACCCGGGTTTTCGGGTACCCGGGTTGCATTCCCTAGTGGAAATCGATATTGTGCAAAATGTGGGCGTGGAAATCACCCCCTTCCAACTGCTTCGTTAACGCATGCACTAATTGACCACTTACCATTAGGCATAAAACCGGTGTACCCTTGTTTTGTCGACAAACTTTTCATCGAATATTATTTCATCGACAACGATTCATCGAAACTTCAGTACTAGTAATATTGTTTGGCGTTATTTTATTTCAACTACTATTTATTTAAATTTATCTTACTACGCAGAAATACTATTCAACGAATATTACTTAATCGCTGATTTGTTTCAAATTATCTTAATTGGCACAACTACAAAACATTGCAATTCATTTCTTCGACGTATTACCTACTTTAATACAATTTTATATGTCCTACTGCACATTTATACATTTACAAAAAAAACGGCCGAGTCGGATCTGCTCTGAAAGGTGAATCATTTAAAGTTTGAGAATAGGTTGAGGTGAATCAATCACCTTTCAGAGCAGATCCGACTCGGCCGGGTTAGGTTAGGTTAGTTTTTTTTTATATCCCTAAAAAATATTTTCCATTTTAGTTGTAGCGAGCTGGACCCGTACATGCAATTGAAATGATATTACGTGAAGTAAGTTTTATGTAATTTAAAAAGATTTTAAACGATAAATTATGAAACGTACTTCTATGAAATAATACATCTGTGTAATGAATCATCCGCCATATGAAAATCCGTGATATAAAAATACTCGTAATGAAATTTCGATGAAGTGAGTTGTCGATGAAATGAAAATACTTGAAACGTTATCTTTGAAGTAAAATTCGACGTAACGAGTGTCGGCGATTCAAGGGTAAACCCATAAAACCAGTAATTATCATTGTGTATGCAAAATTCGTAATTGATACGTCTTCCTGAACACCGCTCTCATCGACTCGACCCTGAAAAACTGAAAAAAACCTGGATAGGTACTACCCCGAGTGAAGCCGCCCAAGCAGTTGCCCTGTTGGAGAGTGGGCTTAGTCAACGTGAAGTGGCTCGACAACTGAACTTATCGAAGTCATCAGTTCAACGTGTGTTCCAGAGGTTTCGTGAAGGTCAGACATTCTCTAGAAGATCCGGAAAAGGCAAAACTCGCAGTACTTCAGAGAGAGATGACCGTTTTATCGCTGTTTCCGCGCTACGAAATCGTCCATTGAATGCTGTTCAGCTTCAGCAGAAGCTTCGAGAGACCCGGAATGTGTCTATCAGCTGATGGACTGTTAGAAGAAGACTGAAGGAGAAGGAATTGACGTGTCTTCGACGAGTGCAGGATAACTTTGTTCGGTAATGATGGACGAGCACGAGTTTATCGGAGGCCTAGGGAGCGGTTTTCTCAATACTGCACCGAGGAACGTGTTGCCTATGGTGGCGGGTCGATCATGGTCATGGCATTTCTTTGAAAGTGAAGACAGACATTGTGTTCATCACAGGGCCAGGTACCAGGCGAAATGTGGGCGGTTTGACTGCTCCTCGATACGTAGAGGAAATCCTGATGAATCATGTGGTTCAATTTAAGGGTTATATTGGCGATGACTTCATCCTCATGCAAGATAACGCACGTCCGCATACAGCCCGGATTACTATGGACTACCTGGAGGAGGTCGGCATCAGCGTTATGGAGTGGCCAGCACGAAGTCCTGACCTGAACCCGATCGAGCACATTTGGGACGAGCTGAAACGAAGAACCGGGCCAGATATCCCGCCCCTGAAATTTTATTGCAGCTTAGGTATGCGATCGAAGAAGAATGGGCGGGCAGTGCATCCCTCAACAATCTCAAGATACCATAAATAAATTAATAAGGTCGATGAAAAACCGCATGACTGCCTGTCGTAAGGCTAGAAGAGGCAATACGCGATATTAAACTTGTAACGGCGACTACATGGTCCTGTTTAAAATCCTGAATATTCTACCTGTGCATGAAAAAGTTAAGTATCTAGTAGCAACTGAACAATTTAAAAATCCTGAATTTAAAACTCCCAGAACATACAGCCGCGAGCTGAGGGCCTCGACGCGACGGCATCGGCAGTACGTGGAGCCCGAAGCCAATAACTACTACGGACGGCGGACACGCAGTTATTTGGTACCTCGAATATTTAATAAGATTATTCTAGAGAATGAATGTAGCAGTCAAAATGTTTTTAAAGTTAAGTTAAAGAAGTTTCTACTGGATCAGTTGATAATAAATACCCCATAACTATATAGTTATTTTAAAATCTGTATATAGTTTGACCTTTGTAATATTACTAAGGTCAAACTATACATGAGAGAGAACACTATAATTATTATATAATTAGTTAGGTACATTTGTAGACAAACGTAGTTATAAAAGTGAGCGCAGCATTCGCCAATAAACGTATGTTTGGCGAAAGTAAAATAAATGTACCAAATGTAAGCATTGCATGAGATAAATAAATAAATAAAAAAAAAATTAAATCGCTGAAAACTGGTTTAATTTTTCCTCGATTTCCTTAGAACCACAGTTTTCATCAGGCGAAAGTTTTACTCCAGTACGCATTTTTAGGGCGGTAACGTTCTAAGCCCTGAAAATCTGAAAGTATTGGCCGCACAACTTCAAAAAGTACATGTATTTATAGAGGAAAAACTTACCATTCATATGGTATATAACATGTTATGGTCACCCTTACAGTTTTTACAGAAATTGAAAAAAAAAAATATGTTGGGGTGGTCCGATTTCTTTGCACCCGAGTGTAGCTTTAATTTTTGATTATCATCATTATCATCTTGAGCATTTTCCAGTATTGGTTCCTGAATGATTTTTCTCTCCTCCACTTCCTTGCAGCTACTGCCACAATGTCATTGGACGGCATCGACCTTAAGAGCGGCCTGGTCTACGGCAACCAGACTGAGGCCTCTACTCCGTTAGTCTTCGGCTCCATCGCTCATCTGAGCTCCGTAACAGATGGCCTGCCCACAGCCACTTAAGACAGGATATCCGGTTTCCTACATCCATGACCCCGGACTGTTTTCGAATTTCTTTATTGCGGGTCTTATCTCAGAGCGAGATTCGGAGCATCGCTCTCTCCATAGCTCGTTGGGTAACCTTGAGGTTCCTTATAATGGAATCCGTGATCGACCAGTTTCACATGCACAAGTTAGCTTCGGCAATAATTGATTGAATGTGCGACGTTTCAAGTGCATTGGCATGTCCGATTGAAAGATATGACAAATATTACCGAAGCTAGCCCAACTACGAAGCTAATCCAACTCGGGTCCGCCGCCCAACAGCTTTCCAGTCATTTTCCATGCCGATGACCTGTCTTAAGTAGACATACTCCAAACCCGACTCCAACTACACATCATTGAAATTAGTTTATAGTTAGTAATAAACCCATTTACAAAAAAAAAATACAGTTTTTCGGTAGTTTGAAAAAAGAAATATAAATGTTATTTCTCATCTTCTTCTTCTTCTTTCTTTCCTATTACCCTCTGCTAGGGTGTAGGGCTCGAATCAAACTCCTCCATTTGCAGCGGTCTTGGGCAGTCTGTTCTACCTCCTCCCACGTCATGTCCACGACGCCCAGTTCCTGCTCTACTGAGCGACGCCAAGTTGTTCTGGGACGGCCTCTCTTCCTTTTGCCAGACAGTTTCCAGGTCAGTGCCTTCTTGGACAGGTGGGTATCGGGCTTTCTTAATATGTGACCAATCCAATGCCACTTCCGCGTAAGGATCTCCCTCTCTATTGGTGTCTGCTTGGTGATCCTCCACAACTCGTTGTTGGTAATCGTCTCAGGCAAAACGATTTTCAAGATTTGACGTAGGTATTTGTTCACGAACACTTGGAGTTTGTTTATCAAGTCCCTACGAACAAACCAAGTTTCGCTCCCGTACAGCAACACAGACTTCACATTTGAGTTGAAGATCCTCAGCTTTGTTCGTCTTTTTAAGGCTGAGGAACTCCACACTGGCCTGAGTTAACTAAACGCGGCTCTTGCTTTATTCATACGAGCCTCATTGTCCGCCTCGGTGCCTCCGCTATCATCCATGATGCTGCCCCGGTAACAGAAGCTTTCCACCTGCTCGATGTGTCTCCCTCTGATCAGCATAGGAGCCGAATCGGTGGTATTTAGGCGCATTTCTTTCGTTTTCGAAAAAATTATACGCAGCCCTTCCTTTTCAGCTTCATCTGCTAGATATTCTGCTTTGTTTTGTAGGTGCTGCCGATTGGTTGCTAGGAGGCAGAGATCATCCGCAAAGTCGATGTCCTCTAGGTCTTTGTCCGCGGTCCAAGACAGTCCTCGACGGCACTTACATGTGACTCTGCGCATCACATCATCAAGCACCATTATAAACAGCAGAGGAGACAATAAGCAACCTTGCTTGACGCCTGCGGTGACCACGATGTTTTCCGTGAGTTTTCCCCTGTGGAGCACTCTATACGACGATCCGTTATAAAGCGCTTTTATGATATTTATGAGCTTGTCGGGCACGCCTTTTTTCTTCAAAACAGTCCAAATACTAGACCAGCTGACTCTGTCAAAAGCCTTTTCGAAGTCGATGAACAGTGTGAAAACTTCACACTGCATCTCCTGACATTGTTCTAGGATCATTCGTAAAAGGTTTATTTGGTCCGCGCATGAACGTCCTGGTCTAAACCCGGCCTGTTCTTCTCTGAGCTCACAGTCAACCACTTTGGCCATCCTCATCAGTAAGATTTTGCATAGGACTTTTGAGCAAATTGGTAGCAGATTTATACCTCTCCAGTTGGCACACGAGGAAAGGTCCCACTTTTTTGGTAGTTTTACGATAACGCCTTCTTTCCACGATGCTGGTATGTATTCCTGCTCCCAAATACGTGATAGAAGCGGATGTAGAATTTGGGTAGTGAGATGAACATCTGCTTTCAGTACTTCAGCCGTTATGCCATCGTTACCGGCAGCCTTGCCAGATTTTAGAGATGTGATTGCCTTTATAATCTCACTTATGGCTGGAAGGCCTACTTCCATATCGAGTAGTTTCTGGGAAGACTCGTCTGCAACGCTAGTCATCGTGGGCTGAGCTTCAAAGACCTTAGCAAAGTGTTCACGCCATCTATCCAGTTGTTGTTCTAAGGTGACTAGCAGATTTCCGGCTTCATCCCTCAGTGGTTTATCAGCGATTGGTTTATTGCAGAGAATTTTTGCTACCCTTATATAACTCTGACATGTTTCCAGAATATGCAGCCAGCTCTGCTTTCTGTGCTATAGCTTCGGTCCAAGTTCGTTTGTCTTTTCTTAGATTGAGTTTGATCTTTGACTCGCAAATGTAGTAGTAGTTATTTCTCATCTTGTTTATGATTAATTAGCGATTTTGCAGGGCACGCAAGGGTGCTGCCGTGCTCCTACTGCTCCTAGATAAATACAAATTGCGATGACTTATTACTTTATACTTTGTACTATTGATTACTTATATATATCAAACTTACCTATTTTTAGTGTTCATATAATTGTCCTCAAATATAATACTCTAAATCGATATCTGGGAGCATGGCAGCACGACTGCCAAGTCAAAAAACTGTATAAGGTCCGTACAAGGCGGGAAAAAGCATTCCATTCCAATGTATTAAATTTCTTTAAGCTATAGATTAATCTGTATTTTTTAACAGACGTCAAAAAAGGAGGAGGTTCTCAATTCAAACTATTTTTTTTTGTATGTATGTTACTCGATATCTCCGAGAACCGTGAACCGATTCTCAATTTTTTTTTATAATGGAAAGGGTATAACTCCGAGTTGGTCCCGTTGGCACTAAGTCGGGATCTGATGATGGAATCTTGGAGAAATCGAGGGCACTCTTCAAATGTTGTAGGGACATTTACGGCGCTTTCGGTAATTTATTGATAAAGTCAAGAATTTACATTCAGTAAATAGGATTTGGTGTAAGGAAACTGATGTTGAACACCACAGATGGCCACTAGAACTTTTATATGAATCACTAAAAAGCAAAAAAAAATATTTTTAACAAAAAAAAGAACCGACTTCAGTAAAACTAAAAAGCCAAAAAAATAACCCGTTCAAGTACAGATTACATTTGACTCACCCTTCGAAGTCGGTGCCAAACCTCGCGTAAACTATAATATATAAATATAAGAACGAAGGGTGAGTCAAATGTAATCTGTACTTGAACGGGTTATTTTTTTGGCTTTTTAGTTTTACTGAAGTCGGTTCCTTTTTTGTTAATTTTTTTTTGCGAGAATGAGGTGTTTTCTACCTATAAACAAAAACTCAAGCTTTTTGAAAGACTTCAATTTTATTATGCCTCATTGTCAATGTGGCTTTGTTGGTTGCTGTTACGCTAAATAGGTACTACTAATATATAACCCAATTTGTGGTGTGTGTGCGAAAGTGTGGTTAACTAAAGTGGGCGATTTTGAACAGAGACGGAACGAGAGTAGAATCCATCTTGTATATGTTTCAATGTCTACTAATAAATAACGATAATGCGCAGGCAGGATTCTATTCCGACATATTGCAGCCACGGTACCGTAGTAGGTCAGAGCGGTCAAAATTATGAGTGTTTTATGCTTATATTTTTATGCTCTGGCAATTGACCAGCATCCATCGAAACTATACAAGTCTAATATGCGCTCGCAAATGGAGGTAAATATCAGGTAATTCAGGCACTCTAAGGCAGTGATACCTATGAGCACTACGGGATTTGTTTGACGACAGTTTACAACTGCTTCTTCTTTTATAAATGTCAAAAACTATTAATTAAATTTTTGTTAGTTAGAGCTCCATCGATACCGTCGATGATTCCGCCAATGTCAAGGTTAAATAAGACACGTGCTTATTATTACTAGTCAAAAACTGTCCGTTAGTCTGAAGTTTCTATGAAGATTGTGACGTCATGAAAATCGACAAAATAAAACACACCGTCCTATTTAAGTTTTTGATTAACTATAAATATAATTTTATTCCGTGTATTTCTTTATGTGTGTGAGTAGCGGTAAGAGTGATCATTTATAATCACTAATAGTTAATTTTACCTTATGGGGATAATTTTTTTTGCGACGTAGAATTACGAAAGTAATTAAAATTAACGACGTAAATTCTGAAATTATTTCTGGAATTTGTGTACATGGCACCTGCAAAAAGTTATTCCTATAAAATTTTTTGACTTTCATTGATCCGTGCTGTTTTTCTGTAGTCATGTGGAATTGACTTCACCGCAAAATATTTACTTGCAATTAAAATAATTAACGCATCTTATGAAGAAACTGATGAAATTAGTACCTATCTTAAATAATACGATAAAAAAAATGATCCTATTTTTTTTTCAGTCCAATTGAGTAAGATCGTAAAGTTGCTAGGGCATACCCTAAATGGCCCATTTGATACACCCTCAAGAACGCGAATGGAGCGACCGCATACCAAAGCTTAAAATACGCTGAGACGATGCGGATATACGCGGCCGAATGTAGATAAAGAAAACGCGGCGTAAAAAACGTGTCACATTATTGCAGACCTATACAAAAGAACAACATACCTACCAATGATTTTTATTGTACATAAATGATCTTCCTCTAGCAAATTCCTTCACATAAATGTATACTTTTCGCTGATGATACAACTTAGTTAACTTAACTTAAATATTTATTTTATTTTTTAGTAATTGTTGTTATAGCGGCAATAGAAATACATCATCTGTGAAAATTTCAACTGTCTAGCTATCACCGTTCTTGAGATACAGCCTGGTGACAGACGGACGGACGGACGGACGCACAGCGAAGTCTCAGTAATAGGGTCCCGTTTTTACCCTTTGGGTACGGCACCCTAAAAAAGAAACACAGCAATAACAAAAAAAACGCTTCAGTAGGTAACATCAAGCGGTCACTAGGTGCAATATGTAGATTTTTATTATAATTCACACGTCCGTCGGGTACGGAGAATCGAGTCGATGGTCGTCTAGATCGATCTATTGAATTTCAAATGATTTGAATTTAAAACTTCTACAGATCGATGTTGGAGTGGCCAGGAATGACGGCTCGTGAAAGAACCTCGTTACAATACCCTATAAGGCCTATGAGCAAAGCATGGTCTGCAATCAGCATTTTCTTGTAGTTTTGGTTGTGGTTCGATGACCTAAATTGCCTGATGGTTGTTACCTCAAGCAAAGTGCTCAAAGTTAGTGTGCCCTATGTATGTCACTCGTAAGTAACAATAATGGTATTACATAAGTAGATTATTGTTTTGGTTTTCTAAATAATTGGTCAAATATAAATGCGTAGTGTCTTTAAGAGGTGTACGCGATACTTGTCCTATAGATGTGGTCAGCAGAAAAAGAAAACAAAAGCTAGCAACTTAAAGTCAACAACTAACAGTACCTATTAAGCATTTCTCAATTGCGTTAGCTATTTATTCTGTGCTTGCGTGTGAAATTATGTCCGTCCCATATATTTATGGACTAATAGACGCATATATTAAGTACTTTTAACTTAAAACAAGATTTTACTCTAAAAGCAGCGAAGCAAGGCAATAATTTATACAGGCTAGTGCTTACCTTTTAGGACTTGGATAGTGAGGCAAAGAGAGAGTCATTACAATAATTATACGATCCGATCTACTATATTCGTTTATATCAGACTTTGAATGTTGGATATAATGCCTGTTTATTATTTTAATGACTGGCTAGCGTACAATGCTCGTACAGGCGTACTATTAAATTTGACATGATTACCTACCTACCTACTTTAATGATGAGTTAATTAGGATTTGCATGATGTCACCTGTAAGTATCCCTTATTACATTTTATAGTATTTGAGCATTTTTATACTATTTCCATTTATTCTTTATACCTACTTAACATGCAAATAAATAATTTTGTGAAGTCTGCACAGAAATAATATAATGCCTCTGGGATTCAATCATTATATTATATGCTTTTTATCCAGCGGGTCTACGATGGGTGCATTAGATTAGATAGATAAATGACAAAGAATTTGTCACATTCTGACAAGTATGCGACTCCCATCTCCCATCGACGGATGCTTTATGATTTATCTTTTTTATTATTATTTTTCGTCTATCGCGTGACAAACGTGAATACACAGTCGCGCGGAAAACCGAAGTGATAAATTTTATTAAAATTAATCGAATAGACAATCGCTCACGACCGTCAGATAATGCTTTCAGAATGTCTAGGAACAATGAGCGCTGACGCGTCATTGGCCGTAAGCCGTAAATGTAATCTAAGTAGCGTTTTTCTCAAAGAGCTGTCTTAGCAATTAAGGGCACAAATGAGTAAGGGACATTCTTAAGGGCTTACTAAACGCACTGACGCGGCCAGCGGAGCGTTGAAGGTCGCGGATCCAGTTACAAATGCCCTACCACATAATATTGTAACTTATACCTCAATGACTCAGGCTTGTTCACTAACAAAATAATCATCCAATATTGGTTGCTATCGCTATTCGATTCGATATCGATGTACCTAGGTAAAGCAAAGGTAAATCCGCATACAACGCGACGCGCACGTATTGTGGATTGTTGGTCCGTTGCCGGGAATATTCCCCATATGGGGTAGGTATGTAATGTAATCCATATAATTCATTCATTGGTTGCGCGCCTGGTCCGGTTCACTTTCCTGGTCACAATTTTGTCAAAATGGCTGTAGGTATTTATTGGAATTTCAAAGTATTTTATTTTAATCCGTCAAAAATCAGCAGGCATACCGACAAAAAATTGTCCATGCTAGTGAGGCCACTGAAACGGTCGAATGAAGACCCAGATAATTCTTAGACTGCATTCAACCAACCGAACATACTCAACCACAACCAACCGAACATATAAAATTTGCGTGACTCTATCACTTTTTGACACATATAACCGACTGCAACGACAAGAAATCGTATGTCCGAGAATAAATGAACGAGAAGTTACTCGATTAATTACATATTAATTAGCTGTTAAACACAACAATCGGATATAAACGCAATAGGTGTGTCTATAATATTTGAGGAGGTCCTTTGATTCCTTACGGATTTCGTCATAATTTCTTCACCTAAATTGTAAAGCCCCCTCTAGACCAAAAGAAATGCCGGAGTTATCTGAGGTAACAAACATAAAAAACATATAACCGTTTTGATACCGTCCTCTTTTTTGAAATCGGTGAAAATACTTAATTAATATCGCATTAATTCTAGGAATAAACCTTACTTCATATCCGTCAAACCAAACCTTAAATAATAACGTTATCAGCGGCTTGGCAGCGCCGTCGAGTCTGGTGAGCGGCGACCGCCTAGGGTTGCCATATCACAGGTTTTGATCCTGAAACTTATGTATTTTCAAGTTATTCCTAGGTAGTATTAGTATTATGGTCGGATTCCGGAAATTTACGGAGTTTTATAGTTATATAAAATAAAATAAAAAATATTTTATACTTAAGTACCTATAATAATTCTATTCTATATGAGAAAATCTAGAAATATGTTATTGAGATTGTTTAGGCAAAAAGCAGTCGGAAATTGTTAGTAAATGAATACTCTATTAAACTCATTTGATCAGGGGCTCCGACTTTAGGTCAATATGCGATTAGGTCATTATGCGTTTAGGTCAATTTGCGTTTAGGACATTTTGCGTTCGTAAATTAGGGCATTATGCGTCTGAGGGTCTGTGTGCCTGTATATCTCGCAAGTCTGTCGTTGCCTTGGTTGAAACTGAATAAATTTGACAGTTTGAAAAATATATAAACAGAACTGACATAACTTCCATTTAAATTTTGAAAAGAACTGGTTGAGAAACGCGAGCTGTAGAACAGCCGCATATCCGCCGGGCAGACATACGAAATCATTTCTACCCAAGCTGAAACGGAAACGCTTCGATCGGGCTTCTCGCTCGCTTGGTCAATCAGCTTTGGTCATGTGAATTGCATAAAACAAATCAACACTTATTAATCTGCGAATCTTACTTAGTTTGACCAGTGCACAATATACTTTTCTACAAAACTGTAAATTACGTTTGATACAAAATTGACAAAATGAAAAAAAAGTGTGTGTGTCAGCTCCGACGCACGACTGGAGTTTACTCTTCAGGCCAGGCGCGCACCACGATTTTTTTTAGTCGCGCGATAATTTTGTCGCAGACATAAGCGTACTTATGGGTTTATGAAAATCGTGGTGCGCGCACTCTCATATA
Source organism: Apotomis turbidana (assembly GCA_905147355.2). Classification (NCBI taxonomy): domain Eukaryota; kingdom Metazoa; phylum Arthropoda; class Insecta; order Lepidoptera; family Tortricidae; genus Apotomis; species Apotomis turbidana. The sequence goes on along the minus strand of LR990280.1, from coordinate 51,563,612 downwards.
AATAAACCGATATCTTGCATTTCTGCTTTAACGTAGCTAGATCACCAAAATCTATATGAATGGGGTTGTTACCATGAGCTTGCTGTGAAAACGACAGTCTAGGGTTGGAGGGGATGACTTGGGGAAAATGTCTATGCATGCGCCCTATATGCACTTTAAGTCCATGAGGGGTAAAAGTTCGAGTTGAGTTGGGACAATGCGGACAGCGCAAGGATGAAGAAGGATCACTCATATTTATAACTAACACTTACAAATAAAAGTAAAAAATACAAGCAATTATAATAAAAAAAGATACAATTTAAAAGCCAACATCAAAAACATAACAATTTCGATTTAAACTTCATAGCTTCTTGTCGGTCGGCAAGACTCCCGTCTAGAAAATGAATGGCTCGGTTGTGTTGGATCCTTGATTTATGTATGTATTTATCCTGGAAAGTTTCACGAAATCAAAACCATTCTGCGGCTGAATGCAGGAAAATGAGAGCAGTGCTGATGGAAAAGTATTCACGCCTTCTCTATTTCTAAGCTTAAAACTGAGTCACAATTAAAGCGGTCTCTCTCTCTACAGCAAGACGTCTTCTTCGATCTTAGCACCATACAAGCACGGCTTAAACACCAAGAAAACACGGTCTTTGCATTGCACGTTATAAAAGTTGTAATCTTGGATATCACAAAAATTCGTTAGGTTTGTTTGGGAGCTGAAACGAACACGTATCTTTTAGCCGATTGTGTGACGGGCGCTATTGTTTCAAAAGCAGCACATTTTACCCGTCAAGCGTAGATTTTATTAAATTTTATTTTATTTATAAAATTTTGTTGACACTCGACATGAAGTTGACATTGACAATTTTATAGTTTGTTTATGTGAACATAATAGTAGTTTAAAAAGTCGTATCTCAGTATACGATCGGGGTAAAAATACGACTTCTTAATTTAGCAGGTTATGCGTTAAGCGTTATAGACTAAGATCCCGATATAAAACGACCTTCACCGAGATATTTATTTGATGAATGTATTTTATATTTAGTTTAATATGTCAATAAATATATTGCATATGGGTTGCCTAACAATTTTTAGTCCAGGGTATGTTTAGTAAAAAATAAAAATATATATTTTTTAACATTTCACCGATTTGATTATTAGAGAAATTCATAATTAAATAATCTTTAATTTTATTCAGTTTCAATTCAATAATCAGACCGTTGCAAAATGCTAGTAGGTATAGATTTACCTGTTTATACCTGGCTACCCGATAGTTGTGACGGGAAAAGAATAGGCAACCTAACGTTTGCATATTCTATGGGCTTCATACTTTCGATTGGTATTGAATTTATCTAATATTAATCAAACCGGTGAAATGTTTAAAACATTTTTTTTTATTATTAATTAAACATACCCTGGACTAAAATTTGTTAGGCAACCCATATGCAATATATTTATTGACATATTAAATTGAATATAAAATACATTTCATCAAATAAACATCTCGGTGAAGGTCATTTTATATCGGGATCTTAGTCTATAACGCTTAACGCATAACCTGCTAAATTAAGAAGTCGTATTTTTACCCCGATCGTATACTGAGATACGACTTTTTAAATTAGCACGGCAGATACGTTCGATTTTATACCCCATATTTTTCATACCCCGGGCTTATATATGAAAATCGATTCTTAAGGAGTAAACTCCAAAAAACAGAATTATTATACCGGTTTTTTTCTTCCGGATTTTTACATTTTTTATCCGGCAACCCTAGCCCCACCTCTGGAAACCAGATCATTAGACACCGCATAACTTTACTGAGCAGGTTTGAGCAGCCGCCCGGGCGCCCACGCGGCTCGCGAGACTTCCTTTCCTACGATTGTACATTATATATGCGTTTCATGTTCACATAGCTTTATGGGTCATTCTCGATGAGGAAATAATAATGCGGTACAAATTACCGAAGATCTTCATTCGAAATTATCACAACAAATTAAAGCGGGACATATAAGTAAGCTACTTACCTATAACTACATTGCGTTGGTGATCGCTGATCGGTCATACGTAGGTATATCGAAAAGAAATCATAGAAAGCGATTATTGTTTAGATAACTTGGATTAAAGGCGCAATACCAGATTCGAATTATTGTCAAAATTATTTTGTCTGTAGAATGGTATAAGAAAATACGGTATGGCACTCCGGCCAGTGACCCTTTCTTCGTCACTGATTAGTTGCTACTTTATGGTAATTAAATAATTATAAAGAAAAAATGTTTGCCGCCAGTCTTACAATTTTTTAGGGTTCCTTAGTCAACAAGGAACCCTTATAGTTTCGCCATGTCCGTCTGTCCGCCTGTCTGTCTGTCTGTCCGTCCGCGGCTTAGCTCCGTGATCAGTAGTACTAGAAATCTGAAATTTGGTATGAGTATGTGTATGTATTACGCCGACAAAACGGTAAAATAAAAACTAAAAAAAAAAAAATTTTTCGAGTACCTACCTCCCGTACACCTAAAGTGGGGGTATTTTTTTTTATCGTTGCAACATTAGTGTGTGGGGTGTCGTTGAATAGGTCATTTAAAAATAATAGGGGTCTCCGAACATTATTTTTTGATAAAGTCAGTAGTTTTGTAAATACTCGCTCCGAAAATAAAAAAAATAGTGTCCCCCCCCCTAACTTTTCAACCACGGGTCAAAAAATTATGGAAAAAATCGTGAAAATGAGGCCTTATAAGTACTTTCAATGAAAACTATATTGAATAAAATCGGTCGAGCCGTTTTTGAAAGCTGAAATTTGGTATGAGTATGTGTATGTATTACGCCGACAAAACGGTAAAATAAAAACTAAAAAAAAAAATTCGTACACCTAAAGTGGGGGTAATTTTTTTTTCGTTGCAACATTAGTGTGGGGTTGTCGTTGCATAGGTCATTTAAAAATAATAGGGGTCTCTCTGAACATTATTTTTTGATAGTCAGTAGTTTTGTAAATATTCGCTCCGAAAATAAAAAAAATAGTGTCCCCCCCCCCTAACTTCTCAACCACGGCTCAAAAAATTAAGGAAAAATTCGTGAAATTGAGGCCTTATAAGTACTTTCAATGAAAACTATATTGAATAAAATCGGTCGAGCCGTTTTTAAATTATCGCAAAAATTCATAATTTTCTTTAAAATGACGTAAGTGCCGCTCGGTGTCCCTACACTTCGAACGTTACACATATTGGTTAAGTACCATACTATATTAAAACATTTCGCTCAATCTGGCGCGTATAGGTAATCGATAAATTCCAGAGGGTAATAAATAAGTAATTACAGTTACTGTGGCGTTTACGACCTTTTTATAGAGCTTGAAATCTTTCTCGTAATGTTCGTCTATTGTGAAGAATGGGCAACTACGGAACCCTATACTGAGCGTGGCCCGACATGCTCTTGGTCGGTTTTATTTTATACTGTATGCATTACAGTTCTTTAATTAAATTTTATTTTGACGTAATAACTGATTTCAAACATTATCATATCATTTCGTAATAAAGGGAATCGGGGAGTATTATGAATATTATGATACACCACCACCTGGCAACATAGAAATGGATCAATTGACGGAACCACGCGGAGATACAGAAAAACTTACCGAAATCACCGTGTTACAATGGTTTTAAATACATCAGTAGAAGGTTTATAACATCCATCAATCGATTACGATTTGGCCATTGCCTGGTCCCCGCACACCTCAATAGAATGAAGATTATTAACGATGATAAATGTACATATTGTTCGAAGGCAAATGCAGATATCAAAAATGTTATATTCGATTGCGAAAAGTTCGCTATTCAACGGCTACTACTTGTCAGTGCCCTTAGTGATGTAGCAGACGAAAACTCGCTAAGTGTTCCCCGCCACATTCAAGACTTACCTACTCTCGAATCCAGTGTATTTCATACCAGTGTTCAAATTTATTTTAAAAACAATTGAAAAGATTTAATGTATATAGATTTAAGTATCTCTCTTGTAAACTTCAGTTCTTTATTTTATAAATAAGATTGATTGTATTTTTATGACTTCAACTGAAGGTCTTGTAACCATGGCCGCATGGTCATGAATAAATAAAAAAAAAATTGACGGAACGGACGACCAACCAATCACAGCGTGAGTGAGTCTCGCCTGTCATTCCGGAGGGTATACCTTATTTTCTTATACCATGGTCTGTAGTTACCTATTATTATTAAGTTACATATACCTCGGTTAATATAATGTAAAATTAGCTTTGCAAGAATGTGGGTCGCCAAATCTAGCACGTTCTGTTTGTTTTTCATGGTTTTTATGATACCACATGAAATAGTGGGGTAAATCGCCAAATACTTGTATGAAGAGGCCATCTTTCAATAACTAGCCCCTTCATAAAAAAAAATAACTTTAGTATAACGTGACCAGTTATTGAAGGGATACAAGTAAATTCTGTTTAGGCGACCAGAGTTCATTTGTAGTATGAGATGAACAGTAATTAAACGATGGCCAGTAAGTGACGATTTATCCTACATTGTGTAACAAGAGTTGTAAGTAAAAGCTTTAAGATCCCACCCATGCAAAATTCGTCAGGTGAATGATCCTAGATCTCAACATCCATAGTGATGAAAAATCTGTCCCTTGGAAATAAGAAACTTAAACAGTTTTTCTTCAATCTTGTCAACGTGAAGACACGATTGGTAATAATTTTCTCGATACTTTTATCTCTCAAACATAGCCATTTTTTTAGATATTTTCGGTTGGATCTTGAAAACCCTTCCGTTTTTAACAATGTTTTTTAGCTTAATAGATGCACAATTATAAGTTCTCAAAAACTGTAAAACTATTTTCAATATAAAATGCACACGTTTATGACACAACTCAAGAAACATGATTTCCGCGCTTCCGAGCACGCACTTCCATCTCGCTCACGCTTACGCTCAGTGAGAGAGAGAGCTAGCCAACGCGTTGGCGCCCTCTTAATGACAAGAGTTTGTAATTTCTAGGGTCACATACAATGTTTTTCATTACACTTGCGAAGAAATAAGTAGGTATATTATAGTTTACTGTGTTGTTGTGTGTGGGACATTGGGTCGCTGAGCGTTTTCTATCGCCTATACCATGGCGAGTGTTCTGAAGAGTTATTTTCTCTTATCCCACCCTCCCCTTTCCGTCATAGAACCACACGTGCCAGCTTGCGATGTCATCGCCTCACCGTGGAGAATATTCCCACCCGTACCAAGAAGTTTGGCAATTCCTTCATCTGCCGAACTATTAAAGTATGGAACTCCTTGCCGGCTCATGTGTTTCCTCCTTCGTATAACTTGGGACCCTTCAAACGAAGCGTGAAGAAGCATCTCTCGGGCCAGCATGGCAGTGTCAACTGACTTGGCACCGTTGGTTTCTCGTCAGTTGCCATTGCGACTTGGGCTCCCCTTTTTGCTTACCATCAGGCGAAGTGGAGCCACTATGTTGTGCCGTTATAAAAAAAAAAAAAAAAATATAAGTACAATGCGTTAGGAATAAGGGTCAGAGAAGGTTATTTTAACTTGACTATGGCTATTAAATCATAAATCCAGCGATCTTGCTATGCTACCTACATGATAGAAGAGTACCTAAGTATTTTTATTACCTACGTAATATCTGATTTCACTAATCATGTTATTATAATTAGTGAAATCAGATATTACCTCAAACCGTCACCTATTAAATTAAATTAAAGTCACCGATTGATTATTGCATTACTTAATTATTTATCTCCAGCATAACTTCTCTTTGAACACTAATTTCATGTTATTATTTCATGACTTGATGCTTTGTTATGGCTAAATGCAACCGATTTTGATAATAACTCGTTAGCACGGTTTAACCCTTTGAGCGACAGCGACTCACGGGTACAGTTCCAAAAGAGCGTATATCTTGTTGATCATTCGGCATTTCGGCGGTAGACATATTTCCCGTCATATGTGGAGCCATAATGAGTCTTAAGATAACTCGTTACTGTTTACATTTAAATGTTATTCACACGCGTGGAGCAACTGTGATTTAAGCTGAATTACGTTATCCTGGTTAAGTACTGCCATACAAATCGAGAATTAATGCTAATTGTCGATTTGTATGGCAAAATTAGCAGTGATATTTCCTTTTAAGTTACTAGTAGTGAGTGAGGCGTCTATGGACCATGATTCCCACCAGTTTGCTTAGTTAAGGGCGTTTGAGCGCTCGCTATTGATCTGTTAAGCTAAGCGTCCACCAGGCCCGCATCGAACGCAGCGGACGAATCGCATCAAGCGGATTAATTTTTCATAGTGCGTCCACTGTATCGGCAGCGTACGGATTTGCCGACGCAAGTACCGTGCTCGGATTGCTGATGCCACAATGGAGGAAGGCGATGAAGAACAATTTGTCGTTATTGCTTGTTTGCTAATAGCAGAAGAGGAAGACCATGAAAGAAAATCTAGAAAAATAAACATAATTTCTGGATCCACAACATGGAAGAAGAGATCGGACGACGTCATCGGCACGCATCGCAAAAGTTGCCTCTCGGAGCATCGGTGTCGGTATTGCCGATAGTCCGTAAGCCCGCTCCAAGATTGCCTACGTAATATGACATCACGATAAAATGCATGGCACACGGTCGAAAAAGTTGTGCTGAGCGAGAATCAAACGATTATCGCACAGAAAATTGAAGTTTGAGAATATCCTTCACTTCCGGTCAAAATATTAGGGGTGTACTTACGTCATGTGACATCATTACGTGACAGATGGCATCATGTAGCCCTTTAATCGTAGAGAGTGTAAACATAAGTCTGCCAGTTCTAAAATGGCCGGAAGTGCTTGGCAGACGGGGTCATGGATGGTCATCAAGTACGTTTTCCTACGTTTTGTGGTATCTTGACGAAATTTATTTTATAAATGTTTTAACGTAATAGCGTCTCTAAAAATAAATAAGTCTGCCAAGACATCTGACCGGAAGTCCTTCAAAAGTGATTTTTTTAGGGTTCCGTAAGTCAAACTAGGAACCCTTATAGATTTGCCATGTCCGTCGGTTCGTCTCGTACACCTAAAGTAGGGGTGAATTTATTTTTCTTTGCAACACTAGTGTGTGGGGTGGCGTTGAATAGGTTGTCGGGCCACGCTCAGTGTAGGGTCCGTACTTGCCCATCCTTCACAATGTTGTTGCTGTCCTATGGTACCCCAGTGGTACAGAGGGCCTTCGTGAGACGTCGCCATCCGCTCCTGTCCTGTGCCTCGCGCTCCGCGTCATTCCAACTCAGCCCGGCCGCCCGCAGCTCGGCGTCGACGGTGCGCTGCCACGTGTGCGCCGGTCGGCCCTGTCATGTGCTCCCGTGCGGCCTCCACGTGAACGCGACCTTGCCGATGTTGTCCTCTGGTCTTCGGAGGGTGTGCCCTATCCACTTCCAATCCCGTTGAGCAATTTCTCGCTTGATCGGGATTTAGTGGCATCGATTCCAAAGATCTTCGTTGCTGATAGTTTTCGGCCAGAATATGCGCAGGATGGATCGAAGGCATTTGTTAACGAACACTTGTAACTTGCTCGTCAGAACCTTTGTCTCTTTCCAAGTCTCGCAGCCGAAGAGCAAAACGACTTCACTATGGAATCGAAGAGGGAAATCTTGATCCGCCGGGTGAGCACGTTCGAATCCCAGACCTGTTTCAGCTGGGCAAAGGCGCCTCTAGCTTTCCTAATCCTCGCGTCTACGTCGTCATCGGAACCACCGCTGTTGGTCACGGTGCTGCCGAGATATGTGAACTTTGCGACAGATTCCAGCGGTGTCCTATTGAGTCTTATGGGTCGGTTTTCACACGACTGAACTCGCATTTCGACGGTCTTCCTAGCGTTTATTCGTAATCCCTAAACTTGAGCTTCCTCTCGTAATGAATCCAGCTTCATTTGAAGATCGGGCAGTGAAGACGAAACCAACACTATGTCGTCTGCGTATTCAAGGTCCTCCAGATGTAAGCTTTTATTCCATGTTATGCCCCTCGGTGTTTCTGTTACTTTCCACATGACGTCGTCGAGCAGGACTATGAAGAGCAGCGGCGACAGGAGGCAACCCTGTTTGACTCCTGCACTCATTGGAATTGGTTCCCCTAAAACTTGGTCGTGCACTACTTTGCAAATACTATATAGGGACCCATCCTTCACAATAGACGGGCTTGAATCCCGAGGTTTAAATTACGAGAAAGATTTCGAAGAAGTTCTATAAAAAGGTCGTAAACGCTATAGTAACTGTAATTACTTATTACCTTCTGGAAGTTATCGATTATACGCGCCAGATTGAGCGGAATATTTTAATGCAGTATGGCACTTAACTAATATGTGTAATGTTCGAAGTATAAGGAAACCGCGCGCATATTAAAGAAAATTATGAAATTTTGCGATAACTCAAAAACGACTCAACCGATTTTATTAAATATAGTTTTCATTGAAATTACTTATAGGTCATATTTTCATGATTCTGTCTATATTTTTTTTGACTCAATGTTAAAAAGTTAGAGAGGGAGGGGACGCTATTTTTTGGATTTTCGGAGCGAATATTGACAAAACTGCTGACTTTATCAAAAAATAATGTTTGGAGACCCCTATTATCTTACCTATTCAACGCCACCCCACACGAGTTCCACACTAGTGTTGGAAAGAAAAATAAATTCACCCCCACTTTAGGTGCACGATACTAGAGGTACATACCCGAAAAAAAAATTTTTAGTTTTTATTTTACCGTTTTGTCGCCGTGATACAAACACATATACTCATACCAAATTTTAGCTTTCTAGTACTAATGATCACGGAGCTAAGCCGCGGACGGAGGGACGAACCGACGGACATGGCTAATCTATAAGGGTTCCTAGTTTGATTACGGAACCCTAAAAAAACACTTTTGAAGGATTTCCGGCCAGATGTCTTGGCAGACTTATTTATTTTTAGAGACACTATTACTTTAAAACATTTCAGAATCATAAGAATCATAGAGTCAGAATCAGTTTCATAATTTATTACATACATGTATAATCAATTTCGTCAAGATACCACAAAACGTAGGAAAACGTACCCGATGACCATCTTTGACCCCGTCTGCCAAGCACTTCCGGCCATTTTAGAACTGGCAGACTTATGTTTACACTCTCTACAATTAAAGGGCTACATGATGCCATCTGTCACGTAATGATGTCACATGACGTAAGTACACCCCTAAAATTTTGACCGGAAGTGAAGGATTTTCTCAAACTTCCGGCCAATTTTCTGTGCGATAATCGTTTGATTCTCGCTCAGCACAACTTTTTCGACCGTGTGCCATGCATTTTATCGTGATGTCATATTACGAAGGCAATATTGGAGCGGGCTTACGGACTACGATGAGCGATGCGTACGGCGCGGACCAGTGGACGCTCTTGTATGAGTTTCTATACAAAGCATACCAAAATCCGATACCTATTACGATGCGTCTGATGCGTGCGATGCCGGCCTGTGGATGCTTAGCTTTGCGATCAAACAAGATATACTTTTTAAATTCTCTTTTGAAATTATATTGGCTATTTTTAGGGTTCTGTACCTCAATCGGCAAAAACGGAACGCTTGTATGATCTGGATCGCTTTGATGTCCGTCTGTCTGTCAATGCCTTTTCATTAAATGCAGATCTATTATCCCTTGGACCCGTCAAAAATGTCTGTCAACGCAATCAAAATATACAAGCGTTTTATGCTGCTTTCGTTGACGCTGGTGAGGGAATCAAAATCTTCCCGGTGAATTAAGAATCATGAAAATAGGCAAGAAAGAAGCAACATTATACGACTCAAGTAAATAAAAAGGTCCGAAGACAGTAAATTTGTAATCCAAAGGTTCTCTGGAAGAGATCGTTTTTCAGCGATAGACCGCCTGTTGTCTACCGTTATTTATAAATTGTATTTGTCTTGTTTCCTTTTGTAAACTTTTATTGGTGTGCAATAAAGTATTGTTGTATTGAATTGTACCCTTTTGTAAATTACAAATATTACAATGACTTATTCGCAATTGTTTTTTTGCAATTTGATTTATTTTTCGATTGGCTAGGCGACTTGCTACGACTGCGCATGTGTAACACTCATCTTTTTTGAGCGCTTCTCAAAAAGTTTGTACAAATTATAACGTCAATTAAAGGTCAATATAGTATTGTTCCTATTTTGTTACCAATTTTTTTACTGCTTGCAGATTATATATATATAATTAAAAAAGCATTAAGCATAACAGAACCTTAATTATTAAACAGCCATAACATTGGTATAAATTTACTAAAATAATTGACCGCTTATTGCATCGCACGGCGTTGAAAGGAAACAGACTAGCAATCATTGTCGCGTGACAGTTAGCCGCATGCTTGCATGTCACATTTGTGCTAGAGGTTCTGTAGCAGATACTCTTCTGTTCAAACTCACCGTTCACCCGTGTACACGCGATTTTAAAATGAGAAACGCAATATTAAAGATTTACACGCCGGCTGAAACCAAATGCCATCAGCTCTATTTAATCGTATCGCTTAAAACTTCCTTAACATTAGAAATCGAATAGGGTGATGTCAGTTTTTAACGGCCATTAAAGGACTTCGGACGCGGTTATCATACCTTGGGGTTACAGTGTAACAACATATAGGTGGATATCTTATGTTTATCGTGCAGGTCGCTGATCCGCGATAGGACTGGACGACAAGTCAGCGATTACTCACTCAGTTGCGTCATAATTTGTAGCTTAATACGGTATTTGTGTCTCTGAAGTTAGTTTGGAACTTAGGAAGACCGGAGATAGATTGTATTAAACAATTAAAAAATTAGATAGACGTGACGTCATACAGGGAATGAGAAGTCAAGGAATTATGCGGTTGTGCACACAGATAAGTAGATGGCGACAAATACATACTCCATCAGCTATACCTAGGGTTACCAGAACGAACGACCGTATATTTTTAAAATTCTGCTCTGTCTTAAGTACTCCTTTTGATAAAATGTATTAAAGGGGTTGATTTGATGAAGTTACTGCGAAGGAATTTGAGAAGAGTATATACATTTTGTAGGTACCTAATGTTATTTATGCTAGAGATTCACACGGTGGTATTGGCTTTGGAGAGTGATGGATGTACCGTCCAAGACATAGATGCTGTAATGAGAAAGTTATTGACCCAGCTCAAAAGCCGAATGCAGGATAGTTTGCGTATAAGGTGTCTGTTTTGGCAATTATTTTACTGCATTAAGACGCATAGTACACGAATTCTAGAATAATAAGTGAAAAAATCGAAACAGTCCAACACAGAACATTTCTTTCTCATTCAGTTCCAAAAAAATCGTTACGATTGGGGTTGGGTTTTGAAGCATGCACCACATTACCAGGTGTAAGCTTAACGTAAATAGTATGGAAAAATTAGCAGTGGTATTTCCATTTAAAATTATGGTTTTATAAAATGAAGTTGTTTTTCGGGAGATTTTTTACTTTGTCGGGAGTCGGCAGGCAGAACATACAAAAATTCGGGAGAATCCCGTCAAATCTCGACCATCCGGCAACCCTACCTATACCGACAAGAGGTTGACTCTTAAATTTATGATGCAGCCTTAAAGTTAGTACTAATAGCGTTGCAGTAATTGCCTACTATCATTATTTCCAAATAATTGAATCCAATGCCGTTTCGGTACGTCATATCATATCATATCAAGGAATTAAAACATTTTTATACTTTGGGTCACTTATGAAGACGAGAGATACCGTCGCAAAACTCGCAAATATTGACTATAGGTAGGTCAAATATCATATTGTGCGTGTGTTTACTTAAAGAACATACGACCTTTTTGGACAGTTATGCTTATCTTCTTTGCCTGATAATGATGATTCAGGAGGCAGAAGGAAACAAGACAAGTTTGTACATGTCGTTCCTGCTCTAGTTCATGATCATAATCACAATATATTGACGTACAGCTACATTAGGTCACATTGGGTAGGTATTTATGATTTAGACGTCATGGTATAGTAGGCCCGAGAATTTAAGAGCATTATGTCAAACTGGCACAAATGAAAAGCAGCCTCACTACTAGAGTTCTACAGGCATAAAGTGTTGTGTCACTATTACTTTGTTTTATTCCCTCGCAAGTGTGATGCAAACGTCGTACGTGACTCTGGTGGTAACGGAATTCCAAACTCGTGTCATTAAAGCCCTCGCCTTCGGCTTCGGGCTTCTAGTAGACACTCGTTAGTAATTTCTCGTTTACCACCCTTGTTACGTAATGTACTATTGTTTTGTTTTATTCCCTCGCAAGTGTGATGAAAACGTCGTACGTGCAGCGTGACTCTGGTGTAAAAGGAATTAAAAACTCGTGTCATTAAAGCCCTCAGCCTTCGGCTTCGGGCTTGTAATCGACACTCGTTCGTGATTCCTCGTTTACCACCCTTGAAGCAGAAGACCTCACTTCCACACGTAAAACTTTAGACAAACTACGGGCGGTAATTCGTAAAGGCCCAGGTCGCATATTTATGTCACAATCACCTACGATATAGAGCATTCAGAAATTCACCGCCCTAGGTAGGTATGTAATGTTCTATAATGTTCCGTTTTACCGTCAGTAGGTAGTTAAACAGGATTTTTTGAACCACCTTCGATCAAATTCAAATATAAAATTAAAAAAAGTTACATAATACTAATTTACAACTTTAATGAAACGTGTAGAAGCTAATTTTTGCGTTGTCAATTATATGAATTTAATTAACCGATAGGGAATTCGGTACTTTAAAAACTTACCTAGAACAGTCATGTTGCGTGCAGCGGTGCGGTGTATACTTATAATATGTGTACTTGGTAAAATATTCAATTTACTTCAACATTACCTATACTTACGTAGTTAAGATCAGTCGGGACAAGTGCGCACGCCGGACACGCGCCTACAATATCAAAATATCAAAAAGTACAGGTGTTTAGTCGAACTATGTACTACATTTCCCTACTAACTATAGTTGCGTGGTTGTAAGACTTGTAGTAGTTTAACATCTGTGCCCTTACCGTACTCCCTAGCGACAGCGTAAACGATTTGTATGGGGAATAGTAGGTACAGTACCCTTACCTTAGCATGAGTTTACAGTGACAGTACTCGCTAGTCGCTAGCGACTGCGTTCTAGCGAGTACGGTCACGTTAACTCATGGTAAAGGGTACAGCGCCCCTGGCGGTAACTTTGTAGAACTACAATTCTCCATACCAATCGTTTACGCGGTCGCTATTACAGTCATTGTAAAGTCGTGGTAAGAGTACTGCACTTTTCGTTATCATAGATGCGCTTGTTCCAATCCCCACTGATCTTGTCTTTACGAATCATACATTCACATAGCTTTAAAAGATATGACGTGTTTAGACTTATATAGATCAGAACGTGTTTAGACTTTCCAAAGTTAAAGGATTAAATGGGATGTCCACAGGAAAGGAAAGCCGCAAAACGCTAACTCATAGAAAAGAATGTATGACTCTAGGTTATGTATCAAGTCCACAATATTAATCTTTGATAATGTTTATTTCAGATGTTAATGAGACTTTTGCTCAACTCAAAAGCCCTTATGTGAAAAATCCCGCACCTGACGGTCACAGGTGAGTTCGCCAATTTCTTACCTACGTGAAATATATTCGTTATCTTATCGACCGAATCCAAAAAGTACAAAGTTCTCAATTCGACTGTATGTTTTGTTTCTTTTGTATGTATGTATGTAAGCAATCATGCCGCCAATTGTGGACCGATTCTCAAGACATAATTTTTATTTGAAAGATTTTTTATACTCTTAGTGTGGTCCCATTGTTACCATGTCGAGATTTGATTATAGGACCTCAGGGTAATCGAGGGCAACCCTCAAATATTATAAGCAAATATTTTTCCTGTATTTTATAAAGTTATTCAGGTATTTGCGTCTGGTATAATGTGTTATACCTACCTAGTTATCATCACATATGCTGAGCTAATGATGGAAAGTACTACTCTTTTATCCTTAATAGTTAGCAGTTTGGAGATAATTCTTCAATTATTATAGGTAGGCTGAGAGCTGAGACCGTTACTTGTATTGTATTATTATCGTAACTCGGCCAGTTGTTGTCGGAACTACATTTTCTCCTCGTTGAAGTCAGTTATTTAATGTGAAAAAGTGATTATTTACCGGTGTAAGTTTTCATACAGTCATACAAAGTGAGTACACGATTGCGACAGAATTACTATAACTAGATACATCATTTCACATATCTGCTTGATACTCGGCGTTATTGTGCCCTGTGCGTTATATTATAAATTACTTATTTAGGTCTTAATGATTGAAAATGCGTTATTCTCAAAAAAATATCACAATTTAATCAGGGCGGCTAACTCAAAATGATGTAACACATGCTATTTATCATCAGGTGCGATATTTTTCAAAACACTATTCCATTGAATAAAAAACTCATCGTGATTTGCCCGAGCACTTCTCCTGGTCGATGTCCTAGCACATTGCTTTTTGCATACGGCCTAGATCCCGCCTCACGATGCTTCGTTGCAATTCAATTGTGGCCGTATTCGCTATAGAGACAGAAGAATTGAGCTAAAAATGTCAACCATTGTACCTTTTTAGAAAGCTTATGAACTTAGAAACTTATTTCTGTAATTTGTACGTCAAGTGTCCTACTTTTTTTAAAAGTTATGTGTTAAAATGTTACAAAATTTGGAAATAAAATCAAGAACTGGTGACTTCAAATCCTTTTTTTTCTGTAAAACTTTGCATTTTTTGCATGTTTTTGTTATTTATCGTAATTAGCAACTCATTGGCTAAGAGAAAATGATTTTTTAAAATCCAATTTGAAGTAGTTTTTTAAAAAATACCACTTGTAGGTCGATAGGCGGGTATTTTCCAAAAAAATCTAAAAACTCCAATAACTTGAAAACCAATGAGTTTTGACCCCTAGTTGACTGGACTTAAATCATTGCAAATGAACCATAGAATAACCCCTTTGAAGGAATACGTCGAATTTCCAGTCACCCTGTATAGGTAAATGCCTACATTGCCTTATGGATAATACTAATAATATGCCCTGCTAGTTGAGATACTGACTGCAGCTAATATTTACTGTGTTCAGGTGCGGCGTGTGCCCAACGTACTTCCAGAAAATCTGCGGCTTCGACTTTACATCTAATGAGACATACATTTTCGATAACCATTGCCTCATGGACCTCTACAACTGCTTGCATGGATCTGGTTGGTGGTGAAAGATAATTATCTCTTCAAAATAATCCACATTATCTCACACTATCACAAGATAAGTTAATAAAAAACACAGCTCTAATACTCTATATAAATAACTATACTTCAGTCTCCGTGTGCGTAGGCGGCTAAAGGACGTCTGACCTACGCCACTAATTATTTTTGGTACACGGGTAGTTGGTTGGTTATAAATGGGATACTTTATTCCCGAGTACGGTAAAAACCGGCCAAGAGCATGTCGGGCCACGCTCAGTGTAGGGTTCCGTAGTTGCTCATCCTTCACAATAGACTTAAGTTAAGTGAAAGATTTTCAAGCTCTATAAAAAGGTCGTAAACGCCAAAGTAACTGTAATTACTTATTACCTTCTGGAAGTCAACTTACGTCCTTTTAAGAAAATTATGAAATTTTGCGATAACTCAAAAACGGCTCGACCGATTTTGTTCAATATAGTTTTCATTGAAAGTACGTATAAGGCCTCATGTTCACGAATTTTTCCATAATTTTTTGACCCGTGGTTGAAAAGTTAGAGGGGGGGGGCGCTATTTTACAAAACTGCTGACATTATCAAAAAATAATGTTTGGAGACCCCTATTATTTTCAAAAGACCTATTCAACGATACCCAACACACTAGTTTAGAAACGAAAAAAAAATCACCCCACTTTAGGTGTTAGAGGTATAAGAAAGATTAGTCTCTATCCCGGAAAAAGGCGGCGAATGTACGGAGAAGTACTTATCCTAGGCAAACGTAGTCACGGGCTAAATCTAGTACGTTTAGTCTCAAAAGTATCTGATAATTTTAGTATGCTATTGGGATATACTAATTCTTTACGATCTATGTTAATTCAGATTATATTTCCGAGAACAGGGTTGTCATAATAACATTGTCAACATCAAAATGTTTATTGCTTTATTATAAGGCAGTAATAAACAATTAGATTGTGAGAATATGACACCTGTGAAAGATTATTCATATTTAACTTATTGACTTTCATTTGACCTTTTGCAGTAATACAAGTCTAACTCAATCGTCAAGTCATCACAAAATGCCTACTAAGTAGTAAAATTATTAACGTATCCGATGGAATTATTATCATATCTTAAATTTGCCTGATGACTTAAAAAAAAATGGGGGTGTTTATTTTTTAGATGTATCCCAATTTGACACAAGCTAGTAGTAATATTACCAGTTATTTTTGACGATGACCATACATATATTTTTCAGATTTCACCATTGTGAATTGGGAGTCGTGCGTCTTCTTCGGCAACTTCGCGTACGTGCACGGCACCAAGTATGAGGACGAGGACTACGACGAGGACCACATCATTGTGCACGGCGCCAAAAAGAACCCGGAATTTGTTGAAGATTAAATAAATTAATATATTAATTAAGGGACATTCTCACACAAATATACCTAGTCCCAAACTAAGCAAAGCTTATTGCACTATTTGTACTAGACGACCGACTATATACATCTGTACCTACTATTATAAATTCTAGATTTGTATTAAATATCACTTTTCTATGGAGGGGTCATTATTTCAGCGTGATGCAGGATCGTCATTTGTTTTGTATGGGCGCGCGGCGCCATGCCAGCCTGGCGCCATCTGGTGTGATGGTTTCCTTTGTCGCCGCATCACGCCGAAACGGCTGGATGGATTTTAAGCAATTTTGGTACAGCTAGGGGAAGGTGGACATCCAAAGATGGCTATAGGATATTTTTTACTCGACTACGGTACAAAAAATTACGCGTACGAAGTTACGGGCACTTTCTAGTAATATATAAATACATATGTATAGCCTCGTAAAGGCCCAAGCTGAAATAAAACCATAACTTAAACGCCCAATGTACAGTACAGTCAGCGTCAGATAGTTAGTAGCAGTCAAATGGCCAAATATGTCGGAGCGGATCTTTTCGCTGGGTGCGAAGTAGGTGGTGGGGGAAGCACGAATCGATCGCAGCGCGCGCCGTGGCCAAAAAAGGAACTTTCGTCAGGCCAACTGTCACTTTTTACTAGCGAAATTAAGGCATCTTAAAATAAATAAGTATGCGGCACGAAACCTGCAGCGTAGTTAATTGCAAAAACAATGGCAAAAACAGTAATCACAAATTCAAAAACAGTAATCATAAATAAATAAATTTCCACAAGCAAGTTGGAAACGAGAGCAACGATTAATTTTATTTATTTAAACGATTAAATGGATAATCGCTATCAATAGGAAAAAAGTTAGTATAACCTATAGAACAACATTTTTAATATTATATCTTGTATATAGTATGGAGTAGCATGTTTATGCGTTTATTTTCTTTTACATTTTGGGCATGTTAAGCAAAAACGAATTGTTTCTCATTTTATTTTAGTTTGGGATTTGAAAGCGATGTTGTGTTTGATTGAGCAGAATCCGGTAATGATAATTAATTTGGCCATGTTTAACTGAATTAACAAAATAATCTGTATTATTACGAAAATACAGTCATAAATGATCGGTTGCATTATGCATGAAATGCGTTTTTCGGTTAAATTTGTTTATTTTGTAACTTACTTCTCGTGAAGACAGCCATGAAAAGGTCCGTGTGAATTACATCTGAAAGTTATTGATTTTGCCATTTTAGACGGGAAATAAAGAAGGTCAACGTTTTATCGACACTATAGATTAACATAATCGAATAAAATGAAAGAAAATTACGATATTTCATTGAAATTATTTGTTTGTTTACTTACTATTCGTAAAGACAGTCAGCCATTTGACATTAAAAAGCCCGCCGTAATTGTAACCGCTAGTTGACGCTGTCATCGCGCACCCAGCGATGCTATATAAATCCTATCCCATATATATCCTGAACGGGTGTCGGGGACCATCTTCCGGAACTTGTTCGGTTGTGTTAAGATATATTTGGCCATTTTGACTGCAACTAACTATCTGACGCTGACTGTACATACAATTTCTTTACATGTACCCGCGGCCCAAAATTTTTTTTTAAGATGCTCTACTCTATCTATCTATCAGCCATAGACGTCTACGACTGAACATATGCCTCCCCCATGACTCGTCACATAGACGAATAGAATGCACCGAATGAAACTTGTGCAACATCGTAATGTGGCACAGCCATAGTAGTATAAGTAGTTGCTTATTGTATTGTTTTATTTCATTTACCATTTTTGTCACTATTTGTAATTATGTTCTATGGTCACGGCACGAATAAATGTATTTTTTCTTTCTTTCTAATTTACACGGGGCGTTTACGCGTGCGTATAGCACAAAACTATTTCGGATCGAGTTATGTGACGTTGTGCATTGAGAGGTACATTGGGACTCACGAGGATAACACCAAACTCGATTTTTCTATTTTCGTGTTGATCTTTGTTTGATACGTATAGTAATTAAAGATTAAAAATGTAGTTAATTTACCCACATTAAAGAAATTTCGAAACATAATGTCATTCGGGTCGAGTGTACTTACCAGCGAAACAAGCGCACCTACCGTATCGAACTATAGAAAAGTAAAGTTATACTATTATTTAAGGGTCCTTATCCCTTCAAAAAAGATGATTGTTAGACATTTTTCTATATTATCAAACGTGTTTCTTAAATATTATCTATGTTACTACCTACAACAGGGCCATTGCGATGTATTGGTATACATTTGAAACCTACAGTTTGATTTTCCAGTGATCTTTTTTTTTTTTCAGAAACTACTCGATTTTGACTAAATTCACGCAGAAAATTGGTTTTATTAATTTATTTTCGACTGCACGCAATGAAAGCTTGAAATAGCTATGTTACTTTCTAGAACTCAGGGAAAGGTATTACTCACTTCAAAAAATTGGTTCAAATTATCAATATATTTGTCATAATATGAAAATAAGGAATAAGGCCTCTTAACGCCACTACTATTGCCAACTATGGTTGCATTGCATTGCATGGTATTTAGATGGCGTTAGTAATACAATTGACAACTTTTTTTTAACCAGGCCTTTTCCCGATATCATTAAATAAAGGATAAAAAATGGAATATTACCACATTTTTACATTTTCGAAAATATCCCAATTTATGAGCAAAGAATCCGTTTGAAAAGTTCCTCATTCTAAAAGAGCGTAGGCGACAAGTCATTGGTCATAGCGCAGTAAATCTTAGTCGGACTATTATATAATTACTAAGACAGATTTAGTATGGAAATTAGTTTGTACTAACTGTCATTTTTCTACAAGGTCATTTGTTCTGTCGACGCCTCTTTCACCCTTTTTTTTAATATTTTCAAAACTAGTATGTATAACCAAATAAAAATTATAGTTTTGGGTTCTGTAATAATGATTTAATGACAATTGTCCTGACCGACTTGACCTTAATAATTTCGAAATAAATATTACATACATTTTACCATATTTTTCAAGCTAGGTATATAGTTTCACCTGTTTTTCACTCGGTCCTGTTTGTGTGTCCTGTTCCGGAGTCTGTCTGTCTGTTACCGAATCATGTAAGTTAAGGTTGTTCCAGGTTTTGCATATATGTACATGTAAATCGGATGCTAATGAAATAGACAAGTAAAACAATTTGTTATATTATAAATTGAATTGTTCTTTATCAATTGTTAATGTTATTATTGGCATAATACGAAAATTACATCTGTATGTTTAGGTATATTTCAATTTCTACGGACATGTCAGTTAATATGGATATCCTAGTTACAATGAATTCTTACAATATAAACAATCAAATGGTATGAAAACTTACGAAAACGTATGAAAACTCGACCTGAACTCGCCTCTATTGTTAATGGCATACGGCGTGTTCAAATATTTGCTCATAAATTCAAGAACTTACAATTATAAACTAAGAATTTACTAATAACAACTCTGGGGTCTCGCCTTCATTTTATTTAATAATCAGGAATTATTTAATTATTATACTTATTTATGACCTATTTATTCTTAGTTTGAAACTTATATATAATTGTGTTTTAGTTGGTTTTAGTATAAAATGTGTATCATATTACAATTATACATGTATCGAAATTTAAGTAGCAAATAACTTGATAGACTTATTTTAGCTTCGTTATAATTTAATAGAGCCTGAATTACAATTCTACTTTAACTATGAATGCCTATAGCGCAAACGTTTATCATACAAGAGATGAGCGGTCAAACCCCATAAGTCGATAAGACAGGTTCTTGAAACTCGGACTATGTCAATACATACCATACCATTGATACAAATATTATAGCACAAAGAAAAATCTAAACGCGTAACCTGGAAAAGGAGACCGGGAATCGAACCCGGTACCTTTAGATTACCGGACCAACGAGTCAATAACTCCACCACCCCAACGCCAATAGACCTCTGGTATTTTTCGTTATGCATTGTGTGTTCATCTTTGCATTGATTATTTGAAAGGCTTTACAGATAACAAGTTTCCCAAATTTATATATATTGTGTTTAGGTAATGTGTATGGAATTCTTATTTCAAAGTACATATACTATTTCGATTTATAGGGTTTTGACGCTCAGCGCTTGGCATGGTAATGGTAAAAGAGGGCAAAAGAGAGATCTCTATACTAACGGGTCTTATATCTGAGAGAGTGAGTGTGTGAGAGAGAGAGAGAGAGAGAGAGAGAGAGATAGAGAGAGAGAGAGAGATTAATTGATTGGTCAGATTCTGAATCTATATTAATTTCCGGACCATAGACATAAGAACGGCCAAACGCAATTTTTTGCACTCTAGGTAGTTTACTGTCGCATATAGATGGCTAATATAATACTAACGCTAGGTTTAGACAACGATACTTTTGGTCACACTCCCATTCGCTCAAACAAAGACCGTAAAAAAATATCGAATAATAAACTAAGTCACTTGCGTGGTTGTAGTGTAACATCTGTACTTTTCGTTATTGCTTTACTGTCTTATAAGCTAATTATTTCACTCAAGTACGACCTACGTAAAAATCGAGGTACCGAGGTTACCCCACCCAGCTACAGCTCTTCAGTCTTGTATAGCCGGTGTTACCCCACCCAGCTACAGCTCTTCAGTCTTGTATAGCCGGTGTTACCCCACCAGCTAACACACAAGGTCTACAGATAATGTTCGTGTAAGCACTACATGTGACACGGAGTGATGCGAATGAGGATACACCCGCAATCGCAGCAAGAGGTGAGGCCCAGGCCGCCCCTGCAAGCTACACGTCCTTACAGTCTTGTTTAGAGAATGTTCTAACCTTACACTTTGTCTATAACTCCCATTTTCTCGACAACAATCAAACTGGATATTTTTTGATACAGTTTTTTTTATCATACTATTATAATGTGTATGTTTGTTACTTCTTCACGCTCAAACGGCTGGCCCAATTTTGACAAATTTTAGTTGAAGGTAGCTGTAACCCTGGATTAAAACACATAGGCTAATTGTTATCCCGGAAAAATCAGTTTTCCCATGGGATTAGCGGGTAACACCGCGCGGTACAGCTAGTAATTTATAAAATGTAGGGTTCAGTCAAGGTTATGTATCAGATGCGCTGATGATGCGAACAGTTACGGCCGAAACAGAGGGACAGCCACAATAGACATGCTGACTGATGTTGAATTGTACAGCGTAATGTAGTTAGGTATATGAATAAAATTAGCTAAATATATCATGAAACAAAGAAAAAAAATCCAGAAAAATAAATCTTTTTGGAAATATGTGACTTCAAAGGTACGCTAATTTTATGATATATTTTTTTATCCAAAAGAAATAATGATATTTTTTTGAGAATCCTCATAATTTTACAAAACAATAATTGTATCACAACCATGAACTTAAACGCACTTTTTCACGGTGAAAATGGCAAATTTCTTAATATCTCCATACAATTATATGGTACCTATACCGGCCTGAGACGCCAATTGTATGGAGTGTTTTTAGCGCTACGTAGGAACGTTGAACTTTGACGGTCATTTCTGACTTTTAGAGCAGTTTAAGTTTAGTCAGTCCCATGTAGACATTATATCACAATAAAAAATAGAATCGATTGACATCCTCAAAAAAAATTAGTCAACATGTCTATTTGTACAGGAACGGAACACACCAACTGTAGATTCTATACAAGTTGAAGATTAGTTGCAATCCGTTTGAATCGACCCTTACGCGATGGATTGATCGCATCTTTGTCTGAAACAAACTTCGGATCGTCCTTTTCAATATATTGGAGTCCTACGAAAGGTTTTATAATTTTGGATATTATTGCTACGTACAAGAAAATGGGCGATTTAGCCAAAATATGCATTTTAATTACCGATTAGCCTCGGGAAATATAACTTTTAAAGACCGTAAAATCCCGGTATTGACTTAAAAATCGCTAACGCCGAATGCATTTGAGGTTAGAAACTCACTCACAAAGACAAGAAAGGCCGTCTAGCTTATAGCATGGGGACGCCCTAAGCCAGGAACATGGGCTATGTCATGTGGCCGAGCCGCTTGTAGTCGATCTTGTCGAGTTGCACCAGGGGGCGCAGTTGGTCGGCGAACGCGCGCATGTCCTCGGCGATCGCGTCCTGCCCCTGGGGGGCTAGCACCTGCAACATTACACGGTCAATGGGGCTGGGGCAGTAGGCGCTGGTGTAACGGCCGGCCATGACTACGCGTGAACAGCGGCAGCGATAGCGGTGAGCGGTAAAAACAAAATCATAACCAGATCTCGGAAAATACAGGGCAACATTTTATGACAGCTGCTAGCAGAGGGCGCCTTATCTATAAACTCAACTATCGATGCTTTTTCGATATACTAGCAAACATTTTGTTTTATTGAAAGTATACAAATAAAACAACATAGCAACATAATTCTGTTTTATCTTTATTTTAAAATGATTTTTGAACACTTCCTCATTTCGACGAAATTAATAAATAGCAATTTTTACCTAATTATCTAAAGAGGTTTGATTCATAGGGCAATGGCATAACCTAGCGATCATTTAAAATATGCTGTGTGTGAACTTTATAATCGTCTCCAGAATAGTACATATAAAACAAACAACTAGGGGCGATTACCTACCCAGTATATGGGAAAAGTATCAATAATTGAGCTTATCGATATAGGCGATCCCTAGCTGCTAGCAGCTGCCATTAAATTTTGCCCCGTATATTCCAAGGTCTGATCATAGCGGTATGTGAAGCACGCCACGAGCCGCCGCGCGCGGTTGCCGCTCAATTTGTTCACACGACGCGCTCGCCTCCCCGCTCGCCGCTAAGACGGAGGTCGTAGCCGGTCCGTAAGAACCAGATAAATACAACTCAAAATAATATGCATAACTGGGTAAGGTTCAGAAGCGTTTCAACTAGTACTTGTTCCCTTGTGTTACGAAATTTAGACGAATATAATCTTATTTGAGAAATTCAAACCATAATTCGCAACAAGCGCTCAGTTATGGGCTCACCCGTTATGGGTTATTTATTCGTAATGGTTTAAATAAAAATTGTGGTGTACCCACATTAAAAAAAAACCGGCCAAGAGCATGTCGGGCCACGCTCAGTGTAGGGTTCCGTAGTTGCTCATCTTTCACAATAGACTTAAGTTACGAGCAAGATTTCAAGCTCTATAAAAAGGTCGTAAACGCCAAAGTAACTGTAGTTACTTATTACCTTCTGGAAGTCAACTGACGTCCTTTTAAGAAAATTATGAAATTTTGCGTTAACTCAAAAACGGCTTAACTGATTTTGTTCAATATAGTTTTCTTTGAAAGTACTTATAAGGTCTCATGTTCATGAATTTTTTCATAATTTTTGGACCCGTGGTTGAGTATAAATTATAGTAATGTATAAAGAGTGCGGTCTTCGCCAACAAACTGCATTGCAGTTTGGCGAAACATATAAAGTGTACCAGTTTTGTAATTTTTTTTAAGATAATAAATTAAATTAAATTAAAAAGTTAGAGGGGGGGGGGACACTATTTTTTTATTTTCGACGCGAATATTTACGAAACTGCTGACTTTATAAAAAAAAATGTTTGGAGGCCCCTATTATTTTTAAAAGACCTATTCAACGATACCCCCGCCGCGCGCCTAAGCCGCGGACGGACAGACGGACATGGCGAAACTATAAGGGTTCCTAGTTGACTACGGAAACCTAAAAATGAGACATTACATGTTTTATAAATTTCTAAAAATAACACAAGTTGAGGAGCGTTTTGAACGCTCCTGAGTCTTACCCATTTATGTTTGACAAATAAATAAAAGGCTCGTAGATCAACATCCGAATTATAGTGTTAAAGCACGCGCAAAATTGCAACGCCTTTTGGTAGCTCTGCTTTTTTGGGCTGTACCGTAATATATTTGCTATACTTAGTCACTCTTTCAAAATTGGGCAAGTGCGAGCCCGACTCGCGCATGAAGGGTTCCGTACCTATACATATATATAATCTATAACAAGTTTGTTGTATGGGAGCCCCCCTTAAATATTTATTTTATTTTATTTTTAGTATTTGTTGTTACAGCGGCAATAGAAATACATCATCTGTGAAAATTTCAACTGTCTAGCTATCACCGTTCTTGAGATACAGCCTGGTGACAGACGGACGGACGGACAGCGAAGTCTCAGTAATAGGGTCCCGTTTTTACCCTTTGGGTATGGAACCCTAAAAATCATGAAATAATTTCTAAGGAATATCGCGATAAACAGTTGCAAGCTGCCAAAGTGCATTAGACATTTCTAAAGATCGAATATAGCTGAGCAACTTCGCTATCGAGATCATGCTTGCAGTGTTTTTGACAAAAAGTTCAAGGATATTAAACATTACACACTAGCTAAACTCAGCACAAATGACACTTCGCAGAGCATATATGTATATCGAATTTAGTTGACTCTAACTAAAGCTCTGGTTTCCTAGGATGGCGGTGCCATCATATAGCGGCCGACTCCATACTTCGTACTAATATGAAGTTTCTTTAGAGAGCTTTACTCCATATAAAGAATGGCTTTCAACTACGGTTCTGAAGCGATATTTGCGGTATTTGGGACACAGCGCGGAAACTCTGGTACAGCATCGAGCGACTGCTTGTAACTGGCAAAAGGCATGGCAAGAGACCACGTGGCCGTAGACCAACGCGATGGACGGATTTACTACTGGAGGCAGTCAAGATGCCATGGCATGAGGCCTTCAGCACCTCTAGCACAACTGTGATACGCGAGTATCTCTCGCGCGAGATATTTTCCTGTCTCTTTCTGTACAGTACTGTGAGAGAGTGACGGGTGACGCTAAGTCGCGCAGCATAGTTGTGCTAGACGGGCAGGATGGCACAGGACCGAGTAAGCTGGCGACAGCTTGTCGATGACGCCAAATTAATAGACGGGGTCACGATCCTCAACACATGAGGGACCAACTGACGGGAGATGACATAACTGTAGGTACGGGTGTCTCGCTCATTCGGATCTCTCGCTCAACCGCTCGCCGCACCGCTGGTCGCGCAAAGCCGTGGCATCTTCGTAAGACTTCAGACAGTAATAATGATATTCTATATTTGTAGTGAAAATATTTTCTATGGAGAGGCGTCATTATTTCACGGTAAAATCTTAACATCGCGATGCAGGATTCATATGGGCGCGCGGCATCAGGGTGTTGGTGAAAAAATATGTGACCGGCTCATCACGTCAAAACCGCTGGACGGATTCTAATCAATTTTGGTACTATATATAGGTATATATGTATATAGCTGGACAATAAAAAATGGTTACAGCATACTTTGCGAAGTTTCCCTTCTAGTTATACCTAATCTATAAACTGTATACGAGTTTTTGAGTAGTGGCAGACATTTTAGTGAGTTTTGGTTGTCACCGGGCGATCGATTTTACTGTTTAATACAAATACAAATTAGACAGGAAAATGGTGACATTACTATATACACGTAAAGAGATATCGCAAATGCAGGGTGATCTTAGACAGGTATGTGATCAACATATACTTATACTTAAAACAATAAGGCGCAATAGCAAAACTAAATATTAAAAAAGAAACGGGAAGCAAACTCACGGTTTCTGTTTCCAGCATTCACAGAGCACTTTATAGAAATAATGTAAACAATTGTTTTTGGATAATTGAATGTGAGAACTTGAGAATGATACTTCCTGGTGTAAATAGGTCTGTAGCTAAATGGCCTGCAGATTAAGCTTACTGTTGTATTGTTGAATAAAAGACACAAAAAAGTAATGAAAACAGGAATTTGCAAATTAATAAATTTCTTACACAAACACTCACTCAATAAATTTCTAAAGCATGTAAATATGCAGATAAACACTTGAGATAACTTACAGAAAGCTCGACAAGATAGCTCTGTGATATGGGCTCTGGAGGCATGGAGCTTTGTGGTATCTTGAACACTTTTGCAACTGTTATCTTCATCCTTCCTTTCCTGAACATGTAACCTGCAGAGATAAAACCTCATCTTAGAGCAGCTAAGTATATTTATAGCTATGTGCATGTGGAATCTGTTATTTAAGTACATTTCATAACATGAAAACGATATGTCAACCACTCCACCACCATAAGGTCAGGAGATCTTTTGAATTTCTGTGTTGTGTTGTTCTTTGCATTGTTTATTTGGAAAAATCCTTAAAACCCTTTAACCCTTGACTTTAAAAATTAATCATTACTTTATTATCACAGAACCCAAATATTAAAACAGTTGAAAATATAAAAAAAGGTGAAAGCAGCGTCGTCTAAGAATCAGCACTCAAATGACGTCACCTTGTGGAAAATTTACAGTCGCAGCCTACAAAAAGAACAGTGGTACAATTTCCATACTAAATCCGCTTGAGTAATAGTCCGACTGTATGTCGCCAACGCTCTTTTAGAATTAGGAACTTTCCAAATGGCTTTCTAATCATAAAATGTGATATATTCGAAAATAAAAATGTGGATATATTTAATTTTATATCCTTTATTTCATTATATCGAAAAAGGCCCAATCAAAAAAACAATGATGTCAGTTACTTGTTCACAACCCTAAGTTACCTTTAACACTATATTCAAACTCGATCCTGCAGCCCAGCTCGTTGAGGAACTCTAGCAGCATGCCGTTGCAGGCGATGTCTAGGCTGGACCGCACAACGGTGGGCCGGTTCTTGTCGCCCAGATCCGGCTGCCCGATGTACCGCAGCTGGTAGGGCATGTCGCGCGCATCTAGCGCTTTGCGCACTCGCAACATCAGTGGGGCCGCCTGGAAATAGACAATGACTTTTTCAAAAGAAGTGTGTGGTCTTTTTTTCAGACAGGAGGCTTTTTTTTTCTTGTATGAGGTTTGAATGTACAAACGAGTATGATTCTGAGTATGATGAGCCTATAAAAACTTATTACTGAAAAGAAGTTCATGAAAACTTTTTTGCAAATTCTCTAATATTTCATTTCCAGTTTGAGCACTATTCAAATTGTTAAAATCTTTGACCAACTTTAGAGTATATCTTTAATATTTTTATATTTCTGGATGGGTAAATATATACACAATGATTTTTAATTGGTGATCAGGTACCAACTTTTCTAACTCAGTAATTGATGGCGGTCACGTTGAAGTCATAATTACATGAAAAGAAACTTTTATTTTTCCATGATAATTTTTATTTTGAGACCAATTTTGTCTTAAATTCCTTGTCACCCTACTACTCTGTATCTGTGAGCTTATAACCTCTTTAATAATTTAATGGCAATGACAATTTATGAGTAATATAACATTGTGATTACATAAACAAAGTCGTAGAAAATTTCGTAAAATTTCCCGCCAAAGCGAAGGCACTTGATGTAGGTATCGCACTTCAATAATTTATGTAGGATGACCATGTATATAGTGGTTATTAGTTTTAATTATATTTTAACTTTTAATTAATTAAACAGTGAGGTAGTTGTGTGTGACCTTGTCTATTAAGTTCAATTTTAGCTGGATATTAATATTTGTCCTGATCACCGATTAAGAATCATCGTGTATATACATTTTTCCCCAACTAGCAAAAGGCTACATTAACTTTGTAGCGGCTAGTTTCGGCTTTAGGAGGGGTCAACCGAGGTGGCTGCCCTGGGTTCTGGCTCATAAAGGATGGTTCTTTACGCAGGTCTGAGGCACCTAGGGCGCCACATAATGAATGTCTCGCCAGGGTGCCTGTATGACTAAGGCCTATTACCAGTTTGACAACTAATTCAATTAATCAACTCGTCATCCAACTTTGGAGTATATCTTAAATATTTTTATGTTGCTGAATCCAAATAAACAAAACAAATAACAGTTACAGGTGAAACCAAATAAAAGCATGTTTAAAATTAAAGAAATTATGTTAAACCACTAGGTCACTTATTCTGTCCTACTCCTACCCTGTAAATTGGTGGTGTAATTGGTTGACTATCATTCTTTTGCATGTGGTAATTAAATTGGGTAGACCTAGTAATCCATGTAAAAACAGAAATTATTATCGAATTCAACTCAGATATTAATTCAAGACCTGTTCAGAGTAACATACAACATACCTGCTGGTTGGGGTCCCGCAGACTGAAACAGACTTCTTGGTCATCGAAGGTTTCGGGGCCGGCGTCGACATTGTCGCACAAACCACGCAGGCGGTGCAACAACACTTCAACGGCTGAATCCAGCACCGAACCCTTAATCACAACAACTGTTTAGAGGTTATATTACAAAACAAAACATCAATTAGGATGAAATTTCATTTACCTGTAATAAGTATTCCTGGTTAGGTATGATATTAGCCTTCAAGGCTTGGGTCAGGCTGTCCGTAGCGGTGATGGGTGCTACGTTTGCAGCAGACATTTTTGGTTATCCTACTCCCAATCCGATATTGCAGATTTCATTTGCAAATAAAGAAAATTTCCCACGCGAATGTAAACTAGGATCGCCTAATCTTCAGACGAAACGATATGCATTGTAAACACTTGTCACTAATAAAATAACTCTCAGTAATAAACTCTAATCTATGACCAATTGACCAGACCCATAGATATAGTACCAGACCAGAATAGATATGACATTGACTGACATTATACTCAACTCAAGTGTTATCTATATTAAATCAGAAAGAGACAATACATAAGATACGGTACAATTTAAAACGAAAACACAGTTTTGCCAACATACAGAACTACCATCAATTTAAACGAAATATAATTCTGTCTATGGTTAAAAATTAAAAACTGACAATTCAATTCAATTGTCAAACTCATGCCTCATCGTGCCAAAGCCGAAAGAAAACAATGAACAATTGAAACAACCCCGTTGATTTTGATTTGGTTACATTTGTGGATTATATAGATACTTTATTAGATCCTAATAAACATGACTGGTCGGGTTAAAATTAGATTAGCCTCTGAAAGGGTTAATCATAGTGTTGCGTCTAGTACTGATCTACCGAGGTTTTACACGCCTGGTGAAGTTATAAGTGGTATGCAGGATTTCATGCGGTAAGCCCATCAAGTATTCATAATCTAGTCTAACTTTATTGTAAAAAGAAAAATGGGAATGTGTTATTAATTAGTAAAAAGTGTGTATGTGTTTTTTAATCTTGGTCTCTTGTAGTGGCCATGGAACATCAACAATCGGCGATAACCTCGTGGCGTCCGTGGCCGGCACCATGATGCGTGTGAACAAGCTGATCTGCATCCAGCCTGTGCGGAGCCGGTACGTCGGCGAGATCGGCGACGTGGTGGTCGGGCGGGTGATCGAAGTGCAACAGAAGCGATGGAAGGTGGAGACCAATGCGCGTTTGGATTCCATACTGCAGCTGTCGGCCGTTAATCTGCCTGGCGGGGAGCTGGTAAGGAATATTATTGTTTTAGCATATTAAACAATAGGGTAAGTACCTGACTCACAGATCAAATGTTTCATACAGTTTATGTCCAATGTTAAGCTTATTACAGAGGCTGCTTCAACTGCCTTGGTGCTGCCCTTGATATACCATTGATATACCTTTACTGGAATTTTAAATGCAGCATTCATTAAAATTTTGTGTCTTAAAAACTATTTTATATTTCCAGCGTCGTAGATCTGCGGAAGATGAAAAGATGATGAGGAAACATCTTCAAGAAGGGGACCTGATCAGTGCAGAGGTGCAGAGTGTGTTCCACGATGGATCTTTGTCGCTGCACACCAGGAGTATGAAGTATGGCAAGGTATGAATTACATAATACTAATTACTATAGCCTAACAAGTGTCGGTCCTGCCCATTGATAGTGGCGCTTTGATGATGATGATGATTATACCTAGAGATTTTCCTAGCAGGAACGACGGGTTGTTACTGCTTGACAAAATAACACATCAACAATCCTGTTATCAATAAGTACCACTTCAACATCGTTGGCAAAATTGTAACATGCATTTTTACTCATTCCTCTACTGAATACCAACGTTAAATAAGTTTCGTAATAAAAGTGTTTACATTCATAGTCCTCATTAATTGTGAATATTTTTAAAATTAACTTTATGATTTTGCATTTAATTCCTTTATAATGTTGACGAAATGGTTATCGATAACAGGTTTGTCGATATTGTTATTATGTTACCATATATAACATAACCATAGTCATCAACTAAATTCAAATAATTGTTCACCGGAATGCTGCTCAATCCTTGCGTTATTATGCAAGAAATACTGACGTGGCATACTTACATGGGCTGAAAAACACCCTGTTAAGCTTACAAATGCTTTGGCCCAGTGATCCAAGGAGTATCTTGGTTATTGAAATGACTATACAGATCTGAATGTGGCACAATCAACTGGGCTTCTATTTTCTCTTGACTGCTTGGTCTTCCCATATTCCTTGCAGGTATTTGAGCCACTGCTCAAAGTGCAAAGCTAAAACATAATTTGTGTTTCATCATCTTGGGTTTTGGTGTAAGGACTTAGATTAAGCACTATACTCTATCCGGATAGGTATTTAACTAAATGTAAACAAACCATAAATTAGGTGCTTTATCAGGCTGACATTGGTTGGAAAAATTTGTATTCAATAATATTTCTTTAATAAAAAACATAATATTTATTTTGCTTTAATATATCAAGTTATAGAATAAACCATACGGTACCCAATCAAGACTATGTAATTATTCCCTAAAAGTACATTAACTTAATAATAATTTCAACATGCCACCAAATATTTTACAAATTGTGCACAAAAAAGAACCTAAAAGCCTAGGAATCTGCAACCTTTTTTTCAATTAACATGACACTTGACACTTCTCGTGTTCGTTTTCGCATAATACCTATAGTAGTCGGGATTTTCGCTTGCATTAGTTTTGTTGTTAGTTTGTTTTGTTATTGATCAAAATAGTTATTTCATTTGTTCTGTGCATTATTCGTGTTATTAATTGGTTGTTATTATTGTGTTAGTTATTATTTTTCTGCTGGAAATGAACGAACCTGTACCAGGTACAAGCCGGGCTAGCTCAGATGGATGACACAAAATAACGGTTCATTATTAATTTTGGTGAGTGGTGGTGCTTCCTCATAATCTTCAGTATCATCAAAATTAGACAGCAATAGTGACAGTTCAAATGAAACTATGATTACAGTTACTGAAATCTTTTATTTAATAATAATTTGTCCCAAAGGTAAAACTTGTAACTCTTTACGGAACTATTTTTTTAGAAATAACGTAACGAGTAGATTACATACCTACCTACGTTAGTGTTTGTGAGCAGTAAGTACAGAAAAATTAAATTTAAAATACCTATTGAATGTCTATTCATACATAATATCTGTGTATTAATTTCTTTTACGTGTATGACTTGGCAAAGGCCATTCAATTGTTTTTCTGCTTTGCCGAACCTTAATCAGAGTCTGACTATCAAAAGAATAATCGAAAGTAAGAATTAAAATTTAACAATTGATAAAATGTTGAGTACACCTGAATATGTCAACTTTGACAGCCAAGGTTTGTTTACATTTAGTTAAAGCCCTATCCGGATAGAGTATAGAAGACAGTAGCAAAAACTGGATGCCAGCTGCTTTGGCTGCTAATAGTTGAGTTCTGTTGGTAGGCCACTAATCAAATCACTACGTAGTATCAAGGAAGATAAAAGGTAAGGAAGTATGATGTTCATAGTAAGAAGCGTACGCCGATAAAGATTTTATCGTCGGGGAACTAGATGCCTCCGTATGTATCAAAATGAATTAAAACGGCGTTTCAGTAGCGACATAAACGAAATAGAACGGTGTTCATAATTAACAACTTTTGCAGAGTTTTGTAAGTGTCGTAATGTTATACCTTGTTGACAATAGATGGCGTTTCCACGTTGTGCTTTTACAATTTTTGATATGTTGAGAAGTTTTTTCACTGAGGGTAATTTTTCGCTTTTAAGGCTTTTATGGTTGATTAAGTATTTATTATGGATGAAATATTTCAAGTCAAGCCTTTGAAGTAAGCCTGGCCATGTACTGGCCATAGTGCTATAGGTAAGTGTGATATACTGTCAAATGATGTTTTGTCTCTTTCAGTTTGAATGTAACGTCATGAAAATGTCATTAGTTTTTGATTGATGCTTATTGTAATATAGTTTTGCTATTTTCGATTTACGTTCCGCTTAAGGGAGGTTTATTATCAAAGTTTATGACTGGTTAATAAATAGTTTTCAAATGACAATCCTAAACCTTCATTGTAAGAACATTATTTTATTCTGACAAGGTTAGCATCACAAGATTGCTTAGTTTAAACAGTTTAAGAAAAGGCTTAAATAGCGTGCTGCCATGCTATTACATCAAATTCATATAGGTTCTATATTTTTTAGGTAATGAACTAATGAATGACATGTTATGCCAAAGCAAATACTAATTTTAGAAAATATTGAAGTTTTGCATCTAAAGCGCTGAATTTTATTATTAAATTATGGGTGAAATGAATTTTCAGTTGAAATCATCTGTAATGCAATGAACCAGAATTAAAATATCACTGGTATGGTAGTAGAGGCATAACGCCAAAAGAAAGACGGAAGCGAAAGCTTTTAGAAATATATGCTGAAGAAAAAAATAGGTTTAAAGAAGACTCTATTCGTAGAGAAAACTCTATTCTTGGCGTGCTTAAAGTGTTGATTAAAGATTCCTAAAGTTTCTTTCAGTACGGAACACATGAGGGGGCATTTAACGGTACAAAAGATTTAAATTGACGAGTCGTATTATGGCTACCTATATAAGTATGGCTTACGTCAAATTAAAGCAGAAATAATCGCGATTCAGCGATTTTTGTATATGATGAAGTGAGATATTTTGACCAAAGACCAATTGGAATAAAATGGGCTTAACTAGTATTTATAATTACTTCTTCATATTGAACTTTATAGTGTGCCGTATGTTGTTAAAGTGTGTTAAAATTTTGGTGTGCTTTCGTTGATCATTGTTCATAATAAAGATATACAATAAAAATAACTAGCAAAATGTATTATTTACTATCTAAGCCAGTATTAGTACTCGTAGTATTAATATACTCGGGTACTTATGTAATACCTACTTAAAATAGTTTAATGCAAAGGGTAAATAATTATAAATATACCTAATCTCTCGTACAAATTAGTCGTGTCAAACTCATTGCATAGTAGTCATTACTTTGCCAGTGACATGAGTTTGCCATCTCTCTTTTTCCGTGAGATCAGGTAAACTTTTGATTACCTACTTATTTCAATGTAATAAGACGAACATAAATGGCCACGAATTTCTGAACGGGTTGTCGTATAGGTAGTTCTGGCTAATGTATGATATAGATATGATATCATTGGAGCGCTAGGAAAGTACGGACGGTCTTTGGTACGGACGTACGTTTATGACTTATGACGTTGGCTGTACCTATTCAATAACGATCACGGCTAGCATAACATTGACACGCGACTCTTTCTCGCGCGAGATATACTACCTGTCTCTATCTGTACAGTACTATGAGATAGTGACGGATGATGCTATCTCGCGCGACATGAGTCGCGTGTCAAAGTTAATGCTAGACGTGCAGTCTGCTTGATTATTCGTGATTAAGAAATCAACACGAGTAGTTTCAGCGCCATCTAGTTAAGAACTATACAGATACCACGCTGTCTCTTTTTGGTATAACGCTTAGCAACAATGACATCTATTATGTGTTTTAATAAAACATTGCGCATCTACGTCTTATAATCAGCGCCATCTAGAAAAAACACGGTATTTGAGCTTTCTTCTGGAGTACGTTTTTTTGTATGAGGTTGTCAATCCATATGTATAATCCTTGGTAGTATAAAACAAAGTCGCTTTCTGCTGGCTGTCTGTCTGTCCCTATGTATGCTTAGATCTTTAAAAGTACGCAACGGATTTTGATGCGGTTTTATTTAATAGATAGTGGTTCAAGAGGAAGTTTATATGTATAATTAATAAATTGGATTAATTAATTTTCTTGAACATACAAAAACACTATAGTAAACAGTTCCTAACATAGCAGGACAAACAGATAAACAATTTTGTGTACATTTCAGTTGCCTCAAGGCACCTTGGTGAAGGTGTACCCGTCTCTCATAAAGAGGAGAAAGAACCACTTCCATAACCTGCCCTGCGGTATATCGGTGATCATCGGGACCAATGGATACATTTGGCTGAGTCCGCAGCGCCCCAACATCGTGACAGAGGAGGAGAATAAAGACGAAATTCAAAATTATGAAAATCAGGTCGGTGAAGAAACTGTAATTTGTTAACTTGCATTTCAATACTCAAACCAGTCAATTTCATCGGCACAATTGCGTTTATAGAGGTCAGTGCATCTCTTGATTATATACGACAAGCGCAACACTTTAAACTTATCTTATCAACTTGCTTAGTAATCACATATTGTTTTAAAGAAGGAGATATTGCGCAATAGATACAAAATAGCGAAATAACCCGACTAAACTTATACTAACTACAATGCCTGCCAACTTTTTATGATGGCCAGATGATCCAAATGAAAATTGCCAATAGTGTAATACATTACGAATATATAGAATATTTTTAATTTTAGTAATAAAAATATATTTTTCTCAAACATGCAATGAAATATCGTCATAACGTGCGTTAAAACAGACTTCGAAGTGTCACGTTTCGGGCGGACCAATTCGAGAGAACTGTAAAGTAATTTCAAACAAATTTGAAGGCCTAGGCCGGGAAGTATTTTTTTTTCAAACATAGCGTCTGTGTTTATGAACGGGCTAAACAGTTAAATTATGTTTTTTTGAGTGGTGTATTTTTTTATTTCATTGCATGTCTTTGAGAAAAGCACTATTCGTGCCTTAGCCGTCAAAAGGGCTTGCCGGCTTCGTATAACTATCCGTCTATACCTACCTACTCAGCCGGCAAGCCCCTATTTCCCGGCGTCTGCAGTAATGTACTAATATTATTTGGATCTTAATATATAACTGGAACCAGGTATTACTCAATGTCAAATTATAAAAAGCGCGTTTTTTTTAACACGCACAATAATGACTTTATTTTAATAACTATTTGGAAAAAAAAAATAGACGATTGACACTCGTCACAAATAAATTGAAGTTATCTTTGCAACACTTGATCCTTGACCCTTGGACGTGTTTGGTCTTCACATGCAAACACTCAATGACCTACTCAGCTCTTGTCGAGTACGCGGTCGGGTCTCATACAACATTGTCCTGGCCATGCTTTACCGCCTTTATGCCCAAACTTCGGTCTTAGCGGCGAGCGGCAACGGTGCGTCTCGCTCACACGCACGGCCGACGCGCTCGGTTCTCTCACTCAACTCGCCAAAAGTCGTGGCATGTCCGTTACAGTTTGAAACAGAATATTTTAAACAAGTTCTGTCTAATCTTTTTTAATGTGCCATACCATAAAGTTTATGGTATCTCTGTATTAACACGCTGGACCGGTAATCCAGAGGTACTTGGTTCGATTCCCGGTCTCTCCCACCAGGTTACGCATTTAAATTTTTCCTTGAGCTTTCATCAGTGGTTTAATTTTCCTTTTTTCAGCAAGTAAGCCTCCACGACCGCGAAACGATGTCTCGCGTGAAGAACTGTATCGCGGCGCTCGTGGCTTCCCAGGTAATGTTGGATGACACTAGTATCAACTTTGCGTTTGAGGAGAGCCTTAAATATGAGGCTGTCAAGGATTTCCTGGCGCCAGAGGCCATGCTCGACGTGGCTTTCCTTACGCAACATAGGATTAGGAATATATTGCAGAAATAATGTATTATTGGTTTTAATGTTCACCCTTCCTCTTGATCGCTGGCGTGATAGTGACATCGCTCGAATTGGTCTACAATGTAGACTGTATAGGCCTTTGCTAAGAATTAAAATTGCTTTAGATAGTTGTAGTATCCATGGAAACCTGTTAGATTCTGTCAATATGAGAGATTGATTTAGGTATAAAACTGAAATAAAAGTGTCCGTGCAAATATTCGCGTATTAATTAATTACTGCCGAATATAACAATAGTAGTCGCGTTTACCTGACTACCTGAGATTCTCTTCCTGCTATTAAAGCAATTCTAACTCTTTTGGTCTTAGAGTTGATAATCCACCAAAATGATACCTTATCTATGAAATACGCTACTCTTTAATGACTAGAGAGCGGATTTGAAGTAGCGATCTCAATATTAATATGGATATGACTGGTATAATTTATTATTTTTTCTACATACAAAAATAATGTAACTTATTAGAACAAAAAGTAAAAACCTTTTTGGAAGCTTTTGTAAATATTGGGCAAAAATTATGATGATAATAAATAAAAACACCGTTTGTTAATTTTTGAAATAGTTTATTTCTTTAAGTTCTTCTTCTTTAATATTTTTTTGTGCACAATGCAGAGTAAAAAAAATTATTAGAATTTTTTTTAAGGAAATGAAAAATTAGAATAATTCGCTTCCACAATGCTCACAGAACAATTCATTAATTTCTAGTTAGTTTATTGGTGCTTCCTCACAAACGAAGTCAAAGCAATTAATGAATGATACCTACTCATTTACAGTGCATTTTAAGCATGACACCGTCGAAAAATGCATTTTCACCTCACTCGCTCGGAAAACCTCCGTTTATAGGGCGAAATCTGCGTGCAAAAGTCTATTTTATCCGCTAGCGTGCAAAAGTCATTTGAATTTCGAACACGACGATTTTGGTTCTCTGTGGTGCATGTAACTTTTTTATATTTAAGACTCCTTCAACGCGTGACTGATTTCATCAGTCGATAAATCTTCGAATAACCAATCAACGCACGCTAATAAAGGGCGATCTGGTCTGGCCGGCTAAAATCATATGAACGTTTGAATACTTCTTTAAAAAAAAAATACACCTACCATATCACGTCCAGAAACCTGGTTTGTGGTTACAGATTTTTAAGTTTTTATTTTTTCTACACTTTATTTCATGTTGAATATGTTTATATATATTAATAGTAAGTATTTCAGTTTCATTTACATATTTTGACTAGTAAATATATTAAATACATCACAAATTTTAATATTTATTTGTTATAAAAGTTGGAACATAAGATGTAATTTCTGAACGCACCCGAGAAAAAAATAATAATTAAAAAGTTGGAAGTTTTCACAATTCACGTAAACAACGTACCTAAATTGGTTCTGTGGAGAATACATACTGTTGTCTTACTTTATAGAAATATGGAAAACAAGAAAGTTAAGCCCAATTTGGAGTATTTATTCAAAGCTAAAAACCTGCATTATAACGAAAAAGGATTTGTTATAAATATTTGGAGATGATAAGTAATTTACCGAAACTATTGGCGTTTTTAAAGAAGATAAAGCCGAAATAATCTTGTGCGGATCCCATCGTCCAATAACTTCCAAAGCAAGTGTTATGGAAAATTCTTCCGAGTGGCCAACTAATCCTTCCCAGAATGCCATTCTCCCACATTCACAACGAATATGTCAAGTAGTTTCAAATACAAATATAATATAAGTAACAGTGCTTAAGAAAAACTCAACGATAAAATATACACGACGATGATACAAATTACGGCCATATTTTTAATATGTGTGCTTCTCTCGTATTTATTTGGTTTGGATTTGAGTGTTAATGTTTTTAATTTGATGTGTTAAATAGAAGGCAAAATTAAATATGATTATTTTTATGTTTTAATTGTTTTTCTTGAATTTCCTTTTTCCTCGCTGTAGTGAGGTGAAAAGTTGTGTGTTCCGCATGGCTGCAAAATTATTTAGCTTCTCGTGTCTTGAAAGCTTCGCTACGCTCAGGAATCTATCTTTGAACCATTCGCTTCGCTCATGGTTCAATCTTAGATTCCTTCGCTCGCTCAGCTTTCAATTTCAACACTCGCGCCAAATAACAACTTTGCAGCCTTGCATAACAAATAACTATTTCATCCGTTATGTTTACTGTACACGATGGTAACGATTGCAAAAACAGTTTTATACTTAAATCTCTTGGCAATTCTAGTTCAAAAAAACATTGTTTGCAAATTGCCATCTAAAACACGAAATCCATAATATTAATGACATTGTTGACATGAACTATCATGTAGGTAGTACGTAATATACAGGAACAACAATCTTTGAGTTGTATAAAAGCTCCTTTATTTATAATAAAATATTTTTCTTTAAATGTAGTTTGTTGCAAAAATAACATTCATTTCATCTAATTATTTATTTGCTTGCGGTGTGCAATAACAACATGACATGTATTTAACAAACTGCACTAAGTAGTCATATCCATATTAATATTGAGATTGCTACTTGAAATCCGCTCTCTATTAATGACGGACGATAATGAGGTACAAAACCACACGATAGTACTATTTTCTTTAATGAGATCGTACACGCCAACCGAAGGACTACGGTCTATTCTAGACATTTGCCGTTCTATCGTGAACATCTCTTGATTTGTATGTGAAATTTTATCGAGAACGTTATTTCCCCATAGAAATTAGGGAACGTTCTCCAGAACGGTATATTTCTAGTTTATTCTACATAAGGCCATATACTGGACATATGACTGATATACAGATTTTTTTGCTAATATAACTGTATAAGTGACATTGACTATAAGATAGAAATAAGATGTAATTTATAGCTAAAAAGAGCATATTGCTAAAATTTACATAGCAATGTCGACGTATCCATGGAAACCGATTCCTACATAGTACAGGCTTATTTATTGTAGAGCTTTTGAGCGTTCTTCTTTATTGTTCTTAGAAAAAATATAGAAATAGATATAGCCATTTGTACAGGACACTATAAAGTGTAATTCTTCGCCGAGGCACGCGTTTCCTCCTTACAATATGGCACTTTTCATAGTAGCACCTCTCGGACCAGCACGGCAGTGTCTACTGACAGGGCGTTTGCCATTCTGATTGGCTCCCCTTTTCACTTACTATCAGACGAAGCGAAGTGTACATGACACTTTATACTCTCGCGGTTTGTACGTAAATTAACTATCGCGATGTTCCTTATTTACCTTCATAGTCTAACGGTACGTTTCGGCGTGGTTTCAAACGCCATCCATTTTATTAGACAATTTCATTTGGCCGACAGTTCCAGTAACAACTCGCTGATTCACCAGTACATCTGATGAGACCACGCCGTTTGCAAGCCCGCCAAAGCGTTCGATTGTGAAGGTAAATAATTTGTGTTAAGTATGAAGCGAAGTGTAGCTACTACGTACTGCCGATAGTAAAAGTAGGAAAAAGAAACAAGGACAATTATTTAAAACTATAATCAATAAAAATCTTTAATTATATCACAATTAGTAATGTAAATACTAATATTATAAAAGTAGACAATCTCTGGCACTCATTGCACAATATCATTATTCAAATAGCATTATAATATTCATTATAATTATTTTGAGACATACACTCTATAATACGTTGGTGCACTGAAATTGCAACCTCCGTATTTATTTGGCTTTATTCATAGATTAATTAAAACAATTTAATAAATACACTTAAAAAGGGACTCAAAAAGTTAACAACTACGTTAAAAATCTGGAGATGATAATCATTAAAAGTCGTACATTTATAGTAATTGCATTAGGTAACGAATACATGATTTATGTGATTAAATCATTCAACCTGTGCAGTGTCGAAATCGAAACTGCTTTTTAAGCCTTCTTGTTCTTTTTACCGAGTATCCTCATAAGATCTTTCGACATTAAATACTTTTTCTCTGGTGAACCGTCGTTTCGCTCGCAGTCTTCCACTGTAACAAGAAAAGGACAAATTAAAGAATACAATACAATACAAAAATTCTTTATTACAATTGAAACCTTAATTTATAATAATTTCTATATACCTTGCCTATCCTACATACTACACTTTTTGCGTATGTACTCGAAGTTGGGACGAATCATTTTCCGGAATGTGAGGCACGAGAAGCCATTTTAATTATACTTCTCGTAAGGTTAGGAAGTTTTTTTATTAGTAAACAACTTCCATTTTATATTGATGGTAAATTTTAGTACACTCTATTTATCTTTAATTTAAGGTATTTTTAATTTGTTGCCTACTGAAGATCCTATTTTGGCGAAAAACCTGGAGTCACGCATCGTTAACGTAAATGAAAATAAAATATCTCATGTGTATTTTTTTGTGATACGAGTTATATGACCCATTATATATATTCATTTTCCCTCCAGCAACAAGTATAGGTACGACGCCGACCGATAGCAGCATTGCTAGGAAGATGCGGCATGTATACTTAAAGAAGCATGGGATCAACTATTTATATATGTACGGTCACGGTCAGTATCAAAAGTTGCTGTCAATTTCACTACTGTTTTTTTTTCTAATTGCAAACTATATTTGTGACCTAATTTAGTGCTGACTGTGTGTCAGACATTGATGGATAAAATAATGAAATAATGAACACAGGGTGCAGGGGCACTTTTAAATGTCTGAGTCTACTGGCATTTCACAAGAGCATACCACTGTTGAAAAGAAACGGCGAAAGAAACTCAACAGTAATGCTTTATCGTCTATCTATCCCGTGACAAACGAGATGAATATGCCGCGCTGAGACGCGAATATCCCGTCCAACAGGTAGCTGAGGAGACGAAACCTACAGCGATCCACAAAAGCTTTGAAAGTAAGATGGGTTAGGTATATAAACTTACGGAAGCAGAGGAACAGAGTGTCGACCGCCATGGCGTACACATTGAAGAATATTGTGCTGATGAGATACGTGGCGATGCTCAGGATCACGGCCGGCACGTAGTTGTAGTTTAGCCGCTGCCCGTTCGTGACCTGGTACACGAACTTCCACTCTAGGAGGTAGTACACGGCGAAACCCACGCCAATGGAAAGTAGCATCTTTGATAGGAAGAAGATGAAGTCGGTCACCTGAAAAATATATGCATTAAAGTTTCTGGCGGCCAAAGACCGCTTGAAGTGGTCGTCATATTTTCAACGCACATGTATCTACTGCTAAACATACCACACCCATAGGTTATTGGGCCTTGGGCGCCGAGAGCACTATGCACTGAACCCTATGTCGGACACAATTTTAACCACCAGGGACTTAACAGGACTCAAAATACAGTTTTGAATAATTGGGCCCCCAGGTCGAATTGCCAGATTATGGCTCTACAGACTTATTACGCTGACTCAACGATCCGAAGTGGACCTGGCCTCCGACACCAGAGAACGCCATTTTCTATTTTGAGCTACCTCCCGCCATTCCGGTCGATGAAGTTCAATCAAGTCTGATGACTTGATCACTCCACCGATATCGGGGTCGACCGACTGGACGTTTCATGAGTGGCATATACCGGTATATGCTATCTTTTCACAGCTCGATCCTCATCCATCCTTTACAGACATGCATCCTCTACAGAGTTAGCTTAGTCATATTCTAATCGGACTCCGACTAACCTTATCCAAGACGACCACTCTAACTATGTTCCTCATGAGCAGAGAGAACGCCTCCCGAGCACTGGTGCAGAAATTCTTCCCATGCACCGCGCACATAATATACGCGTTCTTATTGATGAACTTGAGGAAACTCTCCAAACACCAGAAGAAGCATTTGCAGCAACACAGTATGCAGCGCGTGAAGGCGTTGTCGAACTTCTTCAGCTTGTGGTCTATGTATTCAAGGATGATTCTGATCACGCGGACTATGGCGATGATGAGGGCGCCGAATGCGACTGTCCCTAAATGGAAGCTGAAAACGAAATAGATTATTATAGTCCGAGTTGACCGAAATACGATTGTTAATTAATAGTACATGCAGACGCCGGAAAAGAAGGGCTTGCCGGGTAAGTAGGTATAAACAAAGGGTAAGTAGGTACTAAAGGACAGTGATATACGAAGCCGA
Organism: Apotomis turbidana; assembly: GCA_905147355.2. Classification (NCBI taxonomy): domain Eukaryota; kingdom Metazoa; phylum Arthropoda; class Insecta; order Lepidoptera; family Tortricidae; genus Apotomis; species Apotomis turbidana. The sequence goes on along the minus strand of LR990280.1, from coordinate 51,521,133 downwards.
TAAGCCCTTGTCACGGCTAGGCATGTATAGTGGTTTTCTCAAATATGTGCAATTAAAATAAGCCGTTTAGCCTTAAATTTTGGACGAAATTCTCTCAAGTTGTTCCACCCGAAACGTGATACTTCGAAGCCTGTTATAACGCACGTTATGACAACATTTCATTGAATGTTTGAGAAAATCATTTTTTGTAGTTCAATAAGAAATATTTTGTGTTAATAACTTTCTTTGCCTCGCATCTCCAGCTTCAGTCGGATTGTAGGTAGGTTAGAAACATAGGTAGTCATCATCATTTCAGCCCGATTGACATATCTTCACAATGACGTTGTGTTGTTAGGATGTTATTTTTATGACATCTGTTAGACTCGATATACCTCGCATCCAATGATTTCCTGCGTCGCTATTCAAACATTTTGTTATTCGTAAAACAAGAATATTTTCAACTAGCTGTGTCCGCGGCTCCGTCCGCGTGGTATTCGGTCTGTGGCAGTATAAGCTGCTAATACCTCATCGTTTAAACCTTCCCTGGACTACAATAACAACCATATTCAAAACCAAAATCAGTTAAATCTGCCTAGCCGTTCTCGTCTCTTCTAGATATATTAAATAGGTAGATTACCACAGTGTCCTATAGATGCCGGTGGTGAGCGTCCAGAACGGCACGTCCCGCTTGTTGAACGTCCAGTACCAGGTGGAGAAGGCGCCGGCGAGGATCATGTCCGCGCAGCCGCTGATGAAAAACATCGCCCACCAGAAGCCGAGCAGGTTCACAACTGTTTAATACAACTGCTTGCTTATCGTGGAATAGATAATAGAATAAATTTATTGTAATCATCGCATGTTACGGCAGCAAATTGAATAGCTTGAATGAGCGACGTATAATCCCCTAATACAAATACGTGTACGTAGTTAATAAATAACCTAGAGTGGGTCCAGCCTTCGAGTCGGGGGTCTCATCTCACATAAATACAGCACAGAGGAACAAGTAGAAAATGTATTTGACTATAAGTGAAAATAAATTCCGAGTAGGTATATCATTGAAACCACTAAACATACATTCATAAATACGCGGAACCAGATAAACTATTACTAACTTTTGGACATTATACTATTTTAAATGGACAAATACTATAAATAAGATGTGTGTTGAGTTGGGTACTGATTTTTTTGACGTCACAAGCCAATTTATTAACAGATCTTTTTTGACATTTCATAAAGAGTAGCTGATTTGAGATGTAATCAAATACCGCATTAGATCTGCTACTTGACGAAATGTACTAAGCTCACATGTAGGTACACCCTGCATTATCGACTAAATGATCGTTATGTACTTGTACCTACAATCACCGGCGACAGCCCATGTGACTTTAGGGTAAAGGTGCCTTTGTTGCTTAGCTACTAGAGATACTCACGGTGCATGTAGACGACACTATGAGGGCCGTCCAAGCCCGAGAAGTGACAGCTGGCTTCCGAACATGGCTTCAGTGGGTTGTCCTTTTCATGACATCTTAGAAGGAACACCGCCGGGTCACAGCTCTGTTGATCCTGTAAAAAAACATTCAGAATTCACGATATCAAATGTAATTGATTTCAGGGGTAACATGGTATTAAGCATGTTTGCAGTGGCAATAATGTGTCCGAGTTGTGTCTTCTTTTGGCGATGTGCTCTATTTCCTTTAAGAGCAATATCCGCTTAAGGTGGTTGCAGAGGAAACAAAACTAGACATTCCACGCTAGATGGCGCTGGGAAGCAAGATTTGTAGTTTTTGTGTATTATTTCGTATGTGACTTTAGTTTGAAGTAAAATTTGTATAGTGGCGAGTCCGCGTATTAGTCTTTTATTCATGTAGTATTAGTAGCACGTCATAAATTGTTTTATTCTCCCATGTGTTGGCAATTTGTGAAAAATCAGCAAGTACTCACACTAATAGACACTAATTGTGAGTGTGTGCGGGTGATTCATTCATTAAAGGGTCGCGTATCATCTGTCAGTTTGATAGTAAGCGCTGAATAAATAAGCAGGCATGATATTTGATTATGATGATGAAGTAAAGATGCACCTCTAGCACAACTGTGACACGCAACTCTTTCTCGCGCGAAAAATATTTCCTATCTCTTTCTTTGCGGTACTGTAGGAGACTGACGGGCGATGCTATGTCGCGTGACAAGAATCGTGAAGCCTATAGTTGTATTAGACGGGCTGGATTGTCAAAATAAATAATACGAAGAAATTACAAATCTTTGGCAGTTCTACATTTTTTAAGTATGTGGTGAAATTAAATGAGTATTTTTGTTGGGTTTCTGTTCTGATATATTGTGATTCTGATTTGTGATGTTATTGAGTTTGTACTAAGTTTTTCTGAATGATTGATAGATTGGGTTACAGCAAAAAGGGCCCAATTTTAGGACACATATTTTGTTGAAAAATATTTTTCACATTTTTGTTACTTTTTGATTAGAACTAAAGAATACATTAAAATAAGTATCTTTTATAAATTACAATTGTTTGATTAACTTGCCCGTTTAAGAACTAGAGTGGTCCTAAGTTGCCATAGAATTACTACGTAGCCTGGGACTACTTGTACTATCATCCATTCTAGATGGACTTAGAAATTTACGATGAAAAAAAAACTCAAGTATACCTCTGTTTTTTATTACTTACCTAATGACAAGATCGGGCTCTTTTTCTATACTCTGACCTGATATACAAAAACCCGACATCAAGTATAGTAGGTACTGATTAGGGTTGGGATTTTCGTGATTCTAAATCGTGGTTCCATGGAGTCTCTAATTGTAAAAATGTTCAGTCTAAAAATATATAACTACTAGAACTACTACTAACTGAGCGCAGCACCAGTTGTTTGCGCCACGCTTCACGACCCCGAGCTAGCTCGCGCCATATAAAAATATATTACAATATATTGTTATTATGTACATATATGGATCTTAGAATCACCAACCACTAAATAAAATAAAACAATTTTTGTTACGTGTAGTTTTTATTATAATACTAGTGTTTGCGTGAGTTGTAGACGTCGCTTTAATTCGAAATGGTGTATACGTTGTAATATTATTTTAGGCAACACGCATGTTTTGTAGAAAATTATAAGTTTCTGTAGCTTTTCTTGGATGAAGCCTTCATCTGTTTGAACTTTAATTGACATTATTTTTATTGATAATTCAATGAAGGAAATCATCTTGCAGTAATCCCTTTTGATGAAGCTCTAAGCTGGCCTTGAATCTGTAATGAAATTATTTATTACGTCACAAAAATGCCGGCAATGGAAACGGCTGCATGCATGTCCTATCTTACAGGGTGTTAGGGTAATTAGTGTTATTACAGGGTATCCTTCAAGGAGGAAACTTAGTCACTGAATCGATAATTCCCAAAAGGATTTGGTTTCCCACACCTATTGAAAAACATGGCTAGGTCTTGGTATCAATTCAGTCAGAGAGAAGAAACTACCTATATGAACCCACTATGAACAGCTTTGTTTTTTTTTCATCACCCAAAGCGAGCGATTGCGTTCAGTTTTTGTGGTTGGTTACGGTTGTCATCACGCCATGCTTGTCTTCGCCTAAAAAGAAAATAGCGCGAGACACCTCTTTCACGGCAGGACGCTTAGATTTGTAATGTTTTCAAACACAATACTTTCACCGCAATTTCTGACCCATGATATCGCAATATCGTTTAGGGATCACTATGTCCTGAGTTCACATGTTTATTATTATTATATGCACGTTTCATTATTCACACTTTGCATAAAGTAAAAACTCACGAAACGAAAAAAAATTAAACCAAACATGATTCATTTTATACGAATTTCCACAATTGACATGACAGTATTGACACAATTCATTATTTCATTCACAAGATTTAGTGCGTTCGAAATCTGTTCCACTTTATTGTTATGAGCAAATAAACACAATAGGTATCTTTAAAATCCAAATGTTTCCAATTATTTGTTACATGTTTAATGAAAGCTGTAATCATTTAAAAATAAACTGTTTTGCATTCATATCGAAACATCAATTTAAATTTATTATCCCAAATCATAAGTTAAGTAGTATTATATTTCAGAACGCACTGTTCATGAATAGCTTTACGTGCGCTTACGTTTGTATATGTGTAAAAGCAACGCACACATACATATATGGACAATATTTCAACGGGTTTTAAAGCTTTAATAACTTTATAATTGTATGATTTATAGCAAAACTGATTTCCTTGGCGAGTATAAGATCGCTTAAAGATTTTTTTAAGAATGTTTAACAACCTAAAGCCATAACCGCCTAAGTGTGTATTGATCAAACGATTTGTATGAAAGTGACACCTCTGCAACCACCTTAATATAGCGATATTAGCCGGACGTCAAATCGATTTCAATCAAGTGCTGAAATACTCAAAATAGGGGTACAGAGTCTGCAGGGTTCGGATTTATACTTGGCTAACTCGCCCTTTTGCGTCTTTGTATATGTAAAGCCTGACCAGAAATATATATGAGGATGCGCCATATTGCGGAATTTCACTGGAACTAATTTCTTACACTGGCAATGATTTTATGATGGTTTGTCAACAATGTCAATATTGTCATTCGTGGTGATTTCTTTAAAAGAAAAATATTTAAAATTATCCAAAGAAAATGCCGAAAACCATTCACAATTGTGAACGTAAGATTATAAATAAAGTGTACATGTGTTTACTACACGAAAAACAGTCAGAAAAAGAGTGCATTCCATTAAATGTACATGTTTTACTACACGATAAACAGTCAGGAAAAGAGTGCATTCCATTAAATGATATAGGTAACGAGGTTAACATATGGTTAACATAGTGGAACTGACAGGTATTTAAAACTAATGTCATTATAGTGGGTTGCGATTGGTTGCAAAATTGTTGCCATGTAAATCTTATAAATTGCGCCCTCTTGACAATCCTCATATATTTCTGGTCAGGCTTTATATTATATATATATATTGTTCAGACAACCGTCGATAAAGACCTAAAGGAAGCTCGTGTGAACAAACGCGCAACACAAGACCGTGATAAATGGAAGTTGAAGACAAGGAAGGCCGACCCCAAGTGAAGAGAACAGGTCTAGAAGGCAGAAGAAGACTCCCCAAGCCGTGATCGGCTACAGCGACTAATTCCTACAAATTATCTAAAAATAAAAAATAATTATGAGGTCTGGTGACTGACTGCCTCGTTGTAAGAATTCACGAACTGTAGGTACAATATTTTGCCATGCTGGATGTTCCACCAACCTTATAAACCCCACCGCAATCGCAGGTGTCATTCAGCCCAACCACTCTGAAGGCAGGCTCTCCGACGGACAGCAAGTACACGAACACTATGACGCCGTACGCGATCACGCCGCATTGCAGGATCCACGGGAAGATAGGAAAGAACACCGTCGATTTTATATCGATTACGGCTCTGTGGAGGGAAATGCCTTATTAAGTACTTACTTTTCTTATGAATTCAGTACATAAGAATAAATAAAAAATTGGGCAAGTGCGAGTCCGACTCGCGCATGAAGGGTTCCGTACCCTAAAACAAGTTTGTTGTATAGGAGCCCTCCTTAAATATTTATTTTATTTTTAGTATTTGTTGTTATAGCGGCAATAGAAATACATTATCTGTGAAAATTTCAACTGTCTAGCTATCACCGTTCTTGAGATACGATACAGCCTGGTGACAGACGGACGGACGGACGGACGGACGGACGGACGGACGGGCGGACGGACAGCGAAGTCTCAGTAATAGGGTCCCGTTTTTACCCTCTGGGTACTCTGCTTCCTTAATGACTCAAAACTATCAAAATTTAGTTACCGTTACTACCTTAACCATAAATGGTATATCTATACTATTCTAGATTTTTATGTAAAATATTTTTTTTATATAGGGGGATAATGATTTTAGGAAAAATCTTAATAGCGTGATGCAGGATCGTCATTTGTTTTGTATGGGCGCGCGGCACCGTGCCAACCTGGCGCCATCTGTTTTCATAATTTCCTTTGTCCTCGCATCATGCCGGATAAATTTTAACCAATTTTGGCCCAAAGATTGTTATAGGATACTTTTTATAGCACCTCCTAGTATTTAATATTAACCGTTGCTAGGCCGAGAGCGTGCCAACACCAACAGTGAACACTCGAACAAAGGTCCAGTCGTGGCGTTGTCACTGTAAAAAAATATATTTAAATCCCAGAACTCACTTGCTTCCTTCACGAATGAGCGCGATGGCGATGGTAATGCGACTCCTCAGGAAGATGACGATTAGCAGCATGATGACCAGGATAATAGCTAAGATGATGAGCAGCGCCAGCCAGGTCTGGTGCTTGGCAAAGATGTCCTGCGCGTATCCTTTCAGGCTGAGGCTGGTGGAATATAATCCCGCCGGGTTGTCGCGGTAGAACACGTACTGCCCGTAGCAGAGGTAGCATGCTGGAATCATCATTATGGTACCGTCAATACATCATCTGTTTTATTTTCCTTATGAATTATTTTACAGTGGAGTAGGTCCTTTGGCATCCCTACTGTTAACATTAACGAAATAAAAAAAGAAAAGCGCAAATATTATTATTAAATGTTTGCGAAAAATTTAAAAATTTAATGGTAAAATTTTCGCTTCATTCTAAACATTTGGTTTACGTTAGTTGATGTTACAACTTTAATAAATATAATATTATTATATAGTAGTTCTTTACAGACAAAAAACAGAGTATTACTAGTATTAGTAAGTATCTCGAAGACTATTGAACACTTACAAAAGGAGAGCAGCGCGAGAAACCCAACAATCGAGAGCCAAACGACGGGCGTGACTACCCAGCGCAGCACGAGGATGTACAGGAAGCACAGCACGACCACGGCGACCAGCGCACCCGCCATGTACCACCGCGACTGCACCAGGTCTTGCACTATCTGGGAAGACAACTGCAACCACGCCATACGTTAATGTGTAGGTACCTTTAAACGACTGACACGTGCAACTAATGTGTACAGTTGTACCCGGCATGTTGGTTATGTTTATCATGCGATAGATAAATGACAAATCATCTTATCATCATTCCGACACATAAGTAAGAGAGTGACGATTGTTTTATCGTTAGCTGTCGGGTGATAAACATTACCATCATGGGCTCACAGATAAAAAAACGTTGACAGAGCTGCGGGCCTATGATGGTTGCGTTTATCACGTGATAAATAAATGCAGTTTGTCAAAAAGTGATAAATGCTTTGTCACTTATTTTTTTCGTGTGATAAACGCAATCAGCATAGGCCTGCCGGAGGCCTCATTTATGTTTAGTGAAGTTGTTATTTTTGATAAGTTGATCTTAATAAATAAATCAGTGCTTGGCAATAAACGGCTTTCGGCTGGTCAACTTTTACCAAATAGGTAGTCTAAATACCTACTAAAGATTTACATAATACATACAGAAAATGTTAATTGTAAAATCTCGTTCTCGTAATATACATAGGTATGAGTAAAACAGATACTGTATTATTATTTAGATTAAGTATAATGATAGATAATTGTCTTGTCTGTTGAGTAACCGGTTTCCGTTGAGCAGTAGGAGCTGTTAGCAATTTGTTTAATGTTTTGATTATAGCTATACGTAGGCACTAAGCGAATTTATGTTTGTCGAAAAAGATCAAGATGTATGTGACGCGATAAAAATGGTGCATGAACCAAATACGTATTAAAAATATATATACCTACTAGCTTTTGCCCTGAAGACGATGTAGGTAGGTACACCCCAAGATGATGAACCATACCTTTTTACAGGATAGTAATTAGTAGCCCATGTAATGTTAGGGTAAAAACTATGTCTGCTTCAGATTTCATGCAAATATGTCCAGCCGTTTCAGCATGAATAAGTAGCAAACATGCATAGTAACACACACACACAAACATTTACTTTTATAATATGTATTAGGTGGTTGAGAACATACCAGAACAATCCAACGATCTTGTTCTTGACTATGTTATTGATAAATGATAACAACCTAGTGTAAACACTGATACATAAGTTATTAACAATTTTTTAAATAAATTTTTAACACATTTATAGTAAGTTAATTCCTAACGCTCACCGGTTGGTACGGTTACACTACGTTTAAATGGGTCATTGTCAGTTCAAAAAACAAGTCCGACTCCGGTGGTCAAAACTTAAGAGCTTTGTATGAATCTAGGCTACGTTGCTATTACATTTGGATTATAGAAGAGGGATCGTTCTTTATACTCATACGACTTTTATCAGAACATTGGGCCCTGGAATCTTTAATTTCGCATATGTTCACCGGAAATACTCGAACCTAAATCTGACAATGACCCAGATAACAACAATCATTTACAAAGCTAACTAAATAAACTACTTTGCTAAAGTGTAGGTAAGTAAGTGCTCTTATAGTTACCAAGGATTAGGATTAGGAGGATTTCTTCATACGGATTGCCGTCGATTGTCAATATCTGTTATATAATTAATACTAGTAAACACTATAGGTTATAGTTAGTGCAGCGTGCACACGAATAATTGCTAAGCCAATTACGGTACAAAGAGGATATATGCTTATCTTCTCCGCAGGCGAAGCTGTGGAAATCTTGTATTAATAAGTTTGGATTGGACTATAGGCGTTATTTTTGGACATAAATCAGATCTTATCTTCTACGGACACATGCTAAGACATCGACTGTACGAAATTTAGTTAATGAATGATGCAATACATGCTTCTACTAGTTTTAAAACAGTGGCTGTGATTAAGTAGTTGAGTAGGATGTTAAAGAAAATATTACCACTTACTTGTTTATATTTCAACAAGTCGTTGAGGTCATTGGTCATTTGTTCCTCGTTGTAACCCGTGAAGTCTTTGATTTTTTCTATGGCTTCCGTGACGTTGATGAAGCATCTGCCCAGCACTGTCACCGGAGTTAATGGAGCAGGTGTAATATACAGAAATAGCGTAAGTAACAAGACTGTGCACAGACAACCACGAGCGATACATATGCACCGATGCTCGCGGAAACGAGCTGAATCGAGACATATATCTGTGAATTGTTTAGTCTGTGGTGCGAAGTATTAGTTTGTAGTTAGTGTGGGTTCATGCGGGGTTAAATACACGAGAGAACGGCTATATAGGGGTGCTATAAGAACGTGCGGCCGACCAGCCGGGCTACCTACAACGTGGGCGTCTCGCTCGTTTCCGCGGGTGAAGAATGTCACCCATTTCGCAGCCATCCAACCCACGTATGAGTCCAGAACGGTTGCTTTCTCTAGCAACTGTTTCTGGACCTCTTTAGGGTTCCTCACACAGGTCATTTCCGCGAGCTGAGCCTTGGCATCCTGGTTCTTGCACGGCAGAGTAGACAGGTCGCCGATGCATCGAAACAACACTGGAGCGTTACATACATATCTAAATGGGTCCGGTTAGAGAAAACAGGCATGGCATTGGCAAAAATATTTAAGGACTTAACTATTCACTCATGTTAGTTGCAATATCATTGGGTTTCACTCTATTTTTTTTAAACTATTGAATTATTACCTGGCTGACTCTGCAACACGTAGCTAGCACATTTGCCACTATCTATATACTGAATGGCCTGGCTGTAAGTCATAGAGGCTTGGTCCACCTCGTCCAGGCACACCATTTGCGATTTCCATGTGTTGAAGTTACTTGCAGTGTTTGCTATAGATTTGAACACTATTGTCTGAGTTGGGCATTCTTTGACGCATACCTGCAAAACCAATTTGATCTAATGAGTCAATTATAAAATTGCTTGCTTTTTCGACATTTGTATGGCTTTTGTTTAACGTTGATTTCGGGCCGGTATATGGCGGTATGAGGTCTAAAAATCCTTGAGTTAAACATTCGAGTAAAACAAATGATTATCTTTTATTCTTTATTGAAACTGTCATTTTAGAAATAAGTACCTATACCTATACCTACGTTGTTTTTGATGTGAAACTCAATTTTAGCTTGCAAGAAAATAGAACGATCGAGTTTCTTCGACAAAAAACTCAGTTACTAATTAACTTCAAAAAGGCCACTGACAGCGTTGTCTCACATATCCCACCATGCTACGGGCTTTTAGTGAACGGTTCGAAACAACTGGCCACACGTTCGCTTTGAACTAAGATTTAATTATACTGTGACTTTCCAGAGAACGAACGCTTGGGAACATAAAATAGAGAGGTCTTCATATACACAGGAAATGTTCTCGAGAATATTCTTGCTCAGTATCTGCCTATAAATCGAGGAATGTTCTTAAAGAAAGGCCACAACTTTTCACTTAAAAAATGGAACAGACTACTAGGATTTATTTACATAGTTTAGTTGAGAATCTATATTCTATTGAACATGCTTACTTATATCATAACGTGCGTAAACATTTACATTCTGCTCGCCGTTCAATATCTGATGACGATTATGATGTCTTTTCCATCCGGTTCGATAACAACGATATATAATACCTAGTAGTTGGCACAGAAGATCCCTACGACGTTGAACACGGATATATGGCAATATGTAAATATAGGTACAGACATTCAGCATAGTGTTTTTCCATCGTATGTTGTCAGGCAAGCTCGTTTTTATATTCCTATCTCGGAATTTCTACCAAAGTTAATAGAGGAAAGCATGCTAAACCAAACTTTTCCGACAAAAAAGGTGGAAAACATTATGCACTTGGTATATCTGCACCTAACTAAGTAGGTATTCCGCTGCTGGCTTACCTGTGGCGTCTTACACCCCGATATCGCAGTAGTAGGCGACAGACACTCGGTGATATTAAAGAACACTAGGTATTTCTTGTCCTCCAGCGTCGAGTCGAGACCGCACCGTCTCCCCTTCATGTCCATGGGCGCTAAAAGCTTTTCTACATCTCCGTTTTTTATACCTGTAAATTTAACAGGTGTTTGGAATTGAGCATTTGTGTATGTTCAACACGTGTTCCATAAATACCTAACTATGTTTAATCTTCTTGTGATTTATCTTTTCATGCAGTTTGTCCAAGTAGCTCTGGATGACTAGCTTGATACAACATTTGTAATTATAGAGATGCGCACAAGAATGATATGTGTCTCCGAGATATATGTAGGTATCACTTATTATGTAGCTCATTTAGCTCAGTAATAGGTTTTTAGACTAGAACTAGAGACAATTTAGATTTAAAAGACGAAACGACGAGAAAAACGTGAGAGCGAGCGAGTAATACTGAGACGATAGATGAAATACTGAGCTACTTGAATCTTCAGTGAGCGAAAGAGCTAGTGAGCTAAACCAAATGATATAGCTCATCTGATTCACTCACCACATCTCTTATTTGTACTTATAATTTAGTCATAAAAAATATTTAGGTATCATGACTAAAACTGCAATCCCTCGAATCGAATCCTATCATTATCAGCTGTAGTTGACATTCGCGTAACAAACGAAACATGCGCGAGTGTTCATGGTAGGTAGGAATGTAAGTGACGAATTGCAGTTCAGCTCGATTAGACTTAACAATAACCGCTGCGCTGGCTAGGCAATATATATTTTTCCTTATTAAAATCTACGACTTATAAACTGAATAAAACAAACAAGCACCCCATACAATTTACATCGGCATTGCTTGACATTAAAAAAGACACTATTTTGTGGATTAACCAGCGGTCAAAACATAATTAGACTTTATTGACACAGTGAATTAACCATACATACCATAGTAGCCCACGTAGCCCCATAGGCCCAAGAAGAGGATGAAAATGATGAGCCATATGATGTCCGTGCACGAACGGTTTCGAACGGGCCCACTGAAATCTGGGTCATGTCGCAGCGGTTCCCCTGAAAAGAAGAGTAAGTATTCATTACATATCGTGCCCATGAAAAGACCTGAGGCCCGGGGCAGTGCCACATAAAATTGTGAAAGAAAGTAACGTGGCCCTCAACGCAGTGCCTACTTCGCTAAGGCATATATACATATATGTCACATTATTTTGAGTCGATGCTTGCATAATGTTAACTGTTTCTGAGGAAAATCAAGTTATGATTATGACTAAATTACTTTCTGTTGGTAGTAAATAGGGACCCGTGCAATAATCGCTCGTATGATTAAGTAAACGATTATTGAACATCTAATTGCGGACACTGTTATTACGTAGTTTTTCTTGTTACATAATTACATAAATACTTCCTGTTATCGCTTCTTCGAGTTCTGAGATGGACTCACTGCAATGAACATTGAACGGATGTATTTCCGATTCAATATCACGGGCCTTGATGAGAGGATCTCTAACTGCAAAATATGTAACCTACCTATTACCTATTATTGGTAATTTAGTACTTAATTCTAGTGGCGTCGACAAATTATCAATGCCAAAGTCTTGATCAAATAATCGTATAGTCCGTTTTCTATTGGCCATGCATGTAAAGAGAGGTATACAATTTTAGTACAGAAATGCCATTTGATACGGGTATTATACATGCCCACCTGAGCCCAAAACGCCCGGTAGCTAGTTTGCACCTACACCGCGACAGGTGGGGGCAGAAAAAATCTGGCGGATTAGTTTGGACCTTTGAATCAAGTTTGGTGTCATTATCAGGTAACTAGACGATGCCTAATTCATTCCTCATGCCAGTTGTTTAAGGTTCCTTAGCATAATATGACGCAATCCTTAAAATAATAAACTTTTAGTAACGTAATGCAAACAAACCCTCATAATATTTTTATATTTTTTCTTTTAAACTTAGTTTACAAAAAATACTGTCGAAAAGCCCATTTAATGAAGATTTGCTGGCTACCGGGCGTTTTGGGCTCAGGTGGACATTTATAATATCCGAACCGAATTAAATGTCATTGCTGTACTCGAAAATGTCATAATGTTTACCAATAGAAAACGGACTAATAACCACCGACCACCGAGCATTCCATCATATGCGTTGAAATAAGGTAAGTCGCCGGGAAGTGAGCTAGCGGGACAAGGGCCTACCATATCGCATTATCGAAAACTTTAGATAGACTCTAAACTTAGTCACATAAATGGAAAAACCAGTGCAGGTTATAAATAGACCTGCATCGATCTTAGCATAACAGTAAAAGTGGGGTGTCAAAAAGCCTTGGGGCGATTATATTAGCGCCTTACCCTGGTCGCATTATAGACCATTTAATAAAAGCTACGTGCCTACGCGACACATAAAATAATTACCCAAAATAACACCGGTATTTATATGGATATCTGCAATCGCCAGGCCGTTTATAACTAAAATAATCACTCGTCAACGAAATGGCGCAATTAATATCGCAAGTGCGGATGGGTCAATCATTTAATGGCTAAATTTAACTTTTCGTTAATTGATCCTTCCTTAGCGTGTTTGGACTTTTAAGGCCAAGTTTTGTTTGATTTCAAATAGTTCAATTTTCACATAGATGTGTCACTAATAATAGAGAGATAAATCATATTTACTTTCTTTCTGATAACGTAAAGGAATTTGTTGGCACACTAAATAGATAACAATTAATACAACAAATAACGATGTAAAGAACAGGCTTTATAGAGAAATGCTCTCCAAAATAAGCACGCACATAATGATTAAAATAATATCCTTAATTAACAATTATTCTTTAATATTGTTATAATGAATGGGAAGGACAAATTAGGACGAAATCGAATTGAACGATGAGAATTACCACTTAGACACAAATGTCTGAGTGTAACATCAACGTGGCATAGTCTCATACCACATTCAATATACTCTATGTCTCATACTTAGGAATAGGGTTTAAACACTTCGCTTCGCGGCAATTTACCAACAACAAATCAAGCGAATTCAATTTCTAAAATCTAAGCTGCATGGTCGATTTGTAAACACATTACACACTAATACAACTAACATAGATTTGTATGTATGTACCTGACTGTACCAACTAGGAATTTCAATAGTACCTACTTTATTCATATAAACCAATCATCGGTAACAATCGTACAAATGCAACGCGACAATAATGTTTTTTTTTCAGTTAGGGATTTTTAATTACTATACGCTGACTAATCGTATCAACCGCCAAACAGCGATTGGAGTGGGAACCTTAAAAACCGTTATTTTCCTAATTACGAATGTACTAATATGTCTTATATGGTATCAGAATAATGCCCAACATGATATCTGACGGAACAAATAAATACGAGCATATTATGAGCTCGCCATTCGCCATTGACCACGAAAACTAAAAACTAAGGGTAACTTACTGGACTCTTTCGACGGAACATTGCAACAATCACAGCACCCCATTGCTTAAGACCACAGCTTCACTCCATTATTGTAAACTTGCACATGTGATATTGATTGTATTGATTTGGTTCGTCCGGTGTAATGTTTAATCGCATACTAGTAGTCCGGCACTCCTTTTGGCTTATCTACACTGATAACGCTAGTTTGATTCTGGGTTACTATAAATTTGGAATATATTGATGCAGATGATTTTGATTCATAACGGGTCATGGCTTACGAGTTTTTAGCCCGATGACTTTTGCTGTTACAACTTAGATGTTGCATTGGTAATCGTCAATGCTGTCACACGGAAGAGATGCATCTGATTTTTCCCATAATCTATTTAGGACTAGCTACGCCCCGCGGGAACCCAACATTTTGGATAAAAAGTTCGTGTTTATGTCCCTATTAGTTAATTCAGGGTGTCAGCTACCTCCATACCAATTTTATTAAAATTAGCCCGGCAGTTTGAGCGTGAAGAAGTAACGTTATATAGGTACGTAAACATATAAATTAGCATAGGTACTTAAACATATAAATAAGTCGTGTTGCAATAATACGTATTTCAATATATCCCTACGTTTTTATCAGCTGTCGTGGAAAGACACGCCCGGGTCAAATCATTATCAATGTGACCTTGCCCACAGTCATCACTCTGTATAATTAGTCAATCATTTACTGTGGGAATTCCCAAAAAAAGAATTCAATTCAATATCCCAATGAATAATTCATGTAGGTACCATGTACCTATCCACTCAACGCCCTTTAAGATGCTCATAGTATTAAAACTAATCTCGCGTATAGCCCCAAAATGATAACTGGATTTTATATTTTAATATGGTATTTTCTATAAATACAAGGTGTAGGTACCGAAATACCGACATCCAATATGCAATTGATAGCAGTTTATTAAACAAACATTTCCTTCCATCCGGAAAATCAGAATAAACTTTATTTGCAACACTGTTTTCATTATACATTTCTAGATAAAGGTTTTCTTAATATCGCTCCGACTCATTTTCTGGATTTTCAAATACATAATAGGCTAGTTGACTCATGTCAAATGGTAATAAACTAATGTTTATTCCGTATAGTATTTAGCAGAGGAAACCTAAATATATGTATATTTTTCAATTCATAAAAGTGAAAGATGGCTGAAAAAATTGAATTTGAAAATATGGTTTTTAATCTGTATTTTGAAATGCTTAAAACGCTGTCCGCCATTTTCGCTTATGATAGTGACGTCATCGGTCATGTAAACAAAACTGAAAGTCTACTTTGACGACTTCGAATAGTGCCGTCCCTCTCGATCTCCTGTCAAAGTACATATATTGGAGTGGTCGAATTTCGAATATTTACAGGAAATTCTACGTCACGCCACGGATTAGCAAAAGGGAAAAATGGCGGACGGCGTTTTTAACTGTTCATGAAATTTCAAACTTTCAATTGCTAAAATTTAGCTTTCTAGCTTTCACAAAAATACAAGACATTTTTTTAGAGCTAGTAAGATCATTATTAACCATTTCATATAATATTTCAAAACTGAGCTGGGTCTACTAGCCTATTCTAAATCTAAATGTTCTAGGTTTTTAATGTGATCTTTAAAAGACCATTTAGTATTATTTGGAAAATGTTTACACGCCAGACATAATTTGCTAGCGTCGGGTCGATGCACATTTTTCTACTAACGTTGTAAAAGGTTACGACTGCAGTTTAGAACAAGGCAAGGGCAACGACCTGAGACAAGTACTTAGACCTTTCAAACGTTAATTATCATTTATCAGATTACTCGTGCTAATTGTTCCAAGTGAGTCTTCACTTGGCTCGGATTAGGAAGTCCTTTGTTACGATCTTGAACCATAACCTCATGATACGTTTTATTTCAAAGAAGTCAGTGACTTGAAAAGTTTTGTCACTTTTTGGGTCCGTACCACGATCCGTTTATTTGTTTATGTCATATATTTTACCAAATATGACTTAATGTTTGCGACACATTTTTATGTAATTATATGAGTAATTATTTTAACATATTATTACAAGTTAGGGATTGAACCAGATTTTCCGCAAGCAGATTAGGTAGGTATTTACCTATTTAATTTTTTTTACGAATTATGACTTGAACATTTATTGACAGCTGGTGGAAATTGCGGGTTTTATAATACTATTTATTATATTAGTAAAGATGTGTAAACACGATAATTAAATGCGGTTATGCACATCACATAAGCGTAGGTAGCAATCATTTGCAATCGCGTCTCAAACTTGACCGAGTCGCGTAAGTTACGTCATCCATAGTAACTAAGCCATGGTAAAAACTGGTCACTTACAATTTTTTACGTCAAAATGAGGCTTACAAGGCCACGCATAGGTAAAGTAAACAATGATAAAATCACCAGAGGCTCGCATAATTTTGAACACGGACGTAGTACTAAAAATCTAACTACGGCGATTTAATAATATCCCGGTATTAATGTGGGTATGTGTATATTTAGAAATGGGACATTTCTCGCGCTCCCATCTGACACTTAGGGCCGGTTAGAGATAAACTGGATAAACGAAAGAGATGTATATGAATAGCCACATATGGGAGAGAGATCGAATGATAACAATTTACATGATAACAATGATGATTGATAAGGTGCAAATTAATCTGAAGAATCAAACTATAATGCCACTGTATCACTTTTTAACTAGCTACTACTCGTATACTTTCAACTTAAACACAAACGTTGTTTTTTTATTTAGCCACACCGTGTCACTGTTTGTCATCGCCGACATGTGCACCCAATACCGTCACGTAGCACACTGATCGCTGGTAATAGACGTGTGGCGAGGATGAAATAAAGAACATTTCACATTAGTCACCGCGTTCTGCTGTGGTTCCGTAACTAACAGACTTAAAACTAATGAGCAGTAGTTAACATAATTATCCACAGACGACAATAATTGAGTGTCTTTCAAAATATAGCTTATTTTCTTATGATTTACATTGATACTGCGGAGAAACTCGTACCTACTATTATTGAATTTTTAAGGGTTCATAGAACCCGATTCCCATCGGCTTGCTCGCGTCAATTGCTAAAATGTATGCTATCCAAGACATGCGAAATCTATCCCGCTTGCCGTCATTTTTTGTTTGAAGCCACGGCACTGGTAAGGACCTATACATAATAGAAGCTACTAATTTTGTAACGGTGTAGATGTCGAAACTACAAAAGACTACCAATTTACAATGAATTTCTGTTTTTACTCTCCATTGTTTACTGACACTTAACGAGTATATGTCTAGGCGTTATCACACAATGTATACTAGTTTAATACGGTGACGCGGTTGAAAGGTTGCGTATTTAACTATTTATATGACTTTCATATAAAGATACGACTTTTTACCATAGCACGTTAACGTATACCGAATAGGCATCATCAGATCGTAAATAATTTCGTAACTGTATCGAATTCGCCAAACATCTTGATAAGTAGGTGTTAATCTGTTGTTGTTGTTGCAAAACACAAAAACCTGATTAGAGAATTGGCTAAACCTTTTCTTCACAATCGGAGCAGCATTCGAGGGTTCCAATCACATAAATCCCGACGTTTTTCGCAACAGAGTTTAATAAACTTATTTATACAATACATAGCATATCTTGTTTTTCGGCGGCGGTTAAAAATACTTCAAAAACAATGACAGGTTTAATAATTTGTGGAACCCAAGTGTCCAAAGTTATTCGCCAAAGAGATTATTTGCAACTTGCTTAATTATGTTACATACTTAGCACGAGTAGGTATCTTTTGTTTAGCAGTAAAATGTGCCTACTCAGAATAAAACACTGTTGGGCATTGTGGTCAACGGCTAATGTGTACTAATATGTAGTATGATCAATGTATGAATGGCTGACGGTATCTTTATTTACGTCCTGCTGCGGTGCGATGCGCGGTATCTGTGGCTACTCTACGTTTGAAATTCGAATATATATGTTGTCCTTCTCGCTTCCAGTAAAATCATATTAGGATGAACGGGATAGTTACAATACGTATTTAAAATTTCGAGTTTCGTATTAGCTGCCCCGGAAGTATTTGCCATTCGACACTAGCTCTGCTTTCAACAGGATTAGGTCTCTAATCGACGCAGGTTTAAAATTCACTGTTTTATGAATTCACGCTGTGGTGGGCACGGGCCCAATACATAGCTATACCGTGTACTATGTTTATGCGTGTCATCGTTTATCCCATTTCAAGGCATACTGTAAGCTAACGTCCCAATAATTGACACTTATTCTAATTTCTAATGCTTAGAATTAAATAGGACGATGCCAACCTTTGGGTTAGGTATTGTCTATTTAATTTAGTCTAGACATCGATGATTCACGGAAATTAATAAAGATAACAAGCTCCAATTATATATTGCGGTTTATTCGGTGTAACAATTGATTAAAATGTTATTGTTTAGGATGACTATACCCCAATAAGTTTGTTATGATAAGCGCGTTTAAAAACAAAGTTTAGATTAGATCTTAAAATCGATGTTTAATGAATGACTTGCTCACTTCTGTCTGCGGCGCGGAGACATTACCTTTAGTGGGTTTGTACTCTCATACAAATCACCGCCTCACAGTTCAAGTCATAAAAAATAAGAATAAGTAATACTTTCCAAGACAGAACGTCAAGAGAAGTAAACTAAACGCACCTAGTCAAATAAAACAAAAGTTACTTTTATTTTCGCAAAACTGCAAACTTCGGTACAGCCGAACATTTGTCATTATCTATCTATATATATATTACGCGAGGCCGATTTTTGTACATCCCATCAGATCTACAGTTATGGTCCGATTTTGATAAATGATATGTCATTAGATTCGTCTCATGCTGGAGAGGTGCATAAAACTCTTGGAATTTTAATTTTTTCCTGAAAAGGTACTGAAAAATGGATTTGAAAAAACTACTGTGCGCTAACCACGTGACTTTGACCACGTGACCTGTGATCCCTATTTTGACATAAGATTACCAAATAATAATAAGCATGATTACGTAACACATCTGTAGTAAGCTGTTCAGCATGATGAAATATTATTTTTGAGTCGGCAACATAATATCCGCAACACTTAAAACATGTACGAATATGCAAAAATAATTTTACAGTTTGTTGACAATGAATGACAGTATCCATATTCTGACAACTTTTAATGTCTTTTTTATTGGGGGCTATTATGTCAATGCTCTAAATTGCCAGGTTGTTTATCTTTTTAAAATGTTGATATGGAAACTTTTTTCGCATACCTGTTAAAAATGTGGAGAAAAAAGCCGGTTAAGTGCGAGTTGGACTGGTGCTCAAAAGACTAGAAAAACTGACCGTCATTCAAGAATAGATTATTTCTATAGGCGAGTTTTACTCAAAGCAGAAAAAAATTAGTAAAACTAATTTAAACGTCATTCAAATAAGTAAATTTATGGTAGATTATTATAAATATGATTATATAAGTCCATCAAAAAAAAAACATTCCAAGGAAAATGGCATGAGTTATGGTAAATTAAATGTTATTTTACAAGAAGAAACTTAGTCCTTCCGCTTGCATGTCGACGGGATGGGAAATGTGGTCGAGTTGAGAATATGGATGACTTATTGACAATGTAGCTAAGTTGGGAATGTATCCACATTGATATTATGGATGAGTTGGTAAAATGGACGAGTTGGAAATGTGGACGATTTGGGAATATGGACGAGTTAGGAATGTGGATGAGTTGGTAAAATTGACAAGTTGGTAATAGAGACGAGTTGGGAATATGGACGAGTTGGGAATGTGGATGAGTTGGCAAAATAAACAAGTTGGGAACATGGACGAGTTGAGAATATGAACGAGTTGGGAGTGTGGATGAGTTGGCAAAATAAACAAGTTGGGAACACGGACGAGTGGGCAATGTGGACGAGTTGAGAATATGGACGAGTTGGGAATGTGGATGAGTTGGCAAAATAAACAAGTTGGGAACATGGACGAGTTGAGAATATGGACGAGTTGGGAGTGTGGATGAGTTGGCAAAATTAACAAGTTGGGAACACGGACGAGTGGGCAATGTGGACGAGTTGAGAATATGGACGAGTTGGCAATGAAGACGACTTGGTAATACGGACGAGTTGGTGATATGGAAGATTTGGCAATAAAGACGAGCCGACAATAAGGACAAGTTGGTATTGTAGACGAGTTGGGTGTATCGTCGAGTTGGGAATATGGACGAGTTGGAAATGTGGATGAGTTGGCAATGTGGATGAGTTGGTAAAATTGACAAGTTGGGAAAATGGACAAGTGGGCACTATGGACGAGTTGGCAGTGAAGACGAGTTGGTAATACGGATAAGTTGGCAATGAAGACGACTTGGTAATACGGACGAGTTGGTGATATGGAAGATTTGGCAATAAAGACGAGCTGATAATAAGGACAAGTTGGTATTGTAGACGAGTTGGGTGTATCGTCGAGTTGGGAATATGGACGAGTTGGAAATGTGGATGAGTTGGCAATGTGAATGAGTTGGTAAAATTGACAAGTTGAGAACATGGACAAGGGGGCAATGTGGACAAGTTGGTATTATGGACGAGTTGTCAATGTGGACGAATTGGGAATATCGACGAGTTGCCAATGGAGACGAATTGATATCTATAAACGTTTTTTACTCTATATTTCATACAATTGAGTTTTTGTAACATTTTTTAGTATCAATATTGTGAAATATTTACGATTATAAATGAATACATAAACAGTTACGCACTCCATGATTTCCTTTTTAAAACCTGCGTAGTGAGAGACCAAATCTGTCGTTTCGATTCATGTGCTATTTCTGGAAATTGATAGAAATCGATCAAATCGATAAATTGATGTCCTGAAGAAAGAACAACAAATTAAAATTCACCAATCTTATGTTCGGTCCTATGAAAATATTATGTCAATTATTTTTTTAAGATATGGGACTATTGTAATGAATTATATTTTTCCATAAATCGAATAATATGCATTCTATTTGTGAAACAGATCAGCAGATCACATGTCATCAATGCACAAGTTATTTTTACAAAAGAGTTGAAAAAATTGACACGATGAAGCTGGCAGTTGGCTATCAGGCCTGCGCCTGCCTCTAGCCTGGCATGTTTTAACGTTTTTAGGGTTCCGTACCCAAAGGGTAAAAACGGGACGGGACCGGGACTTCGCTGTCCGTCCGTCCGTGCCTCCGTCCGTCTGTCACCAGGCTGTATCTCAAGAACGGTGATAGCTAGACGGTTGAAATTTTCACAGACGATGTAATTCTATTGCCGCTATAACAACAAATACTAAAAATAAAATAAAATAAATATTTAAGGGGGGCTCCCATACAACAAACAGGATTGGTTGCGTTAACTTTGCACCTCATTTGTATGGGGCGATGTACATACCAGGTGCAAACTTAACTTAACCACTTAAGGATGGAAAGTTTGTACGGAACCCTCGGTGCGCGAGTCTGACTCGCACTTGACCGGTTTTTTAAAACATCATTTTAATGTGTTTTTTTACAGTATTAATTTATTCTTCGTTCCCCAAAAACTTCTTATCGATAAAGTAGTTATTTTCTGTAACACTCTTTGATGCTCTAAGGTAACACTACCGGATTTCCATATTCTAGCGGCGGCGGTTCGACGCCGCAACGGGTCTCTAGTTTATATATATTAGGCAAATGGCTTGTGCCATTTTTGGCTAGAACTTTTTGCAATTTTGTTGCTCTGCCCGTTAACGAGTTAAGTATATAACTAATGTTAGGGTTACCCAGTTGATTAAAGTATCTCATTTACAGTAGTTCATTTGCTACATACGCATGAATAAATAAACAAACGAGAACACGCACATTGCATAAACAAAGCAACATAGGTAATCAAGGTTCTGCTTATAACACACATTATCTAGTTAAATCTAGCGCAAACAGAACACGTTTTAAAGTGTTAATTAAAACGTCATGCTATCGCTTATCGCTAGTGCAGATTCAA
This sequence comes from Apotomis turbidana, assembly GCA_905147355.2. Classification (NCBI taxonomy): domain Eukaryota; kingdom Metazoa; phylum Arthropoda; class Insecta; order Lepidoptera; family Tortricidae; genus Apotomis; species Apotomis turbidana. Next base: position 51,498,886 of record LR990280.1, on the reverse strand, counting down.
GTGCTCTCATACAACTCGTACATATACGATAATACAATGCGCATTGAAGTGACTCACTGGATGTTCAAACTCTGCTTTGTCTTTCATTCTATGACTACGACGCCCTTGTTTAGTGCACTTTCTTTATCATATATTTTTACGATACGATGTAGGAAATCTTTCAGAAAAAAATATGATCGATAAACAATGTTTTTAAACTTACACGAATTTATAATGCGTCATTATAGAAATATACACATTCACATTGAAGATTTTGTATTTTGTCTTTATTTCGAATATGAAGGAACGCTATTCTTTCTTGGTAGGTATTTAGTAAGTGTACAATATCTGTCTACAACTACAATAATTATGATTATGTTTGTGAGCAGTAGCTAGGTATGGGAAATATAAATTTCAAATATGGAGTACGGGATCCTGCCATTTTGCCATAGACACAGGGGCGACAAGGGCCTATCGGCGGCGGTGACCTTATAATGCAGCGTCTACGCGTAGGGTTGGCGGTTTAGCTACCGCGGCACAATGAAAAAATAATTATTAGGTACTTAATGAAAGATGTTTATTTATTTAAGGTTTAAGATATATTTAGTATAATAGTGTTGACATATGTTATATTATAAATTGCTATTATATATTTAAATATATACACATATATACACATTACATATTACATATGTTATATTATAAATTGCTATTATATAATTGGTATTATATATTTTCTGTTTTTGCGACTTACTTTAAACATTTTATTATTCTCTTTAATTACGGCAAAGATTCGAAATCGTACGAACAGTTTTTTCAAAAAATCTAATGGGAAGCATTCACAAGGCATATCAAAAGTTATATGCTGCATCTCGGCCAACAAACTGTTTCCCAATGTTTGAGACAGATCGTCTTTATTTTTAATAAAATAGGTATTCCTTTCCTTGAATGTATTATCAAGCAATATGAACCTCTAGCAGCCATAATAGTTTTGTTTGCGCGGCCGGTACATCGAAAAGTATGAAAACGAATACGACGCTGCGCGAGCGAACAATGTGAATTGATTCGAGCAGAGACGGCGGCGGCCCTTTGAGTCGCCGAGCCGGGCTCGACTTTCCCCATCTCGCGCGTCCCGCGCTCGCCCCCGCTCGCCCCACGACACGCACACATAGCCGCGAGTTCTGTTACTGCACACAAGTGTCAGTGTCGTTTCTTTTTACGTTAGTATATATATTCTTTGCCATAGATGAATAAGTTATACGGCATCTTCAAAAATCCCAGTGTTTATATGTGTTTTTGTAGGTATTTTACTTCTCATGCAAATTATTTCCTATTTTCTTAGAATACCTATTGCACTTGGATATCTAAGAATTCCAATAATTCGCGCTGCGTGCGTTCACCAAGTACGTAGTTGGAAATTGTTGAAAAAGATAGCTTGCAATTTAAAGTTACCGACGTACCTAAAGTATGTAAAACAATATACTTTTCACCTCACTCGCTCGTAAAACCTCCGTTTATAGGGTGAAATCTGCGTGCAAAAGTCATTTGAATTTCGAACACGACGATTTTGATTCTCTGTGGTGCATGTTACTTTTTTATATTTAAGACTCCTTCAACGCGTGACTGATTTCATCAGTCGATAAATCTTCGAATAACCAATCAACGCACGCTAATAAAGGGCGATCTGGTCAGGCCGGCTACAATCATATGTACGTATGAATACTTCTTTAAAAAAAAAAAAAAGAACACCTACAATATCACGTCCAGAAACCTGGTTTGTGGTTACAGATTTTTAAGTTTTTATTTTTTCTACACTTTATTTAATTTTATTTTCACCAAGCAACAATTTATATAAGCATTATTAGATAGTAAATAATAATTAACATAAAACCTTAAATAAAAATTAAAAACTAGACTTAAAAATAAACTATAGGTAGATAAAAAATTTGGCCCAAATCGCCGTCTATTGACAAGAACACTTTATTTTATGTTGAATAGGTTTATATATATTAATAGTAAGTATTTCAGTTTCATTTACATATTTTGACTAGTAAATATATTTTTCACCTCACTAGCTCGGAAAGCCTAGTTTGTTTGTTTGATATCTATTGAGAAAATCGCTTTTTATCCACATGTGGAGAAAGAGTTTTGACGTTTCAACGCAGCTAAAGTAAAAATTTGACATGAGCTTATTTTCTGAAAAATCCCGTTTAAAATACCTACATGAAAGCTTATTAGACCTTAGTTTTAATAAATGTCAAATTGGTTGATTATTGCAGATATTTTTAAAGATATAGTACAAACCCTTATTCTTTTTTCCTCGCTGTAGTGAGGTGAAAAGTTTTGTGTTATACACGGGCGAAAAGTTATTTTACGTCTCGTGTGTTGAAACACTCGCTACGCTCAGGATTCTATTTTGAACCACTCGCTTCGCTCGTGGTCAATCATAGGATCCTTTCGCTAGCTCGTGTTTCAAATAAACACTCGCGGGTAAAATACAACTTTCCCCCCTTGTATAACAAATAACTAAAATACAACACAAATTTTAATATTTATTTGTTATAAAAGTTGGAACATAAGAGTGTTATTTCTGAACGCACCCGAGAAAAAAATAAACAATTTAAAAGTTGGAAGTTTTCACAGTTCACGTAAACAAAGTAAATTTGTTCTGTGGAGAATACATACTGTTGTCTTTATTTTTCTGTATCGAAAACAAGAAAGTTAAGCCCAATTTGGAGTATAATTATTCAATACTAATTAAAAGCCTGCATTAAAACGAAAAAGGATTTGTTATAAATATTTGGAGACGATAAGTAATTTACCGAAACTATTGGCGTTTTTAAAGAAGATAAAGCCGAAATAATCTTGTTCGTTTCCCGTCGTGCAATAACTTCCAAAGCAAGTGTTATGGAATGACTTCCGAGTGGCCAACTAATCATTCCTAGAATGCCATTCTCCCACATTCACAACGAATGTGTCAAGTAGTTTCAAATACAAATATAATATAACAGTGCTTAAGAAAAACACGACGATAATACAAATTACGGCCATATTATTACTTTTAATTTTTAATATGTGTGCTTCTCTCGTATTTATTTGGTTTGGATTTGAGTGTGTTATGTTTTAATTTTGATGTGTTAAATAGAAGTCAAAATTATATATGATTATTTTTATGTTTTAATTGTTTTTCTTGAGTCTTGCATTTTCCTCGCTGTAGTGAGGTGAAAAGTTGTGTGTTCCGCATGGCTGCAAAATTATTTAGCTTCTCGTGTCTTGAAAGCCTCGCTACGCTCCGCTTTCAATTTCAACATTCGCGCCAAATAACAACTATCCTTTTAGCCCATTCTTTAGAAATGTTCCACCCTGTATACCAACTTATAATCCGGCATTATTTAATTTTGCAGTTTGTCTTTCATGTCTTAGGTGAATTATGCGAGGTATAGTACTGTTGCCTATGGAAACTCAGGACGCGGTATTCCGCGTAGCTATTTTTACTGCTGACTGTAGGTAGGTACACATCGTTAAACGTAATGTGGAACAAGCTGAAGTAATAGCTCACTATATTCGTTTAAGCACTTATATCACTATAGCTTCCAGGCAATCTCCTGTTAGAGTTCTCAAGTTACCCTTAACAGCATTACCTTGGCTATGCAAGTATGCAGTATGCACTAAGCCAGCGGTTCTAAAAGTGTACGTCTGCGGAGCCCAGGTGACTTTTACAAGGCTTTGCCAAAACATTGTCACTATCTCATTGACCAGTTTTGTAATATAATAGTATAAAAAAAACTGAAAACCGCCTTTTTAAAGCCAGTTTCAAATAAAGCAATTGTAGTATTTTTCTAGAATCCGTAAGAGGCCTTATTCCTTTTAAAATCCTGATTGTTTTAGAAATTTTTCTCTATGATCAGACATGTTTCTTATCATATTATTGATGTTACTACCTACAACAGGGCTCTTGGGATTTATTGGTATATATTTGAAACCTACACTATGAATTTTTCATTGATAATTTTTATTTCAAAAACTACTCGAAATTGACAAAATTCACGCGGAAAATTAGGTTTTTCGACTTATTTTCGACTGCACGCAATGAAAGCATGAAATAGCTAGGTTACTATCTAAAACTCGGGAAAAAGTAGGTATTATTCACTTCAAAAGGTTGGTTGAAATTATCAATAAATTCATAAAAAGAAAAGAAAACTGAGTTTTCTGATTTACATTAAAAATTAAGTATAGTATTTAGTTACGTTCACCCATTTTGGGGTAACGTAAAGCATGCCAACATTTACATAAAAAAAAAACCGCTGCGTTCAATGTATGAGAACCGCTGACCTAGGCTATACAGTATGCACTAAGCGGATACCATACCATTGTCCTATAGCTGATCTATGAATGAGGAAAGCCACATAGTTACGTGCGACGACTTACTAAATATTGTGTATTGCACAATGTCAAGTTCCCGCCTATAAGAATGATATTCTCTATTTTTCCTGATGGATGAAACTTTCCTTTTATAATTGAAACATGTGTAATGCAATGCATTTCGGTTGCCATCCCACAGAAATTACCAACAACTATATGCATTTTTTCCGTCCGAAAAAATAAAACGTTTCTTTTTTACGGGTGCAAAGCCTATATGTGGTATTCATAAATATAATAAATTATATTATTTAATTATTGTATTAACGAGGAAAATAAATATAATGAGGAAAGTTGAGCTCTGCCTTGGGGCAGGATTAGGGCTGCCATCCGTCCGGGTTTCCCCAGATTTGTCCTAGTTTGGAGGCCGTCCGGGGTTTAGTAAATGAAAAATAAAGAAATTGTTTTTTAATAATATTATTTTCGAACAGGTCCGGGAAAGAATGGGATTTACGCCAAATGTCCGGGTTTTTTTAAGTCTTTGTCCAGGTTCGGCGAATTTAGAGATGGCAGCTTTAGGCAGGATCGATGTGGTTAGGTTAGGACTATTATGCCATTCACTTTGGTAGGATTTACCAACTTGGCGATACTGTCAATTAGGCAGCGGAAAATAGGTTATAGATGTTTGACATTTTATACCTCTCTAATATTCCAAGAAAATTAGATTGCAATATATGGAAAATTTGGCAAAATTAAAGGACAACTTTTATTATCTATCAGGATATGTAGGTTATAGAGCCAAGTTTAATTTTATCTACTCTCCCCCCCTCTCAGGGGAGAGCGTCACCCCCCCGCGACCTCGAATGTGTCCCGGAGCGCGGTATTTTCCACTTTAAAAGAAAACCGTGTACGATACATACAAAGTACATAGGAACGAAATAATCCTGAATAAATTTACTATAAACCTTTCAAACATACAAAAGCGATAGCACTTATACAATCAGCGCAATCTGTTACCAAATACTAACGTTTTTAATTATTGATCTTTTTTTCTGCTAAAAGGTTAGTTATCTCAAAAACTGCACACTTCTCGGCCAAAATATGTATGACAAAAGTAAAGAATGGAAAATGTTCTTTCAAAAATGTATAATTTATTTCTGTTACTCTTTAAGTTACCGTTGCAATGCTAAAAAAAAAAGCAAACTGTCATGATAATTTTAAAAACGTTTAAGAGCTGCAGTTTTTTGATCCTTGCGGCCTTGTAGCAAGGATAAAAAAAAAGTCTTCCAAAAATTTTACATACCCTATTGGAATATTATATCTTATGGGAACCATATTTTGTTAGCTACGCTATGCTTAAAAATAGCCTATGTACAAATTAAGTCTGGGTTTAAACTATCTTTGTTTCAAATTTTATGTTTTCAGCCGTTTCAGCGTTAAAAGTAATAACAAACATACACACATTGGACACTAACATTATTTTTAACTCGGGAAAAACATTAATACTATACTTATTCCTTGACCTCATGCAAGCGGAAGCGAATGCGGTGCCGATATGGGGCTATGCAGGGCTATTGCGTATGAAAACGGGCAAGCTGCCAAAACAATCGAATATCCTACTATTCCTACTTATCATTTAACCAAAAGCGTAGTACGAGTGATAAGCATTGAACGTTATGAATTTAAACTTACACGATTTTCACACACGTCTAGCATAACTTTGACAATCGACTTTATCACGCGACATATACTACCTGTCTCTCTCCACTCAATACCACGCGAGTAAAGACAAGATGTGCTGACAAGATATCTTAACCCTGCTGGACTAGGAGCATGCAACATGCACAATCACAAAGTCAGTGTCGGGAATTAATCGCATTCAAAAACAAGTTCATTTAATTACCACCACGTTACGGTTGTGAGGTAAGTCCAATTGGTCTCGAAGGGACAGAGACTGAAGAGGCGGGGATTCGGATAGATGTCGTTAAGTGTAATCACGTTTTATAACAGACTTCAAGATCAAAGGGGTAGAAATCGTATTCCCGAGAAATTATCTATAAGGCGCCAATCTGGAAACGCCTCTCGTCCAACAAAAAAAAACCAACCGTATATATATATAACCTCCTTTTTGAAGTCGGTTAAAAACGCCGTAAACGACGCACGCAAAATGCAGTATTGCGTACGCTGACAGTTCTTGGTTATCTGCGGTAGGCAGGGACAGTCGCTTATTTTATTGTACCGAAGAACAGAACATACAATATTCCAGTGTGAGTAAATGACCCAGTATTCGACCGTGTCCCAATAGTTGGCACATTCAGCTTTAATTAATAGCAATAGAGGAGCAACCATACTTACGATTATCAAACATTGAGACGTATGCGTTTACCGCCATACACGGGAGTTCATAAAGTCAATAAAAGTTCAAGATATGTAGGGACTTATTTTACACGAAGATCTTCAATAGGAGCTTTATATCAAGTTGAAACAGTTACAATTACGATTTGTACAATATTTTCAAGTGGCTATATACAGCAGCCACTGGTACAGTATTTTACTGTGTGTGCAATCACACAGAATCACTATGCAGAACATTATGGTTATGAGGACTACTGTAAATCGTTCCCCTAAGACGCCGCCACTATAAAAGTTTGTATAACTTTAGTTATTCTTGTACCTAAGATAATTGAGGAAAATTGTATTCGAATGAATAGTAAAAGTAGCTTTGTAATCTAATCGCAATTTATATTAAGGCTCACGAAACACCGCAATGCATTGGTAAACAAGGTATGAAAGATACCCAGCCGGGGTTTTTGGGAGATTGATTGATAAGTGGTTATTTGTTTTTTATCCTAACCTACGGTGCTCAGACATGGTCACTCACGGAGAGTCTAAAGTTTAAGTTGAAGGTTTGCCAACGTGCAATGGAGCGCAGCATCCTAGGCATTAAAAGGATGGATCGAAATTAATAATAACAAAAATTGGGCAAGTGCGAGTCCGACTCGCGCATGAAGGCTTCCGTACCATAATCTATAACAAGTTTGTTGTATGGGAGCCCCACTTAAATGGAGTATCTATACATCTCCTTTACGTGTACCAGTGTAATTAGTTATAACACAAATGTATTATGTAATTGTTTTAAGTATTATTTACGAAAAAATGACTTACTGTTGATTTTCTTTCGGCTTTCTTCTCAACAGCGGTCTCCTCTTGCGAAATGCCGGTAGATTCACAATCTGACTTGTAAAAGTGCCCCTGTGGCCTACTTACTGAATAAATTATTTAATTTCATTTCATTTCAAATATTTATTTTATTTTATTTTTAGTATTTGTTGTTATAGCGGCAATAGAAATACATCATCTATGAAAATTTCTACTATCTAGCTATCACCATTCTTGAGATACAGCCTGGTGACAGACGGACGGACGGACAGCGAAGTCTCAGTAATAGGGTCCCGTTTTTACCCTTTGGGTACGGAACCCTAAAAAGATTAGTTAATGACAGAGGGAACGCTCAATGGTATCACCAGAGTATTTTACTAATGCAGACCATGATTGCCACCTTTATAACGCGATAAAATATGATAAAACACTCACATATGTACCTGCTTGTCAAAAAGTGATGCATTCTTTAATTATTTAGCATTCTTTGACATATATTTGTCGCGCGACGTACGCAACCATCATTGGCCCGCAGACCTACCCCAATGTTATTTTGTGACCTCAACCTCAATAAAATCGAATTAAACAAATAATATACCTACCTAGGTACGCTATTCGTATATCGGTAAGGGTAACGCTTAAGGCTATTACACGAACCAGCACTTAATTAGTGATCTTTTTAATTGCTTACACAAGGTGATTAGTGCTGTGTTATTAGTGATATTAAAGCCTGACCAGCAATATATGAGGATGCGCCGTATTGCGGAATTTCACTGGAACTAATTTCTTACACTGGCAATGATTTTATTATGGTTTGTCAACAATGTCAGTGTTATTCGTGGGGGTTACTTTAAACGATGAATATTTAAAAATAACCAAAGAAAATGCCGTAAACCATTAAATTCGTGAACTTAATATTATAAATAAAGTATAAGTAGGTACACGTGTTTACTACATGAAAAAAAACAACCAGGAAAAGAGGAGGCATTCCATTAAATTATATTACGATAACGAGGTTACCATAGGAACTGACAGGTATTTTAAACTATTGTCATTAGAGTGTGGTAGCGATTACCTAGTTGCAAAATGGTTGCCATATCAATCTTATAAATAGTACCCTCTTGACAATCCTCATATATTTCTGATCAGGCTTTAAGTAAAATACTAAGCTCGCCAAGCGGAAAATACTAAGCTCGTGTAAAAAATATGCACTGGACTGCTCTTCAGACGGAGGTAGAGCCCGGTTTACATAATTCCAGTCCAGTGACCCAGCGGGCCAATCCAATCCAGTGCTGGATTATGTCTATCTCTATCGGATACATAATTTTCACGGAAATTATGTCGAGAGACGTAAATAAGGACCCTCCCGCCAAAAGACCATTCTGTTTAAATTTGAAATATGAACACATCAGTAGGTAAATATACTGGTACCTCTAAGGTACTGACCCCTACTTCGATGCAGGCGATACTATTTAATATTATGCAGTGCCTACAATTTTAGTGTTTCTTCTGTTTTATATTGTCCTTAATTAATCCACTCCAACTTTTTAACAGATTTTAAATTTAATTTTATTCGGACGTTTGCCTTAAAAATAAGTTTTTGCCTCTTTGTGTGTTGATACTTATTTGAATTAGTAGGTACGCATGGTTAAATATCTATTAACATTCGCATTAGCCACGCAGGAATTAGGAAGATGTGAAAAAAATGTCATGAAATAGTCCGGACTTCAGCAGAGAATGGGACATAGGTACACATTGTTTTCAATTTAACCCGGCTCCACAGTAAAGCGAAGTTGACGGAGGCCAAGTTGGCCGACGTTTGAGTTTCCGCAGCGTAGTGCTTCTCCTCCACACTATCATACTCACCCAACCTCGGCCAAATTCGCGAGTAGTGTAGAGCCGGGGTAACTCTTATGATTGGGTCCGTGAACATTGACATGTCCACAGGAATGTTCCTGTGAACATTAAGGCGCTCTATTTAAATACTAATTTCCTTGCTGACTAAAGCTACCCATATCCACTTACGCAAAATCAAGACACACACATTCTAAACTCTGTAGTCGATGTCGTCAAGATACTTAAGTAGACATTGTTGAGTTATTTGCCTGTCTGTAGGATATTTTGTTTAATCCTCAAAATTATATAAGCTTACAAATTAGTTGTACCTATCTACCTGTATAGGTAGCTACATTTGTTAGGATTCGTTCGTGGGTAGATCATCAGTTTAAAAACAATTGGCAAAGAACGCGCGCGCTCATAAAGAACTAGTTAGTTACAAAGGCCACTTATAGTTATTGTAATCCTAAAGAATATATTGTAAATTAAAGTATGAAGCACTTACCGTAGTCTTTCCCCATTGTGCTTCAATTAGAGGTCGTCAGTTAAACCACTAACGCAGCCACCAGTTTTTTCAACTTTCGTGCATTGTTGAGAAATATCGTCAATTTATCACTGCCTAAACTTTATTCACGTATTTTGGACTGTTAAATCCAAACCCCAGATTTTTATGTTGTTGGTTTACTTATTTAACTTTGTTTACGAAAAGTGAAAGTTTGAAGTTGTACGAAACGCGCGTAAGCACGTTCGAATACGCGGGCTGCTCGCGTCTGACTGAGAGTACTGAGACTGGTGCTGAGCCACCGTTCCTGTCTGCGAAGCGAGTGACATTCTGATTCATTTCAATTCACTATCGTTGGAACGGTGCATGAGGTAAATGAACACTATTTAGAGTTAGGGCAATACAAACGTCACCCGTTAAGGAGTGGAGGGGGTCCACAAATGTGACGTGGTATGATATAGACAAACCACGCTAACTCTTCCAACCAAATGAACTGTCAAACCATAAAAAGTGAGTTTGACTATAAGGAAAGAAAGGAGAGTGCAAGAAAAAATATAGAAAAAAATCACATCACTACAAAACACCAAGTTAACTCGTGTGTAAGATTTTGCCCTTGAAGATTCTGTATCACAATGCCTAAATGTGTGACATCATTCCAGATAAATGCAGGACTGCAGGATTGTACCTATGGTCCATTTATGTATGCAATGAGCTGCAGATTGCATGGTCCATTTATGAATGAATTCAGTCATAAATGGGCCATGCATTTGTGCACCCCATAGCACATATACTTATGTAGAATACTTCTAGATTTGTTGTTACTTTATATTTATATGGACAAAAAATAACCACTTTTCCACTATTGTTCCGGAAAAGGAGGCTAGTGCATTAAGGAAATAAATACTATAATCCACCACATTACCGTCGAGTTAAATAAAACATTTCCTAAAGCGTGATTCAGTCTCGTTATTTTATGTACAACATCGAATGTAAAGCAGACATGTGGGTCGATTGCAAAAAATTTGTACATAGTTAAAGGCTTAGTTAACATTAAATACGATCGCTTCCTTTGTGTGACGAAAGTTAGTCATACAAAATGTATGGGTGTCTTTCGTCACACAAAGGAATCAATTAACATTGTTTTAATTAAAGCCCTTAACTATGTACAATTTTTTTGCAATTGACCCATGTGTCGAAATTATGATTCGTCACGAGACGGCCAGCGTGACCGGAGTGTGTGATTGACTTATTAATTAACCAAGTGGACATGGACATACAGAAAAAATGTATAGCGTTCTTGTTGATATATACCTATTGATAATATACAATGTACATATATATAAATCATCTATTAAGGTGAACGATAATATTTGACACTCTAATTCCGGTAATTGTGTTGGTACTCAGGTAGCTGGGCATCACAGATGGTTCTAGGATACTTTTAACTCGACGAATAACGAGGAAGCAAAGTATAGGATTAACTATGTTTTTTTCATCCCCGCATCCCCGGCATCTTCCCTTACCTATTATGTACCTACTTTAAGCAAAACAGAATCGATTATTTTGTCCGTTGTATACAGTAAGTAAGTACCTACCTCAATTTAAAGTAGAGTTCTATAAATTTTCTAGCGCTAAAGTACACTTAATTATTATGTAATTATACTGAAACTAATTTAAATTTCTTGCTCCGAAGATAAGGATAAGGCGGAAAACTGTGTGAGTAGCTTTGTATAACAAATCGTATACCTATTATTTTTACAAAGGAAGTATCAAAATCCGAGCAAGCTATCTGCACTGGCCATGCCTTTTTGGCCACCCATTCCGTGGTTAGTATTAGTAGTACCTAGCAGAAGTAGTATCGCGTGACAAGGGTCAACGAGCGAGCGTAGCGAGCGAGTACAAACATCGTCTGCAGCTCAGGTTGTGCTGCATGTGACTCTTTCCCTCGCGCGAGATATATTGTTATCTCTTTATCGCTGTACTGTGAGAGAGTGACTGACGATACTATGTCGCATCGCGTGACAAGAGTCGCCAAGCGTACCTAGTTGTGCTAAGCGGGTAGCCCATATTGTGGTACTAGACTTTGAGCCACAGCGGGCGGCCGCCCCAGGGGTGCAGATCTCTTACAGATCATAGTAGAATTTTATTGAGCCTAACCCGCTGTAATGTGCTTTGTAGACATTACTAAGCCCTGGTTTCCCGTAGCGTTATCAGAAACGCGCTGAAACAACACATTGCGTAGTACCTATTTATCTCCGCTGAACTAAGCAAGTAGGTGTCCTTCGCAACAAGATGGTAGCTATTACACGCATGCAAACAGCTTAAACAAAGGCTAACAATGATTTTGACTAACTCGTAGTGAAAAACTATTTCAAATATTAAACTCTATCTGAGTTAGAGTTGGTTTTATTTATCACAAACTAAATCATAATAGAAAGTTTCAGGCGTTTGACCTCGGCTGTATTTTATTGGTTGTTTGCGTAGAACGTGACGCAATAAATAGGTCTTAGGGCGGAGTGATCGCACGACAATCACCGATATGATTAGTAATATCTACGCCCGCGCATTGTTTTGCCCGACAGCAAAAGTGGAAGGCGGTGTCAAACACCGTTTTTCGCGCTGGAGCATCGGCCACGGTCTTAGTGGTCTTATTCTTATATCAGTCTATTGAAACGTCCGTCGAAGCACGCTCATTCCCCTGATCATTGTTTTGCCTTGATTTTAACACTGCTTGATGTAGATTTTCACGTCACAACCACTTAATAGTGTTTTTGCACTTCATCCTTAACATAACAGTTTTGACGAACCCAACGTCCGTGTTGCATTGCATGAGTAAGTCGGTTTCTCGTAAACAATTAATTAATATAAAACACTTCAATAGACTTCACGCTGTTACAATTTATATTGCTACGTCCTTCGCCAGTCCCACCCAGTGGGAACGAATGAGAGCTATATGTAGGTACAAAACGTTAATTACTAAGTATTATGACTACCTCTTATGTAGAGCTTCAGGTTTAGTGGATTTGAGTCGGGCAAAGTTATTTGTGTCAGTTGTGCCATTTACATTGTTTTCAAAAGATTAGAAACAGCACCTACAATACACTATTGATTATCTACTATATTTCAGTATAATTTCATAGTTTTTATAATATGAGTTTGTAAATACTTCAGATTATGATAAGGTCCTTTTCGGAAGCGTTTGTAGTAGAGGTAATGTCACCGATTTGTGAAGCAGCCCGTGTCTGAACAAGCAATAACAATCACTGTTCTGACTGCTTAAGAGACCACAAACGACCAATGGATAGGGTGACTTTTTAGGCGTGAATGGTAGTGCCAGTAGGTGATGAGGAGGGTGACGCTGAGCAACTTTCACTATGGAAATACTGTATAATTTCAACCACGAAATCTGAAAAAAAAAAACAATCAATTAACTTTTAATTGATACTTAACTATCAATTAAGTATCAATTAACTCTTAATTACGTGATTTTTTTCGAGATGACGTGGTGAAAGTTCCTCAAAGTGACCCTCCTCAGCACCCCCTGGCACTACCATTCACGACTAAAAGTCACCCTGTAGGTATACCTATACTAAAATAATCTAAAAAAAAGAAAGAAAATACATTTCACCGTTTTTTTATCACAATGTGCGCTGCAATCGATTTTCATTTAAGCTGACAATTATCCTGGAAAATCCTTCTTGGTACCTACCTTTTATTGCGCACAAGAGGATGTGAGTCACTTTTCTCATTTAGTACCCCCGATACGGACTTCCCTTCGTAGAGAGCTAGGTACCTAACCTGAAGCGGCAACTTTTATCTTTTACTGTTCAATATTTGTATTGTTTGCTTATCATTTAAGTGCTTTATTATAATTGTGTCAGAAACAAGGTATATGTACGTATTCGTATTACGAAATAACTGTTGACGACGCGATGTAGATATAAAACTCGTATATGAATAAATAATATTCCCTCTTCTACAATCCGATGTAATAGCAATATAACCTGGATTCATACAAGCTCTTACTTATGACCACCGGAGGGACAACTTTTCTTATTTGAACTGCCCAGCTAGCAAACAGGCTGCATAAGAGATTATACAGCCATTATAACTCTAATTTAAGCTGTATAAAGGCTGAGTTACACAAAATGTATTACAGAAAGTGGCCCATGGGCCGATTTGTATTTTGTTCTCGAATTATTTATTTTTCGTCCTCATTTTGTATTTAAACAAGCACAAAATACGAAATTTAGTAAAAAGAAACCATACATTTTTGTAACTTAATGGGAGATTTTGTAGGACATATCGTGAAATTGGGCTTACCTTGTTCAGAATAAGCAACTTTACCAACTCACCAAATTTTATTGAAATCTGAGAGGAAAACAAAATCGACAGCAAAATATAAATTTGCCCACTGGGGCGACCGATATATATGACCTAAATAAACATTTTGATAATTCTGTTATTCCATGGCCATCGTTAGGCATTCAACCGAAATTTATTTTTTACATACCTAAATATATTTTTTTTCTACTCCAGTACTTTTTTCTGTCATTTATATAGTTACTAACTCTAATATAAAGACATAAATTATGAAAGTCTGTAAAAGTCTATACTCTATTGCTCAAAAAAACATTGCTAAACGATGTTATAATGTCGCCAAAAAGCATCACTTAGTACCGCAGATTACAAGATAAACAGCTGCATTCACACAATTAGCAATAAAAAAAAAACTTATTGTACTAAGCCAAATGTGACGTAGTGCTTAAACCCGCCAGGTACGCTATGACGTAACGGGCCTAGGCACTAGTCCATATCCCTCGATCCAGACGGGATCTTGAGGGTTTCCGTAACTAGCTCAAATCGGGAGGCAAGGGATTGGGTTAAATGAAACCTGGGATTTTAAATACTAAATAACGGAGGCTTTATGCCTGTTTATTTAACTAAACTCTTAAACCTAGATCCTACGTGCCCTACGTTAATGCCTACGGTATCCCTACGTTATCCTAGGGGACCCGGTGTCCCAATTACGTGTCAGGGTCGGGTTAGTAAACGACAGAATGTTAATACGCGGGTAAGGGAGATTTTGGTCGGTATCCGTCTGGCGAGAGCCACCACCCTAGGCAGCAGATGCGTGGTACACACACCGCGCTTAGGAGTGACCCCCCCCGGGTTAGCTGTTCGAACCAAATGCGTGGTACACACACTGCGCCCAGCAACCCGTCTAGAGCATAGCCTTAAGTCCCTGCAACTAGCGAGCCAAGAAGCGTGGTACACACTCCGCGCTAAGGTAACAAAAGACTGTAGCCCAGACTTCGGGATAGAGACCAAACACCACTTACAAATGTACGGGAGGACCTATGGTATCTCGAGAAGCGTGGTACACACTCCGAGCTACGAGCGAACGCTACCTTACAACCCTCACAGTGTATGCCGCCACAACGACCTGACTGTCTCGAGGGATTGTAAGACACCGTAGCCTGACGGGGGAACAGCAGCTGCATCGTATACACGAGAATATGCTGAAGGAATATAAACTGTATATTAAGAAACAGGATTATACGGCCTTACCAGGATTGTTAAGCTTAGCCGCCGAATACGAAAGTATAACCGCTTCAACTTACACAGAGAGATACCAGGACAGGACGCACGGGATAGAGACCGAGACACCACGAGACGGGAAAGCACAAGTACGGGCAGGACCGAGTACCGAGCTACGAGAGAAGGGGAGAACCCCAGGGAAGATCGAAGAGCGCAGCGCGAAGATACACCCGAAGTATGACCCGAACACGTGCTGTTGGTCATGTGGGAAGCCGGGACATAATACAAAGGAATGTCGGAGTCAAGCGAAGGTTTTCTGCAGCCAATGCGGGAAAATGGGGACTCTGAGTAAGAATTGTTGCAAAAAGAAGCAATGGGGAAGGAAGGAATACCTGGAGACAGCGAACGAACAAGCAAGGGAGGATAACCGGGTACACGTAGAAGTCGATATAATGGGGAAGCCTTATCGGTGCCTGGTGGACTCAGGGTCAACAAACACATATATTAATTACAGTATATATCGTGAGTGTGTAACAAAAGCGATAGAGATATTGGATGAACCGAGGGGCATAGTGCTCGCGAACGGGACATCGACTCAGATAACTAAAAGCCTACTAGTGGACTTACGAATAAAAGGCGAAGAAATAAGGCATTGGGTAAGAGTTCTACCCTCAGCCTCACGCCCGATAATAGGGATGGATGTTCTTCGGAAAATAGGTATGCGCATTGTGTGGAAAAACGAAGGGGAACAGAGTACGACTCAAGAAAACCAGACGGGACAAGGATGCCTGTCGAACGCGGTTTCACAGGTAGACCCGGGAAGTCAGGATGCTACAACGGATGCTGGGAGGGCGCAATCAAATCCGGTCCTGAATGAACAACAGACAAAACAGCTGGCTGAGGTAATTGAGCGCGAGTTTGAGCTCTGTGATAAAAGTCCGAAGGGAAACACGTGGGTACAACATAAAATAAAACTCAAACACCAGGAGCCGGTAAAACAGAGATATTACCCAAGGAACCCGAAGCAACAACAGATAATTGACGAGCAGGTTAAAGAAATGTTACAGCAAGGGATAATCGAAAAATCCAGTAGTCCGTACAGTTCACCGATAGTACTCGTGAAAAAAGAAAACGGGGACTACCGTTTTTGCATTGATTTCAGGAAAATAAATGAGATTTCTGAGAAGGACGCGTATCTCTGGAGAAGCTGAGGAAGGCGCAATTTTTCTCGAAATTTGACCTCAAGAACGGGTATTGGAATGTGAGTCTGGAAGAAAAGAGCCGTCCAGCGACAGCATTCACCGTTCCGGGCAGGGGCCTGTTCCAGTTCAGGGTCATGCCGTTCGGATTACACTCCAGTGGTGCCACGTTTCAAAGACTATTAGACAGAGTAATAGGCCCAGAACTTGAACCGCACGCATACGTATATCTAGATGATATAATTGTCTGTAGTACAAACTTCGAGGAACATATCACACACCTAAAGGAGATATTTCGGAGGATACGAGAGGCCGGATTACAGGTAAACAAAAAGAAGTGCGAATTCGCCAAGCCGGAGGTAGAATACTTGGGACATACTGTCACGCGAGAGGGGATAAAAATGAACGAGGCCAAGATAAGGGCCATCCGTGATCTGAAAACCCCAGGTAGCGTGAAAGAGATCAGGACGTTTATCGGCATGACATCGTGGTACAGGAAATTTATCCCTAACTACGCAACTATTACGGCACCATTGGTAAAGTTGCTGAAAAAGAATCAGAAAATGGAATGGGGCCCAGAACAAGAACAAGCTTTTGACAAAATTAAACAAATTCTCATAAAGGATCCGATATTAACGCGAGCAGATTTTTCAAAGAGCTTTACTCTGCAGACAGATGCGAGCGACGTAGGACTCGGGGCCGTACTTATACAAGAAGAAGAACAGGTCCCAAAGGTAGTAATGTACGCGAGCCGGACCTTGTCACCAGCAGAATCCAGATATTCGACAACGGAAAAGAATGCTTGGCGATAGTGTGGGGGATACGGAAAATGAGAGCGTTCTTAGAAGGGTACCACTTAACGGTCATTACAGATCACCAGGCGTTACGTTGGTTAAACACTATGAAGAACCCATCTGGAAGGGTTGCGAGATGGGCGTTGGAGCTCCAACAATATACGTTCGACATCATTTACCGAAGTGGAAAGCAAAATCAGATAGCGGATGAACTATCACGGAACCCTGTGTGCACGGCACGCGACCAGGGTTGGTACGAACGAAAGATACAGGACGTGAAAAACAGTAGAACCTCAACGGAGGAATATTGCATAAAGGAAGATAAATTATATAAAAAGATAATGAACCCAACGTATAACACGCATCTGAAGTCCGGCTCCGAATGGAAATTATGCGTACCCGAAGAAGAACGACAACTAGTTTTACGTCAAAATCATAACAGTCCGAGCGCAGGCCATTTAGGCACGAATAAAACGCTTCAACGCGTCGCGCAGAGATATTACTGGCCAGGTATGTACCAAACCGTGGCAAAGTATGTTAGGAAATGCGAAACGTGTCAGTCTCATAAACCGTCACAATCAAAAACTCCCGGATTAATGCACATAAATAATGCGACAGTACCATGGGAAGTAGTGAACACAGACCTAATCGGCCCGCTCCCAAGGTCATCAAAAGGTTACACCTGGATCATAGTGTTTCACGACAAGTTTACAAAATCGACGGAGATAAGACCCTTACGCACGGCGACCGCGAACGCGGTCTCAAGAGCATTCGAAGAATGTATAGCGTTACGTCACGGAGCCCCGAGAGCATTACTTAGTGATAACGGCAGGCAATATGTGGGGAAAGTATTCACTGACACGTTGAAAAAGTATGGGACTGAACTCAACTCATCTCAACATAAGGTAGCGTTCGCTCGTAGCTCGGAGTGTGTACCACGCTTCTCGAGATACCATAGGTCCTCCCGTACATTTGTAAGTGGTGTTTGGTCTCTATCCCGAAGTCTGGGCTACAGTCTTTTGTTACCTTAGCGCGGAGTGTGTACCACGCTTCTTGGCTCGCTAGTTGCAGGGACTTAAGGCTATGCTCTAGACGGGTTGCTGGGCGCAGTGTGTGTACCACGCATTTGGCACGAACAGCTAACCCGGGGGGGGTCACTCCTAAGCGCGGTGTGTGTACCACGCATCTGCTGCCTAGGGTGGTGGCTCTCGCCAGACGGATACCGGCCAAAATCTCCCTTACCCGCGTATTAACATTCTGTCGTTTACTAACCCGACCCTGACACGTAATTGGGACACCGGGTCCCCTAGGATAACTTAGGGATACCGTAGGCATTAACGTAGGATCTAGGTTTAAGAGTTTAGTTAAATAAACAGGCATAAAGCCTCCGTTATTTAGTATTTAAAATCCCAGGTTTCATTTAACCCAATCCCTTGCCTCCCGATTTGAGCTAGTTACGGAAACCCTCAAGATCCCGTCTGGATCAAGGGATATGGACTAGTGCCTAGGCCCGTTACGTCATAGCGTACCTGGCGGGTTTAAGCACTACGTCTCATTGTACTAAGGCATTGCTGCCAACTTTAAAAAAAAGTTTTATCTTCAGTGCATGGATGTTTAGTATAGTAAACAAAGAGAACAGAGATGTTGGTCACTTCATTGTCATCATAAGCACCGATAGGAACTTCACTGCTCTTTCACTTACGAAGTGACCAACATCTGTGTTCTGTTTGTTTAAGAGTAAACCTTATTTCGTTTGACTTAAAGACTAATTTAGTGTAAAAGTAATTTGCACTTATAATGCCTTACATTTCGAAGTGGCAGCTGTGGCCACAGTTAACAATACAGATAATGAGTATTGTTCATCGGGTACAAAGCTAATGGGATTCGCTTAAGAAATGGGCTTCGAACTATACATGATGTTATCACATAGTATAGTTGAAGTAATACAAGCTGAACTAATCCACTTAAGAACTGAATACCATTGAACAAACCACAACTGGTAAACCACAAATTAAGATAACGAGCTCGTAGTAAAACTAGATTGTAACCACCTTGGAAGGTTAGATTATCGACTCTATTTCCTTAGGCATGAAACTACAAAATACACTAACAGAATAATGGTAATCATACTTTTTTGTATTTTTACAACCGTCCGACTCTTCACAAGAACGTATTCTCTTGAAAAAGGACTATGAACTCTCATCATCAACCATTTTAAACCTATTCAACAAGGAATAAGGTTGAAAATTCAATATCCACGCAATGTAGTTATAACCTTTTTTTGTAAGTAACTGGTTGGCGCCAGGTTCGCGTTTATGAGAACAAAAGCAGATAGCATTGTATTAGACACAATGCTATTGTGAATGCAGGTAAGTGGATTAGCTCAGCTTGTATTACTTCAACTATAATTCTGCATGCTGATAACAGCGTGCTGGTAATTAAAGTAACTAGTTTAGGTATATGGATACTTCTCTTGAAAAAAGGATGTTCCTACTACACTAGACTTGAGGAAGTCTGCTTTATTATTTAGGGTTCCCCGAGGAAAACTTATAATTTTTTAATGTATGTATGATTGGGGTTGGTTGCTCCCCATAACTAGCTCATATAAAACATGGTGGAAAACAGACCCCTTTCAGAGCGTACTTAGATTTTACTACTATTATCTATTCTGTGATTTTACCTACGGGCTGCCACCTACGCGCGCGTTCCATGTGATCACTGATCAAGTTATATAAGTATATATTTTAGCGATATATATATATATGTCTCAATATCTTTAGCAAAATAATATGAAACGTTTACCATACATGCGAAATCCTGACAATAAACCCAAGTAATATTTGTTGCAAAAGTTTACTAATTATATGCTTCATATTCAGAATGTATAGTTTATAAATACAGAATCTGTTTTATAAATATCCACTCATATTGTTTTGTTATTCATTCACCGCTAGTTATTTGTAAACCTCTGAACGGAGTTTACAAAAATAACTTTTCGGTAGTCACCGCAACTAACAATTGAATGAAATAATAAATACATATTCAATTTCTCTACATGTCAGTCGGAAAAAAAAAGAGTCTCCGTTAATTTCAAACATGAATTACTTAAAGGCAAAAATTAAAAAAAAAACCGATACAAGTAGCTAAACATTTTGGAGACTAATAATATTCAATTCCACGAAACTAAAAACAAAGTCGACGGACAAGACGTTCCAAATTTACCTACCTAAAAAAAGACTCAAATGTGATCATACATTTTTTACATTAAGTACATTTATTAACGCCTTGCTGTTTTATCGGGGATTTAAACCCTATATTTTATATAATATCTCGCCATACGTTACTAAATAAATATACAAATTTAGTGTCTAAACTAAACACTGGAATATTATGAAATAAACAAAAAACCGGCCAAGTGCGAGTCGGACTCGCGCACCGAGGGTTCCGTACAAACACTTTCCATCCCTAAGTGGTTAAGTTAAGTTTGCACCTGGTATGTATAGCGCCCCATATAAATTAGGTGCAAAGTTAGGTATTAAAAAAAAAAATTATGGTTTTCGTAATTATTCCTTTATCTATGCTATAAGACGTTGCTTCGTACCAAATTTCAAGATTCTGAGTTCACGGGAAGCACCCTGTAGGTTTTGATTCCCTTGCAAGTGTCGAAAATTTGCAAATTAGGTGCAAAGTTAGGTATTAAAAAAAAAATTATGGTTTTCGTAATTATTCCTTTATCTATGCTATAAGACGTTGCTTCGTACCAAATTTCAAGATTCTGAGTTCACGGGAAGCACCCTGTAGGTTTTGATTCCCTTGCAAGTGTCGAAAATTTGCGGCATAAACGGCTGTATCTTTTGATTGCGTTGGCTTAGAAGTTTGATTTTTTCACAGCTTCAAGGGACAGTAGACCTGAGTAATTGATATAAATTTCAGCTTCATACGTCCACGCGTTCCTGAGAAAAAGGGTCTTGACAGACGGACGGACAGACGGACAACAAAGTGATCCTATAAGGGTTCCGTTTTTTCCTTTTGAGGTACGGAACCCTAAAAAGGAATAGGTATAAACTAAGACTGAAATTACGTGTGTTACGGTGAAATTGTTTAGGTATTTCGTTACTAATTTGACAATATTGAACTATCGAATTTGTCACACGAGCACGATAAATTAATAATAAAGTCTACTCTCACTTTCTAACAAGCATGTGAGTGGTGAGAACGACATACTTACCTATTTAAAACAACCTACAAAAAGAAAGAAATAAAATCTACGAAATGTGCCTTTACAATGAACAGTAGAAACTGAATCCAAGCTTCGTTGCGTCGGGAAGCTTCGGATTCATTTTCTACTGTTCATTGTAAAGGCACATTTCGTAGATTTTATTTCTTTCTTTTTGTAGGTTGTCATGTCGGGGGTTTTTTAAATTTTTAATTTTATTTGTTATTTCATATTTTTAGGGTTCCGTACCTCAAAAGGAAAAAACGGAACCCTTATAGGATCACTTTGTTGTCCGTCTGTCCGTCCGTCTGTCAAGACCCTTTTTCTCAGGAACGCGTGGACGTATGAAGCTGAAATTTATATCAATTACTCAGGTCTACTGTCCCTTGAAGCTGTGAAAAAGTCAAACTTCTAAGCCAACGCAATCAAAAGATACAGCCGTTTATGCCGCAAATTTTCGACACTTGCAAGGGAATCAAAACCTACAGGGTGCTTCCCGTGAACTCAGAATCTTGAAATTTGGTACGAAGCAACGTCTTATAGCATAGATAAAGGAATAATTACGAAAACCATAATTTTTTTTTTAATACCTAACTTTGCACCTAATTTGCAAATTTTCGACACTTGCAAGGGAATCAAAACCTACAGGGTGCTTCCCGTGAACTCAGAATCTTGAAATTTGGTACGAAGCAACGTCTTATAGCATAGATAGAGGAATAATTACGAAAACCATAATTTTTTTTTTTAATACCTAACTTTGCACCTAATTTATATGGGGCGCTATACATACCAGGTGCAAACTTAACTTAACCACTTAGGGATGGAAAGTGTTTGTACGGAACCCTCGGTGCGCGAGTCCGACTCGCACTTGGCCGGTTTTTATTTAAACAAACAGAAGTTTCGTCCCGGATTTTTTTTCTTTTAACACAAAATTTGGTGTACACCGTTTAAGGTCCTGAGTTTCCAGTCTTTTGTCGAGCTTCATTCTTGACTATATATTATGTAGGTACAACGGGATCCCAAGCCAGTGTTAACGAAATCTGTCTTCTATAAGATTATAATTAGGATATATTTTGATTTCAATGGCCTTAAGCAACATTTTGGAAAAATAGTTAAAGTCAAACTAGTTAATGCTTATAAGTACAAAATGGCAAAGTTATTAGCCAAGACAATCAAATTATATACTTTAAATGCACTGGATGTGTCGAAAGAACCTGCTACGTATGGCCTAAAACAGAACCAGGTTTCTATTCTACAGGATCCAAATCCTGCGGGTGGCTTACTTAGCTCCATAAAAATTGCATTTGGTGCTAGGTAACTTGACTTAGTGCTGAAAGACCTAATCATCGATACCCCACACCATGGGATAAACCAATAAAAAAATTACATCCCCACTTAAAAAAATTACATCCCGACTTAAATTTATTCTACCACTATGTCTCTGAGCTAAGCTGTGGACAGACGGACAGACGGACGGACGGACATGGTGAAACTATAAGGGTTCCTTGTTGACTACAGAATCCTAAAAAGCTGTTTTCGAGTAGACTTTATTATTAATTTATCGTGCTCGTGTGACAAATTCGATAGTTCAATATTGTCAAATTAGTAACGAAATACCTAAACAATTTCACCGTAACACACGTAATTTCAGTCTTAGTTTATACCTATTCCTTTTTAGGGTTCCGTACCTCAAAAGGAAAAAACGGAACCCTTATAGGATCACTTTGTTGTCCGTCTGTCCGTCCGTCTGTCAAGACCCTTTTTCTCAGGAACGCGTGGACGTATGAAGCTGAAATTTATATCAATTACTCAGGTCTACTGTCCCTTGAAGCTGTGAAAAAATCAAACTTCTAAGCCAACGCAATCAAAAGATACAGCCGTTTATGCCGCAAATTTTCGACACTTGCAAGGGAATCAAAACCTACAGGGTGCTTCCCGTGAACTCAGAATCTTGAAATTTGGTACGAAGCAACGTCTTATAGCATAGATAAAGGAATAATTACGAAAACCATAATTTTTTTTTTAATACCTAACTTTGCACCTAATTTGCAAATTTTCGACACTTGCAAGGGAATCAAAACCTACAGGGTGCTTCCCGTGAACTCAGAATCTTGAAATTTGGTACGAAGCAACGTCTTATAGCATAGATAAAGGAATAATTACGAAAACCATAATTTTTTTTTTTAATACCTAATTTTGCACCTAATTTATATGGGGCGCTATACATACCAGGTGCAAACTTAACTTAACCACTTAGGGATGGAAAGTGTTTGTACGGAACCCTCGGTGCGCGAGTCCGACTCGCACTTGGCCGGTTTTTATTTAAACAAACAGAAGTTTCGTCCCGGATTTTTTTTCTTTTAACACAAAATTTGGTGTACACCGTTTAAGGTCCTGAGTTTCCAGTCTTTTGTCGAGCTTCATTCTTGACTATATATTATGTAGGTACAACGGGATCCCAAGCCAGTGTTAACGAAATCTGTCTTCTATAAGATTATAATTAGGATATATTTTGATTTCAATGGCCTTAAGCAACATTTTGGAAAAATAGTTAAAGTCAAACTAGTTAATGCTTATAAGTACAAAATGGCAAAGTTATTAGCCAAGACAATCAAATTATATACTTTAAATGCACTGGATGTGTCGAAAGAACCTGCTACGTATGGCCTAAAACAGAACCAGGTTTCTATTCTACAGGATCCAAATCCTGCGGGTGGCTTACTTAGCTCCATAAAAATTGCATTTGGTGCTAGGTAACTTGACTTAGTGCTGAAAGACCTAATCATCGATACCCCACACCATGGGATAAACCAATAAAAAAATTACATCCCCACTTAAAAAAATTACATCCCGACTTAAATTTATTCTACCACTATGTCTCTGAGCTAAGCTGTGGACAGACGGACAGACGGACGGACGGACATGGTGAAACTATAAGGGTTCCTTGTTGACTACAGAATCCTAAAAAGCTGTTTTCTCTTAGGCAAGAGTAGGGTCAAGGCGGCAACAGTGGGTTACTTTTTTTTGCAGAGATGTAATTTGATTTGGGTGAGTGTTGGAAAGATGTGAAAGGGTCCGTGTTATAGTGTAACTAATATAGTTATATTGATTATTCCAATCGATTTAGCTCGACAAGATAATATTTTGGAAAATATATAGTATTTTCTAAAAAAACTCATTTGAGCCATTGTGTACTGTGGGTGGGATACAGTGAATCGGCCCTCAGTTTACAGTGAATCAGGCAAGTTTACAGTGAATCATCTATAATATAGAATAGAATAGAATAGAATAGAATAGGATAGCCATTTATTTATATTTTATACATTACTTTACAATTAATTCCACATTTACATTTTATACACAACAATTTAAATGTAAAATTTTAATATTTGGATTTTTAAGTAACATATTATTTTACTAATTAAGCTTAATATAATGAAATTTTATGAAATGGCCTCTCCTTCAGTGAAGAAGGAGGGACGGTATTAAGACTCCTTGGGTTACCTGCCCTGCTAGGAGAATAAATAAATATAAAATTACAATTTTCTCAGTATATAACATATTTATACAAAACGTTATCTAATATTTTTTCTTTAAAAATAATAATAATATTATTATTTATTAATATTGCACTTACATTTCACTATTTTATTTCCACTATATATATTTATTATTATTATTATTATTTCACTATTTATATTATTAATTTTACTTAGCATGCGATTATTACATTATAAATTAGAATTAAATTATTTTGCTTATTTTTTTTTTTTTTTTAGTCTTTGTTGGTGTGATATAGCGCCTTCCACGCGTCGCGGTCCCTGGCGACTCGTGGCCAGAGCGGGCAGCGCGCGCGCAGCTCGTCGTCCCAGCGCGCGCGCGGGCGGCCCGCGCTGCGGTGCCCGTCTCTAGGTATCCACTCGGTCGTCCTCAGCGTCCATCTGTTGTCTTGTAGACGCATGATGTGGCCGGCCCATTGGAACTTATTTTTATCAGCTACTTCAAGCACATCTGTTAGGCCGGTTCTTTTGCGTATATCTACACATCTGTTCTTGTCCCTTAATTTCATGTTCAGCATGCTTCTCTCCATAGAGCGTTCACAGGTTCTTAGTTTGTTTCTAAGTTTTTCTGTTAGTGTCCATGTCTGTGAGCCGTAGGTGAGTGTAGGTATGATGACCATGTTGAACACTTTTTGCTTTAATATAATGCTGAAATCTCCTTTGAAAATGTGTTTCAGACTCCAGTATCTTTTCCATCCTAGAGCTACTCGCCTGTCTATTTCTTTTATCATTTTCTCACTAAATGAAAAGATTTGCCCGAGATACACAAATTCTGTTACCGACTCTAGGTTTTTATTATTTATTGATATTGGTGTGTGTGGTCTGTTGGCCATGACTTTCGTTTTGCTCTCGTTAATCGTTAACCCAGTTTCCCTAAGATGATGTTGGAAGACATGAAGCATGTCCTGCAGTTCTGCGCTACTTTCTGCCAGAAAAACTAGGTCGTCAGCAAATCTCAACACACTTAATTTTTCACCATCAATTTTTATGCCGTAATCGGACATGTCTGCTGATCTGAAGATTTGTTCCAGGACGCATAGAAATAATAACGGTGACAGAGGGTCCCCCTGCTTGACACCCCGTTGTATGCTGAATTTGTTGCCTTCACCCTCCATCCTCACGCTGGCTGTACTACTGTTGTAGATTAAGTATATCAGTTGTCTCTAATCTATAATATAACTCAACTAATAATGCATATTTTTGCTTCGTATCAGTCTTTATTTTTTTGTTTTAATCAAACAATAAGTTACACATCAGAAAAGAAAACTTTTTTTGACTACTTCAGCCTGAAAGTGACTTTTCAGTCTTACACATTCAAAATGTACTAAACGAGCTTATTTTTTTATGACTTAGTTAATAATCAACGCATAACTGCTACATAAACTAAGTAACTACCATTACTTAATTAGTATCTTGCATAAAATATCATAAAAAATGTTTCTTTGGCCTTGAAATAAATAATAAAGTTATTTTTCGAAATTCCTTTGTGCTCAATCCGTAAAACAGTAACGCACAGTATTTGAAATAATCTTTTAAAAATTCTTGTTGCTCTTCATTGCACATTTTACTAACGCTATAATTTGGCGTAAACGAACCTAGCCGACATTAATATATCGAGTCTTAAAATGATAACGTCTCAGTGCAGTGAAAAGAATTCCTGAAATTTAGACGCATTTCTCACGCTCAAACATTTTTTTTAATGTCATCAGCTGTAGGTTTATCTATTTCATTGGGCCTTGCTGGACGAGCCATGCTAAAAGGGAAAATTAACAAAAATTATTACATCTCGCTAAATTTTCTAAATTAATGTCTGTTAACCATTATCCAGTACCAATAGTACACAGTGGATCATGAACCACTGTGTACTTAAGTGATTTGAGCCACTGTGTACAAAACGGCCATTTTGGGTTTAACTCATACCACGTGTGATGGTTTTACGTAAATCGAAGCGCGGTATACGCCAAAATGACCTCAATTAAGTTTATTTCTTAGCAAAAACATAACTCCATTGGTAAGACGAAAGGTTTGTGAAAAAATAAACAGTATATCTACCTTAAAACTCACTTTTTCTTACGTCAAAACAAAAAAACACTCGCAAAACGAGTTTGTTACATTGACTGACGCAGAGAAACTGGATGTGACCTGTATATATCGGGAGGGCTTCCGAAGAGTAAGAGAGACGGAAAGCTACCTATGATACTTTTGAAACAACGGCCATTGCGCCACTGTTGTCGCTATAGCCACTGTTGCCGCCTTAACCCTACTTTTGCTAAAGCTTACGTGTCCTTTAGTCGCGTTAAAATCTTGCAGTGTGTTGCTATTTGTGACTTCAATCGAAGGAACCTGTTCAATAGTCCTAATGGCAATTCAGCTTTAGCAGAATCGCGAAACTTAATAACAGTGACCCAGTACTGTGACAGAAATTATAAAGTTTTCCATAGGTTTTATTATCGACTGTTCTTTCTTACACAAACGTTAATAGCTCATCAAGAATAATCAGACGAGCCCAAATATTATGGGTTTATCTTGTGCTGTTTAGGAGATCCTACGGCCGTCTTCAGCTTCAAGGTACCTAATTATTGTACTATCAAGATTTTATTAAATTGTTGATTACGCTAATAAAACTTAACCTTTAACCAACATTTGAAATGCTTGGCTTAGATCCTTTCACAGCTAGATGGTCATCATGAGACCTTCATTTATTGAGTGATATAGAAAATGCTAATAAAACTTAACATTTAACCAAAACTTTGAAATCCTTGGCTTCAATATTGCCTGAAATCCATTAACAACTAGCTGGTCATCATGAGACCTTCATTTAGTAGTGATATAGAAAAGGCTGATAATACTTAACATTTAACCAAAATTTGGAATCCTTAGCTTCAGTATTGGCTGAGATCCATTAACAACTAGCTGCATGGTCATCATGAGCCCTTCGTTTAGAAAGCGATATAGAAAATGCTAACAATACTTAACATTTAACCAAAATTTGGAATCTTTGGCTTCAATATTGGCTGAGATCCATTATAAATTACCTGGTCATCATGAGATCTTCATTTAGTAAGTGATATAGAAAAGGCTGATAATACTTAACATTTAAGGCGACTCCGTACGTGGAATGGTGATTTTTAAAGTCCTAAGGCTCGTAATCTAGCCAACGGAAAAATCTGAAAAAAATATGTTATTTTTGACTATTTCTTAGATATTCTCAGTCATGGCCCCACACCAGACAGGATTCCCAGAAAATAACACTTTTGGTGTGGGTTTTTTTTTCTCTGTGTAATATTAGAGTACCTTAGGTATTTCGGTTAGTAAAAAAAATCTGATAATACAAATATTTAAGTATGATAACGTCTATTGATCTTTATGAATTCAACCCTAAGAGATATGAATATCGTAATGCAGAACAA
Source organism: Apotomis turbidana (assembly GCA_905147355.2). Lineage (NCBI taxonomy): Eukaryota > Metazoa > Arthropoda > Insecta > Lepidoptera > Tortricidae > Apotomis > Apotomis turbidana. The sequence continues at coordinate 51,470,331 of LR990280.1, read as the reverse complement.
GTATTGTTCGTTTGAATACCATTGTAATATACGGTAAAACGCTAATTTACGAATACGAATATTTATTGTAAGTATTCACATTCGTTGCGTCACTAGTACAGTACATGGCATATGATATAAAAAATACATCATCAAAAGTTACAATAATTTTCTAGTCCAAAAGAAGGCAAGTGACAATTTTGGCATGAGGGCTTATTTATGTACATATATAGTCATAGTATAGTCAGAATACATATTTGCATCAATAAATTTCCCACTTAATATTTAAATCTAAATGAGCGTTAGTAATTATTGACTTATCCGCCGGGCCTAGCTAGACATACCTAGCCTGGCCATAAGTTCTGTTCCAATTGTTTACCGTTTATAAAATAAAAACCTGATTTTTATTACATATCGTTTAAAAGCCATATACTCGTATTAATGATCGGATTACAGTTGAATTAATGAAAAAATATATAACTTTATTTAGACTCATCGTAATGCCCGGAATTGATTTTTGACTAATGCTCAGAATTTTTCTCTAAGTTTGCCAGAGGGCAATGAAACGATCTTGGATCAAATTAATCGATCGCGAAAGGAACGCCAAAACCCAAATAGCTTACGTAACCCAGACAACCGCTAAAATAAAGTAGAGCTGACACGTTTGCCGCATGTCAAACGATCTGCAGATCAAGAAATCTACACCCACCCAATAAAATTCGGCGTCACGGTAGATCACGATGGAGATGGTGGGACTACCTGGATGTATTACAAAAGGGTTGGACATTGCTGATCTAAATAAGGACGAGTGGAAAAAAGATAGAGGCCTTTACCCGACAAAGGGACGGCACAGGCTTATATGCATAATAATCTGAAAAAAAAAATTGAGTCATGTATAAGTACATTCAGTTATCGAAAGCTTGTTATTTTATTAAATCTTTTATCTATCCAAATATCATAAACCCTCCATGATGCGTTCAAGAACGGCACATTATGACCACCATAAAAATAGACTGTTTTTTAGCACAAATTTCTTATTTCGATAGTATTATTTATTCAAATTTCGAACATCTCTGAAAAACAAAGAAATTTGATTTGACCTCTATTCTAATATCAATCGAGATGACGTTTAGTTCGAAATGAATTGTCAATTTTCAATCAAATTTGACAAATGTCACACGTAAGTAAGATATCGAACGATATGATAGTTAGGGCCGACTCTAGTTTGTCTCTGAATTAAAATAAAAACAATGACCCCATTACCGGGTAATATTTGTTATAATGTGCGACTTCTGAATGCATCATGGAGGCTTATGATATGTGGCTAGATAAAATTGTATATGTAACTGTACATAATTAGGAATTAAAACACTCGTGTGATGTTATTATGAAACTTGCCTTCGGCTCGTTTCATAAACCCACACTCGTGTTTAATACCCTTCATTATGTACAGTCACATGAAGTACTATTTATTGTATTCATATATCACATTACACCGTCAAAATATGTTATTACCTTCTTAAACTTCAAAACCTACCTTTGCAATAAAATGGCAAATATTTATAAGTAGCCTGATTATGAATAACATTTTCCATCTTGAAATTTTATTTTTATCGGCTAAATTTCATATATACTGATTAAAAGTGATAAACCTCATTATTTATAGATTTAGGTATTTTTACCGGAAAAATCGGAACCCATAGGATCATTTTGCTGACCGTCCGTCTTTCTGTCACGACCCTTTATCTCGGTAACGCGTGTAGGTGTCGAGTTGAAATTAAAACCGTCTACATGTCGTACTTTGGTCTACAGTCCCTTGAAGCTGTAAAAAATCGAACTTCTAAGTTAACGTAAAAAAAAGATACGGCTCTTTATGCCGCAAAAAAACGTATCTACGCTGGAAAGGAAAATTATCCAAGAGACACGGAGCTAACTTTACAGGAGATCTAAAAAACTACGAACTTTTTCTAAAAAATAAAAATTTATTAAATATTCTGTGGACCTACTTTTTAAATGAAGCATTTTATAATTATAAACAACATAATGTTCTCTACATGTCGCTTTTGTTATTTTGTCTATTAATGGAATCGATCAAAGTATAAAAAGGATAGGCGACAATGGTTTCATAGTATCAAAGCAGGTAAATTTGGATAAACGCCAATAGTTAAGATACGACAATCAGGTAATTTAATCTATGTTATTTTTTTTATAGAATCTTATATATCGATTCTGTTTAATAATGTGGAAATACCACATTTTTACTTTTTGGCTAATGCGCATAAGCATTTTAAACACACTTGACACAGAGGGCGCTCCAGTAGCGAAGAATTATGGAATCAAAGATTTAGTGTGATTGACGTAACGATATGATAGCTCAGTTGGTAGAGAACTACGCCGGAAACTTAGGGTCGCAGGTTCGATTCCTGCTTACATTGCAGTGGATCACATTCAATTTTTCTTTCATAATTTATCTTTATGTTAATTTTATCATAAAGACATAGGTAAAATGCCTCAAACGACATTAAAATATATTTTACGATCAGGTAAAAACAGTTAACCAACAAGTGCAAGGTTAGTTGCAATAAAGAAAAATTATCCAAGTTGTTTGATCTGTTTTGACAAATAAGTAAAAAAGCTCTAAGGTTCATTATTATGCAAAAAACTTTTTATGTAATCTCCATTTTGCAAAAAAAAACTCAAAAATCAAGTCGTTTAATAGAAAAAAAATGTAGAGATTCTCTAAATCACCGACGGGATAAGCGACACAAAAGTCATCAGACAGATATTATTATATACGAGACCCAACCCCTTCGATGCAGAAAAATCTGCCGATCCCAACAGTGTGTAAACTCGATATCCCCAAAAATGTCGCTTAGATAATTTCTACTTTCCAGCATCGGTATATTTTGACACTCAAGTAAATTAACATTTATAGGGTATCCATTGACCTTGAACATAGAAAAAAAAAACAAAAAAAATATCGTCTAGTAAAATATCGTCAATATCAACAAGTATAGGGAAAAATCTGAGAACATTACTAATGTAGTCATAAAAAACTATCACTGTTTATAAGTAAAGGACGTAAATCCGTTTTCCAACGGTAAAGTTGAGTTTGTCGCTCTATTATTTATAGTTTATCTTTTCATTAGAGCAACATGACCCGGGGGATAAAGCTGTGCCTCCATTACTATGTTAAAATATCGGTTCATCCGCTGGGTCACGATATGATTTATTTATTAAAAAACGGTATTTTTTTATTTCTGCATGATTTTACACGTATAATCAAGAATCTTGTCGGCATTTTAACTATTTTTGGTAGGTACCTACACATACAAAAGAAACTAAAAAGTATTTTTCGATTCGAGACTTCCAAATGGCTAATTTCACTTGTTTTTTTGGAAAATAGCTTTAACGCATTTTATTTTTAATATTCTACTGTAGTGGGTAAATAGATATTTAGTAATCCGAAATAATTATATCATTGTATAAATGATTTATTTTACTTCGAGATTTTTCAATGCCTTTAAATAAGGTATAAGGTTTGTTGATCTTCAACTCACGCTCGGACTATGCGAGTGTATGAAGCTGCTTGGACGCCACTCAACGAGATTATGAACGAAGTAATGTTCCGGGGGCGCACGGTCGGCGGGGGGAATAACGTTAGGCTCCGCCCAGATCCTCAAGGACGTTGGGATTAGGAGTCGCCTTAACCAAAAATTGGAATCCTTAGCTTCAGTATTGGCTGAGATCCATTAACAAGTAGCTGGTCATCATGAGCCCTTCGTTTAGAAAGTGATATAGAAAATGCCAATAACACTTAACATAAATGTTTGTTGGCTAAAGCCAATATTTCGAATTATTGACTTCAATATTGGCTGAGATCTTGTCACATGTTCCAATCAAAGCTGAATATCTTGGAAACTACTGGTCCTATTTCCACCAAACATAGCTAGGAACCACCTCGACGGAAAAGTCTTTCGATTTAAAAAACCGCACTTAAATCGGTCCATCCGCTTGGGCGCTACGATGCCACAGACAGACACACAGATACACATGTTAAACTTATAACACCTCTCTTTTTTTGTCGGGGGTTAAAAAAAAAAACGAAATTAAATCTTCTCAAGCCTCTGCTTCAAGTTATACTTTATCATTTATCGCGTGATGAAAGCACAAAGCACCTACAGCCCGAGAGTTCTCAGTTTGCGATTAAGGTTTGGGTGAAAACTGAGAGGTTCTTATTAGGATCGCGTTAGAGCGAGCAAGACCGGAATAATACGCGAATCGCATTCTAAATTATTCTAACAGCTTACGCACTGTATCACTTTTTTTTGTTATCCATGGACCCGCAAGGATAACAAGGAATAAAATAACACTTTTTGACAAGTATATGTGAGTATGAGAGTGAGGGACGCTTTATCGGTTAAATATTTATCGCGTGAGAAACGGAGCTATTGTATGAACTTCCCTATTCTTTAAGCACTATAAGAGGCCTTATTCCTTTTAAAATTTCTTTTGTTGGTATTATGGCAAATATATTGATAATTTCAACCAACTTTTTGAAGTGAATAATACTCTTTCCTGAGTTCTAGAAAGTAACATAGCTATGTCATCATTGCGTGCAGTGTAAAATAAGAAAAAAAAAACGTTTTCTGCGTGAATTTTGTCAATTCGAATAGTTTTTGAAACAAAAATTATCAGTGAAAAAATCAAACTGTAGATTAGAAATATATACCAATAAATCGCAATGGCGGTAGATAATAGAAAAAAATACCATTTTTGTACGGATAAGTAGCCTTAAGGTAAAGGGATATTGAATCGCGACCTCGAGTGAAGTGAAGTACGCAGTTCGCAGAGGTCACAGCCACCAGGGTACCTGCGGGTAAACGGCCCGGGCAAGCACACAGCTCGCCTCGTCTGGTCGTTGACTCACGGGACCCCTACGAGCCTAGGGAAAATTAGAATTTATATTTCTACCGCTACTGAATAGATAGGTAGTAAGTACAAGGAAACAAAGCGATATTTTGATCTTAACGAATAATACTTGCTGGGTGATAATTATATAAAATTTTCACTGTTAGACTGTACTATCTACGTATAGATTTGTTTTTAGGGTTCCGTACCCAAAGAGTAAAACGGGACCCTATTACTGTGACTTCGCTGTCCGTCCGTCCGTCCGTCTGCCACCAGGCAGTGTATCTCAAGAACGGTGATAACTAGCTTAGACTGTTGAAATTTTCACAGATGATGTATTTCTATTGCCGCTATAACAACAAATACTAAAAATAAAATAAAATAAATATTTAAGGGGGGCTCCCATATAATAAACTTGTTTTATGGTATGGAACCCTTCATGCGCGAGTCGGACTCGCACTTGCCCAATTTTTTGTGTTAAGATAGGAGCAGTCAGGCTTTCATCTGGTCGATCAGGTATCTTTAGTAATACAACGGGCCCCTTCTATGGCCAAACGCTTTTTGACTTGCACTCACATGCTGGTCAAAATGTGACATTCATTTATTCACTAGGCAAAAAACCGGATTGTGTTATAAAAATAAATAAGTAACTTTTTTATATTAGTTGACTAATCATATTAGGAATACATTTACGTTATATTTTGCCTGTTATGACTATGGACAAAAGAATGCCTTTCTTCGCACTAAAACAATATATTTTATTGCATATTATTGCTCATTAAAATACGTATATATCCAAATGTATATTCTTCTTCTTCTTCTTCTCGTGTCGAGGTTCCCTTTCAAATACTTGATGCCCAATGAGCAGCGCTGTTGATGGCTCTGGTCGTCGCATCTCTCAGGTCGAAGTCAGAGCAGGAATGCGGGCATGCGGGGCACGCCAACAGATGCGCCATCGTTTGCCAATGTATATTTATATATATACGTTTAGAGACCTCCTTCCTTTATTCTAGCAGTAAAAAAAATTGGATATCAAACTTCGTTATATGGTTTAAAAATCATCGAATAAGACATCGAATTTAGGCGCCGTCTGGGCGGGGTACTACCCCTATCACGCTACTAGGGTATCGAGTCTTGGCATTCTTCCAAAAACGCATTGTTTCCAACATGTTTTCGTTTTGGCCATACGAATGTAAATAGGAGGATATGCGTAAGCATTGTTTAATGACTACGATAACAATGTTTAAGGAGTTGGTAAATAAGATAAAACATTCATGTGTAGAGGTAGTCTTGATAAAATAACATAATTAAAGAATACAGAAAGTTCTCTCTTGGTCTTCGTAGCCTCCAACTCTTAGCGAAACCCGACGCAGGTAAACTCGTCGTAAAAAGCTGTCTGCGAACTGTACTTTAAATAGGGAGTTTGTATAGATCTATGCGACGCAATTGACGACGCTTGCGCGTTAGGAATGGCTACGACCCCGCGCCGATATTGCCGTAACAAAGAAGAAAGGTGAAGCCCGGCACCCTGGTGCCCGCTTTGCGTACAAGCTAAATAGCGCGCCTCGCGGCGCGTAGGGGCCGTGGACCTATCTTGTTTAAGATGCTATGCCGACAGGGTCGGTATTTAATAGCCAAATTGCACTGATGCAAAAAAAAAACTAGGTAATAAATTATTATTAGGACGAGCCAACGAAGTGAGTGAGCGTTATATAAATAAAAATAAAATTTAAAATTTAAAAACCCCCGACATGACAACCAATAAAAAGAAAGAAATAAAATCTACGAAATGTGCCTATACAATGAACAGTAGAAAAAGAATCCAAGCTTCGTTGCGTTCGGGGGACCGCTAGCCGCAAGCCGCCGCAAGAATTAAGAAGCTTCCTTTCTTAATTCTTATTTTGATGGATAAAAACGGAACTCGCCTGGTTATTTTTTAAAGATAAGTTTACCTTCAGTGCACGTCTGGAAACGATTAATCTCTGTAACCGAACGCGCTCCTGTCTATTGATTTTTCCAGGCATCATACTCCCGTGTCTAGGTATGCTAGTGTCCTAACGTCAGGAACGTATTGATTTTTATCTTAAAATAACAGGGCGAGCTTACGCAGTGAGGATGTTATTGTGTGATTTCAATTAAAGTGCTGTGTTTATTGAAGAAATTATATATCGAAAGCGTAAGTAGATTGGCAATTATGGAAAATAAAAATAGCGAACAATTACCATGGGTAGTACAGACCCACGGTGAACGCGAGCTGATAGCGGCTGAAGCAATTATCTATTTTTCAAGGTCACCGAGGCGAATGAATAATAGTAGTACTCAGCTGCAATTTCATACTGCCTCAGATTCGTCAAACGACACAGCTAACCAAGATGTTAAAGAGCCATATTCTACAGTAAATGTTAATGCAAGTAGCGCAACACATGTTTCTGAGCAGACAGATAGCGACGCAACTACAGCCAGCATAAGTCTATTGACTGTTTTAAGAGCCGCAGAGATCGGCATGAGTAGTGCGAGTCCACGAGAGAGCGCATGTTATGTGGAGCAGTCTGTGGACTTAAATTTAGAAGTAGCTCATATTTCAGAAGTAGGAGCTGAAGTTCCAAAGGATCAGGAGTATTCTAATCCTATACGATTTCCACCATTTAGGCCGAATTCAACACCTGTTGCAGATAGCATTCTGGCTGCCATAGCTTCACGTAATGAAATAGAACCTTCAACTTCAGGTGGCACATTTAATCCCAAAGAAATTGCTGGGATCCATTTGAGGGGCAGAAAAGAAATGAGGGATTTTATTGTTCAAAGTAGAAGGAGTATGCATGATTATTCAGACATATCGGTCCCTTTAGGTTCAAAAGAGGACTTAACAAAGTGTAATCAAAACCTTCCCCACCGAGAAGACTATATGAGTAGTTCTGACTGTACACAGGTAATAATGACAAAGTTGCTAGAATTCATGCACGAATTAGAGGATTTTCGAAAAAAGTTAAATGCTAAATTAATTCTTTTACAGGCTTCGTATGGAAGGCTTGGTATGGAAGAAGACATTTTTTGTGATCGGCCAAACCCACAAGACTCTTCCATGGTAGATTGCGTACCTTAACATCCAAGAGGAGGTAACAATCAATGATGGAGGTGAATTAACCTCCGATGACGAAGGTGAATTAACCTCCGATGACGAAGACGAAGAAATATATGAGGAAGAAACATAAAGTGCTCTAAACAACGCAATTAATTAAAACTTATAAAAATCCAGCCAAAATAGATACTTCGCTTTCACGCTCGTTATCTTCAGACGGGTGTGAAAGCGAACACAAGCCTAAAATGGATCCTCAAAACGTCCATAAATAAACAAGGTCCACATAACTGTGTTAAGATAGCCAGGGAATATATAATTGAACGAGAACCGAACTCCAGATGAATGCAGTATGGTTGGGACGCAGGGTCTTGCACCCTAGAATTAATACAGGCACGTGGCTGACGTTTCTACTACCCGAATCGCAAAAGAGAGAAAAAATCTCTCGTCATCGAAACCTTCAGAACTGGAACCTCATTGCTGAGAGACTCGGCACAGGGAGAAGTGGTATTCAGTGCTCCTTAGTTTTTCGACAAATTAGTCTTTGAAAAGCGGTAAAAGTGATAACAAATATCTAAGTACCGTAAGGTCGGGGTACTTTGACCCTACAAGGTTACTTTGTCCACCCATAGAAAACCATGACTTGATTTGAATAATCTACCATTGTACGGAACCCTCGGTGCGCGAGTCAACTCGCACTTGATCGATGTTTTTAATTTATGGACTTGATAAAATGCATGCATTTTTATGGATAGTCAAAGTAACCATGTGTATGGTCAAAGTACCCCGACCTTACGGTATTCATTTATTATGAATAGGTACCAAGAAAAAAATCCGTTCATGAAAAGTGATTTGAAACTTTAGGACTGTGTTTGAAGGCTGATAATGTAGTAAGACGAGCCAATGGATAAAAAGTATAAGATTTTTCATCATCATCATCATCATTTCAGCCACAGGACGTCCACTGCTGAACATAGGCCTCCCCCAGTGACTTCCAGATCGGCCGGTTGGAAGCGACCTGCATCCAGCGGCTTCCTGCAACCTTTACCAGGTCGTCTGTCCACCTTGTGGGTGGACGTCCTACGCTGCGCTTGCCGGTGCGTGGCCTCCATTCGAGAACCTTACTGCCCCATCGGCCGTCAGTTCTACGTGCTATGTGCCCTGCCCACTGCCACTTCAGCTTGCAAATTCGTCGGGCTATATCAGCGACTTTTGTTCGTTCACGGATCTCCTCATTTCTGATTTGATCTCGCAAAGAAACACCGAGCATAGCCCTCTCCATAGCGCGCTGTGCAACTTTGAGCTTCCTTATAAGGCCCACAGTAAGAGGCCACGTTTCTGTTCCGTATGTCATCACTGGTAACACACATTGATTGAAGACTTTCGTCTTTAGGCATTGAGGTATGTTGGACGAGAAGATATTTTGTAGTTTCCCGAACGCTGCCCAGCCGAGTTGGATTCGTCGATTGACCTCCCTCTCAAAATTGGACCTACCCAACTGGATCACTTGTCCCAGGTAAACATATTTGTCAACAATTTCGAGGGTAGAGCTCCCAACCGTTACTGGGTAGGGTGTAACATGGGCATTCGACATTACCTTTGTTTTGTCCATGTTCATCCGAAGACCTACCTGTTGGGAAACTCTATTCAGGCCATCGAGCATTGTGCCGAGGTCCTCCAGCGATTCTGCCATGACCACAATATCGTCGGCAAACCGAAGGTGAGTAATGTATTCGCCATTAATGTTGATGCCGAATCGTTCCCATTCCAGGAGTTTAAAAGCATCTTCCAATGCGGCGGTGAACAGTTTCGGAGAGATAACGTCTCCCTGCCTTACGCCTCGCTGCAGAGGAATAGCTTTCGTGCTCTGCTCCTGTACTCGAACCGACATGGTGGCATTTTTATATAAACATTTCAGAACCTCGATGTACCGATAGTCAATATGGCACCGCTGGAGAGACTGTAGCACTGCCCAAGTCTCGATCGAATCGAAGGCCTTCTCATAGTCCACAAACGCCAAGCATAGTGGCAAGTTATACTCTTCGGTCTTCTGTATAACTTGACGCAGCGTATGGATGTGGTCTATGGTACTAAAGCCTTTTCGGAATCCTGCTTGTTCGGGAGGCTGGAAGTCATCGAACCTACGCGCGAGACGATTCGTGATGACCCTCGAAAACAACTTGTAGACATGGCTCAGAAGCGAGATGGGTCTGTAATTCTTCAACAAGGTATTATCCCCTTTCTTGAAGAAGAGCACCACCACGCCTCTGTTCCATGCCTCTGGCGTTATTCCCTCGAGCAAGACGGAGTTGAAGAGTTTCTGAAGGGCTTTCAGTATCGGTGTTCCACCCGCATTCAGAATCTCTGAGGTGATTCCGTCATCACCCGGTGCCTTGTTGTTCCGAAGCTGTTTGAGAGCCATCCTAATCTCATATAGGCTGATGTCCGGGATATCTTCGGTAAAGTGTCGGGTCAGCTTAGCTCTTGGATCTGCGGCTGAGCTACTAACAGGTTTAGTAACCGAGGTGTATAGCTGCCCATAAAACTTTTCGATCTCCCCCAAAACTTCGGCTTTTGTCGACGTTATACTACCGTCCTCCGTCTTCAGCTTCGTCAGCTGGGTTTGCCCAATAGACATGTCTCTTGCAAACACTTTGGAGCCTTGGTTCCGCTCTATCGCCTCTCTAATACTGTTTGTATTAAAGTTGCGGATATCTCGTCGCAAGGACTTGCTTAGATAAGATTTTTAATTTATTATAATTAAGTATTACTATATTACATATTTTATGCAGGGATATACATAAAAAACCAATGTAGGAGCAATTCACGGAAAATAGTAATAGCAGATCCATCCTTTTGATATTTTTATGCTACACAAATCTGTAATTGTTTTCTAGTTATAAGAAGGTTAAGGTTTATAAGTCTATAAACAATTAATATCAAGATTTTTTCAAAAATATATCTATTCCCCATGGCAGTGATGGATGTACAGTTTATACATACGCCTTAGATATCGATATAGTTAGCTTCATCAATTACCTACTGTGAATAAATAAGCGAACTATAGTTATGAAATCTTTAATCCTTACAAACAAATTGTATACCTTACAATAACGGGTTGAGATTACTTTTTTTTTCAGTATTTTAATTTTATTACGCAACTTTCCGCTTAACACATTCAATGCCAGGGGGCGTGGCCTAGCAACAAACTTGTATGACGGTCAACGCATGGATGCGTCCCTGGCAGTGACAGATGCGTCAATCGATATTCACTGCCAGTTTTATAGGATAACGTTTGGTTTATTTGGTATTAATCTATCCTATCTCTAAAAATGCGTAAGATGCGTCACGTACTGCCCGTGGAATACTCATATAACTAATAGGATTAACCCTACCAGTATAACTATAGGCACCAGGTGTACGACAACGTGAAGATGTAACAAATTGTTGATTAAGTATATACATAGGTAGGCCGTAAGCAACATCAAGGCTTTGCTTAGGTTCGTGGAGGAGTTGGGGTGGTTGGAGTAGCGCTACCCCCTTTTCACGCAAAATAGGCACGTTGGATGTCAACTTGCGGAAAATGCCCAGCGCAACTAACTAACTATATACATAGGTATCTGTTATTTATTATGGAAAAAGTGGTCCATTATATTTGACTGTGCAGTAGCAGATACGATATAAAAAGTTAAACGCAGGTTGTATATTTTTATGTTCATCTTCATCCTCCACATTATTGACATTAAAACATCTAATTAAATTAATGAACACATTCTAAAAGGTATAATATATGTATAATGATATTCGTATATATAATTATATTATTAATACCGAACTCAGTCCTGTGATCAAGTTTAGTTGGTTCAGTCGAATTTACTATACCTATAGGTAATATAATATAAATATTTAATGTGTACCTACTATAGCTGTTCTAATGAAAAGCACGTCCAGAAAGACTGGTCATGATTATAGTCAGGCTGGCATTCGGCAGTAAAAAATCCATAAATGAAAAGTGATTTGAAACATCTCATCTTAACTGCGGGCCTGCCACGGGCCTAACTTGCAGAGCTATAGTACCACATCCACCATTAACCAGTCACAGGCCCCCACTTGTGGGGAGCCTCAGCCACTCGGGTCCATCTGGCTGAGTCCAACCCTGAGCGCGCCTCGTGTTTACCATGTTTAAGGTCGCACAATGGCACGTACGTCAAACAATCGACACTCGGAGTTGCCACGACTTTTACCAGCAGCGGTGTACGTTTGTCTCGCTCACTTGTATGGCCCCCGTGCTCGGAGCTCTCGCTCAACCGCTCGCCACGTCGCTGGTCGCGGAATGTCGTGCGATCTCCGTGTGTCGATTATTTGACTAATGAAGCGGTGCCGTATGGAACGTACCTACGCACGTAACTGAAGCGGTTCGGTACCGCGAAGCGCCAGTATGGCTCAGGTTCATTGGTCGATAGGGCCCGCATGCGGGGTGCGGTAGATTTCCAAAACGCATGCCATAGGGCCCGCATGCGGGAAATTGTTTTCATTAGTCTATAGGGTCCGCCGGTGCGGGGTGCGGTAGATTTCCATAACGCATGCCATTATATGAGTTTCACTGGTCGTTATATCGTATATCGACCGAGTTATCGACCAATGAAACTGAGCCAGTAAGGCGACGGCGGGGTGCCATCGCGCTTGCGTACTGTTGGTAGATGTCATAATAAGAGTGACATCCACGCGTGCCGTCCCGCATCCCGGCGGCATGTTGTTAGTGCGCCGTTCACTTGACGCAAGCGCGCTGAGGCGGGGGCCCCGGGGTGATGACGTTACGGATTTGATAAGTGCGCGTTGCAGTTTGAAATATCATACAAAGAATACTCGACGGCTCAAGTTTAGGCGGTGCCGATCCTGTGGCGAGCCGTTAGATGTGCGATAACCTTTAAATGTAATATTTAAGGGCCGATTGCAAAAGAATTGTACATAGTTAAAAGCTTAGTTAACAAAAAATCACGATCGCTTCCTTTGCGTCACGAAAGTTAGTCATACAAAATGTATGGGTAGCTTTCGTCACACAAAGGAATCAATTAAGTTTTGTTTTAATTAAAGCCCTTAACTATGTAGTTTTTTTTTTGCAATCGACCCTTAAACGTGGTAGCTATGTTATCGGTCCGTCCGTAACTTTGTCGTCAATATTAGATTGCACCGTAGCTCAGCTCAGGTCTGAGATATTAAGTAGGTACCTAAGGTTTTTGTTGATGTTGGCGGACACTCCGTATATTTAGTAAACAGAAGTTACAAAACGTTTCATATCGATCCTATCGTAGATTATCGCTAATACTTAACAAAATTTAAATATTTTAAATTAATATATACATTCAGACTATGCTCCGGGACCTGGCAAAAGAAAGCAAAAAGGTGGGACTAACGATGAATAGAACAAAAACTAAAATAATGACAAACAGGTCCCAAGTAAATATTACTATCGAAGAGGAAGAAATAGAATATGTAAATTCCTACATTTACTTAGGTCAACTAATATCATTTAGCGACCAAATGGATTTGGAGATAGAGAGGCGGATTGCTAACTCGTGGAAGAGGTTTTGTTCTCTGAAGGAAGTGATGAAAAGCAAGCAATATAACATGTCCATAAAAAGAAAAATATACAACACCTGCATATTACCATTATTAACATATGGATGCCAGACATGGGCAACCACACAAAAAAAGAGCCGAAAATCATCACTTGTCAAAGGGCTATGGAAAGGAGCATACTGGGTTATACTAAAAGGGACCGAAAAAAGGCTGTGGACATAAGATAAGACACACAACGAAAGTGGAAGATGTCACAACTAAAACTAAAACCCTAAAGTGGTGGGTAGGCCACATGCTCAGGGAAAATAAAAATAAGTGGACAAAGGATATAACTCAGTGGACTCCTAGATTTCGTACAAAACGGAAAAGAGGAAGACAAAGGAAACGTTGGTCTGATGAAATTAAAAAACAGCAGGTCCTTTGTGGCATCGAAAAGCTATATTGCGAGAAGAGTGGAAAAAGTTGGAGGAGGCCTTTGTGTTAGACTGGTAGAAAAATCCAAATATCGGCTTCCTTTACCGTCCTAACGGCATTTTGTGAGCCATTTTGGCAACATGACATTTCCGATGTAAAAAAGCCTGCTGAATTCGATTCTGGATGTTGCCAAGCCGAATTTTTCCCCCTCCCCCCATTTCCCCCCTTTTTACCTCAAAATATGTCCCTAATCACGGTTTTTACGGTTTTATACAAAAAGTATTACAGTTAGAAAAAAAGTGTCAAAGACAAGAATGACCTCTATAGAATTTTCTATAACATGGTGTATAAAATTTTTTCGTAGGCCTTATGGTTCGTGAGCAATATCTTCCAGAACTTCATAGACTGGTAGAAAATTCTAAATATCGGCTTCCTTTACCGTCCTAACGGCATTTTGGGATCCATTTTGGCAACATGACTTTTCCGATGTAAAAAAGCCTGCTGAATTCGGTTCTGAATGTTGCCAAGCCGAATTTTGCCCCTCTCCCCCATTTCCCCCCTTTTTGACCTCAAAATATGTCCCTAATCACGATTTTTACGGTTTTATACAAAAAGTATTCCAGCTAGAAAAAAAGTGTTAAGGACAAGAATGATCTCTATAAAATTTCCTATAACATGGTGTATAAACTTTTTTTAGTAAGCCTTATGGTATGTGAGCAACATCTTCCCAACATTCATTGTTTTTTTAAAAATTGATAAACTTGGTTGAGGCAGGGAAATACACATATTTTGGGATAATTGGTATCGCACAGGATCCAGCCGCTCTGCAGCTCTTGACGCTGACATCCAGTTGGCGTGCTGCTTATTATATGTCAAGACTTACGAGGCTTTCAGTCATAAGCAGTCGTCAGATTTACACGCAGAACTGTATCCAAGTCGGGCTAAAAGCGACGTAGATAATAAAAATGCTTTACTTCTGACCATGAAGTCAAGGGGGGAAATGGGGGGAGAGGGGCAAAATTCGGCTTGGAAACATTCAGAACCGAATTCAGCAGGCTTTTTTACATCGGAAAAGTCATGTTGCCAAAATGGATCCCAAAATGCCGTTAGGACGGTAAAGGAAGCCGATATTTAGAATTTTCTACCAGTCTATGAAGTTCCGGAAGATATTGCTCACGAACCATAAGGCCTACGAAGAAAGTTTATACACCATGTTATAGGAAATTTTATAGAGGTCATTCTTGTCTTTGACACTTTTTTCTAACTGTAAGACTTTTTGTATAAAACCGTAAAAACCGTGATTAGGGACATATTTTGAGGTAAAAAGGGGGGAAATGGGGGGAGGGGGGAAAAATTCGGCTTGGCAACATCCAGAATCGAATTCAGTAGGCTTTTTTACATCGGAAAAGTCATGTTGCCAAAATGGCTCACAAAATGCCGTTAGACTTGAATTTTTTTATTTGAACTACCAGTCTATGTCGCAAAGACACGCAGACAATTGTTAACACTAATTATAAGTAGTGTGAAATTACTTTGTTGTTTTGTTAACTTTGTCAGCAATAAAGGTTTATTATTATTATTATTAATACGAGTATATATACAATAAAGGAAACTGAATCGCGTACCCTTTTGACCCTTACTATCATTGTGACAAGAGCGAAAGAGGTACGTGTTTCAATTTCCTTGGACTGGAGGTACATGAAGTAGATACGAAATTGAACTATTTTATACGACCTATATATACATACGTGTATATTGATTTCGACAATGATTAGCGAGTTAATTAGCTAAATTTCTAAATGTCAAAATTAGATTCTAGCGTACACGGTACAAACCGTTTTTAAATATTTAAATTAATAAATAGTTAACTGTTAATAAACTAATGTACCTAGATCAAGTACGTATCGAATTATACTATTTTATTCAAATGGATACCTACCTTAGATTAGATAAGTAAGGTACCTAAATAATTAAATAGGTGTCTAAATGTCAAGATTTGTGTCCTTTAGTTTAGGTACACGGTACACGCCGTTATTAAATAGTTAATACATAAATAAATGAGTAATCTGTTAATATAATTAATGTACATGAAGTATGTACCGAATTATAACATTTTACAGCCTAATCTACAGGGTGTCCCTAAAACCAACGCCAAAATGAAGAGGGGTGATAGAACAGCTCATAAGCAACCATATTAAGTCAATTTGACCTTAATAAAAAGTTCATGGTTTTCGAGATATTTGCATTTTTTTTAAACTCGTGACTTTTGATGCCCTGCGTCAGTATGTCGATTGCCACCACTGCAAATTTAGGTATTTTGTAAATCTGTTTTTTGCAGGATGTTACTAAAAACATATCCTATCGAATGTAATTTAAATTTATTACATATCATGATGCTTTGTCGGTAAAAATAATAAAAAAAAACGAATTATAGCAATTTATAAAATTTAGCCTGCGGTTTTGATCGAGTTACATTTAAAAAAAATATTGTAAACTAACATGGCACACAACATAAAAAGATAGTAAATTTATTGTAGTTTTCAAAAAGGTACAGTATTTTCTAATTTACACAGCAGTTTACGAGATATTGATATTTTACACCAAAAGGAGCTCATACGGGTCAGGCCGTAAATTTTGCCACAAATAGCGCAACGATGACGCAGAATATTCTACGAGTCGGTCGCACTGAGTGACGCAAACTGGTAACGCAAAATAATTAAGATGCGTATACCATGTGGAATTTTTACACAAGATTTTACAGTTCTCAACAATCTCAATGCTCGAAAATTAGTATCTCCGCTAAAAAGTTAGGTAGCAAACAAACAGTGTTTAAACTAGAACAAGAACAGGAACTTGTAGATTACATTAACCTATTATGACCCGAATTATTTTAGGGTCTCAGAAATTGATGAAACCTGGATATGTTGTTATTGAAGGTGCCCTTAGTCATGTTTGATTATTAAAATTTGATTCCATTTATTACTTCTGGAAAAAACAATGGGTGCCATATGGCACCGCTAGGCTAATAAGTGAGCAAACATTATTGTTTCACAGATATTTTGGATCATTATATTATACGTTTATTTAAGGCTTTTAATGAAGGGTTACTAGATAAATCAATAAAATGCAGATTTGTTTATTCATATGATGGAATAATAATAATAACATTTTGTGATAGAAAGACGGTAATAAATAAAGTTTTCTCATCTACCTACATACGATCGTGTAACTGGTAATTGCAAGAATGATGACTAGCAGATTGCAAAAACAGAAATAACTCCAAGATTTCCACAGATGACTTTTATCCAAGTGAAGCATAACATCTGTCAGGAAATATGGTCTTCGTTCGAACTAAATCCTCATCAACCTATTTTCTCGATATTGTATCCTTCTATTTTTTTGGTGGTAGTTCATCTGTTTTGGAACTATCTGAATCTCTCGAAGAGCATCCTGTTTGTCGATTAGGGCATACTTGTGCGACCTAGTACACAACTTCGTCCAGGTCTTCTACAGAGTGAAGAAGAACGGCCTCGTGTAGCACGCGAACCGTGAGATGGTGTACGAGATGGTCCGACCGCAGGAAATATTCTGGCGTTCTGCGGCTGGTGGACCGTGTCCGGCGTAGTGACAGAGATCGATTAGCCAGAACCGCTTCGCACCCGGCGAAAAGTTGACAACGTGTAAGGTTATTTATAAAACCACCCTTATCTTCGTGACCCGAATCTTGTTCATAGTCAACTGCAGGCTCTAGAGGTTCAATTTCGGGTACTCGCGGTTCAAGGTTATCGTTATTTTAAGGTTCAATTTCGGGTACTCGCGGTTCAAGGTTATCGTTATTTCTAATAAGGCGAGTGCCAGGTGCTGTGTACGTCCCCTATGATGGGAATTAAATATTACTAGCAACGGAAAACGACGAAATTAACATTTAGTTACATGTTTATAGAAACAAGGAAAAACCCGATAACCGAAAGCTTATGTGTGCATGCATCTTTATTCGGTAGCGCACAGAAAATGGCGTACAAATTCTGCGTCACCGGTATCGCAAAGTGGCATAAAGTCATTTCTGCGCAACGGGCGCAAAAGGAACACATTATAATTCGATAAATAAGCTGTTTTTGCCGGTTTATTTATCCTTAAACGATTACACACACCTTAATAAACACGGCACAAATACAATAACAGATAATTATTAAAAACTTAGCTTGAAATCTCAAAAAATGCACTCCGCAAAAAAGGTGGGCCACAATCCACTCCAAACATAGTTGTCATCAAACTAAAAAAATATGGCCGCTAACGCCTCATTGACCATAGACAAGGTTACGTTGATGTTGCCACTACTCAGATAAAAATTACCTTACTGTTTAACTCTACACATTAGATAGTTGCGCAATAAAAATAGTGCAAAAAATGTACTTTTGATAATTTTTCTAAATGTGTAAAAAATTAATGAATTTTCTTAAACAACACGAAACGATATTTAAAAGGCGGGTAGGTAACTATTATTTCATACCGTTGAATAAAATACATAATCGCAACAGTTGGTTTGTTTTATTTTATTGGTGGCGCAAATGCACTACTCTCAAGGCGGACATCCGTTTTTTGTGAAAATATGGTCATTTTTTTTATTAAAATAATTTATATCTTTCTAAGTTTACGCATTTATTTAAATATCTTCAGTGGCCGTGGTTCACCATTTCTTAGGGAACACAATGATATAATAGTAAAATATATATAAGCATTATGTTAAAAAATAAAGGGGGCGGACCGTCAGATTATACTTTTTGTGGCAAAATTTACGGCCTGACCCATACTGCAGTTATTCCATAGTATGGTACCAGAGCCCCTACTAGGCTCAGAGTTTGAATTTTGAACAAAAAATCGATTTAAAGAATACTTTATTTAGAATAGGAACACAATTCAATTTTAGAATAAAAAAAATTGAAATGTTCATAGCGAACCTGGAAAATAACGTAAAAAGATAGCAAATTTAGAGTTGTTTTTAAGATGGTATTGAAGTGACTTAATTATTTAGCGGTTTATGAGATAATGCAAAAATAATACTGGTTGCCATTTTTATCTGTTAAGTGAATAAAAAACTAAAAACATTAAAAAAAACGAAACCTGTTTTATGTAACTAAATTGAATACCTACAAGCCCGGCATCTCCTTAAAAATGCTCGACTGATGTGACGTGCAGCACTTCTTGTTACGTCGTTTTGGGCCTCTGCGTAAATGCGTTGTCTCAGCTCCGCTATACTGTTAATCGGTTCATTGTAAACTTTTTCTTTAATATAACCCCAGTAATAGAAATCCAGAGGATTTAGGTCTGGAGACCGAGGAGGCCACAAAATGGGACCCACACGGCCGATCCATCTCTAAGGATAAGTTTGGTTTAAATGTAGTCGCACTTCGCGTGCATAATGTGCTGGACAGCCATCATTCTGCAGCCACATTGACCTCCGCGTAGCTAAAGGTACGTCGTCGAGAAGATTTGGCAACTCATTCTCTAAGAAATGCAGATAACTTGGACCATTCAGCGTTTCTGGTAATTCAAATGGGCCAATTATTTTCCCATCTAATATTCCAGTCCAGAGGTTCACTTTAAATTGGTACTGCGACCGATCTTCCCTCATTAAATGAGGATTTTCTAATGCATAACTGTGTAAATTGTGCATGTTCATAAATCCATCTCTCTTAAAAGTGCTTTCATCAGACCATAAAACCATATTTATGAAATTGGGATCCTCTCTGTGTTTTTGCAGCATTTTCTGGCAAAACTGAACACGAAGTGGGTAATCACGGGGCAGCAACGCTTGAACACGTTGTATGTGGTATGGATGAAATCCATAACGACGTAATATTCTATTTGCAACAGATTTTGATATCCCTAAATTACGTTCAATGTTCCGTGTCGAAGTCGATGGGTCGTTTTGAATCTCTTGTAAAACATCTTCATCGTAATCTCCTCTAGGTCTTCCTAATCCGCCACGATTGCCAGACAAAACGCCTTGTGAGTATGCGAGATGAACATTTCGAAATACTCGATGGTCCGGATGCCTTACATTTGGATATCTTTCTCGATAGAGTCTAGCTGCAGCACAAGAGTTACCTTGACATTCCCCATAGATAAAATGCATGTTGGCATATTCTTGAGGATTGAGGAGTATAATTCTCTGGCATATTTGTAACAAACGCACTACAATTAATCTTAACAGAGCCAAAGTAAATCGAAGTTAAAATCAATAGGCAGAACTCGAGTCCAAGATGCACAAAGCAAAGTTAAATTGTACCAAAAATCCAAATCACAAGGCCAACACGAGTTCTATTGGTAAAGCAAGTCTATTTAAGAAAATAAGAACCCAAACTAAATAAAGCACATCAAACGAATTGACGAAGTGTACTAAAATTACTAAAATAGGTACTCTTTAATCAGAAAGCCGACTTGAATTCGAATTTCGAATTGTGTTCCAATTTGAAATTATGTATTCTTTGATTCTATTTTTAGTTCGAAATTCAAACTCTGAGCCTAGTAGGGGCTCTGGTTCCATACTATGTAATAACTGCAGTATGAGCTCCTTTTGGTGTAAAATATCAATATCTCGTAAACTGCTGCGTAAATTAGAAAATGCTGTACCTTTTTGAAAACTACAATAAATTGACTATCTTTTTATGTTGTATGCCATGTTAGTTTACAATACATTTTTTTAAATGAAAATCGATCAAAACCGTAGGCTAAATTTTATAAATTGCTATAATTCTTTTTTTTTTATTATTTTTACCGACAAAGCATCATGATATGTAATAAATTTAAATTACATTCGATAGGATATGTTTTTAGTAACATCCTGCAAAAAACAGATTTATAAAATACCTAAATTTGCAGTGGTGGCAATGGACATACTGACGCAGGGCATCAAAAGTCACGAGTTTAAAAAAAATGCAAATATCTCGAAAACCATGAACTTTTTATTAAGGTCAAATTGACTTAATATGGTTGCTTATGAGCTGTTCTATCAGCCCTCTTCATTTTGGCGTTGGTTTTAGGGACATCCTGTATGTATATCGATGTTTACAGGTTTTAAAACATACATACCCTAGATAAATAAGTTAAACTCTTAAGTAAATAAATGTCTAAATGTCAAGAATCGGGAATAAAAATATTGTTTTAACGAATATTGTAAATTAAGTAGGTAAATAATTAGGGGCATCCTTGAGTACTCTCAGATATGTAGAAAAGGGAAATGCTATAATATAACCTTTCTGCCAAAGAAATCAAAAAAATCAAAAATCAAATCGATGTTTTTAAATATTCATCAATTATCACATTAAGGGACTTTAAATAAAGCTTAAATAAATAGAAGGGAATTTTTATGTGCAATTGTTAAGGTTACATAATGGAGTTAAAGTGCCAAATTTTGTGACTTTAGTGAGTATTGTCTTGTATCACGTCCTAACGTTACCTATTGGTGTTCATTTGGTATAAGTGAATGTTGTCATTACCTACTGTTGTTCTAGTACAATATTTTAGAAAAATATATGCTTTCTGGCTTACCAATTATATGTAAATCATTGATGTACTTGAATGTCATGGTTGTTATTATTAATAATAAACGATACGAAACAAGTTACGTCTATCACTATAAGATTAACTACCTATATATCCTATAAGATTAAGTAGTGTTTTTTTAATGTGGGCAAAGTATTACTACACGTATCACATCAAATTATTTAGTTAAACAAAAGGAGGATCAAAGCGAATGGGAAAATAAAAGTACCTAGGTCTCAAGTAGTGGTGCTGTGCTTCACTAACTTCTTACTAACTTTCAAGCTCACTTCATCCGGTCTGTTGGCTAAGTAGGTATAGTTACCGTCCTAAACTTTTTGGTGAGGATTTCGGAAGTCTAAAAAACATACGCAGGTGACTCGGTATCCAAGGTTATTTTGTTTTATTCCCGAATTTGAACTGCATTTATTACTTGTAGTCCTACTGTGTTTGTCTTTTCTTTCTGCAGGAGAATAAGAAGATTTGAGGAAGAAGGCGAAGGATGGGAGCGTCGCCGGAACAGTAACCGCTGGCTAACTGGGAATTGGGCTGAATGAACAGTCAGGCGATCGACAGCCTCTCCTCCGTCGGTCTCCGGCCAGGCGTCCCTACCAGAGACGGGCAAAAGTTGATCGATCAATGATTAAGATTAACCTACTTAATCGCGATTAACGATTAAAACTGACGATTAGTTAATCTAATCGTACGAGTTCCGATTAATTTAATCGTAGATTAATATCTAGCGATTAAATTTTTAATCGATTGATATTCTCTCGATTAATATTAGGAATAAATATGATATTTTTCTGTACGTCTAAGTCCCTACCTAGAACATCTTAGAGTAATGTACTATGGAAACCACCTGTAAATGTTTATTTCACACAGCACACTAGAATGTTATTTTACACAACATGCCATATTGTATTTTCGTAAAATCCACAAATGAGCGTGTTCCAACTTTTAATCGAGAATCAATCGTGAAATTTAATCGATTAAAATGACAATTAGTTTAACGTTAATCGAAAACTCTATCGATTACTTTAATCGTGATTAATTTTGACGATTAATGCCCATCTCTGGTCCCTACACCAAATCCCCATCATCATCACCTACTGTGTTTCAGGACTTTCTCAAGTTACTTCTTTGACGATAGTGTACCCACCTAAGGTACCGATGCGATGTTCCAAAATTATCGTTATGTTTATTTTCACCTCACTAGCTCGGAAAGCCCAGTTTGTTTGTTTGATATCTATTGAGAAAATCGCTTTTTATCCACATGTGGAGAAAGAGCAACGCAGCTAAAGTAAAAATTTGACATGAGCTTATTTTCTGAAAAATCCCGTTTAAAATACCTACATGAAAGCTTATTAGACCTTAGTTTTAATAAATGTCAAATTGGTTGATTATTGCAGATATTTTTAAAGATATAGTACAAACCCTTATTCTTTTTCCTCGCTGTAGTGAGGTGAAAAGTTTTGTGTTATACACGGGCGAAAAGTTATTTTACGTCTCGTGTATTGAAACACTCGCGGGTAAAATACAACTTTCCCCCCTTGTATAACAAATAACTATATCCAATTATTACACGATTTAACCAGGCCCCTTTTTCCAGTGCACGTCCCAGGACCCCCAGTCTCACAAGGGCCCCAATCTCATGTGTGGGGTCCCAACAAATCTGAGAGGCAAAACCATGATTCTACATCAAATAAATGATCTTGTATTTTCAAAAATGACCCTGATTACGTTCCACCGTGTATACATGTCTCAACAATAAACATTAGTAGGCAACCCACAACCCCTCATACAACACAATCATAATTATATGTATATATATTTTGTATGTGTCCCACTGCTGGGCAAAAGCCTCCCCTTCTTTTCTCCACACGACCCTATTGCCAGTGCGGTTCTGCCATTATCTGCAGAACGCGTCCAAATCGTCCCGCCATCCTTTTCGGTCTGCCTCTGTTCCGATATCAATCTTGTGGGATTCATTGGGTTGCTATTGTGGCCCAACTTTCCGAGCAAAGAAAGGCAGAGAGTTAGTCATAATAATATTCCTCTAAACATACCTATGACCAGTACTTACACTAATTATAACAGGGGCAAAAACTTAAAGCGGCACCCGCTCTCTTCCTACTAGGCGTCTAATGAAGTAAGCTTTTTTAGTAGAGACTGCGCTAAAGTTTTTATTTCTCGGTATTAGTAGGTACACGTAAAGTTATTGAACTATAGCGCAAATGTTAAATAATAAAATAACTGTCTTTCAAACCTTATTAAATGGATACTTTTAATGGACATACCTTTTTTAAAAGTGTGAGGATGGGCAGATTTGTATGAACTCTGGCTTAGGGACCTAGGGTTTTTTCATATTCTACAACTTTTTGAATGGCGGGAAATATCGAATCCCTGTGTAAAAGCGATACAGGAACTTGGTATCGAAAAACCCTACATAATAACGTTTCAACTCAAACTTATTTTATGCACCGATAAGTTTATTTACTTCCTGCCTGTTTTGTAACGTTTATAAATATATACATTTTTGCACGCGCCACGGTTTTTCCGAAATATTCCTTTAAATGTTCGTCATGACAGTTTGTTTCCCTTTTGGCTCATGGGCTCTCTGCCTTCAAAACCCATTGGAAAAACCATCGTAAGGAAAAATCGAGTTTGTACTTCTTGGAGATCCTTCTAGCAAGGAGGTACTTATTATAGGAAATTGTATAATATATGCGTACTGTAGGAAATAAGAACAAAACGTTATTATTTTATAATTTATTATTATACACATTTGTTACAATTGCATACCTCAGTACGCGAAGTATAAACAAGTCCATGTTACATTGATTTACATTATATTAAATATTTACATAGTCAACCTCCCAGGCGCGTGAACAATTCATTTATTTTGGGAATGTATTTAAGATAAACTTAATTATATAGAACACTCATCCAAAGTATACAAACGGGATACAATTAGTGGCTGGCATATAAGTAAAAGGAGTTTGCTAAAAGAAAACTCAACAGAGGAATCATTTCGATTGATAGAAATATCATTGAAATATTTCCTTGGATATATCCCTGTCTCAACACTACTCGTAAAGTAGACCGAATTTGCGCGAATATCATAAGAGTGTGCAGAGGCACTTCGCCTTGCCCAACTTCGCGAATAGGTAGTGTGGAGCCGCAATATTCAACGATCAATGGCAGTTTTTATTATTACATGATTTACTATGTTTAATATTATATATTTTAAATTTCCTTTTGTATGTTTTACGATTCCTATAAATGAAAAACTCAATAAAAGCCATTTGTATTAGTTTGATTACTATACAAAACTCGATTGAAATAACTTTAGACATAATTAGTATCAACCAGATAAAAAGTTCTAAGAATTATAGGTGATTTGAAAATCGATCTCACAAAGTAGTTAGCATAGAAATAATCGACTTGTGTCGTCTTTCTCATGATATCTAATTAAGTGTATATTTTTTCTAGTACAATACTGATTTATTGGACAGAGTAATCTAAAAAATAACACAAATATAAACGTTTAAAATTGTGAAAACGTTAGTGATGTAAAAATACCTGCAATACTAATACCTGTCTGTAGATAACCAATACTCACAAAGAAACCACTCACTACCTTGTTAAATGGATCAATAGTGAGATACAGGTTTTACTCCAAGTATTAGTGTTACTTGAGAGTTCTGGTTGTCAACTGACCATATCACTGATAAAATTACGTATTTAGTATCACTATCCAACAAATATTTGTGCTTCAAGATATATGAAACACTAAACGGTGCCAATAGACATGTTGACTATTTTTTTTTTGAGGATGTCAATCGATTCTATTTTTTATTGTGATCAAATGTCTATATGGGACTGACTACACTTAAACTACTCCAAAATTCAGAAATGACCGTCTAGGTTCAACATTCCTACGTAGCGCTAAAAACGCTCCATACAAAAGGCGTCCAGGCTAATAGTGACGTCACGTCATTAAGTACCAATAATTGTATGGAGACATTAAGAAATTTGCCATTTTCACCGTGAAAAAGTGCGTTCAAGTTCATGGTTGTCATACAATTATTGTTTTGTAAAATTATGAGGATTCTGAAAACATTTTCAAAATTTCTTTGAACTCACATATTTCCAAATAAGATTTATTTTTATGGATTTTTATCTTTGATTCTGATTTATTAGGTAATTTAATTGATATAACTACAGTACCTACGCTGTAGAATTCAACATCAGTCAACATGTCTATTGCGAATATTTACTGTCGGTCGGTACAGTAGCAGAAGTAACTAAACACAACTAGTATACAAAATCATCTTCGTAAGTAATCAAGATAATGCTTGTGTAGATTTCTAGTATCTTTTTCTGGTTAGCTATTTTTGCCACTTACTGTTGTACTTAAATGTATCAAAAGTGAACATCAATAGCAAGTCATAGCAACACGGTTTCTTGGCACAAATCGTTGTTAACTTTTCATTCGTCTAGAAATAACGCGAATAAATGTAGAATACGGTACCAATTAGCCTGACTCTGATCTGATGCACGGGTAAACATTTTGGCAGTAATAATAAATTAAAATAAATTGTCAGTGTTCGGATTAGGGTGTGCAATTTCCCGGGACTTCGTAACGTAATATTAATATGGATATGACTTAATCCCGGGATTATAATCGTAAAGCTTGAAAAATCATGTTTCGTTTCAAAATAATACTCAGTATTATATTTATTTATTTACTAAACAGGACTTAATAATATTGTTCCTGTACTCCTGTACTTTTATCATCAACTCTAGTAACGATTGTAAGAATCTATAGTATATTTCCCAAAAACGCAAACAACGATGTTATATAATAACGCAAAAAAGTGGTTTTCCGGGAATCCCCGGAAATCCATATTAAGAATATCATTTAAGGTCATATATTCACCCCAAATTGCACACCATAATCCGAACTCTGTTAATTGTATACAAAAGTGTACCTAATTCGTAGAAAACTACTCCATCAAGATGAAAAATTAAATAAATGTTGACTAGCCTTCAAATCTCTTAGCATGTGATGTACCGTCATTGTTCACGGCCCGGGATACCAGTACTACTAAATGCCGCCTACCTTACAACAAATCGGTCATAAACCGAAACGCGACGGGATTTACCCTACCTGCGGGTCTAAGATAGCATTTGTCGCCAAATAAATGGGTAACAGCTCGACCACATCGGTGGCAAGCGGCTGCCGGAGGCTATAGGTGGGAGTGAGACCCCACACTAAGCCACACCACTCCCTCCTAAGTCCGCCGCACGGCGTTACCGCTTTCCAACGATGACGGCCCAGCTGTTACGGACACCAACATCGCATCTAGGTCGGCTAGGTTTCTCGGGAAAGAATTGAATCTCCATTTAATTCAAAATACAACATATCACGGAGCGCAATAATTTTCCAACAAATCCTTATCAATAATATTACAGCGATGCTTAAAAATTATTCCATGAAAGACATAAAATGAATAGCGGTAAATTGACGTAAATTTTGCAGCTTATAATTATATTATAACATACAATAGAAAAATTGCTACGCAACAGATAATGTTGCAAAAATATGAAGAGATTAATACGAAATCACAAGAAATATTTCGTTGGACGATACGATGGTGTCTGATATAACAACATTTTTAGATAAAATAGTGACATCCCAGTGTTAGAATTGTATCTAATGTAACAGAATATATATATATATACAAAAACCGTTAAACCTATATTGCTGGTGACATTACTAACAGTAGGTACTATGTCCTCATACACCATTAAATAATGGCATACAAGAAAAGTAGGCTTAATAATTCAGACAATAATCAAATATAAGCATACGTTATTCGGTAATTATAAACTCATGTGAAATTAGCAGTTATGATTCAATAAGCGATTCAAATTTCCTAATATCTTCAAATCAATGAAGAATCACTTCCGAACCATATTTTCGAAAATGACCTCAGAATTTTCACAAAGTAATACTTAACATTAACAGGTCTTACATTTTAAATATGCATTTCTTGAAATAAATGTCATATGGGTTTCCTATTTTATTAATAAAAACACTAGGAACAGGTAAACTTTGAAAATATTAAAATGTAATATTTTATAAAATTATTCTATTACATATATGTAAATACGAGTAATATCAGGTGCACTAGTAGTATTGAAGTAGCTTATATTATTAATGTATTTATTTTCGCTCTCAGATTAGGTTTTTACAATACTGCTATAAAACGTGAAATTAAAGATGTTTATACGCAATATAATATCATTATAAAAAGCTAACACAATTTCAGCATAAAATATTAGACTCTTGATTTACCAGATTTTCTATACATTCATAACGCCTTGTTAAATTAATCCAAAGCTAAGCTAGTACCACTTTTTCCAAATAACTGTGACGACATGGAACTGTTTAAGAGGCCTTATTCCTTTTAAAATGCTGATTATTTTAGTCATTTTCTCTATGATCTAACATGTTTCTTAACATACTATTGATGTTACTATCTAGAACAAGGCTATTGCGATGTATTGGTAAATATATATTTGAAACCTACAGTTAGAATTTTCCATTCATAATTTTTGTTTCAAAAACTACTCGTAATTGACAAAATTCACGCGGAAAATTAGCTTTTAATTTATTTTCGACTACACGCAATGAAAGCATGAAACAGCTGTGTTACTGCCTAGAACTCGGGGAAAGTTATTATTCACTTCAAAAAGTTGGTTGAAATTATCAATATATTTGTCATGATATGAAAGAAATACATTTTAAAAGGAATAAGGCCTTTTAAACTGTTGTCCCAACAATACCATAGATTTTATAAAAAAAATGTTCCATACCCATCAGTTTGTGTGTTGGAAACACTAAGCAATGATTGTTATATAAGTTTTAAAATATGATACCTAAGTAAGAGCCTTAGCACACTGGAGATTTACGGGCGAGCGCGCTACGATTCCGCCGCGAGGACACCATATTGTACAACCAGCGAACTCGGCGCACGGTCGCAACGGAACCCTACCCTTACCATGAGTTTAGAGTGACGATGACGCTCGCTAGCGACTGCGTAAGCGATTTGTATGGAGCATTGTAGTTCTACAAAGTAACCGCTAGGGGCGCTGAACTATTCTCCATACAAATTAACGTTAACTCATGGTAAGGGTAGGTACCGTTGCGCCCTCGCGGTGAACTCGTAGCGCGCTCGCCTCGCTGTCAACTCTCCCGCAGCTCATCGTGCTAAGGGTCTCAAACCTACTCTAATATGTCTGTACTATATAAAAGTGATAACAAAGGTAGTGATTTGGGAACGCGCTACTTTCATGGTAAAGATGCATGTCCACCAAACCAAGAATAAGGCGCAAGCTACCTAATTTTGCCGATTATCGCCCTGCCTATGCAGAAGTAAAACCTTATGTATCCCTGCGTGCCCAGTAGTCACGCGTGATAGACAAATGATAAGGATGAACAACGGATTCTGTATCATTTGCGTAATGCGGGATATACGCAACCATCATAAGCCTATGTCCATACAGAGAAACTTTACATTGAGACTGTTTGATTATTGATTATAAACCAGCATAGAATATAAATCCCACATGGTGGTCGGTCACCAGTTATGAAGACATAATATATTATTATTGTCACATTTGTATATTGATTAGGTGCTACAGACCGCGAGCGTTCGACGGTAATGTAATGGTTTTTTTTTATTACATTACATGCGAATGCTCGAGGTGTGTGATCACCCTTACATTACTATCAAACTCATTTCTTAACAAGCAAGTCTTGCGTGCAACGATTTGTTATACTCATTTGATTACATCATTTAACATTAATTCATAATAAAGTATTCATTAGCCACTCGTATCACATGCTCACAAACTATTAAAGACACAGTCATGAATCAGAACATTTCACTATTATATAGATAATACTAATTTCAATTCGACGAGCCTAAAGCTGTATTCATATATAACTTATAAATCGTAATATAATAACGCTTAAATAATTAAAACTAAAGCAATATACAGACAAATAGGGTATATATTTACAGTGCAGCGTATCACAAGATGGCGGCGAAGGAATCAAAACGGTCGCCCGTTCTGCGGTCGTTCGGGCAACTTCGGCGGCACGTTCGGGACAGGTCGGCTACACACGAAAAACCATGATTAATCAAACGTCCTCCAAAGGTTACTATAATATACATATATACAATGACAGCTAGCATACAGGGTGACTTCCAATTGGTAATACAAAATTAGTGTTTTGCACACATGATCCCTAATGTACCCATAGGTACTAAGTTTCCTCTTTGGTTGTCATCTGACATGACATTTATGAAGTAAACGTGTTATGATTACTAATTGTCACTTGACAAAGAAAATAATCTTTTCCGTAAGATTTAGATTTTCAAATAAATGCCTCGTCTTTACCTCTACCCCTACACTTACCTTGACAGACTGGATAATGTACCTAATTTTTTATTTATTTTACATCGAGAAGTACAGTGCTTACACGGGATTTATTTCATTTAATTTCTTGTAAACTTTGATTGACGTAACTAACTTAAATAACGACGAGGTGCACAAATTAATTTGGATTTGCGGGTAAGCATTGGGACTTTAATTATTTGCTTTAAAGCTTGCTAATTTTAAGAATTAACTTAATGTAATATATTATTAATCATTAACTGAGCCACTAACAAGTGTTTAGTACATATTACTAATTTGAAGTCAGCCTGTATATCTAATAGACAGTACAGTAAGACAGAATGCAAAAGGTATGACATTATGAATAATGGCCTAATACAGAGTCAGAAGCTAAGCAAACAAGTGTATCAGTGCAAGTTCTAAAATTGGCATTCCATTTCAGCAAAATCGAACTATCGAAAAAGTTCCTAAAATATCGTTATATAGGGATCAATGACTGAACACGTCTGAACATGCTCAAAAATTACTTCATACTCGAAACTAGTTTCATGCAAATACACCGCTACGCCGCAACTTGGTTGTATGTACTGTAGCAAAAGTACGCCAAACGCATGCACTTCTCCTAAACGACCAATCCATTGCGACAAGCTGTGCCAGACATCTAGATATATGTATATCGTGCCTACCGCTCTCATGTAACTAAACTGTTCTGGTGGACGCGGAGTTCAATACACTTACGATGTACAAGAGCTGGCGCGAATGGATCGAATGATTAATATCTAAATATGATTATCATTCATTCTCTTGTGAATCGACACGTGAATATATACGCACTATACTAAAGAAGCAAAGTTACGATTACACACCAACTGGAAGTGACCAGCTAACATGTCGTCACCAGCGTGAAAGATTAAACATATATGATTCTCAGAATAGTTCATTTACATGATAAGTCGACTGCCTACATAGTATGACAATATACATTCAATAAACCAATTTTGAATGCGATCGAACAGAGCTTGGAAAACAATCTGTGCCGAAAATAACGGAACGTCAAATGATATCTTATATTTAATAGGTCTACCGAAATTCAAAGTAAGCTTACCTAAACTTTCCGCAGGATTTTGCATCCAAAATATACTGTTAATTACATAAAGCCAATGTTACTTTATATGCGAATATCTACTGGAATAAATCAAACATCACTCGTACACATATAGCGTTTAATTACTCTATTTATACAGCATAAGATTAACAATATTCATAAACTATATCAAATCCAACAATCACTGCCTATACCTTTATTCGATGGTACGCTAACGCTATTAACAATAGAGAGAGAGCAAAACGTTAGATGATTTATTTATATTGTATCTTATTCCTCTAATAACGATAGAGCAGACACGGCTATAGCGCTAAATACTTGTGATGTGTAGGAACTCGGTCTCGTGGCGGCGCCGCCCCACTCCCCACGACCCACGGACAAGCCTCGGCGCCCTCACATGTACGTTAGGGTGGAGCGTAGATGTATGGAGAAAAAAAAAAGTGGTCTGATCGACCTGGAACATTTGTAATATGTTGCCTTTAGATAAGATATTAATGAATATATATATATTTAATTGATTTTGAATATGTTTCAGCCCTCTACTTGAGCTAGAAAAAATTTTTTTTACTCAAAATTTGAAAAAAAAAAACTTTTCTTTTTACGTAATTAGTATCAGATTTATAAAGAAGGGTTTCAACTTTATATGTTTTGAGGTTATTTCATACTTACGGCAACTACTACGTGAACCTGTGACCCAAATTAAAATTCAGTATTTTAAAAAAATTAATATTTTTAATGTTGTTATATTTTTATGCAACAAATATCTTTTATTTCGAGTATTATGTGCTTAGAAAAAAAATACTTGACTTTCATTAAAAAAAAACAAGATTTTGATAAAAAAAAAATTTTTTTCAATATGGGCTTGATCATAATATTCAAATGACAGTAGAGGGCTAAAAGTAGTGTTGAATATTTTTATTATTATTTTTCTCGTACACCTGGCAGCCTAATGCAACGTTTTAGAGGCGTTCTGAGTTGAATTTCCAAAAAAAAATAATTCGCTCCACCCTAATGTACGTGTCTCGCCTAATCTCTCTGGGTTCTTGTTCTCGATTAATGAACACAAGCGAATGATGCAAGTCAATATTTAAATTCAAATACTCATAAACTTTTTATGTTACATTTAATAACGAATCCATATTGTATCACCGTGATAAACCATTCTAATAATTGACCAAAGATATTGCTAACAGCAACAATTCAAGAGACGTGGGTGCCATCGTGGGTGACATATAATTTTATTTCAGTAATAACGCCACAGGTTTCTCTAAATACTACATATATTGTAAATCGATCGAGATTAGATACCATAAATCAAGCTAGGGTATACGTTGTATATTAAATGCATAAATACATAGGTCGCGTCACTACAAGAGACGGAAGAGTAACGTGAGACTCGTCGAGTTCTATGCTACGAAACACCTAGACACTGAGGTGAGAACGAGTGGCAACAACTGCTTCTACGCAGCTAGCTCTACGCGAACATAGTGTCGAGTGCACCAACAACAAATAAACGTACTCATCTTAATATAATGCGATATACAACTCTAGCACATATAGAAAACAATATGATATGCTCGATAGTTCCCTAGCGCGGCACAGAGTGGCTTCGGAGGCGGCGCGCCGCCCGGCCCTCGCGACAAAAGCAAGTCGCTTGTACAGTCATCATCACAAGTGGGTGACAATTTAAGTATGCAATTTGACATAAGCCATTAGTAAAATTGTCACCTGCTTTTGACGCTGACCGTACTACACTAGAGTCACAATGAACGTGTCGATAGTGTCATAAATCATTCGCCGGCGCAATCGTTGCATCTTCTATAGAGCGAGTGAGACGTCTGGTCTAATGTTTTGACTCGATTCGGCACGTTCATTTTGGCTCGACAATAGCTTTGATCGTATTCACAGGACACAGGCAGTAGCGTAGCGTGGACTTTCAGATGTGGGCGATGACGCATCCCGCCCTTTCCTATCCTCAACGGTTAGGTTTCAAAAGCGTGCCCGCGCACTAAGTCACGCGCGAAATCTCTATTAGGTACATCACAGATCTGACCGCGACTACCACTAAGTATAGGTAAATTCATAAATACTACCGCGTATGCATCGAACTAAACTATTTATTATATCGGTTTGTGTAGTAACCATACCGGAGAATCGCAGATTCTGTAAAATAATAAATGTTCGTCTCGCCCAAATTAACGAGGATAACGTCCAATCTCCAAACATCTCCACATGATTTTAATTATAATATTAGTGAAATACCACTACAAAAACGCATTTCAAAGGATGTATTTTTTAACAAGTTCACTGTACCAGTTTGACATGTGAACCTTATGTCACTGTAATAGAGGCTTGCCGTGGCCCCACATATGGGACACGGACAGTGAATGTGTTAAACTAAAATAATTAAATAAAATTCGCGCCAGCTTTAGTGAATTTACCTAAAGTTAATGAAAGTAAGGCCATTGTCAAGTCTTAGGCTGATTTTCCACTAAAGCAAAGTTACGCACCTAAGCAGTTTGCAGTTAAAGACATGATCAAAACTGGGGGGGTATTCGACCAATTTTAGAGATATAATGGAGATATCTCCTTTTCATCGCCATCCGTCACTTTTGACGTGTGCCTACTTGACAAGTGGCGATATCCCTAGAACATCGCAACTTCGTCAATTCGGACGCGCAAAATTTTCGCTTCCTTTGTATGTGACGGCATAAATAACAGGCGCATACTTTAAATTGACCGCGTAGTACGTGAAATTAGTCCGTTACGTTTCGTTCAAAACAGAAATTTATATACATGAATAGCATTTTTGACAATTGTTATCGCCTTCGTATTTCCAAAACTGAGATGAGATATGTCACATGTGTCATAAAAACGCGATGAGCTTCATCATCGCGTTTTAATGACAGTTTAAAGGCGAGATCACGGAGAGATGACTGTTATCTAACGGTGATCTGACGTTTGGCGATCGACACTCGAATTAGGCCCCTGATCAAGACTCTTACTAACGCCAATGGCTCTAATATTTAAATTGTCATTTTCTTTGACAAAATCTAAGATTTTCTCAGTAACTTATTTAACACGAACGATTTTATGAGATTCATACAGGTAACAAGGGAATCGGGGAGTATTTTGATACACCACTGCCAACACAGAAACGGATTGCCAGAAGCAACCAACCAGTCAATTCGTATCATAATCCTCACATTTGCCGCGAGAGCCGCCGGCTCGGCGACCGCCGTTCATACTAGAATGTAATGTCGCCCTCCGTGCAACTCGTCTACACAATTCATATACACTTATTTTAAGCCACTCAATGTAACATTTACATTTAATTACACGAAATTAATGTAATTACATATTCAATAATATTTATCATAATCAAAAATTACATACGCATCCGTATCGTGGAACATCCGTACAGCTAGTCATAAATAGCACTCTTCAACAATAATTTCATAGAATTTAATACTGAATTCATCCATTGCCATATATTAAGTATTTTATATTAAGCACGAATTTGGTTCAATTTCATTATACTTTAAGTACTAAATTTTTCTCGAAACATTTTATTGCTTTTACGAATTTCGACCGAAACAATTAAATTTGAAATCGTGTGCGGTCTTCTGCAAAACCTCGTAGTCTGGCCACAACAGCTTGAGCAAGTCTTCGTAGACGAATCGATTTACATTTAATTGGATTTCTGCGAGTCAGGTAAAGGCATATTTATGTTATCATAAATTGGTAACATCGATAACGTATCACTAAAGTGATCTAACTGTTAATATGTGCACACCAGTCATGTTAATCAGGCACTGTACAATACATTGGCTACTCGAGTGCCGTCGGGAAGCAATTTACGCACAAGAAAAGCTGCACTCGTTAGTGTCGCGTTGCGCACACATTCTACACAACATCTCGATTAGAACAATACAAGTAAGCGTAACAAATGGGTGGAAACATTGGTAAACCGTTGATGCTCTCGCATCTGTTTGTGATATATGCGCGATAACGCTATATTGTATCAAATACTCGTATAGAAATGGATATATCGGTATACAATAGCCGATACAACCGATTACAAATACATCCGACAAAACGGCACGACGTGACTCGCACAATGAGGCGACAAAGACGAGTACGATTGTGCGTTTGAGTTAGTCTGCCTCGCGCGTCGCGTCCAAAGGCGGGAGGCGGGGCCTCGCGCCTGTGAGCGCGGCGGGTCGCTTTACTTGAATTTGGCGAATGCGGAGCTGAGCTCGTTGATGGCGGCGTTGGTGACGGCCTGGCCGACGGCCTGGTTGATCTGCTGCCTCATGTGGGGCGGGAGCTGGCTCATGGCCGCGTTGGCCGCGCCCGCCGCCTGCAGGGCTCCCCCCGCGCCGCCCGGCCGCCTGCACCCAACCCACATCAATACCGCTACCTCAACACACTACCACTAACTTGCGTTGCAAACGGACTTGCATACTTACCAACGACCATTCGTATAATTGTTGGCCCCTTACTTTAAAAAGTATGAAATTATTCTCACAGCTTCTCTGTAAGACATTCTTAGAGTAATGTAACCGCCATAATTGATACAACATTTATAGAAACATTTATAAAGACAAATAATACTTCCAAATGAGTATATAAATAATATTTATTATTCTTACAGGGCAACTGTGAATACAGTACTCCTATTAGCTATAGACATGACTATCTACAGTACAGGAAAATATACTACTGCTAAATCTGATGTTACAAAATTATAAACAGTGCCAGAGCCGCAAGTACTTTGAAGATTCAATAACTCTACTTTGAATTCGGGTCCACCGTGTCATCGAGAAAATAGAATTGAAAAACTCGTCGATCGGTAGGAGTCGTATTCCAAGGTTAGTAGACACAATAACCCGATAGTTAATAAAAAGACAGAGGAATTTTCGAAGACCACACACAAATCCATGTGCAAAATAATTCATGCAAGTGACATAACATAGGATAGTTATCCAAGAATTAACAAATGAAAATAGTTCGAGAGTACAGCCCTATGTTTCTAAGATTAAATATGATTAACATAAAAAAGAGTAAAATGCTTAACGAAAACATAATGCCATCTCTCATAGTTTCTACTTTTTGTCCAAAGTGTAAGAGAACAGTGTAAAGATAAAATATGAATGACACTTAATATACCATTCAGGTTATAATCTAGAAATCTCTCTGAAGGCAGCCCTTTAAACATGACCGGTATCGTTGTGCACACAACCTTGTGGTCAACCATGACGGTTGCACAGTTACCTATCACTATTGTCTACTCACTACTCGATAAAACGAACTCGAAATTACTCAAACTCATGGCTGCCTGAAGGAGAATTTGTAAGCCCAAAAAGTTATTTGTATATATATTTTCGAGTACACGGTAAATTCACTATTCAATATCTTTGGAAGCAATATTTTTCAGACGTATCATAAGTATTAATCATTTTATTATAACAAATAAATAATGTATATAACATATGTATATTTATTTCTAAACTTCCGGGCAGTTGTTAACTTACTACATTTATTGCGATATTAATTTATTATTATCGTATTTTCGCTACAGTTAAATATAGCAACAGTAGACATCCTGTTTAACATTATTTAATATTTGAGTGGCAATTTACTAAATGAATTCATTTCTTAGAATGATGGTGATATTACTGATATTTGATATATTAGTGCATGATATCACAGAGCCTAGCACGATAGCGTTTACTATGGAAGTAAAGGGCCTATGTGATACGTGCGCGTCTGAAAAACGTCGTATGTAACGGCCCTAAAGTACCACAAAGAACAAATGCTAGCTTTGGCTCGAGATCGGTTGAAGACGGCTTTAGATAGATATAATATACAGTAAACGGTATCGTGCTAAAGTGGCGTGAACAACGCGACTACGTCACTGTACTAAGTTAACAAACGCGTCAGAGTTAGTACCTTTAGGTTCATACGTAACTTAAGTTAGTTAGTTAGTGGGCACACGAGGGCTGGCTCGCTTAGCGCCGCCTGCGAAAACAACCACACACTCAAATTTTGAAAATGCTTGTACTAACACTTTAACAACATATTTGATCCTTTTTTTGAGTTGCAGACATTTTTTGTAATAGATACATTAGTTTTTTGGTATTGTTGTATATAATATCAGTCATCGAAACCGAAGACCATATATTATTTTGTCAATAATGTCACAAACACAAATAGAAATCAAATATGCGCATTAGTACAAACTATTCACAAAACAAATTAATTTGTATAAAATGAACTAATTATTAATGTGAATTGTAAGTATAATATAAATAACATTACGTATTTTAACACGACAAGCTGATATTACAACTATATAGTTGCATATATATGCGTATTATGGCTGTTACATCACCCATACAAATGCCTCAAAAAAGCAAAGCTCACACGACTGTTTAAAACGAGTGAAGCGCGCTCGTCAATTGTACTAAACCTTTGTTAAACACATCTCTTTACTGTAATTCACAACATTTAAGAGAGCTCTCCATTACCAATAAAGCAAATCATTTTACTCTACATACAAATCAAATGTCAAGAGCTTGTCAGATCGTATCATACTTGTTAAAGCAGTAGTAGTCTAAGATCCCTTTAAGAACGACCTTCACCGAGATGTTTATTTGATGAAATGTATTTTATATTTAATTTAATATGTCAATAAATATATTGCATATGGGTTGCCTAACAAATTTTAGTCCAGGGTATGTTTAATTAATGATTAAAAAAATTTTTTTTTTAAACATTTGATTATTAGATAAATTCTATACCAATCGAAAGTATGAAGCCCATAGAATATGCAAACGTTAGGTTGCCTATTCTTTTCCCGTCACAACTATCGGGTAGCCAGGTTTAAACTGGTAAATCTATACTAGCATTTTGCAACGGTCTGATTATTGAATTGAAATTAAATAACATTAAAGATTATTTTATTATGAACACGGTGGTATAGGGTTGCCTGCGAAAAATCAGTCCAGAATTCCGGTTGTCGAATTTTGAAAAGTAAAATATTGCAGCGAGTGAATGTGTGCGACTGAGAGGTCCCAACCAAAACCATCCCATACGATAGAAGAGGAAACAGCATAGCAGCTGTTTGAAGTCCGCCCATTTAAAAAAAGAGAGTGCGCATGCTATTTTTGCTTGAAAATGAAAAGCATAGCGATAGA
Source organism: Apotomis turbidana (assembly GCA_905147355.2). Classification (NCBI taxonomy): domain Eukaryota; kingdom Metazoa; phylum Arthropoda; class Insecta; order Lepidoptera; family Tortricidae; genus Apotomis; species Apotomis turbidana. Next base: position 51,432,047 of record LR990280.1, on the reverse strand, counting down.
CTCGTATATGCTGTACATTATTTTATAGTTATTTAACTTTTTTTTTAATCAATTAATTAATGAAATAATGAACTTTATTCTGCAAGTAGGCCACAAGGGCACTTTTACATGTCTGAGTCTATCGACATTTCACAAAAGGGTGACCACTGTTGAGAAGAAACTCCGAAAGATTAGATACATTACATTTGTTTTATTCTACTACCTATGTTTCTACTTGAATCACTTAAAATTAATGCCGTTTAAACACTTTTCACCGTTGGTTAAAATTCTCCAACATTTAAAAGTATGAGAATCTCTGAACACCATGATGACGTAGGCTTGTGTCAGTCACGTGGTTCGCGAGTCTCGGAAGAGAGTACCAGGCGGAGTATATTATTATACCATGCATTTTATTGTATCTATAGCGACAATCTACTCCAAAATAATGCACAGCATATACGAGTCTATCGCTATCCTTTTCATTTTCAAGCACAAATAGCATGCGCACTCTCTTTTTTTAAATGGGCGGACTTCAAACACCTGCTATGCTGTGTCCTCTTCTATCGTATGGGATGGTTTTGGTTGGGACCTCTCAGTCGCACACATTCACTCGATGCAATATTTTACTTTTCAAAATTCGACAACCGGAATTCTGGACAGATTTTTCGCAGGCAACCCTATACCACCGTGTTCATAATAAAATAATCTTTAATGTTATTTAATTTCAATTCAATAATCAGACCGTTGCAAAATGCTAGTATAGATTTACCAGTTTAAACCTGGCTACCCGATAGTTGCGACGGGAAAAGAATAGGCAACCTAACGTTTGCATATTCTATGGGCTTCATACTTTCGATTGGTATAGAATTTATATAATAATCAAATGTTTAAAAAAATATTTTTTTTAATCATTAATTAAACATACCCTGGACTAAAATTTGTTAGGCAACCCATATGCAATATATTTATTGACATATTAAATTAAATATAAAATACATTTCATCAAATAAACATCTCGGTGAAGGTCGTTCTTAAAGGGATCCTCTACTATAGGTAAATCCAACAACATGGTCAAATGTTTAATGGCGAAAATACAATGACGATAGAGCTTGAAATAATGTGATTGTTTTAATCTATGTAGGAGAAACATCGTTATTTTTTTATTACATATTTTTTTCTTTTTCTTTTGTTTTTGATTGTGTCGCAATTATCAAAAAGTTTAGAATAATTTTCTTTTTAATTTGAAACAGTTATCCTGATTTAGATTGCTAGTTTTGTCTACATCAAAAACACTTGTCGATTAAAAAAGAACCTTTCGCATTTTCAAATGTAAATGGAGCCAGAATGAAGTACTATACAACATCTTTACCAGAAAGACTATAGTTTCATTGAACTGTTGTAAACTATTGGTAGTCATCAGATGTAACGTCCAATAGGGACGATCTTATATCCCGCAAATTCATTTGTTATATTTGTAATAGAAAACAATTATATTTTAACCTCCTAAGACCCAAAAGCCGGTGTTCGTTAAACATATAACATTGTTTAGAGCCCTATAAACACTGCATTTTTGCCATCGAAAATCTGAGTCACGGTCAAAATATACTGATTGCCAGGAAAGTCATTATCAAAGTACCTCCACCAAAACGTGTAAAAGTCAGTTAGTCGTTCAATATATATGTGTTGTAGTACTGAACAGAACATTAAGTAAATGTAACTAACGGTTTGCAATAAGTTACGGATAGTGGCAAATCGGTAAAAAACAACACAGATTCTTACAACAGCGAGATTCGCACCTCATTCATGGTATGGACCATTTTATTAGTGTATTTGTTTTGGAATTCTCTTCTTTTATAAACATTTTATCGAATTCTCATTTCATAGACATTTTTTCCCCGGAAGTTGTAGATTTTTCAGAAATCTTGAAATTTCAACCTGTAGATTATGTTAGGTTTGTTTGTTTGTCATATACCAAAAAAGTCATAGTTTGAGAAAAAATTATATTCCTATAAGATGAAAATTCGATGAAACGTTTATAAAAGTAGAGGATTCAAAAACAAATATACTATAATAAAATGGTCCATAACATGAATGAGGTTTTAAGGTAATTAAAATTATCTACGGGCTACCAGTTGCCTGTAATAAATTATTTGATTTCTCATTTATCTTTCGTGAGATAAACACGACCTGGTACACTACAAAAAACCGAAGTTTAATTTGTCTGAATGCATCACTATTCCAAATTTTCATAATTTCGAAAACCATGTTCTGATGAAGTATTTCGTTATTTTTTGGGATATCATATCATAATAAGCCTTATGTAACGACCTGGTCAGTACTATAACTCATTTTTATAACCTGCTCTAATGACACTGCTATCTCAACGTAAATAAAAATAAAATCTGTTATTAAACTGACAGTAGTTCAGCCTAATACCATGATCATCGGAGTATCACCGGGCGTTTTGCTAATCTATATAGTTTGGGGGTTTTAATATAGTTTTCATTAAATAAAATACACGTATAGATTTGGAAAACGCCACTTTATAAATGTGCTTGAAGTTGATAATGAGTCCTTGTAAGGTATGAATATTAAAGGACTGATAAAATCCCATTCCGGAGGCGCATTACCACATTTTTTGTTGTTTTTCCACATTATCTCAAATACTGAACAAAATATAAGAAAAAAACCGGCAACGCCTTCTAAGACAAAACTATCGCGCATTTATAAAGGAAACGACTGCTGCTTTAATTTAAATATTTTCAATGTTTTCACTTAAAAACATTTTAACTAGCACATTTTAGAGAATGGATACCTACAACAATGACAAAAAATGTGATGTAGCGTGTTCGTACCTAGCAATCCCTAGGGTACATAAAGTGTTGATAAAGAAAGTAATCGTTGTACTTACGTCGGTATGAGCGGGGCAGGCAGGCCGCCGCCTGGCTGGGGCCGTCCGCCCGGGGGCGGAGGCGCCGCGCCGCCGGGCCGCGACGGCAGCGGAGGCGCCGGCCGCCCCGTGCCTGCTCCGGGCGGTGGCGGAGCGCCCCGCTGGCCCATGGAGCCTACACATATGTTGATTATAAATTTAAGTATTACTTGTATGAAGACAGGTTAAACCACATTGCCGGTGTAATTTTAGCGCCCCGTAAGTGTATGTTTATGAAGTGAACTACAAATTCGCCCACCTTATCCCGTCTAAACGTTTACTGCGACTCTAATGAACATACTAGCAGCTAACCTCAAAAAACGCGCGCGTAACTTCGTAACAAATTAAAGCCTATTCACAAATAATGTTGCGGAATTTCACTGGAACTAATTTCTTACACCAGCAAAGATTTTATGATTGTTTGTCAACAATGTCAACGTCATTCGTTGTGGTTTGTTTACGTTTCTTTGAAAGACAAATATTTAAACAAAATGAACTCTGAACGTAATATTATAAATAAAGTGTGCACGTGTTTACTACACCATAAACAGTCAGGAAAAGAGAGCATTCCATTAACTGGTATTACGAAGTTAACATCAGAACTGACGGGTATTTAAACTAATGTCATTTTAGTGCGGTTACGATAAATTGGTTGTATGATGTGTGGCTCTCTATGTGGTTAATTAGTTCAAATGAACTGGAGTAGACTATAGAGATCTCTGAATCGTAAATTTAATATTTCCGTTAGTTCAAATAATACATTTAGAAAATAATAAAAGTAAACGCGTCATAGAAAAGAATTTCACTTGCTGTGTTTTCGGACTAAACTGTTATTTTATTTTTAATTTTTTTCATGACCATGGAATCAGTGTCCTTCAGTCGAAAACATAAAATATTATTGAAAATTTACATTACAAATTACACAAAGAATAACTAACAAAACTAAACTGACAGTTGCCAAATTGTTGCCATATTAATCTTATAAATAGCGCCCTCTTGACAATCCTCATATATTAGTGTTCAGGCTTTAACCAGTAATCCGATCCAAGGGTCAGATTAGACTTACTTTGTTGAGCAGGCGCAGCGCGTCTAGGGCCACCCGGCGAGGGCGGCGACAGACGCGGGTTGGAATCCAACCGGCTCTCCAGCCAGTCATTCTTCACGGGCGGCGGCACGGGCGTGCTGACCGTCGCCATGGAAACGTCCCCGATGATATGCAGCGCCTCCTTGCACGCGTGGTACATGCGGAGCATCTCCTCGCGCTTCAACGCCTCTTCGGGCGATTCTTCCATCATTTGCGACTGTAAACATAGATGACGAATAACTCCAATACTTATTACATTCATAAAGTGTGTGCAGCCCGTCGTCTTTTTCATTTTTGCATTACGAAAAAGACGTTAATCAATATCACGAGAGAAGCTAACTAAAAAACGGCTGTGCTTATCCGTCAGCGAAACACCATAATGGTTGAAAATTAATATTGATTGAAAAAACTGTCGTATCTTTGAAAACCAACCAAACACTCATTACTTGCGACTATGTGTTTTGCTACTTTACTGAGCTTGCTAGATCATTTGTAAAGTATACAAATGTATCCTGAAAATTATAGCTTGGGTCCCTCCAAGCCAAGAGTGAGTAGACTATTACTCAACCAGCGAGCTACATCTTAGACACCATCACAATCCCTTACCGTCAGGTGTTACTGAGGTCAATCGCTGGTCAGTTTATGAATTTAAAAAAAATACGGAACAGCCATTCATGCGCGCTTACCTGATCACCAGACGCGTACAAGTGCGCAAGCAGCTCCCCGTTGATGAAATCTTTGGCGTTGTTGATGATCATCATCATAATCGTCTTCGGCACGAGGTCGCGCGTGGTCTTGGTCACGATGCGCATGTACGAGTCCACCAGGTTACGGATGGTCTCCACCTGCCGCTCCAGCTGGGGGTCCATGCTGCTGGAGCCGCCAGTATCCGAGGTCTGGAAGAGGTAGGGCGTGTTGTGAACATGTGGATATATTGTGCGGATAGGGTTGTGTTCCTGTTTCGTGTTCAGCGTTCATTCGGAGTGTAGATCAGTATAGCCTAACGAGTTGCGGCTTTGTCCTGGGATAGTGGCGCTACAAAAAGCTTTCATATGGCAATAATGTGCATGTCATTATACAATGTCAGTAGCATGTCAGTAGCATGTCAGTAGCGATATGTCATCAACCAAATTTAAAACAATGTTCAGCGGAATGCTGCTCAATCGTTCGTTCTTCTTTAGAAATAAATACTTAACCCCTCGTATGCGATGTCAAAAATTTGCTAATCAAATTGAAATTAATGTAAGGTTCAAATGTCCCGCACGGATCCGTGTCTAAGCATATGAGGGGTTAATCGTATTGCATAAAAAAAGTTTGACTTTCATCACTGTGTACTGTTTTGGCCGGGTTATGCGAAAATTACTTGAAATATGAGGAATATTAGTCCTGTCTCCTCATTGTTAACATCAAAGAAATTCACCGACTTTCAACGCCAAAATGAGGAAGTGTGTACATTTGCCCTTGTCTCACGCAAGAACTTCTAGGAAGATATTTTTATTACAGCTTGTTTGTCCGGCACTACAGCCATTTTACAGTACGACATAAAAGAGAAGAGAAGAAATTAAAAAGTGGCAATACTTTAGTGTCGTTCCTTTCTAATCAATTTAAGAAAACGGGACGATTTAGTTTCATGAAAACCTCGGGAACGTAATACTGGTTTTATTTTCGATTTCGATTCCTTAAATAAAACATATTACCTATTAAAACATGGTGACACTAAATCTCTAAGCAAATAATGCGTTCATAAATAATCTGAACATGACTCTTATTGTCAAGAAGTTAGAGTGTATCTTCAGATATTTATATTCGCATTATCTGCTGCAACATACGCCAGTGAATCCTACTGACAATTCAGTAAGTCTAACTGCAATAACAGTTAAGCTTACTGGAATAACAGTAAGCCTGACAGTCTTACTGAAATGTCAGTAAGATTCAATGGTTATTTTTTTCAGTGTATCTGATAGTGATAGTACACATATTTTTACGATTCCTAGGATCAGCCCGTCTAGCTCAACTATGCATCGTGACTTAGCGTCACCCGTCACTCTCTCACCGTACTGCACAGAAAGAGATAGGTAATATAGGTATCTCGCGAGAGAAAGAGTCGCGAGTCACAGTTGTGCTAGAGGTGCAGGTGGCAAACGGCGACGTCGGTGACTGTACCGCTTCAACATCTAACTACTAATTCAACTATACTTAATTTTATACTCGCGTACTTTAAATGTGTCAATTATAGTTTCAGACAAAATCACAATAACGCACTTTTAATCCTGTACCAAAATGCTATACTCTATGGTACCCGCTACAGAACCCTAATATTCATAAGACTTAAATCTAATAATTTCAAAAAAGAACATCAGCGTATTTGATCTACAACAAAAGCACGCTACTGCTCACTGATTGGTTGAAATTACTTGTCAAGAAATTTAACCAATCGCGAGGCACGGCACCTGCCATGATCATCACGACCTTTTTTTTTTAATAGGTCATTTTTATTTATACTATTGCCCCATCTTTATGTACTGGGTTGGGCAAATTAAAGGGGTTGCACTCTGTTCCCCGTACTGAAAACCTTAGTTTTATAGAATATTAATTCTTTGTATGTATGTTGTATGTGTTTTTATTTATTTAAGTTATTGTTTACTAACATAGCGCTAAGGCAACATTGTTACTAATCAATCTATGGAATATTGCTTTCAGAAATAAAGATATATTTTTATTATTATCTAAACGAAAAAGGTTACATCAAAAATAAAAATTCTTAGTGGGGAATGACGATTAAAGTAAAAAATGTTTTTTGTGTTTTGCTCGTATAAAAAGTATTAGGTATATGCAATAGTTACACAATTATCTCTTAAAATCTCGTACCTTACTTAGGCCACTCGGCAAACCTCGTGATCTTAACGAGGTACTCGACTTTAAGAACCTTCATTGTGCAACGAATGCATAAAATACTTTTATCTTGCTTAGATCATTATAAAAGTAGCTCATATATAAGTATATCAACAGAAATAACCTACGCACTATAATGGTACGTCCGGTATCTAAATGCTCTGCATGGCTCGCGAATACGGGTTAGTTGACATTAGTATACTCGTAGCATTAAAAACAAATCTACGCGTTATATATAATATTTACAAGTACGCTCCAACGTCCCACCACATGCCCTCGACTTATGCCCAGACTCGCCATGCTCAGTAAGTCGGTAACAGCGGATGGGGCCTAACATATAGTCGAAATTGAGAGACGTTTTAAACGGTCATTTAACTAACAAAAGATGGTGATATTAGGCCTTACCCTTCCGACTTAAATATCGACCTAACGCAGCTTGATACTAACGTTAATTCGTCATACTTTTTATTCTAACATCTGTGTTAAATAACACAAATCACAATTAGGTATATGTGTGTTAGAGGAATGAACCATGTGTACTCAAAATCAAGACAGAAAATCATTGTATCAAAAAGTTGAACCTGAATACTTTTGCTCTGATAGCAATCGAACGAGTCGGGTGGCATGTTCTAGATGTAGTATATTTACTCGTATGTGACTTTTTATTTATTTAAATCTAATGGAGACGACGATGACGTCGCGGTTGGCGCAGTTTGTAGTACACCTGCCTACTGAGCCGGCGACCCTGAGTTCGAATCCCGGCCAGGGCAAATATTTGTGTGATGAACTCGAATATTTGTTTCTTGGGTCAAGGGTTTTATCTATATAGTATCGAAGTTTTATTGCAAGAAAAACTTAACTTATAACAAAGAAATAGTTTTATCTATATATGTTTTTATATAATGTATATCGTCGTCTAGTACCCATAGTACAAGCTTTGCTTAGTTTGGGACTAGGCCGATATGTGTAAGATAGTCCCTTAATATTTATTAATAAAAAAAATAGATTCTTACAGCGCGAAGAAACTAAACGCTGTATTTCCCTTCTCGCTAAAAGGGTCGATTGCAATTTTTTTTTTTTACATAGTTCAGGGCTTTAAGTAAAACAAAACTTAATTGAATCCTTTGTGTAAAGAAAGTTACCCATACATTATGTATGACTAACTTTCGTCACACAAAGGAAGCGATCGTGATTTTTTGTTAACTAAGCTTTTAACTATGTACAATTTTTTTGCAATCGACCCAAAACCCGATCCCTCGGTAGTGAGTAAGCGTATTAGTGGAATCGGTAAGGAGATGCAACAGCAACTAAACACTCACGCCACAGCCGACAGGGATGCATCATACGTACTTACCACTAACCCAATACACGTAGTCATAATAAAAAGACTTTATGCACGATTTCAACATGCTAAATACATAAGGGTAATCGGGTCGTGTGCACCTACCATAACAGAATATCAAAAAATAACAGATGTTATAGTACTACTGCCATCTTTCAATCACTTAACTTAGGTATAAGAAAATAAGGTATGGCACTGATCAGTTTCCGCTTTATGGTATCAAAATAATTATAAGGAAATAAATGTTTGCCGCCAGTCGTACAAAAAATGATAATTATGCATCCATGCATGGGTCGATTGCAAAAAAATTGTACATAGTTAAGGGCTTTAATTAAAACAAAACTTAATTGATTCCTTTGTGTGACGAAAGTTACCCATACATTTTGTATGACTAACTTTCGTAACACAAAGGAAGCGATCGTGATTTTTTGTTAACTGAAGCTTTTTAACTATGTAATTTGTTTTTCCAATCGACCCGCATTACGATTGTCATGTTCTTTGACTAAGTTTTATTTTGTCTAAATAATTGATTTAAAACACTCACATATGAGATTCATACAGGTAACAAGGGAATCGGGAAGTATTATGATACACCACTGGCAACACAGAAACGGATTGACAGAACCAACCAATCATAGTCAAAACTCTCGCCTGTCATTTCGGAGTGCCATACCTTATTTTCTTAAATCATGTCGCAACTGTTGTAAGTTGAAAATAATAATATTGCTTTGCTATTCCGCGATATAATATCGTGCCAGTTAAATTTGTGCTAACCCGTTATACTGATTTGCGTATTTTTTCATGCATATATGCATTTAATTGTCCCACCCTCCCACCACGATAGGAAAAATAAATATCGTGGTGGGAGGGTGGGACAATTAAATGCATATATGCATGAAAAAATACGCAAATAAGTATAACGGGTTAGCACAAATTTAACTGGCACGATATTATATCGCGGAATAGCAAAGCAATATTATTATTTTCATTAATATGGATTTCCGCAAAGTAACGCCTGATTCAATTAATTACTGTTGTAAGTTGACAATAAGTAAGATGGCGTTAGTAGTATAAAATCTGTACTTTTCGATACTTCGATATGGTATGTGCAAATGTTTCGTAAGCGCACTTGTCCAGACTGACTTTATGAGTTATTAACGGATAATTACCTTTAATAACTAACAGAGCATGCTGAAATCGGACCATAAAGTTGGACTTTAGTGCAGCGAGGTGAATGAAGACTTAACCAAGAGTGATGAACCATGAACTGCTGAACTAAAGCATATTAAAATCGCTCCTATATTTCTGTCGGTACTATGGTGTACTTCCTTTTCGCCGAATTATGTTTCGCAAACGTTTCATTTCGCAAAAGTTTCATTTCGCCAAAAGCATTTTTCACTGAAACTGTAAACTATTTCAGATTGTTGTAAATATCATCCTTTAGATTAGGTTAGATTAGGTTAGGTTTGTTTTATAACAATTCGAAATAGTTTACAGTTTCAATGAAAAATGCTTTTGGCGAAATGAAACTTTTGCGAAATGAAACGTTTGACGAAACGTAATTCGGCGAAAAGGCAGAGAACCCGGTACTATATATTACAAGTGCTTATACTGACAGAATTTTAATAATGAACATGAGAAAAACAATTCCAATTTTCATGCATTATAAATCGTCCGTATCGCAGGAAACTCTAGATAGCTGATCACCTGTACACATTTCCAAAAACCAGCAAACAAATCCTCGCGAGAAACATTGACTTACTTTCTTATTTCCACCCAACCCCGGGAAGGGAAATAACTAAAAATAAAACAAAAAACATAAATCAAACGAAACAAACAAGAATCGTAGCGATACCGCTCTAGTGCGCTATTCGACTCGGTATAAAAGTAAATTTCACGGCACAACAGAAATGTCAAATAAACTGTAATATCATTAAACAAGTATTAATGAAGTGGTATAAATATAAAAGTCTCGAAAATAACGCAACAAATGTGAACACTCATACATGCCTTGCGCTACATGTTACAATGTATTTCAAGAAGTCGTCTACAGACTGAGCTGGCACAGATTTTGAAAAGCACAAGGCAACCTAATGATAAACATAATATACATAGATAAATTCTTGAAATTCACTAGATAACATTATAAGGTGTCGGGTTAGCATGAGTTCAAACATGGAGCGGAGTCCTAAGTAAACAAACCTCTGTTCCTTCACCCTGTATAGCATGGCAAAACATACATCAAAGTTAAACATAAAATGGACATATATGCTGTAATATCAATTGACAACATTTCAAATTTTCTAATAGTGTTGAGTTTAAACTAATTTCATTACTTTTATTATCACAGAACTAAAACTATTATTTCTATTTGATTATACGGAGTAGTTTTTAAAATATTAAAAAGAAAGGTGAAAGCAGCGTCGGCTAAGAATCAGTACTCAAATGACATGTGGAAAATTGACAGTCGCAACCTATAAAAAAACCAGTGCTACAATTTCCATACAAAATCCGCCTTAGTATTGTCCGACTGTATGATTTACTGAGCTGTGACCTTATTAATTACTTGTCGCCTACGCTCTTTTTGAATTAGGAACTTTTAAAATGGATTTTTTTAATGTAAGATTGTGGATATATAAAAAAAACCTTCATTTGATTATATCGGAAAAAGGCCTGGTCGAAAAAATGAAATGTTGTCAATCACATGACAATACATTCATGACATACTATAGTATTATAAAATAGTAAAGCAATAGACTGCTTAAATATGGTATTACGAACATTAGGAGGGTTCAGAAATAAAATGTCGGATAGATAAAACAGGCAGTACACCGAAAGCGGGTTGTGGTTGCACTCACCTCTTCGCCGTTGGCCGCTTCAGAGGTCTTCTCGGGGTAGACGCCGGCGCGGAGGAATGAAGCCTTCCAGGAGTCAACGTCGTCCTGAGTCTCACAGGACAACTCGAGCTGCTTGTAGTCCTGTACACACGACCAAGTTTTACATATAGATCGAGAAGAGCATCGCCCGTCACTCTTTCACAGTACAGCGAAGAAAGAGATACGTAATATTTCTCGCGTGAGAAAGTTTCGCGTGTCATGGTTGTACTAGAGGTGCAGCTCACTAAATAGCGACAAGGGGCAGCATGCGTAATAATAAGTCAAATGACAACAGACAAATAGAATTACTAGCACTAAAAAATATGTATTGTACTTTGTATTGAGCCAGGAAGCTAAATTGTATTAATTGAAATTTCATGAACAGACAAACGCCGTACCTACGCCATTTTTCTTTAGCTTATTTGTCGCGTGACGTAGGCGATCCCGTAAATAAAGACCAGCAGGTCGCAAAAGGTTTACGGACCTAATAATAACCTGCCCTTTTAGCTAATATTACGTTTATTTTTCTATCCAAATAGTTATTTAAAAATAATGCATTTTTTCATAATTTCACTTTCAGTACTATTTGGAAGTTGCAAATATAATAGCAATTGTAACTATACAAAAATTAATTCAACTTAATATTAAAAATACGTATCGTATTTTCATATTCGTTATCTATGTAGATTTTGGAAATTTTCAATTGGGTTATCCTTGGATCCCATTCATCATGAAATTAGTATGTAAGAATATGATGGATTTTTGCCGCTACTGTAAATCGTCTTAGTGTCATTTATAGAGAATCGTTTCAATGTTTTGTATACCTTGTAAACGTTCCTGCCCTCGGGATTGAAAAGTGCGAACATGTGGCGCCGCGACATGAACCCTTGCTCGAGATCACGCAGCTTCAGCCCGTCCAGCGGCAGCATGTATTTCTTCTCGCGCTCCTCTTCGTCCTTGTACCACGAGATGCTCTCCGATGTGAGAACGAACCAGTAATCTCGGGAACCTCCTAGGACAGAAAAACACTAACATTCGTCCATAGCAATAGCTAGCTGAGTAAAGCACCCGACTGCGAAAACAAGGCAAACAGCTTCCATGTGCAATCAGTGGTGCAAATAGTAAAATAAGAACATTTAAAACGAAAAATATACGAAAATTATTATAACCCACAAAATAAAATACAGTCAGGTCAATTCATGTGCCCAATGATTTTTTTTACGTCACCCTAGGCCGTAAATGGGAATTTTCTTCCCGCTACGCGGTGAGAAAATCTCGCTTCCTGGCCAAGGCAAGACGTAAAACTTTAGACAAACCACGGGCGGTAATTCGTAAGCGCCAGATCGCATATTTGTGGCAGAAAACCTGGCGTTCTGGAACATTCACGCATTCACCGCCCTAGGTATGTAATGTACCATTACCCAATAGAATCCTCCGTGCTGGAAAAGTGTCTCAAAAGGGTTAGTAGAAACTGAAAATGAAGCTCCGATTAGTAGCGATAGCACAGCGAAGGATCGGCCAACTGTTCGAGGGAGAGGGAGATATACCTTTCATGATTCCCAGGTTGTGTATGCACATGTAACCTTTCCTGATAACTTGGTTGCCTAGCGCGCGGTGTCCCGACTTCGCCGAGTTTTCGGATTGGTTCTGAGCACTGCAAAAGACAAGACAAATTAATGTGGCTGTTCGCTCGCGTCGATGCCAACATACGGAACCCAAGAAAATACGGGTCCTTGGTGGTTTGTAGGTCGAATAGATAAGTAAAAGGAACTCTGGGGATAAGTTCAGAGATTCGGAGGTTCAAATAGAACATTTAAAAAGGAAAGCAATGCTAGTCAAGGTGACAGATGATAAGGTTTGAACAGTTTAAAATGCATCAATCATTGAATACATTTGCAATATCCTTTTAGTTTTGGACAATATAGGTATGGATTTATAAGATTACAATATATTCGTAAAGATTAATTTTTGTTTAGACGGCTCTAAGACTTATAATCACCACTTTAGATTTAATTTAACTAAGTTTAATCATACTTAAATAAACTTGACATATCTAATTATGTCACCTGCCATTTGCATCTGTTCTGTTAGGAAAGTGAACATAGTCTTATCAATCGATTGGATAACAGTGGAACGCTCATCATCCTTTGTATTCCGTTCTGAGCTGTGGAGATTGAAATCTAAACGCAAACATTAATAACCTTCATATAGACGTTAAACACTACATCGTTACAGTCTACATTATGTGGTACGAAACCTTCTAAATGATTATAAAATATCTTGAAATATGATAATTGATAACGTACATTTTTTAAAAAGCTCGGTTTTTTTAGTAATCGTCTCGAACTTTCCTCACAGCCGAAGCGAAGAGTGTTTAACAAGAAATAAGTTTCCAATTACTTTCTCTAACTTAAGCATTAACTTTATCATTCAATGAAAATTTATCTGAAGAAAATTATGCGCTAAAATCGATAGTGGCGCTAGAATCGCATCATATGTCGGCTTAAGGATGACCGTGTGCCTAAACGCAGAGTGTAGTTTAATTACACGCTTTCAGCACTTGTTTAACAATCTTCTAATTTATAAACACCTGAACACACCCCATCACATTTAAATAGAACAAAAATATTGACCTGTCAATAAGTACCACGGACCTTAATTTCTCGGGTCTCCATTACTAACCTAGAAGAGACGTTTTCGGAATTCAGTCCAGATCTAGCGTGAGACCTGTGAATTCGATTATCTTTGAACCTTAATGCGGAAACGATAAATTGTCACACATATACGGAGGTCAGTCTAGCGAGTGCGACTTTATAAGAGTTCTACTACAAACAGCCACCAAGAAAATGCTATTTTCGTACCTTGGTCGTTTTTTAAATCGGTAAGTATAAGGGAGTAGCAACGAAAGAAAGCCAGTCATGTCTTAAATTGTGAGTTAGTGGTTTTGTTTTATTTAGTTCGAATAGTGTAGGAAGTAATCTAAGGCAAAGGGACTAAATACATGTAACTAAATACATGTAACTAAATACTGTAGTAAAAAACAATTATAAGTACTATAATTTCTAATACTTGTTTGCAAACTGAAACGGGGCATGTACATAGACAATGTTTAGAAAATATTAGCATTGAAGAATAACTAAAAATAGCAATAGACGCGTTTGAAAAGCTGTCGAAGCAATAATATAACTGATCAATAAGGACAATATTATATTCCGCAAATGAAATAACATGACAGATATATGATTGGCTCTCCTTCTACTCGTTTATGGTGTAAAATATAATGGTGATATAGGCAAAAAAACTCAAGGGATGCCCCTCACGTGTATTTCGCCTGGTCACAACCAAAACTCACTGAAATACTGTCCAAAACCTCGTACTCCAGTTTTTAATCAGGCGAACTAACTTGACAGTTTATTGCACACGAATGTTGCCACAGTTTCGCTAGTGTTGTTACTATCGATATTCAAAAAAAACAGTTCCTACCGGAGGTTTAGTTAAACAGCATTAAAAAAAAAGTAGACATAACGTGATTTATAGATTTTGAATTATTGTGTCTGAAATGTAACGAATAATTTTATTACACGAATCAATAATAAAAAAACAGTTGGTATTTAAATATACATTTAGGACATCGCTCAGAACGCTGTCAGCCTTTTTGTTTTCTTGACAGTTCCATAGTACTATCGAATACACTGATAATGATAACTGTACATTTGTAAACGAATATAAACCTTATAACAACATAATTAAGTGCCTATGAGTGTATTGTTAAGGTTATATCGACATATTTGTATCGACATAAACCAATCACATTTTTTTTTTCTATTTCTGACAACACTTTCAGCTGTCAAGTTAGTTCGCCTAATTAAACACTGGAGTGTAGTTTGTAGATTGGTACTGAGATAAGAGCCTTGTTTTAATTAGGTATTTGTTACTTGTGAGTTTTGGTTGTCAACAGAGGATTTAATGTTCACAGATAGACGGTGTTTGATATTTGAAATGTATATTTTTCGTACTGCTCACGTGCGCGTTCCTTAAGTATTTTACCTACATTTAATTATAGTTTTGGATGTATCACTGTGAATAGATGTCGGTACCTATAACACAGAATCTATAGTAATGTGTGATATCCCACCATAGAAGAGCTTTTGTAATTCATTATTTACCCCACATTCTTTCTATGGCCTCTGTAAAGGATGTTGGTAACCATAATACTATTTTTAAAACCTCGTATCCCGTGCCTATATTTGATAGTGAGATACGAGTTTTTAAGCCGATATCTATCACTTAAGTGAATTTTGGTTATAAATTGCGAGCGATAAATTGTAAAATTCAAATTCAATTCCGGAATCGATGTTATCGAAAATTGTAAACTGTTTTAAAGGTACAAAAATCTCATTTTCGTGGATGACTTTTAGGGCCATCCATTGATTACGTCACAGGATAGTGGGAGAAATGGCAGAAAGTATTAGCATGCAATGCATAAGAGATGTACCTACTAAGAACAGTACTAAGTTTTTTGAAGTCACATATAAAAAGTAAAAAAAAACTGTTTGATACGTAACATATGCTGAGATCCTGATATGATAAAGAATAATTTTAAATCTAAATTGACGACGCGTTTGGCTCGGTTTGTAGACACCTGCCTACTGAGTCGGCGGTCCCGGGTTCGAATCCCGGCCGGGGCAAATATTTGTGCAAAATATTTGTTCTTGGGTCATGGATGTTATATCTATATATGTATTTATTATGTATATCGTCCTATAGTACCCATAGTACAAGCTTTGCTTAATTTGGGACTAGGTCGATTTGTGTATGACTGTCCCTTAATATTTATTATTATTTATTTATTATTATTAAATGGGGGGAAAATAAGGTAATTTAGAAACAATGCCCGGAAAATCTGTTGATCAAAATGTCCCATAGAAATACGGCCTGAGTTGCGTAGCACAAAACTGCATATAAATAAGTTATTGTTAGCTGAACAATGCATAATGCAATTTTATTTAATGTTTGTATTTTCTTATGTCTTGTTCTAATAAACTGCTTCCAATAAACATGAGCAATATTAAAATAATATGCCAACTTATTTCGTCGACAGTAGTCAATTATATTATAAGACAATCACAGATATTTTAAAGGCGAAAGTTTGCGAGTGTGTTTAAGTGTATGTTTGTTACTTCTTCACGCTCAAACGGCTGGATCAATTTCGATAAGTTTTGGCCTGAAGGTAGCTGACACCCTGGATAAACACATAGGCTACGTTTTATCTCGAAAAAATGTAGTGTCCCCGTGAGATGAGCGGGTAACACCCGCACAGCTAGTTAAAAATTGAAGATGACTTGCCCAATTAACACAATAGACAAAGAAAAAAGGAAACGCTAAAAATGTCAGTGACGTAATTGATGCACGGCCCCGCTCTACCGCTAGCCATGAGCCGGTCATACTTGGCGAATCCGATGAAGTCCTCGTGGTTGGTGTTCATGTAGGCGAGCTCGCAGTCGATGAGCAGGCCCAGCTGGTCCTTGCACTGGTTCTCGCGCGAGCGCACGTGCGACATGATGATGCGCTCGGTCTCCTCGCGGAGGCGCGGGTAGCGCGACATCTGGGGGGCGGGGGCGTGTCGTCAAATAGTGAGCTATAAACCGGCCAAATGGACGGACTCGCGGTAATAGTGAGCTATAAACCGGCCAAATGGACGGACTCGCGGTAATAGTGAGCTATAAACCGGCCAAATGGACGGACTCGCGGTAATAGTGAGCTATAAACCGGCCAAATGGACGGACTCGCGGTACAGGGCTCCGTACAGACACTTATCTATCTCATCTTAACTGGTCGGGTTACGTTTTCACCAGCAGGGCTAGCATATCTGAGCCAAGACTTCGTTTGTCGCGCGAGTCAGCATCACCCGTCTTGCTCGCATAGTATTGAAAATAAAGTGACAAGTAGTATTAGTCACGCGACATATGTCAGTTATGCTGGATGTACTGGTATGTATGGCACCGGATTAAAATGAGGTGCAAAGTTAACGCAACTGATCACGTTTGTTGTATGGGAGCCCCACTTAAATATTTATTTTATTCTGTTTTTACTATTTGCTGTTATAGCGGGAACAGAAATAAACCATCTGTGAAAATTTCAGATGTCCATCTGTCACGTTTCATGAGATACAGCCTGGTGACAGACGGACCGACAGACGGACGGACAGCGTAGTCTTAGTAATAGGGTAAAAAAAAAGGTATGACACTCCGGCTAGTGAGACTTTCTACGTCACTGATTCGTTACAGCTTTATGGTTACAAAATAATTGTGAGGCGGAAATAAGAGATTCATACAGGCAACAAGAGAACAGGGATTATTATGATGCACCACAACACAGAAACGTATTAACAGAACCAACAAACCAATCATAGCGTGATGACATCAAGTCTCGCCTGTCATCGAAGTGCCATACCATATTTTCTTATACCATGGCACCGTTGAGCTAAACAGTTGCCGACCCCTGCCCGTCTAGCACAACTATAAAGCATAACTCTCTCACATTACGGCACAGAAAGAGACGGGTAATTATCTCGCGCGCGAAAGAGTCGCGTATGACAGTTATGATAAAGGTGCTGGTGTACATACTCTCTCTGTGCAGACGCGCACGACGTTGGACAACTCCTGAACGACGAGGTCGACGCACTTGAGGCAGGGCTCCTTCAGCCGCCCGATCTGCTTCTTCACGATCGCCTCGAAGGCCATGTCGGGCGTGAATAGGCCCACCTTGAATCAGATAAAGATACTATATAGTATTTGATGACAGCTCAAATCAACAGGGCTCAGCATCATCTGTCGTGCTCGCACGGTATTGAAAGAAAAGTGACAGGAACTGTAAGACAAAAAGTCGCGTGTCTCAGTTAGTTATTTGACGACGCGTTTGGCTCGGTTTGCATGTAGACACCTGCCTACTGAGTCAGCGGTCCCGGGTTCGAGTCCCGGCCGGGGCAAATATTTGTGCAAAATATTTGTTCTTGGGTCATGGATGTTATATATATATGTATTTATATATTATGTATAATCGTCGTCTAGTACCCATAGTACAAGCTTTGCTTAGTTTGGGACTAGGTCGATTTGTGTAAGATTGTCCCTTAATATTTATTTATATTTATTTTTATTTATTTATGCTAGGGGTGCAGCTACTATTCATGAAACGACAAAAACGGTCTGTAAGTATGAAGTTTCTATGAGGATATTGGTGTCATAAAAATCAGTAGTCAAAACACGTCTTCTTTTAGTTTTTATCCAATTAAAAATAGTATAATGACCAAATAATGACCAAATAGTTGTGTTACTTTATTTGGTTCCGTGTATTTTTGAATGAGTGTTTAGTGGTTTTAACGATACCTACAATTTATTTTAACAATTGTCAAATAACTTATTGTAAACTTGTAACACACTCATGTAAATATGGGTGGATCAACTTATTTCTTGTTGTGTTTCTCCAGTGACCGGGACAATAGTGATTAAAATTTATATTACTGGTATTGTCAAGAAAAAATCCGCAAATCTCATAACAAAAAAAAAAAACCAGTGAATGTGAGTTGAAGCTCTACTATAATTTCAAATCGTCAATACTTTAAGAATAATCTATACAAGGAGTTAGGATATCTGTATCAAAAACTTGGCCCATGCAAAAGGAAACATCCTTTTATACCTTGTTTAAATATAATAATCAATATAATCATCATATCATCACAACATGAAAAAACCGCGTTTTCATCAGAGGATTAAAACAAGTGCCACGTACCCTGATACCATGGATATTCCGGATGGCGAAAGCGATTTCACGACGCAGCTCCTTCTCATCAAACTCCATCTTGACGATCTCGAACGGGAACCGCTCGTGGAATAGCCTGTTGATCTTCGCGCCGCCCGACAGCTCGTTAGTGTTGATCTGCGCCGAGCCGGAGCCTTCGATCGTGCGCTCGAAGTCGGTCTGCAGTTGTTGGATCATCCTGGACAGAGACGTGAGAAAGCCTATCAAAAACAATGCAAAGATCGACACACCAAAGGAATAATTCGAAAGGTTGCTTGGGAGTTAGGGTGGCGGAAAGGTTAACGCGCTGGACTCTTCCACCAAGTAACTCATTTTTAATTTTTCTTTGAGCTTTGGTCTTTGAAATGAGAATTTTGCCTCGTCAGCCATCTTATCAGGAAGTCCATAGAATTCCAATCTCATTGGGTTTAATACTCTTATTTTAAGCATTGTTCTACTTCTTATTCTTGAAGAAATATCAAGTCAAAGCTGATATGCCTTGCCTTAAAACACTTTAGACACCACGCCACTGACGAATATCATTCATTATACTATTGATATTGAACTGAACCTTAATCTTATTAGTAAAAATATCTTACTTAGATACTGATCTGTTTTGAAACGTATTTGAATAGAACGTGAAGAGATTTTAATTTTATTTCTTCCAATGATTTAAGAGAGATACTACTTTATAGAGTGATTGCAAATTAATAACGAAGTGCTCTGTAGGTTGTATTGTTTGTCATATTCATATTACATTTAGCTGGAATGCTGCTACCTAAAAAGAAAGCGCAACTCAGCGCAAATTGATCTTAACTATACAGTTTGCTGTAGAGAAATTTGAAGCCCACTAGTAAACATTACATGTAAGGGTGTTCCTCACCGCGCGTATTCGTTTGGAATGAAACAAAAACAAATGAAATTTACATTTGTTTTATCTAAAAATATATATTTAAGTACGTTACGTTTCTCAAGACCTAAAATAAGACCAAAAATTACGAAAAATGGGTTTCTATATTACTTGCCAATAAATGAGTACCCGGGTAGATAACTCACCGTGATAGACACTAGGCAAGCTTAGTCTGATCTTGAAGTTGAATTCTCTATCCAGCATAGCTTGTCCTTCGGCGGCGGTTGTTGCAGCTTGATACGGAGGCCAGGCAGTGTCCCGGATTTGATTGTAGAGACACAAATGGAGGATTCTACAGGCGTTTCACCCGCCGTCAGTCCGCTGTCATAAATGTCAAAGCAATGGGCCATAATATGCTTTATATTAGATCAATTATGGTAAAGTGACGTAGCTCATACTTTTAATATTTTTGACGGCGGACTGTCAGCCGTTGAAACGCCTGTAGAATCAGCCAGACATATATTGAATACTCACTGCAGCATAGCCTTGGTCTTGATGGAGGGGTCGTCGGGGCGGAAGTGTTTGTACTGGTCGACATCCTTCTCCAGGGTCAGCAGTTGCTTCTGCAGTTTATCTCGCAGGCCGGGCAGGATGCCTCGGATGTGGTCATAGAGACACAGACATATTCAATACTCACTGCAGCATAGCCTTGGTCTTGATGGAGGGGTCGTCGGGGCGGAAGTGTTTGTACTGGTCGACATCCTTCTCCAGGGTCAGCAGTTGCTTCTGCAGTTTATCTCGCAGGCCGGGCAGGGTGTCTCGGATGTGGTCATAGAGACACAGACATATTCAATACTCACTGCAGCATAGCCTTGGTCTTGATGGAGGGGTCGTCGGGGCGGAAGTGTTTGTACTGGTCGACATCCTTCTCCAGGGTCAGCAGTTGCTTCTGCAGTTTATCTCGCAGGCCGGGCAGGGTGTCTCGGATGTGGTCATAGAGACACAGACATATTCAATACTCACTGCAGCATAGCCTTGGTCTTGATGGGGGTCGTCGGGGCGGAAGTGTTTGTACTGGTCGACATCCTTCTCCAGGGTCAGCAGTTGCTTCTGCAGTTTATCTCGCAGGCCGGGCAGGGTGTCTCGGATGTGGTCATAGAGACACAGACATATTCAATACTCACTGCAGCATAGCCTTGGTCTTGATGGAGGGGTCGTCGGGGCGGAAGTGTTTGTACTGGTCGACATCCTTCTCCAGGGTCAGCAGTTGCTTCTGCAGTTTATCTCGCAGGCCGGGCAGGGTGTCTCGGATGTGGTTCGTCAGCTGCTGGTTCAGCACGCGCTGCAGGTACGGGGTCCCGAGCCGGTCGGCGAGGTGCCGGTAGGACGGGTGGCTGGACAATACAAATGTGAATATAGGTCCGGTACAGTTTTCTGCGGATAGGTGAAAGTGATCAATTTATGTAAACTATTGATATAGTGAGTCGGACTATGGTAAACGTTATCGCACACCTAACCGCTCGGGGACCGGCGCCGCCTCTACTAATTAGCTCGATCTCCACCCGGTGTCAACCAATGACCAAGACAAAATTTAACTTATGTATGGGTAAGCGTACTTTATTTCATTATCGGGATAACGTTCCCACTATCGATATTGTTGTATGCCATATAACTATTAATATGAGAAAGAAAAAATACTGAGTAAGTAAAATACAAAATATAAGCGTAATTTCGCAAGGAATGCAGCATTGCATTTTATACATTATAAATGTAAAACTTCATATATAGATCTATACACCCATATTATAAAATTACTATAACAAGTTCAGATACGACAGGTAAAGACCTACATTACTAAACAGCGACGGCGACTATGACACAAGCCGAACGCACTTTTTGTGTTTTAACTTATATATGTAACAGTTGCATAAACTATTATTATTACACACCAAATGGATTCCTTCGTCCGTGTAAGGAAAAAAAAATTGCGTTAAAGTGCTTATAAACGGGCCATGTTTTCCTGCAATTTCTGGCCGGCCATCATTTGCATCTTGCTCTAACTTAGGATGTCAGAGAAGGACGGCCATAGTTTCCGGCCATAAATTGCAGTAAAATGTACCCCGTTTAAAAGCCCAAGTAAGAGAGCAGTATTGTGCTGCTCCAGTTTCTGCATTAAGGCCATAGAAATGTCGGGTCAGTTGTTACGGCCAAGATTCACGCACGCAGAAGGAAATCTAATTATAAATATGTTGTAGAAAACCAACTAGCTGCTTAATCGGTTGACGTAACTTGGAACGATATAGAGATGGACACTTAGGCTAGACTATTGAATAAGTATGTTTGATGATAAAAAAATACCGGCCAAGTGCGAGTCAGACTCGCGCACAAAAGGTTCCAGACCATCAAATATTAAAGATCCAACCAAGAGCGTATCCTCTTCGTTAGCTCATTAATATTTGATGGTATAATTTATTTTAAATCAGTTTTCTATGGGGAGGGATAATTATTTCAGGAAAAATCTTAACAGCCCGATGCAGGATTTGTATGGAAACAGCTGGACGGATTTTAACAAATTTTGATAGTCATAGAATATGGAAATCTATAGAAATTACAATTCAATTTTAGAATGTTAGGTTAGGATAGTATACATGTTAAAAATCAATAAACAAGTAACTCAGCCTGAACTATATTATGCCAGACCATCGTAAAACATCAATGAAGTCTGAATTTATAAGCCTGGGAAACGAGTCACATGCTGCAGTAGCCCAGTTACTAACCGCGTAAATTTTTTCATAAATATTGATTCAATTATAGTTTTATATATTTATACAATTATAACATCCATTAATTAGCCTCAACGTATTACTACAAACGAGCTCTATAAAATGTACTAATTTCTTTTAGCATTAACCAAATGTGCATTACAATTATTATACTTGGAACTACTAAATAATACAAATAATACTGAATATCAAAAATAAAAGGTTTTTTTTCTTAACGATGCACAATGTCGACAATAGTAGTTTATGCAACTGATACCTACATAATGAGGCCTTAAAACATGAGTGTGGTTTTATGAAACGAGCGTCAGCGAGTTTCATAATAGGATCACACGAGTGTTTTAAGGCCTAATTATGTACAGTTGTATACACTACTTTATCTACACACATATCATAAGTACTCTAAGATGGGAAATGACCGGCACCACTAGTGCTACCTGTAAAATATCTAAAAACGACATATACTAATGCAGTAAGAAATCAATCTGAACAAATACATAAACAGATTATTTATTGTAATAGTTGTAATTTACATTTACATTGAAACAATATTTTCAACTAAAATGTGAATTACAATAAACTTTTCAACACAATTCTAATTTCGTAACAGCAAAGAACCAACAAACAAATGACAACAATAATGGCGGCAATTCAAACCTCCGTCAATACCGAATGTTTTTTTTATATCATATACAAACGAATGTATCCATATTCTCATGTCACTCGAGATCAAATGTCGTGCGGGTTTTATAAAAAAACATACTGAATTGACGTTCCGTATCGATAACAATATTAATATCTATGGATACTAGAATAGATACCAACTTGTGTTTTGACAGCTGTTCCTAATTTAAACTCGTAACCTTACAAAAAACGGTACTGTAATAACATTACAGTACAGATTTTACCACAGACAAAAAAAAACCTCATAGTAAAATTGGTTGTAATAATGCTGGTCATTTCCTACGATTTCTGAACGCATTTTAGAGCACTAATGATATGTGCGTAGATAAAGAAGTTTTACATAATTATTTTGATAGAACAATATACGTTTTATTTGATAACACTGAAGTGGCAGGTTAGTATTTTGTTGTAATGCCTTTTACAGTGCGTGAGCATTCGGAATGCAATTCGCGTTTTATACTTGTCTCGCTCGCTCTTACGCGATCGAGATAAGAACCTCTCAGGTTTCACCCAAACCCAAGTCTGAGAGCTAATCGGATAGTACCATTGCAAATGTGGCATTTTTCATACAAAATCCACAGGTATAATAGATTTTTGCCGCTACTGTATGGGCGTAAACAGATAGCAACATTAACGTGATCTCTGGGACAGTGTATGTATGCGTCTTCATCAAACCAGAAATGGCAAGACGGAATTTAACATACTTATAGGATACTTTTACTCGAACCAATCAGACATAGGTTAGGAAGATCTCGACAGACAAGACTTTCGATAAAAAAAAAACCCGCGCTCAAATCGGCCCATCCATTCGGGAGCTACGATGCCACAGACTGACACACATATACACAGCACAGATGTTAAGGTTAAATAAAAACCGGTCAAGTACGAGTCGGAATCGCGCACCTAGGGTTCCGTACAAACACTTTCCCTCCTTAAGTGGTTAAGTTAAGTTTGCACCTGGTATGTATAGCGCTCCATACAAATGAGGTGCAAAGTTAACGCAACCAATCCCGTTTGTTGTATGGGAGCCCTCCTTAAATATTTATTTTATTTTATTTTTAGTATTTGTTGTTATAGCGGCAATAGAAATACATCATCTGTGAAAATTTCAACTGTCTAGCTATCACCGTTCTTGAGATACAGCCTGGTGACAGACGGACGGACGGACGGACGGACGGAGAGCGAAGTCTCAGTAATAGGGTCCCGTTTTTACCTTATGGGTACTGAACCCTAAAAACCCCTTTTTGTCGGGCTTAAAAAGAAGGTTACGCGAATCTAGCAGTATGTAACCCTTTGAGCTCCATCGACAAAAAACTATGCCCCACGACCTCATTCACTAGACTAGTGGAATTTAAATTTGGGGCAGTTTTAAGACATAGAGCTGGCCGCTCAAAAGATTAATCAATACACTCTAATGCAAATGAAAGTACATTAAAGGGAATCATCTAATACGGTATTGGATAGTGAACATAAATTACATCATTGAAACCGCTACAAACAAACACACATTCCAAAATTGTCGGAACCAAATAAACTGCTTATGGACATAATAATATTTTTAATGGATTTTTATCACTTCACATGCCAGTAACTTTATGCTAACTGATATTTTTTAACATTTCGTAAAGAGTAGCTGATTTGAGCTGTCATCAAATACCGTATTAGCACCCCAAGTAAATTAGAGTAAATATAAACGACAAAGCTTAACAATGGTCAATACTTTATAATATAAACTAAAAAACAGAAAGTCAAAAACACATGGTCGATTGCAAAAAAATTGTACTGACATAGTTAAAAGCTTAAATAACATAAAATACGATCGCTTCCTTTGTGGGACCAAAGTTAGGCATACAAAATGTATGGGTAACTTTCGTCACACAAAGGAAACAATTAACTTTGTTTTAATTAAAGCCCTTAACTATGTAATTTTTTTTTGCAATCCACCCATTAACTAACTACAAAAAAAAACACATAAAAAGATAATATTTAAATTATGGGGTGATACAACTCAAATGAAAAATACACTAATGCAATGGGCGTGGTCTGAAAAGATTTGTAGTGCATCCGATCATGCGACCGGAGTAGTTCAGGTATATTCGCAAAGCAAAATATGCAGGACACACATAAATACAATAAAAAATTATAATCGCTCAGCATTTAATATTTACAAGCTTTTATAACACTATTTGTTTTGTAAAAGCCTTTCAAATGTATACCTGATCTCACGTAAAAAGAGCGGTGGACATTTGCAACTCATTGCGCAGTTTAAATGATTACTGCGCAATGAGTTTAACGCCAGCCTTTTTACTTGGATCCTATACATATACAGAGAAAAAAATCTCTTTTCCTGGCTGTGTCATACTTTGTGGTGGGGTGAGCCTTCCTCATTTCCCTCCTCCAATTCGCGATACTAATATACGGGGAAAAATCGGAATAAGAAAAAGGGAGATGTGAAAATCTAACCAAGCCTTTGCCTAGTAGTGGGACACAAACGGGCTAAATAAAAAAAAATGCTTCGTTAGGATAGAACCGAAATTGTTTTTCTTTATTCATGAGTAACGTTTTCTATGTAACATTATAAAAGCTTGTTCTAATATGTCTGTTTATTGTAACTATAAAATATAACGCCATATAAAAATATGCTATATCTTCAATATAAATTAATATAAATATAAATTAAGTTACTTTAATATAATTGCTGATTGTATTATACTTGTTGACAATGTATGACTAATACTGAATAAATGGATATGGATATGGATATGGATATTATGTGTGACGTTTTCAATCAAAATGGTCCACTTTATCGCTTGTTAATGTCGAAATTTGCAATAAAATTTACCAATTACTTGTCAAAGCGTCCATAATGTTAAATCGTCACATCTATACTATTATAATTCTAGGTTTGTATTGAAAAACAATTTTCTATAGAGGGGTCATGATCTCAGGAAAAATCTTATAGCGCGATGCAGGGCGCGCGAATATCCGCGACCTTAATTCCGTGTCAGTCTGGCGCTATCTGTTGGCCATAATTTCTTTGGCCTCCCATAACGCCAAAACGGCTGGACAAATTTCACCCAATTTTGGTACAGGGAGAGCAGGACATCCAAAGATAGTTATAGAATACTTTTTACCAGTCTACGGTAAATAAAAAATTAGCGGACGAAATTGCGGGCCTCTTACAATAATATCTGCGTGAGAAGCGTTTTTCAATGATCAATATAATAATACTTTATAAAATAAACTAAAAAAAAAAAATACAAAAGACAATAAATAACGCCAAACAAAAAAATACACATCTAGAGATGAGTTTAAGTTATGGGGTGATACAACTCAAATTATTTTCCTGTTACTTAAAAGAAATGGTACGTATATGGAAAATGGCATTATTCTTCGAAGATTTGATTTGATATACGATTACCCATACAACACTCAGGATTTCTTAATTTAACCAATAATTTGAATCAATCAGTAGCTCGCTTGACACGGTGGTCAAACTGTACATAAATTGAGTACTTCTCATTTAGAGCACTATGACACTTAGACCTCCGTATAAATTGGAGATGCTTAATTCCACTTTAGCCTGACGAGTTGCTTTTGTTCTTCGAAAAAGTGTGGATTTTTAGTGGTACTAATTTATTTCTCTTTGGTCGTAGACATTGAAAGTAATCAAATGTGACTGACGATGAGTCGATGACGTACATAAACAAATAGAAAACCGGGCGAAATCTCCGCAAATATGATATTTTTTTCGGATAATACAGTCAAAAATATCCACAGCATTGCAAGCAAACTTCTGACCACGATTCATTATTTATTTTAGAATATGGACGTTAACTTTAGTAGTATTACGATTATCAATGTTTTGGAAATGGTTGTTGACATATCGCTAATGGTATTTTATAACTCATTCATATATTGTATATGACGTATGCAAATAATTGCCATATGAAAGCTGTTGGTTGCGCCACTATCCCAGGGTTAAACCGTAACGTGTCAGGCTATACAATCAACAGCAAAAGTTGCCACTCAGAATATCACGCACAGTTGTTCGCGTAGCTACTTCGGCTGCGCTGTGCCCACTGTATGGTATCTTATAATTGGACCTTATAACCATACCTAGGATGGGGCACCTATACGAAAGTGACGTAGCAAAATATTTTATCGACAAAAAAATATATCGATGTTACTGTCAACATCTAAATGTCATCGACATAAATAAATATTATTACATATATATACATATTACTTTATTTCTCCACATTTTCAAATGAAAAAATAAACATATTAAAACGTGTATTTACATGTTTATTTTAAAATAATTTTCATAATATACGTAAATTGACATTTTGATTGAAATGACATCCTCATACTTTTAGTATCTTAATTTAAGAGGCTCGATATCAGATCACATATGACATCGAACCTCTTTATAGTAATCCAGAATGTTCATTGAGCACATATATTAATTTAATTATATCGACATCTTTTTTATCGATATCCTATCCCTAGAACGTGCCCCGAGTTATCCTAGGTATGCTTATAACTTTGCGTCTACGAAGTTAGTGTCGAACCTATGACGCCAAATACAAGCTCACTTCACAAACGCAGTCTTACGTGGAGCGAATTCTGTGTATATATTCACCTGAGGAAGAACTTTCTCTCGGCAGCCATGGCGGCAGCAATGTCCTTCCTGCCGTCGATATCCTTCTGGGAGCGGTTGACGACGCCGATGTACCCTCGCCGGAGTGGCAACAGTTTGTTCTCGAGGACATCGCGCGCGTCCGTGCCCTCGTCCATCAGGTCCAGCTTGGTGATCACGCCGATCGTGCGGAGACCTGGACACAGGAGTTCATCGTCAGGTCCTTCAATTTATTACAGATAATTTGTGGCTCAAGGCTGTGAAGCACCGTGTTCGGTGGCTGAAAACACCGATACTAGATCCAGATCAGCAAAACGGAAGACGTTGGTCATGATCAGACCTAGGAATCCGTGGGGCAAATTTCGTTGACAGGTAGGGACATCCTATATCGACAAATTAAATTATCGATGTTCGTTTTATATACTAGTGTAAAAATATGTTTTTATTAAAAGTAAAAAATAATAATTACGTAATAACTCAATACTCTTCTTCGTTTTTAAAGAGAAGAGAATATTTTTTGCGATGAAAGGTGGATTGACATTTGTTAAAGTATAGCTTGGACCCACGTTTAATTATTTCAGGTTGTTTTTTAAGCAATTCTTCTATTTTTTAGGAGGCATTATTTATTTATATAAAATACTTATGTAATATAACGTGTTTACAAATGACACTGTCCGACGACATTGACAAGTACATATTGTTTTATAGCGAGTTAGCGATTGTCTATGTAGGTAATTTACTTCTATTGAATTATCAAAAAAGGTTGAGATAATTATTAACTATTTTGTAGTGCTATAGGTATTACACCCTACCTTTATATTAAATATTGTAACCTAGCGATTATTAAAAATATGCTATGTTGAACAATTGAACAAAAAAACACACAATGTTGGGGGCGATCACTAGTATATAGAACGAACATCGATAGTTTAATTTGTCGATATAAGATGTCCCTACCTGTCAACGAAATTTGCCCCACGGATTCCTAGGTCTGGTCATGATTGATGCAAAGTCGCCTTGATGACGTTTCTGTCTGTTGTCAATCAATGCACTGAACCAGCACTCATCCAAGCACTTGCTAACGCCCGTCATACACTGACTACTCAATATTAACAACTGCATAATCACATATAGGGTGAATAAGGACAAATGGCGGAAATTGGAGTTAAATGGGCATAAGATTTGATGAGACATGGTTCAAGGCACTCACAACAAAACGCGCCAAAAGAGATTGGCATTTGTTTCACGCGCTGTAGTTTCCACTTCTCCCGAAGCTTGTGGCCAAGTTTACCTCTCTCATATCGGCTTACAGAGCATACATTATCATCCTTCATTACACTCTTGACATAGTCTATAAAAGAGTGAAAAGTCATCGATCATACCAGGTGTTTCCTGTAATAGGAGCAATAAATTAAAATATAGATTCTACCCTTCAAATTGAACAACATTTGTTCAGCAACTTTAAAAAAAAGTCAGTTTTCAGAATTTTATTATTTCAAACAAATTAAATAGTATTTTCAATTTACGTCGTCCAACATTGACATTCCCTGAGCATTGACATAGCTGTCACTCTATTAATATTGGACATTTCGCAATATATTGCTTCTTTGTCTAAACATTATTCTGCAAAATATCATTTAATACACGTTATTTTCAGAAGTTGCTTAACAAATGTTGTCCAGTTTCAAGCGAAGAATCTATGTTTTAATTTATCGCTCCTATTACAGGAAACACCCGGTATATTTGCCATTGGGCTCATTTTTTCAAGTCAAATTTGACGACCAGTCTGAGGGACTACTATATTTCGACCTGTGATCTATAACACGTACTTCAAGTGTCTAATTACATCAGTGCCATATTAAATGGGGACTTATAGAACCCTTGGATAACACCGAAGCCGTAGGGCGTGAGGCGTAGCGGTTCCGCAGTTACGCTTCAGTTCCGTTCGAAGGTATCATATCTGTGTTATATGTTAACATCAGAGAGGCTCAAGATTACAGACTAAAACTAAACAGTTTTTTTTATATTATGCTGACTAGCTCAATACCTTGCTCGTGGTTTCATTACCGTGAACGTACTATGTTAATCTACATAAACACGTAATTATTGGGGTCTTTAGAATCGTTAGTGGGTGCCGTCTAGGACTAACATACCTTGAGGGTCAACTTCTTTGGCAAGTTTCAAAGCATCGCTGTTGGCGAGATCAGTGTTTGCCGGCGTGACCGCGAGGATGAGGCAGGACTCGCGCCGAATGAACTGGAAGATCATTCCCTTGATCTGGGCTTCGATGTCGATCGGCTGGTCGCCGATGGGCACCTTCGTCAGCCCGGGCAAGTCGATCAGCGTCAGGTTAAGTACTGAAAACAGTCGGTGTATTTGGTGAAGTTGTAAATGTATGTACCTAAGCATTAATTTTAAGTGATTCAGGGTACATAACAGCCAGTTAATATAAAATGCATATTCCCTACTCAGGTTATTCGGATAGATTTACATTAGAAACAATGAATTCTAATTACAAATTTCTTAATAGACTCATTCATTATACACTTATGTGTTCTATGAAATCAGAGAACACAAACGATTATAAACATGGACAAAAAATATTCGGCAATAAAATATCAAAACCGATATTTATCCCCTGCCTTAAATAAAAATATGCATCAAGAGGCATACGATTTATTTCAACTTCATATCCCGTCTAAGAACATAACGCAAAATAAACATGTCCTTGAATCAAAGGAAAACCAAATCCACACAATCGATTTATTTTTTGCATACAGCAAAAAACTTTTGATATCCCTATGGCACTCTTTTAGTACTAAGTATGTTATACCGATTATTATTTATTAATCTATAGAGTGAGTAAATCAATGATTCATGGCCATGCGTTCAGGAATTTGATATAGGGGGCAGGGCGGCCTGCAGCGGAAAATGTACAGCGCACTTAACATGGAATACACAATATAATACACATGAATAGTCTTTACTTTTTGCTATTTAGCAATTCTCTCTTTGTTTGAGTTTTTGTTTTTAACTAAAGTGTTCAAAATTTCAACCGACTTCAAAAAGAGGAGGTTACCTATTAAGTTATTTATTTTTACTGTTTGTTACCTTAGAACTTCGTCATTTATGAACCGATTTGGAGATATATTTTTTTGAGTTGTCATGGCCCCATTAACTCTATAAAATTTTGGTGAAGATCTGATCACGAGATCCATGAGAAAGGAACTCTTCAAATTATATAGGCACTAGATTTCGGTTTTATAGTAAATAGTAACTTAGTTGCTTTGGGCATGTACAGAGGATGCTTGAAAGAAGATTCACGAACGTTTCTTGATTAGATTGGAGGCGTTCTGAAAAAGGGCAAGCCAAGAGTAGGTACTTTAAACCTTTAATGAATGTTGATGAAGCGAAATATGTATGTCAGAACCGTAGCAGGTGGAAAGATATGGTCCCTGCCTACCCCGTTGGGAAAAAGGCGTGATTTTATGTATGTATGTAGTAACTCGGCCAGTTCTTCTTGGAAATAGGATTTCTACCCCATTAAAAAAAAAGTGATTATCTTAACCATACTGTACAAAGTAAAAGAATCCAAGCGATGTGTCGTATTATTTTCCGCATAAAACCCAAAGCTAATTTATCTCTTTCCGGATTTAATGCGGACACCCCAATGGGCCCGAATAAAGGAAAATGCTCTGAATTATGTATCGTGGTCGCACGCCCCGACCTACATATTAAACGGGCGTAATGGCTTCATTAAATGCATTCTATCCTGGCAACGTCGTCCATAGATTAACAGAAATATTCGTGGTATTATGAAGTTTTAAATATAGTCCGGAGAATGTTTGTATCCAAGAATTTGTTAACATGAAGTATTTTGATTGCAGCAAACAATATTTAAAAACAAAAAACAAAAACTAATAAAAACCGGCCAAGTGCGCGTCGGACTCGCGCACCGACGGTGCAAACAATTCCCATCTTAACTGGCTGGGTTAAGTTTGCACCATACAAATGAGGTGAAAGGTCGCCAAAACGCCACCGATCACGTTTGTTGTATGGGAACCCCATTTAAATATTTATCTTTAGTATTTGTTGGTATAGCGGCAACAGAAATACATCAGCTGTGAAAATTTCAACGTCTAGCTGTCACAGTCACAGTTTATGAGATACAGCCTTGTGACACACAGACAGACAGGCAGACGGACAGCGGAGTCTTAGTAAAAGAGTCCCGTTTTTTACCCTTTGGGTACGGAACCCTAAAAAATCATCATTTCTATTACTTTCGCAGCTTCATATAATTTCCTTTAATATAACTTTGAATATCATCAACCATAGTGACGTCATAACTGGATTTCCTTGTCCTGAACCTTCATAAAAGTTCACAATAATCTCGATCCTAAATGATGGATTTATAAACTCTGCGATATCCGTGTTTATACAAAACTCGTGAATCACTTATAGATAAGGCTGTGATTAGATAAAAAAGATTTCAAGTTCGACCGGCACCCGAGCCATTCCTATAATAGTTCATTACAACATGATAACCATTACTAAGATTTTTTATGATTATTATTGAACTTATGTAACAAAACAGCATAAAACAAATGCACGTAACCACTGCAGTAGTTCATATAAACTGTGTCGCGTGTATAAATATATTTTTAGGTATATGGTATTTATGAGCAATAAAAAAAAATAACAAAAAAAGAACCGACTTCAATAAAACTAAAAAGCCAAAAATAACCCGTTCAAGTACAGATTACATTTGACTCACCCTTTGAAGTCGGTCCCAAACCACTCAATTATTATATTTATATACTATTATAGTTTACGTGAGGTTTGGCACCGAGTCGGTTATTTTTTGTATTTTTTTTTTTTTTTTTGCTTTTTAGTGATTTATATAAAATACTTATGACGGGGTGATCGGGGAGGTCTTGAAGGCATGCATGTCGTTTGAATTATCTCCTAACTCCTAACCATTAAGGAGTTGTACCTTCTATCATCAGCTCAGCATTGGAAGATGATGACTAACATATATGCAAATACTTAAATAGTTTTAGAAAATAATTGAAAAATATTATGAGTGCCTGTAAAATTTCAGGAATTCCATCGATTCCTCATGGATCTCGTCATCAGATCTTCACCAAAATTTTATGGGACCAACCTTGAGATGTCTATTCATGAACCTAAAAATATTTTTCCAAATCTACTCATAAATGTCGGAGTTCTGAGGTAACAAACGATAAAAAAAATAAAAAAAAAATACAACCGAATTGAGAACCCCCTCCTTTTTTGAAGTCGGTTAAAAATAGAACGTTAAACAGACGAAGGATGAAAATATATAGCCTAATATGTATCGAACGCAGTGACCGATAAGAGAACAAACAATTCAGATATAAAGTTCTATGTAACACTATCGTAACATACGTTGGGAATAAGAGTTTTCTTCGATTACGCAATCACACATACTTCAGTAAAAAATATCTATTGATATAGTTGCCGAGAATCTTCTTGAGCCTAACCTTGACTGCGCAGTAGCCGATTTACGTACAAATATGCATGCGCAGATCCGCCATTTTGGGTCAAGAAGATTCTCGGCAACTGTACAGGTTTTCTCATAGACCCGATTCCTTCCTATACAATATTAAGACGCGACCAAACCGCAGCTCAAAATACGTTGACTTAATGTTAGAATAACAAAAATAAAGCGTATTTTCGATGACAACCTAACAATATGTTAAACTTACACAATTTCCACACATTATTATAACAAAATTTTAACAAAAAAAGAACCGACTTAAAAAAATCTGAAAGCTAAAAATAACCCGTTCAAGTAGAGATTACATTTGAATCACTTTTTGAAGTTAAATAACGTAGTGTGGAAGTGTCATTTTAACTAATCGCTCGGGACTCGTTCAAAATGACATACTTTCCACACTTGTATCAAAAACTACTATAATAGTATAGGTACGTGTTTATATTGTTTAATTCCGTCCAACTATTTCGGCATGTTGCGATAGTAGTAAGACATTGGTTTGTCATCTGATCCTTGATGCAAAGATTTTTATCCGACTTGAAATGAAAGACTGGCTTTTTTGTGCGGCAAAGTCGAATAGATCTTCATATCGGAGACACTGTTGTATGTCTTTTTCTGACATAATGAGATAGGTATCCTTGCGTAAATTGATAGATACGTGGCTGGACACTGGTACCACGCTGATTGATTTATACTTGTATTGTTGTGGGATCAATATAATTTTGTATAATTTAATTACCTCGACGTAACTTAACGGGTAAATAAAAAACACCGAAAGCGCTATAGATGTGCCTATGATGTTTGAAGACTTTTCTCGATTCCTCATGGATCTCGTCATCATCAGAGTTTCACCACACCTCCTACCAACTCGAAGAAACATAAAAAGAATTTTACAGTTAAAACAAACAAAAAAAACAACCTATACAAAAATTTAGAACCTCCCCATTTAGAAAGATAGTTTTTATAAGCGAAGTGATTGAGCTTTAACTCTAATAACTGTACATTGATTGATAATCAGGGTAGGATTGTCACTGGTTCTCTTAATTTCAATCCCTGGTGATAATATCACTTTAACAAACATTTCAATAACAATGTTCATATAAAATTCATATGAACATGAATCAATCCTGCAAATAACTCCGTGTACAATTAACGTGCAGTGCCTTTATCTTGAGTACTCAGATTATATGTGAGTCACCACATATAAGTCTCGGCTGCCTCCGTTCAACGCAAGACACTTCAATGACAATCAAAGATTGACTCAGTGCGAGACAAAATTTACAATGGAAGGCAATTATTTAGCCACATAATTTTGCATGTTTTTGTGCAGTTTCAAAGCGATTATGGCAAAAAAGAAGGTTCCTTCTAGTAGAATTTAAGTATGTAGTAATATTAAGTATTCTGTGCTTTAAGTACAAAGCAAAGTGGTCCAGCAGGAATCAAAATATGGGCATTTGTTTACATTCGCAAACAACAAAGAAATATAACTGGTCTCTGATCAAGAAAAGGTTGGGAGTCACTGAACTTAATTAAATAGGCTAGACTCTAAACGAGATTTTGCATTTATGAAATTTAGAAGAGAAAAACAATTTATGACGTCACTGATGACACGGTTAAATTGCTTCCGTTTCTTAGCCTTTGGTAATTTTAAAATGTGTGAATGGGCAAAAATAACTGTCAATTGATTGTTTTTCGTACCTATGACCGTTCTCGTATCAGTCTACATAGCAACGTATATGATATTTCCATAGCACTGCATAGATCGTCAGTAAGAGACGAAACGACTCATGACAATTACACTTAATGGTTTATGTCCATTTGACTTCAAGACACTACCGCCATAGAAAAACAAATATAAAAGCCGTACTTCTAAATAATTAAGTAGTCGCTTTAGAATTAGGTCAAGAAAGAAGGACGAGCGAGGAGCGGCATTGATTTGATAGATCGAAGTGGCTTGTCAAAGGTGAACGATTGAGTGACGTCACGGCTCAGGGGCCGGCCGATACACAGCGACTGGTTAGAGGACGCAAAAACGCGTCACGCATACTGCCGTGTTACGATAAAAAGCAGTATCTTACTATGAAAACCATATAAAGATACGACCTCTTACCAGTTACCATAGCACGGCAGCATAGCTCACTATCATTATGCGCGAGACTCTTTGTTGTCCGTTTACTTGCATCCAGTTACATTGGTCGGATCAAGACTTGATAGAGGAAGTGAATGATTCGTTTAAGTTTGACCGACAGTGTTAGCGGAGTTAATGAATTGCTTTTTGGACCGTGGTCGTCCCAGCGTGCACCGTCTGCTACGGGCGTGGCCAAATCTTTAATCACGTTGCTTGAATCAAATTCGCATGTTCTACTGGACGTGTTTTGTAGTTCTATCAGTACATACCAGTTTATTAGGTTTTTTTTTTTATAGAAGACTAGTAATAAAAAGAATATCGAAAAAAAATCCTATTATTTTGTTTAAGTTAGTCAATGATCTTTTTTATACGCGAAAATTCTTATCCTATTCTAAAAATCGTTTATATACCAAGGTCGGCCACATACCTAACGTTTTTTTTCTGTTCTACATAGAAAAGAACAGAACATATTGAAGCCTGAAAGCTGGAGTTCAATACAGATTGCACCACTTGTCACATACCAACCGACCTGGGCCATCTGCCGGCTGTGATAGCGAAGGCGGATTCTATTCTGTTCTTGAAGAACAGAACGAATCGAACGAATAGGTCTTTAATCGGTCTTAATATAAATAACCTGTTCCACAAGAAGAGGTGTTATTTTTGTAGATAGTAGTAGTAGATAGTCTTAATTTAAATACACAAGTGCCATTGATTTTTAGTTACTAGTACACAACTTTGCATATAAATATGTTCAGATTTAATCATACACCAAAACACCGTTAGACTCTGTTGTCTGCTGAAACCGAGTTTGATTTGTTTAAAAATCTTACTATTATACCATAATATAATGATGTTTTTGACAGTATACAAGTTTTTTTTTATAAGATAGAATGTACATAAAATATTATCCATCGGATATTATTGCATTCCCCGCAGGGCAGAAAATGTAAAGGGCAAGGGTACAAGGAAAACCCTTAATGTGAAATATAGACACCAAGAGATAGTTAATTCCCTTCTGGCGCCAGGAGAGATTTAGGCCAAGGAAATCGATCCAGTGACGTCTGTCAGTACATCCTCTTGACTTGAGGAGGCTTTTTGAGCAGCAGGGTTACCCCTCGATCGGTTTGATGCAAGGGAGACCTTCTTTAGCTCAAACCACAGACAGGTGAAGATCATCCTTCCTGAGCTCAGCTTCAAAAAGTTCTTGTGACGTTTGATTCGCTTCCACGGCGGCTCTTCGGTTACGCATGCAGGCGAGCAAAAAATTGCCATTATAATGAGCTCAAGGACTGTGAAGACTCGGACTGTAAACTTACCGTTAGGAGAGTAGACGCGGAGGTTGATCGGTACAGGCGAGATGCCCTTGTTGGAGCCGGTGATGCGGTCTGTCTCCGCCTCGATCTCCCCTCGGACCTCATTGAAGTCCACGAACTTCTTGCCCTTGCAGTGGAGGAACTCGGCATATTCTGAAAAAATATATCTCTTTAACCTTCAGTGTATAAAGAACAGTTGCATTCTAAAGTAGTTTATGGACTATTAACAAAAAGATGTCCTTCGATACACATCTCTGGTAGGCTGCGTTTCTACCACAAGGTTAACCAAATAATTTATCCACAGTTAAAGAATTAGCGAATCCACGATGTCGTGTATACCTAATCAAAAAACTATGGACGTCTGGACCGTATTAGAACAACAAAAATGAATCTATATAGGATGCCTGAAAAGTGTAAATCTATAAATATGGAACGTCTTAATTGGATCCTACTTTGAACCGGTCTGTTTCACAGGTAATCGGTGTGCCAGACATAAAATGAATTTACTATTTTACCCAAAATAAATTCATTAAAGCCAGTACCTCCGATATCAAAAATTACCTTGAGTTAATATAGATTAGAAAATGTACCTATTACGCATTGCCAACTGCATTTGGAAAAATAGGCGCATGTGAACAGTGAAGAAAGTAAAGCGGATTAATCGATTTTTATTTTTGAAAGGTAGTTCGATTAAGAGCGCCTTTAGTTAGAGAAAATCGGACCAGTCTATAGATCATTCATTAACAATTTTCTAAATATTTTGCGGTATATAATAGGTTCAGCAATCATCAGCTAACTTGTATCAGCTGATCGCGACAAAAAGTAGAAGGCAGCCAACGTGTTAGTGACAGACACCCTGAGGTCAATGACTAAAAAGGCCAATTAAATACGGTCGCGTAATCGAGTCAGAACCATCTTAAATTAACCCATCCTGTCCTATGGTATTCCAATAAAACTGTAAATACAGCTATATTTGTGGTCATATACAGACCTATTATCTGTTATATAGCTACTGTTATGGGCTTCATTTTACGCGATCCAGCGATATCTATGGTTTAACGAAACCAGCTACTGACTATCTGTATGTATTAAGAGAATTTATAATAGACTTCGATCCAAAGCGGTATAAGGGTTTTCCAGTGGAGTTGAAGCAAAGTTTTAGTTTCAATAGAAATTAGTTTTCCGCAAATTACGCTTGTGTGTGCTTGGACTGCACTTGGCGGCTTTTTTTGGGTCACGATACGAGTTCCTGGGTATTTACAGATTCCTATAAGATACTTTTCATCCAACTAAAATTAACCAAAAAGAGCCTATGACCTCTTTGTTCCCGAAATAACATGCGGGAAAATTGTAGTTTTTTTTTATATATAATGTAATACAAAACCAGACAACCAGAATCCATACTCATGCAAACGTATTTCGCTATTTTAATGCCTAGAAGTTATTAAACAACCACTATGAATCTTGTATTATCCATTACAAGCGTCTATAGAAATATACATCATAATAAGAGTTTGATTTTAACCATACCGCCAGATACGCCGCATACCTACTAGTAGACTTTTTCATCGCTATTAATAGTTAGTAAAGGGATATTTGGTCCAATTTTTATTTCGTTGACAAGAAATCGTTTTTTTCTCAGCTTTCAAGCAAATTTGGTGAGTTGGTAAAGTTGCTTATTCTGAACATTGTAAGCCCAGTTTCACGCTATGCAGTAGTCGCCAACGGGATTATGACGGTCGCGTTTAGAGTGCAATAGGTAAATGATAAAGCATCTGCTTTCCGAAACAATTATAAGAGCAAGAGTGACGCGTCCCTTTATCTATCGCGTGATAAACAAAATGTCTACTGTAATAATATCAATCACACAGGGCAAGACATACAAAATCGTATGACGCATCTTTGTGACCGCGGCTATTCTAACACCATATTTTCATGATAAAAATGAGATCACGTAACGCATGACGTCACATAGCCCCGTGAAAAAACGATAAGGAATAATAATATTAATATACTTCTATTATACTTTCACTGTACACTTTCATTCCATAAGCCATAGAAATGGGACCATATTTATGTGGTAGTGGTCTCTAACGTTGATTGTCAAAGTCAGACATATGTGGCATCATGTCACCTGGGGAAATAGGGTACGTTCTCGAAATCATAAAAATAATCCATATTAATATTAACCCTTGGACAACAAAATTGCACGTGACTGTACAGTCGCCAACAGATATATCGCAGCATATAAGGCGTTCATAATTATATGAACATGTACTGTAACGCCCAGTCAATAACTCGTGTTCCGATATTTTTGAACGCCTTACATGCTGCGATATATCTCATGGCGACTGTACTAATCGTTTTAAATATAACGTAAAAGTCATACAAAAAAAAATTAAAGCTATCTCCTGTTTGTCATTTTGCGGATGTGTTAAGGGTATGGTATATTTTGTGTACTACGAAATGTATAAAATCAGAATCATAATATCTGAATTTCAAGTAAAATTCAATATTATTTGAAATGCATACGTTGTTCTGAATAGCTTTTTAACTAAATTCTCCATCGGGATGTCCAATAAGGTCGACTTTGTTGGTACACGGTTATATAGATATACGACAGCTATACTTAGGTTATATACATACTTTATCGCGTGAAAACTACGGCGCTGAGCTGTGTAAAAATCGGATACGGGAACAACATCCTGCCTGCAGAGATATACTCGTTGCAATCGCGAGCGCTCTCCAATAGTGTAATAAACATTTACGATATCAATTAGTAGCAATAGCGACTTCTCCCTAACATGTTTTTTTTCTGCATTTAGTGTCACCATTTAGGCTGCCACAAAAGCGGGGCGGAGAAAATTACTGATTGGTTAACATTTTGCTCTTCACTGCGTCTTTGGAAACCCCATATAAGTGGTTCATTTTACACATCTCCGTTCCACTCCACTTCTGTGGACGGGCAGCCAAAGGTAAAAAAAACCGGCCAAGTGCGAGTCAGACTCGCGCACCGAGGGTTCTGTACAAACACTTTCCATCCCTAAATGGTTAAGTTAAGTTTGCACCTGGTATGTATAGCGCCCCATATAAATTAGGTGCAAAGTTAGGTACAAAAAAAAATTTAACAAAAAAAAGAACCGACTTCAGTAAAACTAAAAAGCCAACAATAACCCGTTCAAGTACAGATTACATTTGACTCACCCTTCGAAGTCGATCCCAAACCACTCAGTTCTTATATTTATATATTATAGTTTACGCGAGGTTTGGCACCGACTTCGAAGGGTGAGTCAAATGTAATCTGTACTTGAACGGGTTATTGTTGGCTTTTTAGTTTTACTGAAGTCGGTTCTTTTTTTTGTTAAAAATTTTTTTTTTTTGCTTTTTAGTGCACCAAATCCTATTTACTGAATGTAAATTCTTGACTTTATCAATAAATGACCGAAAGCGCCGTACATGTCCCTATAACATTTAAAGAGTTCCCTCGATTTCTCCAAGATTCCATCATCAGATCCCGACTGCCAACGGGACCAACTCGGAGTTATACCCTTTCGATTAAAAAATAAAAATTGAAAATCGGTTCACGATTCTCGGAGATATCGAGTAACATACATAGAAAAAGAAAAAAATTAGTTCGAATTGAGAACCTCCTCCTTTTTTGAAGTCGGTTCAAAAAAACTACTTACTAGATCTCGTTCAAAACAATTTTCGTTGGTAGTTTTTATAGTAATGTACATCATATGTTTTTTTTTTATTTTTCATTTTCTTATTTTAGAAGTAAGAGGGGGGGGGACCAACTTTTTTCCACTTTGGAAGCGGCTGTCACGCAAACTATTCGGTTTAGAAAAAAAATATTTTAGAAACCTCGATATCATTTTTGAAGACCTATCCATAGATACCCCACACGTATGTGTTTGACGAAAAAAAAAAATTTGAGTTTCAGTTCTAAGTATGGGGAGCCCCCAATATTTATTATTATTTTTTTATTTTTGCATCAAAATCTTAATGCGGTTCACAGAATACATCTACCTACCAAGTTTCAACAGTATAGCTCTTATAGTTTCGGAAAAAAATGGCTGTGACATACGGACGGACAGACAGACGGACAGACAGACATGACGAATCTATAAGCGTTCCGTTTTTTGCCATTTGGCTCGGAACCCTAAAAAAGAACCAACATAAAGAATCTGACCATGTACATAACAAATTAAAGAAAATCTTGTAAAGTCCAAATCGCTCGCGCTATTGACATACGATTTCATATAAAGAGATTCAATATAGGACTCAAATTATATCTGGGTCATTAGTAAAAACCATGGTTATATGGAGGAAAATGACAACATTGACGACATACAATTTTAGGGAAAAAGTCAATATCTAAATAAAATAAAAAAATCTTTAAACACATGAGGTAAATATGAACGTATTGACGAATGACGGTCGAACCAATAAACGTAACGCACATCTAATCTAAGTCACTTGCCTATTAAGTGAATATAGCGATTATTATCCGGAATGACTTAAACGTAGATAGTCTCAGACAAATACGTAGTCAACATAAGGAAACTACTGCCCCGCAAACAACGATGTGCAACGTATGGTCTTGTACAAGGAAATATTAAGCTCATTGCATCACACAACATATCGAAGTCAATGATACACACACGATACTAAGACTAGGAAGTAAGGTCACTAGGACTTTTAATTAATTTATCGTGCGGTTGTGAGCTAAAGTCAAAGGCCAAGCGTCATAAGCATTTTCCATCAGTGCTTCTTCACTTCTTCGGCCACTCTGTGTATTTTTTGTACAAGGAAGTTCTTAGCTCATTGCACCACACAACGTATCGAAGTCATCAGTAGGTACACACACGATACTACGACTAGGAACTAAGGTCTCTAGGACTTTTAATTAATGTATCGTGCGAATGTGAGCTCAAGCCAAAGGCCACGCATCATAAGGGTTTTCTATCAGTGCCTCTTCACTTCTTGTGCTACTCTATGTATAGGTATTCATGTATACAAGAAAGCAAAGGGTCACCAGGGCTTTTAATTAATGTATCGTGCGAATGTGAGCTAAAGCTGGTGGTAATGACAAACCGTCTTATCTATTGAAATTACGATATTTTTACGATATGCCTAGGAATTTCGTGATCTGCCGGATTTTCACGATGTGCCCGGTATAGAGCTAGGAATATCGACGAATGCGTTGCTCTAATCGATCTGCCGTATTTTTTATCAGGCATATCATGATATGCCTGGTCAACTTTTAGTCAAATCATGAAATGGCGGCGTTTCACGATATGCCTAGGAATTTCGTGATCTGCCGGATTTTACGATCGGCCGCCGACAACATATATATTCAAATAAAAAATAAGAAAATATAAAATTTAATACTAAACTCTTTCTAAATCTACAGACCAATAACGAAATTATACGCAAGAATCCATAGTACCATACATACGTTTGCAATTCGAAGGCGCGATGAGCCAATTAGTTGGTTTTAACATTCATTGGAGCGCCGAAGGTTAATGAGCAACAATTTGTGCACACAACGCGAAAACTACACCTCTGAATAATTCATACATGAACGTAATATGGCAGAAAACGTCCACGATGTTAAGTTTTCTAATATTTAATTTCGTCCTCCAAAACGGAATAGTACATTACGTAACAAGGGTGGTAAACGAGGAATTACAAAAGAGTGTCTATTAGAAGCCCGAAGCCGAATGCGAGGGCTTTAATGACACGAGTTT
The DNA here is from genome assembly GCA_905147355.2 of Apotomis turbidana. NCBI lineage: Eukaryota > Metazoa > Arthropoda > Insecta > Lepidoptera > Tortricidae > Apotomis > Apotomis turbidana. The sequence goes on along the minus strand of LR990280.1, from coordinate 51,389,462 downwards.
GGAATTCCTTTCCACCAGTCACGTACGACGTTTTTCATCACACTTTGGAGGAAATACCAATATTACTTACCGCCCTAGGGCGTAATATACGACTTACCTCCCTAGGCCGTAATATACGATTTACCGCCCGGGTTTCTAGCATGTAAACCCTTAGTGTGAAAGAAATTACTTACCGCCCTAGGGCGTAATATACAACTTACCGCCCGGGTTTCTAGCATTTAAACCCTTAAAGTGTGATAGAAATTACTTACCGCCCTAGGGCGTAATTTACGACTTACCGCCCGCTTTTCTAGCACGTAAACCCTTGTTTACGGGAAAGTGTGATGAAAATCTTATTTTCTCAAACATGCAATGAAATATTGTCTTTGCGTTCCTTATAATAGGCTCGGAAGTATCGGTTTTTGGGCGCAACAACTCGAGAGGACTGTAAAGGGATTTCATACTGCTTTTCAGGCCTAGGCCTGCAAAGTAACTTTTTTATGGTTTCAACAACAAGGTCATTCACACAGCTGGCTGGTTTGACCAAAAGCAGGTTTTGTTTTTAAAGGTTGGTTGTTAGACACTTGTGGAAAAAAAAATCAAGATGGCGACTTTTTTTTTTCAAAATTTCAAATTGGTGCTAGGCGGCTAAAACTCGGTATCGGGGGGCTCTCGGGGCTCAAAAATATGAATCTGAAATCTTGTCCGAAAATTCGGTCAAATTCGGAAATGTCGAAAAAAAAAACGATTTGTATAGAGAAAATTTCAAATTGGTCCTAGGAGGCTGAAATTCGGTATCCGGGGGTTTTTGGGGCTCCTGAGTCAGAATCTGAAATCGGATTTTTAAAATTCGGCCAAATTCGGATTCGTGGGCTCTCAGGGCTCAAAAATATGAATCTGAAATCTTGTCCGAAAATTCGGTCAAATTCGGAAAATGTCGAAAAAAAACGATTTGTATGGAGAAAATTTCAAATTGGTCCTAGGAGGCTGAAATTCGGTATCCGGGGGTTTTTGGGGCTCCTGAGTCAGAATCTGAAATCGGATTTTTTTAATTCGGTCAAATTCAGTATCGGGGGGCTCTCGGGGCTCAAAAATATGAATCTGAAATCTTGTCCGAAAATTCGGTCAAAGGAAAATATCGAAAAAAAAAACGATTTGTATGGAGAAAATTTCAAATTGGTCCTAGGAGGCTGAAATTCGGTATCCGGGGGTTTTTGGGGCTCCTGAGTCAGAATCTGAAATCGGATTTTTAAAATTCGGCCAAATTCGGATTCGTGGGCTCTCAGGGCTCAAAAATATGAATCTGAAATCTTGTCCGAAAATTCGGTCAAATTCGGAAAATGTCGAAAAAAAACGATTTGTATGGAGAAAATTTCAAATTGGTCCTAGGAGGCTGAAATTCGGTATCCGGGGGTTTTTGGGGCTCCTGAGTCAGAATCTGAAATCGGATTTTTTTAATTCGGTCAAATTCATTATCGGGGGGCTCTCGGGGCTCAAAAATATGAATCTGAAATCTTGTCCGAAAATTCGGTCAAAGGAAAATATCGAAAAAAAAAAACGATTTGTATGGAGAAAATTTCAAATTGGTCCTAGGAGGCTGAAATTCGGTATCCGGGGGTTTTTGGGGCTCCTGAGTCAGAATCTGAAATCGGATTTTTTTAAATTCGGTCAAATTCGGTATGGGGGGCTCTCGGGGCTCACAAATATGAATCTGAAATCTTGTCCGAAAATTCGGTCGAATTCGGAAAATATCGAAAAAAAAAAAACGATTTGTATGGAGAAAATTTCAAATTGGTCCTAGGAGGCTGAAATTCGGTATCCGGGGGTTTTTGGGGCTCTTGAGTCAGAATCTGAAATCGGATTTTTAAAATTCGGTCAAAGTCGGAAAATATCGGACAAACAATATTAAGTGTTATTCTTTGAAGTATATTTTTTTATTTCATTGTATGTTTGAGAAAAGCACTATACATGCCTCGTCGTGAAAACGGATTCCCGGCCTCGTATCACTATCCGGTATATACCTACTTGGCCGGAAATCCTCATTTTCCCGGCCTCTGATCTAATGTACTATTACGTAACCCTACGCCGTAAGGGGATTTGCCCGCTACGCCGAGAAAATCACACTTCCTGGCTAAGGCAAGAGTAAATCTTTATCTGTAATGATATTTGGATGTAATGATATACAGAAAAAATCTACCATATCGTCGGGGATAGTGCAATACCGCGTTAATAACAGCTGTCGATAAAGTTCTCATTTCAATATAAATGCTTAGCATTTGTTTGAATATTGATTTGTATCTACTTGTTACTTACGCGGTATTGCACTATCCCCGACGATATCTAAATATTCTTTATGTAAGGTACTGTACTATAAATCCCGTAAATCGAGGCATTAAGTCGCGGGTAAATCCTAGTAAATTAGCAAATAATGGTGTGTACCTTTCGTCTCGTCCTTCTATTTATAACTAGTTTGAAATGTCATTATATTGTCTTGAAGGGCTCTTCTAAAGGAAGACTCTCCAATTTGATCAACTTACATGCATACAATAGACCTCGAACAAGATTGATAGGTCGGTGCCGTACCTGCTGGTCGATATTATTGATTTACAAACCTCAGAATAGAATATACTGCATTTGACATAACAAATATAGGTATCTAGCAAATTTAATTGGTCTTGAATTGGTCGCTAATTATGTTCAGCAACGAAGTCAGGATGTAGGTATCACGACAGATTAAATGTACTGTATGTAGGTACTAGGTATGCCTACTATACGCCCTGTAACATTAAATGGTGTAAAAGTCTATGATGTTTTCAAGCTATACTTAATAGGAATAAGTGAAATTGACTTTTAATGTTCAAGGACCGACGTTACGAGGGGCGTCTGAAAAGTTCTAAGCCTAAGGTATTTCGAGGTTATATATGCGTTTATGATACTGGCCACTAGAAAGGCCATTTAAAAACAAATTATTAAAAAATAACATGTCACGTTTTTATTATTCTGTTTCGAGATATTCAACGGAAAAGTACATCATGTGTGAATTACCAACGAATATTACGAAAATTGAGCACCATGCTGTAATTAAATTCCTTACAAAAAGTGACAAATCACCGCAGTGTATTTTTGAGGAAATGGCTATTATTTACGGTGATTCTGGGCCTTCTTATGCCACAGTCAAAAAGTGGAGTCGCTTATTTAAACTCGGACGGGAATCGATCGAAGACGACCCCCGCTCAGGGCGGCCAATATCGGTAGTGACCGAAGAAAACGTAGCAAAAGTCAAAAAGCTGGTATTAGAAGATAGAAGAATTAAGGTTTGGCAAATAGCTGAGGTCTTAGGTATTAGTAAAGAAAGAGTCGGAGAAATTTTACATGAACATTTGTACATGAGTAAAGTCAGTGCTCGTTGGGTACCGAAAATGCTAACGGCCTTCGATAAAGTACGTCGTGTGGAAACTTCTCGGGCGTTTTTAGAATTGTGCGAAGATGATTTAGATGAAGTTTGTTCCCGAATAGTAACTGTTGATGAAACATGGATCAGACAGTATGATCCGGAGTGTAAGTCTGAGTCGATGCAGTGGATTGAAAAGGGTGAAAGGCCGCCGAAGAAATTTAAAGTGCAAAAGTCGGCCTCTAAGTTAATGGCTACGGTATTTTGGGATTGTGATGGCATTCTTTTAATCGATTATTTAGAAAAAGGCTCTACGATAAACGGAACTTATTATGCAAATCTAATAAGACAGGTGCGACAAGCCATAGTTGAGAAAAGGCGGGGTAAACTAAGGAAAGGCATTTTGTTTTTGCAAGACAACGCACCCGTTCACACCGCTAATGTTGCGAGGCGTGCTCTGAAGGAAGTTGGTTTTGACGAAATTGACCACCCACCCTACAGCCCAGATCTAGCCCCAAGCGATTATTTTCTATTCAATAATTTGAAGAAAGAGTTGAGGGGAAAGCGATTTAGAAGTGACGAAGAGATGAAGGCGGCTGTACAGGAGCATTTTGAAGGGCAAAATGAAGATTATTTTTTTAATGGCCTAAAAGCACTGTATAAAAAATGTAAAAAATGCATTGATTTAGGAGGAGACTATATTGAAAAATAAACACGAGTTCATTTGTGTAAATTGTTTTTTTCTATCTTAGGCTTAGAACTTTTCAGACGCCCCTCGTATATATACTAAAAAATAACAGATGAAACGTACCTTTGCATTTTCAGGCAGCTCACTGCATACAGCGCCTTACTTAACATTCGTTTTATAGGTATTTATGTTTTTGGAATGTATACTTTTTAGTAAAATGGGTATATCTTCAATGTATTATTTATCAGTTATTTTTTTACAATAGGCTAGCAAGCAAGACAATACAAATGAATCGACCATAATCCACTAAAAATATAATGCGACAATATACACCAAACAATCATATTACAATATTTTTCACCTATTTCAATATTTTTAAAATTACCAAATATCTAATAAATGGAGGTACAGGTAATCTGACCGTATAGGACGCTGACGTCATAGTATGCACTTCTCTTATTATAAATTTGCTACTATTACAGCGTTTTGAGGTTTCGTAAACTGTCCGAAAACTGGCGTATTTTATACTAGTAAACATAAACGTTGTTATGTGCATCAAGGGCAATTATGGCATACCTGCTTGTCCATGTATGAGTTGTAGAATCAAAGGACGACGAGTGACGATGCCGGAACCGCGGGGCAAAAAATCCCTGTAACAATCGCAAATAATTAGCCGGTATATCAGTTTTTAACAAATAATCTCTCTGTCACAAAAATTAACCCACGCCAGGATACGATGTAAGTACGGGCCAACTAGAAAGTACAGTACCTACCTATACTCTTTCAAACATTTTTTTTTTCCTAATCGGTTCAAGTTAGCGGCGAAAATACGTAAAAAAAAGGAACACCCCGTCAAACTGAGAACCTGCACCTCTAGCACAATTGTGACACGTTACTTTTCTTGCGCGAGATATGTTACCTATCTCTTTCTTTGTAGTACTGTGAGAGAGTGCCGGACGACACTATGTCGCGCGGTAAGTTGCGAAGCATAGTTGTGCTAGACGCGCAGCTCCGTTAGCAGTTGAACTTATAATTAACACAAACAAAAACCTAAAATCACGATACATTATAATATAAGTATTTGAAGAGTCGGTACTTTGAAATTTTTCAACTATTGAACCATTATGGGGCCTACAAAAAAAGTAAACACTTTCAAACCAAAAAAATATTTTCCAGCCATCTTCAATTCAAGTAACCAGAGAAACTATATGATAAAAAATAACATAGAAAACCCATCTCGACAAACTGTTTTTTTTTAGGTTGGTTAGGAGACGTATTTGGATAACTTCAACAGGTCTTTTATATAGATATCATCTAAATATTACTTGTGTTGATGTTAACACAAACTATATCAATATCAGACATAGGTAAAAAAAAAAAAAGAAATGTCAGTCTAGCCTGATCACGTATCCATATTTGAAATTCTTTTTCTTTTCAGTTACCTACTGCGGCAATGAAACAAACTGGACATATATAGAGAATTCGAAATCGTCCACAGACCATATTTTAACTTCTGTGTCCATTGGTTGGGAATGATTGTTTTAAAGCTTTTGACGAACAGCAGCTTTACCAATATTATTTTTATTTTTTATTTTTAATAATAATTTTATTAATAATAATGACTTAATCAATTAATGAGTTTGGTCGCTTTTTGCGTTATGAATAAAAATATTTTCTGAAGAAAATTGAAGTAGAGAGTGCCAAGCTCGGTCTTAAGATCAACCATTCAAAAACTAAAATAATGGTGGTGGACACAGCACAATTACTTCCAGCTACAAGCGCACTCGTCGGGTATGAAAAGGTCAGCGAATTTGTGTATCTTGGGTCCTTGATAACTTGCGACGGCGGTTGCACTGACGAAATTCGCCGCAGGGCCGGTATGGCTAAAAGTGCAATGGCTAACCTCGACAGGATATGGAAAAACCGTGGGATTCGCCGTACAACTAAGGTGCGGAAACTTGGAGTTTGAGAAGCCGCGATAGCAGTAAGATCGATGCTTTCGTGATGTGGTGTTGGCGCAGGTTGCTACGTATACCTTGGTCTGCGATGCGAACAAACGAGTCGATATTAAATGAACTCAACATCTCGACGCGGCTCTCCGCGATATGTCGGAAACGAGCCCTGAACTTCTTCGGTCATATTATGCGGTCTTCAAAGCATTGTCTGGAGAAGCAGATTATCATAGGGCAAATTGACGGCAGACGTGCGCAGGGAAGGGCACCCACTAGATGGTCTGACACAGTGAAGAAAGCAGTGGGCGGCAGCATGCACAGGGCGGTCCACGCAGCATATAACCGCACTGAATGGAAACAGATATGTGGTTGCGATCCTCATCAGTGAGGGAACGACGAAGAAGAAGAAGAAGAATGGTCAAATAACCGGTAAACTAGAACCGAGGGTACTGTACAAACTATCAATTCACTGAATATTGCTGTAACGACAAGACAAAATGGATTAAGGGACAAACTTAATTAAGCTGTGAGTAAAATATTGTCCCGATACCCGATTAATTTACCAACTGGGTCATTTTCAGTTCAAAAAACAAAATTTGTCCCTTCGGTGGTCAAATGTTAAGAGCTTGTATGAATCTAGGTTATGTTGCTATTACGTCGGATTATAGAAGAGGGAGCGTTCTTTATTATCACAGGCATTTAATCAGAAAATTAGGCCCTGGCATTCTTAATTTCGCAAATGTCCACCGGAAAGACGCGCACCTAAATCTAACAATGACCCAACTGCCAATAATTTAGTAATTACTAAATAAAATATGTATTTGTAATTTAAAAAAGCATTGTGATGCGACTACTACGTTTTCGGGGTTTTTTTGGCAAATTGAATAATTGTTGATCCATGGGAGTACCCTAAAGGTTTCGATTGATTTCCTCGGTCTTGCTTGACAAAAAGACAACGGAACCCTTATGGGATCACGATTTTCACGATTGAGGTACGGAATAGTCATGTAAAATGTATTCTAACAATTTTCTCAGAGGGGTATCTAGGCTTAAGAGGGCGCCGAGCGTTTGCGACTGAACCATAGAGCGCGGGGAATGCGTATTTAAATCGGCGCGCGGCCGCCATAGTAAAAATGTATGGAGAATTAAAAGCTCTTTTTGATAAATCTGGACCTTTAATACCAAACAATAATTGAAATATTTGATGCGGACAAATTGTAATGTGAACATTCATCTTTTTTTTGAACTGAAAATCAGAATATATTTCCATTGTTAAAGTATAAAAAAACACTTAACGCTTGCTTACGATTTTACAATTTTCGTCCAACTTTACTTAGTTCTCTAGGGTAAAATATTAATAATCTTATATTTTTTCCACGGAGAAGTTGTTAACACATTCTTGGAAATGCTAAATATATAGTTTAGAAATGGATTAAACAATTAGTGTTGACGTTATCTACTTAACGGCAACTGCCTATTTTTTCACATTTCGCTCGGTGCAGTCTTAATACATGCAACTGGTTGTGGTTGAGGGCATTTGAGGCAAGAAAGGCCATGGCTGTTCACGAACCAGATGGTCTGACCAAGCAAAAGAAGCAAACTTCTTAAGCAAATTCCACCTTTCAGTGAGGGCAACGATGGATCTGGATCGATAGCTCTCATTATCAAGGCAAAACCAATCAACAATCACAATCCTCAGTAATAAGGGAATGACCAAAGAGAGAGAGAATTGTATATTGCAGTATATAAACCTGATCCCCAGAAATGGTTTCTGAATTTAGATAGGTGGTAAAAATTGGTATATCCCAATCAGTTAAGAGGGGCTTACATATTACTAAATATACTCGTGAAACAACTTAATTTCAGAAATCAGGTCTAAATAATAAAAATAAAAAAGCCTTTATTTCTGAGTATGGTGAGAAACAAATTTACAAATTTAGACAATAAATGCTGTACAGATCTAAGTTTAGACATTTTTTCGTGATTGACTAAAGTTGATATATTACTATTAATTTTTATTTTTTTAACACCACACTAGAACCCTCTATAAGGTAAAGGCCTCCTCTAGAGATCTCCATACATTTCTGTCCTGTGCCCTCCATATCCAGTTAGGACCTGCTAACTGGACAATATCATCTGCCCAGCGTGTCAATGGCCTACCCTTTTTTCTGCCACCTGCCGGACCTTTCCAGGATGTTGTAAGGAAGGTCCACCTTTCGTCATGGAGTCTGGCTACATGGCCAGCCCACCTCCATTTGTGTCTCAGTGGTTGATCTTATTTATTTTTCTTAGTTTTAGAAGACTCCGCTCCATTCCTCTTTGGCATGTCACAATCATACGTTTTGCCTTCAATGTGAGTTTCCAAGTTTGGCATGCATAGGTCATCGTGGGAAGTAAACACATATCCATGACTTTCTTTTTGAGATTGAGGGGAAGGTTGCTTTTTAGGGTTTCTTTTAAACTCCAGTACTTATTCCAAGTGTTTTTAATTCTTCTTTCTATTTCCAGTTCGTTTGATTTTGGGTTGAAACTTATTTGTTTTCCCAAATACACATATTGGTTGACGTACTCTATATTTTCCTTATCTATAAGTATAGGTTTTTTGATGCTATTTGTCATGATTTTAGTTTTGCTGTAGTTCATTTCTAGGCCCATCGTTTTGCTCTCAACGTTTAATGCATTCATCATGTATTCTAGGTTGGAACTGCTATTTGCAAATAAAGCAAGGTCATCGGCGAATCTGAGATGTGTCAGGTTATTTCCGTTGATGTTTATACCATGAGTTTTCCAATCCAGCTTCCTGAAGATTGATTCCAGCACAGCTATGAAAATTCTTGGCGATAGCGGATCGCCCTGTCTTACCCCTCTTTCAATGGGGAAGGAAGGGCCGATGTTGTCTAGTTGTATTTTGCTCGTACTATTTTTGTAAATATTTTTAATTAATGTTATGTAGGTGTTATGTACTTGCTGGTCCTGTAGTGTTCTCCAAATGGCGGAATGTAGTATGGTGTCGAATGCCTTTTTGTAGTCGATGTAAGCAATGTACAGTGGTGTGTTGAATTCTTGGTGCTTTTCTATGATTTGTTCAATCGCATGTATGTGATCTATTGTTGAAAAACCACGCCTGAATCCGGCTTGTTCTAGCGGTTGGTGGCTGTCTAAGGTGATGCTTATTCTTTTTTCTATTATTGTAGCAAAGAGCTTGTATATATTTGGCAGTAAACTTATCGGCCTGTAATTGCTTACATCGTTTGGGTTTCCTTTTTTATACAATAAAATAATATTTGATTCTGACCATTGTCTTGGTAACTCAGTAGTGTTCAGTATTAAGTTAAATAGATATGCAAGTGGAGTGCTCAGTAGGCATTCTGCAGCTTTGATACCTTCGTTGCTCATGTTGTCGGGGCCTGGGCTCTTGTCAAGTTTTAGGCGACGGATGGCCTTTTGAATCTCTTCTACTGTGACGCACTCTACTTCTTGCTGTTGTAGATTCTGGTCTTGTTGTATTATGTGATTTTGATTTGGTGTTGTGTTTGCATCTAAATCTTCTTCTTTTGCACTGTATAGTTCTTTGTAGAAGGATGTAGCTATATTGAGGACTTCATGGCGGTTGTGAGCAGTTTTTCTCTGGTTCTTCAAAGTTTTGATCCAGGTCTTGTGTGTTTGTAGTTCTTTATATGCCTTTTTTAAGCTGCCTGTGCTGATGAGGTGTTTTTCTAGTGTATGAAGTCTATAGTTTTTGTAGTCCTTTTTAATATACTTATGTGTTAATTTGTAAAGCGCCCTTAACTCATTCTTCATAGAACGTGATTTTGGTTTAATTTTTTGTAGGTGTTGTCTTCGTGATAACAGTACTTTTGTTCGATCGGACAGAACCTGGTTTCCTTCAGCAACGTGATTTGATTTTTTAATTTTTTGTATGCTTTTAGTTACTGCGGTTGTTAGGTTGTCGTAGCACTGTTGTACCGTGGCATCTTCATTCTGGTCTAGGAGGTCTGGTATATATTTTGACAGGTTCAATTTGTATTTTTCTATGTTTTCCATGTTACATAGTGTTGATTTAGAGTTAACTTTGTTGTATTGGGCTCTGCTCTTTTTAGTGCTTTGAATGTTAATTGTAGATCTGACCATTCTGTGGTCTGATGGGTAATTTATATTTAAGACCTCTACATCTTGAAACATTTTAGGTTGATTAGTTAGTATATAGTCTATCTCATTTTTTATTTTGCCATTAGGTGAACTCCAGGTCCATTTGCGGTTCGGTTTTTTAGGGTTCCGTAGTCAACTAGGAACCCTTATAGTTTCGCCATGTCCGTCTGTCCGTCTGTCCGTCTGTCCGTCCGTCCGCGGCTTAGCTCCGTGATCATTAGTACTAGAAAGCTGAAATTTGGTATGAGTATGTGTATGTATCACGCCGACAAAACGGTAAAATAAAAACTAAAAAAAAAATTTTTTTTCGGGTACCTCTCGAACACCTAAAGTGGGGGTGATTTTTTTTTTTCGTTTCAACCCTAGTGTGTGGGGTGTCGTTGAATAGGTCTCTTGAAAATAATAGGGGTTTTCAAACATTACTTTTTGATAAAGTCAGTAGTTTTGTAAATATTCGCTCCGAAAATAAAAAAAATTGTGTCCCCCCCCCTCTAACTTTTGAACCACAAGTCAAAAAAATATGGAAAAATTCATGTTAATGCGGCCTTATAAGTACTTTCAATGAAAACTATATTGAACAAAATCGGTCAAGCCGTTTTTGAGTTATCGCCAAATTTCATATTTTTTCTTTAAAAGGTCGTAAGTTGACTTCCAGAAGGTAATAAGTGATTACAGTTTCTAGGGCGTTTACGACCTTTTTATAGAGCTTAAAATCTGTCTTAACTTAAACCTCGGGCTTAAAACAGCAGTTTATTGTGAAGGATGAGCAACTACGGAACCCTACACTGAGCGTGGCCCGACATGCTCTTGGCCGGTTTTTCTTAAAATACGTGTTCATAATTGAAAGTTTGTTTTGAAAAGCAAATTCCACAAGTTTCTCGCCTCTTTCATTCCTAGTGCCATAGCAGTGGTCTTTTATTATTAACTTCTCTTCCTGTAGTCCTTGACCTATCTTGGCGTTGAAGTCTCCCATTATAATGATGTTTTTGTAGGCCATATCCACAGCTGTATTTAGGGTGCTATAAAATTGTTGTATTTCATCTTCTTTAGCTGTTTCAGTTGGAGCGTACACTTGAACAATAGATAGTAGGTAGTTGTCAAACTTTAGATTTACTATAGCCACTCGTTCAGATAATCCTATAAAGCTTTCTAAATTCTGTTTAATTTGTTTTTTAAGGAGGAAGCCTACTCCATGGTGGCCTGGTGTTTCGCCTTTGTAGCATAGTATGTAGTCTTGGTATTCATCTATAGAATCTCCTTGCCTCCTGACTTCTGCGAGTCCTATGACATCATGTTTAACTGTTTCCAGTGCTTTTGTTAATTCTATTAGTCTTTCATGAGTAGATAGTGTTCTTGTGTTGTATGTACCTATGTAAAATTTGGGTTTGTTTACTTGCTGTCGTCTTTCAGTGTTATTATTATCTAGAGGGTGGCAGTCGCTTTCCCCCACGGTGACAAGCCGGCTTGATCGGCCGGCAAATCAGGTCTATGTGCCACATATAAAGTGTTATAATATTAGATAGGACCAAAGATATATCTGACTCATAATTTGTTAAGAATATTTGAGATTCTATATCCTGTCATCCTACATACAAAATGTTGTTGTTAAGTTACCAACCAGCAATCTGCATTTGTGTGGAAAATAGAACCTACCAGGGATCCTGGTTATTTGAATAAATGATTTAATTATTATTATATTATAACAGCATACAGGAAGAACAGCTACCTAACCTAGAAAGTGCCATAACTGACGAAATTGCATAACAGGGAAATGGTTTTAAAAATCTTCCAGATATAATTTTGTAACCAACATTTTCTCTCATATTACGTCAATTGTTAGTTACACGCAACTGTCAGCTTCAATGTAAATTGGAAATAGAAAACCTAGCACTGTAAAATTCAGTAATCATTTCTAAAGGTAGGTCTCAGACATTTATTTAAAATGAGTTGGAAAGTATGCACATTTTGTACAACAGCACGTAGAGCATAACTTTGACACATGACTTTTGTTATGATGATGATGATGTAAATAAATAAATATTAGGAACAATCTTACACAAACCGACCTAGTCCCAAACTAAGCATTACTTGTGCTATGGGTACTAGATGATGATATTCACTATAAGATCCATGACCCGGAAACAAATATTTGACTTCATAACACATATATTTACTCGGAATTGGACATACTGGGATTTGAACCCAGAACTGCGAAGACACATATTATGAATGTTTTTTTTTTTTCTTTAAATATCCTATCTGCTTCAGCTGCACTCAAGTTGTCCACAAATCAACATTTTTTTAACACATTTAATGTCAGAATGGGACTAATGAGTTCTTGGAAAGGTATTAGCCCCTTAATAGAGTAAATAACTCAACCTATAATTTAATTGTTTATAGAGGCATAGATGCATTGTTCATGATAAACCGTATTTAGATATGAACTACAACAAAATAATCTAAGATTGTAGTCATAATTAGTTTATATGTGTATGTTTGATTGTAGTATAGTAGTAATTAGATTGTAGTATATTATGCTATGTGTGTGTGATTTATCTCATAAGAACAAAGACTATTTTATTTTAATTAAGATTTAGAATTATTAGAATAAAGAATTTTCATAGTTCACAAGGTGTTATGTAACAACTGAATAATTTTAACAAAAATATTTCATTGGATGCAAAGGTGTAAAATGTAATATTATCGAACCAGTTTTTTTGTGTTGATTGAGATTAAATAAAAAAAAACAAGTAATGTTTGGATCAAGAGTAATGCAAAAATTGTTCAGTAAAGACAATCAATTTAACAAAAGCCACCCCAACAATTGATAACAATTGAGTGATAGGAATTCAGGCCATGCAGTTGCCAGAGATAGTGTATCATAAACTGACAACTTATCTTACCGGTATATTTTTATGTTTTTAAGAATAGAACTGAAAATAATCTTTATTATTAGTAGAGTAATTTTGATGTAAGTTGGATGAGCTGGAGGCCAGCTCATTTAGGATATGCATGACTCAGACAAAGTAATTAAAAGTGATTGTTAACAATTACTCACAAAGTTATTCCAAATAGGGTTTAACGACTTAAATTCAACACTGATGGATACAAAGACAGTATTTTTTATGTACAACAAGTAATCAATAAATCGACAGCTGATTCATACTAGTCTATCCCTGCTATGTTCGATTAAATAACGAGGTAGCTGGTATCACAGCTGTTCCAAGAATCCTCTAGGCTCACCTGCCGACGAAATTTTCTAGCACCGAACTCTTTCCAGCGGACTGACCACCCACAACTGCAATTTGTGGGAGATCTAAAGACATGTGCACGCCCATTTGCACGAATGCATCTTGTAGTTTGTTTACAATGGGGATTAACTGCTGCATTCCGAAATTCCCCGACATTTTGTTTTAAATACATTAAACTTTTCAATCCAAATTCACTACTTTAACGTCTTGATCATCATTCACCGATAAACTACTTTTTCAATATGGTGGGTGGTTACGTTGTTAAAAATATTTTAACCTCGACTGTCAATGGAACTCCGTGTTCAAGTGACAGTTAAACGGCCAATAAGCTTTTAGCTTCGTTTGTACGGAGGCACGTAAATGGTGAATGAGCTGTCATAAAAAGACACAGTGTTCAGAATATATTAGTTGGAATGCCGATTGATGTTTCTACAGACAGTGCCGAACAATGCGCAGCGTAGCGTAGTGGCATCGCAACTCAAACTTCAAAACATTTTGTTCTGTCTCTTTCTAACCAAGAAGTTAAAGTTGCCATTTATATTAATTTTATGTAATGTAAGTTGTTTCAAATTAATCTGCGTTTGAGTTACGTAAATAAGAATATGACAAAAATAATTAATAAAAATTGAACATTATAATATTGTAAAAACTATCAAAAACCGATGGTAGAAGAGTAGCGTAAAATCAATAATACTTGACATGCGCGTCAAATCTAGGCCAGTCTTTAAAGAATATAAGGCCTATATTACACTGTCAATTATTACAAGACTTCAAATACAAATTGAATGCAAATTGAATAGGCATGCAAAAATCAAATAATGTTTAGTATACCTATATCTACAAGTAGGTCACATAAACTTCGTAACAATAACATTTTGAAAAGTTTTTTCTGGAGTCTAACTACCATCGTAGTAAATGAATTTAAAGCATTACTCACTGATCACTGATGGAACAATTCATTAAATTACTGGGTCACTCCTTCTCATACCGTACGCAAATGTAGCGTGGGCGTACATTTACTTTAGTACAAAATTGTGTTTATTTCAACACAAGTTAGCTTTTATTCTAACTACTATTCAAAATCTTGGAAAAATGTTACGTAGTCTCACCTTCCGACGAAGTTTTCCAAGACTGAACTCTTTCCAGCAGATTGTCCTCCCACTACAGCGATCTGGGGTAGATCCAGCTGCATATGCACACCCAGCTGTGTGAATGCATCTTGAAGTTTATTGACGATGGGGATCAACTGCTCCATTCCCATATTCCCCGACATGGCTGCCGGTTTCCCCAAACACACCTCGTTTTATGAGCTTCTCCGCAGATCTTGGCTTACTGATTTTTCGTTCATCAATATAGTACCAGGCTTCCAATGCGCAAGCGTATGAGAGAAGAGCAACAGATATCGCTGTCTCTGCTCGAAATATAGATGAACATAACATTAAGAACTTGGATCAAGCGTTTACTGATATATAACTGGTCATATTACGGAAATAGTCAAGTATCCATATATCGCAACCATGAAACTAGCATACCTATTGCATTTTCTTTATAGTACTTATACAAGAAATTCAATTTATAGAGATACAGACTTATGTATACCTATGTATCAGGATTGAAGTGTATTAGGTGCTCCTTATTGCGCAAGACAAATTATAAGATTCTACTTATATAGGTTGACCTTTAAGTTACAGGCTGCAGCATAGTCGCCTCGTGTACTACATAATACTACAGTAGTATTCATGTAAATAATGCATACAATACCAATTTACTTAATAATAAAATTTTCGTGTTGCGCATAAGAAGGTCACTGTTTGAATTATTCTTGATTTTTATACTAATACGTTGTTGGAACGTAGTAGCGAAGGATTACGTTAGCGATAGGATTTGTTTTGTATACTGGGTTTATGCTCTAGCCAGTCATCCGAATTTCTGGTATAAAGGGCCCCCCTTATCAAATACTTACACTAGCCTCAAAAATACTTGAGTTTACAGTAGCGCACACGCGTAATCGGTAAATATGTACTTATATTGAGTAACTACTTACCTAATCCCCTTACAACAATACAATCTCGCAGAGAATAGGATATAATAGGATAGGATATAATGGGATAGAATAGGATAGAAAAGGAGAGAATGGGAAAGGATAGAATAGTATAGAAGATAATATAAACTTTATTGCTTTCATGATCATGAAGTCTTACATTTAGCAGGCCTACATATATTTGCAATCGTGACACTGATCTGCCAAGATCGTGAGTAGACGCAGGTGCGGAGATGTTTGGTGAAACCTTTATCCAGTAGTATCGATAGCCATCCCGCGGCGCGGCTGAGGCTCGATGCCAATTTTGGTCTTACCTTGACTACTTATGTCAAAATATAATGAGTACTAGATTGAACAAAATATAAAAGTACCAACAATACTTGTGTTTCAAAGAGTATTACTTAATTGACTATGAGGACTGAACACGCATCATATTCACAAACTTTCTACTGTGGCATTCAATCGTCAATGTATCTATAAAGTGAGATTGAGATCAATTCTCGAGTGTAATAACTAATAACAAAGTAAATAATATTTTGTGGGATAGGTACTACTCTATAACAATTGACAATAGTAGGTACGGTAGTTACTAAGTATTTATGAGTATTTACAATGGAATACAGTGCCATGTACTCTATATTACTATCTCACAAAACAAACAGAGGAGATACAACGCAAGAAATTTTATTGTTAATTGCAAACAAAACAAAACGATTTATTTGGCTTGGACTGGTGTAAAATTCTGTGCTGTATGCGCGGTAAACTATACCACCAACATAATATTAAAATATGGTCGTGCTCCCAGACCACATAGATTTAGGCCGATCTGATCAGGATGGCTGGTATTTCAGACAGTAGGTATGAACCGAATCGCTAGCAACTACTACAATTTGACATATCTGTATTGAAATAAACATTGACAAATATACTGCCGTCTCGTTTTTTCATACCGAAACTTGACATGCTTAACAGAAGTAGCAATAAAGTCGTAGGTTTCTTTTGATTTATGATCCCTCTATGAGATTAATTGATCTGAAGTTATAAGGGTAAGAAGATACAATAGACGATGGAATCGGACATGCCTGGAAGCCTGTTTAGATAATCAACGATATCAGTACAACCGTAAATAATTATCGTTTTAAAACCATGCTACAACATTAAAATAATTATTTTAATATTGGTGCTGGCAATTCTGAAGAGGAACTGGAATCTAAGTTTTTCGCCAATGTACCAATTTTAAATTCTGTCTATTCAGACATAGAACATAGGAAGTGTTTAATTTACCATTTTAATATTTGTACATTTTCCAAATTTGATCTTTTATAATTCTAGTTGCGTCCACTAACAGACGTGTTCATTTATTATTTAATATTTTGTCATCGTTTCCAAGGTTTAAGAATCCGGAACAATAAAAAAATAAAAAAGGTTGTCAATCTTTCCGCCAGAGTTCGCTTCGCTGCGTCTTTGTGACGTCACTATATTGATTGAAAGGAGATCGTCTTTTAGAGACGCCATCTTAAAAATAAAGTGATATAAGTTTCGGTAGGGTAGATTATATTTAAAATCCAAAGTAATCTCCTATAAGACATTATTAATCGAGCTTAGATATTATTAATATTGTGATATCAGGTATAACGGACCAAGGTACATATCTATTTTGCTTTTGTTGTTACATGAAATTTTTGAATTTAGTTTGTTATTTACCGTTCTTCTGCTTCAATCTCGTCTAGTACCGTTACTACCAGCTAGATTCTTTGTAACCCCTAAGGAGATTATCGTTACAAACTACGGGTAAGATTGTGCCTAGAATTAAATGTAATTAAAACTGAAAGTGATCGATCCAGCATTCGTTGTACGGATGTAACACGTCAATAAAGACCTCGAAGGGCAGGGCTCCAATTTATTGTCCTATCAGTGCTGTGAAAGTGTTTTCTGTTCCAGTGATCTGTGGCTTCCATAGTTCGGTGTCTTACTTTTCTACAGTAATTCGGTTTAAAAGTAGTGTAACTGTAAAGAAAAGTTGTAATAACGGAACTAGAAACTTTGTAGCTTGTTAGATTTAGTTCTTTACGGGTGTATTAGTGGAGCCGAGTTTACAGTTAGGTGGTGATTAATCGATTTGGTGTCAAGTGCGTTCGTTGCATTGGTTGCAGTTGGGGGTCAGTAGCGAGGGTGACCTCCTGATGGTGTGTATATCGCAGTATGTCTGCACTCTCGACGCCGGGCGGCGGAGGCACTTCGGCGCAGAGCAAGCCGACGTCCGGCAAGCAAAAGTTTCAGAAGTTGGACATCAATAGCTTGTACTGCACCAACAAAGTGAGTTCCTCCACAATGCACATATTTTGGGCGTATCGCGGCCATATATTTAATATCGGTAGTTATAAAGCATTTGCTTTTTTTAGTTTGCATAAGCTTGAGTAATATCTAAATGGGACCTAAAATGTCAGCCTCCACCATAAAATTCCTTTTTTTACTGATAATATTGATTGTTTGACACTAGAAAACTTTTTATCTGTTTTCTCTTAGCACAATAATTTAAGAGGTGCATCATTTGTCATTGTATGTTAAAGTGCAAGCTGTGCTAGAATATTCTACAAATGCATTATAAAATCCCAGGAAAGGTTACCAGGACAAATTAAATACTCCGATTCTGTCAATATTACTACTGCCTTATGAAAAATTGCATACTAAAATTGTCAGCTACTTTCAATACTAACTGTACTTAAAAACTACCTTGATATGATGCAATGAAACTGTCCTAGTAGTTGCTATTGTATCCGATTTAGACCTCAATTTAGAGGCCATTTCCTACTTCTAATATGAATTGTACAATAGAAAGAAACAGAAAGCTTTTATTATTGAATTGCTCGTCATTTTAAGTGAGATAGTCTTTCTTTAACAAATTAGGTCTCAAATTAGGTAAGTTTGTTTTTAAAGTACCTACACAAAAACAAAAAGAAAACATTATACCATTATATTTATTTATAAATTTTCATTCAAATAAATATTTACATTCTTGACAGCATCCTTATCCAAAATATCTATATTTTAGACTTGGAGGAAAGAATACTTATATTTCTGGCAAATTTTAATGCATAAATTATCACAGCTTAGAATAGGCAACCCATTCATTACTTGTTTATTCCTGCAGCACTTCAGATAAATTAGTATATACATAAATCAAGGCATATGAGCTTGCTACATCATCATTTTAGCTATGAACATTGTAGACAAGGAGGACAAGGCTTAAAATCCACTGTGCTCATGTGTAGAGAGCGGATTTCAAGTAGCAATTTCAATATTAATATGGATATGACTACTTAGTGCAATTTGTTAAATACTTGCCATGTTGTTTATATAGGTTCTTAACAGTCTATTATTATTACACCGCACACCGCAAGCAAATAAATAATTAGATTAAATAAATGTTATATTTGCAACAAACTACATTTAAAGAAAAATATTTTATTATAAATAAAGGAGTTTTTATACAACTCAAAGATAGTAGTTCCTATATATCACGTACCTACATGATAGTTCATTTCAACAATGTCATTAATATTATGGATTTCTTGTTTTAGATGGCAATTTGCAAACAATGTTTTTTTGAACTAGAATTGCCAAGAGATTTAAGTATAAAACTGTTTTATGCAATCGTTACCATCGTGGACAGTAAACATAACGGATGAAAATGTATTTTTCGACGGTGTATGCTTAAAATGCACTGTAAATGAGTATCATTATTGCTTAGACTTCGTTTGTGAGGAAGCACTAATAAACTAACTCGAAATTAATTATTGTTCTGTGAGCATTGTGGTAGCGAATTATTTTATTTTTTCATTTCTTAAAAAAATATCCTAATTTTTTTTTTTTACTGTGCATTGTGCACAAAAAATATTAAAGAGGAAGAACTTAAAGAAATATACTATTTCAAAAATTAACAAACGGTGTTTTTATTTATTAGCATCATAATTTTTGCCCAGTAATTTACAAAAGCTTCTAAAATCATTTTTACTTTTTTGTTCTAATAAGTTACATTATTTTTGTATGTAGAAAAAATAATAAATTATACCTACCAGTCATATCCATATTAATATTGAGATCGCTACTTCAAATCCGCTCTCTACTCATGTGACACATATGTAACCTGTCTATTACATTGAACAGACTCCTCTAAAAATGATATGGCATAAATATTCCAATCACTCCGATATAATAATTATCATCATTCCTATAGTAAACTTACAAATCTGTTTATTGTCTAACATAAATAGTTTGTTCATTGACTTCTTTCGTATTTGCATATTATCTGGAGTAGAAACTTTGATGATTGGCTGTTGGTTCCACAATATTTTAATTTAACAGCGTACCATATTATTGCTCCGTTCCAGAACGAAAGCTCTGAACCGTCATCTGTAAAATCTCAATTAAGCCGTAAACATGGAATGCAAAGCCTTGGAAAAGTACCTTCTGCTCGTCGTCCACCTGCCAACTTGCCTTCATTGAAAACTGAAACTGGTCAAGATCCCAACACTAAGTAAGTATGCATGTGCTATCTATATTTACCATCAATTAACCTAAGACCATAAACCTAGGAATATAGGATGTAAAAAATATTAATTCTGGTTTGGTAGCAGTGAACCCAATATGTTGCGGGGCTGGGAATCCCTCACTGCCTGTAATATTACAAAAAAAAAGTTATTTTTCATGTAATTTTTTGTAGGCGCTCGCTAGTGGTGAGGGAGCACTCTAAGAACAATTTTTGTGAGGAACCTATGATATGACATTAAATCTGTATAACGACAATCTCATTGGCCCCGATATTGCCCACCTTAAACATTGTATTACTTGGGAGACTGTATGATCTTTTACATTTCAGGAATGATTTACACCATGATGATGACTTTACTGATTCGAATGCATTACAAATTATAACATGGATATAGTACACTTGCCATCAGATATATAGCAGCATATAAGGCGTTCATAAATAATTGAACATGTACTGTAACACCCAGTCAATAAGAGTCGTGTTCAGATAATTATGAACGCCTTATATGCTGCAATATATCTAATGGCAACTGTACATAGTCAAGAATGCAACTAGAAATTTCTTATTCACTTAGAAACAAAAGTCTAGCCTTTCAATAATATACAGCCAAGTGCTAGGCATACGTGGAAAACTTTTGTATATATGTCATTGACACCATGTAATATATTTGATGCCTTGTAACCAGGACAATTATTTGCTTAGCTAAAATGGAGTGTACACATGTATTCTGGGATAGAGAGTCATTCTGAGATCCAGTAGGAATTGAATAATCTATGAGTGCTGGTATTTTTTTTTATCTAAAAAAGCTACAGAATATTTGCTAAAAAAATATTTTTTTTCATAATAAACATAATGCTTTAACCTTTTGAGCGCCAAAAACGGGAAATCGCGCCGACGGAAATTTGGGCTAATCACGCCATAGTCCAAATTTTAATGATCATAAACTTCACAATTCAAACCTTGTTGATTTTGGAGTACTTCTTTATTTATTTGTTATGGCGTTAGTGGTTTAGTGAATTTCTTCACCACTTGCCATTCAAAAGGTTAACGATGGTTTTTGTTTCAGCGTTATATCTACTGCTGCCACTACTGCTCCTGCACCTCAACCATGCACTACTCAGACTACGGTAAGAATTTACAGAACATTCTAAATAGTGAGCAGTGTTCACTCGAAAGAAAATACACTGCATTTGATGATCAGAAGGTTTCCTTTGACAGGAACCTTCTGAACCCTAGAAACATTTTAAGATGATGTTCTTAGGGTTCTAAAGATTCATCCTGCCAAAGAAAACCCAATCATCAAATGCTGTATATTACGCTTATATGTCGTGAACACTGTAATTCATGTATTCGAAATATTAAAAATTTAAGACATACAGTTGTCTAAAGAGAAATGTGAGCTGGCATATTAATATATATTCAAATTTCAAATTCAAATTTCTTTATTGTACACGACTGTCATATTAATGTTATACAAAAAACAAATTTCCACATAAAAACTAAATGACAATAACATGCACCTAAAACTTAACAATTTGAGGTAACACTGGCCCCTACACTAGGCGCAGCCTGTCTCGTAGGGGATATGGGAAGAAAGTTTGCATTACATTCTATGCATATAAATTGTACAGAATAGGTGCAACTTTTAATATATTTTTTTGGGATTCTGTATATAAATTCTGGATAGAATGCTGAATTGTCTGTATAAATTGTTGTTATCCAAGGACTCAGATCTCTAAATATGCTATTGCGGACTGGCTCTCTCGCCATTGAAATTCTATTTAGTAGCATTATGCTTCAAGGCAGCTGAACGGATCCGAACCAATTTGCATAACAGCTCAATGCTTAAAATACTTACATCGTTACTAAGGGCTATTGTATTCACTCGGATATTATTGTATCTTTCGAATCATCCATAACATTCAATATTATAGTGAAGGTAAGAGAAGCGTTATATTGTTTGCTCTACATTATGATTTCAAATTAAATTCATGAACGTCTAATTGCAATTATTTAGCCAAAGTAGGATAATTGGTATTTTAACGGCATTGGAACTGATACGCATTCGTTTATAATTATAGCCTAGAAATACATTAGAACAATAAAATATAAAGATTTAGTTTTGTTTTGTAAAGAGTTAATTTACGTAACGTTTAATATTCTTTGGCGCTTCGGCCCATTCCCACGGAATTCCTGTATTCGCAGAAAATATATTGATAATTCTAATTCGTAATGCAAGCACTGTATCGGATTGCACTCGGACGCGGCAAGTACATTCGATACCAACAAGCGAGCGTGAGATGCTGACCCTCGCATATATCCCTGTATAGCAGCACTGATATATGAGGATGAGGACATAGGCATATCTAAGTGATCGGAATTGACATGTCATTTTTTTCCGGTTTTTTATCCAATATTATCAAATAAGGGATAAAAAATAGGATATTACCTAATTTTCGAAAATATCCTAATTTGTGTTTAATATTCATTTGAAAAGTTCCTCATTCTAAAAGAGCGTAAGCGGCTAGTTATTGGTCACAGCGCAGAAAAACATCTCGTTAAAAGTTAATGCTCAGTGTTACAGTAACAACTTATTTTGAACATATAAACAAGTTTTTTTTTTGCATGGTACGTAATACTCTTGAGCAGCAGAAAATCGTCGGACTATTACTAAAGCGGATTTAGTATGGAAAATGTGCCACTGTTCTTGAGAGCTGATTCTTAGACGGAGTTGCTTTCACATTTTTTAACCGACTTCAAAAAAAGGAGGGGGTTCTCAGTTCAGTTGTATGTTTTTTTTTTTTTTTTTTTTTTTTTAATGTTTGTTACCTCATAACTCCGTCATTTATGAGTCGATTTGGAAAATTCTTTTTAGGTTCATGAAGAGACATCTCAAGGTTGGTCCCATAAAATTTTGGTGAAGATCGGATGACGAGATCCATGAGGAATCGAAGGAATTCCTGAAATTTTATAGGCAGTCATAATATTTTTCATATATTTTCTAAAACTATTTAAGTATTTGCATATGGTAGTCATCATCTTCCAATGCTGAACTGATGATGGAAGGTACAACTCCTTAACGGTTAGGAGTTAGGAGATAATTAAAACGACATGCATTCCTTCAAGACCTCCCTGATCACCCCGCCATAAGTATTTCATATGAATCACTAAAAAGCGAAAAAAAAAATTTTTTAACAAAAAAAAGAACCGACTTCAGTAAAACTAAAAATCCAAAAATAACCCGTTCAAGTACAGATTACATTTGACTCACCCTTTGAAGTCGGTGCCAAACCTCATGTAAACTTTAATATATAAATATAATAACAGTGGTTTGGGATCGACTTCAAAGGGTGAGTCAAATGTAATCTGTACTTGAACGGGTTATTTTTGGATTTTTAGTTTTACTGAAGTCGGTTCTTTTTTTTGTTAAATTTTTTTTTTTTTAATTTTCTAGTCTAGTCTGTATAAACAAATAAAAATAATAGTTTTGAATTTTGTGATAATAAATTAATGAAGACGGAGATGGCGGGACGACCGGGACATGTTCCTAAATAATTGGACCGTAATAGCACCGAACAGGGAGTTGTGGAAATCGAGGGGAGAGGCCTTTACCCAGCAGTGGGACACAAATAGAGGCTAATAAAAATATTAATGATATTATTTTAAACTCAACACTACTGACTGAAAAATCTTTTACGAGCCAACTTCGCTTAACCTACGATACAGACATGGCTCTTGTTTCTCGCGCTTTGATGAATCGAAAGAGATAGACAAATTGAATTGGCGCTGCAAAAAATCTTGTGTCACAGTGGTGCTCGAGATACTGGAATGATCTGTGTTATTGATCGTTGTATAGGCCGCCTGAATTTGAGGTCTTTAAATAAGCTGTTGAGTAGTCTGGATTCCTCACCACACAAACTTCAAATATGTCGATAGTCTTTATTGTCCCGGTTTGGTGAGAATGCAAATGATTTAATTGATGTAGGTTCTCAACAGACTTTAACTATGTGAGAGTAACTATTAGTCGTGAGTAGTCGTTTCAATATCTGAAAAAAAAAGAATTTTCCAATTTGATTATCATATTTTATTTTTCTAATTCGTTTTTACATTTGTTAACAGTGTTAAACTATTAGTGGTTCTTGTTTTTTCACCTAAAATATATTTAAAAAAGTCTGAACCAATCGTATACATTTAAGGGCACTTTTGAGCTTCAAAAATTTAATTCCTCGCTCATCCACACATGAAATAATGTAATTTTTTTTTTGTTATGTTTGGTTTAGTTATTATTGTATAAAAAAGTAAAACTTTAAAATATTAAAATGACTTATAAAAAAAAAGCCGCCGGCAACGGGCAGGGCTCATTATCATTACTTTATGTTATTGTTATGAACGATAAAGATTGATTGTTGACGTTGAAATACCAATGATTCTATACTACTTATTTCATACATAAATATTTGTAATTTCATATTATTAATTACTGTAGGCAGCGGTGTGAATGGACATTTATTATGACAATTACTAAGTTTGTCCATTTACCACTCTAATTGATTTTAATAGGTACACATTATTATTGATGATACATGACACGAGAATAGAATTTTGTTAATATAAGAAATATATTAAGAATAATTTTAATTGACATATTGATATGACTTTCTAACCATTTATAATTATATCTTCAGTTTGTATTTATGCTAAGCGATTTTTTTACCCGACTTTTGATTAAAGAGCAATGCTGATCAATTGGTAATATGACTTATTTGATCCCTTGGTTTGTCTTGATTGCTTTACCTAAGTGGAATGTTATTTTAGTATAGTTACTTTTTCCGGGGACTTAATCGTAGAAAAATCCTACAACAACACCAATACCTGACGCAATACGTAACGCAAATTTTTGGAAAATATCTCTTATATCTTTTGTACACACCAGTTCGGCTGGTCGGATTTTAACATTTTTCGATCCATATGAGTATGATTATTGCTCATTTTTATTTCTAGGTCGATGACTTCGGATAGACTTCTTGATATTAGAGGCTCCCGTGTTGTATTCATAAAATCTAAGGTTAAAATTTCAGTGAAATTTAAATGTGACTGAGCTGTCCTCCCTAGAATTGCATTCCATTGTGGTTCATAGGAATCTCTTGATTGCGGATGATTGGATAATTGCATCCTTTTAGTGAATACTGCATCCTTCTATTCAAACGTGCGCTGTACGGGCAAGTACTTATTGGCAAATATGCATAAATCAGTTTTTGTTCGGAATGTAAAATTACACAAATAAAACTAAGAACATATATAAGCCTAACTATCGGTAAAACACGGGCTCTAGGTCGGTGCCAAGCGGGCGGCAGCCCCGGAGGCTGCTGCACGCTGAATAGCTAGGGCTATTTGGCTAAGGTATAAGCCAGCACTCTGGTCACCCGTCGCATCGACAAATCGCTTAGGCCCAAGTCGATCTCACCCGCTACTCGCTGCGGCCTCAGCCAGTTCCTGATACAATTTTATCACAGTTGTATGTGACGTGGCTCTGAAACCAGTAATTGCGTCAATCAACTTTTTTCCGTTGCTAGTTGCCATGGTGATGTCCATTGGGTTACTCTTAAAAACTACGATTTTCGGCGGCAATATTCAACAAAAATGTTGTAATTGCAGCAGTTATAAGCCCATTCTTATTTAGAATATCTCTTGAAAATACCAATATTATAAATTATCAACAGTTTTCTAAGAAGCTTAATCACCATTGTCTCCTGGGTGATGGGACAGAATAACAACAAGAAAAAGTTGATCCACCCAATTAATGTTGTATATCCTAATCATTTTTGACAGATTTGAAATGAATATACTCGTTATTTTGTAGTGTCGGGAAAAATCAGGATATCAGACTACTCCCCTGTAAATCAAGTGTCATATATTATTAATTTATTTTATGTTTTATATACAATTATTGGTTTGTCTAAGTTGTCTAATATTAATGGACATAATAACGTCCATTATTTAACTGAGTGATCGTTCGTGCCGATTTTTCCAGTGATGTACATTTTATACTACCTACATCTGTTATTAAATACGTGGTAATAAATAGTAAATATGAACATAAGTGTGAGTCGATACGCCAGCCTTGCGAATGTTTTTCCTTTTGCATTTAGCGCGCGACTGTTGATCTCATTTCAAGAGCCAATGGGCTTACGGGCCATCGCGCATGTCCCGTCCGGGATGGCGTCATTGCGCATGTACCAAGTTATCGATCCAGCTGTCTCTTTTTCAAGTCTTCAATCTTATTTTCTAAACAAAGTCACTTATTAGCCATTGTAAACAATCACCACGTTATTCGATGCCCGTCCACAGCCTACTGGAGTGGCCATCCTAACTAGGTAGATCATTAATCGTTTCTGAATGTCCCGCGGTGTGAGCCACGTTGAGCTAACCTACTTTCATCGCGCTCTGTTTTACTTGATGTTTTTATTTTGTTCGTGTTATATTAGAGAGCATGGTTGTAAACGATTACTGTTACTTTCACTTGTCTATCTATGTATGATCTTCTTTGGGTTATTACCGACACGTATAATGGAATGCTGTTGAATGTGTTGCGGTGCGCAGTTGGTTTTGGTCCGGTGCAAGGCCGCGACACCGGCTGACGTTTGCATCCAGTTGGAGATAACTGCGCAATCGAAGAGTTAAAACCGTTTACGCTCAACTACACAAGAAAAAAAGCTTGTGTACATATTTTTGAACTGTTCGATCGTGTAGATATCCCTTAGTGTCTATGAAAAACCGGCTCCATTCTTTTCCGAAAACTTTAAAATCAACTTTTGTAAATTATCATTGTAAACATTGAATTTTCTTTGTAATATTACTATTAATAACATCGTATCATATCATTCGAATAAATAAATAGAGAAAGATATATATGTACATTTGCTTTGTCTTTCTTTGTATATCATACATTGTCCTAAAGCGAGGTCGTTCACATTAATTGTAAATACTACATTGTTTAATGCTGCTCTTACTTATAAGTAACAGACTCATTATATCGATTGTTTTGAATTGTCGCTTAATTTGTTTATTTTATATGCCATACATATCAATAGCAACTAACCTGCTCAGTACATTCTTGTTTGGTTTGATGTTTAAACTAAAATTGTTGATCAACTCCAAACCAGCTCATCGAATCCTGACAGCTGTGTAAACAATGATAAGTTCTGCAATTTTGACCTGGCAAAGATACACACCCTTTAGATTCTTTGTTTCAAATGAAGCCCCAATAGATCATGTTTGTCTTAAGTTACTGTTTAGTTACACGGCCAGTATCAGAATACAGAATCGTTTTAGCCGCCCGCATTTCGGTGGCAGCATTTCGATGACTGTTATTGTAGATTCAAATGGAATTTTAGGATATTGTCTGGAGGTTTCAATTGAAGGGCTAAGGGGAAAACTGGTTAAGTTAATTTTATACACATTAATTTATTTTTTTAATCTACGGTTACTAAATTAACCAGTTCAAATGTGAATACTTAAACCTGGGGTAAAACAATCTGGATCCTGATCTGTACATTACTCTTCCCCTTAGCTTAATTTTAGTTTTAAAATACATGATTAATTTTATATGCGTGAAAAAAATATTTTGTATGCCTTATGGCTAAACATAGTGATACGCCTACATATAAGTGCAATGTAACATCCACAAACCTATGTTTACAAATAAATTATTTGACTTTGACCTGCCCTTCAATTAGTATTAAAAGTGTCTACAGTTTAATACTGCAGCAAACAATCTCTGAGGAATCTATTTCTTTGAAACAATCGTTTACTTACAGAACCACTCGATCAACTCCTATTTTAGACGAAAAATTACAAAACTTTGTTCATAAGTCTAGGACTTACGACACCACAGAATAGACAAAAGCATAATATATACACACATTGAACTTATAACAACCTTTACTGGTGAGGGTTAGAACTTGATTTAAATAAACAGCCACGCATCGGTTTAACCACTCTGGAATTTACCAGTACGATATTTGATGACAGCTCAAATCAGCTACTCTTGATGTAATCTCAAAAATAGGCCAAGTGCGAGTCGGAATCGCGCACCGAGGGTTCCGTGCAACAAAATAATTTTAAGTGTCTTTTTGTTTTCCGTATTATTTGCTATAGCGGCAACAGAAATACATCATCTACCACGGTTTATGAGATACAGCCTGGTGACAGTAGCGAGCGAAAAAACGGCAAAAATTCACGTTTCTTGTATGCCCACTCAAATATTTATTTTATTCTGTTTTTAGGGTTCCGTACCCAAAGGGTAAAAATGGGACCCTATTACTGAGATTTCGCTGTCCGTCCGTCCGTCCGTCCATCCGTCCGTCCGTCTGTCACCAGGCTGTATCTCAAGAACGGTGATAGCTAGACATTTCTATTGCCGCTATAACATAAATATAGCTGAAGAATTCACTTTACTAATGTTTCGGATATACGTATACGCAGCGGGACCCCATGTAATTATGGTTTAAGTCCTATATAATCGAGTTGGTATATATTTCTACCTCTCGATTTATGTACTTTTAAATTTCTACCTTTGCAAATTAATGAAAAAAAAAAGGATTCTGTGCCAGCGGGGCCCTTTGCTAATTGTAAGTTTACAGACTAAATGAATTACTATTCATGGAGCCTCTTATTTCTACCTTCCAAATAACTTTTCAATACACCCTAGATATAAATAGTTTTTGAGAAATATGCGTTCGAAGATTTTGTCCTTCTAGCAGGGCCCTTTGGTATTTAGTGACTTACAAGACCCCAGGTAATTTAAAAAAACAGCCAGTTATTTCTACTTACTTACTGAATCAATTATTACCAACTTGCTAGTGACAGGTTTAGTGATAATATCATACAATTTTTTTTTTATTTTTTTTTTCTTGAATACCTGTCACTAGCAAGTTGGTCACAATTGATTCAGTAGGTAGAAATAACCATCTGTTTTTTAAATTACCTGGGGTCATTTAAGTCACTAAATACCAAAGGGCCCTGCTAGAAGGTCAAAATCTTCGAACGCGTATTTTTCAAAAACTATTTATATGTGGTGTAGTGAAAAGTTATTTGGAAGGTAGAAATAAGAGTCTCCATGAATAGTAATTCATTTTTCATCACATTTGCTCGTAAAAGATGGTATTACATGCGGGTGTACTGAAGGACTAAGGCCTATATAGTTCCCACGGGAGTTATAAATTGACATAACTCCCTCGGGAGTTATGGTTTTAGTTTTAAAAATATAGTACGCACTCGCAGATTACTTCAGACTAAGGAGGTTTCAATCCAGCCAAGGTTTTTTGTTGTATCAACAAAACTTGCCTACCAGCAAATTTTATTGTGTATTGAATTAATACGGTATATGTAACTGCATTAATATTTATGTTTTACAATTATTTATGTGTATTTTGCAATAATTCTATTAAATTAAATTTTGAATTATCGTTACAATCTGGCAGTAGCCTGTCAAGTTTCTAAACGAAACGCAGTTCTTAGCATTATCTCTGGTAGACGACACAAAAAAAAGGAAAAAAGCTATAAAATTATTGGTTAGGAACTATTTAGTTTTGTAACAAACTTTCTGTTCATATTTAAGTTTTATAAATATTACGCTGTTAATTATTGCTGCATAATATTGTTAATTGTTATTTGTTTAATAATAGATAGTAAGATTCTGTGTATATTTGTTTTCCGTTTTAAGCTGATGGCCGTTTTGCCAGTGCTTATAGTAAATTAAAAAAATATATATGGAAAAAAGTTGGTTGTCAATCGTTATCGTTTAATGTTTATTGTTGGCTTATTTATTTGTTATTTACTCCAAAATGTGATGAAAAATATTGTGTGTAAGGCGGGTAGTAAGGGGATTACAAACTCAGGACATGAAAAGCCCTCCGCCTTCTCGTCGGGCTTCTAATAGACCTTCGTTAGTAATCCCCTACTTACTACCCTTATGACACAATATACTATAGTCTGTAAACTTACAATTAACAAAGGGCCTCGCTGGCACAGAATCATTTTTTTTTTTCATTAATTTGCAAAGGTAGAAATTTAAAAGTACATAAATCGAGAGGTAGAAATATATACCAACTCGATTATATAAGGTGACTCGGGGCTATTGTAGCTATGGGGTTATTGTATCTTATTACCATTATAATCGTCTGTGACCATTATAATGGTCTGTGTATATATAGGATACACAGACGGTCTAATGGTCTATGTATCCTATATATACACAGACCATTATAATGGTAATAAGATACAATAACCCCATAGCTACAATAGCCCCGAGTCACCTTAGGACTTAAACCATAATTACATGGGGTCCCGCTGCGTATACGTATATATGTTTCGGTATTATCCTACGAGTATTACTTGCGGAATTTACATATTCAAAGTTAATCTTTTAAAACAAATATATCCGAAAGTAGATATGTTATGTGTATCATTGAGCTTTATATTTATAGAGAGCAATTCTCATCGGCATACACAAATGATTTTCAGAAATGCTCTTAACTACATATTTCGTAACATTTCTGTACAAATCGTTACGAATACCTTGGCAGCGATTTGATACAGTTATATAACAGGAAAAGGAACTTTAACAACGGCCAACGTTCTACACTACATGAAATTGCCCCATAGTCAAACGTTCCAGCAGACAGAATAAGAGAGAATAAGAAAGGTTTAGGTATTATATTTGTTTTGTGTACATATCTATCCTATCATATATTTGTTTAATCGATCAGAGTAAGCCTCAGATCTCGCTATGCATTATATTAAACAGAAAAAAAACCTGCTTTTTTTTAACTGGCTTTAATTTAGTTTTCCCTGGTTTTCGGTACCTCCGGAGAATATATATATATATATATATATATAAAAGAAATTCAAATAGTAATAATAATACCTATATGTAATAGGAAATTTTTCGAATGTTTCTAGTATGGGTAAAACAACCTGCACCTCTAACATAACTGTGACCCGCAAATACTACCTGTCACTTTCCTTTCAATAACGTGCGAGCAAGACAGATGAGGCCGACAAGCGAAGTCGCGGTAAGATATGCTGGCCCTCGTGGTTAACCGGTTAAAATGGTGTGCGTGTGGATTGAGTGAGCACCCTTCAAAAATTAAAAAAAATGTGCTGATCATTTAGTATAAGTTCTAAAACAATTGTAAAACTAATGAATGAATTTGTAAAACGATAAATAAAAATAATACATTCATTAACGTGTGCTCACTCAGTTCTCACAAACTACCAACGAAATCTGTGAATGTGTTTATTTAACATATAATATTTATATCCTAATTTTTAGTAAAACCTATGCTTAAGGTAGGTAATAATTTGTAGATCACCTGGTAACGTATTTAAAGTTTTACAAATAATTTCGTATGCTCACTCAATCCGCACACTTTCGAAAACCCGATTTCTGATGAAAAAACTGCAGATTGATACAATTTTTTTGTTTTCGGAGCGTATATTTACAAAACTGCTGACTTTATCCAAAAATAATGTTAGAAGACGCCTATCATTTTTACAAGACCTATTCAACGACATCCCACTTACCAGTGTTGAAAAGAAAAAAAAAAATTACCTCCACTTTAGGTGTTCTAGAGGTACCCGAAAAAAAAAAAAAAAATTAATTTTACCGTTCTGTCGGCGTTATACATACACATACTCATACCAAATTTTAGCTTTCTAGTACTAATGATCACGGAGCTAAGCCGCGGACGGACGGACGGACAGACGGACATGGCGAAACTATAAAGGTTCCTAGTTGACTACGGAACCCTAAAAACCAGCATTTTCTTCAGATTTTTGGTTATTCCTTCGTTTAGGAGCATTTTACAATGAAAATGTCGTAGACAATTAAATTTATTATAACTTACATTTTAAATTTAGTTTCAAGGACAGATAGTTACACTCCAGCCGCTGCTGCTGAAACCGTGGCATGTCCGTAACTCGAAAACGACTCTGTACCGATATGAAAAACAATTTTTGTATACTTTCTAGTTGGTTGGTCCAACTGTCATGAGGTTAATTTGTGAATAATTATAATTTATGAATTAGATCCTCTTCGCAAACGTTTCGGGAGAAGTTCGTGTTACCAACAGCATAACATTACTATGAGCTGCAAAATTACATGGCCTATTTTTGAATGAATTCATTCATGAATGCTGTTGTGTAACCCATATTATAAGGGGATATCCAGAATACTGTACTTTATGACGGGTCAAATGGACTATGTCTACTAATGTTGGCACGAAATTCAGTAGCCTGATGTGAATTTTCCTGTTTCGTCTTGTATGTTTTGTGTTAATAAAACTTAGTTTAAAAATTCAAATAGCTCGATTTAGTGGTTATCATCATCACCACCATCATCATTATATATTTAATAGTGGCTCTTGTCCGTGGATTACCAGCTTATTCTGCATTCGCAGCCAGCGTGTAAGAAATTATTTATGGTTTCCCCACTATTAAGGCACTACGTTACATAAATGTTCTTATTGTACTCGTAATAAAGAAATTGATATTTAACTATTGTACGTGTCAGGACTCTGCGAGGTTTTTATTTTTTATGACAACAATAAAAAATTAAAAGTGTCCAATGAATGCCAATCTAGCCAAGCGACCTATCTCTATTATTGTTTGTTTTTATTTTGACTGAGAGTACACTAAAAACTATTCAAGAGCTCTAAAAACCTATACGGATAGCGAATTCCCCTGCATTCCTATTGAACTTTTCTGTTCTGTCGCTTAGTTCCTAATATTACAAAAATGACCGCCTCATAATCGAAATCCTGCACTTCTAGCCCAACTGTCACACGCGACTATTACTCGCCCGGGATAATGACCCATCTCTTTCTGAGCAATAATGAGAGAGAGTGACGGGTACCGCTATGTCGCGCGACAAGAGTCGCGAAGATCACTTGTGCTAGACTAGCTGTATCTGCTTACGTATAGAAATGTTATCGACAGGCGATCCACCTACACAACATTTGTTTTGTTCCGCAGACTCAAGCGCCTCCCAGCGGTGCGGCTGCGGGCGCCCCCGGCGGCTGGGTCCCTCTGCCGCCTCCTTCGGCCCCCTATTCTCGCACAGAGTTCCCTTCGCTCGAGGCCGCTGCTCAGCCCTCACACCGCTCAGCGGAACACGCGGCACCCCAGCCACAACTCAGACCACAAAGTAAGTGCAATGTCCAACTCTGACTTCCAAAAAAAAAAAAAGACGGGAGTTGGTGACGACGTGCATCTAGATGGCAATTATCTTTGACTCCAAGGTAATAAAAAAAAATTACTTTCCACCCTAGGGATGGAAAAGCTATTTTCCACCCATGAAAATGACACTTTCCGAACAGGAGAGATGAAAAAATATTATCCCTACACCTCTACTGTTTCTGTTCCTTGCAGCGGAAGGCAGTTGGACGTGCGGTGGCACCGCCGGCGTCAGGCCCGAGGGCGCTCCTGTCGCGCCTGCCGCGCCAGCGCCCAACGCGCCCGCACAGCAGCCCCACTACCGTGCCATTCTGCCCTCGTTTGTACGTATCCTAAGAGTTACGGGAGTACCCACGCGGCATTTTTTTAATTATTAATGGATCTATATAAAAGCGACCGTTCATATGCAGTGCATACAAAACTTGTGAGTTTTTATAGGCTACAGGTTCAAAGTAAAAAAAAAAAAAAAAACTACATAAATATGCAAGGTAAATTTTTATGTGGTAAATTTTAAATCTACATTTACGTACTTTACTTTCATTGTATACACACCTGGTTTGTGTGGGTATATCCCTTAAATTTGTTTTGTGACGTCCTACTAATATTGAAACTACAGTGTTTTGTTTTTCTATTGTCTAATAGTTGGATTGTACAAATTCTCCATTATCGCCGCAGCTGATAAAAGGTAGCAGTGGCAGCGGGCTAGGGTTGGGGTCACTGGGTGCGCTCCGTGACAGCCGCGGCTCCGGCGGCGGCGGCGCGCCGCGGCCCGCCCCTCGCCCGCCCGCCACGCCCCGCGCGGTCGAAGTGCTCACTGCGCGGCCCATCCTGCGCGAGGAGCAGATATCCTCGCTCGACGACATCTCGCGCGACGCCGGGTGGGCGCAACATGATGACATTGATTATGAGTACGTTTTTACCGATCCACGGGCGAACGCGACAACTACAGCGTCTCGAGACCCATCATCGCATTATTATACCTTTTTAATCATTATATAATTGACTGCTTTTTGTATATGCTAATTGTGGTTTTGTTTCCTTTCAGTCAAAAGTTGGACTTTTCTGACGGAGAATCCTCAGTACCTTCTGGCAAGGGGAGTCACAAAAATAATCATAACAGAGCACCGGTTGACATGGATAGAGTAACTGATCCGAAAATTCACGAGGTTGGAGACGAAGAACAAATGTGGGCCGAACGCCGACAGAAGCACAGTAACGAGATAGCTCAGGTGGTCGTCCGCGCGCGGCAGCGCAAAGCCGAGGAGCAGCGCCGTCAAATGACTGACGCCATCGCGCCGCCCAAGGACGCCAGGGACCGCGAACGGAACGATAACAGGGACCGGGAACCTGATTCCAGAGAAAAAGACAGAACTGATAACCGAGACAGGGAGCGTTCTGACAATAGAGAACGCGTAGACAATAGAGATAAAGCCAATAACGAATTGCGCGACCCGAGGGACAAGGAGCGCTTAGACAACCGCGACAGAGACCGCATGGATAATAGGGAACGGTTTGACAACAGGGATAGGGACAGAGATCGCGAACGCTTGGACACCAGAGAGCGTGATCGCGGAGAAAATAGGGACCGAGGTCGCATGGACATCAGGGACCAGAGGGACCAGAGAGACCGTCAAGAGAGCGACAAGGAGAGAACCGACAACCGTGACAGAGATCGCAACGACAACAGAGGAGAGCGCATGGACCGTGACAGGTTCGACAGGGAGCGAGAGCGGGGCCCAGACAACAGAGAGCGCGGCGA
Source organism: Apotomis turbidana (assembly GCA_905147355.2). Taxonomy (NCBI): domain Eukaryota; kingdom Metazoa; phylum Arthropoda; class Insecta; order Lepidoptera; family Tortricidae; genus Apotomis; species Apotomis turbidana. The sequence continues at coordinate 51,354,464 of LR990280.1, read as the reverse complement.
CCGCGATCGAGGCGATCGAGACAGAGATCGTGACCGCGATTTCCGCGACAGAGACTACGGCCGCGAACGTGACCAGAACAATCCGGCGTTTTCCAAAACTTTCCAACAAAATATACCACCCCGGTTTCTAAAACAACAGCAGAACAGGCAGCAAGATGACCAGCACAAGGGCTGGGCGTTCACGGCGAAACAAGCGCCCCGGCGTCAAGATCAACCGCCCTACAACGCTCCGAGGCACCAGCCGAACAACGGTCGCCGCTCTTACTCCAGGTACGTGAGTTTGTGTACTAAAATCCCTTAAACCTTATTCAAACACGCACTTCCGTAATTTAATTTTTATTTCTTATTTTTTCAGGGATTACTCTGATCGTGAAGACGAGTTCAAAAGGGACAGCAAAGATGGACCCGCAGGTGGACCGCAATGGCGTTCCGAAATGCAAGAATATGAGAAAATGGGTCGCGAATTGGACAGGTCCAACTCCAAGGAGTCCTACAAAGACTACAGCGATCACAAGGATAGACGAAGTGATTCCGATCGCAAATCTGTGGAAAGCTCCTCTGAACAAATCAGCAAGCCCTCTGCTGCTGATAAATTATCTGAGGTTTTTGAGCGCAAGAGCATTGGATTGACAGAGGCGTTCTCGTCGGACTCTTCGTCCCACGCGCCTGTGTCCGATAAGCGTACTTCACCAGCTTCTACTTCTCAGCGCGAGTCGTCCGAAAGAGACTTCGGAAAAACGTCGTGGGCCGATGCATCGGCGGATGAGCACTCTAATTTCATTAAGTCTCCTGCAGAGAAAATAGGACTGCAAAGTGAACCTGAACAAAAACCTAAAGACGTTCATGTAGAGGAGGAACCTAAGCGCCAGCCTCTTCCGCCAAACCCCGGACCTCCGGTGCAACCGAATACTGCCCAAGTCAACTTGATGACTCCGTTTCAAGGCCCGAATAAATATCACAGCAATTCCGGAATGTCGGTACAAAACTTGCCTCACAATCAACCATCTCAAGCTAACTCATTTACAAATATTCAACCTCAACAAGCACCTTCATTAAGTCATTCTCAGTCTTTTCAAGACACGCATGTTTCGAAACCCTCAAATCAACCTCTAAGTAAAACTCTTTTGGAACCCTTGCTCAACCCGCATTTACAAAGTCCTCCTGCGCCTGAACAATTGGCCGTGAATGTGAAACCCGTTTTGGCACCACACAAATTGGAGAAGGAACTCTCAGAATCTGAATCAGTTGGTTCTAAATCGAGCACAGATCCTGCAGCCGCTACAGTACCGAAGCCAAACGAGGCGCACTCCGTAGAATCTCTCGCCAGTGGGCTTGACTCGCTAAAGCGGAATGTTGAAGATAAAAGACATGAAAGATTCACTGAGGCGCTTAACAAAATTCCTAATAAAGAACCTATTGAAAGAAAATCGAGCGGTTCCGGCTCAGAAAGAAAAGGAAGAGGGTACGGAGGTGGTGGTGGCTGCGGCGTTTATAGAGGATGGGGATCTCGGGAACAGCGCGGGCGACGATCGCACCGCAGCTCGCATTCCAACAACCGAGCCAGCGAATCTGACGGGTCCACCGACGGTGCTCCTAATGCGGACCGAAAGGAAAGACGCAGAGCGCCGCGAAGCCCGCGGGGCGTCAAGAAATCAGATAGGCCCGACGACCCTAACCGCCTTCATCTTGCAGGAGACCAAGGCCCTACAATGGATACCATAGAAAATCGGGAGCCTTTTGCTCCTCGGGGACAACCCTCGCGACGGGGACGGGGTGGCTTCCAAGGTACCACACGACCCCCGGCGCCTGCCAAAAGAGTCGCCGGCTATGGCCCACCCAATACTAAAAGTCCATTCAGCCAAGCAAACCGCGCTGTCAAAGACATGGAAGATGTGAAAGATAGTGTACCGCCGGATGACAAGGGGAAGTCTGGCGGTAAACAGCGCACCGGCTCTTCGCTCGGCAGAGGCCGAGATCGCCGTCCGAAGGGACCCGCGGGCCCACTGAGTGGTGAAGATGAAAATTGGGAGACAACTTCAGAACATTCCGAAGGCGGGGGCTCCAGCGGCCGCCGGAGATCTGTGGGTGGCAGGGTGTCCAGCCAGTCCCACAAAGGTCAAGGCCGCAGCCAGGGTTCTGGTAACCGCCAAATGGCCGGAGGCCGCAATTCTCAAACGGTCAAAAAGGATGCAGTAGTAGATAATAAAACTGGTGATATTACGGAGGCTATGACTGATCTTAAGATATCTGGTGTTAAAAAAGATGACGAGGTCGCGGATGACGGTTTCCAGGAGGTACGTAATAAGAAAAATTCTAAAGATACAAGAGGACCCGTTGTAAAGGACGAAACTCAGAACGTTCCGAAGCAGCCTAGATCGCACTCAAACCAGGGCGGTGGTCGAAACGGATCGACTACTAGAAACATGAATGACAACAAACCTAACACGAGAGGTTCCGCCCCTGTGGCCGGTAAACCCGGCCCGCAATATGATCGAACGCGACAGGCCAACCTGGCACCGCGTTTTGTAAAGCAAAGGCAGAAGCAGCAAATGGGATTAGTCACTGCATTCGGCCCTGACACTGGGGCGGCTCCTCCGCCTCCGGCAGTCAACGCCTGGGATAAGCCTATCGCCCAAACACTGCGAGCTAACGTGGAAGAACCCGCCGAGCCGGTCGAAAACAAGTCTGGTCAATCGAGCCAGCGTAGTACCCCGGCCGAACCCCCTACTGAAACTAAGCCAGCACCCATGGGGCCCGCCGGCGCTCCGTCCCTCGCTACTGATAAGACTGGGGTTCTCGACGGAACCACGCCTCCTGTGGAAACTATTATATTTGAGAATACAAATTATAAGACTGCTCCGCCCGCTGAGGCTCTTAAACAGAAATATCAACCAAGCGCGAATACTGCCAAGCCTCAACCGCAAGGTGAGGAAATACCCGCTGAGGTAGACGCCCGGACGCTCACTTTCAACGGGGACGTGAGACCGCCACCGCGTTCCATTCAAGAATTGATATCGGACAGACCAGTGACTGATGGAGAGAACAGTTTGGGCTTGCCCATGCCATTCGACGCAAATCAGAAGGCGGAGGACTCTTCTGATATGAAATTGGACTTCGCTTTTGATTCAGACCTCGGTCAACTGACAGAGGAAAAGTCAGCCAAGTCCGCACTGGGTTTACCTCGCGGAACACACATGAGTACTTCCAACACTATTTCTCCGTTGGCTGCGGATCTCAATTTAAAAATTGCCAGCGTCAAGAAAGTATGGGAAATGTCTGCGGTGGCCGAAGGAAGCGAGGACCTCCAGTTTGCCGGTTTCGAGGAGGCGAATGCGGAAACGGGGGCTCCCCCGAATGTGTGCAAGGTTAAACCGACGCAGCAACTACAGTCACCGCCGCCCCAGCACTACAACCACATGGGGTACCAGGGTGGATACGGTGGACTGTCGGTGCCTTCGCCACCCGCCGTTCTATTTAACTCTTCGCAGCAGCTCTTGGGTTCATCACAGCAGCTACCACAGCAAGGTGGCTTGTATGGAGCGTTCCTCGACCAGAGCCGGGGACAGTTCGGAGGTTTCCCCGGAACACCTTACGGCGCAGGTTCTGGTGCACCCTACAACTACCAACCTCCGCCTGACATGTTCCAGAGCCTTCCGAATCAGTACCGCATGGTAAGTCAAATGAAGTGCATAAATGTTCCTTTTATATTTTGTTATCGGTATGTAAAATGCATCTGTCCAGAACTGCTTAAATTGATTATAATGTGTGCATACTATTTGTGCAGGCGGCAGCAGCGGGAGGCGGCGCAGCGTTCGGGCAGTCGGGCCAGCTGGGAAACAGCCCGAGCACGGTCCTCATCTCTAGCACTTCTAACTCGCTCATGTCTGCTTCCGTCAAACCTTCTACTCAGCAGATCGGCGCCATAGGTATGATATCTATCCTTATAATAAATAGTGGATCTGAGAGTTGTACCTCGGACCTCGCGAGTCTTATTGGAAATGGTTTCCGCTCCTGTATCTTCACCATTTTGAAAAATGTCGATATACTTGTTCGTGATTATATCCTACTAGCTTTTGCCCGCGACTACGTACGCGTGGAACTTGATAAAAGGGATTATTAAAAGCGCCTAAGCAAATGTAAGAGCAATTGTGCTTTTGGTCTAATAATTACATTTCCTACAGGGTCACCGCACCCCAACAGAAATGTTCACTCACTTTCCAATCTTTTTAGGTTTAATTTCCAGGATGAAAACTATCCTATGTCCTTCCTTGGATCTTAAACTATCTCTATGCCAAATTTCATCAAAATCGATTCAGCGGTTTAAGCTTGAAGAGGCAACAGACAGACAGACACACTTTCGCATTTATAATATTAGTATGGATTTAATTATCGAACTTTCGCACAGAATTTCATGTACATCTCGAAATCCGGATATACGAAAGTATTATTCCCAAGCTGAAACGGAGACGCTTCGCTCGCTCCGTTATTAAATAAATAAGAGTGGAAACCATTTCGAACGGTTCGTTGAATTAGACGTTAAAGCGTCTAAGTGCAGTTTGTTAGGGCGTAATAGTGAATATTGAATAAGTGATAGCCTATCGCTGTTAAAACGTAATAAATCTGCAAGTGACCTCCAAAGGGTAATCCTGCAGGGCTAAAATACCTTGCCAAGGCTTTGTCGCGCGTGTTAGCATTTCCTCTATTTTGCTCGCACGGGATTGAAGGAAAAGTGACAGAACTAGTATTTGGGTCGATTGCAAAAAAATTGTACATAGTTAAGGGCTTTAATTGAAACAACGTTAATTGATTCTTTTGTGTGACGAAAGTTACCCATACATTTTGTATGACTAACTTTCGTCACACAAAGGAAGCGATCATATTTTATTTTAACCAAGCTTTTAACTATGTACAATTTTTTTGCAATCGATCCATTTGTCGCGCGACAAAGAGTTACGTGTCAAAGTTATGCTAGACGTTACTGGTTTGTTATTTTCAGCGATAAACAGTTCAGACTTATAAATTTATGAAACATGTAATGGCGTGTGGCGGAAAGGTTAACGCGCTGGACCGGCAATCCAGAGGTAACAGGTTCGATTCCCGGTCTCTTCCACCAGGTTACGCATTTAAATTTTTCATTAAGCTTTCATCTTTGTGTCAACAGCTTAGACTTATACTTCGGATTGTTTTCAGGTAGTAAAGGCGGCGGCGTCGGTGGTGGTGTAGGCGGCGTGAACACCTACCAGCAGCAGTACCTCGGGTACTCCGGGCCGGTGGGCGAGGCGCCCTACTCTCTGCCCGGGCTGATGCCGCGGCCCGCGCCGCCCGCGAGCTCGTACTACTCGCCGTACCAGCCGCCGGCGGCGCCCGCGCCTACTTACCCGCTGCAGTTCACGCAGCCCGCGCAGTCGGGGGCCTTCAGCTCGCAGTTCCTGTCGAATCAGCTGCAGGTCGCGGCAGCCGTCCAACAGATGCAGGTACTATAAATGGAATAATTAGAAACCAGTTTCAGGTATTTACTTTCAAGCTATTTCATATCGTAATCGTAACGTTCATGTTTTTCTATTTTAGTAATTTTTCAAAGTGTGTGAAATACTTTCTTTCTCTACTCAATATCCTGAAGTGCGTAGACAATAAGAGTCCTTCAGTTTTTGTATTTTGCCAAGTTACGATTTCTATGCACATACCTTCCTATACCTTTATCATGGATTTATGTGGATGGAACACAACAAATTAATCTTTTTCATTATTTAATCATCAACTTGGGCCTTACATTTATTGAGTAGTATAGTATAAGTTGAAACCGGCAGGTCCGCCTTTTGCACTTTTTTGTATCATGCAATATAATTTAAATAAATGTATAATTTAAATAAATGAATACCTAAATAAATGTCCCCCTCAGCAGCAACAGTTCCGCGCCCCGCTGCAGCAGCAGTTCGCGCCGCCACAGCAGCAGCAGCGCCCGCCGCCCCAGCAGCAGCTCAAGAGCCCGCTCCACGAGCACGCCAACGGGTTCGCGCCGCTCTGCGAGCCCGCCTCGCCCACCCCGCAGGGCAAGGGCGCCAAGCCAAACGTGAGTGTAACGTCCTCTTCGGTCTCTATTTAGACTCTGCTCTAGACCACCACTGCAGCAGCAGCTCCCGCCGCCCCAGCAGCAGCTCAAGAGCCCGCTCCACGAGCACGCCAACGGGTTCGCGCCGCTCTGCGAGCCCGCCTCGCCCACCCCGCAGGGCAAGGGCGCCAAGCCAAACGTGAGTGTAACGTCCTCTTCGGTCTCTATTTAGACTCTGCTCTAGACCACCACTGCAGCAGCAGCTCCCGCCGCCCCAGCAGCAGCTCAAGAGCCCGCTCCACGAGCACGCCAACGGGTTCGCGCCGCTCTGCGAGCCCGCCTCGCCCACCCCGCAGGGCAAGGGCGCCAAGCCAAACGTGAGTGTAACGTCCTCTTCGGTCTCTATTTAGACTCTGCTCTAGACCACCACTGCAGCAGCAGCTCCCGCCGCCCCAGCAGCAGCTCAAGAGCCCGCTCCACGAGCACGCCAACGGGTTCGCGCCGCTCTGCGAGCCCGCCTCGCCCACCCCGCAGGGCAAGGGCGCCAAGCCAAACGTGAGTGTAACGTCCTCTTCGGTCTCTATTTAGACTCTGCTCTAGACCACCACTGCAGCAGCAGCTCCCGCCGCCCCAGCAGCAGCTCAAGAGCCCGCTCCACGAGCACGCCAACGGGTTCGCGCCGCTCTGCGAGCCCGCCTCGCCCACCCCGCAGGGCAAGGGCGCCAAGCCAAACGTGAGTGTAACGTCCTCTTCGGTCTCTATTTAGACTCTGCTCTAGACTCGGCTCTAGACCACCACTGCAGCAGCAGCTCCCGCCGCCCCAGCAGCAGCTCAAGAGCCCGCTCCACGAGCACGCCAACGGGTTCGCGCCGCTCTGCGAGCCCGCCTCGCCCACCCCGCAGGGCAAGGGCGCCAAGCCAAACGTGAGTGTAACGTCCTCTTCGGTTTCTATTTAGACTCTGCTCTAGACCACCACTGCAGCAGCAGCTCCCGCCGCCCCAGCAGCAGCTCAAGAGCCCGCTCCACGAGCACGCCAACGGGTTCGCGCCGCTCTGCGAGCCCGCCTCGCCCACCCCGCAGGGCAAGGGCGCCAAGCCAAACGTGAGTGTAACGTCCTCTTCGGTCTCTATTTAGACTCTGCTCTAGACTCGGCTCTAGACCACCACTGCAGCAGCAGCTCCCGCCGCCCCAGCAGCAGCTCAAGAGCCCGCTCCACGAGCACGCCAACGGGTTCGCGCCGCTCTGCGAGCCCGCCTCGCCCACCCCGCAGGGCAAGGGCGCCAAGCCAAACGTGAGTGTAACGTCCTCTTCGGTCTCTATTTAGACTCTGCTCTAGACTCGGCTCTAGACCACCACTGCAGCAGCAGCTCCCGCCGCCCCAGCAGCAGCTCAAGAGCCCGCTCCACGAGCACGCCAACGGGTTCGCGCCGCTCTGCGAGCCCGCCTCGCCCACCCCGCAGGGCAAGGGCGCCAAGCCAAACGTGAGTGTAACGTCCTCTTCGGTCTCTATTTAGACTCTGCTCTAGACTCGGCTCTAGACCACCACTGCAGCAGCAGCGCCCGCCGCCCCAGCAGCAGCTCAAGAGCCCGCTCCACGAGCACGCCAACGGGTTCGCGCCGCTCTGCGAGCCCGCCTCGCCCACCCCGCAGGGCAAGGGCGCCAAGCCAAACGTGAGTGTAACGTCCTCTTCGGTCTCTATTTAGACTCTGCTCTAGACCACCACTGCAGCAGCAGCTCCCGCCGCCCCAGCAGCAGCTCAAGAGCCCGCTCCACGAGCACGCCAACGGGTTCGCGCCGCTCTGCGAGCCCGCCTCGCCCACCCCGCAGGGCAAGGGCGCCAAGCCAAACGTGAGTGTAACGTCCTCTTCGGTCTCTATTTAGACTCTGCTCTAGACTCGGCTCTAGACCACCACTGCAGCAGCAGCGCCCGCCGCCCCAGCAGCAGCTCAAGAGCCCGCTCCACGAGCACGCCAACGGGTTCGCGCCGCTCTGCGAGCCCGCCTCGCCCACCCCGCAGGGCAAGGGCGCCAAGCCAAACGTGAGTGTAACGTCCTCTTCGGTCTCTATTTAGACTCTGCTCTAGACTCGGCTCTAGACCACCACTGCAGCAGCAGCTCCCGCCGCCCCAGCAGCAGCTCAAGAGCCCGCTCCACGAGCACGCCAACGGGTTCGCGCCGCTCTGCGAGCCCGCCTCGCCCACCCCGCAGGGCAAGGGCGCCAAGCCAAACGTGAGTGTAACGTCCTCTACGGTCTCTATTTAGACTCGGCTCTAGACCACCCCTGCAGCAGCAGTTCGGGCTGCCAGAAACGCATCCGCGCCCGTCGCGTTAGCAGACGAGTCCTCTTTGGTCTCTCTAGACTCGGCTCTAGACCACCCCTGCGGCAGCAGTTCGGGCTGCCAGTAACGCATCCGCGCCCGCCGCGTTAGCAGACGAGTCCTCTTTGGTCTCTCTCTAGACTCAGCTCTAGACCACCCCCGCAGCAGCAGTTCGGGCTGCCAGTAACGCATCCGCGCCCGTCGCGTTAGCATACGAGTCCTCTTTGGTCTCTCTCGACTACTCTCTCTCTAGACTCGGCTCTAAACCACCCCCGCAGCAGCAGTTCGGGCTGCCAGAAACGCATCCGCGCCCGTCGCGTTAGCAGACGAGTCCTCTTTGGTCTCTCTCGACTACTCTCTCTCTAGACTCGGCTCTAGACCACCCCTGCAGCAGCAGTTCGGGCTGCCAGTAACGCATCCGCGCCCGTCGCGTTAGCATACGAGTCCTCTTTGGTCTCTCTCGACTACTCTCTCTCTAGACTCGGCTTTAGACCACCCCTGCAGCAGCAGTTTGGGCTGCCAGAAACGCAACCGCGCCCGTCGCGTTAGCAGACGAGTCCTCTTTGGTCTCTCTCTCTAGACTACTCCCGCTCTAGACTCGGCTCTAGACCACCCCTGCAGCAGCAGTTCGGGCTGCCAGAAACGCATCCGCGCCCGTCGCGTTAGCATACGAGTCCTCTTTGGTCTCTCTCGACTACTCTCTCTCTCTAGACTCGGCTCTAGACCACCCCCGCAGCAGCAGTTCGGGCTGCCAGTAACGCATCCGCGCCCGCCGCGTTAGCAGACGAGTCCTCTTTGGTCTCTCTCTAGACTACTCTCTCCCTCTAGACTCGGCTCTATACCGCCACTGCAGCAGCAGTTCGGGCTGCCAGTAACGCAGCCGTGCTCCCCGCGTTAGCAGACGTTCGATTATTATTTACTGTGCGTGGCGTTACCCGCGCATACTACTGGAACACTACATTTTTCGGGATAAAAAGTAGACTATGTGTTTATTCCAGGGTGTCAGCTACCTTAATACCAAAATTTATCAAAATTGGTCCAGCCGTTTGAGCGTGAAGAAGTAACAAACAAATATATAAACACTCTCACAAACTTTTGCCTTTATAATATTAGTGAGAGTAACAAACATTGTTAATTCAGCTTTAAAACAAAGAAGCATGACCGTAGGACGTATTTATTGTTCAGTCTTCGCTGTACTATTAAACGCTACTGAGAATCAGCAATTTAACTATACGAAAACGCCAACGGACGGATTCCCAAGAAATTTATTCGGAACATAAGGTTGCCTGTCCAAAGAAACGGAGCGGAGCGGAGATGTTACATACACATCCATACGGACCAATCACATTTCTCAGATTTGTATGCTCTTCTTTAATTCGGGCTTAACTAAAACGCAGCCTGATTGTTTCATTTTCATCGCTCGGCTTCAGTGGATAGGTAGCCGTGAACGTTCTTATTACTGAAGCACTTATGAAGACTTGGGACCGAGTGCTCCCAACGGTAACCTATCATAATCCCGAATTTTTGTTTCCCCGCTGTAACGTTTCGCCGAATATAAATAGGTAACCGCTCCCAACAGATGCCTAACCATTTTGGTCTTGAAAAAGCTAACGATTCTGCGCGTTGTCGACACCGAGGGTGATAACTTTTTACTCATAGTAAGTATGGTATTTTGGGGTGAGTGACCGACCCACTGATAGCCAACAAAGCCACTGACCGTAAAATATCAAAATTGCCATTAATTATAACCACATTGAAAACAGTCGATTAATCTCCTTGAACAAATAGATTACGAGTAAAATGTCGTGAATACACCCATTTGTTTCCATTGCCAAAATACTGTATAAATTACCACTGTAACTGTAAAACGGCGGAACATTTTTCGATAACAGGAAACGAAGGCCAATAAACGTGCAGTATAAATAACTGTGTCATTCGCTAACCCTGTGTGCTCAAGTGTGCTGTTTACGTTATTGTACTCGTTAAGATGACGCACGTGCACTTTCGTCTTTTGTGTTGGTTTGTAAACAGTTCTGATTGTTTGGGTTAATGAACTTTTCTATTGCTCGTTGCTATGACGATGTCCTCTGGGTCAACAAGGTAAAATTCATCCACCCATTTATGTTTCAAATACTTTAGTTACGACTTCTGTTTTGAACAACCGTCTGTTCTGTAGATTTATGTGCAAAAATGTATGTGATGCGTGGCGACACTGTCAACTCTTTACGCGTGTGTGGGTATTTACTTCATGGTCAAAATGAAATTTAACTTGAAGCAAAGATCAGAAATACTAAAAAGAGGAGGGTTATAAGATTTCGAAATACCTAGCATTTTTTTTCTTTCTTCAAATGCCGTATGGACACGTAAATCTTGGTTCCAGAGCGTACTCTGGAACACCTTAGTGTTGGAGATACGAATTACTATCATGCCGTCTGAGAATCGTCTGCAATAGTAACACCATATTCATTTCTATATAGTTTTGCGCCTTAACACGTATTCCTAGACATCACTGTGAGGCCCGTGTAGACCCCACCTATCGATTGACGTTCAATCGGATGTCTTTTTCAGTTCATTATTTGTGTACAATGTCTAGTGTTGTCCTTAGTGCTCACACGTTACGCACTTGCACTTTTGTAGGTGCAAAAGCCGCCGCACTCCCCGCCGCAGCACAAGTACCACGCGCCGCCGCCGCACCCGCCGCCCGCGCACACCCCGCACCAGCACCATCCGCACCATCCGCAGCACCCGCAGCACCAGCAGCATCCGCAGCACCAGCATCCGCAGCATCAGCAGCATCAACAGCTGCAGCAGCATCAGCAGCAGGTTCGAATCGCACTTGTGTGATTAGTTACTGTAGCCTCGGCAGTCTCCGCATTACACGCGGCTGCAACTTGTGAAAAAACGGAAATAAGATAGCTTAGCCATTATTATAACAAAACGTGACTTAATCGTGTTAACAGTGTTTATTTAATTAGGAGTACCTTCGAGACAGTGAACGTAACATTACGTTCGAAACGTCGACGTAATTATATAAACGCTTTTTGAACGTGATAAACTCAGTTTTATAAGGACGGGTCATCGATTCAGGCAAAATCTTAATAGCGTGATGCAGGATCGTCATTTGTTTTGTATGGGCGCGCGGCGCCATCGTTTTTCATAATTTCCTTTGTCCTCGCATCGTGAGTGTGTCAGGATATTACTCTTTAATCGCTCCCTGAATTTGATGGTGCTATATACATGTGGAAGCACATTGCGAGCTAACCTTAAGCAGTTCTTTCACCCTTGAGTAGGCAGCTATTAGCTAGAACTGGAAATGCACCCGCCAAACTGATATCAGGATGGCGGGCATCCTTTATTTCTTAAATATCTCTGGAGTTTAATGATAACATTGCTCCAATTTTGGCGCACATTTGGCACATTGCTAGAACTAACTCCTGACTTAAACCGCAGCTCCATTTCCTCGCATCACGTCGAAACGGCTGGACAGGTTTTAACCAATTTTGGTACAGGGATAGCTGGACATCCAAGGATGGTTATAGGATACCTTTTACCTGACCCACGGTATAATAAAAATTACGCTTACGACCTTCTATATTTATGATTTACAAATACAAATACAAATACTCTTTATTGCACACCTCCAACATCAAGGTATATGCAACACAACATGAGATACATTCAAATAACAGGCAGAGGTAAACAACAGGCGGTCTTATTCATATTTAGTTGGTGTTACAGATGGGTGGCGGCAACAACGGGCGCTGCGGCGGCGGCATGCCGCGCGGCGGTCTCTCCGCGCCGCGCTACCCCGCGCCGATACAGCGGCCGCACGCGCCCGCCATGCCCATGTACCGCGCGCCGCCCGCGCCGGCGCGCCCGCACCAGCAGCACCACGCCCCGCCGCGCCACAACTTGTACTACCATCACCATCAGCGCAGTCAGTATCTATAGATAGTCCCGTACAGATGTAGCGAGTAATAGTTTTCTTTTTTATCGTATTTATTGGGTTAAGCTCGTTTTAATATTTCCATCTCAAGCTTTTTACCGAAGTTGATAGAGGAAACATGTTAAAACGAAGTATTATTCTCTACATCTGTATTGTATAAGTCAGGACTCATGACTTCCTACGAGGATGAACGTTATGGGCCTACGATTTGGTAATTTTTGGCTACGAGTCTGCTCATCTCTAATTCACTTGGTTTTCCATTGGAGAAACGAGATGTTGAGAGATGAGAATTAAAGTTGCGTTGGCCCATTTTTACCACAAATTGCCATTCATGACGATTGCGAGCTACACAATTAACGTATAATATTTATAATATACACCAATGGAATATTGGAATTATCGTCTCACGACGAAAAATAAGCTCAAGTTATCTAAAAAGTTTTCCATTACTGGATTATGGAATGCGTTATGCTTGACTTTTGTTTTGTATTGTAGTTACCCCACTTGAATCACGTTAAAAGGAGGCAGCTTATGTTTATTGTACATAGTATAATGTGTCACGCAGACGGCGGCGGCGTGATGGAGCGGCCCGTCTCCGCGGGCGAGCCGGTGGTGGCGGCCGACGAGAGCGGCGAGGCGCCGCCCGTGGAGGCGCCGCCGCCCGCCGAGGTGAAGGCCGAGTGAGGCCGCCCCACACGCGACACGCCGACATTAGGATTTCGGTATTATAAGTTAAACGTAAATTATCCAAGATTAAGATTATGTGAGGTGCAAACACTGGCAGACGATTTTTTTTTCATACAAATCTCAATGCACTTATGCATACAATGTTATTATTTGAATTATTGACATTATTGTATTTTAATGAATTTATTAATTGCGTTGTCCAGTACGGCCGGATACTATACTTGGGCCGCGGTGATAAGATTGATAAGTATTACTCTACGACATCGTTTCGCTGCTTGTAGAATACTTTCACTTTGTAATGGGTTTTTGTGAACTGGATATTATGATTGTAATTGTAATGATTGATCGCAAACTAGGTTCTAGAATTATTACTTTTAATTGATTTATTTCACAATATATAATAAACATAGTGTTACTATAATTTATAGCAATCTAGATGCTATGGTTTTAATTACAAGCATGAGCTTCGAAATGCTTTTAATATGTAATATTATTTGCTTTAAATACTTGCGACGACAATCCCCGTAATGCAGCTATTTCATATTATATTATCGATCTGTATCTTTTAATACGATACCGACCGCACACTCTGTCTGATGTCAAAGTATTGTATTGTAACTAGCTACCCACGTTTCTTCGCCTTTTCTATTATTTCGTGATACATACTGAATAATACTTCCTGTTTGTATGGCAAATTACCTCGATTAACATTTACTCTTGCTGAAATTAATGTACCATACCTCCCATATTATTTATAGGAGCAGTACTCCCATAAATCATTGTATAAAATGACCATAGTTTTGCAGAAAGCGACCAGCGTAGATTTTTTGTCAAAGTGACTTAAGTTAATTAATGAATAAGTTTGTAGCTTTTTGCATTATGATTAAAAATCTTTAGTCGCTTTTTGCAAAAAAATCTTTGGTCAAATATACAAATACTCCCTTGTTATGCTGTGCAATACTTATTATTATTAGTTTTAAATCCTACGCAACATCTTATGTAGCAGCTGCCGCCCCCTTACACGGTGCCGTTATAAACGACGTAATCAAAAGCAGCTGTTCTTCCTAGTGCCCGCTTAAAAAGAGAGATGCTTTTTTTCATCGGCTAAACTTAAAGGTTATGCACATAATATCGTCGCCTAACAAGCTTCCGAAGAAAGGCATTCAAGTTTCAGCCGTATGTCGAATTTCTTACTGTCCTTTGCTTAAATAAATGTTAAAGCGCTTTACACTCGCGTGAAATTGTCAGGAGCCACCAGACATGTTGCGAACTCGTACGGAGCTCTTTACCGCTTTCTCCGATTTGCTTACCCCGGGGCTTTATGGTTAGCTGCCCTGAAGTACAGCCGGCCCCATACGATTTCGAAACTTTTCGGGCCATTCCTGATAATTTCACATGAGTGTTAACCGCATAGAACATTTGTTAAATATGTCGCACGAAAGTTTTAATAAGATTATTCCTTACTATGTACTTTGTTAAATAAATTTAAAAGCTGTCCGTGGTTGGTCTGCCCACCATCGAATATCTTTAGAATTAAAAACTTGTACAAATTTTGATGATAATCTGTATTTTCGATGTGTTCCTCAATTGATACGGTACTGAATTCCCTGTTATAACCTTTATTGTGTTAGGGAGACTGATACCCGTTTCAGGAAATGTATTAAACTTATAACGCAGTCGTTCCCTTATCGTACGAGACTCGTACCGTTCCTGAAATACGACCCTGATCTCCGCAATGAGAATATATATACTTAAACAATATAAATAATATACTTGAAAATAACATTTTTTTGTGTGTTAATTCTAAATTGAATTATTCATATCGAAAATACTTAATAGTAATTTATTTATAAATATATGTTATTATTATTACACCAAATACATATTATATGAATTTCGAATCTTAATTTTATCTCGTTTCGTCCATTATAATATAACTAGAGAGACCATGGTATGTTAAACATTACCTCAAACCGTTAGCTGTAAATTTTTATTTAACACTGTACAGTTTCTGTAGTATGTGTTCTAAAGCATTTTCTATCTCAATTCCTCTCGACTATTCTACACAAATATTTGGGTAAAATCAAATATCAGCCCGCAGCAATCTTTGATATAAGACAGAGACTAAATTCGTGCGCGTCATATTTATGTTAATTATGTTGATGTGTAAATTAAGTGTGGAGTTGATGGCATAGTGGGCAGGCAGAGAGCGATTCAGAGCGACGAGTGCCCGTTACCTCAGCAGCCTCGGCCGCCGGGCCCCTGGTCGTCTCACCGACCATGTACTTACATCTCCCGACATTTAATTATCTCTTGTAATAGTTAAATATATTCGCAATGTATCTATGCTACCTCTTATGAGCCCCCTCCTCAGTCTATACGCACACGATTGCTCTTCTGTAGTTTGATTGGTAGCATGAAACATCTAAGTATATCATAGGATAATACCTATATCTTCTGGCGATTCGCGTTAAAGCGGACATGTGTTTTGCTGATACATATGTACCTACTATATACATTTACAGCATATAATCAGACGAGAAAGCAAAGATTTTGCGACTTGTTTAAAGTAATCAAGCAATAAGCAAACTTGAAAGTGCCCGTGCATAAACTAGGATTATTTTCTAAAGCCACCTCTTACTTTGCATATAATTGCAATAATTTGGCGTTAATTAAATATAAATGATAATAACGCTACGTTTTATATACCTACTCAGCTTTATCACTAGACTATATGTGCTGAGGTGCGTTTGCTTGAAATCTCTGAAGCTGTACATCGCTTTTGTAAGTCAACATGTTCTGGTGTCTGACAACTTCGTTCTCAATATTCTCAATATATGCGATATGAGAGTTCGAAACGGTTGGGAACTTGTCTGTACGTTTGTTTTCAACTTGCACTGATCTGTACGACATAATGTCAGTAACATATGATACCACTTTCATCTTTCGCAACCTATGAATATCCTAATGACACATCTGTCCCGACTCTACTTAACCCCCTGTGGGGATATTACTTATAATGTCGCCAATACAATAACTACAGTCTCAGATATTCGGAACGTACCATATCAAACCTTAGGGATTCATATTTTTTAAGTCTTAGTTACATTCAAATATTTAATTTCATTTTCTTCAATAGGAATTAACAGCCTCTTAATTACATATAAATAAAGTAGATGAGTTAGAATCGAATAAGACTTAGGTGTAATATTGGTTTAATGCATACTTACTGCAACTGGATGTTACTAATTGTAGACCCTCCATCGTTTTAAGCAGCAAGTTCTGGGTAAATGTGGTTGTTGGAATGGGGAATGTTCGCGTGCATGATGTGGCACCGCTAGGTACCTGGATCATACACAGACTGAAAAACAAATTTGACCCTTTTGTTCTCGAAAGTTCAGCACTCTATTGCGAGGCAATTATGATTTTAATCTGTATGAAGATCATGTCATACTTACCCTATCATGTAAATGTAAACTATCGGGAACAGAAGGGTCAAAGTTGATCCTAATTGTATGACTCGCCTATAGTTATGTTGCGTCCTGAGCTAGAGGCGAAGAGAGCGTCGCACGTGTTTGGCATGGGAATGAGGGAGAAGCGGCTTTGGTTCTGAATAGATGTTACCGGTACTTTGTCTACAAGTTTTGAAACATTGTACACAGGCATAATATGAAAAAATAGCGGCGTTTGTAAAATATATCAAGACTTGTAGTAAGTTATGTATATGGGCACGTTTACTTAGCCAGCCCCAGCTGTAAACATAACGTCCAGGCAACGGTGTTGTTTCTAGCTAGTTTATAGATAGTTGTGTATTTTACAACCGTTTTCTTCCATTGTCGTGTACATCTGACTACAATTTATGATACTGCCTTAGAGTACTTCGAGTTAATACAGAGGTTAACCATAACAGTGTGGCGGACGGATTAGGTGAATAAATCTCTGTCTATGTAAGGAGCGGGGCGAAGCGCTCGGTGCTCCCGGTTACATCCTGATCTCCTTTTAAACCGTCAGTGACTTAGTTTACGCTTACCTGTTGCATGTGTAATATAAAGTTGAATGTATCGCATGATAGTTAATACGAATATTACACTAATTATATTACATCGATCCAGTTGTAGGATGCCGAAGGTTCTTATTATAAAGAAACACCGTTATGTACCTTCTTTCTTGCAAATAACTAATTTGTATTTGAGCCGTGTAAGGGCATTGAGGCTTGCAAGAAAATGATCTGTTAGAGTACTCCAGAAGTGTTATGGGTCCGGTTCGCGGGCCGGCGCGCGCAGGCCGGGCTCTGGCGCCCGCGCGCCTGCCGCACCGTTTGTCTGTATGTAAATATATTGAAGAGGAGACATGATCGTCTATTGGACTGCTATATTTAAGTATATAAGCGAACGGCTGGCGGCCCCGCGCGGCGACCGCGCCGACGTGTACCTACAGATGCTGCCTCTAGACTTCTCACTAGTGAATACGTAGCGACGGTTATTGCAAAACGAAAGTTGATGCAATATAAATGAATATTGTAATGTAATTTGCAGCGAATGATGAGCGAGCTTCTGCTCGTTCAACGGCCGCTGGCGACGCGCATTTGCGCTCAATGTATCATAATCAATTATTGTATGCGAATAAAATTATTATGATCGAATTTCATGTTTTATTTTCCCTATTCTCAGTATAAATCTTTACTAAATCGTGATTATAATACAATTTATGTACACCCATATTATTAGATTACTAAGTTCAGATACTATAGAGGTCCCTAAATACCTATGGGCGGTGGGGCATAGAGGGCCAAAATCCGGAATGTTATTTCATAAAATTGCGATGTATAATGATGTTAACGCGATGGGTCGCCTCATTCATTCCTCCGTCCCCCGGGAGTTGCTGGTAGTACTAAGGAGAAAGAAAATCCCTGATAATAATTATGCTGATGAATATGTGTAGATAAAGTAGTGTATGCAACTATAGATATTAACGCCTGTGTGATCCTATTCACACTCGCCTTCCCGTTTTAGACCACACTCGCGTTTTACGACCTCATTAAGGAGCCACTAGGTAACAAAAAAAAACTACCCCAGAAACCGACAGAGCTCGCTAGGTAGGTGCAACCCCAGCCCCCCCGACACCGACAGAGCCCGCCAGGTGGGCGCTTTTATAGTGCACACCGCTCGGTGAGCTGGGCCGGCAGTTTGAGGTTGAGAGCGCCCACCAGGCAGGCGGGTTCTTGGTCGAGAAAGTGTAACTAAACCAACGACACAGAAGAAACTTTTTTCTAATGTAACTTCGCTCTTCCCTTTCAGCACGTATGTTTAGATACGAATTGAACGTTGGCGATTTTTAAACAGGTTCTTAACCCATTCATTGCCGACGCCTCATATTTGTACTCATCACGCAGTGCCGCCTTCCAAGCGACGACGCGAATTCACGTCCGCGGCATTAGGTTAACCCATTTCAAGGACGCGACTTCGCGTCCGCGGCATTATGTTGTCCAGGACGCGGATTCGCGTCCGCAGCATAACGTTGTCAAGGACGCAATTTCGCGTTTTCAGCATTACGATTACACATACATGGGACGCGAATTCGCGTCTTCGGCATCCGAGATAAGAATTATGAAAATTACAAATGCATGGAATCCAAAAACCAGCAACAGTATTATATTATCCTTCATAAATAAAGTAACATTTTGGTATCAGCATTTAAGTACAGTTGTTTTCTAGCAAAGAAAAAACAAATATTTCGAGGACGCGAATTCGCGTCCTCGGCAATGAATGGGCTCCCATTCATTGCCCACGCCTCATATGTTTACTCATCACGCAGTGCCGCCTTCCAAGCGACGACGCGAATTCGCGTCCGCGGCATTAGGTTAACCCATTTCAGGGACGCGAATTCGCGTCCGCGGCATTACGTTGTCAAGGACGCGAATTCGCGTCCGCGGCATTACGTTGTCAAGGACGCAATTTCGCGTTTTCGGCATTACGATTACACATACATGGGACGCGAATTCGCGTCTTCGGCATCCGAGATAAGAATTATGAAAATTACAAATGCATGGAATCCAAAAACCAGCAACAGTATAATATTATCCTTCATAAATAAAGTAACATTTTGGTATCAGCATTTAAGTACACTTGTTTTCTAGCAAAAAAAAACAAATAACTCGAGGACGCGAAGTCGCGTTCTCGGCATTACGATTGCACATACATGGGACGCGAATTTGCGTCCTCGGCAATGAATGGGTTAATCCCGTAATAATGTGCAGCCTTTCTTCGACATTACACTACAGGTACGATAGTAAGGCTGCGTTTCCACTAGAGATGTGCGAGGCTACGTTGCGTTAGCAAAAACACATACGTCGCTCTCGCTACGCATCCTCGCACTGGTGGAAACGCAGCCTACTAATGTCATAAACGCTCACTGGTCATGAGGAACATGTGCCCCATGGACGTACCTGTGAAACCACCCACTAATTGTGCGTCATCGAGTTAACCTGTTAAATACCATACGACGGTAAATCGAAGGAACATGCATGAGTATCAATCTGGTCTCCCTTTTTCCACTTCGAATAACTAAACTGATCAACTTGTTACGATCTGAGCCATTATCGGGTTTCGAACCCGGCACTGCTGCTGAGCTTCTGGATCGACCATTTCCCATGAACAGAGGATGATGAAGGTGGGTGGGATAGATAGATAAAACTCCGACAGATTTGGGTAAGTATGCTTAGTCGTGGAGTTGGTAGTGCATTGTCATCTGGGCTGGCCTAATGATAGGATTCTGGCGAAATCGAGGGAACCCCTCAAATAGTATAGGAGACATCGTGATTTGGGTATTTTTAACACGTTCGGTGCCAGTGACACAACATCTGTGATCAAAAAGTTTTAACTCCTATGCCAGTGACACGCTTACGTGATTTTGAGTGTGTCCTTTTCTCGGCGAATTCGTTGTACTATTTGTACAGTATTATTCGTGCAGTATAATTATACAAATATGAATTCAGTTTCACCTTGGTTTCAAATTTGGTAATTTTTTGAAATGTTACTAAAAATGACTCCTCTACAGTGCCGTTAATACGCAACCGTGTCATTTTTTGAAACACTTCAGAGATTCTCAACCTTTGATTTACTTTAACACTAGGAAATAAAATTTTACCTTTTTTAGGGTTCCGTAGTAAACTAGGAACCGTGATCATTAGTACTAGAAAGCTGAAATTCGGTATGTGTATGTATCACGCCGACAAAACGGTAAAATAAAAACTAAAAAACTTTTTTTTTCGCGTACCTCTCGAAAACCTAAAGTGATTTATGTTTTCGTTTCAACACTAGTTTGTGGGGTGTCGTTGAATAGGTATTTTAAAAACAATAGGGGTACCCAAACATTTGTTTTATAAAGTCAGCATTTTTGTAAATATTCGCCCCAAAAATCAAAAAAAATAGCGTCCCCCCCTTCTAACTTTTCAACCACGGGCAACTATTATATTAATCTGTGCCACGGGTCAAAAAATATGAAAAAAATCATGAAAATGAGGCCTTATAATTACTTTCAATGAAAACTATATTGAACAAAATCAGTTGAGCCGTTTTTGAGTTATGGCAAAATTTCATAATTTCCTTAAAAGGACGTAAGTTGACTTCCAGAAGGTAATAAGTAATTACAGTTACATTGGCGTTTACGACCTTTTTATAGAGCTTAAAATCTTTCTCGTAACTTAAGTCTATTGTGAAGGATGACTAACTACGGAACCCTACACTGAGCGTGGCCCGTCATGCTCTTGGCCGGTTTTTGATCAATCAAAATACAAATTAATAACATCATCATATCAGCCGTTAGACGTCCACTGCTGGACAAAGGCCTCCCCCAAAGTTCTCCACGACGATCGATCTTGCGCCACCATCATCCAATTTCTACCCGCCATGTGAGGTCCTCCAACGCTGCGTCTTCCGGTCCGCGGTCGCCACTCAAGAACCTTTCTGCCCCAACGGCCATCGATTCTACGAGCAACGTGCCCCGCCCACTGCCACTTAAGTTTGGCGACTGTCTGAGCTATATCTACAACCTTGGTTCTCTTGCGTATCTCATCTTTCGAATTCGATCCCGCAAGTAAATTCCGAGCATAGCTCGCTCCATTGCACTTTGAGTAACTGTGAGCCTTCTTATGAGGCCCATTGTAAGCGACCACGTTTCAGTACCGTATGTCATCACTGGCAACACACACGAGAAGACATTCCGCAGCTTCCCGAAAGCCCATCCGAGGTGAATTCGACGAGTGACCTCTTTTTCGAAATTCGACCTACCCAACTGGATCGTTTGTCCAAGGTAGATATAGTCGTCTACAGTTTCGAGCGCAGAGTCTCCAACTTTAAGTGGAGTGGGTACCACATGGGACTTAAACATAATTTTCGTTTTCTCCATGTTCATTTTAAGACCCACTTGTTGAGAGACCCTACTGAGTTCGATGAGCATTTTGCCGAGGTCTTCCAGGGTGATGTATTCGCCCTTTATGTTGATGCCAAGTCCATCCCAATCCAGAAGCTTGAATATGTCTTCCAATGCAGCATAAATATCTTTTAGCAGTTAACAACCACAGCAATCGAGAGCATAACCCAATACTAATAGAACATAAACACGGAACAAGGTCGGTATCCGCGGGCAAATTTGAAGTACCAAGGGTCAGGAACTACTATGGAGATAGAACATTGAGCAAAAGGATTCCTTACATACGAGTACTCAACAGTTTGCCCGAGAATATCCGACACGAGCAAAATAAGTCCAAATTTAAAAAGTATTTAAAAAAACACCTATTGCTGACACTTGAGTGAATTGCCGACACTTGAGTGATAAAGTTGTCTATACAAAGTGTCACTCAAGTGTTTAGAAATAACTATTGTAGAAATATTATATAGAGACTCATACCTGCAGACAAACAGTACAAACCGTTTTGCAGGAAATTGTATATGTTTTTACTTTTTAGCTTTACACTTTAATTAATAAATAAGTAAATAAAATAAAGGTTTCGAGTCTTGGTTTTGGATGCGGACTGACATAGTGGCATTCTCATACAAACACCTTAGTACCTCGATATACCTGTAGTCAATTTGGCACCGCTGGAGAGACAGCAGCACTGCCCACAGGTCTCGACTGAATCGAAATCCTTCTCATAGTCCACAAACGCTAAGCATAATGGCTGGTTATACTCTTCGGTCTTCTGTATAACCTGCCGCAGCGTATGGATGTGGTCTATGGTACTAAAAGCTTTACGGAAGCCGGCTTGTGCGGGAGGCTGGAAGTCGTCAAACCTGCGTACGAGACGGTTCGTGATGACTTTCGAAAACAGCTTATATAAACATGACTCAGAAGCGAGATGGGTCTGTAGTTCTTTAAAAGGGTCTTATCGCCTTTCTTAAAGAACAGTACCACAACACTTCTGTGCCATGCCTGTGGCGTTATCCCCTCGAGTATGACGGAGTTAAATAACTTTTGTAAGGCATTTAAGACCGGTTTTCCACCTGCTTTTAGAAGCTCTGAGGTAACTCCGTCATCACCCGCCGCCTTATTATTTTTAAGTTGTTTGAGAGCCATACTAATCTCGTACAGGCTGACGTCCGGGATCTCTTCTGTGTAGTGTCGGGTCAACCCAGCTCTTGGATCTTTGGCTAGGTTCATGACAGGTGTCCGCGTTGTCGTGTATAACTGTCCGTAGAACACCTCGACCTCCCCCAGGAGCTCAGGCCTAGACGACACGATTCTACCATCCCGTCTTCAGCTTTGTCAGCTGGCTCTGTCCCATTGACAAATCTCGTGCGAACACTTTGGAGCCTTTTTCCGCTCAATAGCCTCTTCAATACAATTTGTATTGAATTGGCGCAGGTCGCGAGTCAGAGACTTTGAGATCTGTTTGTTAGGCCTTCGGTACCGAGAAGCGTCATCAGGGGAATGCAGAACCATACCGCGCCTCTCCTTCATGAGCTCGAGAGTGTGATCAGAGATCTTTTTGGTTCTCTTTGAACGGTGGTTCTTAAAGAACTTAGATCCCACCGTTAGGACAGTTTCCACAACCCTGTCGTTAAATTCGTCCACGTCTTCGCAATCACCCAGGCATTCGAAGCGATTCTGCAATTCTAGCTGAAAGGGCTCGGGGTTTTGGATTTGTATCGGTGTTGGCCGGAGCATAGACTTCATAAGCCGATAACGTTCAAGCTGAACATTAATGTCTAATGTGCCTCTTACCATCCGGTGGTCGCTCCCGGTTTTAACGGCATTGATCACAAAGACAACATTAAACACTTCCCTCCTAGTCGACATTATGAAGTCTATCTCGTTCTTTGTGACACCATCGGGACTAATCCAGGTCCATTTGCGGTGAAGGCGCTTCTTGAAGAAGGAGTTCATCATATAGAGTCCTTCCTTCTCCATGAAGTCCGCAAGCATTTGACCCCGTGCGTTCCGATTCCCAAATCCAAAAGGTCCCACTTTCAGCTCACCATCGCTTCGTCTGCCCAGTCTTGCGTTGAAGTCCCCCATGACAACGGTGTAGTGAGTTTTGGAGGTATGTAGGGCCTTAGAGATATCCTCATACATAACCTCCACCTCATCATCAGGGTGTATCGATGTTGGTGCGTATACCTGTATGACCTTCAGCGAATACCGTTTGGTGACTCTGAGTATCAAGTACGCTACCCTTGTGGACACGCTCTCGATCTTGACAACGTTGTTCACGAGGGACCTGTGGACGATAAACCCGACACCACTGCTTAATTCTTCCTCGAGTGCAGTGATCTTCTCGTCAGTACACAGTGTGCGCGTATTGTAAGTTTCCAGGGCCAGAGGTCGTCGGTAGGAATTAATAACATGTTCACTTAATACTTTAAATTCTCGGCATTTAAATATCACTTTTTGCTTATTGCGTAATTGCACAGAAAATTCGCTGACAATGCTGATGACATTTTGTTCCACAGAGGAAACGTCTTTCTATCGTTTGAGCAAAGAGCGTAGTCATTAAATTTCGAGTAAAAAACATTGATATAACGGCGTACCAACATGACGTCAAAAGGATCCAACCCACAAAAAACTTTTTTCTTCAACCATTCGTATTAGAAACCAAGTTCTAATTTTGAATTTTATTTTGCACGGATTTTATCCTTTTCGCTAATCTAGGTCCAAGTAATTGCCATGTTGTTAATATTAGCACCAAAGGTTAAGAAACACTGAATGATTCATAAATTACTCACTGCTTTTTTCCACCTATAAACAATGCCAGATGACACGTATATGTGTCCACGAAATTCGTAGTCCTATGCCAGTGACACTCCTTCGTGATTGGGATCATTCCAGCCGGCATAGCGTAAGGGCTTAGTGAAACGTTGCCGGTGCCGAACGTGTTAACCGACGTAAAAAGAAAGGTAAGGTTCTCAGTTCGTCGGGGTGTTTTTTTTATGTACGTACCCCAATTACTCGAAAACTGCTGAACCGATTTAGAACAATCTTTTTTTGTTTGAAGGAGTACCTACCTACTTTCTAGTTGGTAACATTATTATAAAACAAAACTTCGTATCGTTGATGTCGGATATTTTTTGTTAGTGATTATTTTAGTAGGTAACTCATTCAGTGATTCTCGGAATAACGATTTCTTTTCGTTAAAAGATTACCTATTATTTTTATCCAAGTTATGGTACTTAAAATACTAAAAACTATCTCTGTTTAAAATTTTATTCAAAACCGTCCAGTCGTAGTAGAGTTGTTAGTCCGCTGTTTTCTAATATACGAGGGCTGTTCCGAAAATAGTTAGTCAACGGCGTACTATTAATTGTATTCGTTTAATTTTACTGTAGCCTAAAGGCAAATTTCATTACGAACTCTTTCGCGTAAGAGTCACTGGCCAGTGACATTCAGTTATTTTTTTATGAAATCAGAAAAAAAACATGTCTGTCACTTTTTGTTCGCAAAAATGGAGCTAACGCGGGAAGCATTTCGTGCTATGATATATTATGATTATAAACGAGGGTTAACTTACAAGGATTCTCATGAAAATTTAACTAGTATTTTTGGGGCCTTATCCCCATCTGTTGCCACTGTCAGTTACTGGTTCCGTGAATTTAAGCGTGGGCGGAGCGACATCAAAGATGAGCCTAGACCGGGGCGACCGCCAACGGCAGTCACTAGAAAATGTTATCAAGGTGGAATGGCTAATCAAGGAATCTCGAAACATTACCCACCGAGAGATTCAGGACGAACTGAATATTGGATCCCGGGCAGTTTCTACCATTTTGCATGACCACCTTCAAGTTCGGAAGGTTTCGTCTCGATGGATACCACATTTTCTCACACAGGAGCAAAAAGACATACGTGTCGATTGGTGCAAATTTATGCTAAAAAACATTTGATAATGGTAATTCACAACAAGTGAGCTACATTGTGACATCCGACGAATCTTGGATATATAGCTACGACCCATTTACAAAACAGCAATCAACACAATGGGTCTTTGAAGAATATGATTTACCTACTAAAGTAGTTCGCGGTCGAAGCGTCAACAAAAAAATGGTTGCTGTTTTTTTTCGACGTAGTGGACCTGTAGCCGTAATTCCACTTGAAGATCGGAAAACAGTTACCAGCCAATGGTACACTGAAGTTTGCTTACCACAGGCCTTCCAGGAGCTGAACGTCAGTCGTCCAAGTACTGGAGCTCGGGGCATCATTTTTCATCAAGATAATGCTCCGGCCCACACGGCTGCCAGAACCACGGAATATATTAGCAAATCAGGAGTGCAATTGCTACCACACCCTGCATACAGCCCTGACCTGGCTCCGTGCGATTTTTTTCTGTTCCCCACGTTAAAAAAATCATTACGTGGGCGACGATTTTCGACGGCGGATGAAGCAGTGGACGAATTCAGGCGACTTTTTTTTGACCTTCCGCAAGAACAGTTTTTCTCCTGTTTTGAAAGTTGGTTCAGTCGTATGCATAAGTGCATAAAGGCAGCAGGGGAATACTTTGAAAAGTTGTAAATAAAGTTTTATTATATTCCTTATAGTTTTTGTTTAACTAAAAAAATTCGGAACAGCCCTCGTAATAGTGCGCATCGGGTTACAAGCATGAATTTTTTATCACAGATAGTGTTCCTTGGTGATTATTTTCAGATGTGGAGGGAAGTCAGATTCGTCCCCTGTGAGGCGGGAGAGCGGAGTGAATACGGCCAAGTATCCCTCTTTTCTTTCTTTATTGCTGGTCAGTTAAGTCTACCAGGACGTGTTTGGTATCGTTTCCGAGTAAAACAAATACATTGAGGTATTATTTATTATAGAGCCACAGACCCGAACAAAAGTGTCAAATAAAGTGGCACCGTTGTCATATTCAAGTAGATGCCAATAACGCTTATTTATAATTTGCAGCAACATATTGACTTCGTACAAAAGAACTCTTTGTTTAAACGTTTAAGTGTCAAATTGACTTAATTACTTATTACCACAAATATTTTACGTGTAAATTAACTTTTTTAGCGTATTCTGACTGAAGTCTCTTGTCAAACTTGGAACATGGCACCAAGAATCTTATATATTGCATGGCACGAATGGATCAGATTTTAATATTTTTACATACTAAAAATATTTTCACTATTATTTTATTTAGGTATTAAAATATATTTTATATTTGAACTAAATAAACTCGTAAATTGTTAATAACTAATTTAGTTACGTTTTTATTGTAAATTGTTAATAACAAATTTAGTTACGTTTTTATTTAACAACTGCATAAAAAGTTTCCGATAGAAGGGATCAGTAATAATGACATTATTTCTCCTTGATCCAGTATGTGAAATGAGAGTAAGACAAGTGCAAAATATTGACATTATTAACCCTTTAAAGTTTGATCTTATTTGTCGGTGGCGTGGTAGGTATGCACGGCAGCACACGTCGCCGTCGCCTTTATGTGTTCTTGGCGTTCAAAGGTTTAAACTGACAGTGTCTAGACTCTGTGACAAAATAAAACAATAACAACAGAGCTATTTTTTAGTAATTTATGAATGTCACCATTTTACGCTTCTGTTGATTAACATAAAAAAAAAACATGATTATGCCGAACACACGAGAGACGAGTAATAATTTAATTGAATATTTGGCTTCAATTATTCTTCGCGTTTGTCTCTTGCTAAATGTGATCTCCATTTTTACGTTGTTGAGAATGAGAATCTTGAATAAAAACAAGTTCAAAATATTGTCATTACTAACCCTTTAAAGTTTGATCTTATTTGTCGGTGGCGTGGTATGCACGGCAGCACACGTCGCCGTCGCCTTTATGTGTTCTTGGCGTTCAAAGGTTTAAACTGACAGTGTCTAGACTCTGTGACAAAATAAAACAATAACAACAGAGTAATTTTTTAGTAATTTATGAATTTTATCATTTTACGCTTCTGTTGATTAACATAAAAAAAACATGATTATGCCGAACACACGAGAGACGAATTATTTGGCTTCAATTAGTCTTCGCGTTTGTCTCTTGCTAAATGTGATCTCCATTTTTACGTTGTTTAGAATGGGAATTTTGAATAAAAAAAATAGGATAATTATTTATTGCACTCCTTAATTTATTAATAAAATATAAAACTATAGCAACTCCTTCGATTTTTGTTCTGTGATGAGGTGCATTTTGTAGGGACAAAGTTAATAATTCTAATACAAAAGTTGCTATGATTTTACATAGGATTCGTTAATTAATCAATAGAACTCAAGTAAAAAAGAATATTCCGCCCTGTTCCTTTATTTTATAGTTGTTATTTCCGCCTGTTCCATCTGTCCCTACCACCACATCCCCCCTAGTGGAGAAATATGTTTTTTTTTTCCTTTTTTCCCACCGGTAGAGATATATGGAAATAATTCGTCCACCTATCCCTCCTGGCCCCCGCTTGTAGGGATAGACGGAATTTCTTCCATCTTTCTCTACTATGGTGCCCCTCTGTAGGGATAATAAGAATTTCTTCCATCTTTCTCTACTATAGTGCCCCTCAGTAGGGACAATTAGAATTTCTTCCATCTTTCTCTACTATGGTGCCCCTCAGTAGGGACAATTAGAATTTCTTCCACTCATCTCTACAGTTAGCCCCCCAGGTTGAAAAGATGGATTTTTTTCCGACTTGTTCTGTATAAATTGGTTTTATTTGAGTACTTTTTAGATTAGAAAATACCTACTCTGTAGGGGTAGCTGACTTTTAGTAGCTTCAACTGCTCTTGGTCGGCCGCGGCTTAACTTGGCAGGTATTGGCTAGGTATTTTCTTTTTTTTTATTAGGTAGGCGGGTTTCATGCAGTCGGCCGCCGGACTATAGGCAAGTAGACTTTTCACTGGCAACATAGTAAAACAAACACTTGCAATATTGGTTTTACCGACTAAAATATATTAGGTACAACAAAAACGTTTCAAGTAAATACTGTGGGAGGTGTAACTCTGGTAGATGTGCATAAAACAAGATAGAGTTAGTTAGTTAGTTGCGCTGGGCATTTTCCGCAAGTCGACATCCAACGTGCCTATTTTGCGTGAAAAGGGGGTAGCGCTACTCCAACCACCCCAGCTCCTCCACGAACCTAAGTAAAGCCTTGATGTTGACTTGATGTGGACTTGGAGATCCTAGGTATTTCGTCCTGTATCCTTCTACCTGTTTGCAATCTAGTAGAATATGATTGGTGGTTTCTTCTGCCTCCATGCATGCTCTGCATACTGGGCTGTCTGTTATACCTAAATTGAAGAGGTGTTTGTTCAGAGTATTGTGTCCCGTTATTAATCCTACTATCTTGCGTAGTTGGTTCCTGTGGATTCTCAGTAAGATGGTGGTGAGTTTGTGATTCCTATTCGGAAGTATTTCTTTTGTTTGTCTACACGTTCCCATGTCTTCCCAGTATTTCTGGTGTTGGTATAATGTGTGCTGGTTCATTATGTTGTATATGTAAGATTGTGGTAGGGGTATTATTGGCTCTGGCCCGCATGGCGGTGTCTCCGATCCCTTACGGGCCAATTCATCCGCTGCGTCATTGCCTCTCGAGCCGCTGTGTCCCTTTATCCATTGTAATGTTACCGTATTTTTGTCATCGCACACGTCTGTGATGCAGCGATGACATTCGTATATTAGAGCAGAGGTACACATATCACTGTTTAGTGCTTGTAGTACGGATTTGCTGTCTGAAAGTATTCGTATGTTTGTGTTCTGAACCTGGCGTCTTTTTATAGCGTTGCAGGCTTCTATTATTCCTACGCATTCAGCTTGGAATACCGTGTTGTGTACACCTAGGGGTTTAGAGATGTGCATACTCAAATCCTCCGAGAATACACCACATCCCGTTCCTTTCTCAGTTTTTGACCCGTCCGTAAAGATTCTCAGGTCCTCTAGGTTGAGCCCCTCATTCGGGTCTTCTGTTAGGAGTATGACGTATTCCTTCTTGCAGGTTAATGTTTTAGGTATCTTGTCAATTGGTGCTTCTATTGTAGGGATTTTTTTGATCATTTCACTGTAGATCTTAGTGTGTTGGGTATTACTATTCGTCCATAGGTTTAGGCTTTTTAGTCGTATCGCCGTAGCGGCTGCTTCTCTTTGTATATGTATGTGCAGTGGCGTGACACCTAGGATCATCTCTAGTGCTGCGGTAGGAGTGGTCCTCATGCAGCCTGTTGCGGCCGTGCATGCCAGTCTTTGTGTTTTCTGCAGGCCGGCAATCGCACACGCTAGTTGCGTTCGGGGCCACCATACTACTGCTCCGTAGCTGATCATAGGTACGATTACCGTTATGTATAGCCACAGAATGATGTGCGGGGCGAGTCCCCACCTTTTGCCTATCATTCTTCGACATTGCCAGAAGGCGACTGTGGCTTTGTTTAATCTGTCCTCAAGATGCTTGTTCCAGATTAGTTTGTCATCTAAGGTTATCCCTAAATATTTTACTTGTTTGGAGAGTGTAAGCTTTGTACCGAAAAGGCTTGGCATTTCGTATGACCCCAGTTTGCGTTTGTGTGTGAAGAGAATTGTGTCAGTTTTCTTGGGGTTTACCGATAGGTCATTCTCCTTGCACCATTTCTCTAGTATTTTTAGTGCTGTTTGTGTGAGTTCACACAGTGTGCTTATTACCAGTCCACTAATAAGTATGACAAGGTCGTCCGCGTATCCTATTGCGGTATAGCCCACAGCTGACATGAATCATAATAGATAAACACGTGTCGGTTCAAGGGAACAAATAGAACCTTGACCAACAAGGCCATTTGCTACTACAACACGTGTAGACAAAGGAAATTATCATATGTTGATTAGTATATAAGAACCTGATTTTCCTAATAAAATATTCATTCCAACACCGAGCTTGGTCGTATTATTATCTCCGTACGTTACCACACTTCACTATGGTCGTGAAATGACTCTCGTTTAGTTTTGTTATCAGATCATTTACCACTAGGTTCCATAAGAGGGGTGAGAGGACTCCTCCTTGTGGGCATCCTCTCACGACTAGCGCTTGCTGATCTTTGTTTTTTGCTAGTCTTATGATTCTTTGTTCTAGCATGTTCATTATCCACTCTATTAGCAATGGTTCTGTGTCATGTCTTTCTAGAGCATGTTTGATGCTGCTAAAATTTGTTTTATCGAAAGCGCCTTCTATGTCAATGAAGGTTCCCAGACATGAGCTTGAAACCTCTCCTTCAAACCGGAACACAGCCATATATGTTTGGCTACGCGTGGGTACTAACCGTGTGAAGTTACTAACGTCTTATAGGCTGCGGTGTGGATGGATGGTTGGAAATGATTCCACGAGTCCCTACCAGGGGGCCACTTTATATGGATGCTTGGAAATAATTCCACGAGTCCCTACCAGGGGGCCACTTTATATGGATGGTTGGAAATAATTCCACGAGTCCCTACCAGGCGGCCCAGTTAGTATGGATGGTTGGAAATTATTCCACGAGTCCCTACCAGGGGGCCACTTTATATGGATGGTTGGAAATAATTCCACGAGTCCCTGCCAGGCGGCCCAGTTAGTATGGATGGTTGGAAATTATTCCACGAGTCCCTACCAGGGGGCCACTTTATATGGATGGTTGGAAATAATTCTACGAGTCCCTACTAGGGGGCAAACTGGTATGGATGGTTGGAAATAATTCCACGAGTCCCTACTAGGGGGCAAACTGG
Source organism: Apotomis turbidana (assembly GCA_905147355.2). NCBI lineage: Eukaryota > Metazoa > Arthropoda > Insecta > Lepidoptera > Tortricidae > Apotomis > Apotomis turbidana. The sequence goes on along the minus strand of LR990280.1, from coordinate 51,323,313 downwards.
TATGGATGGTTGGAAATAATTCCACGAGTCCCTACTAGGGGGCAAACTGGTATGGATGGTTGGAAATAATTCCACGAGTCCCTACTACATTGGATTTTAGTAGGGATATATGGAAATATATCCCTATTGGTGGGGAAGAAAGGAAAAATATTCCACCTATCTCAATTAGGGGGGATATGGCGGTAGGGACAGATGGAACAGGCGGTTATTTCTGTAATTTTTCACTGAAAATTAAGTCACTTTTGAGACCCGTCACGTGTCATGGTCTAAACGAGACTGATGGCCCAACTAATGCGATTTGTGATTTTGCATTAGTTGGGAGGGTGCCATTTTTTCCGTCTGATTGTGTGTCCATGTAATTATTACGTCAATGAACAAATATCAGAAATTAGTTTTCTATGTTAGTTTTGTATAGTTCTATATAAAAATATGGGTGTAATGGCCGAAAAGGTAAATATCACAACAAGTTTTTTTATTCAGCTAGGTAAATTAGTTCAATTTCGTGAACATTTTCAACTTATTATTATTATTATTTCAAAAAGCTCATTTAATCTGGTTTCTAAAAATATATGCATGTTGGGCACTTCTCATACAAACAGTAGCTTAAAATATATCTTTACGTCGGCGTAACCAACGTAAATCTCCGAACGCATCCTATTTCGCTTCATTAAATACATTAAATAATGATTATTAACATGCTTTTACATATTATTTTTACTATAAACGTCCTAGAAAAACAAATTAATGTAATTAAAACAAAATATTTTTTTGCTAATGTATCACGAGCACACGGGTTAATCTCAACATCAACAATTTATTTGAGTTACTTTTTGTATGAAGAGTGCCCAATATGTATATATTTTTAGAAACTAGATTAAATTTTCTATTTTGCAATATTTTTCTTAGTTGTAAATATTCAGGAAATATAACTAGTTTATCTCCCTGAATAAAAAAAACTTGTTGTGATTTTTACAATTTCGGAAATACAACCATATTTTTATATGGTACTATGAATAAATAACATGGAAAATGAATTGCTGATATCTGTTTTACACGAAAACGATACCACACAAGATCTAGTAGCGTTATCTGATCAGTAATATAAAAAGAAAAAGAGGACTCCTTTGTCCTATTCACCCCGCTTTCCCGCCGCACAGGGGACAAATCTGACTTTCCTCTACATCTGAAAATAATCACCGCAGAATACTCTATCTGTGGTAGAAATTTCGTGGTTGTATCCCGATGTACACAATTTCGCGACTTAGCAAAATGTACTAGAACACGCAGGCTAAGCTTAACATCAACATTTTTTTCAAGGTACTTTTTGTATCAGAGGTGCCCAATTTGTATACATTTTTAAAAACAAGATTAAGTTTGCTGTTTAGTAATATTTTTTTAAATTGTAAATATTCTGGATAGATAATTAATTTATCGTTCTGAATAAAAAAAACTTGTAGTGATTTTTACCTTTTCGGCAATAAACCCAAATCTTTATACCAATCTATTCTTCAATAACATGAAAAAATTATAGCTGATATCTATTTTACACGAAAACGATGTCGCACAAGCCCTAATAGCCTTAACTGATCAGTAATAAAAAAAAAGAAAAAGAGCAGTACTTAGTCCTCTTCACCCCGCTCTCCCACCACACAGGGGACGAATCTGACTTCCCTCCACATCTGAAAATAATCACCGTGGAACGCTCTATGTGTGGTAGAAATTTCATGCTTGTAACCCGATGCGCACAATTTTGCGGCTTAGCAACTCTACTATCGTGTCGGCGTGAAGTAACAAACATACACACGCTCAGAGACTTTAGATTTTATAATATTAGTAAGTACTGAAACAATGAATTAGATTTTCTCAGGCAAAAAAATCTGCACCAAATTTGAAATGACCAAAATGATAGCATCCGACACTTTCCAAAACGTATGTATATCAGTGCAAGAATTACGGATGATTTGTCGTTTATCTAGAAGGCGATAAACACGGCCATCATAATACCCGCTATACTGTATATTTAAAGCTTGAACACGCCAAAACGTGGGCACACATAAGTGCTTATATTTTTTTATTCGCACAGTATACAAACGATTTAGTACTAATTTCATTAATTTCATAGTATGATGAAAAAAAAATATTATGATAGCTTCCCATTCCTTCATTTGTTTTCACGATGGCGAGCTCCGAACATGAGCAGCGTTAAACAATTTTGCTCAAACATACAGAAAATCCGCATTTAAGCTATAGATCTCTAGCAAAATCGTTCAAATATCCGCAATCCACCGTATGTTCCGTCTTAACCTATTGACCGCCAAGCGGTCTAGCAATTTACCGTGCCACTGACGCCAGAGTAAAAAAAAAAGATGTGCCCCAATATCAACAGGGATTGAAAAATACTTGTAGCGGTTAGAATTACAAAGTTTTTGATCATTGAAATTTGGACGGCTGTGGCCGACGTGGCGTCAGGGGCACGATTATTTGTTGACGGCCACAGCCGACTGTGGCGGTCAAAAGGTTAAAAAGTTTCGGGAGCGTTTAACATCAGAACGGAAGCCGGGTAGTGGAGGAAAGCAAGGAGTAAAAGACAAAAAAAAGGAAGCCCGAGTAATGCAGCTTTTTTCAGCAAATCCGAAGTTATCATCACGTGGTGTCGCAAAAAAGGTACAAATGTCGCAATCTTACATCCAGAAAGTTAAGTCAAGGGCCGAATTAAGATCGAACAAGGCCCAAGCTGCACCTAATTGCGATGCTAAGCAGAATTTATCCGCAAAACGAAGGGTATGAAAATTGTATGACGATTTTTTTACAAAATTTTAATGCGTTGTATTACATGACGAAACGTACATTAAACCAGACTTCAAACAGATACCTGGGCAAGAATTTTACACTTGTACGAATCGAAAAAACGCTCCAGAAGATTGCAAGAAGAAAATGCTGTCGAAATTTCCAAAAAGTTCATGTTATGGCCAGCTAGTTGTAGTTGTGGCAAATGAAGTCGTTCGTTCATCACAACAGGGACAGTAGGTGGCAAAATATACAAAAAAAAAAAGTTTGCCAAAGCGTGTTTTACCTTTTTTAAGAAGTATATAACTCACAACAATTATTTTGCTGATCTTGCGAGCTGACACTATTCTTAAGAAGTGACGAAATGGTATGAACAGAATGCTGTTGCTGTGGTACCTATAGAGTCCAATTCTCCAAATTGTCCTGAACTCAGGCCTATCGAAGAATACTGGTCCATAATGAAAAGGATTTAAAAAAAGAAAGGCGGAGGAGTTAAATCAGCTGCGGAGTTGCAAGAAAAAACGGACTTGGGCCAGCAAAAAGTACACCGATACTGCTGTGCAAACCCTTATGAGCCGCATTCGACGCAAAGTACCCATGATGGCGTATTCAAAGCATAATTAAACATATGTTTTTATTTTTTAAATGTACATTAACATTGTATATAAACATGATAAAAAAAATCTTGAATTATAGGTTATATTGTTTTTAATATATTAATATAAGTGCCCACATTTTGGCGTGTTCAAGCTTTATAGTAGTGGATCGTCTTATCGTTATTTTCAGTCGACGTAATCTGCCTCAGAGAATAAAACGGTTCCTCTAATTACATTAACAAAAATAAAACACGATTTCAACATAAGTTGGTGTAAAACAAAATTCACGAAACGTTCCATCACATTATCGTAAACAAACTAAGTTTAATTTCTCCTTTCCCCTCCTAATCATTGCTAATTGCCGAATCGCATGACGCGGAGCGCGTTTTAACAATGTGAAAACGTTTCCGAAAACAAGCTACCCAGGGAATTACTTGCTTTGAATATTTATGTATACTATTAATAGGCCATTTAGCAACTTGGAGTGTATTTCAAAGGTCTTTCAGAACAATTGATGTTAAAACAGCCGCGAAAAACCATGTACATTGAAAATGTTATCGGCTTTAGCGCCTACTAGGATTAGTTGTCAGCATACATTTCAGGTATATATTTTAAAGAATGAACAGCAATTATACTTATGCGCATGCGACTATAGACCCCCTGTACACATGACCCGCAAATCGCGTGTGATAGTATCGCGAAAAGGGTTACGAAAGTATCGTGAAAAGAGACGCTAGTGTGTCAAGATAAGGGGCGCGAAAATCGACGTTACACCTTTCGCGCTAAAGAACGCGATTCGTAGTTGTCAGCGATGTCCATAATGATTTTAATCAGATTAGGAAATAAAAAATTGCTGCACTTTTTCTAATGTGCAATTTCATTTTTGGCTTCTGAAAAATCATTTGGCGGTTACCTTAATAGGCTAGTTGACTCATGTCAAATTGTAATATACTAATGTTTATTCCGTATAGTATTTAGCAAAGGAAACCTAAATATATATTTTTCAATTCATAAAAGTGAAAGATGGCCGAAAAAATTTAATTTGAAAATATGGTTTTTAGTCTGTATTTTGAAATGCTTAAAACGCTGTCCGCCATTTTCGCTTCTGATAGTGACGTCATTGGGCATGTAAACAAAACTGAAAGTCTACTTTGACGACTTCGAATAGTGCCGTCCCTCTCGATCTCCTGTCAAAGTATATTGGAGTGAGCGGAATGGCACTATACGACGGTCGAATTTCGAATATTTACAGGTAATTGTACGTCACGCCACAGATTAGCAAAAGGCAAAAATGGCGGACGGCGTTTTGTTTTTGACTGTTCATGAAATTTCTAATTTTCAATTGATAAAATTTAGCTTTCTAGCTTTCACAAAAATAAAAGACATTTTTTTTAGAGCTAGTAAGATTATTATTAACCGTTTCAAATATATTTCAAAACTGGGTCTACCTACTAGCCTATTCATGTTACAAGTGACGATGTCTGTGAAACGTCTTCAGGAAATCTTTGTAATTTTTCAATGTAGGTACTTTACATCGGCGTGTTTTTTTGTTGTTATTTCGAACTTCATCTATCATGAATTTATTTGTCCGTCGTTCAATCCCAAAATACGATTTCTTTTCATTAGAAGTAGTTTTTGTTTTGTTAAAATGTGATTGAGTAATATGAAGTACCTTACCTACTATACGCAATTAACCTATTGACCGCCAAGCGGTCTAGCAATTTACCGTGCCACTGACGCCAGAGTAAAAAAAAAAGATGTGCCCCAAAATCAACAGGGATTGAAAAATACTTGTAGCGGTTAGAATTACAAAGTTTTTGATCATTGAAATTTGGACTGCTGTGGCCGACGTGGCGTCAGGGGCACGATTTTTGTTGACGGCCACAGCCGACTGTGGCGCTCAAAAGGTTAAACTAAAAGAATCCCGAGTCATCAACGCGCTGTTATTTTTATAGGCATATGATCACAAACGAAATAAGCGATACCCGCGGTAATTCTGTACCTACATGTACAGTTACACCACATAACGTTAACGTCAATGGAAAACCAATTTTCTCACTAATTTTCGTTTTAACTGTGTACCTACACGCACTTATAGCATATGAATTACAATCCATCGAGTAACAAAGCGAGACTAAGTGCGACCGAATGTTTCCATTCGACTCGCGATGCGTAGAATTCTAGACACGGCAGTCCTCAGTCCGTCATAACCGGCAACAGCAACAAATAAAAAAAAATTGAACCGGGCTAATATTAGATTTGGCGACTCCTCATCTGTGAGACGCCTTGTCTTCAAATGTATGAAAATAGTGTCCTAAAAATGGCGCCCGGTTCAGGTGCCTACAATCCCTACTAAGTATATTGGCCTCTGTAGTGATGTACTTACTATTTGTCAAATATGCAATGAAATATATTGCGTTCCTTATTGGCTTGGAAGTCACACGTACTGGTTGCGGCAGGATTGGTGAGACAAGAGGGCGCGCGTAATGATATTTCAACCAACATCAGGCGCCTGGCCGGCAAAGTGACCTTCATTTTTGTTTCAATACTTTCATTATACAAATTTGACTCAATATCATGGCGTTCAGTGCCTTTAATATCCTGCGCGGATGTTGTTTCTTATATCTTTTCCGGAAATATAATATTTTAACTATCCATCCCTATACCTATATTCCATCCAATCGTTTCGGCATGATGAGGCTGCAAAGATGTTCAGACTCAATGGCGTTTATAGTTGAAGTAATGCAAGCTGAGCTAATCCACTTTAGAACTGAATACCATTGAACAAACCACAACTGGTAAACCGCAAATTAAGATAACGAGCTCGTAGTAAAAGCAGATTGTAACCACCTTGGAAGGTTAATATAGATTATCGACTCTATTTCCTTGGACATTAGACTACAAAATGCACTAACAGAATAATGGTGATCATAACTTTTTGGAATTTTACAACCGGCCGACTCTTCACAAGAACGTATTCTCTTGAAAAAGGACTATGAACTCTCATCATCAACCATTTTAAACCTATTCAACAAGGAATAAGGTTGAAAATTCAATATCCACGCAATGTAGTTCTAACCTTTTTTTGTAAGTAACTGGTTGGCGCAAGGTTGGCCCTTAAGAGAACAAAAGCAGATAGGATTGTATTAGACATAATGCTATTGTGAATGCAGGTAAGTGGATTAGCTCAGCTTGCGTTACTTCAACTATAATTATAATTATTAATTACCCAAACAAAACAAAAGACGTTTTTCGCACTAATATTTATCCTGAAATCGTGAATAGAAAACTGGTGTCCAGGGTTTTAAAATAGTTTATCACTCGCAGCTAACGCATCTACCATTCGAGCACTCCGTAAGTTTTGGGCCATCTCCACGGCCATTACTACGGACAGGCGAAGGCGATAGAATTACCGGCCACTGAATAATTTGATAGGGGAAATGATTGATATGACAATCACACGTAATCAGAATCGTGTCGACGCGATTAGAGGCCATACGCCGACCGAACAGGCCGGAGTGCATACATCCCTTTTCAACTTACTACCTCAGGGATCGCGTGAAATGACACAGCATTGTATGGGCTACGGCCGAATTCGAAGTTTCGATTGAAATGTATCCGAGATCTCGATACTTTATCGACTTTAGGGTGCTTTGTAACCGGAGTAGAATATAGGGAATTAATTTGAGAATGCCGTTAGAGAGATCGCAAAACGTTAAAACTGTATTAGATAACAGTGACATCGCCTTTGAACTGTCATTAAAATGCGATGAGCTTCAAGTGACATATCTCATCTCAATTTTGGAAATACGAAGGCGATAATGATTTCCAAAAATGCTATTCATGCATAGTAATTTCTTTTTTGAACGAAACGTAACTGACTAATTTCACGCACTATACGGTCAAGTTTAAGTATGCGCCTGTTATTTATGGCGTCACATACTCAGGAAACGCAAATAAAGCGCGACCTACCGGATTGACGAAGTTGCGATGTTACTCCACACACCAACAAAGTACAAGGCTTTACATGTAAAAAGTATCACTCAACACTAGAAGCACTTCTAGCCCGCACCTCAATGACAGATGTGCAACAGCATGTTTACAAATATTGGACAGGTTGGCAAAAAGGTACATAAATACTTAACTTAATCTAAAGTAGCTATTAATTACAGAGAGAAAAAAATATAAAAATAAACAAATCTTGCGACTACCTACAACGATCCTTACAATCAAATAAAAATAAAAATGGAAAAGGAACCATTGCGTGTCACTAGCTTGCGAAAGCATGTTCTAGGGATATCGCCACTTGTCAATGTAGAGACACGTCAAAAGTGAAGGATGGCGATAAAATGGAGAGATCTCCATCATCTCTCTAAAATTGGTCGTATTACCCGCCTGGTACCCGATATTATCTAAATATACAATAAACGGTATCTAATTCCAGTGTTTCGCTTATTACATTACTTGTTTTTGTAATTTAATGACCTAATTTTTAATGCAATTATTAGGTATATCTAAGTCAACAAAATAGAAGGTATCGCGAAGTGAGTAAGAGAATTAGGAAATTCGTAGTAACCCTTTTGACATTTTCTTTTTCATCATGATGTAAGATTCAAAATTATACCTGCATTATTTTGATAGGTAAAATAACATGCTAACTGCTGGTGATTGCACTGCAAGTGCAAATAACATCAAATCAAATTTGATCTTGATGAATCTAATGTCAAATTACTCATCTATCGATCGATTTATATAAATGTCAACTGATTTACGTGTTTAGTTCAAGTAGAAAAAATCATCCCTTATGACCGTGACAAATACGAGATATTGCTATATTGAGAATATCGCAGTGCCCCAGCGAATCAGGGCTCAGGGCGCCGGCTGAGACGACAATTGCTCGCAGACGATTTAATCAAAGCAAGCTCCTAATGGTTTTCTCTCTTCATTAAATTGTAATGATGGAAGCTGTTTTTATGTTCGTGGTGTACGGCGTAGATTAACGCGGCATAACTTGACGGACATTATCGAATTATATAATACTTAATTACCTATACTACACGAGTGTTCTTGTAGTACATCTTGTAGTACAAGAAAATAAGATTGAAATGTATGGAAAATTTGGCAAAATTAAAGGACAACTTTTATCTATGTAGGTTATAGAGCCAAGCTTAATTTTATCTACTCTCCCCCCTCTCAGAGGTGAGCGCCACCCCCCCGCGCCCTCGAATGTGTCCCGGAGCGAGGTATTTTCCACTTTAAAAGAAAACCGTGTACGATACATACAAAGTGTATAAGAACGAAGTAATCCTGAATAAATTTACTATAAACCTTTCATACATACAAAAGCGATAGCACTTGTACAATCAGCGCAATCTGTTATCAAATACTAACGTTTTTAATTTTTGATGTTTTTTTCTGCTAAAAGGTTAGTTATCTCAAAAAGTTCACACTTCTCGGCCAAAATATGTATGACAAAAGTAAAGAATAGAAAATTTTCTTTCTAAAAATGTATAATTCATTTCTGTTACTCTTTCATTTACCGTTGCAATGCTATTTTTAAAATTTAAGTCATTTGGCCATTATGCGAAATATAAATATTCGTACTAGTTAAACGGTGTTACTCTCAATACCATAGACTTCTTATATAATAATTTTCCGTAATATACAAGTATTGAAATATATACTGTATCTTTTTCTTTTTTTAGACTTAAGTACCTACTATTTTACGTAATAAGGGATGTGTGGGGAAATCGTCAAGTTTTGCTCATTTTCGTAAATAACTTCAAAACCGTTTAATTTAGAATTATATAATACATATATTTGAGATGTCCATAATGTACCCTTTCATTTGATATGTCACACGATATACTATGCCATTTTTTTTTCTAATATGCCCCCTAAAACTGGCCCTCATGTCAAAATTTGTTTATTTGCGTTACGTTACGTTACACGTCCATGTTTGGGTCATCAATTTACATATGTGTGCCAAATTTCAACTCAATCGGTCAAGTAATATTGCTACAAAAGACATAGAAAATCACGGCAAAATGCTGTTAGTAAAAATTACTAACACTAAAAACAAAATACCACGATTATTCACAATTCACATTCATTAGTTAAAAAAATACGAAAATTTACGTTCGACGACGGCAAAAACATACTGTACAAATGCGATCGAAAAGAAAACCACTGTGTATCATTTCAATAATTGTACTTTCACAATTGGTTTTAATAATTAAATATTTCAGTTATAAACGGGTGTTTTTTTCCTCGCAAGTGTGTTGAAAACGTCGTATGAAACTCGTGTGCATTTGGTCATTACATTACACTCTCGGCTCTATTACGCCCTCGCCTACGGCTCGGGCTGCAAATCCGCCTCGACTGTAATGACCAACTTAGCACACTTCTATCATAATGTACTATTATTTAATCAAAAGGTGTTCTATTTTTGAAACAGGCTTTTTTGTACTTTCTCGCGCACCTTATAATTCAGTAAGATTAGCTGAAAATTTGGCAAAATGAAAGGACAACTTTTATCTATCAGGATATGTAGGTTATAGAGCCAAGTTTAATTTTATCTACTCTCCCCCCCTCTCAGGGGTGAGCGTCACCCCCCCGCGCCCTCGAATGTGTCCCGGAGCGCGGTATTTTCCACTTTAGAAGAAAACCGTGTACGATACATACAAAGTGTATAAGAACGAAGTAATCCTGAATAAATTTACTATAAACCTTTTATACATACAAAAGCGATAGCACTTATACAATCAGCGCAATCTGTTACCAAATACTAACGTTTTTAATTATTGATCTTTTTTTTTCTGCTAAAAGGTTAGTTATCTCAAAAACTGCACACTTCTCGGCCAAAATATGTATGACAAAAGTAAAGAATGGACAATGTTCTTTCTAAAAATGTATAATTTATTTCTGTTACTCTTTAATTTACCGTTGCAATGCTATTTTTAAAATTTAAGTCATTTGGCCATTATGCGAAATATAAATATTCGTACTAGTTAAACGGTGTTACTTGCAATGCCATAGACTTCTTATATGTTTTTCTGTAATCTACAAGTATTGAACTATATTCTGTATTTTTTTTTTTTTTAGCCTCACTATTTTAGGAAATAAGGGGTGTGTGGGGAAATCGTCAAGTTTTGCTCATTTTCGTAAATAACTTCAAAACCGTTTAATTTAGAATTATATAATACATATATTTGAGATGTTCATAATGTACCCTTTCATTTGATATGTCACACTATATACTATGCCATTTTTTTTTCTATTTTGCCCCCTAAACTGGCCCTCATGTCAAAATTTATTTATTTGCGTTACGTTACGTTACACGTCCATGTTTGGGTCATCAATTTACATGCGTGTACAAAATTTCAACTCAATCGGTCCAGTAGTTTCGGAGCAAATTGGCTATGACCGACGGACGGACTGACACAGACACACGAGGGATCCTACTATAATCATAGCGAATTTTCTCCGAAACTACTGGACCGATTGAGTTGAAATTTTGTACACGTATGTAAATTGATGACCCAAACATGGACGTGTAACGTAACGTAACGCAAATAAATAAATTTTGACATGAGGGCCAGTTTAGGGGGCAAAATAGAAAAAAAAATGGCATAGTATATCGTGTGACATATCAAATGAAAGGGTACATTATGAACATCTCAAATATATGTATTATATAATTCTAAATTAAACGGTTTTGAAGTTATTTACGAAAATGAGCAAAACTTGACGATTTCCCCACACACCCCTTATTTCCTAAAATAGTGAGGCTAAAAAAAAAAAAATACAGAATATAGTTCAATACTTGTAGATTACAGAAAAACATATAAGAAGTCTATGCCATTGCAAGCAGCACCGTTTAACTAGTACGAATATTTATATTTCGCATAATGGCCAAATGACTTAAATTTTAAAAATAGCATTGCAGCGGTAAATTAAAGAGTAACAGAAATAAATTATACATTTTTAGAAAGAACATTGTCCATTCTTTACTTTTGTCATACATATTTTGGCCGAGAAGTGTGCAGTTTTTGAGATAACTAACCTTTTAGCAGAAAAAAAAGATCAATAATTAAAAACGTTAGTATTTGGTAACAGATTGCGCTGATTGTATAAGTGCTATCGCTTTTGTATGTATGAAAGGTTTATAGTAAATTTATTCAGGATTACTTCGTTCTTATACACTTTGTATGTATCGTACACGGTTTTCTTCTAAAGTGGAAAATACCGCGCTCCGGGACACATTCGAGGGCGCGGGGGGGGTGACGCTCACCCCTGAGAGGGGGGGAGAGTAGATAAAATTAAACTTGGCTCTATAACCTACATATCCTGATAGATAAAAGTTGTCCTTTCATTTTGCCAAATTTTCAGCTAATCTTACTGAATTATAAGGTGCGCGAGAAAGTACAAAAAAGCCTGTTTCAAAAATAGAACACCTTTTGATTAAATAATAGTACATTATGATAGAAGTGTGCTAAGTTGGTCATTACAGTCGAGGCGGATTTGCAGCCCGAGCCGTAGGCGAGGGCGTAATAGAGCCGAGAGTGTAATGTAATGACCAAATGCACACGAGTTTCATACGACGTTTTTCAACACACTTGCGAGGAAAAAAACACCCGTTTATAACTGAAATATTTAATTATTAAAACCAATTGTGAAAGTACAATTATTGAAATGATACACAGTGGTTTTCGATCGCATTTGTACAGTATGTTTTTGCCGTCGTCGAACGTAAATTTTCGTATTTTTTTAACTAATGAATGTGAATTGTGAATAATCGTGGTATTTTGTTTTTAGTGTTAGTAATTTTTACTAACAGCATTTTGCCGTGATTTTCTATGTCTTTTGTAGCAATATTACTTGACCGATTGAGTTGAAATTTGGCACACATATGTAAATTGATGACCCAAACATGGACGTGTAACGTAACGTAACGTAACGCAAATAGACAAATTTTGACATGAGGGCCAGTTTTAGGGGGCATATTAGAAAAAAAAATGGCATAGTATATCGTGTGACATATCAAATGAAAGGGTACATTATGGACATCTCAAATATATGTATTATATAATTCTAAATTAAACGGTTTTGAAGTTATTTACAAAAATGAGCAAAACTTGACGATTTCCCCACACATCCCTTATTACCTAAAATAGTGAGGCTAAAAAAAAAAAAATACAGAATATAGTTCAATACTTGTAGATTACAGAAAAACATATAAGAAGTCTATGCCATTGCAAGCAGCACCGTTTAACTAGTACGAATATTTATATTTCGCATAATGGCCAAATGACTTAAATTTTAAAAATAGCATTGCAGCGGTAAATTAAAGAGTAACAGAAATAAATTATACATTTTTAGAAAGAACATTGTCCATTCTTTACTTTTGTCATACATATTTTGGCCGAGAAGTGTGCAGTTTTTGAGATAACTAACCTTTTAGCAGAAAAAAAAGATCAATAATTAAAAACGTTAGTATTTGGTAACAGATTGCGCTGATTGTATAAGTGCTATCGCTTTTGTATGTATGAAAGGTTTATAGTAAATTTATTCAGGATTACTTCGTTCTTATACACTTTGTATGTATCGTACACGGTTTTCTTCTAAAGTGGAAAATACCGCGCTCCGGGACACATTCGAGGGCGCGGGGGGGTGACGCTCACCCCTGAGAGGGGGGGAGAGTAGATAAAATTTAACTTGGCTCTATAACCTACATATCCTGATAGATAAAAGTTGTCCTTTCATTTTGCCAAATTTTCAGCTAATCTTACTGAATTATAAGGTGCGCGAGAAAGTACAAAAAAGCCTGTTTCAAAAATAGAACACCTTTTGATTAAATAATAGTACATTATGATAGAAGTGTGCTAAGTTGGTCATTACAGTCGAGGCGGATTTGCAGCCCGAGCCGTAGGCGAGGGCGTAATAGAGCCGAGAGTGTAATGTAATGACCAAATGCACACGAGTTTCATACGACGTTTTTCAACACACTTGCGAGGAAAAAAACACCCGTTTATAACTGAAATATTTAATTATTAAAACCAATTGTGAAAGTACAATTATTGAAATGATACACAGTGGTTTTCGATCGCATTTGTACAGTATGTTTTTGCCGTCGTCGAACGTAAATTTTCGTATTTTTTTAACTAATGAATGTGAATTGTGAATAATCGTGGTATTTTGTTTTTAGTGTTAGTAATTTTTACTAACAGCATTTTGCCGTGATTTTCTATGTCTTTTGTAGCAATATTACTTGACCGATTGAGTTGAAATTTGGCACACATATGTAAATTGATGACCCAAACATGGACGTGTAACGTAACGTAACGTAACGCAAATAGACAAATTTTGACATGAGGGCCAGTTTTAGGGGGCATATTAGAAAAAAAAATGGCATAGTATATCGTGTGACATATCAAATGAAAGGGTACATTATGGACATCTCAAATATATGTATTATATAATTCTAAATTAAACGGTTTTGAAGTTATTTACAAAAATGAGCAAAACTTGACGATTTCCCCACACATCCCTTATTACGTAAAATAGTAGGTACTTAAGTCTAAAAAAAGAAAAAGATACAGTATATATTTCAATACTTGTATATTACGGAAAATTATTATATAAGAAGTCTATGGTATTGAGAGTAACACCGTTTAACTAGTACGAATATTTATATTTCGCATAATGGCCAAATGACTTAAATTTTAAAAATAGCATTGCAACGGTAAATGAAAGAGTAACAGAAATGAATTATATATTTTTAGAAAGAAAATTTTCAATTCTTTACTTTTGTCATACATATTTTGGCCGAGAAGTGTGAACTTTTTGAGATAACTAACCTTTTAGCAGAAAAAAACATCAAAAATTAAAAACGTTAGTATTTGATAACAGATTGCGCTGATTGTACAAGTGCTATCGCTTTTGTATGTATGAAAGGTTTATAGTAAATTTATTCAGAATTACTTCGTTCTTATACACTTTGTATGTATCGTACACGGTTTTCTTCTAAAGTGGAAAATTCCGCGCTCCGGGACACATTCGAGGGCGCGGGGGGGTGACGCTCACCCCTGAGAGGGGGGGAGAGTAGATAAAATTAAACTTGGCTCTATAACCTACATATCCTGATAGATAAAAGTGGTCCTTTCATTTTGCCAAATTTTCCATATATTGCAATCTAATTTTCTTGGATTATTAATTGCTCGTCAGGACGAATCAAAATCCAGATTCGTGCACTGAAGTGAGGGTTCCGTATAAAAATTGCTTTAACTAAAAGATTAATTGAATTGAGGAACAAACTTAACTTTACAGTAAATAAACATCGTAAAGTAACTAAAACATCGACATAGGTCGGGATTAGTTTACCGACAGGGATTAAGTTTGAAACCTCAAAAAAATACGTGTTATATTCTTCTAAAAAGTTCTAAGATCTATAAACAAAATTTTCGCGCTGTAACCTACTCGTAAATAATATCAAACGTAGCTTAGGTAAAGGTATTTGGATATCCTAGTTTTTAGGGTTCCGTACCCAAACGGTAAAAACGGGACCCTATTACTGAGACTTCGCTGTCCGTCCGTCCGTCCGTCTGTCACCAGGCTGTATCTCAAGAACGGTGATAGCTAAACAGTTGAAATTTTCACAGATGATGTATTTCTATTGCCGCTATAACAACAAATACTAAAAATAAAATAAAATAAATGTTCAAGGGGGGCTCCCATACAATAAACTTGTTATAGATTATGGTACGGAACCCTTCATGCGCGAGTCGGAATCGCACTTGCCCAATTTTTGCTATGTTACTTTCGTTATGAACTTTTGATATAATCATTAAGTGCGTGTCAGATGCGATTACGCGGACGGGATCTTAGTTTTAATCATTTAATCTATAAAGGATCGATTATAACGCTGTTCAACAAACGGCAATCCTTAAATTGTATTTGCGATTTCATTTTAATGAAGTTAGTTTACTAACATAACGTCTATACTATTTCCTGCATAGGTAGATGTTGTATAACGTGGGCATTAAGGTTTATTTAATAAAAAAAAGATAAAATTAATGAAAATCAAATCATGCACAACTCAGCTTACTGCTTCCCCCAAATGCTTTTAGAGTAAAACAAACAAGTATAGGCTTGTTTTAGTGTAAAAGCGGGGTGGCGACCACCACGTCATACTACTCTACATTTATCAAAATTGTCGCTAGTTTTATTGACCGACGTCGTGTTGCGCATTTCGGTTGATATTTGATTGATAATTAATTTAAACCATGATATCAACGAAAAGGAAAAAATATAGTTAAATAATTAGCCATAGGTATAGCCTGTCCGATCTCTAAGGTTAAATGAAGTCACTTTGGCACAAGGTACAAACAACCGTGTGCACGTAAATTGAAGGTCGTTTTTCACTTGTGCCAGTTTGACAGAATTTGATCTTAAAATTCCGGATAGACTATACACAATCAGTAAAATTATTAAGGAACAAGTTACTGGTCACAATCTACTAAAATGAATTTACTCGAGAAATGGTAGGGGAAGATTGGCACCATTCGTACACTTTTTACATTACGGTTTTTGTAATTTTTATTTTTAAAGATAGATTCGTCCATCGGCCGCTATAATATAGCAGATACATTTAGCTTCCTAATTAAAAAGTTAGAAGTCGCCTACTTTTACAACAAACGAGTAGATCGACTTTTAGTAGAAGCTGTCAAATGTCCGAATCTACCCCACTGAAGGGGCACATTCCTACATGAGTCGGGGAACATTCAGACAGTATGAGATAATTTCGTATATGTTAAATAAAACAGCAATGATAATATCAAAAATAGTTTTAATGGTCTTAAAAAACAAGTCAATACCCGCCAATCCCATTGGCAGATATTTCCGTTTCAATTCTTTGGCATAATCATATATTATGACAGCTTACTGACTTTTGAGCCCGCAATGCATTTTCGAAAATTTTCAATATATTCGATCAATTGTGACTCTATTTCGTTAGAAAACTATTTTTCGTATAATCCCGCACTATTTTTGCTAATTTTCTGAAATAAAAAGAAACATGTTAATAGGGGGTACATGCATGACGTATATGAATGTGCCCCAGGTGTAGGTGTACGAACCTGCCCCGAAAGTCAAAATAAAATATCGGTTACTACACAAAATTCATGAAGAGATATACACAAAATATGTACTTTATCGTGGAAATGATAGTATTTACTTACCGTTGATCAACAAAATTTTCAGATTTACCGCTCCACTTAAGCACGATACATCCGAGAACATCGACGAAAAATTTACTTAAAGGGTGCGAAAACAAATAACGCCCTCTCGTGTCGCTCTTGGTAACCGCACTGACAGCTAACTTCGTGGTCCACCGGTCGCCGGCAGCGCCTACCCACACACACAAACCCGTAATAAATATATTGTCCTGATAAGCTGTAATAGTGACTGTATGCAGCTGCCCCGTGTACGAATGGTGCCAATCTTCCCCTAATTGGTGAGGGTACGTTATTAATCATTTTCAGATTGTCTTCAAAACTGGGTAAATACTATGTATAATTTTTTTTAAATAAATAGGTATGTGTTTGAGCTCCTGGCTAATGAATTTACGACTTTTTTAGCACTCGCAACTTTCCTTGTCGCGTGACTCAGTATCATTCATCTTGCTCTTGCGGTATTGAGAAAAGAGAGACAGCTAATAATTATTGTTGAACGACAAAGAGTCACGTGTCACTGTTGAGTTGTGTTAGAGGTGCTGAAGACACTCCGAAGAGTTGCGAAGGCGACGTCGGTAACAAAGGTTATAGGTTAAAGGTCATCGCAGACCTAACAGCTTGCCGCCGTAACGGCACCGCCTCAACTCATTAGCTCGCTGTCAAACAGTCGTCAACCATCCGCAAGCACGTCAACGGAAGCGGTTTGCGGCGAAGTGTCGGCGCGAGGACGCCGGGTGGACAACATGACTATTTGTATTTGTATTTGATCTAAATTCCAGCTAGATGACATAGACTAACAGACTGATCTCAAGACGACGTTGTCAAGCTAGGTACACGACTGCTGGTTCGAGTTACCCGTGCACGCCAGCAGACACACGCTAGGCGCTGGGGCAGTGTGCCTGCCTAGCAACACGATGTCGGTTACAGCCGCAAGGCTACCGACTAAGCCATGATTTACGATACGATACATAAAGTGAACGGCACGCTTGTAACTAGCCGTCAGCAGGGGGACCGTGCGTGGATGTTACTCGTATGACATCTATCGAAAAAAGTGGATGCCTCGTCGCAAGCGCTTCCTCTTCCCGCCGTCCCCGAGTTGACAGTTCGCGACGCCGAACCGCTTCCAAAACGTGCTTGCGGATGTTTTACACAGAAAGCTCCCGTGAGTACGCACGAAACGGCCTTACTCACATCGTAGAAGTCGATATCGCACATGTTTCGAACTAAATTTATATGCGACTTCTACGACGTGAGTAAAGCCGTTTCATATGTATTTTATCACGCTTGCGGATGGTTGACGGCTATTTTAAGTCGAGACGGTGCGGTGCCGTTACGGTGCCGAGTTCT
Organism: Apotomis turbidana; assembly: GCA_905147355.2. Lineage (NCBI taxonomy): Eukaryota > Metazoa > Arthropoda > Insecta > Lepidoptera > Tortricidae > Apotomis > Apotomis turbidana. The sequence goes on along the minus strand of LR990280.1, from coordinate 51,305,351 downwards.
GCGATGATAGATTTCAGTAACTCAACGTCTTATAATGCGCCTATTCTTCATGACGGGTTCGGGCCCCTAACTCTACAAAGCGTAAGTAAAGATTTTAATTCAACCGCGTTTATAAACCACCAGAATAATGAAATGTAATATCCTCCAACCGTACGAAAACACATGTACTTAATAATCTTAACAGGGCTTGTTAATCGGCCGTTTATAGCTAATCCGTCATAGTGTTAACCTTAGTGTGCACAGTCACGACAGCTCGTGTGACCAGCGATTAGTTATGTAAATCGAAGCGAATTACAACGACGGCTGAAATACAACTGCAAAGGACTTAAATATAGAACTATCAAATAACTAGTACTAGTGGCTCTGTGATTAGTAGACATCGCGAACATTTTATTGAAATGGAAGGAATATGTACCTATATTTTTCGGCATTTTGAAAAAATTACGAAATATCAATAAAAAACTTCTATTATACGTTTACGAGTATAGGTAATTATGGAAGCTGTTCAAAAAACATAGATGTCTTTATTATATTTGAGGAGTTCCCTCGATTCCTCATGGATCTCGTCATTAGATCTCCAACATAATGAACCAACTTAGAGACGCCTACCCTCGATCAAATGAAATAATTTTCATACATACATTACATAAATTATGAAGTTCTGAGGTATATAAAAGAAGGAGAAAGTTCTCATTCTCTGTTTTGAGGTCGGTTGAAAATAATTGTAAGTAGGTACCTATGATTAAAGTTTGTTTGTGAATTCAAAATAGAGTAAAAGCAATCCTAATTTGAGCGCGCCTTTAATGAGTTCGCGTATTATTATTTTACTAAAATTATAAATACGAAAGTAACTCTGTCCGTCCGTTACCTCTTCACTCTTAACCCTCTAAACTGATAAAAATGAAATATGGAGATTATAGGAGTCCCAGGGAAGGACGGTGGTGGTAGTGTGACAGGCGATATCTCCGGCTAAGGCTATGTGTTATACTATATAGCTGCTTAATTGAATCTTTAGCCATCATAGCATCATCAAATTTTGTAAGATATCATGAACTTATTATTTTATCTATTTTTAAGTAGTAATTTAACCCCATTTTTCGCAGAGATTTAGCAGATTCATTTCGGATCGAGTTGTATTTTTTGGCATGCCAGCGTGCTCGTTGATCAGATGAAAATCAATAGGTGAATAAGTGTTATTTACAAGAAAACTAACCTCTAAGAGAGTATTTAAGAAAACGAAATTTTTTTAACTAATAATTTTACTTCTCACTTGTTTAAATTACTCTATCGTTGTATTTAATTGGATCGAGATATAGGGGCATTTTTTTCTGCATTATGAAGCTACTTGCTTACCTAATTTCCTAATTATGGAAAATTAGTCAGTTCCTTGAGTCAATCTTAATTCGAGTTATAAATCATTCCCCCAATTATTCGGCTAGTGAAAAAAGCGTCAAAATTCTCCGAATTAATTGCTCTAGGTAATTAAACCAGTGCTAGTGACAGGTATGGAGGCCTATTTTTCACTTGGGCACAAACACTTCTTTTTCAACACCCTTAAGCCGTGGTAATAAAATGCGTTTTGCCCGCGCATGGGTAGCTCACGCATGGCCGCCAGCCAGTGTAAGGCCCTTGGATAAATGGTAACAAAAATCGGTTGTTATATAATTAAACAGTTGTCTAATTTAATTGGCAATAGGCGACTTTCCCACAAGTCAGAAAGTCACCCTCGCTCATTACTTCGAAATATCCCGGTGTTATTATATCCATAATAATTACAGGTGCGGGGTTCACAGTAAACGTCGTGCACGGCCGACAGCTGGCAACATTGATTTATTCAACTGAAAAGCGATATTATGCACATTGCAGCACGTTTGGCTAGATTAAACGGTAGGCGAAACTTGCGGTAACACTTAAGAAAATAAAGTTGTTAGCAGTAGCTCAAGTATTAGCTAATACTAGTAACATAGTCGGGGCTGGGTAACTTAGTGCTATTTATTTATTTATTTAAACTTTGTTGCAAAGTACACGTAAAATACTAGGTATGACGGAGTGTTGTACTACTAGTACGCAATGTGCCGCAAAATAATTGTGTTAGCATAACTTTGGTTACTACTAAGCACAGTTTGGCTATTCGTCAAGTATGCTAGTTAAGCTAATTATTTCGGCGTAGGTATAGTACCTATATTGGGTGCGAAATTTGTTCTGAACTAAAAACGAGATGGCACGATTATATGACAAACATATAGTCCTATTTGTTATGAAAAAAAGCTGCACTCTGTGATGGAAGCAAGCCGTTTTTCACAGTGATAATATAGACCAAAATAAACGATTTCACTCGAGGCGAAATTAGTTTCACCCCTTAGGAACAGAGATGGCGCCACTTATTAAAAAAAAGTTTAAAAAATTCTAAATCCTGAACGGATACTCCGATTTTGACGTAAGAGGTGCCAATCGGCAGATAATTACCCAATTAAACATGAAAAAAATTAAAATCACGTAGAAAATAATTTTGGATACCTAAGAAATAATATTTTCTGAAAAAAATATTTAAAATTTGTGATTTTTGGAATTTTACTCGTAAAAATGTATGTACATGGTACTTTTTTTATTTATTTATATTAATACACAACTAATTTTACATTTATGAAAAAAAAACCGCATATCATTAGCTCGTATAATTCCAAAGTTATTGAAGAATACAGACATGGCGCCGCTGGGTCAAAAAATCTTACAAAAAATCTAAAACCTCAACGGATATTCCGATTTTAATAATTAAGGTGCTAATCGACAGATAATTACTTAAATAAGTTTAAAAAAATAAAATAAAAATTCAAATAGGCAAAAAGTAATAATATTTCCAAAAAAAAACATACATTTTGAAAAAATATATTTTTTTTTGGGGCTTTTATGTAATTTCATATAAAAAAAAGGCTTTATTTTACTTATGTATATTATAACACTATTAAGTAATTGATTGTTTAATAAAAAACCGCATATCGAAAACTTGTACAGTTCCAACGGTATTGAAGATTTTACTAAAAGGTGCCGGTGCGATGTTGCCGCCACACGTGCAACTTATGTACATGTATCTAGAAAAGTATTCTCCCGTTTCGAAGGTACTGATTACCCTGAAAATATAACCACAATTGAAAGTACAAATAATAATCATCCCAAGTAGCACACAACACACTTATATCCCTTGTACAGCTTAAATTAGAGTTTTAACGTGTGAATAGGCTCTTATACAACCAGTTTGCTAATATCACAAGTATATTAGATGCTAAATAGCATTTCTGAATCAATATTTTACTTACTTTACGTTTTATTTTCACTTTAGTCTTTGCAGGCTTTGCATTGTAACGTGCAAGTTAGGCCGTCGCATCATAAAAAAAAACAACAACGCATTATGCCACAGCCCAATTTGTATCCATAATATTCAAGGAGTTTCCAAATTGAACTAACCTTCAACTATTGTGGACCCCACCTACCTTTGATGCCGTTTCATTCCCAAAAAGAAGGACTTGGGACTCGATATTTCCAAATTAAAACGTGAACCCACATTTGGTTTGCATGAAACGGTATTCAATGGCAGCTGCAATAGATGGAAGGTATCTCACAAGCTTGTTTAGTTTAGTGTTTTTTAGTTTAAACAGATCTTTTCGAATCGCATTAACAGTAATAATATATGCTCTGTTGGAGCATCGTATAGCCTGCATGTGAATCTGGGACCAACAACGTTACGATTAATTGAGAACCAATTAATGACATTAATATAGTGATTGAACCTTACACGATTTTCACACATTATATTAAAATAATAAAACGGGACTTAATTGCGGTAAATAAACATTTTTGAACTCGGTTAAATCCCGTTTTGTTATAATAATGAATGACATTAATTATGTAAACACACCCTAAAAAAAGAAACAAAAATGGCCCTAAGTAATCGTTTCACATGAGCCGATACGTATCGAGAGAGAATTTCTATAGATAGCGATGTACTTGCAAAAGCAGTAGTTATTTCAGGGTATATTATGCAAGTTTTAAAACAGGTCTCTTTTCTTATTGTATTAAAATTAGACGTCGTGTCATACTCTGTGAAAGCCTTGAAGTGCAGTCATAATTTCATTACTTAAAGTAATAACTGTTTTGTAAACTGCTACTAGTAGACCGTTGCACTGACGACTGCAATTTGAATGCTTCGATGCTTTCACAGAGCTGGCGACAAGCATTTCGCCGACTACTTCAGCTGCCATTGAACAACATGTTCTGCGTGTAGCGTTTCAAGCGAGCCAAATGTGAAATAAACGTCTTAATTTGGATATATCCTGTCCCAAGTCCTTTCTTTTTGGGAATGGAATGGCGTTGGAAGCAGGTTGCAGGTGCGATCCACAATAGAACAGTTAGTATAGGTGCAAATCGAGCTATGGAAAAATGCGTTGTTGCAGCCGATGCAACGGCCTAACATGCACGTTACAATGCACAGTTTAGTGAAAATATGCAGAATATACTTGTGATATTAGCAAACTGGTTGTATAAGAGCCTATTCACCCGTTAAAACTCTAATTTAAGCTGTACAAGGGATATAAGTGTGTTGTGTGCTACTTGGGATGATTATTATTTGTACTTTCAATTGTGGTTATATTTTCAGGGTAATCAGTACCTTCGAAACGGGAGAATACTTTTCTAGATACATGTACATAAGTTGCACGTGTGGCGGCAACATCGCACCGGCACCTTTTAGTAAAATCTTCAATACCGTCGGAACTGTACAAGTTTTCGATATGCGGTTTTTTATTAAACGATAAATTACCTAATAGTGTTATAATATACATAAGTAAAATAAAGCCATATTCATAACTTTTTTTTATATGAAATTACATAAAAGCCCCAAAAAAAAGTATATTTTTTTAAAATGTGTTTTTTTTTGGAAATATTATTACTTTTTGCCTATTTGAATTTTTATTTTATTTTTTTAAACTTATTTAAGTAATTATCTGTCGATTAGCACCTTAATTATTAAAATCGGAATATCCGTTGAGGTTTTAGATTTTTTGTAAGATTTTTTGACCCAGCGGCGCCATGTCTGTATTCTTCAATAACTTTGGAATTATACGAGCTAATGATATGTGGTTTTTTTTCGTAAATGTAAAATTAGTTGTGTATTAATATAAATAAATAAAAAAAGTACCATGTACATACATTTTTACGAGTAAAATTCCAAAAATCACAAATTTTAAATATTTTTCTCAGAAAATATTATTTTTTAAGTATCCAAAATTATTTTCTACGTGATTTTAATTTTTTTCATGTTAAATTGGGTAATTATCTGCCGATTGGCACCTCTTACGTCAAAATCGGAGTATCCGTTCAGGATTTAGAATTTTTTAAACTTTTTTTTAATAAGTGGCGCCATCTCTGTTCCTAAGGGGTGAAACTAATTTCGCCTCGAGTGAAATTGTTTATTTTGGTCTATATTATCACTGTGCAAAACGGCTTGCTTCCATCACAAAGTGCAGCTTCCAGGCCAAAACCGTCCATAACAAGTAAGGCTAATAGCGACGGGCGATAGCTGCCCTCCCATAAAATAGCGAATCAAACAAAGCATGATTTAGAAAAGTAAAACAGGCATTAATATCTCATTTGGGCCCTGAAGCAAGCTGCCTACTTTTAAGTAATTACAATTATTACTTTTACCAGTCGCAGTGTAATTACGTAGATTCTTCGTGTAATTGAAAAACTTTTCCATCGTAGTGGGCAAACAGCCGAAAATTACGCTTTCTTTCATATTTCATCAGTGGTAAGATCATATCGGGTTGTTTAGCAGTTGTTATTGAAGTTTAAATAATGGCGCCCGATGTGGGTATGCCGTGACGGATGGACGGAGCTAATAATTTCGTTGTTACTTGCAAAGTGATTACAGTTTTATATATGCATAGGTATTACTTAATAACAGCACACGTTTAAGATGCCTTATTCATTTTAATTTTTTTTTCGTATTATGACAAATAGGATTGATAATTTCAAACAACTTTTAAGGGTAAATAAAACTTTTCCCAGAGTTCTAGTAAGTAACATAGCTATTTCTTGCGTGCAGTCGAAAATAAGTCGCAAAGAAACAGTTTTCTGCGTGAATTTTGTCTATTTCGAGTGGATTTTGAAATTATTGAAAAATTCAAACAGTAGGTTTCAAATATACACCAATAAACCGCAATGGCCCTGTTCTAAGTAGTAACATTGATAATATGTTAAGAAACATGTTTGATCATACAGAAAAATATCTAAATAAATCAGCATTTTTGAACGGATAAGGAGCCTTAACGTTAGACAGTAATAGGAGCTATCTATTGTACCTAACTACGCATGTAATTATTGCCGTAATAACTGGATAGATACTCAATAAGGTTACAATGCTTACAATGTTAGTTATGCCTACAGTTTACTCGTATGCTTACAAAGCAAACATAAGATCGCCTATGATCGATTGCCCTCATATTGAGGAATTTGCGGAGATATTGGCGACTTTTGATGTCATTATCCCTGCAGTCTGCTACTACTAAATTCCATAAGAGTTACCAATGTTTGCTGTGGTATAGCAGCTGCCTATGTAGCCGGTTCTAGATTTGATTTGAACCCCTGAACGGGAAAATATTGACGAGAATAGTCCCACAGTTTATTTGGGATTGCATCGATTTTTGCAAGATTTTCTGATATTTATTTATTTAAGTAGGTCAACAATCTATTTCAGATTTACAAGAAATGTTTGAACTACGGTGATATCCGGTTTATCGTCAATTAGTTTTAGTAGAGGAAGGACAGATCAACTAATCTAAATACAAATGCGCACAGCGCCTGCCGGCTGCGAGGCAGGTACCTACATACTATGTGCATCATACATACAAATAAATTATTCCGACAGGAGAAACACCTTTTTAAAAGTCGGTTAACAATTAGAATCCAACTCGAAACCAACATTAATTGGGGCATTAAACAAAAACCGCGTCGATCATTGAACGAGCCGGCGTACTCTGTTCTAGAGCGTTTTAACTTTTTGTAAAGTGCAACACTTTCCCAGCCCCCCGAGTGCCCTTCAAAACGTTACTGCGATTAGAGAAATGAACAGCGGTGCACCCTCGCGGCACACGCCACCCTACACCGAGCTACGCTTACTGGAAGAGACAGCTTTTCTGGACATCAACTATACTCCGTCCAGCACCTCTAGCACAACTGTGACGGGCAGGATTTTGAGTTAGTACGAGTTTTTCTCTGTTATTTTATACAAATGAAAGGGACCATGGAAAGTCGCCAATCAAGGAAATTGCGTCGCATTTAACCGAAACAACTACTGACTAACTGATTGTTAACAATTCTCTGGCGGCAATAGCGAAGTTCGAAAGAGATAATTTTCTGTACTCAAGTGCTTTATTCTGCACGTTATGGTTAGCTCTCGATATGATTTGTATAATATGCATACCCCGAGGTTACCGGCGCACCAATGATTTGACGCCTAACTAAACCCCGGTATGGTAATGTGCTAATGTGTAGTAAGAATCACTATCACTACTCACTACATAGTATAAAACAAAGCTTCCCGCTGTCTGTCCCTTATGTATGCTTAGATCTTTAAAACTACGCAACGGATTTTGATGTGATTTTTTTAATACATAGAGTGATTCAAGAGGAAATTTTATAATGTATAATACATGCATAATTTATCAACATAGCACCCGTGCGAAGCCGCGGCGGGTCGCTAGTAAATAATACTTAATAATAAAATAATATGTAGGATTCCGACTGCAAAAATAATCCTTACAAATACTTAAATTGTAGGTACTAATAATTGTGAAACCTTGTCGCACAAAAAAATAAGGAATGTGACACTTACTTCATACGGAACTATGTAGTGAACATATTCTCTTCCAGCAACACGTTGTCCGCGTAACACAATACGAGCTCCGTCACAAAATGGCGGGACTCACGGAACACAATAAATCAATTGGAGTGCTGGTTGACTTTTCACTCAAATGTGTGGTTAATTGTAACCGAAAATGACTGTTGATCGAGCCACACTTAATTTGAGTGGTGCTTTAGTGTTATTTGTTGGGGTTGTACTTCGAAGGGGGGAACTAATGGCTCGGTCGAACTGATTATTTGATATTTGTATTAATTTTGTTAACCGGAACTGTGCGGCAATTAGGCATCTATTTGGGACGTTAAATAGTTTTTAAATGGACTGTTATTCCTTTAAATTTTGCAATTGTTGCTTTTCCGCCGTTATACGGAAGACAAACGTATCTAAAATGACTATTACGTATAGTGACTAGTAAGGTTAGGACTACTACCGGGAGAAGCAAGGGCGTCGCTAGCCGAAGGTCCAGGGGGGGGGGGGGGGGCAAGTTGATATAAATGCAGGATGAGGAAAAAAAGGAAGGAAGGTACAGCCTTGCTAGAGGATAGGAAGCTGCACCCAGCACATAAAAATAGAAGTGGAGTTCGGTTTATTGTCATCATATACAGAGATGGAAACGCGAGCGTAGCGAGCGCGAAATTTTTTGGAAGGGGACCGTTACTAACACTTTTAGTCAGATAAAACGCGAGCGTAGCGAACGCGACATTTTTTGGAAGGGGACGGTTAATAATACTTATTCAGATCAAAGGCGAACGTAGCGAGCGCGACATTTTTTGGAAGGGGACGATCCATAATACTTATAGACAGATAAAACGCGAGCGTACCTAATGCGACATTTTTCGAGAGGAAGGATCAAAATAAATCCAGATGAAAATTAACGCGAGCGCAGCGAGCGCGAAAATTTTCGTTAGTAATAACGTAAATTGAAAGACGATCATTCAATTACATTTTGATGCAAGTGCTCAAATCACGAGTCATGGGACCGAGAGATCTTGCCACGAACCGAAGATCCACTGGACGTGACGAGTAAAGACTCAAGGTTGCCCAATAGACCGCAAAATCACATAGGTTCATCAACCGAGCGAGTGAAGCATCTCCGTTAGGTACAACTTGGCCAAACATTCTTTCGTATTTTTCGTATGTTCTCGCCTACCGGTCGCATTTCTTGTCAAAATGACGGGTAGTAATGGGAGTGGAAACGTAAAAAAAAAACAAATTTCAGTAATTTCGGAACAAACTTGCGAGGTCTTCAGCTCACAGAGCCACTAGAGTAGTTCTACTATTTTTTATTTTAGTACCTACGTTCCGTTCCGTTCGTTATAGACCAGTTCTTCTTTGGTACTCTTTACAAAGTGTAACCTGTCAGTGTGAGACACGTCGCCACTCGTTTCGTAGAGTCACTTTCCGTGAGCATTACTGACTGTAGCCCAACGATCTTCCTTTAGCCCCTGACCTGGCCTGGTACTGAATTTATTTGAGTTTCGATGTGCAAAAATTATCGATCAGACACTGCCCCCCCTTGGCGACGCCCATGGGGAGAAGTCTGTCACAGTCCTATAACTAACTAACAAACTGTTAGTCTTTCCCCCTATTAGCGCTCTAGTCATCATATCATTAGTAGTTGTAGTGGGCAATTGGGAACATTAAGTCTTGCAAAGTTATATTCGTCACTTGTAATATGAATTAAGGTAACCGCCAAATGACGATTTTTCAAGAGAAGCCAAAAACGAAATTGCAAATTAAAAAAAGTGCAGTAACATTTTATTTCTTAATCCGATTAAAATGATGTATAGTAGTTATAGCTTAATTTTGTAAGATCTTTCAGTTGATAATGGTCTCAAAAAGTCTGCTATTATAGTTTAGAAAAAAGCGTGGCTCTTACGTTAATTTTTTTCCAAAAATGAGGAGTTACGTTAACACAACACAACATTGATTTCAAAAAATGAAGAACTATTTTAAAGTAAGTCACTAAAAGGTAAAAAAATCTAACGTAAGGGACACACATTTTCAAATTTTACATTAGCGGAATTCAGCTATAGAATTATTAATCTTATCCAATGGTAAGAAGGTTTAACATAGAGTTATTTCTTGTTTTTCAGTTACTTAGTGGCAGGATAGTAAGTCGTGATAAAAACTGGTTTATAAGCGAGAAAGAGTTTCTTTTTTGTTTATAAAAACCAAAATTGGAAAAGGCACCTTTAGATTTAAAGAGTATTAAAAAAACGCTTAATTTTCTTTCCAATCTGATACTTTTCCTTACTGTTTTCCTCACTTTGCTTTTCTTTCTACCTTTCCTGCAATATGTACCTTTTTTACCTACGACTTTTACTGCACATGCTGCTTTCCCTTTTTCTCTTTCTTTTTTATTTCTTTCTATATAGTTTTCTTCGTATTTATTACCTTCTTTCTGTGTCATTCATCAACTCCCTCCTTTTGAATTTAGTGACTTAAGTTTAAACTTCAGCTTTACGTTGTTTAATTCCGTTTAAATAATCAATTTTGTCTTTACAAAGCCTAAGTCCTATTTTCAGTGTAAGGCTTGTCCCTGTCTGAAACTAGAAGAATGATCTTTATTTGATTCTTCATTAGTAGTTTGACCATTTCCTGGTGACTAAATGTTTGGTCACATAATTAGTAACTCACTCTCACATCACTATTATGAACTTGAACGTCAAGGGGTAAATTTACGACTAAAATGCTTCGAATACCTTCGCTTTTGGGCTTGGACATCTTTCTTATAGAGCTGAAACGGATTAAGAGATTTTTTTATATCTTGTAAGCAGCTGTTTTCTCGCGAACTACTTATTAAATAAATAAATAAATATCAGACAACCTCACACAAATTGATCTAGTCCCAAATTAAGCTCAAGAAGGCTTGTGTTACGGGTACTAGACGACGATATACATACTTATATAGATAAATATATACTTAAATACAGAGGAACAACCATAACCCAAGCACAAATATTAAAATTATTAAGCATCATTGGTGTCCCGTTATTAGTAGAAAGTATGGCCCAGCTCAACGCCTTTCTCTGGCTGAAAAAAATTATAGTCAAGGGGCAAGCAAATAGTTAACGTATTTCATTGAATCATCGCATTAATACAATGACATTACGTTGGATACGTAGGCTACTGAAAAAAATGATTGGGAGTGTATCTCAATGTCACTAACCTCCACCATATCACTATTACTACCATCATTCATTCCTGTTTCTTGTTTTCTAAAAATAATATACAAGTATATACATTTTATTATGCCTACATGTTGTTACATGGTAGTGGCAGTGACTGATTTTCACAGAAAAGTTTTCACAGTCCGTTTAACCATAAATAAGAGATTCCCTAAAAACTAAATTCATTAAACCAGATTGTTTCAATTAGAAGTACCTAAATCGAGAATTAGACATGGTATAAATAGGCATAGCTAATTAATAAATAATTTAACTTTAAACAATTTAAAACATCAATTTCTATTTTATACTGGAAATCCCGACGAACTTCATTCCGCCTTAGAAATATGACTCCCTTTTGAGGTGATAACAATCTCTATAGTACTTACTTAGTACTTATCTTTTTCAAATTTCCCTTTATTTTTAGAGTTTTTTTTTGTGTAATATAATGATTTATTTATTTTTTATATCGTAGAGGGCAAACGAGCAAACGGATCGCCTGATTTAAAGCGTTTAATATACTTAACTCGTAATTTTTAACTGTACTTATTGATGTATAACAACGCAATGGCACAATACTGTCCTTATCACGAATTGTTTTTACCAGGGATTGTTACCGGTATTCATAAAAAATATTACAGATTTTATTTTAAATGCCATTAAGTACATATAATTAAAGTATTGGTACAGAACATTGAAATTAGCTCAGTAAAATAAAGAAATGTGTAATAATAAGCGAAATACCGAAATTGAATACCGGCATTTGTATGGAGTCGAATACCGGCATCCGATCGCTGGTCGGTACAAACTAAAGGTGCTATCATATCTATCACAACACCAAATCGTAAACAGACGCACGCGGTAGTGTTTGTAATTGCTTCCTACAGGCAAATGTATGGTCATCTCACCGGTATCTACTCATTAACACTGCAAAGGAAAGAGATGGTCGCAAAGTTCCCGGTAACCAAAATAACGTAAGCACCAGGTCCGTCTAAATTAAGTACATAATTTTAATGTAACCGTTAACACTTGAGGCTTGGGAAGACAAATAATAATGTAAGAGGCATTATTTCCTTTAAAAACTACGAAAACTTTAATGTTACTGACTAAATTATATATTTACCCAGCTTGCAGTAAGCACAATTTGTGACAAGATAAGACTATATTTATATATTTATTTATTTTTAGCCTGTACTGTCCCACTGCAGGGCAAAGGCCTCCCTCTCTTTCTTCCAGTCGTCTCTGGACAAGGCAGCAACGGACCAATCCTTTCGGAATATGTCTAGGTCATCCCGCCATCTCCGGCGTGGTCTGCCGCGACGTCGTACATTAGGTGGGATCCAGTCAGTGGTATTCTTAGCCCACAGTTCGGTCGACATGCGGCAAACGTGTCCAGCCCAGTCCCATTTAAGTTAAGCGGCTGTCAGGGCTACGTCGGCTATTTGGGTTTTGGAGCGCAAGATGGTATTTCTGATACGATCTGCTAATTTTATGCCCAAGATACTACGCTCCATTGCCCTCTGGCAAACCTTGAGGGATTGTTTTTGAGCCTTAGTCAAAGACCAAGTCTGGGCACCATAGGTGAGGATCGGAAGAATGCACATGTCCATGAGTTTCCGCTTTAAAGTAATAGGAAGTTCTCATTTCATGAATTCCTTCATGGACCAATAGCTCTTCCAGGCATTTTCGGTACGCCTTATGATCTCCTTGTCTTGTCGTGCCTGGAAAGAAACTATTTGGCCCAAGTATATGTATTCATGGACATATTCAATACCTCCGCCATCGACTTCTATCCTATGTTTAGTGCTGTTTGTCATGAGCTTGGTCTTTGACATGTTCATATGCAATCCAATCTCAAGGCTTGATGTGCTCAGCTGTTGGAGCATGCTTCTGATTTCGGCCGCCGATGTTGAGAAAAGAACAATGTCATCAGCGAAACGGAGGTTGGTTAAACGTCTACCGTCGCCGATATCAACGCCCTTCCCTTCCCATTCAACCGCCAGCTTCCTAAATACTTGCTCTAAGGTGCTGTTGAACAGTTTGGGAGACAGCGGGTCACCTTGTTTCACTCCTTTTTCGATTTTAAAGGATGGTCCAGGAGACTGCAGTTTGATGTTGGAGGTGCTACTATTGTAGATGTTGCAAATGAGGTGTATGTACGTTGGATGAATTTTTTAGGCTTCTAAGGCAGAAAATATGGATGGGTGACAAATGCTGTCAAAAGCTTTACAATAATCCACAAAGGCAAGGTAGAGAGGGAGGTTAAACTCGTGGTGTTTTTCTATAACTTGATTAACGGCATGTAAGTGATCTATTGTGGATATATATTGTGGATATTGTGGATAGATAAGACTATAATTGACTTTAAATGGTTGCTTTCTTATAATCTCGTTTAATTTCTTTTTATCTATAATAACTAATCTGAGCATGTAAATCATTTATGTACCTTATTATTTCATGATTTGATTCAAAAACTAAAAGTATCACCCATTTAATGTAAGAACCATTTTATAATTTTTATCCAGCTTTGAAGCTAACGTAACAGTCAATCGGTAGTAAAGTGGTATAAATTGAGTAATGTAAGAGTCATTTATTTACCGATGAGTCTTACATTAATGACTTTTGTTCAACTTTGGCCAATACTTGTGGTTACGTTAATCTGATATTAAGTAATTTACAAACAATGTGCCATACACCAAAATAAATACAGAAAACCAAAAAAAATTGTCAATTTTCGTTTAATGTAACCAACATTTTTTTCAAGATATCGTAATTTTAATAACAGCAATGGATAGATCGTCAAATTTACAGACGAACTTTATACTTAACTCAATTTCGTCATTTTGGCGGTTACATTAATTCATATTACAGGTGACGAATATATTTTCTTGACATTTTTCCTGATATGATCACATTCCGAATGTATAAAACAGTTGGTTTATTATCATAAATAAATAAATATTAAGGGACAATCTTACACAAATCGACCTAGTCCCAAACTAAACAAAGCTTGTACTATGGGTACTAGACGACGATATATATAATATATAAATACATATATAGATAAAATCCATGATCCAGCAACAAATATTTGCCCAGGCCGGGATTCGAATAGCTGCACTACAAACCGAGCCAACCGTGTCGTCCAAATGTATGGAATTTAATAAGGCAAATAAAAAAAACCGGCAAAGTGCGAGTCTGAGTCGCGCACCGAGGGTTCCGTACAAACTTTCACTTATCCCATCTTAATTGGCCTGGTTGAGTTAAGTTTGCACCTGAAATTTATGGCGCCGCATACAAACGAGGTACAAACTGAACGCAACCGAGTTCTCCAAATATGATGTTTGAAAAGGACTATATTTTTTATGACTTTATTACAGTCATTATAGTTTTCAGATTTTTATAAGTATTTGTAGTATGTGACGATATTACTTGCCAAATTTAATAGTTTTCTAGGTCATCGGGAAGTACCCTATCATGGTGTATTCCCTTGAGAGTGTCGAAATGTACGTTTTTTGCGACATAAACGGCCGTATGTTTTTTTTACGTAAACTTAGAAGTTTAATTTTTTCACAGCTGCAAGGGACCGTAGTATATGGTGATAATTGCAACTCGATACCTCCACGCATTCTCGAGATAAAGGGTCTTGACAGACAGACGGACGGACAATAAAGTGATCCTATAAGGGTTCCGTTTTTTCCGATTGAGGTACGGAACCCTAAAAAAAGAACTGTCAATGTCACGACTACTTTTTAATTTTATATATTAATTCCTTGTAGACCGAGGTAATGGAATGGGTCCAAACGTAAAATCGAGTATTTAAAAAAATATATCAAAAAACAATACAACGCAAAGTGACAATAAACTGATCGTAGATCCAAATAACGTATACTATCAGGAAAAAATATTATATGTATTATGTATACGTCTGAAAAACTTAATGATCGCAATTGTCAATCAAAGGTACCTACTCAGTTACTCGACCCTGTCCTTTCTGCGCCCCTCGCTTCACAATGCCAAGTACAATGGGTACTTATATTGTGTTATTACGTCATTTGACTTGTAGAATATTTAATGCTAGTATTACCCTATTTTAAAAGCTCGATTAATGATTTATGTAGCATATTCATAACAAATAATTATAATGTTTATCTTTGTGGCACATGATAGGCGTATGAACCAAATTTCCGTTTGAACTAACTGGCCGCTTTTAATTGATATCTTTAGGTAATAAAATAAAAAAATCAAATACATATATATTTCTACTTAATTTATACATATTTAGTACTGGCTACTAAGAACTGGCTTATTTAAGAAAAATAACTGGCGGGAGAAACGGTATAGTTCGGTGAATAGAGACTAAAGTACTAGGAGTGACCTTACAAACGGTCCGGTAGTTTTGAATTTTTGATATGTTGTCTAAGATGGTTAGTACAGTGCAACATAAAAGAGTAGAAAATAAATGAGGGCGCCACTTCCTTTGCAACTGCCACATTTTTGACGTAAAGTGCTTGAATATGGTAACAATGTTGTATGAAAAATTGTAGTTCCTTTATCATCCGTTTTCTACTCTTTTGTGTCGCACTGTAGGTATGTGTTTAAAATGTAAAATGCACATATTGAAAAAACTGGCACTTTCTTCAGATCTTTGCTTATATCTTCGTTTTTTTCCTAGAAAAAAGCTTAGACAATGTTGTATAGTTAAACCATTTTATCTAGAAAAAAGCTTAGACAATGTTGTAGAGTTAAATTTACAATATTTCTAATTTCAAACTTTGTTTTTAGGACAGATAGTTACGGAGATAAGCACATTTAAGAAAATGTAAAATTTTGCAATTTCCAAACATGTATCAAACTTCTGGCTTATATCTTCATTTAGGAGCATGTTAGCTAGAAATGAGTTTGGGCAATGTTGTAGAGAATTAAATTTCCTATAACTTACATCTAAAATTTTGTTTCGGTAAGTTCTTGTGGTACTGGTGACTGTTATTTAAGTATTATACCTAGGTATATATATATATATATATATATATATTTAACCATCGCTTATATATCTGACCCAATTGAGCCGACAATCGATGCATTGTGCTCATATGCAATCCTGATCGGGAACGATTCCGTCGCGGAGGACGGGATGTCGGCTTTTATCCAGTTTGCAGTAGTCTTCGCCGACGCTTCTTCAACGAGCTACGAGCGAGCGGAAAATGGACATTGCGAAATTAATACAAGGTACCTACTCACAACTTATTTTTTTTTAAGACGTGACTTGGACTGTTTCAGTGCTGGTTAGCCCTCACTACAAGTAGTCGGACTTTGTGTGGGAGTGCTGAGATCATGACAGACAAATTATAATGAGCAGGACAATTTAAAATTTTGACTAGAGTTGACAGACTAAAATTGAAATTACTAGAATGTGCTCGCAACTTCGGCCTTGTCACTCTCGCGACGACCTCATCGTTAAAAAATATACCATTTGAGATTAGGATGAAGGCCGGTTCGGGTCTGGGCACTTTGGGGGCTCAAATTCGTTTTTAACCGACTTCAAAAAAAGGAGGGGGTTCTCAGTTCGGTTGTATGTTTTTTTTTTTTTTTTTTTTTTTTTTTTTTTTTTTTTTTTTTTTTTTTTTTTTTTTTTTTTTTTTAATGTTTGTTACCTCAGAACTCCGTCATTTATGAGTCGATTTGGAAAATTCTTTTTAGGTTCATGAATAGACATCTCAAGGTTGGTCCCATAAAATTTTGGTGAAGATCGGATGACGAGATCCAAGAGGAATCGAAGGAATTCCTGAAATTTTATAGGCACTTATAATATTTTTCACATATTTTATAAAATTATTTAAGTATTTGCATATGGTGGTCATCATCTTCCAATGCTGAGCTGATGATGGAAGGTACAACTCCTCAACGGTTAGGAGTTAGGAGATAATTCAAACGAGATGCATGCCTTCAAGACCTCCCTGATCACCCCTGCCATAAGTGTTTTTAACAATCACTAAAAAGCAAAAAAAAAATTTTTAACAAAAAATAGAACCGACTTCAGTAAAACTAAAAAGCCAAAAATAACCCGTTCAAGTACAGATTACCTTTGACTCACCCTTTGAAGTCGGGGCCAAACCTCACGTAAACTATAAAATATAAATATAATAACTGAGTGGTTTGGGATCGACTTCAAAGGGTGAGTCAAAGGTAATCTGTACTTGAACGGGTTATTTTTGGCTTTTTAGTTTTACTGAAGTCG
Source organism: Apotomis turbidana (assembly GCA_905147355.2). Classification (NCBI taxonomy): domain Eukaryota; kingdom Metazoa; phylum Arthropoda; class Insecta; order Lepidoptera; family Tortricidae; genus Apotomis; species Apotomis turbidana. Next base: position 51,288,031 of record LR990280.1, on the reverse strand, counting down.
GTTCTATTTTTTGTTAAAATTTTTTTTTTCTATTATCTAACGGAGTGAAAAAAATGCCAGTTTTGGTTTTCCCGGGCAAAGACGGTACTGCCGTTTGGCCGCCCCCAGTATCGCTGGATCCATGTCGTCGAATCGGATCTACGTGAACGTGCTAGATCGGGATACGTGGCGTGTTAGCGCGTTGGAGGCCAAGGCCCGCTTTGGGTCGCTGAGCCAATTAGTGAGTACATTTAAATTTCATAATCATATTTTTTTGACGTACTAGTTTACTGTACAGTAAAGAAACTTCTATATCGTTAATTGCCTCCTCCATATTGTTGCAGCTCGTGCAATAAGAGGTCCCGCACAAGACTGTCTTGCACTGCATTTCTGCCTGCGGGCTGACGCGGTACGCACAATGTCACTTCTCACTGCGTTAGGTACGTATATTACACAGCTAAAAATATATAAGGGTCAGGAAACTATTGAGGCAAATTTTAAAATTTGGGATTTTTAAATTACATAGTTTTAACTCATGATTACGATGTTTGCTTTCACTGTTATTTAGAAGATTGCTTATGGTGATGACAAATTTGTAGTGTGTAAAATTTAAGTAGGCGTTTTTTTTTGAGCAATGTAAAAATATTCGGGTGATTATTGATTTAAAAAAACGTGCACGTGATTTAAGGTGATTTATATTTGGCTTGATGTGCACAAAGCTGTTTTATTGAATTTCTTGGGGCATAATTCTACTGTCAGTGACATACCTATCTATATTTGAGCGATGTAGCTGCATGTCACAGCGAAATGACCAGTAAATATATGTATTGATTTTTGCAATTCTACTGCATTAAGTTAAATTTGTCCCTCGCTAAAGTAGATATATGATTTTCGACATTATGCCATTTGAAACTTGAATATTTAGCCCCTGCTGGTGCTGGTCTGTTTGAACATGTTTTACTCTGTATCTTTCTAAGTTTATGTGCTCTAGCAATCCATAATGTAGATTTAAAATTGCGGGTCAAAGACAAAATAAAATAAGTGCACTATGCATATTTTTATCTTTGCTTGGTCTTTAAGAATTAACGCAGTAGGATACCAAGCATTCTTGACTTCTAAATTATAGTAATGTAATAAAGTTTATCTATCTATGTATATGTAGGAAGAATAAAAATGAATTGCTAAATGTTCTGCTAAGCGCAAAGAGACTAGTTTTTTTTTGATAATCTTTGGAGATCGAGAGAGTCTCTTACCTATAGAAAAAACCCGGAAGAATCTTTTACTTCCGACGACATAGCATCTGTTGACAGAAAAACGTGTCTCAACTCTCGAGGCAGTTCGTAGTTATATATTCCTTTGGACAATTATTAAATATTTTGTATTTACTTGTACTCTAGATCCTCTCTGTACCATCAGATTTCTAATTTGCACCCACTTCTAGTATCTCTGTTTGGCCCTATGGTTGACTGGTAGAGAATGCCATTTGACATTAAGTCCGCTATTTGTACTGACTTTTGTTCTGTGCAATAAAGTTTAAATAAATAAATAAATTAGATTTGTAAGCTCTATAATTGCTTCCCTGTCTCTCCTCTCCTTTTATCCACTACTGTGTGAGAAAGACGGTTTCTTTTTTATTTTGTTTTTATATCGGCACATACCTATATTATGGTAAGCAAAAGGGGAGCCCAAGTCGCAAGGGCAAATGACAAGAAACCATCGGTGCCTTGTCAATTGTCACTGTGATGCTGGCCCGAGAGAGGGTTGACGTTATGTCACGCGACACGCGTTGTCGCGGCAAGTTGTACGAAAAATGGCACGATTCGAACCCCTGATATCTATTGCTTTTTCAGTGGTATCCCTAGGCCTGGGCCTGGCCGCTTCGAAATCTCACAAGAGCCACTGGAGCTGCCATGACTTCTCTCGCGGCGCCAAGTTCGAGGACAGCCAGGCCGTCGGCTCCTGGATTCTGCTACGCATGAAGTCCGAAGCCACGAACACCCTCGACAACACGCACTGTGTGGAGTTCGTGCGCGTCACTGATGAGGTAAAGTTAGCAACAAACTATTTTTTTTTAATTTCTTTAACTATATGGTAACCATATCGCCATATCCAAAAGTACATCAGTTCGTCCATTGTTGATGGAATTTTTAAAAATTCTTGTATTTTTGTTTATAGGTAGGAATATCAAAAGTTCATGGTAAAAAACCCCTAGTACTCCACGAACCATCGAAAAAAAACAATCGGGGAACCTCACACAAATCAATCTAGTCCCACAGTAAGGTCTAGTAGGCTTGTGTTATGAACACTAACTAACACTAGACGACGATAAACATACTTATATAGATAAATACACATGTACTTAAATACAAATAACACCCATGACATGACCCAGGCACAAATATTCGAGATATATAGTTTAGTAGTCTTCCAAAAACTTTACAAAACCTTTTGCTCCAATAAAGTGCAAAATAAGTTTATTTTTCTTTCAAGAAGCTAAACTTTGCTAAATAGTGGCCATGTAGGTAAATCACAAAACTACGCTGACATTGTGCATGCAGGAACAAGCACATTACGGGCAATCAAAAGTAATTGCCATCGGGCTTCACCGGTTTATGCGTTCCCTAAATGAAGTATTTCCTTTTTAACACTAGGTAATGTAGGAAAATCATTTACCTGGAATGTTACTAACGTGATACCAGTTTGAGTCACTGGAATAAGAAATTTATTTTAATTTTATTTTTGACTCACGGATTTCAATGTATTTTATGTTATGTATGCCCATGTTTGGGGCAGCACCTCATAATAAAACAGAGTAGTTCTCTCTTTTGATATTTACAAAAACTATTTAATTTTCCTTTGTGTCATTATTTATAAAAATAAAAATGTGGTATTTCCACATAAAAAATTTAATCGATAAAAAGATTCTATACAAATATTTAGGACAGCGCCATCTCTCTCGCAGTCTTCACACTTGCTGTAAAGCAATGGGGACTGATGGGGAGTGGGGATCGTGCGTGTAAAGCGCACATCCTATATAGGGTATGGGCGTATGGCTAATTTAGGCTAGTTTGAAAATGCTTATGCGCATAAGCATTTTCAAACATAAATGACGCAAAGGGCGCTCCAGTAGCGTAAAGGATTATTCGATGAAAGATTAGATTTGGTGTGGTTGACGTAGCGATCTAATAGCTCAGTTGGAAGAGCAGTCTTAGATTGTAGTAAATCGCATTTAACTTTTCTTTCTTAATTTATCTTTGTGTATTTTATTTGTGTGTTAAATGCGATGTAATTGGTCCCGGAGCTTGGTTAGCTCGACTCGATGTATTAATTAATCAATCCAGGAACGCAATGATCTCGAAGACCAGATCGGGCAGTACGTGGAGAACTTGGAGTGGAAGAATCTGACGCTGAAGATGATGATACCCTGCGCCCAGTCTACCGCAACACGCAGGGTCAGCTACTACCTGGAGAGGCTTGAGGATCAGGGCTCCTATAGGACTTTACAGATGCCATCGAATACTGGTAAATCTTCTATTTTGTATTGTTATTATTCTTCGCCCAACGCATTGGCATTGCCATCCAGCGAGGTAAGGTGGCCAGCCTTACGGGCACCCTACCCAATGATAGACCTAGGCGATATGTACATAATAGTTTAGACCCCAATAGTTTGAGTTAGGTTTAATTGGATATAATAAATTTCTTAAGGTTTATTTGTGTTTTTTCCTTAATAAAGTCATTCTAAAATACTACTAGCGCAACTAGGCATACCTAGGCAACGCAGTGTATTTTTGTCTTTAGCTTTAGGCTAAAGCCTATGATCTAATTAAACCTAACTCAAACGATTGGGGTCACCCAACTATATGTACATATCCCCTAGGTCACTATCATTGGGCAGGGTGCCCGTAAGGATGGCCACGTTACCTCCTAGTTGAATAAATATTTGATTTGATATCGACAGAAAAATTCGACCTGGCTGAGTTCCACCGCTACCCAATGCGCTTGAAGCTTCTCGAAGGCCGCTACCTATACATGTTGGATTGCCTGGACCGCGTGGCGTTCCTCATGGGACGGCAGCGCGACGCCGACGATCGCCTCAGGACCCTCCTCGATTCCTTCTGGCCGGACGACGCGAGACCGATCAACCAATTGTAGGCGTATTTATCCCTAGGCCTCAGTTCCAGAAGTAGGACTTGCACCATACTTATGTTCTCCTTATTTATCACTTAAAATACCTACCTACTATTTAATTAGCTAAAAACCTTTTGTAGTTAGGGGAGGAGCCACAAATACCAGGTGCCTGGGAGCCCTGGCCCTCTAAGTCCAGGCCTGACTGTAGGCAAATGCCGATGCAGGATGAGATAAGCGGAGATACCTTGGGGCAATACCAAAGACCTTTATTTAGTGGAGCACCAAATATTATTTCAAATTGAGATATATATAATCGCAACAATCAAATTACGTACCCTCCAACCCCACCGGCCGAATTGCCCTCCCGCTTACTATATCCATGCTGTCTTAAGATGAAAATAGTTTCGGCAGCTACTGCTACCGAAAGAGTCTTTACTACTTACCTAAGTTTTGAAACAATCTTTATATACATAGAAAGAAATAAGTTTATTTGGCATTGTACAGATTTAAAGTTTTAAACCTGATTAACGCTATAGGTGAAATTATGCTAAAGACTTGAAGAGTTTCGTCTCTCAGCTTAATGTCAGGAAGTAAACAATACTTACCTACTTCATTACTAATCCACGAAAATTAGATTGCAATATAGTATAGAAAATTTGGCAAAATGAAAGGACAACTTTTATCTATCAGGATATGTAGGTTATAGAGCCAAGTTTAATTTTATCTACTCTCCCCCCCTCTCAGGGGTGAGCGTCACCCCCCCGCGCCCTCGAATGTGTCCCGGAGCGCGGTATTTTCCACTTTAGAAGAAAACCGTGTACGATACATACAAAGTGTATAAGAACGAAGTAATCCTGAATAAATTTACTATAAATCTTTCATACATACAAAAGCGATAGCACTTATACAATCAGCGTAATCTGTTACCAAATACTAACGTTTTTAATTATTGATCTTTTTTTTCTGCTAAAAGGTTAGTTATCTCAAAAACTGCACACTTTTCGGCCAAAATATGTATGACAAAAGTAAAGAATGGACAATGTTCTTTCTAAAAATGTATAATTTATTTCTGTTACTCTTTAATTTACCGTTGCAATGCTATTTTTAAAATTTAAGTCATTTGGCCATTATGCGAAATATAAATATTCGTACTAGTTAAACGGTGTTACTTGCAATGCCATAGACTTCTTATATGTTTTTCTGTAATCTACAAGTATTGAACTATATTCTGTATATTTTTTTTTTTTAGCCTCACTATTTTAGGAAATAAGGGGTGTGTGGGGAAATCGTCAAGTTTTGCTCATTTTCGTAAATAACTTCAAAACCGTTTAATTTAGAATTATATAATACATATATTTGAGATGTTCATAATGTACCCTTTCATTTGATATGTCACACGATATACTATGCCATTTTTTTTTCTATTTTGGCCCCTAAACTGGCCCTCATGTCAAAATTTATTTATTTGCGTTACGTTACGTTACACGTCCATGTTTGGGTCATCAATTTACATACGTGTACAAAATTTCAACTCAATCGGTCCAGTAGTTTCGGAGAAAATTCGCTATGATTATAGTAGGATCCCTCGTGTGTCTGTGTCAGTCCGTCCGTCGGTCATAGCCAATTTGCTCCGAAACTACTGGACCGATTGAGTTGAAATTTTGTACACGCATGTAAATTGATGACCCAAACATGGACGTGTAACGTAACGTAACGCAAATAAATAAATTTTGACATGAGGGCCAGTTTAGGGGGCAAAATAGAAAAAAAATGGCATAGTATATCGTGTGACATATCAAATGAAAGGGTACATAATGAACATCTCAAATATATGTATTATATAATTCTAAATTAAACGGTTTTGAAGTTATTTACGAAAATGAGCAAAACTTGACGATTTCCCCACACCCCCTTATTTCCTAAAATAGTGAGGCTAAAAAAAAAAAAAATACAGAATATAGTTCAATACTTGTAGATTACAGAAAAACATATAAGAAGTCTATGGCATTGCAAGCAACACCGTTTAACTAGTACGAATATTTATATTTCGCATAATGGCCAAATGACTTTAATTTTAAAAATAGCATTGCAACGGTAAATTAAAGAGTAACAGAAATAAATTATACATTTTTAGAAAGAACATTGTCCATTATTTACTTTTGTCATACATATTTTGGCCGAGAAGTGTGCAGTTTTTGAGATAACTAACCTTTTAGCAGAAAAAAAAGATCAATAATTAAAAACGTTAGTATTTGGTAACAGATTGCGCTGATTGTATAAGTGCTATCGCTTTTGTATGTATGAAAGGTTTATAGTAAATTTATTCAGGATTACTTCGTTCTTATACACTTTGTATGTATCGTACACGGTTTTCTTCTAAAGTGGAAAATACCGCGCTCCGGGACACATTCGAGGGCGCGGGGGGGTGACGCTCACCCCTGAGAGGGGGGGAGAGTAGATAAAATTAAACTTGGCTCTATAACCTACATATCCTGATAGATAAAAGTTGTCCTTTCATTTTGCCAAATTTTCAGCTAATCTTACTGAATTATACGCTGATTTTCAGTGACGCATGCAGTGCAGGTCACTAAGAGTAGTAGACATGATACATATATTATTGAAATGGCCGTTTTTTATGACAGCTTCTTTGATAGATTTAGGGTTGAAAGATATTGAACAGTCTGGTCATCTCTCCGTCGAGAACTGATGGTCTCTTATCGTGTCGCTGTCATGTCTAATTTTGAATTTGAATATCCGTTCCAAATATCTCTGTCAATCAACCAGTCAGTCAATCAATTGGTCTACGTCAGGTCGCCACGGAGGTGGGAAGCCACGACAGATATATAAGACTATATTGGTTTTCATCATCATCATCATCTCAGCCATAGGACGTCCACTGCTGAACATAGGCCTCCCCTTTGGACTTCCATATATACCGGTTGGAAGCGACCTGCATCCAGCGCCTTCATGCGACCTTTATAAGGTCATCTGTCCATCTTGTAGGTGGACGTCCTACGCTGCGCTTGCTGGTCCGAGGTCTCCACTCGAGCACTTTTCGGCCCCATCGGCCATCTGCTCTGCGTGCTATGTGGCCTGCCCTTTGCCACTTCAACTTGCTAATCCGGTGAGCTATATCGGTCACTTTAGTTCGTCTACGAATTTCCTCATTTCTGATTCGATCACGTAGAGACACCCCGAGCATAGCCCTCTCCATTGCTCGTTGAGCGACTTTGAGCTTTGAGATGAGGCCGATAGTGAAAGACCACGTTTCGGTGCCGTAAGTCATCACTGGTAACACACATTGGTTGAAGACTTTCGTCTTGAGGCACTGAGGTATGTCGGACGAAAAGACATTGCGTAGTTTCCCGAACGCTGCCCAGCCGAGTTGGATTCGGCGGTTGACCTCTTTCTCGAAGTTGGACCTACCTAATTGGACCACTTGTCCTAGGTAGATGTATGAGTCAACAACTTCGATTACCGAGTTTTCAACAAAGACTGGGATGGGCACAACCTTGGCATTTGACATGATTTTCGTCTTGTCCATGTTCATTTTTAAGCTCACCCGTTGAGAAACTCGATTGAGGTCATCGAGCATCATGCTGAGTTCCTCCATCGACTTTGCCATGACTACGATGTCGTCGGCAAACCGAAGGTGAGTGATGTATTCGCCATTGATGTTGATGCCAAATCCTTGCCATTCCAGGAGCTTGAAGGCGTCTTCCATAACGGCCGTAAACAGTTTCGGGGACACAACATCCCCCTGTCTTACGCCTCTTCCCAATGGAATAGCCTTTGTGCTCTGCTCCTGAACTCGGACCGACATGGTGGCGTTACTATACAAACACTTCAACACTTCAATGTACCGATAGTCAATATGGCATCGCTGAAGTGACTCGAGCATCGTCCATGTTTCCACCGAATCGAAGGCTTTCTCATAGTCCACAAACGCTAAGCATAATGGCAAGTTATACTCTTCAGTCTTCTGTATAACTTGCCGCAGCGTATGTATGTGGTCTATGGTACTATAGCTTCTTCGAAAACCGGCTTGTTCGGGAGGCTGGAAGTCATCAAGTCTATGTTCGAGACGGTTCGTGATGACCCTTGAAAACAACTTATAAACATGGCTTAGAAGCGTGATGGGCCTGTAGTTCTTCAATAGGCGGTTATCTCCTTTCTTGAAGAACAATACCACCTCGCCTCTATTCCATGCTTCAGGCGTTTTGCCCTCGGACAAGACGGAATTAAAGAGCTTCTGGAGGACCTTAAGTACCGGTGTTCCACCCGCTCTCAGAAGCTCTGAGGTGATTCCGTCTTCGCCCGGCGCCTTGTTGTTCTTAAGCTGCTTCAGGGCCATCCTAATCTCGTACAGACTGATGTCCGGGATGTCATCGGTATAATGTCTGGACAGCTTGGCTCTTGGATCTCCTACCAAGCTGTCAACGGGCTTTGCGACTGAAGTGTATAACTGACCATAGAACCTCTCGATCTCGCCTAGAACCTCTGCTTTGGTCGACGCTATGCTGCCATCTTCCCGTTTCAGCTTAGTCAGCTGGCTTTGTCCAATAGACTTGTCCTTTGCGAACACTTTGGAGCCTTTGTTCCGCTCAATGGTCTCTTTAACACTGAAAAATTAATAAGAAAAATATTGGGTTTATTGATGTGAAACTCAAAATCAATACTTACTTTACAGATTTTGTGAGCCATATGGTGATAGCAAAGTTTTAAGGTCAGTGAGAGTCATTTCATGTAGCTTACCGAAAAATAATACTTAATTCATTTTATGTTTTGCGTCAGTTATAAACAGATTTCATAAATATATATTTTTTTACTTCTTTACCCCTCTTTTCCCTTGATTGCATTCTTGTCAGAATTGAAATAATGAAAAATAAATAAATATCAGACAACCTCACACAAATCGATCTAGTCCCAAATTAAACTCAAGAAGGCATGTGTTATGGGTACCTACTAGACGACGATATACATACTTATATAATTAAATATATACTTAAATACATAGAACAACCATGACCTAAGCACAACATATTCGAGTTCATCATACAAATATTTGCCCTGGCCGGGATTCGAACCCGGGACCGCCGGCTCAGTAGGCAAAATTCGACATGGTGATAGTGAAAAATCGACTGAATTGACATAACCCCCTGTAAGGTCCAGTAAACAGTCTCAGAATCATAATAAAATATGCAGCGCTGCTGTTTTGTTTTCAATTCTCAAATTTAGTTATTTGCTTACGCGCAGTTCGTTTTCAAGTGTCATTTTAGCCCTAGAATTAACCAAGACGTGTAATTTGACCGTTGAACCGCAGATCGTCCTGTGTGGTTCCGGACAAGGGGCGCGTGTCCTTTGTTTTGAAGCAAGCGTTTACCAATCATTGAAGAACGTGGTATGTCCCTATAGAACCCTTTGCGACATGTGACTTTGTGGTTCTGTGCAGTTTTCGGTTCCTAGGGTCCGCAAAATGGGCCTTTTAAAGCGCTGTATAGTTTGGTTTCGCGTCGGCTTTGCGGTTGATGCGCACGCGCTGCCAATCCTTTGTTGTAACGAAGTGAACGCACCTGTCACTCTCGAGCCAGATAATATGGAGGATAGAGTGACACAGTCTAAGAAAATAAATACATAATATGTACAGTTGAGCAACCTTTTTTTGGAAGTTGGTTTAAAATGGCTAAAACATGAGTAAAAGCTTTTTTTTAAATAATATAGGAAATCGTATGAGTTTTATATGACTATAATGTCTCGAATTAATACAGTGACACAGTCTAAGAAATAAATACATAATATGTACAGTACAGTCGAATTCATTGACATCTACACACTTACGAGAACAAAAATATCTGAACACGATTTTATGCTCCTGACAATAGGGTCGTGTTCAGACATTTTTGTTCTCGTAAGTGTGTAGATCTAAATGAAGTCTTGAGTTGGTTGGCCTAACATGTATAAAAGCTTTTTTTTATATAAGGTATGATATGTGTTTCATATGACTAATGTCTCGAATTACGAGGAGTATCTATACCTATTGTTATTAAATTTTTTGTGAGGTATATTTAATTATTGTATTAAGTGGTTTACACTCACGTGAAATTGTCGAACTTGTATGAAGCACCTCATCAGGGACTGCTACCCGTACAGCCGTGCGGTAACTTTGTCACTGATTCTCTCGAAACATGTCGGGCCGTTCCTGACAATTTCACGTGACTGTAAACCGCTAAATACCATAACTAAGTAGGCATCTATATTCCTTAAAATTATTTTAAACTGAACCACAATGCGTTTTTTCGTATGGCAAAATATTCGACCGTTTCCCTAAAAAGCTTTAGAGAAATTCATTGTGATCCCGGGAAAGCAATGCCTTTGTTTATGGTATGCGTATTATGTGTCGAGGATACCGCGAGATTAGATTAGAGTGGGCCATATCTCTCCACGATTTACGCCTACGGTTGACCCTCCGCGGACCGGACTGAGCAGCATTACAATATGAAATAATCGATAATAACTCGATACCTTATCGATATCGATGTGCAGGTGACATTAGATTCGCACCTATTCGACGTTTGACATTTATGCCCGAGATCCCTACTATATTTCTACTTTGTCGATATGCGGGATTCGGTTTCATTAGGGACTCTATTTTTATTGGAATACATTCCGTGAGCACTCTCATTGCGATTCGGGTTTGAAAACTGAGAGGTTCTTATTTGGATCCCGTAAGAGCGAGCGAGACAGGTGTAAAACGCGAATCGCATTCTGATAGGTCACGCACTGTAATTGTAATCGTCAAAGTATAAATGACAGGGACAGGACTGAGCAAGATATACAGGGTGATCAATGCAAATGGGTCAGTAGGGAGAAAACGAAAACTATAAGAGATATGGAAATCTGTTCTTAAGAACTGGCGTCGATTTTAGATTTATTAGAAACTGTTTTTTTTTTATACTTAAATCTTAAACATAACCGACAATTCAACCTGGTTAAATTTCTGTAAGTTCGCATGTCTTATTGTAACATTATTTACAGCGGTTTTGACGAGGTTATGTATGAAATTAAGTATAAGATTTATAAGAAATAAATAATGCCGTTTTTATTAAATCTAAAATCGACGCCATGGTTCCTAAGAACAGATTTCCCTATCTCGTATAGTTTGTGACGTTTCCGTACTGACCCATTTGGATTGATCACCCGGTATAATTTAAAAAAGTTACTTAATACGGTAACATTTATAACTAGTTAGTCTATAGCTGTACGAGTTGTAGACCTCGCTGTTTTGTTTCGAAATTACTGAAGATTGTATTTTTTACGGTTACAAACCCCTAATAGACGAGATCCATTTTGTAATATGTCGAAATACTGAATGGGCAACAAATCTACATACTTATCGAACCTACTTAACATCATGATAATCGGTTGAGAAATGCGGTTTCTAAGCGAGAACAGATGGAAACCCGAAAATCCGGACATACGAAAGAAATTTTGGTGAAGCTGAAGCAGAGAAACTTCGCTCGCTCGGTCAATAATACCAAACAACGATGTGTGAGGATAGCATGGCGTATTTTTATTTAATTTATATGGGCTCGACTGCTCCTAATGGTAAGCAAAAAGGGGAGCCCAATTTGCAATGGTAACTGACAAGAAACTAACGGTGCCGTGTCTGTTGACACTGCCGTGCTGGCCCGTGAGATGCTTCTTCACGCTTCGTTTGAAAGATCCCATGTTATAAGAAGGAGGAAACACGTGAGCCAGCAAAGAGTTAAATTTTTTTATAGTTTGATAGATGAAAGAATTGCCAAACTTCTTGGTACTTGGTAGCGATGACATCGCAAACCGGCACGTATGGTTCAAACTCAAACTCAAACTAATTTTATTGGTCAAGAAGATCACAGGTCATTATAGTTATACACAATTACAAGATTAAAATTACGATAAAATTTACAAAAAATTACGGTTTCAATGAAATACTTATTATTATTACTATTTCGGAAATAATTCCAAACAATACATTTTTAAATTAATACTCATAATTCATATTCCAAAATTCATTATTTAATTATTACTAACGATATAATTTCCAGTGTCCAGAAATTCCTCGACGCTGTAATACGCTCGCTCGACAAGCCATTTCTTTAATTTTAATTTTAATGTTGTTAAACTAGTCGCTGCAGTGATTGTTTCTGACAACTTATTGCATAGGTACTAACGGCTCCATGATGTGCGGCTTCCGATATTTAGTGAGTCTTCCAGGGAGTGACGCTAGCTTGTGAGCATTACGAGTAGCTCGACCATGAATCTCCACGGGTTCTATGACGGAAAGGGGGTATGAGTCTATGGCTAATCGCTAGATGGATAGACCATGGATATGCAGCGATATTAGATTTACACCAGGCCTATTTTGGTTGCTTTTACCACGTCACGATAAGTGACAACCATCCGCCACGTTCTGACAAAATGCGAGTGTGAGTGACAGAAGCTTTGTCACGAATTTATCAAGTGATAAACGCAACCAATAGCGAAATCATTTTAAATCCCGCCCTGCTTTATTAACAGAGATCTAATTGACGACTTTTCATTTTTTATATAAGGCTTTTTCCGATCATAAGGGACAAGTAATTAAATATTACCACATTTATACATTTTTCGAAAACATCCCAATTTATAATTAAAACCTATTTGAAAAAATTCCTCGTTCTAAAAGTAGGTACGTATTGTGACATTGGTCGCAGCGCACATTAAATCATACAGTCGGTATTACCTACTTACTAAGGCGTATTTAGTATGAAAATTGTACCTACACTATTTTTTTTGTAGGTACGTTGTGACTGTAAAGTTTTCTACAAGATGACGTCATTTATATTGCCGATATGTTAGACGACTCGGCTTCCACATTCTTTAGAATATTTTCAAAATTATTCGGTATAATCAAATAAAATAATAGTTTCGGGTTCTGTGATAATAAATTGATGAAATTAGTTTCAAAACACTATTTGAAACTTTGAAGAGTTGTTAATTGACAGCACTAATATTAAGGTGGTGTAAAGACTATCACCGGGGGAAGACTGCCACTAACTAACTATTTCGGTGACCTAAACAGCACCTTAGCCTCCAAAACGAGAGCACACCGCTTGTCCCGATCCTGCGCAGTTTCTCTCTAGTTTTCGACTGAAGAAGACTGCCACCGTCCAATAAATAACTCACTGTTTATCTCTATCCCACCTCATAGTTTACCTTATCGTTTATCGATATGCAGGTGACATTAGGTCACCGCACCTGGAATCGAATTAGCGAAATCATATTTCATCCCGCGTCATTAGTGGCGCTCTAATTGTTGTGGATCGTCTTTTGTTCGACGGACGCCCGGCGTGCTTTTAATTACCAACCGAATGCGTTAATGTAATCAAAGCTCGATACATCATACTCGCGCTATCTCCGCCTTGGCTTGATTAATAATTCTAATGAGCAGCGGTGCCTAAACGAGTTAATAAAACGGTCGTTTTTAGGGTTCAGTGCCCAATGTGTCCAAGCTACGAATTCTCAGCTTCTTTGGACACTTTACGCGCAATAATTACTCAATGGAGCGACTGGTAATTTAGGGCAAAGTGGAGGGTGGCCGATCAGCAATCCGTTGGACAGACACCATCAAATCTGTTAACAAGACTCCTGTGGCAGAATGCCCGCGCAAAGCAACAGCGACCTAACTTAGAATCGCGAGATCAATAGTATTATAATGACCACGAATAGATCACACTGTTAACGACTCAGTTGAGTCAAGAAGGACCCAAAGGGCGTTGATGGGATCCTAAATATTACTAAGCCTCCGCTGCTTATCCCTCTGTAACAGGGCTGTATAGGCCGTCCCTAAAACACCTTTTATTCCCAATTTAATTCGATTTTACGCTCTAATGTTTAAATGCTAATAGCCAGAAACTTAAAATCTTTACTGTAGTGCGTATACAATGGCCTCTACAACGGATCCTAAAAATAAAGAAGTCCTACAATCCCCATACATAAATGATTTTAAATTTAGTGGTACGGAACCCCTCGTGCGCTGGTCCGAATCGTACTTGGTCTGTTATTTCCACCGCTGTGCCACTGGGAGCTGTAAACGGGCGCATCAATCACAGCTTTGTGTGTGCCGCCGAATTGCCTAATGATTGAGACTGCACCGTGACAGCACCGACTTCAAATGTATACCATCTCGTATCGTGCCGTCCCGCTCTTTTAAATATTCTTTGACACAAGATCGAGAGAGATGGCACGGTACGAACTACCAAATTCGAATTTCGGAGTAACCCTTCAGGCCGTGACACCGTCGCACCAACTTCAAACGTATCCCATCCGACCAGTAATTGCTGGAGCCTAATTATTTTTAACCTCACTAACCGATATTATAAACTAAGCACGGATTGAGTGGAGTGTAATGTAAGTTACACTCTTATTACGCGGATTATGAAAAATATTGTAAGGCAATGTGAAACTTTGTTCCTATGATGGTTGCGTATATCGTGTGATAAATAAGTGACAAAAGCATCTGTCACTCACATTCGCATTTTGTCAAAACGGGACAGATGCTTTATCACTTATTTATCGCATGATAAAAGCAACCATCATAGGCTCGCATCTCCACAGACTGTACTTAGTTCAATATCTGTCAAGTGGCATTTTTTTAATTGTTGTACTAAAGAGATGGTAAAGTCAATGTTTGGCAAATACGGCCAAAGCGAATGCCAGCCTTAGCCGTAGAAACCAGTAGCGTAGCCCGCGGCAAAGCCAGCGAGCGAGGAATTCAATCGACCCATCCGATGATTTAAACCGTTAATTGATGTTCAAATTCAATCAAAATTGACACTACTTAAGTGATAATCGCGATTGTGATTATTTCCTTTCTAGGTATGGTCTCAATCTAAATTTAGATGAATCGTTGTCAATGTCAACACGTTTAATGACGGGCTGACGGTCTAGTGGACGAAAGTTTAGATCTCATTTAAAAATCAGGATCAGGAACGTGACAAATGGCGAACATTAGTGTGAATCACAACAGTTTATTCTGTAAAACTAGTGGGAACGGGCTTCGTCAAACACTATCAATCACCAGCACCCGCCGCCGGCCGAATTGCTTTAATTTGATAAAACGCAATTAGCTACCAAAAAGAAATCTAATCTGTGGACGGCTTTAGTTTTTTGGCCGGTGTAATTTTTGGGCTGCGTTCCACTCTGGGTTTATTTTCTCAGCGAGGAATACATTCGTTTTATCGACTTCGATGTACATTGTACATGTACTAATAGATAATTAAAGCATTAATTGGCATAGAGACTTTCGGAGCAGATATACTTACTTACTTGAGTAATTTAGGAACTAGTTAACTTATAACGCAAAATCTGCATTATCGACTAGGTTAAGCATACCGGTTATATTACCATATCGGAATGAATAAGAAAAAGAAAAGGTTACCTATTGATGTCGCGCTTGCAAGGCTTGGGCACCGTATTGGGTGTATGGTAAGTAGCGCGATTGGCAGCTCGAACCAAGTGGAACGCCGCGGGGCTTAATGTGTAATTCTCCGCGCTACCAACAGGTGGCAGCAGTGCAGCCGCGGCGTTTCAAATCTGACAGACGCCATTGCCTTTACGTCAAAAAGCCGCGAATAAAATTAATGATGTTCGCGCCTTAATGACGTCTCACGACGCCGCTCCATTGTATCCGTAATACAACAATTATTAAGATCATTTATTAAGTTTATTGATCTTTTAACTTAATCTTTTATTTCGTAATTTAGTTCCATGTGAGCTGCGAACTCTGAAAAAAATATCTCATATGCAGAGGCTCTTTTTGGTCTATTTTTGTCATTATACGCCGTGATGTGAGCGGGTCTTTGAATGTGGAAGCAATTACTGCCCCGCATGTGGTTTGATTATGTACGTCGGTTCATTCCGTCTAGCGGTGAGGCTATAAAATGCCGGTAAAAACATTACTAAAACCTTTGCCGATGGTTTTTAAGCTTCCGTTGCTAAATTGGAGTTGATATTAAGAGCTATTGTTACAATTTAGGTATGTAGGTTTGCTTTTTTACGTTTTGTTTGGACATTAAGAGAACGAAGAGGTATGGAGAGTATGTGCTGGTTAATATACGTTGAAGAGGGGAGATAGTTTATGGAAGCGAGTACTTAGGTAGTTTCGTTGGATAGTTGGTAAGCGAGTGTCAGCCTTGTTGTGACATGCAGCGCTTCTAATTATGAGTTAGTTGGCAGTTACCGTCCTTTGACGCCGAAACTTGGGCGTCTGAGGTCTATTACCGGCATTTGCGATCTAATAAGTGCCGCTTCACTATCGCTACATAGTATAAAACAAAGTCGCTACCTGCCGTCTGTCCGTATGTATGCTTAGATATTTAAAACTACGCAACGGATTTAGATGCGGTTTTTTTTATAAATAGAATGATTCAAGAGGAAGGTTTGTATGTATAATACTTACATGCATAATTTATTAGCTTTGCACCCGTGCGAAGCCGGGGGCGGGTTGCTAGTCTAGATATAAACTTACTGGCAGCTGACTACAACCAATCTTAAACTAAACGCCCCCACACACCAATAATTTTAAGAAAATTGTATGTTGCGGTTAGAGTCAGATTAAATATTTCATTATGTGTAGGTACCATTAAGCCTCTTCAAAGATATCTCG
This sequence comes from Apotomis turbidana, assembly GCA_905147355.2. Lineage (NCBI taxonomy): Eukaryota > Metazoa > Arthropoda > Insecta > Lepidoptera > Tortricidae > Apotomis > Apotomis turbidana. The sequence goes on along the minus strand of LR990280.1, from coordinate 51,271,236 downwards.
AAGAAGCTTATTGATGTTACTGGTGACCGGAGAGCTGGCGGTTTCCTCGCTCAAAGAATCAGTTTGGCGATTCAGCGAGGAAATACCGTCAGCATCTTTGGCACTATGCCGCAGGGGCCACTTTTAGATTTAGTTTAACTTTATTATGTTCGAGTTTAGTTTAATTTTTAGGTTTAGTTTTATTTTAATTATTATTGCCATGTAAAAAGGTACCATAATTAATTACGTAGTTGATTCATAATAGATAATTAGTAATCACAGATAGATAAACTATTTCTATGTGTAAAGCAACAAACATCACTTAAATAACACTTGTTTTAAACCATTGATACAAACGCATTTTTTTTTACTAGGTGTAATAATTCCGAATTTCTGCTTGAATTAGAGTCGTAAAAGAGTTTTGGAGGCAATTCTTTAAGCTAGGTACTTATTTAGGTAGGTACATACTTCATTGTTTTATTAATAAACATTTTAAATATAGGTAACAATAACAATACTACAGAAATTAAAATACTAACTATAAACTAAGAACTTAACTAACTAAAATATATGCTAAATCGGATTTAATTTAGTAAAAAAAGTCTTAAAAAATTGGACCCCTTTGGCATGGTCCCGAAGACGCTGTGAGCATTTCCTCGCTGAAAAGCATCGCTAATACGTTGAGCCAGGAAGCTGCCAGCTCTTCGGTCCTCCGTGATGACGACCAGTCTTTTAGAAATAAATGTCTAAATAGTTGTCGAGCACTGGGCCCCCACGGACCAAAGGTCTCAACCAACACAAAATCGTATTCAGAGCTGAGACCCCTGTTCTTATGTGCTAACTGTAGGTAATAATAGAACGTCGTTTCTTGAAAATAGTTTGATTATATTGAGGATTTTTTTTCGACTAGGTGGTATGTGGTAAATGTACATAAAATGTACAACTCAACCATATATTAAAATGGTTCACCCGGTTTCGTACGTATTTTAATATATCTTTGTGGTTTAAAATGCCTAAACGGGTGAACTGATCTGAATAATGAACTTGTTACCTATTTATTATTAATGGTAGTTTTAGGCCTTTACGGGGGTACCTATAGGATATTTTTCCTGTACAACGGAGAAGCAAATAAGTTATATGAGTATTTTCTTGCCTCTTCTTTCCTTCCATGCAGGCGAAGTTATCTAGTTATTCTGTATGATATATATGATATACTTAATTGTTTTTATGACATAAAAAATAAATACCTAAATAATAAGTTTATAAGATGTGAAGTGTGCAGCTTACAGCGCATTACAAATTACAAGCTAATTCTCAATCACAGAACGAGCAATCCACAACGAGCGCTCATTGCAAACGTATTAAGACACGGAAAACACGTCCCGCAAAATTATATCTAACAACGGAAAATTAATACCGCAAAATAATTTTCACAACAAGGAATCGATTTCACAATAATTGTGAAGTTATCTCTGGATCATAGACATATTCACCGGCAATCTCGCGGGCCACGACTGAATCGGCGCAATTAGATGCAATCGTGTCGGAATTATTGTAATAACCGAAAAGGATCGAAGGTCTAACGATCGTTGATGGTCGATCGACGCAGGCGATTGGCCCGTCACACGCCAATGCGCGCGCAGGCCACCGATAGCGTAATTACACGGGGCTCATGCTATTCGCCTCTATTTTCAGATGGATCGACTGAAGCGACAGGCTTCGGGAGTATATGGCGCGAATGGTGTAGGTATTTTTTTATTTATCAGACGTTTTCCTTTCAGCCTTTTATAGTATTTAAAGTAAAATACTAAAAATATAAATACATTATAGAATATTACCTGATCTACCGTGCCGTCGGCAGCGGAGCGGGGATCGAGTTAGCGATGGTTAGGGCTGCAGGGACAGGAGGTTCCTGACGATGAGTATGTTGTTACGTATGTAATAGTATACCGAAGTGGCATACTATTTTTTAATCTTAATTGCTCAATAGAAAACCGTTGGGTAAAAAGCGAACTTATACCATAGTACGTTATCTACTATAGACAATCACTGTGTAGCCATATAAATTGTGGGCGGTGCAACCAACTTAGACGAGTTTTAATTTCAATATATGCACATAATCAAGATCAATAGATGCTCATATATAAATAGGTACAGATAATGATGAAACAAGATTAGTTAACAATTCACAGGTATTCTTAGGCAAAGATATCAGTGTCACGGAAAATGTTGAAAGTGAACTTACAAAAATGTTTTTTTGAGGCTTTTGTTAAATTTATAATGTCTTTATTTTATATTATTTTTCATTTTCTTTATTTGGGAAAAACAGACATAGACAAAAACAGTTACATAATATGAAAAGAAATCTTAAGGTAGGTAGGTATAGCCTACATCCTAACCCAATTCCCGCTAAGATTTTGTGCAGGTAAGGTGGATAAGGTGGCATTGTCATTAAAAGAACACTTGATTAACACTAGACTAAAACTTATTTGAAAGAAATCACATCTTGCAAGTATTAACCAGGGATCTAATCTAATTCGAGAGTGCCGTTTGAGGGACCGCAAAACGTCAAAATTCTATTAGATAACAGTGCAATGATAGGTATCGCCTTTGAACTGTCATTAAAATGCGATGAGCTTCAAGTGACATATCTCATCTCAATTTTGAAAATACGAAGGCGATAATGATTGTCAAAAATGCTATTCATGCATATTATGAATTTCTGTTTCGAACGAAACGTAACTGACTAATTTCACGCACTATACGGTCAAATTTAAGTATGCGCCTGTTATTCATGCCGTCACATACTAAGGAAACGCAAATTAAGCGCGACCGGATTGACGAAGTTGCGATGTTCTAGGGATATCGCCACTTGTCAAGTAGGGACACGTCAAAAGTGACGGATGGCGATGAAATGGAGAGATCTCCATCATCTCTCTAAAGTTGGTTGAATAACCCCCCAGTTCCCTTTGTATCAACCGGCTGTGATTAAGTAAGTATGATGTGGTGATAATCAAATATTACATTAGCAAGAGCTGATGATGACGGATTCAAATGGACCTCCGCTGGACTAAAAAGGCGTTGTTGCAAGAAAAAGGCAAAATCTGCCTTTTTAAGATTTCGGGATTCGTTTGAAGACTATAAGATATTAAAAAAAATAAGGTAGGGATAACTCCCTTATTGCTAAGAAAAGAGTTACAGATATTTCCGTAGTAAAAAAATAAGATGAAAATGTCTTTCGCGCTTTGTACGGGCACCGCAATGGCAACCTGACCCTATCGCTTGGGTTTTCTTTTCAATCTTCTCTACCTTACCGTATCCTCTGTCCTACTAAATAGAAGATATATATATATGCGGTGGTAGCCTAGTGGTTACAGCATGCGACTTTCAATCCGGAGGTCGCGGGTTCGAACCCACCCGGCCCGTACCAATGAGTTTTTCGGAACTTATGTACGGAATGTCATTTGATACTTACCACTCGCTTTTCGGTGAAGGAAAACATCGTGAGGAAACCACCTAAGCCCAATAAGGCCTAGTTTCCCCTCTGGATTGGAAGGTCAGATGGCAGTCGCTTGTGTAAAAACTAGTGCCTACGCCACATCTTGGGATTTAGGTAGCCGACCCCGATTTGAGAATTCATTCTCAAAAAAATGGGACAAAGGCTAGGAGGATGATATATATATATATATATATATATATATATTAAAACCGTCAGTCTATCTTATTTAACCATTTTGTCGTATTAGTTTTCTCACATATAGTAATATACATATATACCCCGTTATTTCCAGACTAATTCATGTCCAATTTACTCTAAAGGCTAAACTTAATAGTTGTAACAATACATACAAAACTGCACTTTGAATTCACATTGCACATTCAGCGACGCTTGCTGAAGCTGGAAGACACGTAGCATTAATGTATGGTCGTGTATGATGTACGTGACCACGATACCTGCAATGCAATACGTTCTACGGATAATTGTGCCAATTATACATGGGTATCTCTTTTGTGTCTTTTAGCTAACATGTGCTTTAATGCCAATCTTCTACAGGCAGTAATTGTATATATACCTATACACGATGATTTTTAATCGGTGATCAGGAGTAGAAAAATATTAATATAAAATTAAACTTAATATGCGAGGTCCCGCGCAATTACCTCACTATTAAATTAATTAAAAATTGAAACATAATTAAAACTAATAACCACTAGATGCATGGTCATCCTACATAAATTATTGAAGTACGATACCTATATATACGTCAAGTGTCATCGCTTTGGCGGGAAATTATACGACTTTGTCTATGTTATGACAATGACAAGTTATTACTCATAAATTGTCATTCCCATTAAATTATTAAAGAGGTTGTAAGCACACCGATACAGATTAGTTCGGTGACACGGAATTTAAGACAAAATTGGTTTCAAAATAAAAATTATCATAGAAAATAAAAGTTTGTTTTCATGTACATAATTACGACTTCAACGTGACCGCCATCAATTACTGAGTTAGAAAAGTTGGTACCCGATCACCGATTAAAAATCATCGTGTATATATGTATAATACAAATACAAATACAAGAAGCTTTATTGCAAAGCAAAAAAGTTTACAAATTGAACACAGAATTAACAATTTAAATAACGGTAGACAAAAGGCGGTCTTATCGCTAAAGAGCGATCTCTTCTAGGCAACCTTTGGGTAGTGGAGTTGATCAGTATAAATCACACAATGAGTAGGTGATGCAGAAGGGGAAGGAAGAACAAAATACTCATACACAGTCACAGGCAAACGAACGAAAGCAGTTTCACAAATCAAGCAAACAAATAATCGAGAGATAGATAGTATTCTTTTATCCAGACCCTTTTTGGTCACAGCGACTGCTTTAACTCCGTGGCTGGCGTTCGTGGGCCTGATATCACAACGTTTTTGCATCTCATTCTGTTGGATCTTACTACGCTCAGAAATCTAACTTAGAATCATCTAACGCAGGACGACGATGCGGTTGGCGCAGTGGTTAAGCAATTGCCTACTGAGCCGACGGTTCTGGGTTGTACTCCCGGCAAGTGCAAATATTTGTGTGATGAACTCAAATCTTTGTGCCTGAGTCTGGGTCATGGGTATTATTTGTATTTAACTATGTATTTATCTACATAAGTATGTTTATTATCGTCTAGTGTCCATAACACAAGCCTACTAGAGCTTACTGTGGGACTAGATGGATTTGTTCACACAATCAATCATTCAGTTGTCCGATATTTAATAAAATCGGTCCACAATTGGCGGACTAATCGGTGCACATACATAAAAAAAATACATACAGTCGGACATAGAACCTTCTCCTTTTTGGAAGTCGGTTAAAAAGAAAAACCCTCGAGATCAATCAGCACTCGAAGGAAAAAACAACTTTGCTCCCTTGTTGCACAAACTAATACCCAGCTGCTTTTGCATAGCAAATGTGACTGTCGTCCGTTGTTCATTGCTTAATTGGAAGAGCAGCGCATGGTGCGCCAGATGTCACCTGTGGTGGCGTTTGCGCTGTTGGTTAATGTGGCCATTTAGTTAAATAAGTGCATAGGAAGCACCGTAAGCTGAGATGCTTTTAAAGTAAAGGAACAATGCTTTGTTTTACTCGCTACTTTATTTCCTTTACGGATAAAAATAATTTCTAAAAATGATTTTACCAAATTTAAATATTTTTATAGAATCCTTTTCATCGTTTCTATTTTTTATGTAGAAATACCACAGTCATTTTTTATTTTATAAATATTGACACAATTTCTTCAATTATTTTCTACAATTAAAGTTAAATTATTAATTTCCATTTTTATTATTCATCATTTTAGTAATCTTATTAGCTATATACAAGTTCGAAACGTTGAAATATTTTTTTTGTGATAATCATGTTTGGGCTTAGGCTTTGATTTAGTTTTATGTCTGAAATATGTGTAGAATTATAATGTTATTAAAACTATCGTGAGACATCTTTACTTATTATAAAAAACGGTTTAAACTCACGTAAAAATTGTCAGAAACGGCCCGACATGTTTCGAACTCATTTGGAGCTCTTCATCAGGGGTAGCTATCCGTGCTGCTACGCGACTCGCGACCCACTGCACTTTTAATCGCTCTTCTTGCCGCCCTCTGCGCATGCGCAGATAGCGCGGCGCGGGGAGAGCAGGGCTCTTGCGCTGTCACTACTGGACTGTCTGTCACTGCATTTCCACTATTACCCACTGATACCACGCACACTTGACTTATTGTATCAACGACATTGTCTGAACACGAGATGTTTCTTAATGCCGGAATCACAGGTTTCCATGCTGGAGGTAGAGCTCAACCACCGTCTCGGTTGAAATTCGGGCGCCGTCCAATTTCGATAGCTTCACATATCTTCCATTGAACAAAGCGTTTCTCACGAACCAACAACCGTGCCTTATCGAAACGTACGAAATGGGACGCACCGGCCTCGACAACATGCTCCGTAACAGCGGAGTCTCTCGTATCCATTTTTCTGACACTGCGTATATGTTCAGACAATCTAGTAGAAACATTACGTCCCGTCTCTCCTATGTATGCTTTGCCACACTCACACGGTATTTCATATTATATCACGGTATTTTTCCAGGGGTTCTAAATGGATTACATGCACATGCGCTAACATGGCGACAGGTATTGGAGAAAAATGGCTATAAGTGGAGACAGTGTCAGCGTATAGCGAGCCCCAGTACAGCACAACGCCCGCAGACTGTAGAGAGAGCGCCTGCGTGCTTACCTTATATCAAAGGTGTGACGGATACCATCGGATACATATTACGCCGTAGATATAGCATTACAACCTGGTTCCGTCCTTTGACTAAGATGAGGCAGTTGCTACGGTCTCCTAAAGATAGAGATCCATTTGGAACCCCTGGGGTGTATGAAATACCGTGTGAGTGTGGCAAGGCATACATAGGAGAGACGGGACGTAATGTTTCTACTAGATTGTCTGAACGTATACGCAGTGTCAGAAAAATGGATACGAGAGACTCCGCTGTTACGGAGCATGTTTTCGAGGCCGGTGCATCCCATTTCGTACGTTTCGATAAGGCACGGTTGTTGGTTCGTGAGAAACGCTTTGTACAACGGAAGATACGTGAAGCTATCGAAATTGGACGGCGCCCGAATTTCAACCGAGACGGTGGTTGGGCTCTACCTCCAGCATGGAAACCTGTGATTCCGGCGTTAAGAAACATCTCGTGTTCAGACAATGTCGTTGATACAGTAAGTCAAGTGTGCGTGGTATCAGTGGGTAATAGTGGAAATGCAGTGACAGACAGTCCAGTAGTGACAGCTCAAGAGCCCTGCCCTGCCCGCGCCGCGCTATCTGCGCGTGCGCAGAGGGCGGCAAGAAGAGCGATTAAAAGTGCAGTGGGTCGCGAGTCGCGTAGCAGCACGGATAGCTAACCTTGATGAAGAGCTCCAAATGAGTTCGAAACATGTCGGGCCGTTCCTGACAATTTTTACGTGAGTTTAGACCGTTTTTTATAATTATGTGTAGAATTATTTATTAATATTTTTATTATAGATTAAGAGCTAGCGACCAAATCGGTCATGTGGCTTCAGCTGTATTGAAACTCCGTTAGCTACTTCTCTGAACAACCTTTTCCTATAATCTTCGTGCTGGCAGGCCGCGGGCGGTGGGTGCGGGTGTAGTGGGGTGGGAAAAAAAAAGGAAAAAAATGTGGGCTCAGCGACTTTAATTTTTTTTTTCAAACAGTTGCACTGTACTCCCTTTGCAGCCAAAAAAAAATTAAATCGATCGGGTGGTGGGAAGGGGTTGCCAGCGTTAATTAAAAGTACCAAAATAATAATAATTTTCGTTTGGGCTCAGCTGTATTGGCTTTTTTTCTGACGCGAGATTAATCAATATGTAAGCCCCAAAAAAATAGCCCTGCAAAAATATCGGTGGGAAGGTATCGAAAAAAAATGTTGAAATAAGTATATATTTATCTATATAAGTACGTATATCGTCGTCTAGTACCCATAACACAAGCGTTCTTGAGCTTAATTTGGGACTAGATCGATTTGTGTGAGGTTGTCCGATATTTATTTATTTATTTTTTATTTATTTATTTAATTAATATGTTTCAGAGGACCATCAATGTGAGAGCGACTCCGGAAGTGACAGCGATACCGATGAATACGAAGGAACAGCTGACAATCAAATATTATATTAAAAAAAAATCGATACCTTTCCACCGATATTTTTGCATGGCATTTTTTTTGGGGCTTACATTACATATTGATTAATCTCGCGTCAGAAAAAAAGCCAATACAGCTGAGCCCACACGAAAATTATTATTATTTTGGTACTTTTAATTAACGCTGGCAACCCCTTCCCACCACCCGATCGATTTAAATTTTTTTTTGGGTGCACAGGGAGTACAGATCAAGTGTTTGAAAAAAAAATTAAAGTCGCTGAGCCCACATTTTTTTTCTTTTTTTCCCCACCGCACTACACCCGCACCCACCGCCCGCGGCCTGCCAGCACGAAGATTATAGGAAAAGGTTGTTCAGAGAAGAAGCTAACGGAGTTTCAATACAGCTGAAGCCACATGACCGATTTGGTCGCTAGCTCTCCGTCTATTATTCTTATATGAAAAATAGTAGTACCTATCATGTTTTGAAATTAGTGAATTTTATAAAAAATGTATATAATATTATTTGTATGTCAAATATGTGGCTTTAGGCTGTCGCTCTCTAGTCAGGCTATCGTGTCACATTCATAAATAATAAGTGTCGCACTTTATTGGACGCTGAGGCCAATGGTGATTAAAATTCGCACGACTCACCCCGAGTCAAGTGGTCCCCCATTGACAATGTTTAACAAAAACTTTTATTCGACCGCAATTCGCAATGCCATTCGTTTCGTTTCGCCATATTTATAGCAATTGTCTGCGGTTTCCATCCCTAAATGCTTAGCAATAGGTGCGTTTTGCCACCGAGCATTGTAAATAACAAGACCAATAATAATGTATAATTCTTATAATAGAGAATATTATTTTCATTACAGAGACTTCCTTGAAACCACGATAATGGTTTCCGTGGCCCGAGGCGCGGGGAAGAGTCACTACGCACCGCGTATCGCGATAACATCGGATCGTTTCACGGTGCACCATGGTGCTTCCACCACCACCTGCCACCTCCCACTTTTGTAGCCAGCCGCATGTGTCGTCCGGGCGCGATGGTACCCAAGACTAGCAATGGGCAACTCTCTGAAACATTTCCTGTACCAACTTATTTGTACCATTGATACAAAGAAAAATCGAAATACCTCACCTGGCGGAAGAAACTGGGAATCGAACCCGGAATCTCCGGATTGCCGGTCCCTACCCATCACTGCCCAGGCGACTTAAGACCCATGCAAAATTCGTCAGGTGAATGATCCTAGATCTCAACATCAATGGTGATGAAAAATCTGTCCTATGGAAATAAGAAACTTAAACAGTTTTTCTTTAATCTTGTCAACGTGAAGACACGATTGGTAATAATTTTCTCGATACTTTTATCTCTCAAACATTTTTTTAGATATTTTTGGTTGGATCTTGAAAACCCTTCCCTTTTTAACAATGTGTTTTAGCTTAATAGATGCAAAATTATAAGTTCTCAAAAACTGTAAAACTATTTTCAATATAAAATGCACACGTTTATGACACAACTCAAAAAAGATGATTTCCGCGCTTCCGAGCACGCACTTCCATCTCGCTTACGCTTACGCTCAATGAGAGAGAAAGCTAGCCAACGCGTTGGTGCCCTCTTAATAGTGACGCATTTTCACCAAAAATAAAATGTAAGCAAATTGAGGTTTTTGCAAATATCAAAAGTACGAAGCTCTTGTCAGCAGTCACATTGTCATTTATGCCTAACGACAGGTTGTCGAACCAAAGTTACCGATATAACAGCGAATAAGTAAGCTGAAGTGGCAGTGGGATGACCACTGGGGCAAATGAGTTCTGAAGAGGAGGCCACGAATCGGTAAACGTAGTGTAGGGCGCCCTGTACCAAGGTGGAGCGACGACATTCGTAGGACAGCGGGTAGTAACTGTAGGAGGAGTGCTGAAAATCACGCTCAGTGGCGTGCCATGGGAGAGGCCTATGTCCAGCAGTGGACTGATACGGGTTGATGATAATGATGATGACAGGTCGCCGCGCCTGGTTCGTGTCTGATGTAATTAGATGTGAAATAGTGGTCCATACTGCAGATCATAGGTCGATATTGGAACCTTTAAGATACAGACAATTTGGCATAAAAATTAACCAAAGAACCTAAGACATGATGCGAGTTAAGAGGAAATGCCAATGCTCATTATTTCATACAAATCGAGGTATAATGACTTGACAGTTTCTTCCAAAAACTGAACTAATCGTAACGAAAAACTGGAAGAGAGACACAGACACAACTCCACACGTCAAAAGACGTCACGTCACGAAAAAAGGGTATCCACTCACACCAGATTTTTTCAAAGCTAGTTGCTTCATATGTACGGAACGGGATAGGCTAAGTAAAAAATAAAAAAGGAAACAGTCGAGAACGTTTGCTTGGAAAAAATCCCCTTAATACTTTCACGGACAGTACGTAGACGTAAATTAGGGCCCCTCGTGGTACGGTACCACTTCTGTGGACGCACGACTTGTATCTTTGCAAAAGTCCCAATCCGTCTACAACCGAGCATTTCACTTCCTGGTCAAGGCTAGCCGTAAGACTTAATTAGTAAACACTAAAAACTTAAAAAGTAAACGCCTGGGATCTGGACATTCACTAATTTACTGCCCTAGGTTTATAAGGTTTTTTTTAGCCGAGATTTATTTTAGCCGAGCAAGCGTCGGTCCGGCCCAGGGATAGTGGCGCTACAAACAGCTTTCATGTGGCAATAATGTGCATACGTCATATATTTGCGTTATTAAACGTCAGTCAAGGATTTGTCACTAACCAAAATTCAAAATTCTTCTTGTGAAATAAATATTGAATCATTATGAAAAAACTTTACTTTTATCACTGTGAATAAAGTTTTGACTTTATTATACCTACATACAAATATTAAATTTGCGGAATATTTAGCCTAGTTTCCTCTTTGTTTATATCTGTGACATTCATCGACTTTCAACATCAGTTACCAAAAATTTGTCGTTGCCAGTAAAATAAATTAGTACCACTAAGAATCCGAATATGGAGTGGGTTGAAAAACAACCTGACGGGCTATAATATAATGTACTATTAGATAAAGGCCTTGTGCCGTTTTTGGCTCGAGCTTTCGAGTCTTGTCTGTGCCGAACCATGCTGTTTTTAAAGTGGTGATGTGTCCGTAAACTTCTTAAGAGGATAAACCAGTGCCCCTTTTCCCATACTATCAGTTTACTCCCGGTAACTACTGCGTCACATACACATGAGGTCCAAACATAACGCAACCGGGCCGGGTTGTACATCGAGGTTCCGTTCTCGTCTGTTTCCTCCTCTAAAACTGAACCAATCTTTACGAAATTTTAGGAACTGAATGGGACGGAAATGTTTTGTGTCAAACTGTTTGAATTTTTACGTAAATTATTGGTGTATTAAGCTTCCGTTTACGGCGAAATTATGTCTAAAAATTAAAAAAAAACGTAAACATTTGGTTAGGTTATTGTCCACGCCGCCAAGCTCATCGCTACTTTCAGAGGACCCGCCAAAAAGGATCACGCCTCATTTCTTCATAAAAATCGAGGTTTCGTTCTCATCTGCCCGTCTAGCAAAACTATGGTTCGCGATTCATGCCGCGCGACACCAGTCACTCTCACAGTACCGCGAAGAAAGAGATAGGTAATATTTCTCGCGAGAAAGAGTCACGTGTCACAGTTGTGCTAGGGTGCTTGTCGTGTAGAAAGGAAACGTCGGCGGTCGGCGCCGGGCGCGGGTGGGCGGCTACACGTCCGAATCATTTGTTCCGATGACGTCCGAGCGGTTAAATAATAAAGTCCATTTACTGTACGCGACAGGCTGACTCACCTCGATATCGTACTCAATGAAAAGGTGTCAGGCAATTGTTTTTTATGCGTTTCTAATTCGAGCTGATAAATAAGATTAAGGTAACTCCAGTACCCTTTCCATGAGTTGAGGAGTGTCTTTTAAGAAGGGCTTATCTCTATGAAACTCATACCAAAATAAGCGCTTGTGAAAAGGCACTCCTCAGTTAATGGTACAGCGCGCCTAGCGGTTAATTTGTAGAACTACATTTCTTCATGAAAATCGTTTAGCGTCTGCTAGCGAGTACGGTCACTGTAAACTCATGGTAAGGGGTAACAATGCCCCAATTGCTTTTAATTAATTGCAATAGAAGTAAACAGATGTTTGTCATGTTTGACATTAGGAATAGGTATGGTATAATACAAAAGAATAATATTGGTCATTTGTCGAAACATAAAAAAATATATATTTAGTATTTTATAATTTAAAAACTGACATTGTTAAAGCCACGAGCCGTCATTCCCGTATAATAATAATATAAGAATAATATTTATAATGAATCTAATGATCATAAGAAAATAAAGAAATTCTAATATTTCTAATGTTAATATTCGGAATGTGCCACAGAGTAAACTTAACTAATTTAGAAATTTAATAATTCGTAAATGCTGATTGTTGTGACATTTTTATCTATGATCAAACATGTTTCTTGACATATTGTCAATGTCATACCTAATTAGAACAGGACTATTGAGATTGATTGGTAAATACTTTAAACCTACTGTTTGAATTTTTCATTGATAACTCTTGTTTCAAAAACTATTCAAAATTGACCAAAATTCACGCAGAAAACTGATTTTTTTTCTTATTTTAGACTGAATGCTATTAAATCATGAAATTTTATAGCTATGTTACTTTCTAGAACTCAGGGAACTTTAAACCGTTGAAATTATTAATATTATATTTGTCATTATATGAAAAAGTAAAATTTAAAAGTAAAATTTAATAAGGTCTCTTAATATGAGAAGATTCGTTGGACTCATAGGATCATGTCGCCATCAAGTCGTCAAGTTGGCCGCCGAGGTTGGGCGAATATGATATAGTTCGAAGCCCATTTCTTAAGCGAATCCCATTAGCTTTGTACCCGATGAACAATACTCATTATCTGTATTGTTAACTGTGGCCACAGCTAACAATACAGATAATGAGTATAGTTCATCGGGTACAAAGCTAAGTGGATTCGCTCAAGCAAAAGGATTATTTCTATACATAGTGTGGACTTCGGCCAACTTCGCCTCCCTCTCGGTCAACTTCGTCGCGAGTAGTATGGAGCCCGGGTTCAATATAGAGCTAGTCATACTTACAGGGAAGGGTAACCAACTGTCCTTATTATACGGTGAATGACTTTCTAAACGACAGTGATGCCTTTAAGCGGGGGGTATTCGACCAATTTTAGAGATATAATGGAGATCTCTCCTTTTCATCGCCATCCGTCACTTTTGACGTGTGCCTACTTGACAAGTGGCGATATCCCTAGAATATCGCAACTTCGTCAATTCGGACGCGCTAAATTTTCGTTTCCTTTGTATGTGACGGCATAAATAACAGGCGCATAGTTTAATTGACCGCGTAGTACGTGAAATTAGTCCGTTACGTTTCGTTCAAAACAGAAATTTATATACATGAATAGCATTTTTGACAATTGTTATCGCCTTCGTATTTCCAAAACTGAGATGAGATATGTCACATGTGTCATTAAAACGCGATGAATGACAGTTCAAAGGCGAGATCACGGAGAGATGACTGTTATCTAACGGTGATCTGACGTTTGGCGATCGACACTCGAATTGGGCCCCTGTTGTTTAGTGTTGTGTGGCAATAGTAAATTTTTAAATAAGCATTATTTTGGTGGGTAATTTTTAATGTAACATGAGTGCACAATTTGTTGTTTCTCACCGGGCAAATAGTATTAGTCAAGTATGCCCGGCAGCTTGAGCATGTCATGCTCGCTTAAAGGTCTTTGCTTACGGTGGCGTCGTTGATCGGGTCGCAGCCTTCCCTATAATATGGTTGAGGGAAGCGATGGCTGAGATATGCGTCATACTCGTGAACGGGTGCAGTTTGTGGGGTCCGGACTGTTCATGCTAGCAAGGGCCAAATTAAATATGTAGCAACCGCATACTAGTGTTAAATTAAGTAAACGTGAGAGGTGAGAGACTTCATCCTGTACTCGATTGAAGTTATTCTATGTTGATTTTTACCTCTTGAACTCTTAGAGACTATACATCTCTAAGAAACAGCTTAGTGTGGTATGACACTCAGAGACTTTATACATCTCTGAGGAAATTTAATAATTTTAAAATATTTTATTGCATGTTATGACGCCTAGAGACCATATACATCATCGCTAAGAAATTTTGGTTTAATCATTATTTTCTATTGTAAATTATTCACGTTGACGCCTAGAGACCTTTATACATCTCTGTGGAATTAAATTAATTAAGTAATTATATTTTATTGCATGTTGTGACACCCTGAGACTTTATACATCTCTGGGTATATTTAATATTATGAATTTATCGTTAAAATTTTATTTTAATGTTCCTACTTAACATTGATTTGGAGTATCTATACATCTCCTTTACGTGTACCAGTGTAATTAGTTATAACACAAATGTAATCATTGTAATTGTTTTAAGTATTATTTACGAAAAAATGACTTACTGTTGAGTTTCTTTCGGCTTTCTTCTCAACAGCGGTCTCCTCTTGCGAAAAGCCGGTAGATTCACAATCTGACTTGTAAAAGTGCCCCTGTGGCCTACTTACTGAATAAATTATTTCATTTCATTTCCGACTCCGATTTGATTTATTTTGATATATATGTTATAGAGTAGTCTAAAATAGCAGACACGTATTTTTTTTAGCTGCCCAAATTCAACCTGTTAGGACAAATTGTCCTTCAAAGTACTGAAAATTTACCAAACCCTCTAACTTCTTCAGAGTTTTTTTTTCAATTGGAATTACAGGCAACACCGGCAACACCCGGTATATTTATCTAATAATTTCATAAACGATTGCTACCCCAAATAAGCAATATATGTAAGAACAATTGTACAATTTATGTTACGAGATAAAACTATACGTAAATACACAGGTGTTGCGAGTTAACCGCGTCGTCTTGCCCGTGCTCACCCAGGGGAAATAATTGGTGTTTGAAAAAATACAGGAAGTCATTAGTGGCAAAACGGGCATCTATTTCACGAACACGTTGGACTGATTCCACAGCGGCACTCGCTCACACCGACGGGGACTTTTGTAGTTTATTGGGGTAAATACCCCTCCTTTTGGCTGAGCCGTTGTCGGGTAAAAATTTAATAGACATAAATGTCTAGTCATTTCATAGACATTAATGCCTAGTAAACTAGGCAACCGATTATCCTAACTCAGATGAGTTTAGTAGAGCTCTGTAAGCTTAAAAAAAAACACTTTGGCTTAATTTTCTACATTATAAAAGCCGTACTACCTGCCTATGGTCTAACTCTATCTAAATTTGACCCCTCCTTATTAAGTTTATTGTTAACTGCAACGTTATGCAGACCATTGTGAGTACATGAGTTTGACAGTTAAAGCAGTTTGTATAGCATAAATCTAAAATAAAGTTGTTGTAGATTGCTATATGGCGATACCGCAATAACTCGTCGAATTAGACCAAGGCGTATTGGTCCGGCCCGGACATGCCACGATTTCGGCGGCAATTTAGGTGGTAGGGAAAGGTCCGAGCTAGTGTCCGACCGAAACACGTATTTCTGCCGAAACCGAAACCGAAGGTTCGGTTCTGATTACAGTTTCGGCCGAAACCGAAACCGAACCTTTTTTTTATAAACGTGATTAAAACGTTGTATAAAATGTCCGCGGGCCGTTCTTTCTAAATCTAATCCATACTATATACTATAAAATTATAAATGCGAAAGTGTGTCTGTCTGTCTGTTACCTCTTCACGCTTAAACCGCTGAATCGATTTTGATAAAATTTGGCATAGATATTTGTAGTTTAAGATCCGAGGAAGGTCATAGGATAGTTTCATCCTGGAAATTATACCTAAAAAGATTGAAAAGTGAGTGAACATTTCTGTTGGGGTGCGGTGACCCTGCAGGAAATGTAATTATTAGACCAAAAGCACAATTGCTCTTACATTTGCTTAGGCGCTTTTAATAATCCCTTTTATCAAGTGCCACGCATACGTAGTCGCGGGCATAAGCTAGTAATGTATACAATGAAAAATCTCGCTGACCGATGGAGCTAAGTGTTTCAATTTCAGTTTGGTTCAAAATTATTTCGTATGTACGGACGATTGGTTGCTTTTCTGTTCTCGCCTGAAGGTCGTATTTCTTAACCGATGCTCATGAAATTTTGTGAGTAAGTTGTGATAAGTATATACTTAGATTCTTTTTGTCGATTCGAGAAATTTAAAAAAGTGCAGGTGGATATAGAGTGAGGTGGGGGTAGTAAAGGTAGAGTAAGAAAAAAATACAAATTTCTGCAATTACACAACAAAGTCACGTTCCACTTTTTTGAATTGATATTTTAACATTGACACTAGGTCTAAATTAAATTACCCAAAAAGTGAAAAGCATTAACAGCTGTAGAACTGTACTGAGGCAGCGATATGTTAATTGAATATAACAAAATAATTGATTGAGTTTTAATTTTTATAATTGCAATCACGCAGCCTCGTAACGCTAATTCAGACGCAGGTACTCATTGTATTACATACATGAAACAATGACGAATCCTAAAGTCGTTTTAGAGACCTCTCTGAGTAAACCTCCTCACTTTTACTTCCTAAATAACCAATAACGCCGTCAATTTGTTTGTAAATTAAGAAAATTTGCGTTAAAAATTACACTATGCGTTGATGAATTCATAACAAAAATGAAATCAAGTAAATTTAAAGTAAATAATAAATAAATATTATGGAACAAACGTAAATTATAACCGCCAATCTCCGCTATTTTGACGAAAAAATACTATAATACTTATCGAACATAAGTTCACAACATTTCATGAGAATCGGTTGAGAAATGCGACATTAGGTTGAGAAATGCGCATCCGGCAAGCGCATGGACATCCAAACATCCGGGCATACGAAAGAATTTTAGGCCACTCTGAAACGGAAATGCTTTGCTCGCTCGGTCGGTTATTTAACATTATTCGGGGAAGAAACACAAACGTCACCTAACTGAGCAAAGTGATTCAGCGGCCGACGGAGTCTGGCGAGGGACACCATATTGCCAGCCGTGCCGACTGCCGAGCGCACCCGACGTTAGCCGAACGCGACCCGACAGTACGATGTTGTAAGTTTCGGCGCGGCCGAAAGTTTCGGCTGTTTTTTGGCCGAAACCGAACCTTTGGCCGAAACATGATTTTTAGGCCGAAACTGGCCGAAACCGAGACCGAAACCGAAACTTCGGTCGGTCACTAGTCCGAGCGCTGCGGCATAACTTAGTGAGCGAGACACTCGTATGGCCCCGCTCGTTGCTGCCGCTTGCCGCCTAAGTCGTGGCTGGGCCGTATAACTAGCCTTAAAAAAGACGGAAAAATGTATTGCATGACTGAGTGCACAGATGCAGTTCTCGTGTTTATCAAAACGTGCGGTGTGAACGGCGGCCGGGAGGTGGATAGTCGCCGCTAATAAGCAATGCGTCCTCGCAATTTGATATTTCAGACATTTTAATTCACTTTTAATTCGCCTTATGAATAGCGCTTTTACGCGGTTTGTACATCATTTTGTGTTCATTAATATAAAATTAATGTCCCTCGTTATATGTGGGCAGCCAGTGAGAAGGCCGTTAGCGATCTATGACATCTATTGTTGACTGTTTTTTGTATTGTGCTCCGCGTGGATGTTGCTAGATGCTAACTGAATGGGAAACATTTAGATACAGTATTATATAAATAATACAGTCATTTTGTAGCGTCACGGCGTCGAGCACACGAACATTATTCAGATCGACGCTTAGTATTCATAACGTTCTAAAAGCAATCGAATTCGTCTGTTAATTACTAATCCAGTAAGAGCAATTCTTGCGCGCTGATAATAGTCGCATTACAGATTGTTTATGCAACAAATCTGTTACGTAGGAAGACACAAACTGCGCCGTAAATCGAGTATTCTGAATGACACCCATAAAACCTTTATGATTAGTCAAACTGCTAGCGTGGACGATTCATTATAGGCCATTATGCGTCGTGTTTATCGACTTACTCTCTACAAGCCAATAAAATAACGAACGACCGAGATAAGAGCCGGACAGTCCTCTAATCTCCGGAACAAGGGTCACTAATTCGATTGTGGTTTTGGTCGAGGCTTTTTTGGGGTTTACGACACAAATTGAAGTGTTAAAAAAACTACAAATTGGCTTTTTCGAGGGCCATTCATTAGTTGGACGCTGAATGGCGACGGTTGTCCGGTTTTCGCTCGATTTGTTAAACGGGAACGGGCGGTCGCACACGGCGTACGATAATGCCTCGTCCCTGGTGTCACTATGTATTACCATCAATGTTAGATAACGCCTTCAAATCCTTCAACCCTGCACGCTATCTCGGGGCTGGACGCGCGTACAATAGGACAGCGCATTTGCTAAGTGGTTTATACTTTATGCGGCGGTCGGAGCTGGCTGTGTCCGGTGTGGGCATGCAGGGTACCTATAAGTACTTGCTGTGTTGGGTTGGGCTTAAAGGAGCCTTAAAGGACCTAAGGCTCCTTATCCGTTCAAAAATGATGATTGTTTTAGAATTTTTTCTCTTTTATCAAACATGTTTCTTAACATATTATCAATTTTACTAGTTAGAACAGTGCTAGTTAATTGTGATTTATTGGAATATATTTGAAACCTACAGTTATATTTTACACTAATAATTTTTGTTTCAACACTACTCTAAATTGACAAAGTTCGCGCAGAAAACTGGTTTTTACAACTTATTTTCGAAAACACGCAAAGAAAGCATGAAATAGCTAGAATTCAGGGAAAAGTATAAATCCTTCTTTAATTGAAATTTCTGTAAAAAAAAATATAATATGGAAAACTTGTATTGATATGGCCAGACGTGACGTTAAACGATATGGCCTGTTTTAGCTGACCATCGGTGTAAATTGCGCCAATTATAACATTAATATTTCCAACTCATCAGAGGCTAAAGTTGTATACACTTTTGTACTAATTATTTAAGTAATAGTTCGCGGATAACCCGTAAGTTGTAAGAGAAGTATAAGTAGGTTACGATGGGGCTGACATAATCATTAAGGATTAAATGCCCCTAAACAATAAAGAGAAAAAAAACCATTTATATTTATTTACGAGAAAAGGTTCAATACTAATGTTAAATACACTTTAATCGAATTAAGTTTTCCCGTACTAATAAATTAAAATAAATTAAAATTGATTATAATAACTATATGCCAGGATTCGTTACCGATTGAAGTAATTATGACCTAACAAATTACGACACACGGATATCAAATATGTATATACATAAATACATGTATAGCCTAACAATAACAAGTGTCGGTCTGACCCAGGGATAGTGGCGCTACAAACCGCTTTCATAATTATGGTAGTAAATAAATATAAAAGGACAATCTTACAATCTTATAATGAGCATAAGTTATATTTTTGCAGATTTAAATTAACCTAATTCAAAATATTGTTTGCCGGAATGCTGCTCAATCCTTCGTTCTTCTTGCGAAATAAATACTGAATCCTATTGACAAAACTTAACTTTCATAACTGTGTATGGTTTCGGCTTTATTATGCAAAAATTACTTGAAATTTGCGGAATATTCAGTCTTGTTTCCTCTTTGATTACATCAGTGACATTCACCGACATTCAACGTTTGTTACCAAAAATGTATCGTTACCAGTAAAATAAATTAGTATAACAAATAATCCGCACTATGGCGTGGGCTGAAAAACAACTTGTTAGGCAATAAGTATTACATTACGTTGATATTTTGAGGTAGTGCCTACGATTATCAGTGTTAAGATGAATCGCTTTGATCTATTTGTCAGCTAAACCATAATAAGTTGTTTTATGTTATGGGTCTGCGTAGAAGTTGTATTCGCATTGCAAATACATGTAAAAATCTCCAAAGCTTTTTTTAAACGATGAAATAGATTTGATCTGAACATCATTCATGGGTAAGTGTGTAAGATTTTATAATAGCCTTCCTAGAAGCGTAACTGCCCTGTCTGTTGTGAAATTCAAGAACTATGTAAAACGTTAACTTATTTCTAAAGCTTCTAGGTATATGAATGATAAAGCGTCGTGGGATTAACCAAAATTAAAGCAATCTTGTGTGTAATTATTTTAACGAGTATATACCTATCAAGGTACAGATATTTTATTTTCAATTATTTTTATTATACATTTTGACATTTCATTCTAAAAACATTCTAGCCTCTGTTTTTTATTTGTAGGTATATTTTTTTATTTGTTGACGATCCATTTTGGGATTTTTCTTTAATTTCTATAATAATGTTATTTTTTATGTTTTTTTATTTTATTTTTAGTAATAATTCTATCAACAAATTGCTCTGCTCTCTGTAACTGACGATTCGGAAGTGCTTGGTAGCTAGGCGTAGGTACTTGAATAAAGAATATTTTGACTTTGACAATGAATTTGACATAGGTATGTCATACAACAGCGATGATAGGATATATTATTAATCTATTTTTGAGACACTATCCATCCTGGGCAGATCAGTAAGTATAAATATTTCCTGCCCGCTGCCTTACCCATGGTATATTGTAAAGAGAATGTGTAAAAAACCGTTAAAATACAGCTTTTATACTTAAAGATGGCTAGATATAATATCTACTTTTCCATTTGCACAAGTTTATACTAAAATTGATAGCCTATTTGCTTTCACACTAGCCAGGGGACATCCATTAATATCCATTTAGAACCTCACAATATGTTAAACTGAACACATTTGGCGTATCACGAGTATAGTTAAAAGCTGTATAATGGCGTTATCTCAGGGACGGCACTAAATTGGGATGTCTTCGAGGTGTGGCGCTCTTATCAGTTTTGTCGTGTTCATCTTGAGTTGTGTTAGGCTTTAGCCGGGATATTTACGCGACGCCGGGCGCCTACGCTACAAGCGACAATGTCGGAAACTTATGGCCTACGTGCGCCGAGAAATGCTCCAAAGAAAACCCTCAAATAGCAGAATTATTCACCAGGAAAATCACAAATTTATTTTTGTATTGTTTGTTTATTTATGGAACTAATGGAGTGGAAGGATAAACGACGCGACTGGCGATCGATCGCGCTAAGCGACAACCCTTGCCGGACGCATCGGATTGATAAAGCGTTTTTTTGATACTTTTTCTCGTTTTTTTACAGCTTATTGTCCGTGGTCCATTGATAAACCGGACAGGTATACGTACTCAGACCGGCGCCAACATTCCTCGTCCCGACCTCACACTTACTCGTGTCGTATAAAAAGGGGCACATTTTTTTATATTAGCTCTTTTTGGCCTTATTTGCCTCCCTTTGTGTCCGTCGTGCTTGTTTATTTTGGTTATTAGTGCGGCTGTAGGAAGTGGATGTGATAAACCTATTGGGCCTAAGCGTTTTATTGTACCAATTTTCGATGTCCGTTTTATTTCACGTGGAACGATATTGTAGTGCTACGATGACGGAGCAAGCACTTATTTATTTAAAGATACATCACCTCCATTAACACCTCGCTACAAAGTGACCATTTTCACTATTGTATGATGTTTTACAGGCTTTATTTCCTGGCTCTAATCAAATGCATCAAGTGCGATTTAACAAGGCATACATTCGACTGAGCCTTGTTACAATTTCAATTTTGCAATAATTTGGGAAATACCTAATTAGCTTTAAGTCATTGTTACATGTAATTATCCTTTCTTTTATATTTATCTATAGTTTTTAGTATTGTAAATATATTCTATTTAGTAGCATTAAGTGATATTAGTTATGTATAAGATTATACAAGTTGCTCGTTTTTATCATTTTTATTTTAGGGATATGTTTTGCGTTTTCAAATGTTCAACTAGCGAAAAAAGTGGTTAGATCTCGGATGGATGTAGGTAACAGTAAAACATAACCGTTACCGTTGAAAATGTCAAAATCCTAAAATTATCGTTAAAACTGCAATCTCGATACAAAATGGCAAAATGACGCTCAAATTCAAATCCACCCACGTAACCACAAAGTATACACAAACCCAATTTGTCCAAATTTACGACTATTGTTCGCTAACTGATTGATCTCGCTAATCGTTGCGAAATGGCCACGAGAAAACCAGTTTTTTGGCATTCGGAAGATCTGGTTTTTAAATTCGGTGCAAAAAACAGTGAATGGAGCTAATGTGTCATTTAGAACCGGAAATGATCTTTTCGTTAAATAAATCAAAATTGCACTAGGTCTAAACGTAGCTATTAGGGTGAGGCAAAGGAGCCGCCACAACGATTACGACGCGTTGGGACCTTTGCTAAATTGCTCCTGCGACCTACCGCCTCAGAGCCGGAGGCCATTCTCCCATTCATAAAAATCTCTGAGATGTTGAATGAAACTCTTTCTGGGTGATGGTCATATCGTTGAAGCCGATCCGTTGCATTGGACTAGTTTTCGGGTAAACCATCTCGTTTTCAAATGAAATTTAAATTAGGAACATAAACTTTTCACTCGTAATAATAAGCTCGGCGATATCATGCCTCGGGAGGCATGATATCGCCGATGATGATATCGTGATGTCTTCACTTCGTCATCCGGGGATGACGAAGTGAAGACAGAGAAGGGCAAACTCAGCAAATGCCTTGACTTGGCTCACGAGGTGACTATGTGGGATGTTGATTGTCCCAATAGCACCGATAGTCCTTTCTGTGAACAAAGAGTATCGAGATTAAGACTCTTACTAGATGGTTGTATCAAAGGTCACATTCAGAAAGCGGTACTTATCTTCAGGAGGTTTCCCTCTCTTACCACCGGTAGGTATGACCGGTAGCTTGGGCACCTTAGGTTAGGTTTTTACAACCTGTTTAAATATTTAGTAAGAACTTCCTTTATGTATTTTATTTTGATACTCATATAGCAAAATCCTGTGATGGCAAATAAATAAATGAATAATTTACTTAATATTATTACCGTCGGCACGGCCCATGCAAAATCGCGGAATTCGGAGTAAAAAACACGAACATGTTTGTAATATAGTTATTTACGATACAAGTGTGGAAGGTAGGTGATTTCAGACGAGTGTGATTTTTAGTCACGAGCGTGGTACGAGCGAGTGATTAAACAGACTCGTGTTTGTTTAATCACTCGCTCGTACCACGCTCGAATCATCATCTTACACACGAGTTCCGTACAAAACTTTACTATGCATGTACGAGAAAATAGAAGATACTTTAATACTCACAAAGACTGTTTACATTGGAAAAAAATATTTTGATTTGATTTGTCCAACAAGAAGCCGTCGTTCACATTTTTTACTTCTTCAATAACATTTTACGGGTTTAAATTCGTGATTCGTCCCTTTATCTCGCCATTATTTCAGCAGATTTGCACAAAACAACTTCAAAATAAACTAGACATTGATAAAAAATGGCGGAGTTATTTGTACACCGCGCTCGACATATATCTACTACTGC
This sequence comes from Apotomis turbidana, assembly GCA_905147355.2. Classification (NCBI taxonomy): domain Eukaryota; kingdom Metazoa; phylum Arthropoda; class Insecta; order Lepidoptera; family Tortricidae; genus Apotomis; species Apotomis turbidana. The sequence goes on along the minus strand of LR990280.1, from coordinate 51,247,591 downwards.
GCATGTGCAAAAGTATTTTTTTAATATTCGTCTTATGTCAAAATGGCACAAGCGCGTGTACATTCAGCCAAATTTATTTAATGAATAACGATTTAAAGTTCGTTTATTAATCAAATTTTATATCTAATGTAATTAATGACGTGTTAAGTGAATTAATTAATGAAATATTGGTTTTATTGTACTTTTATACGTGATAATTATCGGTATTTGACTCATTTATCAAACATTTTGTAAATAATAAAACCTCTTTGTGTCAGGCTGTCAGATACGGCTATAAATTAAAAAAAAAAAAAGAAAAGTAAAAGGCACTAGTGCGGAAAAGTAGTACTTTCCGCACAGTTTGAATGCCTAGAATACGCTCTTTTCGAGCACATGCATTGTAAAATAATAAATTTAACATTATTATTCAATGGAATATTTTTTTGCAATCAAGATAGCGGGATTACAATTAGTATGTTTATATTTTTTTTTTTACTAAAGTAGGAAACCCTTGTAATTTCTTTCTTATTTTTATAATTTGACACCACTGTAATTACGTAGGTACTTCAGTAAACTAGCCGTCTACTTGAGAATACTAGACTACTGTTGCACGCCTGTAATTTAGGCACAAACTGAACGTGCTACCTGTGTTTTGTTATATTTATTTTTTGATTGTATAAACCTGTGTTTTGTTTGTGTGTCTAATAAATAAATAAATAGCCCGCAGTGATGCACAGGCCGTGCCGATCACTGATTATTACATCGCATCTACATACTCATTTTTTGGTAGTTAAATATCGGCGTGCGGCGATCGGATTTAGATGAACTTACTTGGCACACATAGAGGTCATACGATCGGTTAACCATTCGTGTGTTTCTGACAAGTATCCTAACCACATTATTAGGGCCATATTTTTGCTTATTTTGTGGATATATTATTTTTTCATTACGGCGATTTTTTTGTACCCTTACATAGGTACGAAAGCTTGAAACGGGGGACCCTCTGGTCGCATAACATCTATTGTCAATATCGGTTGTCATAACAGTTTACGCATAAAGTTGCTACGCATAATTTTTTTTTGGCATAAATTGTACGATCTCATAATTGTTCGCTGTCATACGTAATTTCTGTTGGCACGTCATAATTGTTTTAGCCATAATGTCGTATGTCCATAAATTTATTTTTAGTAATAATTGCAAATGTTATACACTTTTCAAGCCATAATATTGATAATTATAATTACCAATATTATATCGGTCAGATCGACATGGTTGGGTTAGGTTTAGTTTATTTTTTTTTATGACTGAAATCCGACTTGGTTAGGTTAGGATTTGTTTTTTTTTTAAGACCAGAGACCCGACTTGGCTAGATCCGACTTGGTTGGGTTAGGTTTAGGTTTTCTTTTTTATGACCTGAAACCCGACTTGGCTAAATTCGAGTTGGTTGGGTTAGGTTTAGGTTATTATTTTTTTATGACCTGAAACCCGATTTGGCTAGATCCGACTTGGTTGGGTTAGGTTTAGATTACTTTTTTTTGACCTGAAACCCGATTTGGCTAGATCCGACTTGGTTGGGTTAGGTTTAGGTTGTTTTTTTTTAATGACCTGAAACCCTACTTGGCTAGATCCGACTTGGTTGGATAAGGTTTAGGTTTTTTTTATGACCTGAAACCCGACTTGGCTAGATCCGACTTGGTTGGGTTAGGTTTAGGTTTTTTTTATGACCTGAAACCCGACTGGGTTCTGGCCTACCGACTTGCGATGATGAACCGAATTGACTATGCGTTTTGCCAAGTATGCGTTTATAAATTATGTTTACATTGTTTTATGAGTAATCAATGTATGATCATGACAAAGTATGCCTAAATCATTTTATGCGCATCAACTGTATGCCCATTACACAGTATGTTCTTAAAACATTATGATTAAAAACGTTATGCGCATAAATGTATGACTATTTTACAGTTATGCGTAATGATGAGTATGACGAATACACGTATGCGTATCAAAAGTATGCCTTTAAACTTTATACAACCCGACCCCTACCCCTTGAAACATAGAATACTGAATTCCCATTAACGCCGTGAGCAAAATACTTGCGTAGATATAGTACATTTCATCAGAGGCCGGGAAAATGAGGATTTCCGGCCAAGTAGGTATATACGGATAGTGATACGAGGCCGGGAATCCGTTTTCACGACGAGGCATGTATAGTGCTTTTCTCAAACATACAATGAAATAAAAAAATATACTTCAAAGAACAAAATTTTATTAAGTGACAAATAGGACATTTTAGTCTAACAACCAACCTTTAAAAACAAAACCTGCTTTTTGTCAAACCAGCCAGCTGTGTGAATGACCTTGTTGTTGAATCCAAAAAAAAGTTACTTTGCAGGCCTAGGCCTGAAAAGCAGTATGAAATCCCTTTACAGTCCTCTCGAGTTGTTGCGCCCAAAAAGCGATACTTCCGAGCCTATTATAAGGAACGTAAAGACAATATTTCATTGCATGTTTGAGAAAAATATATTTTATGCAAGCGCTACACTAGGTACCTACTCGCGAAGTTCATTGAGGTTGGGCGAAGGGCGAGGAGAGGCACTTCGGCGGAGGAAGTAATACTTCGGTCAATGAGATTCGCTCAACTTCGCGAGTAGTGTGGAGCGGTATTAAAGTTGGATTGTCCTACTTTTATCTGAATAGGTACTCCTACATGTAGGTATATAACACATATGCAAACGAATGGCAAGTGGTGCACATTTTGTCTCGATAATAAAGCTTTAATGAGTTTTAAACATTACGTACAAACTTAATTACCTGCATCATCCACTAACCGCCAAAGGAAAGCAAAAATAACTAAGTAATTACTTTTAATTATCGCGCACACCAACAAGTGAGCAATTCATGTTAGTATCGCCATCGTTTTATTATTTCAAGTAAAAATAAAAACAAGGGGGCTGGTAGACATATTTTTTCTATTGTTTAGTTATGAGGGACGTCATGATTACGTTAAGATTGACTGCGCCGATAGTAAAAATGTATGGAGGATTAAAAGCACTTTTTGATAAATCTGGACCTTTATACCAAACAATAATTGAAATATTTGATGCTGACAAATTGTAATGTAAACATGCATCTTTTCTTTGAACTGAAAATCATTATACATTTCCATTGTTAGCAGCGCGTTATACTTTAGTATAAAAAAAACACTTTTAACGCCTGCTTACGATTTTACAATTTTTGTCCAACTTTACTTAGTTTTCTAGGGTAAAATGTTAATAATCTATAATTTTTCCACGAAGGAGTTGTTAACACATTCTTCGAAGTTCTAAATATATTATACTTAGTTTAGAAATGGATCAAGCAACTAGTGTTGACGTTGTCTATTTAACGGCAACTGCCTATTTTTCACATTTCGCTCGGTGCAGTCTTAATATTTAATTTAATTTTCTCAAACATGCAATGAAATGTCGTCTTAACGTGCGTTATAACAGGCTTCGAAGTATCACGTTTCGGGAGGAACAACTCGAGAGAACCGTAAAGGAATTTCATACAAAATTTAAGGCCTACGGGATTTTTTTTTTTGTAAGCTCGTTTCAATATTTTCATGTCAACTTCTTCATCGAATTTGATAGAGAAAACATGCTGAAACGACTTCTCCAACAAAATACGATGGGAAACTATTATTCACTATGAGTTGACACCATCGGTGACCTTAAAGGCTGGCAGCTTGATGCGTTTGTGGCAGCTGCCAGCTTTAGGACATGTTTTTAAAGAAATCGGCGGCACTATGTGGCGGATTGGATTGAAAATAATAACCGGTCCGAAAAAACAAAGCTTCTATGAAGAAATTAAATGTCTATTTATTGAAGATATTTTCTAAAAGATAAGTACTCGGGATTACCCGATTATGTGAAAGAAAAAAAGGAAACGAAATTTCATCTGCGCGGACGTAGTTCGCGGACGTCGTATGAACATGCAGGGATGATGTCGCATATCTCAGTCACCTTTTATAAACAATGTCCTTATTTGATGTTCCTGAGACGTCTAGCAAACATTTGGAGAGGCTTGTTTGAGCTGCCGATAAATCGGTAGGTCCTATTTGCATTGACCGAGTTTCCTGCACTTTGGCACCGGCTCGTAGTATTTCGAAGCAAACTGTATAAAATGATACGTTTAATGCAGTAGCAAATATTTGATGTTTATTTTATACCACGAAAGTAAGCGGGTTGACGCCACCAAGATTTTATTTAAATAAGTACTAGAAAATTGCTGCAACTATACGCCAGTTTCTCTGTAATGGCTCTTTGAGCTCGCGAGTGTGTTTCAAAATTCCTTTTTTTTCTCGAATCCCGTAACACCGCCATTTAGAAAAAAAAACTGAGTCGACAAAATTCTATAATATTTATCAAACGTAAGTTAGGTTACGTTAGGAACGTAGGGTAGGTAGATATGCCGATCCTCATGAAAACTAGTGAGTAAATAAATAGTCAGAAAGAATTTTAGGTCAAATCGAAACGGAGTGGAGATGCTTAATTGGCGTTCGGTCAATGAGAGAGATTTTATCATAGCTATCGATACGTATATTTTGAAACTTTGAGTGGTTCGATTCCCGGCTTCTACAAGCGAGTTTTGAAAATATCTGAATGCACTTTTGTTTCTTTTTAAAAATAAAATAATTAAAACATTGATACAAAGATCTTGACACACAAAAAAAAATGTGTAACCTGGCGGATAAGACCGGGAATCGAACCCGGTACCTCGGGATACATCTGGGGGGGTATTCAACCAATTTTAGAGATATAATGGAGATCTCTCCTTTTCATCGCCATCCGTCACTTTTGACGTGTGCCTACTTGACAAGTGGCGATATCCCTAGAACATCGCAACTTCGTCAATTCGGACGCGCAAAATTTTCGTTTCCTTTGTATTGTGACGGCATAAATAACAGGCGCATACTTTAAATTGACCGCGTAGTACGTGAAATTAGTCCGTTACGTTTCGTTCAAAACAGAAATGTATATACATGAATAACAGTTTTGACAATCATTATCGCCTTCGTATTTCCAAAATTGAGATGAGATATGTCACTTTTAAGCTCATCGCATTTAAATGACAGTTCAATGGCGATATAACTGTTATCTAATGGAGATTTGACGTTTGGCGATATCTCAAACGGCATTCTCGAATTGGGCCCCTGGTCTCGTGTAGTCACCAAGAGACCAGTAATCCAGAGGTACCGGGTTCGATTCCCGGTATCTTCCGTCAGGTTACACATTTCATTTTTTCTGTGTGCTTTGATCTTTGCATTAATGGTTTATTATAAATGTGATTTATACCCACATTAAAAATAATAAGACATTACATGTTTCATAAATTTATGATAAAATATTTTTTTATATTAAGGGACAAAGCGAGGTTCAGGATTTCGCTCCAGGGCCCGTAATTTTTTCCACACTATATTTCCTATTTCCATAACCGTGATGAATACGAGGTATTGTTAAATTGAAGATATCGCTCCGTTGTTTTATCACCCTTAACTATATTTGAGACAAATGCAATTACAAACGTCGAATATATCCCTGAATTCTGATCCCTGAGGGAGGCTTGCGCATGTAAGTTATGCATAAATTCTATGATTGAGCATTAAATCGGCGCAAAGTTCGAATAGGGTAGCTAGTAATATGTAAACTAAAGTTTCAATCTAAATCAAATTGGTGTAGAGTCTGTGTTGTGTTGACCAACAGTACGTAGTACTTACTATTAAGTATTCTGTGCCAACAGGGTGTTTTTCAAATCACGCCATATTGCTGATTTTTAGTGTTACTAATCTATTTTCCTGGCAACGAAATTGAAACTCAGTGTCACTGATGTAAACAAAGAGGGATCTGGGGGGGTATTCGACCAATTTTAGAGATATAATGGAGATCTCTCCTTTTCATCGCCATCCGTCACTTTTGACGTGTGCCTACTTGACAAGTGGCGATATCCCTAGAAAATCGCAACTTCGTCAATTCGGACGCGCAAAATTTTCGCTTTCTTTGTATGTGACGGCATAAATAACAGGCGCATACTTTAAATTGACCGCGTAGTACGTGAAATTAGTCCGTTACGTTTCGTTCAAAACAGAAATTTATATACATGAATAACATTTTTGACAATCATTATCGCCTTCGTATTTCCAAAATTGAGATGAGATATGTCACTTTTAAGCTCATCGCATTTAAATGACAGTTCAATGGCGATATAACTGTTATCTAATGGAGATTTGACGTTTGGAGATATCTCAAACGGCATTCTCGAATTGGGCCCCAGGACTAATTATTTCAAATATTGTTTGCACAATAAAGCCAAAACTATCCGCAGTCATGAAAGACAAGTTTTTTTCAATATTCAGTATTTATTTCGCAAGAAGAACGAAGGATTGAACAGTATTCCGGTAAACAATGTTTTGAATTTGGTTGATGACAAATCCTTGACAACTCGCTGCTGACGTTTGATAATGCAAATATATGACGTATGCACATTATTGCCATATGAAAGCTGTTTCTAGCGCCACTATACCTAGGCATGACCATGGCATGACCGACACTTATTAGGCTATAAGTACATAGGTATATGTATGGATGTAGAATTTGTTATTAGCTAATATCACGTAAATTCTGAATGAATGATTTAGAATAAATCTAGTAAATGGCGTTTCAATACTTTATACTATAGAAGAGTTATTCCCTGACATCGACCTCCTTAGAAGAACCAAACGTCTCTTAAATTGAATTCAATAAATACCGAACATTAACTTAGTGATAACTAAATACAAGTTCCATCAGACGCCTCAAAACGACTGTGTCACCTAAAATATTTGATTTTGAATTATCCATATCTCCACTTAACAATGCTGTGTGCTTGTGATGTCATTCAGTTTCGAGCAGGTGTCATTAAGTACCTTTAGGTGGTATTGCTTCGTTTACACACGGATTTATAGAGTGTAACCCTAATGTAAAAGGGATATGGTTGAGGACTGGTAGATCCTGGTCTTTTTAGATGCACATGTGTTTTGTTAACTGTTATCTGTGGCCCGTCTTGTGCAAGCTCGACCGGTCTCGGCTGGATATACCTACCTATGTATCGGTACTTTTCGTGTACCTAACTAGGGGACTTGGTTTACCGACTCATATGTGTAGGTTAATTTAGAGTTGATTTTACATCAGAACTTTAAGGCTAATTTAACGCTGAAAGGTGTTATTGTGTGAAACGTTATTACCTTCTCCTTGCTGCCGCTATAACTGCTTGAAATGCTTAAATAAACTTAACCTTATATAAAGGTAGGTACCTATGAGTGTATAAACTATACATATATCTGTAAATTATACCAATGAAATAATATAGATATTCGATTACTTATTCGTTTTATAAAAGAGAACTAAAATCAATCAATAAGGTTAATATATAATAAATCAATAAGGTATATATAATAAATAAATTGGAAATATAAAGTATTTTTACTACTTCAATCGAAGTACTAAGTGAATCGAAATATCTAACTGATGGGTCTGTTCAAATTGTTTATCAAGTTCATAAAAGTTTGAAAACAATCTATTGAATATATGTCGCAGTGTTTGAACAAGCACAGAATTAGTCGTAAGGCGCCAAACCGATTAGTCCCGGCGATCACTTTCTGATTAATTTGTTAAAAGGCCAATAACGACTTTAATTAACCAATTAGCATATCCAACTGTTGTATCGGTCGGCAGTATATCCGAGAGCGATACGACAAATCAATGAAAAAGTACGATACAATCGATGCAAACGTTCCCAGCACTTAATCGGACCCATGTTCACATACCTACACGCTTGCTGAATCAAATATTCTCACAGAGCCGAGCATTTAATTATACGAATGGTTATAATGCGATTCAAACGATTTATTCTCCATATAAGCACGTCACGTACGATCTAAATGATCGGTCATGGCCGAAAATACAACCCGATCGCCCCTATTAACCTACGATCGGAGGAATCGATCCAAATCGTATAAAATCGATTCGTATCGTGGATAAACACTACAATCAAGGCGACTTGCATCTGTTAGATATGCAATCGGCGTCAGCCACTAAAATAATATGACACAGCCGTTTCTATATCTTTTCACATACCCAAAAAGAAACCCATTGATATAGCTACACAATTATCGTGGGGTACGGTCAGCAATCTTGCTTGAGATCAGTTGGATATAATATCAAAGTAGCAAACATACTTAAAACATTTTGTATATTAATAAAAACGATATTTCGGGGTTACATTTACAATTTAAATTCACTGTAAAGATATCCTTGTGAACCTATTTTCTTTATTTCTGCAGTAGGTAACCATCAAAAAATAATATATATATACGCCTAAAGAAAGTCTATGACTTTCGGCAAACCATTGGTACCAAGGGTAAACACAACTTGAGGATAGACCCTAAAGAAACGCGTTCCTAATCAATTGTTTACAGAAGGAAATAAGACGAGAGCAGAACAAGAAACATTTCAAAAGCGTGTTGTATAATAAAAACACTTATTTACATTACTGCTGTAATATATAGGATATTTTTTTTAGGTAGGTACCTCCTGACTTTTGATAGTTGACTGATTGGCTATACCTGCCTAAAAAAATAGAGTTTTTCCCAAGTGATCATATAGCCAAACCGACTGGTTTTGTGGAACATTGTTTTAATAGGAAGGAAAATGCAAAGTTCCTAATAAACAATAATAAAATGCATTGATATTTTGTTTGCTAGTATTGCTGACGCTCCCGGCCGGATCAACGGCGGCCATCGAGAGTGGTTACTCATGCTTTCAGAGCCTATAATTTGACAATATTTTGTGTCATTTGGGGTTTATTATTACTTACGGCATTACATGTCTGTGGATATAACGTTAATACCCGGACATCGTGCCGCGGGGCCGATTAAGGGCAACTAACCATAGGGTCCCCTAATTCAAAATTAAAAGCATCCTACAGCCTGATCGGCAACTAATAGCGGCCTAATTTGAAGAAATGTCCCTGAGAAAATATCGGAATGTCATCCTGTTTCTTAGGTTTTTTCACATAGAGCGAATGGGCATTGAAATTATAGTTTTGGATTACGGACATTTACAGCACGAACGGACTATTAATGTGGGTATAATGCCCTCTAAATATAATGAATAAATAATTAATATTAGATTTGGTTTATAAAGAAAATGTCGTACAGCCTTTGTGTGGTCGATAGAGGATCGTTAGTAGGAGAAATGTCTATGGGAAATTTAATAGGTTTCTATTATGGGAAAACGCTATGAAGTCGCAAAAGGGTTTGTGTTCAAAGTTTATGGGAAGAACACTTTTTATTTGTCATCGTATAACAGATGACTTAATTTAGCAGTTTACTTATTAGCACATAAACCTACGTGTTACCTGTTTAAATTTTGACAAATCGATCTCCTTTTTCGTTCTTATAGCAAATTCAAACTGCAAAATTGACTAGAAAATTATTTTATGTTATATGACCCCTTTTACAAAATGTAGTGTTTATGTAAAGTAAATTCGCGCAGTGTTTTTTTTAAATTATATATCGATACGAAATTACTATCCGTTTAATTTTATTTACTATTTAAATGACTGGCACAAACCGTCTCCTCAACCAAGGAAAATAAACGCAATCGAAAATCACTTGTTCATTACTTTTTTGCAACAAATCTCTAATAATCGCGTAATCAATAATCACTCACTTCAATTCCGCTGTCGATACCTATATAAGTAGCTAAAAGTTAAGTTCATAGTTAAGCTTAAATTAAAATACGTTCAGCCTAAAGTTTGTGTTAAGAGGTGTTAGCTTTTTCATTCAGCTGCTTATGAATGAATGAATGAATATATTTATTTCATGTAACAGGACACATATTTTATTAGTAGACCTTACAAACTAGGGTTAGTAAGTAATTACAACTAAAACAAAACAAAACAAATTACAATTAAAACAAAACAACACTGACCGGGGAGTGTATAATCCCTCGCAGTGCAGCTTATGAAGTTAAGAACATAACACGTAAATCTTTAATTTTTTAACCTTTAATTAAATGAATATAAGGAAAAATTTAATAAGTTAAATACTGTGTACCAACCGGGAGTAGAAAGTGTATGGGGGAGGGCTGTGTTCAACAGTGGAAATCTGTGGCTGATCGATAGAAAGCTAGACTACACCCCAAGGCTTTTTTTTATAAAAACATTCTCGTTTTTCCTTTTTGACCGACCGAGCGTAGCGTCTCTGTTTCGGCTTTTCGTATTGCCGGTGTCCGGTTATCTGGCTGTTCTCGCCTACAGCCCACATTTTTAACCGACTCTCTGGAATGTTTGTGAGTAGGTTTGACAAGCTGATAGATTTCTTTTTTCGATTCGGTTTTTTGCAACTTTTCAATATGGCAAAGATAATAGGAGTCGTAAACCAAAAAAAAATACAAAATTCAAACATTTCAAAACAAACTCGCAAGGTCTCAAGGCTCATATTTACATGGAATTCCATTAATTTAGACCGTATCTCGTCTTTCAGTAGATGTGTTTGAATATGTCAGTATAACAGAACTTTTAACCGACTTCAAATAAAGGTATACGTACAAGTGTAAAGAGCGAACAATATGTTTGTTAAAGCCACTCAATGCAGGCCAAACAGCAAAATGGATATTATGCTGCTATATTGCTAAATTGAAGACAAAGCACAAAGCTTCATCGAATTAGTGCTTAGATGTAGTAACATTGATTTAGCCCTAGTTATATAACTGAAAACAATCGTTTCATCAGTTCATTGCGGCTATGACGATCAGACAAATGTCTCGTACACAAAAACTACTGACGTAATGCTTGGAAAGTAGCGGCCAAATGAGGCATCATTGCCGCTATTACATCCCCACGTATCATTCATTAGTGGTCGCTATTTCGGCCGACGGTCGTTATCTAATAAAAAGCGTTCAAAATACGTATATTTTCGAAAATTGTCCCCGAAATGTCTTGTGATTGACTGGTGCCGTCGCCCGCGCTCGAGCGTGGCGTCGGAGACTGTAAAGGTGCTTTTACACTGTAGAGGCGAGGCGAGACGAGGTTAAGCGAGAACAAAACTAAGACTAAACTAAAATGAAAAAGCTAAAATAAATCTAAAATTGCACTGGTGTTGTGTTGAAGTAACTGGCGGCGTTTCCTCGCTGAACCGCCAAACTGATACTTTAAGTAACGGCTTTCTTACTTAGTGTCAGTTTGGCTCAGCCTTGAAATCGCGGTAGTGGAATTCCATCAAACAATAATTAAAAACAGAGCCGTGTCATTTTTCTATTTAATACGGCTCTTTATTAAGCCAAGTTATTCAAATCCCATCTCGTATACCTCGCGAAACAATACCATTTTCAACGAATATGCGCCAGGAGAGAAATTAAATTTTACCACATACCTACATTTTAACTGATAACATTTAACATTTTCATTAAGTCCTAATTTTAAACTAATTTTATTAATTTAGTAACAAAAGTTTTATTTTAATTTGATTATAGTTATACTGATTAGATTTTCAAATATAAATTTTTTTAAAGAAGATTTATTTAAGAATCGGCCCACTACATGACATTACCTTGTGGAAAATTTGACACTCACAACACACAAAAATAACAATGGTACAATTTCCATTCCATTCCATTTCCATACTAAATCCGCTTTAGAAATAGTCCAACTGTAAGATTTTCTGCGCTGTCGTCGCCTACGCTCTTTTAGAATGAGGAACTTTTCAAATAAATTTTCAATCACATATTGGGGTTTAATCGATAAAAATTAAATGTTGTCAATTCTCGTCTCGCCTCGACGGTCGAATGGAAGAGCACCTTAATGGTAGCAGCCAAAGGACACGGCAAAAACTTCGTCATTCGCATTACCTGTAACAATCCACCATTTATAATGCTATTAATAAAATAATGGCTCCCTATGACAATAAACATTCTGCATCAAATGATCATTAACGTTATTATGTCGGCAAAAAAATCAGTATGACCGTTTTGTGACGCTTTTTAATAACGATATTTATTTTTACATTAGACTAGATATTCAAGATAAACATCCGCTTTACAATTAATTCTCTGTACTTATAACTTATACGGTTTGTTGGATATTTTCGGCATGTAATTACACTTTGTAAGCACTACAAGTTGTTAATCGCTACGCTGGGCCTCCACTGGGGTCTAAAAAAAGGTACAAAATACATAGTTAAAGGCTTAATAAAAACATTATCAGTATCACGTGTTTAGAGTAACGAAAGTTAGTCATCTATACTATTATAAAGTTCTAAAATTGTATTGGAAATCAGTTTACTAATGGAGAGGGCACTTTATTTTAGGAAAAATGTCAACAGCGCGATACAAGATTTGTGCATATAATTGGTAAAAAAAAAAAATTGTCCGCTCATTAAGTGGAAACGGCTAAACGGATTTAAATAAAATTGGTATACGGATAGCTGTTTATACAAAGCTGGTAGGATACTTTTGATTCGACTACAAAAAAGAAAAAAGTTTTACGCAGACGACTTGGGGACCTTCTAGTACAAAATATATGGGTAACTTTCGTTATACAAGTAATTAATGAGTTCTCCTAATGAGTTCTTTTGTATACAGAATTACATGAGTTTTTCAAAATTCTGTACCCAAAGTTATACTGGAGTTTTAATACGAAAAAATGCGTTATAATAGTATTTTATGCAATTGTTGCACAATGAAGGTTCTTAAAGTCGAGTACTGCGTTTAGGTGTGGAGAGATGTCTTATGAATATTAAAGTTCTGTAGCTGGTACCATAGAGTATAGAATTTTGTTACAGGATTAAAAAGTGCGTTATTGTGATTTTGTCTGTGAAATTATAATTGACAGATTAAAGTCTGCGAGTATAAAAATTGGTAAAATTTATTGACAAGTAATTTCAACCAATCAGTGAACAGTAGCGTGTTTTTTTTTATCAATATTAAAGTTCTGTAGCGGGTAGCATAGAGGACAGAATTTTGGCACAGAATTAAAAAGTGCGTTAATGTGATTTTGTCTGTGAAATTATAGTAGTTATACTTATATAGTTATTATATTAGTTATAAATTATTAATTAAAGTTCTGTAGCGGGTAGCATAGAGGACAGAATTTTGGCACAGGATTAAAAAGTGCGTTATTGTGATTTTGTCTGTGAAATTATAGTAGTTATACTTATATAGTTATTATATTAGTTATTAATTATTAAAGTACGCGAGTATAAAAATATATTTTAGAATGAGTAAATTTTATTAAATAATTAGTAAACCTAGAAAAAAATTAAAACAGTGATTACGACCTCTATCAAGCGGAATAAAGAAAAATAATAAAATTGTAGTCTTAAAAATATGAAATCTCGTCCATTCTGTAAATGAAACCTGGGATTAATAAAATGATCATGTCATTACACCGAAATATCACCACTACTAAAGTCGATATCATAACGTTCAGGACCAAGTTTCCATCTTGAATTTTTGAACGGCACGTACCTCATTTAAAGCTGTATCCCGTACGGCGGGAGTGGCATCTGAGCATCGAACCGTCGTTTATGCACCACCCCGTAATGCAGTAGGGCCGGCCCTCGGGCCCAGCCCATGCATACTAACGCATCCAGTAATAAGTAGCCAGGCTAAGGATTTTCCACAAGAACAGTAGGTTCTTGTCGAAACTTTACGTTATGTTCGAACGTATTTCTTGTTACTAATGGTTCTTGATGCTCCTTTTTAGGGTTCCGTAGTCAACTAGAAACCCTTATAGTTTCGCCATGTCCGTCTGTCCGTCTGTCCGTCCCCGGCTTAGCTCCGTGATCATTAGCACTAGAAAACTGAAATTTGGTATGAGTATGTGTATGTATCACGCCGACAAAACGGTAAAATAAAAACTAACAAAAAAAAATTTTAAAATTTTGGACGTAAGTTGACTTTCAGAAAGTAATAAGTAATTACAGTTACTTTGGCGTTTACGACCTTTTTATAGAGCTTGAAATCTTTCCTGTAACTTAAGTCTATTGTGAAAGATGAGCAACTACGGAACCCTACACTGAGCGTGGCCCGACATGCTCTTGGCCGGTTTTTTTTTAAATTTTAATTGTCTTCAAGAAATCAATCATTTTCATTTTTTGTAGCTATAAACTGTCTGCAATGTTTCATGATCATGAAAAAGCACTCTGTTGGTACAACTTTGATAGTTGTAGGTTATACTTTTTGTGATCATCTGATTAGAATGCCAAGGTAGCTAGCTGGTGGCTCGGTTTATTTGCTAACCAGTGTTGTATGGAGAAGATGGACGAATCTTTATTAAATGATAGCAATAATACCATATGTTGTCAAGATCACTTTATAGATATCTTGCTCTTGGGTAGGTATCTTATGTCAAATGCAATAGGCAGTGAATTTTGACCTGCAAGTCATAACACTACATACATAACAAGTCTAATTATATCAGACTAGAAGGAAAAGTGCCAACAAACTCATCCGCGTCTGGATATCCAGCTATCCAAAACCTTCCAGCCGTTTTGCCGTGATATATGAGAGGAAAAATAAGTCAGACAACTAACAGATGACACTGTGTGATGGCTGGCGCGGGCGCCTATGCAAATCCTGCGGCACACTGTTAAGATTTTTGAAATATGATTTTCAAAAGTACTATTAATTATAGTCTGTACTTTCAGGTCTTTTTTTAAACAAACCGGAGCTGTCAAATTGGCAGCAAGCAATGGCGAATGTCAAACCGACCAAGTTAAAAATCACGTAAGGTACTCGTAGGTGTTGCAACTTTAAACCTGTGACTTTCTATTTTACCTAGTCATGTTACTTCCAGTATATTGCAGCCTTGCGTTTTAAACCTCCACAAATTTGGGTAATTTTTTTTTACGATTTACTAAGAAAAAATATATTTATTTAATGTGATATAAATATGTTTGTATTCGTGAATTTGTTTGTATTCGGTAAAATTAAGCGAAACCACATGTTATTTAAATGGAACGGACTGCAGTAGTGAGGTCAATTATTTTATAATATAAAAAAAAATAACAGGATACAGATGTTATCTTATAAAAAACCCTTTTAATGGCTTGTTTACATTATTTTAAATACCTAAAAGTACAGACTATAGTATTAGATGAACTAAGCGCGGCGAAAAGCATTGGCCGATTATGAAGTTGGAAATCCAGCAACAGAAGAGACGGAATTTAATGTTGTAGATTAAACAAAAAAAAAATATTCCGCCGCACTTTAGTCTCCAGTCACTCACAGTCGAACGACTAACAAACAACATAAAATGTTATTCAATGTTTATTTTTCGAAATGTCAATTGCGAATCGAACGAACTGTATAATTATTATGTGTGTCATTATATTGCATGGCTTAGACTGCATTGGATCAAACTCATTATTCCAAAAAGACCGCTTACTCTTGGATTGCAATGTCAAAATTCTATACCAGTTTGACATCACTATCCGAGAGTAGGTACGAGTTATAAATTTGATCCAATGCAGCCTAAGTCGGATATTATAGCCTAACAAGCGTCAGCCGGGCCCAGGGATAGTGGCGCTACAAACAGCTTTCATATGGCAATAATGTGCATACGTCAGCCGGGCCCAGGGATAGTGGCGCTACAAACAGCTTTCATATGGCAATAATGTGCATACGTCAGCCGGGCCCAGGGATAGTGGCGCTACAAACAGCTTTCATATGGCAATAATGTGCATACGTCAGCCGGGCCCAGGGATAGTGGCGCTACAAACAGCTTTCATATGGCAATAATGTGCATACGTCAGCCGGGCCCAGGGATAGTGGCGCTACAAACAGCTTTCATATGGCAATAATGTGCATACGTCAGCCGGGCCCAGGGATAGTGGCGCTACAAACAGCTTTCATATGGCAATAATGTGCATACGTCAGCCGGGCCCAGGGATAGTGGCGCTACAAACAGCTTTCATATGGCAATAATGTGCATACGTCAGCCGGGCCCAGGGATAGTGGCGCTACAAACAGCTTTCATATGGCAATAATGTGCATACGTCAGCCGGGCCCAGGGATAGTGGCGCTACAAACAGCTTTCATATGGCAATAATGTGCATACGTCAGCCGGGCCCAGGGATAGTGGCGCTACAAACAGCTTTCATATGGCAATAATGTGCATACGTCAGCCGGGCCCAGGGATAGTGGCGCTACAAACAGCTTTCATATGGCAATAATGTGCATACGTCAGCCGGGCCCAGGGATAGTGGCGCTACAAACAGCTTTCATATGGCAATAATGTGCACACGTCAGCCGGGCCCAGGGATAGTGGCGCTACAAACAGCTTTCATATGGCAATAATGTGCATACGTCAGCCGGGCCCAGGGATAGTGGCGCTACAAACAGCTTTCATATGGCAATAATGTGCGTACGTCAGCCGGGCCCAGGGATAGTGGCGCTACAAACAGCTTTCATATGGCAATAATGTGCATACGTCATCTATTTGCATTATTAACCGTCAATAGAGGTTTGTCAAGGATTTGTCATTATCATTAACATAATTCAAAACATTGTTTACCGAAATGCTGCTCAATCCTTCGTTCTTCTTGCGAAATAAATACTGTACACTATTGAAGAATACTTGACTTTCATCACTTGTGGATAGTTATGGCTTTATTATACAATTTTAAATTAGGGAAAATATATTTAGTCCTGTTTCCTCTTTCATTACATCAGTGACATTCACCGACTTTCAACGTCAGTTACCAAAAATTTGTCGTTGCCCGTACCACCAATAATTCGCAGGATGGCGTGGGTTGTAAAATTGAAATAGCAAAGTTAACCCTACCGATAGAACATCAAAGCCCGTCAACGTGATAAAATCACGGCCCGAACCAATTTACCGCTAAAGACGACAATGTGGGTCCGACGCGGCGCCGGCGCACCGGCGCGTGAACGCGAGCGTTACTTAACAGATAATGAGAGCATCATCGTTTACAGAAGTAAGTTTAATTAACGTAAAAAAGCGCGTTTACTCTAACCGCGCGGTTATCGCGGCATCTCGCCGCTTATAATGACTTTTGTTCATTATTTTGTTGCGCCTACGCGTCTGTGTCGTTTCCGGTCTAACGCGAATTATGTTTGGACGCGGATTCAAATCGTCCATCCTTTTCCTTACTCAATTTATAAATTCGAAAGTATATATTTTGTTGGTTGAAATCAGAAATCAGAAATTTCATTTGTCAAACTTAGGTACAGAATACAGTTATTGGTGTTGAATACAGTTTGTATACTATACCACACTATACTATTGATTGCATCCTTTCAAGTGACAGCAGGCGGAACGCGTAATTTATACACAACATAAATACCGAAAACTTTCAGTAGTTGAATTTGATGTTGCTAAATATCTCCGAGATGTCGCCGCTATAAGGGTTATTTAGCGATATGGTCTACGGATCATCGATACTCATTTAAATTCATAGAATCGAATCGAATGTGGATAGTTATCACCCAGATACAGCACAAACAAAACACTTCATAATATGGTTTTCTCTAATAATCTATGTAAGAACCGCCTGAGAACTATATTTTATTGGTTGTTTGTGTAAAAAATGAGCCATTATTAGTTATCTATTTAGATTTTGGAAATTTTCAGTTGGATAGATCCCATTTATTTTATAATGAATATGTTGGAATATTAGAATAAATACGCCTAGATACCTAGTCAGCGCTTGAAAGTAAAGGCATTTTTGGTAAGCCAAGACCTGTCTCTGGTTTAGTTTCGTCCGTGTCTTCATCTTTCGTAAATCTGTTGTATGAAGGCTCTCGTTCTAGGCGTATTTATTCTAAGGTTAGAAGGGTCGTTCTCAAAATATTTGCACCGCCACCTGTCAACAGGTTTGTCTTAGAAGAAGTTTTTTACATCGCATTATTTTAAATATTCAATTATCAACACATATCTATAGACACTTTTTACATAGAGGCCAAATGCTTTTATTTAAAACTAAAGTATATTAATAGACAAAAAAAACGATTTAAAACTAGGTTTTGTCGGTCACTTGCCGTGTCCCAACGCGAGGTACTCATGTTTCGTTGTAATAAAAACATATACATTACCGACTTAGCTTAAGTTCAGTACTCCATTTTATTTTCATGTATGATGAAGATTGAATACTACCATATCGAATAATAATACTATGCTTATGTTGCGAATTATTTGCAATTTAAGTTTGTCCACGCCATTTTTTGTCGTTCACTTGTCATGAGACAAACATTTCAATTGTGTGACTACTATTTCGTTTCCCCTGCCTCACCCCGCATAAATCGAGACCTTCAGTTGCCACCTAACACTGTTCCGAGTGGCACGTCGTCAGTGTGCTGCACAAAAAAAATATGATACATACACTTACGCAAGCGGGAGTTTGTAATGGGTATGTAGTCTATATTCTGCCTTCCATATTTTGGTTGACGTGTGTACTATTGCATTCATTTTAATTTATAACGCGTAAAGTATGGTCTACTTTTATGTGTATAAATATGCAGTTCATCAACGAAATACTTTATTTGTTTTGATGACATAACTGTCATTTTGTCCATCACCTGTATGTCGTTCACTTGTCTATATAAAAACAGGTGAACGACACATACGGCAGGCGAACGACAATTATTTAAACACTTGTACAAAATTATTTATAAACCAGGTTTTATAGGTCACTCGCCGTGTCTCAACTCATGTTTCGTTGTTATACAAACATATATGTTACCGCGGTAGCTTAGTTTGAGTATTCCATTTTACTTTCAAGCTGTCTTAGGAATCCTTAGCAGGCGGCGCCCGCACCAGATTTCGAAAGCATCAATCCTCTGCCTGTCAGCGGCTTTGAGCGTCCAGGTCTCTGCCCCATAAAGAAATATGGAGAAGACAAGTGCACAGACGAGGTGCATGTTGTCCGGTTAGGGATGTTTCTATCTTTCCATATTTTGCCGCGTTGGGTCATCACTGTTTCGGGCCATTCCGATTCGCCTGCGAATCTCTGGTTTGCATGTGCCTCTATTTGTGACAATGGAGCCAAGGTACTGGACCTGATCAACAGTATCGAACTCTTGAAGCAGGTTAGTACATTGTCGACTAGTATTGGTCGACTATCATCAACTCGGTCTTATTTTTATTAATATCGAGACCCATTCTGAGGCTGGTTGTTTTGAGTCATTCCAAAAGTTGGGCCACTTCTGCTTCGGGTGATGCAAAATAGGCGATGGCGATGGCTCCATATTTGTTAAACAGTATTGGGGATATTATGCATCCCTGTCGTACGCCTTTCCGGAACTTAAAGTTCTTGTATGTGACATCTCCTACCGACACCATTCTGTATCCAGACTAGTAAAGGCTTTATAAAGTGTTACCAGATGTGCTGGCAGCTTCAGACAATACCTCCCATAGCTTATCCCACCTAAAGCAGCCTTTCTGGTTATCAGATGTGAAGGAATTCCTCGAAGATGACGAAAACAGCAGTAGGTAACTCAGCGGGTAAGAAAGAATATCTCAAAAGAGGCAGCATTAGGATGCAGAAACGTTAATTAAATGATTGGCTGTTGAACCTTCATAAGAAATTTATAAAATCACGTGGGTATGCTTGAGTTTTGCAACTTTTTGCCGGTTATGACCTTTCTGGATTTCAAAGGCTTCAAAAAACCTCCTAAGAAATATCCTATGAGATGAGAATTAAATGCTTGTTCTCTTTATGCAAATTACTAACATAAGGAAAAAATAAAAATAAAAACAATTAAAAAAGCACTAGTTGACTGTTCAACGTAGGTTTTATTTAAAATGTCACTTACCTGCAACCGTCGTCGTTAACCTGCTAACAAATTCAGTTAAGTTGGAACATATTTGTCGCAAACCTGCACCCATTGTCGATAACTTGGTAACAAAATGTCGTTTACCTGACACCGATGTCTTTCACCTGTGGACCTAAAATTTCAAACACCTATATCTTCTAAGATATTCAATTTAACTACTTCCCTCGACGTGATATCAATTGTCTGAATATATTTCTAGCGATCCTATGAAAAATAAAAGAAGAAATCGCAACTTTAAAAAAAAAAGCAAAATCAACGCAGCGGTGCAAATATTTTGAGAACGACCCAGAATATCATAGATAATTTTGGAAACTTTATGTCTATTTTAGCTAAGTGTGTAGGTAACTCGATATTACAAGCGACCCATTTATCAAATGGTAAATGCCAATCTCAAACGAATTACTTATAGGCCGCTGGTTACGGCTCGAGATAGGATTTACACAACTCCTAACTACTGGGTATATCTAGCTCGAATACGGCCATACCTACTTATCAATCCATACATAATCTCATCATGTGAAGGAGAATTTTATCCGCCGATTATATACCAACAGCTTCTCTCATAGCTCTTATATTAAACACAACCATAACTTTTTAACAACAAGGACCAATTTCAAGGGAACAGAAAATTGCAAACAATCCGTTTCGAATCAAATCGATTCATAACCTTTTCTCAACTCTTATCCACCATAAGCGTAATAAGAGGGTAGAATTCGAGAAAGCTCAAGCAAAATGGCTGCAAATCGACGCTTAAATGGTTCTAGACCGCCTCAATCACGACCACACCCAAGACCAATGGTTTAAAATACCTACGCTTTTCTCTTTCTGCGTACCATATCTCGGATGTACTAAACCTATACTTAGGTCTACATTAGTAGTAAGAAAGTTCGCAATTATACTTAAAAATCAAGTCTATACAATTAAGATATTTTCAAAAAGTAACTGTATTGGACTATTTGGTTATCACTGTGTCGAGGTATATTTATTTTTTGGTATATTTGTTTCAGTATGTCATGGCTAAAGGTTATCGCACGCCTAACCGCTCGGCACCGGATCAGCGATATGCTTCAACTTGTTAGCTGGCGTCAATCAAACACAAGCAAGTAACGACACCGGATCAAACCAATGACTTGACAGCGCGGCGGCAGCAAGGGCGACCACGCTTGCCCTGAGTTCACTTTTTAGGGTTTCGTACCCAAAGGGTAAAAACGGGACCGTATTACTGAGACTTCGCTGTCCGTCCGTCCGTCCGTCCGTCCGTCTGTCACCAGGCTGTATCTCAAGAACGGTGATAGCTAGACAGGTGAAATTTTCACAGATGATGTATTTCTATTGCTGCTATAACAACAAATACTAAAAATAAAATAAAATAAATATTTAAGGGGGGCTCCCATACAACAAACTTATTATAGATTATGGTACGGTACCCTTCAAGCGCGAGTCGGACTCGCACTTGCCCAATTTTTGAGATTGTTTCTATAAGCGCGGGATCCACGTCCGCTGGCGGCTAGTATCGAGCGCGACGTCCACTTGACGCGATGACGGCATGTTGTCCACGTGCCGTTAGCGGCTGGCTGGTGGCGATGCCGTTACGGAGTCGATAGGTGTGTAAGGTCTGTCTAGGTATCTCAATTTCATATAGTCAAAATATCTCGATTTCATCTCGTCACGTAAGCAACTTGGCGACTGACGCGACGTTACAATGTGCTATCGCACCGCTGCCGCGTCATTCCTATCTCATGTACCTATCTCAAAAAACATAGTTTTGGGAAAAAGCAGTTTAAAGTTTTTTTCCGTAAATTGTTGATAATTGAATGACATCACGCAATTATTAAATAAAATATATTTTGTTATATCAGTGAAAGGCTAATGCATATTTTCTGTGTTGCAAATATTTATATATGTGTATATTTTTTTAGTTATGAGCTATAACAGAGTTAGGAATGACAGACTCGCCGTACTAAACCTGTCATGCAAAGATCTGTATCTTTAGATACATGACTTAGGCTTATCACGTCCTATATGCGGATTATATTTATATCTACCTTTTAAAGCTGTTGCAATGGGTTACCTTTGATTTATCAAAATATGTTTGACAAATTATCACTTCCCAAAAAAACGTAGTATTTCATTTGCCAAATAATAACATTTCGCAAATATTTGTTATGAAAACCCTAATGTTTCACAAAATGACACCACGTTGTAGTCCCGGTCCCCTATACCTTCACCTCATTTTGTATTTTGTCATAAGTAAGGTTCTGTCAGGTGAAAATCGTTAAATGCCATAAAATAGAAAACTGTTAGTAGGTGTAAGAGCTAATCAACAACTGGCCTTTGTTAATTATCAATAAGTATTAGCTAGTTAAAAACTTAACACAATATAGTAATATTAATCACTCTTATTAAACCTAAACGCTTATTTACAAGAATTATCAAATGACAACCATCTTTGTAAAAAAAAAACAAAAAATGTAAACAAATTATTAATTAACTAATTGAGAACTGCTTTTACAATTATTTTACCACAAACGAACACAAATTCGCCGCCGATATAGGTTGGAGCGGGGTGCAGAAGAAAGAGGGTGGTAAAGAAAGTACTGCGCGCGCGATGAATTACAGGCAGGATTACGCGCAATCCAGTCACGGCTAAGTCGTGTATCTTAAAAAGGGGTAAGTAATATAAGATATAAGAACTTATACTATAATATTCATATTATATACGCTCATATTGTATAAGCTTGTTTGGTATACCGTTCAAGGTGTATAACGAACGTTAGATATAACATCAAAATATCTATTTTTGTTAGGTATAACTTTATTTAAGTATAATATCATTGTATATAACGATCATAACGTATAACGTTCATAATATCTCAGATTTATAATGTATATTATTCCAAACCAAAATGCATAATGCTCGTATAGAATAACCGCCTGCACATCAATTGTGTACATACTTATGCAATAGTTAGCTATAAAATTGTAATATGTGTAGTTACCTCCATGCAAGCAAGCATTTTGACGCTCCGCTCGCTTCACTCGCTCCGCTATCCATGGTCATAAAACGAACCTAACCTAACCTACCTACAGTTTTCGGTTTTTGACCCATATTCTATTTTGTCGCAGTTCTTCCAAACGGTATACTCGTATTTGCCAGAATTTCATCTGCCATTATCAATTGTGTACATACTTATGCAATAGTTCGCTGTTAAATTTTAATATACCTCCATGCAAGCAAGCATTTTGACGCTCCGCTCGCTTCGCTCGCTCTGCTATCCATGGTCATAAAACAAACCTAACCTAACCTACAGTTTTCGGTTTTTGACCCATATTCCATTTTATCGCAGTTCTTCCAAACGGTATACTCTTACTTGCCAGAATTTCATCTGCCATTATCAATTGTGAACATATGTATGCATGCAATAGTTCACTGTTAAATTTTAATGTAGGTACCTCCATGCAAGCAAGCATTTTGACGCTCCGCTCGCTTTGCTCGCTCCGCTTTCCATGGTCATAAAACAAACCTAACCTAACCTACAGTTCTCGGTTTTTGACCCATATTCCATTTTAGGGGCATAGGGGTAGCAGTTATAACATATTTAGTATATCATACGCTATTATATTTTCTAATCATTATACTAAAAGAAAGTATATTCTATGATCGATATACGTTATGTATGTTATATCAACTGAATTTAGAGTATTTGAGTGTTATATAAAAAATCATTCTACAACATGAGTATTATGCTAATTGACCGTTATTCCTAATAAAAATATTGATTTTGATGTTATATCAAAAGTTTATTATATCTTGTGAACGTTATTAATATGAAATTATATATTATGTAGTTATATCTCATGTGACGCACCCCTTAAAAAGTTACCTGATATAGAGAATGTGATGTAACTTAAGATGCAGTATTTAAGCATAATTGACAATGGCAAAATCACAGTTACTTGAGTTCTGTGACAGGCCCGTACAGGAAATTGGTAAGATAAATTAAAAAACCTGGTATGTGGGTCCGTAAAGGTACTCGAAAAAATACGATTTAGAGCTGTTACGCGTATCTCATGTATGGTAAGATAACGGACATAGGTATGACACGGCAGACCGCACACCGCAGGCAAAAAATTTGGAAACCCCATGTCAAAATGGTGATTAGTTTCCTGTTTTATATTTATTCATTTCGTTTTCCTTGGTTGACGAATTTCCAGATTTTAATTTTACATTATACAGGAAAGAACATCGTAGGTACCAAACCTAAATAAAAAAAAAAAAAAGTGGGGTTCTGTGAAATCATCAAAACGCACTTGTGTCCAAAGATGCAACTGTCCCGATCCCATACCCATTGCCCTACAGATATAAATCCAAACTGTATTATTTTTACCTTAGCTAACTAAAACTTATCAAATCAGACTGAAATAAGGTAAGGTTAGGTTAGGTTAGGTTAGGTTGGAAAGGGGGAAGATGAAAAAAGGGGAAAGATAAAAAGTATCACATAACTCCCTACATTTTTTATTTTTTTTAATGCTGGTATCATCAATTAAACCTCCATTTTATTAGGACCCGCCAGTCAGTCGCCCGTGACCGCTTGGAGTGCGTAGACGCGTGTTATGTGTTATTTTGTGAAGGTCAGCATTGCGTGGTCAATTCGTCGATTTTCAATCTTACCCCGTGTTTCATAACTTGACTAATAGGGTGTGAATAAAAGTTCTGACTGAATATTTATGTATTATTTTAGATTTTGTATTTATTTACTAGTGCAAGGTATAGCTATTACTCTTACATTGTGATTTACGAGAAACTTCAATCTTTCCCAGTCAATTTCAATGGGGTAACATTGAAATAGTAATGTTTCAATCTTTCCCCGTTTTTGAAAGTCATAGAAAAACAGACAGATTCTCAAACTTTGGACAAAAAAATATTAACGTACACATTTTTTTTTACTGGCCTCATGATAAGGTAAATATGTAGTAATTAGGAAGTATAAATGAAACATATTGTGAGTCTTAAACTTATACTCATACAATTTTTTTTTATAGCATTAGCCACCTTTTAGTATAAATTTATTTGTTTTTTTAATGTTTTCTTAGTTTGTGACTAAGTCGATTTGAGTGAAATCGTCAGATCAAACGACGTACCAACTCATTGTTCAATAGATATGTAATTTATAATTTGTTGTTTTTGTAATATTTTAAAGATTGAGATAACTCTATGAAGCTTTCGTTTGGGAACAATACTTTCCATTTGAGTAATTCTTATATCTGTTATTTCATTTAGTTACGAGTAGATTTGCCTTTATGATACCTACTTGTTTTGCGCGTTGAGTTTAATTCAATTCAACAATTAAAGCTGCCTCATACAAATACTTTTGTTGAGTCGTGACCTCTGTATAATCAATAACATTTTTTTTGTTCCCAAAGATGTTTGTTATTTTAAATGTAAGCACCTTAGAATCTAACTTAATTTGCAACGCGGATTTTAAATGTATGTCTAATGGAACACAGATTCATATTTCATTTCCTAATATTTTACATGTATCCGACTTAATTTGTAACGAAATTAATCATGCTGCAAGAAAACACCCAATTTTTTGTATTACTTAATTTATTTTCTAAAATAAACAATTTATCATCATGAAACCGTTATTTTGATTCCAAATTGATCTTCTTGATATAAAAAAGTGTTTAGTTTTTAAGTGTCCAATTAAAAGTTTGAGAATCACTGTCCTTTTCCTATATAGTGGGGTAAGAGTGAAATACTTTTTTTTTCTACTGTCGTTTTCTCGTTACCTATCAGGAATATTCACGCAACAATCAGCGGTATCTGTTCAGCGTAAGAAACTCTATAGAATAACGAGCAACAGCCACCGTTTGCATTCATTTAAAAGCATTTAGATACTATGTCAATCTTACCCCTCCACCATTCCATCTTGACCCGTCTATTTTTTAGACAAAAGTGTATTTTATTTTATTATTTTTATATATTAGAATAGGCATAGCCGAGTTTTATCAACAGAATACAAAAATATAATCCTTGCCCATGCCTTCCAATTAATACCATTGAAGGGATATAAATAGTTTTTATTCTATAAGGGTTTTAACACAACACTGTCTATCTCGACAAAAAACCATTCAATCTGTTGTAATTTATTATGCAAAAATTAACATATTATATGTATAGTAAAAGTATCTGATTTGACTAAATACTTTAAGGAATGAATGCAATTGACTGATATTGAATGATTGAATGATTCGTTCACTTTCCAGTTCTTTTTCTTATTCTTCGCTTTGCCTCACTTTTTTTACTGATCGTACCTGTGAATAGACGTGTTCTAGCTTCCCAGTATAAAAGTGTAGATCAATATATATATACAAATCAATTCTCACTATCTCATTTAATATCTATCCTGGACAACCCTTACCTTTCTATAGGTTATGTGGCCCAGGCAACGTTTTATAATACTTAATATCATGCTATTACTTTTCGAATAAAATAAAACACTAGTTTAAATATAAACGACATTTTTTCAAATCCGCGTGCAATGGATAACCTAAAATCGAAACGAAATATCAAAGTTTTTGATGGCGAAAAATATAGCGTGTGGAAATTCAGAGTTCGTGCTTTGTTAAGTGAAATGGATGTTTTAAATGTTGTTGATGATGACCCCCTATTACGAAGCAGCGAATGGCATAAAAATAACCGGATCGCTAAAAGCATAATCGTCGAGTATTTAGCCGATTCTTATCTTGGTTTCGCGCGCGACGAATCTACCGCCAAAGAAATCTTTCAAAATCTAGATGCTCTTTATGAGCGTAAAAGTATTGCAACCCAACTGGCGCTAAGAAAGAAGTTATTAGTGCTTAAATTACAAGGTGATACGAGTTTAGTGCGACACTTTGCTATCTTCGATGACCTAATTACGGAACTGCTCGCTGCTGGAGCCAAACTTGAGGAGACGGATAAGGTAGCTCATTTATTATTGACATTGCCTGCGACTTATGACGGTGTGATTACGGCTATTGAAACGTTATCCGAGGATAGTTTAACTTTGGCATTTGTGAAGACAAGATTATTAGACCACGAGGTTAAACTACGAAACGACAGTGCAGATACAAGCTCCAAAGTACTAAACGTTGAGCACAAACATCACAGCTTTAAGAAGCGGAAGATTGATACACCTAAACAATCAAATTACCAGCACAATCATAAAAATTATAAAAACAAAACTTGGAAAAATACCCACATTTTAAAATGTCATCATTGTGGACGTAAGGGTCACGCGAAAAAGGATTGTTATCATTTTAAACGAATGATCCAGGAAAAGCAGACTGAGACAAATAGGCCAAGGACAGTTCAACAAGTCGAATTAAATCAAGAAACGGCAAACGTTTTTTCTGGTTTTGCCTTTATGACCGGCGATTATCAAGACGACGTCCAGGAAGATAAAGTGAGATTTATCCTGGATTCGGGAGCTTCGGACCACATCACAAACAGGTCGGATCTTTTCATTAACTACACAATTCTAAACCCACCTTTAAAAATATCAGTTGCTAAGCAAGGTGAATTTGTTTTAGCTACAAGAAAGGGAACAATGAAAGTTACGAGCGACATGGGCGTGCAGGGACTTCTGGAGGATGTGCTGTATTGTCCAGACGTTCCATACAACTTGCTGTCGGTGCCGAGGATGCAACGAGCTGGATACACCGTGATTTTCAACCAACAGGGAACCGAAATATGTAAAGGTGACAAAACCTTCATGAGAGGTAAGGCTCTAAACAATTTAATTGCAGTAGACTTTGCCGTAACTGTAAATATGCAGATTCCTGATTCCCGTGTATATAATACTAATAATAAAGTTGATTACACTTTATGGCATCAGCGTTTAGGCCATATTAGTAACAATAAATTCATACAATTAAAAAACAAGAATATGGTAGAAGACATTAATCAGATTGAGTCCGTTGTACCAAATGAAGGTCTGTGTGAAGCTTGCATTAATGGTAAACAAGCAAGATTGCCATTTAACAATATTAAAAATAAAGATCACATTACACGACCTTTATTTGTTGTACATTCGGACGTTTGTGGACCTGTCACTCCTCCCACGATCGACAATAAAAATTATTTTGTCCTTTTTGTTGATCAGTATACCCACTACTGTGTTGTATATTTAATAACGCACAAATCAGAGGTCTTCATGGCATTTAAAGATTATGTTAATAAATGTGAGGCTAAATTTAATTTGAAAATGGTTAATTTATACTGCGATAACGGTGGCGAATACTTATCCACCGAGATGAAAGAATATTGTGTCGAAAAGGGTATTACCTATCATTTGACAGTTCCTAGAACTCCGCAGCAAAACGGTGTCTCGGAACGGATGGTGAGGACCATTACCGAGAAAGCGCGATCCATGCTTAGTGGTGCTAAGTTAGATAAAGTATTTTGGGGTGAAGCTGTATTAACTGCTGTCCGATTAATAAATTTAACGCCTACAAGAGCCCTTACTCAATCAAAAACCCCATACGAACTGTGGCATGATAGGAAGCCTCAGCTTAAATACTTAAAGGTTTTTGGCGCCACGGTTTATGTACATAATAAAACCAGTAAATCTAAATTTGATGATAAGTCATGGAAGGGAATACTGGTAGGTTATGAACCAAACGGTTACAAAGTTTGGAATGTAGAAAGCGCTAAATTTGTCACTGTTAGAGACGTTATTGTAGACGAGACTAACTTTTTAACATCCAGGCCCGTATTGCCTGAAGGGATTGTAAATATCGAAAATTCCCATGACGAAACTGATCGTAACAATATATCAAAATCAGTGTCATCTAAGTCTCGATATGGTGACAAATTTAAATCAGATATACTTAAATCTGATGAACATGGTCCTCCCACCAAAATCGCAGATTAACTGAAACCATTGTAGAACCCACATCAGTTAGCCCCTCTGACAATTGTACGAATGTTAATAAAAACACAGACGACGTGAGAAGGAGTGATAGGCTTAAAAATCGACCGCCTGTATCTTATCGTGAATCCGACGATGATGATTGCATATTGAGTGCGCAGTCTATGTTAGGAGATGTACCTAAAAGTTTTGAGGATATTAAGGTTAGAGCCGATAAATGTAAATGGCAATCTGCCATTGAAGAAGAGTTAAAATCTCTTTCTGAAAACAACACGTGGTGCTTGGTACCGAGACCACAAAACAAAAATGTTGTTGATTGTAAGTGGATTTTCTCTATCAAGTATGATGAATTTGGTCAGCCGCAAAGATATAAAGCCCGCCTGGTGGCTAGAGGATTCAGTCAGGAATATCAAGTAGATTTTAATGAAACTTTTGCGCCTGTTGCTAGAATTGCTAGTTTTCGTTTCATTATTAGCCTTGCAAATCAATTCAACCTGCTTGTCCACCATATGGACGTTAAAACTGCCTTTTTAAATGGTAAACTAGAAGAAGACATTTTTATGGAAGTACCAAAAGGAGTTAATTGTAGTAAAAATGTAGTATGCAAATTAAATAAAGCATTGTACGGCCTAAAACAGGCTGCTAGATGCTGGTTTCAAGTTTTCGAGCAAGCACTAATAGAAAAAGGTTTTAAAAGTTCATCGGTTGACAGATGTATATACATGCTTGATAGAGGAGACGTCAATAAAAATATATATGTTGTATTATATGTAGACGATTTAGTTCTTTCATGCGGTGAAATTCAAACATTGAATAATTTTAAAATATATTTAATGAATAAATTCCAAATGAAGGACCTTCAAGAGATAAAATTATTTCTTGGTATTAAAATTGACAGATTCGATGACAAAATAACATTAAGTCAAAGTGCATACATTGAGAAAGTATTAAGTAAATTTAAAATGCACGATTGTAATCCTATAAGTACACCATTAGAAACAAAGTTAAATTACGAAGCTTTGAACTCTGAGGAGAACTATGATGCCCCTTGCAGAAATGTCATAGGTTGTTTAATGTATATAATGCTGTGTACTCGTCCTGATTTGTGTACTAGTGTCAATATTTTAAGTAGGTATACAAACAAAAACAATAAAGAATTATGGCAATGCCTAAAAAGGGTACTCAGATATTTAAAAGGCACAAAACATTTAAAATTGACTTACAAACGATGTGATTTTACTAACATTTTATGTGGGTATGTTGATTCTGACTGGGGTGGCAATGATTCAAGTGATAGAAAAAGTACTACCGGTTATTTATTTAAATTATTTGATAAATGTACAATCACCTGGAGTACAAGGAGGCAAATGTCAGTTGCAGCTTCATCAACTGAAGCCGAATATATGGCTTTATTCGAAGCTGTACGTGAAGCCTTATGGTTAAAGTCTCTCGCATTAAGTATTAATGTAAATATCACGGAACCGATTCTCATTTATGAGGACAACAACGGATGCATAAGTATTGCCAACAACCCCACTAACCATAAGAGATCAAAACACATCGATATAAAATATCATTTTTCTAGGGAACAGATTGAGAAAAATGTTATTAAGCTATGTTATCTGCCCACAGGTAAACAAGTAGCGGACGCCTTGACAAAGCAGTTGCCCACAGCTGTTTTTCAAACAATGCGCTCTGAAATGGGTTTAGAATAAGGAAATTGAAATTATTCAAGTGTAATTGTTTTTAAATAATGTTTATTTCAGACGTACACATATTATTGATTATCTTAATTTTTGAAATCATTGTTCAACGGCCTGGTTGGGTTTTTCTGGGTTTCCCCAATCCTCGCAACAAATGTTGGGTCATGTTGTAATTCTCCCCAGACAAAACTCGGAAGTTAAACACGATCTATGTAGTTAATTTATTGTAAATAATTGTAAATTTTTGAGGCGGCGTGTTGTAATTTATTATGCAAAAATTAACATATTATATGTATAGTAAAAGTATCTGATTTGACTAAATACTTTAAGGAATGAATGCAATTGACTGATATTGAATGATTGAATGATTCGTTCACTTTCCAGTTCTTTTTCTTATTCTTCGCTTTGCCTCACTTTTTTTACTGATCGTACCTGTGAATAGACGTGTTCTAGCTTCCCAGTATAAAAGTGTAGATCAATATATATATACAAATCAATTCTCACTATCTCATTTAATATCTATCCTGGACAACCCTTACCTTTCTATACAATCTTCCCCCACCTTACCTTAATGAGTAAGTGATTGATAATTTTCAATTTTGATCATAATTTTCAACAACTATAGAAAATGGTCAGTTACCTATATACAGCTATTGTTATCATTTAGCACAGTATAAATAATTAGTATAATTAAGCATTTTAATCAAAAATAGCGATAAGACCGCCTGTTGTTTACCTATTATTGTAATTTCTTTAGTAGTAGATTTCCTGTTTGCTTTTGCGAGGAGTGCAATAAAGAGTACCTACTTATTTGTATGGACTACTCAAAGCTAAGAGATAGATTACACCATTGATTAACATAAAACCTACCTACGGTAGGGTACGGTAGGCGACGGTAGGGTCCTACGGTAGGGTGATTGAGCCGATAGTTGACCAGCACCTAAATTCGAATAATTGTACTTTACCGATAAGTATGTGTATGTACCCTTCGATCTTTAAAATAATGCTATTTTCACACGAATATACATTTTGCAAAGCGTAGAATACAAACACGCGAATCATATCGCTTAGTGGGTAAAGACCGAATTTATTGCCACCTTTCCTCACACAATTGAAAATGGTATAAAAATTTCCGTTGTGCAACGACAAATTACAATCGAATTACGTAAAACCTTAAGGTTCCTTATTATATCTTTATTTTTGTCGCACTATGGAACTTTGTTTTCAATCGCTTTATTTTCTCGTTTTCTATAGCTAACTACTGCCAATAACCAAACCAATGTTTTATAAAATGTTAATGCGGCTATTACACTTTCCTAAATTAGGTAGTCACTAACCAGAGGGATGCAGCAATATGCGAGACAAGTATGGAGATAACTCCATCTCACTCTTTCGTATTACCGCATCCCTTACTTAGGTTGCTAAATTTAGCCAAGCCCTTAAATCAGTAACAATTTCTGAAAATAGGGCTCTTATACCGCAATAAACAATTGAGATAATATGACACTTGTGAAAAGTAATTCAGTTAATTTTTCGACTTTCACTTATCCTTGACGTTTTGCAGTAAGTACAAACGAAGACACAGGTAATTATACACCCATAGACCTTAACACGTTGTACTAAGGTTTACATTAGTTTACGAATATACAGTTTTCAGTGTCTTCGTTTGTACAAACCATTCAAAAGTGAAGTCATCAAAAAATATAAAAAAAATTACGAATCTAATTGGCAAACAGATGAAATTATTATTTTTTGCCTATATTTAAAGAACGGCTTCTTTATTTTTTAGGTCTATCTCAATATTCTCAATAAAATTACTAAGCTGCGGTTAAACGCTAGTCTTGGATAGTCCGATCTGAATTCCCTTCGCGCTTCAATTCAAATATATTTGAAGGTCGGCATCCAATTTCTAGCCTCTGCATTATGAATTGAGGGCTACAAGAATGTTTTTTGCTATTTGCCCTCGCCGGGATACAAACCTAGGACCGCCGGTTTCAATTCGACGATTAACAAAGACATCTGCATTAGCTTTATGCTACATTCGATCATTTCGTGATTTGGGTGACATGTTCTTTATCATTATTACGAATATAGATAAGTAAAATTGGAAATGAGTAGTAGTAGTGTAGAGAATGAGAGTAATATTGGTAAAGTTGTCATAATAGTTATATTTCCGATATCTTGCCTTAATAAACCTAAATTGAAGATATCGCAAAATTTCCACGCATCAAAATCTGGTGCGCAGTTTTAAAGATCTAAGAATACATAGGGACAGACAGACAGACAGACAGACAGCAGAGTGACTTTGTTTTATACTATGTAGTGATTTATTGGAAGGTGCCCGCAACTTCTTACGCGTATCTTTTTTACCTTATTCGGGTAAAAAGTATTCTATAACCATCTTTGGATGTCTAGCTATCCCTGTACCAAAATTGGTCAAAATGTGTCCAGCCGTTTCGGCGTGATGAAAGGACAAAGGAAATTATGAAAACGGATGGCACCAGCCTGGCATATCACCGCACCCCCATACAAAACAAATGACGATCGATCCTGCATCACGCTATTAAGGTTTTTCCTGAAATCATGACCCCCTGTACATAGAAAACTGATTTTCAGTGCAAATTTAGAATTTTATAATATAATCCAGTGAAATCCAGTGAATAAAGGGGTTTTACCTCACAAACGGGCCGGTAGTTTTGAATTTTTGATATGTTGTCGAGGATGGTCAGTCAGTGTTTAACCAGTAAAATGCACAATTCCGGCTCTCTTGAAAAAATCGGCTCTTTCTTCAGATTTTTGCTTATATCTTCGTCTAGGAGCATTTAAGCTAGAAAAAAGCGTACTATAGCCAGAACTTTGTCAAAATTCCAGAAAATGCGACGTTTACAGTTCTTTTAATGTGCATATCTCCGTAACTAAACTGTCTTGAAACAAAATTTTAATTGCATTGCGCAGGCTTTAAAGAGGCTCCAGAGTACATCAAAGAAGCTTTTTAGAACAGGACATATGCACACATATGATAAGGTGTTCCAAGAATGGATGGACGAAGGGATTATTAAACAGGACAAGGATGATGACTGATGACATGACAAAGGGCTATCTCCCTCACCATTCCGTTATCAAGATGTCTAGCCTCACCACGAAAGTGAGGTCTGTATTCGACGCTGCAATGAAGGATATTAATGGATGGTCACTAAATGATTGTATTGATAAAGGTAAAATCCAATAGAAATCATCCCAAAGCTGTTTATCAAGTTTTGAAAGAATGGAGTCACATCTGATATAAGGAAAGCCTTCTTAAATATTTCAGTGAAGAAAGAAGACAGAGAATATGTAAAGTTCCGTTGGTGGGAGAATACAGAACTGTGTAAAGATGTAGTAACATATCGGCATCAGAGAGTGGTATTTGGAATAACGTGTAGTCCATTCATACTGGCAGCAACAGCTTGTGCATTTTGCATTTTGAACACTCACTAACCATCCTAGACCAGATATCAACAATTCAAAACTACTGAACCGTTTGTACAATCATCCCCAGTACTTTCGTCTCTATTCACCTTGCTAATCATTCCAGGAGAAATTTGAACAGCCACCATGCGCCAGCCGTACATCGCCATATGTCGATAAACATTTCTTTGTCCCTTCATCCCGCCGAAACGGCTGGACGGATTTTAACCAATTATGGTACAGGTCGAGCTGGTCATCCAAAGGTGGTTAAAAAAACTTATGTGGACGGCGTCGCAGGCACAATCTAGTATCTAAATACAATACCCAAAATTTCCTTTTATGTGTGCCTTAACCCGTATTAAGGCTAGTCTGAATAGAAGGACCTCTTTATCTCACGTATCTGGAAGAATTTCAGTTTGACTGGAATAAATTACGGAATTAAGGCAACTGTACATTTCGACTCGAACATTCGCCACTACAATTCTACTTTCGCAATAGCGATGCTATTGACTTTTACCGTAACTGCATTTTCTTTCTTATTGAATCCATAGACGTAAAATTCAAAATGGCGAGTATCGCTAAAATAGAAGTACGACCGAGAACTATGCCGTAAGGTAGTATCATGTCACTCAACAATAAAAAAAATTGAGGGAGGATCTTACACGAATCTATCTAGTCCCGAACTAAGCAAAGCTTGTGCTATGGATACTAGATGACGATATACGCAGGAACAAGTATTCGAGTTCATCACACAAATATTTTCCCCAGCCGGGATTGGAACCCAGGACCACCGGCTCAGTAGGCAATGCACTACAAACTGCGACAACCGCATCGTCAAATAGGAAAATAAATAAACCGATATAATGCCGTTGTAAAGCCGAGACATTTCGAATAGTTCGAGCTCCCTATCTCACCGGGCTCTGCATATCTTCGAAGGTCGCCATCCAATTTCTAGCTTCTGCATTATGCATCAATGGCTCCAACAATGCGGCCCCTTTATTGCCTCGCTGCAGCGACTGGTTCCAATCACCAGTCCTGACATAT
Organism: Apotomis turbidana; assembly: GCA_905147355.2. Lineage (NCBI taxonomy): Eukaryota > Metazoa > Arthropoda > Insecta > Lepidoptera > Tortricidae > Apotomis > Apotomis turbidana. The sequence goes on along the minus strand of LR990280.1, from coordinate 51,212,626 downwards.
AAACCCTTTGATTATTTTGAAGAAAAAGTTTGAATTATTGGTGATGCAATAAATATTAAGCGTATAGAAGGAGTTTATTATATTCCTTTTAAATTTTTTTTTTCATATTATGACAAATGTTAGTGATAATTTCAACCAATTTTTGGAAGTGAATAATACTTTTCCCCGAGTTCTAGGTAGTAACGTTGCTTTTTCATGCTTTCATTGCTTGCAGTCGGAAATAAGTTGTAAAAACTAATTATCCGCGTGAATTTTGTCAATTATCAATGAAAAATTCAAACTGGTTCCGTACCTACTTTGAAAGCACCCATATTGCTCTAACGAAAAGATAAACTGTACTTAGCGTCAAAATTAACTTTACCGTGTACATAAAAGATTTAGGTGTATTACACTGTAATATAATATTGACAAAAACTAACGGCAAAATATGCCAGTCAATATTTATTTTAATTAAAATGTATCTAAGGTAGTAGGTATTCATTATAGTCTCTAGATTTTTTTTATTTAGAAGTTTTTAAGCCATAACACTAAATATGTTTCTGTACAAAATGAACAAAAATAAACCTAAAATGTGTATTACTCGAAAAGTATTCACAATAGAATTAGTTATGGTATGGTCGAAGTAGGTATCAGTTTCAAAGGCATCAAAAATTTAATCGTATATTAAATATTTTGTTTAAATTTTGGACCGTTGTACATTTTAACCCAATAGTCATTTCAACACTTGTACCCATTTGTACCAAAATGACCTGTTAACTTAATTACGATCCACTTTCTGCGTTGGCAATGTTTCAATATCGTTGTACAAGTTAACCGACGTACATAATTCATCTTTTTATAGGGGTTTAATTACGGAAACAAACAATCGTTCGAGATTAGATACCGCGGTTACCTAATAACCCCTTCTCCAGTTGAAACGAGACACAATATGCATACAGACATACTCTAATAGCAAGAAATCAGATTAACGAACGTACACGCGAGCATTCGCAATAAACACTATCTAGCTGCCTCTATAAAGTTTTTACTCTAATTCAGTGGTTGTCAACCTGTGGTCCGCGTACCATCAGTCCCCTGCTCAAAACATCCGCGAACGACATAAATTTCGGGAGCTATGCATCGCCGGTGTATGCCGAAGGACGTGATATTGTCTACATTTGGTTACCTGCGAATAATTAAGAAAATACAAATAGTCCGGGGGTAATTCGACCAATTTTAGAGAGATGGTGGAGATCTCTGTATTACATCGCCATCCGTCACTTGACGTGTCCCTACTTGACAAGTAGCGATATCCCTAGAACATCGCAACTTCGCTAATCCGGTGCACTTAATTTGCGTCTCCTTTGTATGTGACGGCATAGATAACAGGCGCATACTTAACTTGACCGGGTAGTGCGTGAAATTAGTCAGTTGCGTTTCGTTCCTGAACAGAAATTCATATGCATATATGCATGAATAACATTTAGGAAAATCATTATCGCCTTCGTATTTCCGAAATTGAGATGAGATAGGTCACTTGAAGCTCATCGCATTTTAATGACAATTCCAAGGCAACATCACTGTTATCTAATAGAGTTTTGACGTTTGGCGATCTCTCAAACGGCATTCTCGAATTAGATCCCTGCTGTCTAATTTCACGTACTACCCGGTCAAGTTAAGTATACGCCTGATATCTATGCCGTCACATACAACGAGACGCACACTTAATGCGACCGGGTTGGCGAAGTTGCGATCTTCTAGAGATATCGCCCATAGAGTATATTTGTATAATAATATCGCCATATCTCGCCATCTGTGACGTCAAAAGTGACAGAAAACGATTTCACGGAGATAACTCAAAAATTGGTCGAATTGCCCCCCTGGTTAATAAAAGTTTGGGAATCACTGCTCTAGATAGCTTGCACAACGCGATCAAAACGATCGTGTGACGTGTACCCACGGTTGCGTCATACCGTAATAATCTAGGTAAAACAAAGAAAGAAGCAATTAACTAAGTATGTACTCGTTAAGCTGCGGCGAATAAAAACGCTAGCTAAATTAATGCCAGCTTCCTGATAATGAGTAATTATTACGATTAACGTACGGTTGGCGCGTAAGCTGCTATACTTAATTTGGACACGGTGTGTTTAATTAATTATTGCTACATGCAACACGGTGGATGTTACGTTAATTATTTTTATTGTTCTTCATAAATCCATTGCCAGACAAAAACTGTACTTGATGTTTAAGGTACACCGAATTTTCTGACGTATTTATGGTCGTAACATTAGCGGATGAATGAGACAAGCGTACAGATGTAACTGTACCTACTGTACGCGCTATGTATTATTTTGCATAGTTTTGTAATTAAACGTCATAATTTAGATAGGAAGCTAATTCGGTCATTGCCTTGGAGTAAGTAGCTAACACTTGAACCGGATACCGGGCGTAGTAACAGTGTTTCAGATAAATTCATTGATGTATGATATAAACGAGTAGAAATTAAAAAGGAGCAATACTGTAGTGTCATCCCTTTCTAATCAATCTATGAAAAAAGGGACGACACTACAGTTTTTTTATTTATATGTATACATCTTCTCGGTCTTTAAGGTGCAAAAATGCTAAATGATATTGATATGATTGTGGGTCAAATACCAAAATCAATGGCTAGAACAAAAACAATACCTACTCTAGCTATGGCTCTAGTGAAGATATACAACAAGGAATCAAGGAAACTATCGTATACATTCATAATAACTAAAAAGAAAAGACGAAAGTGTAAATACAATAGAGTAAATACACTACTAACAAAAACTGTATACATATAAACATATCACGGTTTCTTTTTTGAAATCAATTAGTATAATCATCACCTCTACATATTAAACTTTGTTATAAACGTATATATAAGTGCACAGTCATCTGCCAATGGTGGACATTTTTATCGCGCGATAAATTACAAAGCGTCTGTCACTCTTTGACGCGTATGCGAGTGCGGGAGCGACGGATGCTTTGTCATGTATATATTTATCGAGTATCAAACGGGTTAACAATATGAAATTGAAAACACTTTCTGAAGCTGACAAATAGAATAAGCATGGTGACAATCGATTCTATTTTTTATTGGATTAACTACAATGAGAATGTTCTAAAAGTCAGATAATTATTAATGACCGTTAAAGGTTGACCTTCCTACGGAGCGCTGAAAAAGCTCAAACCGTGATGTCACCGTCGAGTAAAGGTGACCACACTCGCTAGCGACAGCGTAAACGAATTATATGGAGAATAGTAGTAGGGGGTATGCGTAGGTCACCTCCCCGAGTGCGAGTGGGATGAGCAGTCCATGAGGATCCGTCCAAACGGAACGCTAATCCCTGTATCGCCGGTATACCCTGGGCAACAGTCAGTAACTCCCTGCAAGGGGTCTCACTGGCTGTTGGCGAAGAGCCACCAACAACCACCGGAGTTTTATCCGAAGAGGCTTCACCAGCGACCTTGCAGCAATCGCAGCAAAAAGGACTGGTAGGTCATGACCTGTGGGCGTGTCAGACCGGCCTCCCCCCAAGTGGGGAGTGCAGAGCCCACCTACGCTTTGTGCCGTGCGTAGTCGAGCGTCGTAGGGGGGATGATGGAGTCCTGGGGGGTTGAGCTTACCACAGGTCGGGTTGTTGTTACCTGTGGGGGCAACACGCCCTCTTTGGTCCGGATTTCCAGCCGAAACGACAGCCTCAGGGACTAGCCACCCTGAGGTAACCGGCAAAGGCACCTCTTAAAGGTAGCTGGCGAGGGTTACAGGATCATGAGGTGCGCAGCCGGCGGAGCGCGGATGCTACGGCGAGTACGGGTCAAAAACTCGGCCCGACAACTGTAGTATTCTTCGCATCGTTTAGGCTCGCTGCATCGCGGATCCTGGGCCCTATACTCTCCGTGGTAGGTCCTGGTGCTCGAATGAGCATCCCCATCTGCGGGCTCCCAGGAGGGTGGGACGCCATGGAGAATGAAACCAAACCGTGCACAACAATGGACAACCAGAGTAACGGTAAAACACAACCAAAACCTGAACAACGACAGGCCGCAGCTCCCAAGGGAGCGCCCAGTCGCATTAACGCAACACCAACCGTCAGCGCCCCCGGTCCGTCAGTACCGGGCGAGCAGCAGTGGGAGGTGGTCCAACGCAAGCGCACGTCCTCAGACCTGCGTAACAAAAAACGCACAGCCAAGCGTGCAGCTCAACGTGCCCAGGCTAGAATGGGTAGGAGGCAGCCACCGGCCGCAAGACAGGAGGCAGCCGAAGGACTGGCAACGGTCCCCGATACCAGAATAAGCGCGAAGCCCAAGAGCCGCCTCAGCGAAAGCAAAGGTGGCCCTAAGCAGCGCGCTGAAACGGTAACCCAGCCCAGCCAGGCGGGTGCGAAGGAGAAATCCGACGCGCCCCATAAAAAGAAACGCGGAGGTAGAGGCAGGAAGGCGAAACCTGCGCCTAAAGAACCAGTAGGCCAGGGTAACGCCCCAACTTCCAAGCGTCCTCGGCCTGACGATACACAATCGCCCATTATTGGCGCCAACAAAAAAGCCAAGGCTTCCACAAGTCTAGTGAGCACTGCCGTCACTTTCGCTGACAAAGTCGTGCTAAACGACCTCTTTGTCGCGGTGATGGCGGAGCCTTTTACTAACTTGACTGCTGACCAAGTGGAGAGCATCAAGAAAACCCTGGAGACCTGCATTGAAGGCATTGCGGATGATCCGGGTTGTCACAACGCTGTCCCATACTGGCCCTCCTTCCGCGGAAAACCTTTTTTCAGCGAGGGAGTACTTAAGCTCCAGTGTGAGGACGTTAAGGACGTGGAATGGCTCAAAGACACCGTAGCCACTCTTGTGTCACCAATTCCCGACACTGTGTTGGTGGTGAAGCGCCAGACGGACATTCCCAAACGGGTAAAGTCCGCTGTCCTGTTACCGAACTGTTCTGATGACGTCAAGATGATCCATCGCATCTTGACAGGACAGAACAAGCTGTACCAGGTCAGCCAATGGTCGCTCTACCATGTCGAGCGCCATGAAGGGAATCCTCCGGGTACCTTTTTAGTGCTTGGCATTCCGGCCGACCAGATCCCAGGGATCTTAGCGAGGGGGCGACGCCTATGCTACAAGCTAGGGAACGCCTATATCCGTTTCTTCGGCAGTACGGGGAAGCTGCAAGATGTGCCGCCAGACCCTGCTGAGACTGCGACAGCACCCACAGTCACCAGTGACTCCTCTGCTGCAAAGCAGAGTGTTAGCGCTGGACACGACCAGGGAGCAGACGCAGCTATGTCCACAGCTAGCCACGCTGTCTCTGTCGAAAGACAGAGTCACGCCGGCGGGCTAATGGTCAGCCAACACTACTCTGCCGAAATGCAGAGGCAGGATGGCACCTCAGCTTGCTCGCTGACTAACTCCGCAGTGGATGTCGTTTCCGATGACCTAGCGGAGGATGTCGCGCAGCTGATGGACCAGGACATTCCGTTAGTAACGGATGAGGAAGTGAGCAGTCCTCTTCGCTCCTCCTCACCTCATTAACGTCATCCAAACTAACCTCCAGCACAAACAAGCCGCGGCGGCCACCTTGCGAAGAGTGTTGGAGGTCAACAACAAGACCGTCGCCCTTATCCAGGAGCCGTGGATAAGGAAGGACAGGATCTGCGGTCTTAACAACATCGGAGGTAAGATATTACTTGACACCACCGTAACTAACCCACGCACCTGCATTTATGTACCAACATCTATCAATGCAATTTTGATGAATGAGTTCTGTTCCAGAGACCTGACCACGGTCAGACTCCAAAACAACTGCCCTAGCATCCCGGAGGTCATTATTGCGTCGGCCTACCTGCCGGGCGACGCAGACGTACCGACGGTTGAGCTGGCAAAACTCATCAGACACTGCGAAGAAAAAAGGCTCGATCTGATCATCTCGGCGGATGCCAACGCGCACCACACACTGTGGGGCAGCGAATCTATTAACAAACGAGGTGAGGATTTTGTAACCTTTCTATTCTCAACCAATCTCAAGCTTATAAACAGGGGGTCAGAGCCTACTTTTGTTACCTCCAGATTTCAAACTATTATAGACATCACACTCACTACGGAACGGGTATCGGAGATAATCTCCGACTGGCACGTGTCGAAGGACTTGTCGTGCTCCGACCATAGATGGGTAAGATACAAACTACACGTGGACTCTAAAAAACAGGAATTATGGCGCAACCCCCGACGGACAGACCGCGCCAGATTCAGTCAATTGATGTCCGCTAATCTAGCTCCACAAGCGACATTCAAAGAGTATGAAGGACCTCTTGGCATAGAGAGACACGTTAATGAGTTAAATACCTAATAAGTTAAATACCTAGGTCTTATAATTGACTCCGGATTAACATGGAGCCCCCATATTGACTCGCTATGTGATCGTTTATCGTCCGCCTGTTTCGCGCTCGGCAGGCTGCGCCCAAGTCTACACCCTGCCAATTTAAAAAAAGCCTATTACGGTTATTTTCACTCTCTCTTAACATACGGCATAGATCTTTGGGCAAATGCTGCCGATCGTGAGAGACCATTCAAGCTTCAAAAGCGTGCAATTCGTTGCATAAGTGGAACCCCATGGGATCACCCGGCTCGTGAATTGTTCAGGGAAACCAAAATTCTTACCCTTTCCAGCCTGTACGTCCTCGAAGTAGCCAAGTACGTGAGAGGTAACCTTGAACAATTCCCGACGCGCGGTGACTCACACGACCGCGACACCAGGCGGCGCGGGGAGCTGCGCCCGCCTTGGACACGTCTCGCGAAATCGAAAAAGTGCCTGCACACTATAGGCCCTAAAGTCTATAACAAAATATCCTTAGAAATCAGGAATTCTCCTAGCATGAATTGTTTTGTAAACAAACTTAAGACCAAACTAGCAGTAGACGCGATCTACTCTATTGACGAATTTTTTTCAAGTAACTGAGTGCACACCCTTAACCGGTTCGCTACCCAAGATAAATAATTAATTTATATACAAACTTAGTACTTATAATTATGTTGACATGTAAAACTATGTTTTATCAAAATAAATGAATGAATGAATGAATAATGAACTGACGCAAACTTTAATCAACTCATTTACAAGAACCTGTCCAGAAATTACGCCCCCGACAAAGGTCTCTAACCGCAATAGCTGGTGGGGGCCGGACCTCGAGAAAATGAGGCGCAAACTACGCAAGCTGTTTAACAGAGCAAGTAACACAAGGAAGGTCTCGGATTGGAATGCCTACAAGCAAACCCAATCTCTGTACAAAAAGCGAATTCGTGAAAGGAAACGCGAGTGCTGGAGAACCTTCTGCACTAACATAGAATCAAACGCTCAGGCAGCCAGGGTTAAAAACATCTTATCCAGCGAACCAAACCGTCACCTAGGCTCCCTGAAAAAACCAGACAACACTTATACTAACACTGATAGTGAAATGTCAGAGTTGTTACTTGATACACACTTCCCAGGCTGCTCCATTACGGAGAACTGTGCATGGGACCAGGCAGGTCAACAGGAATTTGATCAACCACCTGTTGAAGCCGCACACACTGCCCAAAGAATTGTAACACTGGAAAGGGTGTTATGGGCAATAAACAGCTTCTCTGCGTTCAAAGCGGCAGGTTTAGATGGTATATTTCCGGGACTCATGCAGTGGTGCAAAAACACCATCGCGCCACACTTAGTCCAAATATACCAGGCCTGCCTAAGACACCGATATATTCCCAAGAAATGGAGAGAAGTTAAGGTGGTATTTATACCCAAACCAGGTAAGAGTGATTATACGCAGCCAAAGTCATACAGGCCTATAAGCCTCACATCGTTCCTATTAAAAACTCTGGAACGCCTCTGTGATCGCGACCTCAGAGATGGGACCTTAGCGCTATATCCTCTTCACCCCCAACAACACGCCTACAGTTCAGGCAAATCAACCGAATCAGCACTACACAGCGTTGTTTCACCCATAGAACACGCATTATCAACACAATCCTCAGCGCTTGTGGCCTTCATCGACATCGAAGGAGCCTTTGACAAGACGCAATTCAACAGCATTAGCCAAGCCCTGCTCAGACATGGAGCCGATCAGACCGTAGCAGGTTGGATTGATAACATGCTGAGACAAAGGGCTGTACAGGTAACAGTGAACGGCACAACTCGAGCTATCGTGTCAAGAGGCTGCCCACAGGGTGGAGTTATATCACCACTCCTGTGGAACCTCGTAGTGGACGGATTAATCCGGAAGCTCAACGAGGCGGGCTTCTATACTGTAGGCTATGCAGACGATGTAGCAATCCTCGTGAGAGGAAAGTTTGAGGCAACCCTCTGTGACCTTATGCAAGAGGCACTCAAAATCGTCGAACTATGGTGTTCTGACCAAGGCTTGTCAGTCAACCCAGCCAAAACAGAACTAGTCTTGTTCACTAAGAAGCGAAACATAAAAATCAGTCGCTTGCCAAAACTCCAAAACACAACTCTGACTCTCAGCAAAGAGGTAAAGTATCTGGGCGTCATCCTGGATGACACATTACTATGGAACAAACACTTAGAAAACAAATTGAACAAAGCCTGCGTCGTATTCTGGCAGTGTAAAAGACTAATTGGTAGAACCTGGGGCTTACACCCCAGGATCACAATGTGGCTTTACACTGCGGTGATAAGACCTATTATCACCTACGGCGCTGTGGTTTGGTGGCCCAGAACCAAACTGACAACAGCCAAACATAAACTGCAGCAATTTCAAAGACTTGCTTGTGTAGCAACGACGGGCTGCATGAGAACAACACCCACAGCGGCAATGGAGATACTGCTAGGACTGCCGCCCCTTGAACTGTTCATTCAGCAAGAGGCGGCGTCAGCAGCTATCAGACTGAAGTCACTTAACCTCTGGGGTGTAACACACGGGGGTCATGCCGAAATACTTGAGGAGGCTATCAGACACGAGCCAATGATAGCTGCTCCCAACGACAAGATACCCAAACAGCATTACTTCAATAAGAGCTACGAAATCGAGCTAATTGAAGAACCTTACGATCGATCCGATATAAATGAAATACGCATATATACGGATGGGTCAAAGACACAAACAGGTACAGGAGCTGGAATATACTCACCTGAAATAAACGTAAACATATCAATAGCCTTAGGAAAATATAGCTCCATCTTCCAATGTGAATGTCTTGCCATCACACAGGCTGCCAAGGCAGTTGCTACGCGAGGTATCAAAGACCAAAAGATACGTATTGTTTCCGACAGCGCTGCAGTTTTACGAGCTCTGGAGAATAAAACAATCAAATCCGGGCTCATACTAGAGTGTCACTCAGCATTGCAAACGATCGGCATGAATAATCGGATCACGTTGCAATGGATTAAAGGGCACAGTGGCTCTCTAGGTAACGATGCAGCCGACCAGCTGGCTAGGAGAGGATCCGATGATTTGGCAATTGGCCCAGATCCTATGCTCCCCTTGGCGTTTAATCAGCTGCGTACATGGCTTCGTCACAGAACACGATCACAACACGCCGATCAATGGGCAGAAACCAGTACATGCAGGCAGTCCCGGGAAGCAGTCCCATACCCAGACACACGCCTGACAAAGCGCCTGTTATCGCTAAGCAGGCCCGCTCTGCGAGTAGTAGTAGGCACTATCACTGGACACTGCACACTTAACAAGCATTTATATGTTCTAGGAATGACCGATAGCCCCCTGTGTAGGGGATGCCTGTCGGCCGAAGAAACAGCTACCCACGTGATCCTGGAATGCACTGCCGTAGCTAAGCAACGGGCTGAAATCCTCAAAGCACCGAGGTCACTTCGTGAAGCCTGTGGAGACACCAGGAGAATCCTGCGCTTCTGGACGGAGTTAGGCTGGCTAGAATATTAGCCGGCAAATCTGTACGCACAATGGCCCGAACATACACGGGCTAAGTGCGGAAAGCGGAGCCCATAACCATAACCATAACCATATGGAGAATAGTACAGTGCCCCTAGCGATCACTTTGTAGAACTACAATTCTCCATATAAATCGTTTACGCTGCCGCTAGCGAATACGGTCACTGTAAACTCATGGTAAGGGTACAGTTCTCCAAAGAAATAATAATACAAAAGTAGCTTTTTTAAATCCTCACATAACATCGACAACTACGAACTAAAACGCACGTTTTCACGGCTACAATGGCAAATTTTGGAGTTAACGAGACCGTACTCGCTAGCGACAGCGTAAACTAATTAGATGGAGAATAGTACAGCGCCCCTAGCGATCACTTTGTAGAACTACAATTCTCCATACAAATCCCTTAACGTAAGGTCGGGGTACTTTGACCATACACATGGTTACTTTGACTATCCATAAAAATGCATGCATTTTATCAAGTCCATAAATTAAAAACATGGATCAAGTGCGAGTTGACTCGCGCACCGAGGGTTCCGTACAATGGTAGATTAGTTAAATCAAGTCATGGTTTTCAAAGTACCCCGACCTTACGGTACGCAGTCGCTAGCGAGTTTTGTCGCTTTACTCATGGTAGATCACCCTTATTCTATCGAAATAGCTAAGTGACGATTACACTGTATATTTTTTTTATAATACGCTCACGGTTTATATAAAACAAACGCGTGGAACCTCTTCATTAGCCCCCAATAGTTTATGGTGTTATAAAGATACGGACAGTCACAACAGTTTAATCGGATTTAGGTATTTATGACTCAAATCCATAATGTCATATGCTAATGCCACAATTAGACTATCTAAGACACTATAAACTCGACTAATTTCACATAAAATCGGTGGATATAAAATATTTAGTGGGTGATTCAATCAGGCACAACATAATCTAGTTTTCTAATTAGTTATTTTATAATGGCTTATTTATTAAAATGAATTCTGCGTACGACAACAAAAAATGGGATAACTATTCTGCAAGATATATATCAAACAACTGTAACGATAAAATATATGTTTTGAGAGCATGATTACTCGTCTACTTAAATCTTGAAGTTTGGAGCGAACATGCATATTTTAACCGACTTCAAAGATAAATATATTTAATAGGTATTTCTTTTTTCATGTGTGTGAACCTCTGACCTGTGTCATTTATGAACCGATTTAGAAAATAACTAATCTTCGTTCATTATTAGTTTGTGTCAAAAAATGGTCAAGATTTAGTGAAGATTATCCATGAGGAATCAAGGGAACACCTCAAATACCTACTATGAATAATATCCTCCTTATAAATAAAAAGAAACGACGAAACGTTTCGAGTAAGGTAGTGCCCTTGCGCTTCGCTTGGATCGTCTTGGCGGAGGCACTACCGTGCCACCAGATTAATATCCTCAAATGGCACATCTATCAAGATTTCGGTGTTTTTTATAGCAACTCGTTCAGTTTTATAGTAAGTCGGCTATATTTTGTGAAAAAAAAAATAGTAGTAGTATAGTAGATTATTTAAATATTAGTCAAATTGTAAAAAAATATATGTAGGCACATTGATGATATCTAAAAAAAATAGTGTCATAGTATATTTGTAACAAGTGTTTATTTCGTGGTCGCAGAATCGTAAAATTATATGTATGTATTTATCTTTATGCGTTCATCACTTCTAAACGGCTGGACTGATTTCAACTGTTGGTACACGGGTAGCTGGATATTCGCAGATACTTTTTTCCCGGATAAGCTGGAGTGAAATAGGACAGTTTAGAAAATTTCAACTATAATAAAACAAGTTTATTTGTTGTCTGTACGTGAGGGTGCTCATTGTGTCTCCGCTCATCGAAGGCGTGGGAACAAGAGCCTTACGTCTGATGATCGAGCATACGTCTTCATTAAAATATCAACCTAGATTATACCCAGGCTTATTAGTGAAAGTACGCACGAACCTATACTGTGACATAATCGTTAAGATAACAGCGTAACTTGCGCATAGGAAACAGGATGGAAACAATTCAGCATGCACCTATGGACAATTTTTTTTATTCGCAACACTAAATATCACGTAATATTTGTCAAAAGAAAGATGGCGTTAGCAGTATAAAGGGTGTTCAGTCCGAATAGGTCACTAGGGAAAAGAATAAGAGATAGGTAAATATGTTATTAGGCGTCGATTTAAGATTGAAAAAAGTTGCGTTTTATAAATAGATAAATCGATAAATTTAATTTAAGAATGATGGAACTAAAAAATCATATGTATTGTGATGTGTTAATTTCAAGTATAATATTTCGCTTTGTCGCTATTACGTATTGATATAATGATACGAACAAATTTCGTGCCTCTTGGTTCCACCAATCCTTCATAATTAAAAATAAATAGGATGTATTTTTATTTAACAATAGTGCAATTTTTTGGTCGCTTCCGATTCTGCTAACGATTGGGTTTTCCGGAGCAACTTGAAACGTACCGAGTACGTACCAAGAAGAGTTTTAATTAAAGCGATTCCGTGAAAAACGATAGCAATGGCGTGATGACGAAGACGGAAACGGCCGATAAACGGTCTAGTTTGCCCAGTTGCGTCCGGCTAATATATTTATCATTTATAATTATCATATTTGTAGTATAAATGGCGAATGCTCCGCATAAAAGCGGCCATGATTAGAGTTTTTCAGCGTTAAGCGGCCGCGGGGACCGTGAAATTACTGTGAACGCACACGTAAACGTCGGCGTTTTTGCGCTGTCTATCGCCGAGCGGTTCGGAACTTCGTATTCGCATGGACTGTCCACTCTGCGACGTGTATTCTAGTTCTATACCTCAGTGCTTGAAGACGAAAGTTTTCAACTAGTGAGTATTACCTACGGAGCCGAGCCGTGGTCTCTAACTATGGGCTTTTTAACCTATTGTTATGCCTAAACGCGGATCCGCGCAGGGCATTTCAACTTTACGTTAAAATATCAATTGGTTTCAAGTTGATGAGCAAATTTTTGACATCGCATACGAGGGGTTATGGCAGCTCAGAGTCACTCATGCAGCGAGCTATGGAAATAGCTATGGTCGGGATCTCTCTACGAGATCGGATCAGGAATAAAGAAGTAGACGAACCAAGGTCATCGACATAGCAAACTGGGTAAGCGAGCTGAAGTGGCAATGGGCGGGGCACATAGCTCGAAGAACCGATGGCCGTTAGGGCAGAAAGGTTATCGAGTGGAGATCACGAGCGCAGTGTAGGATGGCCACCCGCAAGGTGGTCGGACGACCTGGTTAGGTTAGTCTATTGAGGAGGTCTGTGTCTTGTAGTGGACGTCCTATGGCTGAAATGATGATGATGATCGACTGCCATTACTTAGTAATTCGACTAATGTACCAAATGCCCAGGAATTCAACACACTTGTGTCATTCCGCTTCTGAGCGAACCATCCTAATACGGCGCGCACGGCCTTCCATAACCTACTAATTCGACTAATGTGGCATATGCTAGGACTCAGCACATACTTGTGACCTTGCGCCCCTGAGACGACCAGACCATACAGTCTCTCGTCTCTTAACTTTTACGAGTCTGTGTTTTGTAATCTCCCACAGGCTACAATTGGGCTACAAAGGTATTCAGATTATATTTTTCGATCATCCGTCTCATACAGTACGATTAAAGTCAGTTAACACTTCGGCTTTTCTCGGGTATCATCGCCTAAATCCGGAGACGGAAATGACACGAAATACATTACCGCGATTTCTTTTAGGTAGCATTCAATTTGAAGTATCATAAACGCAATGTATAGCACCTGCCAAGATGACATTACTAACCGGTAGACCTAAGAAATTTATTATGCAGAAGCGACATGAATTTTAACATTCTTGTAGGTATACAATATATAAAAAAACATATATAAGTCAATATTTTACTGTTTGATGTAAGTAGTACCATATTGCGTCGGATTAATAATTAATAATAATCACCAAATAAAAAAATTAAAAAACCGATTTCAACCGATTTTTGTTCATATTTCATAAACTGCTTGACCGATTTTGATAAAATTTACATGGGACCATCTCGGAAGTATACCCTATGAAATACGAAAAGAATTTTGTAAATCGGTCTTATCTGTAAATTGATAACTCTATGTGAGAGATGAGGGATTCACGACAATTATCGAGGTTGGCCGAAGTGTTAACTGATTTTAATCGTACTGTACCACAACTTTGGTCTATATGGAATTAGTGAAGCCAATAAAAAAAAAAGAACATTCAATGTCACAACTTTTTAATTTCCTTTACTAATTACTTGTAGACCAAGGTAATATATGTGATTAAAAGTAACTTTTATTTATACTACGAAGGTGGCAAACAAGCATGTGGCCCACCTGATGCTAAGCAGTTACCGCCGCCTATGGACGCTTGCGACGCCAGAAGAATCAAACGCGTGTTGCCGACTCTAAGAATCTATTCACATAAAGGTTTAAAAATAACTATAGGTTTATATTTAATAAACCAATCGTAGATTTTGAATCCAAATAACGTGTCGGTATACCTACTATCAGGAAGAGTCCTTATTTTTTTTAAATGCTGATTGTTATACACATTTTTCTTTATGATCAAACACGTTTCTTATCATATTATTGGACCTGTTGGGATTTATTGGTAATTCAAACCTTCAGTTTGAATTTTTCATTGATATTTTTGTTACAAAAACTACTCGGAATTGACGAAATACGCGGAAAATTAGTTTTTTCATCTTATTTTCTACTGCACGCAATAAAATAATGAAATAGCTATGTTACTACCTAGAACTCGGGGAAAAGTATTATTCACTTCAAAAAGTTGGTTGAAATTATCGATACATTTGCCATAATAGGAAAAATAATATTTTTTAAAGGAATAAGGCCTCTTAATGTTCCCAATGCCTTTATTAGTAATACATTCAATAAACCGCTCGCAAAATTACTATGTCGTGATATTATTCTACGCGATTAAAGCTGCAACCGAGCGTGAAATGAAACTTCTACTCAGAACATCCATAAGCATAAGCAGCCAGGCTTTTTCATCGAACTAGGTATTTATCAAACATAATGGTTCTATTGACCTAAGTGAGCTATTTTTTACTTGTGTGTAATAATGAACATTAACGTATTATATCAACGTAATGGTTCCATACTTTGACAGACTTATAGGGCTTTTTGCTTGGGACTTTGCAAATAAAACGTAATTGGCGCAATTAAATTCTTATGACTGAACCAATTAACAGTGTTATAATGTTCATATTAGTGGCGTGTAGCCTGGGATAGATTTGGTTATTTCTATGTGAATTCTTATTTTCGGAAAAGGAAATTCTTTTGTAAAGAAGGAAAACATATGATATAACAGTAACCTTTATTGGTTTATCGTAGTCTGCCGTGCTACTATAAAAAGCCGTATCTTACTACGAAAACCATATAAAGATACGACTTCTTATCATAGCACGGCAGTAGTATTCGGGTAAAAATTACCCTTCTTATGATCATCCTTAGGTATACTATTAGGTATACTACTATACATACTAGGTATGCTGTCGCTAGGTACGATCACGTTAAATCATGGTAAGGATACTGAAGTAGGTACTTCGTTTTAGCAAACTCAAATCATTGGCAGAATAATATAAAACGTAAAAGCGAAATGACATAATAGAAGTCATATCAAAACCAAAGAGGTCGAGCGCCTACAACAGGACCTTTATTGGTTTATCCACCACTTGGTGTAGTATTTGGGTAAAATTACCCTTCTTATGATCATAGGTAAGTACCACCTAATCAAAAAGAAACTATTTTCCGTTCTACCGTTTCTATGTGCCGTGGGCGATGTCACCACACCGCCAAACCAACCGATAGATAGCATTAAGATGGCAACTGCTGTCAATCCCCATATTTTTTAGGGTTTCGTAGTCAACTAGGAACCCTTATAGTTTCGCCATGTCCGTCTGTCCGTCCGTCTGCGGCTTAGCTCCGTGATCATTAGTACTAGAAAGCTGAAATTTGGTATGAGTATGTGTATGTATCACGCCGACAAAACGGTAAATAAAAAACAAAAAAAACTTTGGGGTGCCTCCCGTACACCTAAAGTGGGGGTGATCTATTTTTCGTTCCAACACTAGTGTGTGAAGTGTTGTTGATAAGGTCTTTTAAAAATAATAGGGGTCTTCAGCAACTACGGAACCTTACATTGGGTATGGCTCTTGGCCGGTTTTTAAGCAAATCGTAGGCACATCACGTTGTTAAGAAGAGATATCACCGCTCGTTTTCCCATACTATCAGTTTACACAAGTTGCTCCTGGTAACTATGGCGTTGTATACAAATGAGGTCCAAACTTAACGTAACCGGGTTATTTTTTTCCCCGAAACTTAACCAATCTTTACGAAATTTCAGGAATTGAATGGGAAAAAAAATATTTATGACCAACCGTTTTGGTTTTTGCGGGAACTATTTTATTAATTTTATTTTTATTTTATTTATAAGTTTACAATCAACACTTACAGTATATAACCAAGCATGCACTATTATAGAACTAATTCCTTGTAGACCAAGGTAATGTTGTATCTTCGGAATGTTACCAAGGAATTTGAGGAAGGACTTTAATTTTGCTATAAAACAATACGACGTAAAAACAAAACAAAAATATGGACACCTTTGGAAATCTTCATGTTTCCAATAGTAGAGTTGCTAATGCTAAGTATCAAAATTTGTCCAGCCGTTTGACCGTGAAGAAGTAAGCAGCTTAGACATTACTCAGAATTAGCGATAAGGTAATATTAATTCGTCAAAACTAAAACTTTGGATACTGTAGACGATATAACAGGATTAAACTAAAAAGAGGTGTCAAACTCCTTGCGCAGTTATTCAATTATACGGCGCAATGAATTTGACAGTGCTCAGTTTACGTGAGATTAAATTGTTCAATTATTTTAGGTTCCCCACGAGATATATCCTTCTACAAAAACCAAATTTTACCGACCATTCTCCTCATGTGGGATATGTCTAAGCGTTAACATTGGCGAAATACCTCTGGCTCTATAAAATGTTCAATTCGACACAGTTCACTCCGTCTAAAACTTTTTTACTCACTACTCGGGATGTATCTCGATACTGAGCCATCTTCATGACATCCTAGTACAACATAAACAGACATCGGAGTATTGAGAATGACAGTCAGGGATTTCAATATCGATAAACTCACTGATTTCATTATCAATACTTTACTCCTATACTAGTGGTTGCTCCAAGTGTGGTTTGTAAAAATATTATTTGTTGAAAGTATATAAATAACCATAACACAGTATTTGACTACTTATAGTGAAAATAAATTGTACTCGTATGATTGAAACCAGCAAACTACACACACATTCAAAAATACACGGAACTAAAGAAACTACCACTAACATTTGGACATTTTACTATTTTTAATTGGACAAATACTTAAAAGAAGATGTGTTTATGACTACTGATTTTTATGACGTCACAAGCTAGTATGTTTGTAGAAACTTCATTTAATAAAAAGTAGCTGATTTCAGCTGTCATCAAAGTATTGTGTAGTACAGCTATTAGAAAAACATAATAACTATTCCGTGTTGAATTTGTATTATAAAAGCAGTTGATTCAATGGTTTTGCGGGCGTCAGCTACTCCCTAGGGTCGGTGGGCGTTCGAGGGGTCTTCGAATAGGATTAATCATTGCCAACCTCTGTTTTATAACGAATCGGATTGTATTTGTCTCTTTTTCGAGTAGGTATTTCGCAGTTTGGCTTGTGTTCAACTATGTTAGACAATGCTTTGCTGTATACGGCGAGATAATATAATTCATAAGAGCAGCTGACATCGGAATATTGAAAGTGATAGGTAGGGGATAGTATATCGATGAACTCATTTATCGATCCTTTATCCTTATACTAGTAGTCGCTTCAAGTTTTTTTCGAAATTCTCAAAATTCCGTATCGTCAATAGTTTGCAAAAAGTTTGTATTTGAACCCAGTCTCGGGAGAAAGGCTTCAAAGCCTTAATTTGACGTTTTACACTGATATCTGTCCGAGAACTCTCTCTACTGCTACTTTAGTGATATGCGGGCCTATGATATGATATGCTTTTATCACGCAATAAATAAGTGACAAAGCATCCGTCACGTTTTGACTGTTGTCAAAATGTGACTGTGAGTAACAGATGCTTTGACATTTATTTATCACGTGATAAACGTATATAACCATCATTGCCCTGCTCATTGTTTCAAATGACGCGGTGGACATATCTAGAGATGTGCCCTTTTAGATAACGTTTCTCAATTTGTATAGGGAAATAACGTTCTCGAGAACATTTTCCATACAATCGGGCAACGTTATCGAGAACGGCACATCTCTAGCCATATCGTTAAGCACAAATGACAGGACGACACTGAACGCAAATATTTCAGCACACATCAATTTAGCCTCGAAGGTGCCCGTAACTTTGACTGTGTAAAGCTTTTTTTCTTTACCATTGTCCAGTGAAAAGTATCCTATAACCATCTTTTCAGTTCACCAGCTGAAACATGGCAATTTGCTGCGAGTAAACAGTGAACAAAATGCGAATTTGTTTCGAGCGAGAGTACAAAGTAACTTTTTCATTTTTTCAATGTTTGGCCACAAATTGTCGTTTCTCAGCCACACAGGTTAATTATAAAATTCGAATCTTCTCTGCATCCCCATCTCTTTCATATCTATATGAAAAAGAAAGCGATAAACATATAAATTCGAAATCCGAGTTACGATTTCGACCTTCATTAAAAACACGATCCAATACGCGATACCATAAAATAAAATAAAAAACACAAAAAGTTTTAATTGCACATATTGTTTTAACGACCAAAATGTTTAAGTAGGTAATTGTGTCTTTTGTAATATAAAACAAATAGATTATTATTCAACTAAGATAAGGGATTTCAACTTTATACCTACTGTAAATACCTATAGGTAATAAGCTAATAAGTACCTATACTTAACAATTTCACCAATTTATTGTAGATACAGTTTTGAAACGTACCTACGTACCTACTTACTTACAAATTGTTATTGTTATATTTTTTTGTATTTATTTAGTTTGGAGCTTTACGAGTAAAAAAATATTAATCTCGTAGGTAATAAAAAATAAACACGTAATTAATCTGCTAAATATTCAAACTTTATCTAATGATGACAACTGTGGTGGTTGTGAGGGACTAGTACAGTGTTGGGACGTTTACTTAATTTCAATTAAATTGTATTATTGTTATTCGTTTTTAGCGGCTGGTATCTATTTTCTAATTAGTACTTAATATCATTGATATCAGCAACAAAGACTACGACACTACCTACGCGTGAATTACAAAAATTGTATAATATTCTCGCTGTTGAGGTGAAAAGTTGGGTGTGCTACACGAGAGCAAAGTTGTTTGTATCTCGTGTTGTTGGTCCCTCGCTACACTACACTCCGGATTTATCTATTCGCTTGCTCGGGACTCAAAATTACAACAAAAAACAACTTTGCTCTATTGTTGCACAAATGACTATTGCATATCCTGCTATATCTGTACCAACATTGGTTAATAACCGTCCAGCTGTTTTGGCCTGATGAGAGGACAATGAAAATTTTAAAAACGCCAACGCATTCAAAGTAACATAAAAAAAAAATTGTTAATATTTCCTGAAAGAATGACCTTAAATAATGGTATAGATGATGAGATGACTTGACGGCCAAGAATGCAGTCCTAGGTTTAACACTGAACGAGATCAGGTCACAATATTTCTACTTTAGCGCTTATCGCTATTCATGTTAAAATTAATGTACCTAATGACATTTATTTTTTTATGAAAAAGAAGAAAGTAAATGGAGAAAGACAACATGCTGCGCCGACCCCAAATACGTAGTGCCGTCCCCGTTTTCTTAGATTGATCAGAAAGGGACTTATTGCCACTTTTTAATTTCTACTCTTTTTGGTCAGACTGTAAATGGGATACGGGTAAGGAAATAATGACAGATTGCGAGTGTCATCGGTAAAGTGCAAATCGCAGAGTGAGCATAGCCTTACAAGTGTCCGTCCTGCACAGGGATAGTGGAGCTACAATAGTACAGTACATTACATCAGAGGCCGGGAAAATGAGGATTTCCGGCCAAGTAGGTATATAGTGATATGAGGCCGGGAATCCGTTTACACGACGAGGCATGTATAGTGCTTTTCTCAAACATACAATGAAATAAAAAAATATACTTAAAAGAACAACATTTTATTAATTGACATATAGGACATTTTAGTCTAACAACCAACCTTTAAAAACAAAACCTGCTTTTTGTCAAACCAGCCAGCTGTGTGAATGACTTTCTTGTTGAAACCAAAAAAAAGTTACTTTGCAGGCCTAGGCCTGAAAAACAGTATGAAATCCCTTTACAGTCCTCTCGAGTTGTTGCGCCCAAAAAGCGATACTTCCGAGCCTATTATAAGGAACGTAAAGACATTGAGAAAACAGCTTTCATATAACAATAATGTGGGTACGTCATATATTTGCATCATTAAACGTCAGTAGCGATTTGTCAAGCATTTGTCATCAATGGAATGCTGCTCATTTCTTGGTCCTTCTTCCGAAATCAATACCTACTGAATCCTATTGAAGAAAGTCTTTACTTTTATCACTGTGGATATTTTTTGGATTCATTATGAAAAAATTATATACATTTGCGGAATTTTGTCCTGTTTCCTCTTCGTTTACATCAGTGACATTCACTGATTTTCAACCTTACGTTAGTTAACAAAAATTTGTCGTTGCCATTAAAATAAATTAGTACCACCACGTACCAATAAAATACGCATTACATCTTCAAAAATGAAAATGGGTATTTCCACGACTTCGAAGTATTCTTTATGTAAATCAAACCTTCGATGTCATAGGTGATATCGAAGGTTTAATAATGAATAAACTAAGTGGCTCTGAACTGTAGAACTCACGAGTTTCATTGGAAATGGTAGAAAATAGTAAGTTTTTACGGCCGGATAAAAAATTCTATGTTATTAACGAAACTACTCACAAAACACTCTTAGCAAATAAAACGTTTATTTTTGTATACAAATAGTTATCTAAACGTCCTCGATACTGTGCTTTTTTTTAAAGTCATTTTACACTTATGGATTGAAGTTAACTCACCAAACTATAATATAATTTAACTGTAACTGCATTAAAAATAAATATTTTTTATATATGTTATCAATTGCAATTTTGGCAATTTTCATTGGAATCCTATCTTTGAATCCTGTTAATCTTAAAATTTAAATGTCTGAATACGATATTTTTTATACATACAATATATCTAGCTACTTACCTGCTTAGGTATTGTTGGTAAATTATTGTTGGAATGGGTTAATTAAGTTTCCCAAATTGCTATCGCTGTATCACTTACTTAAATAGGATTTTCTTTAAAATAATACAATTTTCAAAAGATTTAAATACGCTACTTAATCTAACACTCATTCAAATTGATGGGTACATACCTAGTCTGAAAAAAAAATTGGGGGCAGCTGCCTTCAATGTTTTGAGTTATCAAATTTTACTTAAAGGATAGAATAGAATAGAATAGAATAGAATAGAATAGCCATTTATTTATAGTTTATACATTACAAGATTATAAGTATTTATTTATTTATAGTTTATACATTACAAGATTATAAGTATTTATAGTTTATACATTATTAGATTATAAGTATTTTATTTTAATAAAACTGCATTCAAAGGTCTTCTTAAATTTAGGTAATTTTTTCTCATGGTCGTATTAGAATTGATGATAAAATAAAATTGATACCTACCTATATTTACCTAATGTTAGATTTCACGATCTTTTTTATTTCTAAAACCAAATTTATTAGAGAATTTATTAGAGAATTTATTAGAGAATTAGTAGAATGAAATAGCGATTGTTTATTTTCTGAATTTTTATCTTGATCGATTTTATTCGATTCCCGTTTAACATATTTCAAAAAAATCTTTGAATGCAGTTTGCTTCTTAATAAACTTTAAAATATTAGACAGTTTCCCCCAGGGCCCATTTTTTTCCACACTGTATGTATAGTATAGTTGGGAGTAGGTACCTACCTAATTGATTAACTGTACTTATATACTTTTATCGCAATGTTTCGTCATATACAGGGTATATAGGTAGCTCGCATGCCATTTTAACCAAAAATATAATATTCTAGTGTCACGTAACTAACAAATAGTTCAGCGTCCGAAAAATGGTGTTTGAATTCGTTTTCAAGTAATTTTAAGTGTCTATTAATTTTTCAATGTAAAAAAAAAAACAGTATACCTACCTGAACATTTCGACGAATGCAACCAACTGATCAATTTGGAGGCAGTCATGCAAAATTGATACCAACTATTTGATAGGTACAAACTGTCCATGCAGCGCCACGGCATCCTCAATTTGGCGCGTGAACCAATTACGAGTTGACAGTGTCGCCAACTTTCAGTAAAACACCGCAATAAAGAGCGATACCCCGCTGCGCGAACGCTTTATTTTCCTATAAAAGCGTTTTATCCACGTATAAAAGCTTAAATCCGCGCGGAGCTTTCTCCGGGCAAAAAGAATATTAGGGCGCTGAGCATGATGGCAGCGCCACGCCTATTGCGGGGCGAGGCGAACGAAATCCCCTCTGATTGGTGGGCGCCGCCTCTTTGGGCGCCCGCCGCGCCCGCGCCACCGGCGGTGGCGCTCCACGCCGGGCTCGCAGTCACACGGACCTTCGCCGCGCGAACCGACGTGCTTCCGCGCACCTCCTCGTACTCGCGACTCCGACAAGTGAACTCTGTGACTCCAGTGACCAAGTGAACTAAACCTAACAGACTCAAGTGTCGCCGAAGAACTAATAGACATACTAAGTGTTGTTTGCGCCGGCGCATGTGATGCGCCGTGGCATTGCGTTCCGTGAGATCTTCCCGATGTGGGTGCGGTGACGGGGCTGCAGCAGCCTGGTAGAGTGCACTGGACGGAGTAAGGGGTGCGGCGGGCACAGCGAGCCCCGCCGGTGCCGGCGCCGTGGCGATGACGGTGCAACGCGACGAGCGCGAGGCGCGCGCGCCGCGCACGAGGTTCATGATCACGGACATCCTGGACGCGGCCCCTAGAGACCTCAGCGCGCACCGGGACTCCGACTCCGATCGGTCCGCGACAGATTCACCAGGTCAGTACCGATCGCTATCCAATAGGAACCTGACCATTGACTGTTAGGGATAACCGTATGAAAAATGAAAGAAGTAACCGGTCGTTAAAATAAAAAATGCTCCGGATATATTGGCAGTAGCGCCGTGAAATAAATTACCGTTTGGTTTAGGGTTTAAAGTGATAGGCTGTTAGCCGCGTAGACGGCGTAGCGAGTAGCGTCCAACAAAAGAGTTCAACGGAATAATCAAATCCTAAGAAAACGTTTAAGTTGTTACTTTTACGGAAATCGCATATTACATATCAAAGGGTTAACAATTTGATAACCATAAAATTGCGGATTATGTAAATGAACTTTAAACGTAATTAGTGCATTAAATAACGTAATAATGATAACTGTTTCAGCTACCCGGATTAACGTTATAGATAATAAAATTGTGTTTGTATATGTTCTGCCGCCATGCGAAGGGTCAATTTATATATTTTATTCTTGTTACACAGGGACGAATTCAAAAATAAAAAAGAGATCCATTTAAACTCAAAGATTGATTATTTTCCGTTATTTGGCCTAGCGGTTAGTCATCGGGCCCATCTGACTAAGTGCTAGGTCCGTTCCTGTGTGTCAAGAATGTGTGTGTGTAACGCTTTGTGTGACTAATCTTCCCAGCATCTAGGTTCTGCGGGCGGCGGCGAAGACTCCAGGAAGACAGGTGAATGAACATTACAGTTGGACTTCAGCAATGAATAACTATACGTTATTCTTTTTTTAAAGCAGTAGGTACCGACTGCTAGCATGAGACGCGGGTTCGAATCCCGCTAAGTTAATTATTTTTTTTCGCTTCAATATAAAACATTTAATAACTATTAATTACAGAAATAACGAATTCACGATAAGATAATAATAATGTACTTAGGTATATAAAAAAATACTTCTCCTCAGTTGAACGGAGTCATAGAATTTAATTTATTTTATTAAATTATAAACATAAACGAATTCAGAAACTTGTTCTAATATACTACCTACATATATGTAATATCTGCTACACATAGATGATTTATTTATTTAAATTAACACGTTTTCCGGTGATTACTAGCAATTAATTTTATGATGCAAATCTAAAAAAAACAGCGGTTTTGGAGAAATTTGTTTTATTTTACTATTATTACTATTTAATAAATATCTGAATAATTCTGTAAGTATAATATATTATAATAAAATCATTACGGGGTGTTTAATGATTTTATACCGTTCGGATATAAGGATAAACAATGCGACGGCCGTGATACTTCATAAATCCGAAGTTTATTTTGCCTGAATTATTATTTATTTAAAAAAAGAACATAAAATATACGCCCTGAGTGTTTTGTTTTTTAAAAGGTATCAGACAACTCTAACCTAGCCAAGTACCTAATATCGTGTGTTACATATACCTAGGTAGGTATATAAAATATAAAATTAAACAAAAAACGCTTATTTTTAATTAAAAACATTCACATTATTCACAATGATATTTTAGGACAATTCGAACCTAAAATGGGTGTTCCGTGCGACGTTGCGTAGCTTGACTGTTCGCTGAATCCGCATATATTTAAAAAAAGAATTTGTACTTTGACTCGATTATTATCTGCCGTATGGCTTCAATATGTAGTAAAGTGTTAAATTAATTAAAAGATACCTAACAATCCTAACATCCATAATTATATACCTTGTACCCTGCTGAAGGCTGACACCTCTAGCACAACTGTGATACGCGATTCTTTTTCGCGTGACATATTTATATATCGTATCTCTTTATATGTACAGTACTGTTAAGAGAGTGACAGGTGACGCTATGCCGCGCATCAAGAGTCGCGAAATATAGGTAGCTGTGATAGAAGGGCCACTTCTATAATTACCGATTTAAGAGATCCGGATTAAAAGTTGTGCATGAATGAAGATGTTCTAGCTAAAATAATATTGTAATTCTAACTAACTTTTTATTTAAGTCAATAAACTTTTAAAACGTAGCTAACAATTTTTTGTTACTTATACGGTGTACTTCAAAAAATAAATAAAATTATCACCCAACTTAAAAAAAATATATCGACATGAAATAGGTTAGTAGATGATAATTAAATACTAAATCAAAATAAATTAACTAGTTAATAGCAGCCTTTGCTTAAAATATAAATAAAGAGTTAAATAATATATTCGACAAATTATTTGCGTTTTTGATTTCGCATTTGATGGACTCGTAAACATAATAAACATGGCATGTAACAATTCATAAAAATCTAACCCAAAAGTAAAAAACAAATAGCTAGACAATAAATTAAAGTCACGCAAGTGCCCGTTCGAATTAGGCATATCTCTCACGGTTATCAGATGTTATCGCTGTGCATTAAGCATTGATTAATCTTACAATTATTACAAGGAACACATTAAATTTCTATCAAACCTGCATTTGCATACATTAATAAATTTACTTATTGAAATAATTATGTTTTAAGAATAAATATCTATGCTATTATATTTTATCACAAAGCTTAAATCTAGGACTTTTTTACACATGCAATTTTTTTAAATTAATTGTGGATTTCTAATACCTATAAGTATAGGCAGTCTAGGCAAGTCGGTTAATTTTGGGCAATAATTTATTGACTCTACCCAAATGACCTTAAGAATTCCTCTTAATTTTATTGTACCTAAGAACATTCATAAAATTACTAAATCTTATTTCATTAAAAAATATTTAGAAACTTGATATCCCTATAATTTTATTAGGCACCCAAATACAGGTAATAGTAAGTATAAACGAATAATAGAAACAAAAAAGCCATGACGCAGTTTTATGCACGTGATAAATCATTCGCCTCGTTTACTTTGTCTTTTAATTTATTCATAAACCGTCATTGGTTACTAAACAC
Organism: Apotomis turbidana; assembly: GCA_905147355.2. Taxonomy (NCBI): domain Eukaryota; kingdom Metazoa; phylum Arthropoda; class Insecta; order Lepidoptera; family Tortricidae; genus Apotomis; species Apotomis turbidana. Next base: position 51,186,600 of record LR990280.1, on the reverse strand, counting down.
AAGTTGTAAAACATAAAAAGTGCATTAAGGCCGCGTCGAGCAACTCGATACGAAAAGGATTTTGTCGCCCGACGCAATCGGCTGTGACCGATCGCCGACCAAGGTATTATAACTACGGTATGTAATTATAAAATTTAGCACTGCACTTGTGCTGAAAATACTCGCTTTTGCTATTGAAAAAAAAAAGTTTTTTTTTGAATTCCTACATGACAGTGCGCACTTTAATAACTCTACATTATCTTCTATTATTGTGTGCTTCAATAAGTAAATATAACGCACGTTTGTATGCAAATTCCTTTAAATACGATTTTTTTAATAAGATTCAATAATTTCCTCTGAAGTGAAATCAGAAATAAATTACAAAAAATCGATTATCATGTTTATACATTCTGTTTCAACGTGTTTGTGATTCACGATGCCCAATGCCCATCACTCCGTGATGGCGCGGAAATATCCGCGTTAGTGGATTGGTACCTAATACTCCCATACAAAGTCTGACTTCCTGGTTAGTTAGTCGGAGGGCTAACAATCCCCGACACAGTTCAACTCATGTAAAAAAAGAAGTCAAAATGTAACATTGATATTTTTACATGGTACCTACTTAGCGATAACTTTAATAGGACTACCGTATGTATTAGCAGTTACAAGAAACATTATGCAAAATGAAATACGATTACTTAGATGATGTTATTTATTCATATTAATTACTGTAAGTATATAACATGCTATAAATCAGAACAAAAATGTTAAACAAACTCGCCGCTCCAGTGGTTCGCCTACGCAATCTGAGTGCGAAAGGGTATACGATATAAATACGTATATGTATGGAGTAATACTATATGTATTTAGAAAACCTAGCCTGCCTTATCTTAGTGCAGGCAGGCGGTATCAACGTGGGCAGTTGGGCACGTCCCATTACCCCTGCATAGATATTATGCTTTCCTTTTATCATTTTAAAACTGCGCCGTGTAATCTTAGCATCGTTACAGTTCCTCATTAATTTTTAATTCGGTTGAGCTCGCTACTAATTAGTACAATATAATGACTCGTTACGAGAATATGTTAAAATGCAGTTTTTATTTTGTTCAAGTGGTGAAACAACAGGTGGACGGTGATAAACGGACACTAAGCTCTTAGCATAAACAACGCATTCGTTTGCGGAAACGTTCGAAGTTTAAAAACGATGTTTATACCATTAGACACATCTTCGGTAATCGACGGCCATTCCAGATAACCAACAGAACACACAACGAACGTTCATAATATCAAGCGTGTTATAAATTCTAAAAAATGCTCTCCGATCGTCGTAAAAGTGAATTAACAAATTTAGATAAGGCTTTACAAATGTTTGAGTTTCGATCGCATTACCCGTCGACGATTTAATAGACAAGCCGATAAAGCCGAGGCGTTAAATAAATTAAATAATAAAACGTATAATGGGCGCGATAAATACAACCCGTTCGAGCCTCGCTCTCGAGATAAGTAAGCCCTTATAAAACGGACCAAATTAATCCTGGCTGAAAGGGCACTCCACGTCACGGGGGAAAAGAAAAAAAAAACTGACGTCATAATCAGCTTTTTGTCAAATGTCAAGCTACGATCGCTTTTTAAATTTTTAAATAGCTAACCGAATTCCAAATACAAATATCCGCACCGATAGCGAGGTACAGTCGCGCGCAGCCGCCGGCGCCCCAGGGCTCAATCTTAGTACGAAAGTCGCCATCATACACGTCTTTAAGCGAGGACACCACAACCATTATTTTCTTCACAATATACGTTATCTCATGAATTTACCTCCCAATTACTGACTTTAACATCCGCTGACGGCAATTAAACGTCTCATGCAACTGTAAATACAAAACTTCTCGTCGTTGTAATTTAAAAAACCCACTTACCAAGAATGTGAAAAAACACAACGTTTAGAGCAATTAGCGTTCATACAACTCCCGCTGACAATAATTTAACTAATTAATCTATGGTTAATACTAGGGTTCGGCGGCCCGGCCTCCGCGCCCGAGTAGTCGGTTCCACGGTATATTTATTGTATTACATTGTTGCTTTCAAATATGCACATTTATTATCGCGTTCACCTTGACATTAAGCATTATATATTATGATTATTTGATGACATTCGTCTAGCATACATTTCAAACGACTGTTCGCAACGCATTAATAAAAAAATCAATAGTAAATCGATATCTAAATATAAATATACTGTCACCAAGTTTTGGTGTCGCTTGTACTAGTTTATCCTCGTCTCGGCTGCTCGAAATATCAAACCTAACCTCAAAATACGCGTCAGCGCTTCGCTAAGCAGCTTAACCATACAAGTAACTAAACTAAACCTTATTTCTAAGCATTGTAAAGATACATTTCACGCGGGAGTACGAATGACTTTTAGCATAATCGTAAAGGCGAGATGAAGGTAACGATTCTTTCATCGCTCTAAGTTGATAACATCAAAACTTTTTATTGTGACAATAAATAGATATCATTGATATAAATAGGGCCAGTTGGGTCCCCTTATAATGCTATTCGCGGCTTTACGTCGCGTTTGACAGGAGATGCGAGGTGTGAAATCGAGTCCGGTTTAAAATAAGTAGGTAGGCATAAGTTGCTTCGAGATTTCTTGGGGAGATTTTTTCTGTGGGGATTATTTCCAGTTTGTTTAGTTGGACTAATGTTGGAACTGTCGGCCGAATAAGCCGATAATTTGATCCTAAATCGTATGGGAAAACATTGAGTTAATCTGTCCACCTACTGTTTATGACTGCACATATTCGGTTTAATTGAATTACAAGTTAAACTAACGAATTATTTAGTGGGCATTTTTAAAAACTTTACGAATGACGCTGCACGGCTTACGTGTCTCGCCCATACAAATGCCTGCATCGTTCTGTTAAGATTTTTCCTGAAATAATGACAGGGTCAAGGTCTATATATATAAAAAATCTCCTTTTTAAAGTGTTTAATAGTTCCCAGTACGGTATTTATTTGATGACAGATCAATCAGCCACTTTTTTTAAAAGCTGCAAACGATCCTTTATTATAATTTGTATAAAGTTTTTAGGATAAATACTAACTAATGACGTCCTAAAAATTAGTAGTCGAAATACGTTTTTGTTTAATTAAAATCAATTTAATGCCCATATTTAGTGCTAGTTTCTTTTAATGCCTGTTTTTTATTTATCATTATGGGATTGTGATCAGTGGCGTGTGAGATAATTCACTAATTCACTATAAGTACTACAGTCGCGAAATAAAAAGGGAACCTTAATACCATCACATAAAGTCGTAAAGCGATGAACTCTTACATTCTTGGACTATACGTATTAAATGAAAAGCCGTATTGAAAATGTGAAGAGAACCCTGGCCTCCCAATTATACCTATTTGTATTGCCAACATCACTGGAAACATTCGTCCGCTTCAAAGTATCGGAAAATGCATAATTTTTCATTCGATTTCACATCGATTTTATCAAAATAATACAGAGCGCGTTTGACGACTTGTTTCGATTCATTCGGCGAATTTAATTCAAAAGGGTTTAGTCGTCTGGTTACTCGTATTGGTCACTTAACAGTTGAGCGGGCAGCCTAATGGAACTATTATGAAAAACGTTTCCGAGAGAACTAATAATTTTTGGTATAGAATGATCGTGCTTTCATAGGGGAGGCCTATGTTAAGAAGAAGGCGTCCGCGACTGATATACTTACATATATTGTTACTAATGTTCACTCATTTAATTATCATTTATATTAAAGCCACATGCTAAAGAAAATGGAAAAAAACTGTGTTACTAATGTTCACTCATTTAATTATCATTTATATTAAAGCCACAGGCTAAACAAAATTGAAAAAAAAAACTGTCTCATTGACAGCGGTGTTATATAAGGCGTATGAGTAATTTTCAAAAAACATTTCCATGGTTAAGGGCTTTAATCAAAACAAAACTTAATTGATTACTTTGTGTGACGGAACACAAAAGACGCGATCGTAATTTTGTTTTTATTAAGCCTTTAACTATGTACATGTTTTTTGAAAATCACTCATAGGTATATAAATTAACATCAACATTAATATGACCTAGTTACATACAAAAATCTTACAAATTTCAAAAATTTTAATGTACAATTGGTACATACTCAACACGAAGCTACTCGTATATGCTTAATTTGATTCATGTCAAAACAAAGTAAAAATTTAAAATCAAATTAAAAAATTACGTTGATTTCACTTAGTATTTGTTAATTACAAACATAGAACGAAAGTAAGACAAAATATTCTATCTTTTATTTCTGATTTTGTAACTGCAGTTACTACTGCTTTTATTATAACCGCCATCGCCAGCGTCATTGGTTGAAATCAAACTTAATCGCAAAAGAGCCGCAATTTCCGATTTTCCGTTTCTTACGAGAGGGGCATTCTCTTAAACTGACTTTGTGATTGATTAAATCAGACTGAGCTACCATACAAATATGTTAACTTGAAGTTAAACCATTTATACAAAGATTCAAGCACAAAGAAAAATTGTGGCGGGTTAACCTTTCCCATTTTGCCTTATGCTTTGTACGTCGATCTTTACGTTTTGTTTGAAAGGCTTTACACCTTTATTTTTCTTTGTGCGTTTGAACTTTGATGTCTGGTTCGATATAAAAAAATGTGGCGTGTACCCAAATTAAAAGTAATGGGACATTACATGTTTCATAAATTTACAACTTGAATAATATGTATGAACCTTCTTGTGATTAAAATTCCGGCTTCATTGAAAATACGTTATATTATATTTATATCAATGTGCATACAAAACATGCTAAGGACATTCTCGGTCTTAGGTAATTAGCAGTGGGCGCGGATTGATCTAATTACATTTTAATTGTGGTCGAGTCGAGGCTGACTCCTTTACTAGACAGAGAAGGGCATATATACTAGGTACATGAGATAGACAGAGAAAGGCACATACAAGATAAGAAGGCCTTATTTTATTATTCAACGGGCTTATTGGTTGCATTTATCGCGTGATAGATCTTATTAATAATAAAAACTAGAAGGTGCAGCATCGTACGTACGCGTAAATCTTTTCTTCGCCTTTTTCGGGTAAAATAGTACATTACTGCAGACGCCGGGAAATAAGGGCTTGCCGGCTGAGTAGGTATAGACGGCCGACCGCAAGGAGGCCGGATAGTGATACGAAGTCGGCAAGCCCTTTTCACGGCTAAGGCATGTATAGTGCTTGTCTCAAACATATGCAATGAAATAAAAAATTACACCACTCAAAAAAACATAATTCAGTAGTTTATCCCGTTTACGAAAACAGACGCCATGTTTTAAAAAAAATTACTTCCCCTTCAATTTTGCATGAAATTCCTTTACAGTTCTCTCGAATTGTTCCGCCCGAGACGTGACACTTCGAGGACTGTTTTCTTTCTGGGAGAAAATCTCACTTCCCGGCCAAGGCAAGGCGTAAAACTTCAGACAAAACACGGCCGGTAATTCGTAAAGCCTCAGATCGTTTAGTTATGGCCCCGTAGTAGTACCATAGTAGTACGATATTTTACTTCTTAAAGTTTAGACATTCCCAGCTCTGACTCCTTTAAATCTGACAAATAATAAAAATAAGCTAAGTACCACTCATAAATCTACGTAACTATATATCATTTGTAGTATTGTAGTTAGTTATGTTATGATAGTTGGGGTGTAAAACAGTTAGGACAAGTTTTACGGAACATAAAACTGCGCGGCGATAAAACCTCACTTCCTGGCCAAGGGAAGACGTAACACTTTAGACAAACCACTGGCGGTAATTCGTAAAGCCCCAGAGCGCATATGTATGGCCCTTACCTTCGTTTCGGCTACAAACACCTGCGATCTGAGACGTTCACGAATTTACCGCTCTAGGTATGTAATGTACTGTTACTTATCGCGCCTTAAACAGAACCATCACAGGCATGCATAATATTACATAACAACACCATTCGCTTATTGTTTCCACAGTTGCATGTTACATTCAATCTACATAAAAAAGTGGGCACCAATTGCATTTAATGGGTTTTAATCTAATTGTAAGTAAGCCTAACCCGGCAGCGTGTTGCCGTTTATACAATTCGTCTAATTACAGTAAAGCTGTGAGTGAGAGCGGCAGTGCAAGAAATTAATTGATCTATAATGGCGAACGTGTGAGCGGCGCGGGCGCATACCTACACGGTGTTGCCAATATTGAAGTTCAACTCCCGACTCCCGCGGTAGCCATTTGTGATTCCAGCCCATCTAGCACAAATCCGCTTCGTGACTCATGTCCGATAGCATCGCCCGTCACTCTCTCACAGTACTGCACGGAAAGAGATAGATAAATATCTCGCGCGAGAAAGAGTCGCGTATCACAGCTGTGCTAGAGGTGCAGCCTGTCTAGCACAACCACTTTTCGAGACTCATTTCTGACAGCATCGCCTGTCACTCACTCACAGCACTGCACAGAAAGAGAAAGATAAATATCTCGCGCGAGAAAGAGTCGCGTATCACAACTGTGCTAGAGATGCAGCCCGTCTAGCACAACTACGCTGCGCGACTCATGTCCAATAGCATCGCCCGTCACGCTCCCACAGTATTGCACAGAAAAAGAGATAAATATCACGCGCGAGAAAGAGTCGCGTATCACAGCTGTGCTAGAGGTGCAGCCTGTCTAGCACAACCACTTTTCGAGACTCATTTCTGACAGCATCGCCTGTCACTCACTCACAGCACTGCACAGAAAGAGAAAGATAAATATCTCGCGCGAGAAAGAGTCGCGTATCACAACTGTGCTAGAGGTGCAGCCCGTCTAGCACAACTACGCTTCGCGACTCTTGTCCGACAGAATCGCCCGTCACGCTCTGACAGTACACCAAATGAAGAGATTATAGTATTACCTAATATTGCTTGTACGAGAAAGAGTCGCGTGTCACAGTTGTGCTAAATGTGCAGCACTTCTAGCACACCTGTCAGTGACAAGAGCGCGTCCTGTTCGTCAATGATAATTTATAAGTACTTTAAGTAGTACGTAGAATGTTCTAGATTTAAATCAAAATGTCGTGTAAAAACTTAGCATTCTACTATAAGTACGTTCGTTTTATTACCATATTTTTTTATGAAATAAAGTATAAACAAACTAGTTTATACATATATACCCTGACTTGGAGTGAACCAGTGTCTTGTACTATGCCAGGGCGACACGCATTAATCAACTAAGCTACAGGGATAGTCAGTGAGTCTTCCAGTTTCTTCACTGCTTGATGTTATATGTTATTTGGTGATTTAACTGATTCCATCGTAAATGCAAAAAGTACTTAGTCACTTTAAAATTGCGAAAAGAATGTGAGTAAAACATTATTCTCGTAAACAACTATTAAGAAAATTCTAACTTAAATATCGAAAGTATTTCTCATTCGGTTGTTGGTAACACTGCGGTACTCGTGCGTAGCATCACGATCGTTACAATAATCATACGTACCCTTACATCACGTGAATACTCTATCGATTCATATCACGATTACTTTCCTCTTATTCAGAGCGTATTTTACAATTCAGAGTTATTTGTACTACGGCGATGATCAAAAACGCATATCTTTTGTTTATTAAATGCAATCGTCAGACACTTTTTAATAAAAAAATAACTGTCGGCAACGTAACGAAATAATGCTTTCCGAATTTAAAAACTGTTCGAGTTACAGAAAAAACAAATGACGTTAAGTGTGACGTAGAGTACCTATAGTTTTTTTTCTCCCGGATTCCATCATCAGCCTGTCTAGCACAACTACGCTTCGCGTCTATTGCCGTGCGACATAGCATCTCCCGTTACTCTCTCACAGTACAGCGAAAAGAGAGATAGGCAATATTTTTCGTGCACGAGTCGCGTGGCTCAGTTGTGCTAGAGGTGCAGATCCTAACCTCATGACAAGGGACGAAGAAGTAAGTAGTTTCAAAACAAAAAAAAAATTAGATCGATTCAGTCGTCTTCAAGTAATCGATGAACATACAAAAAAACAATACAAGACATACCGACGATTTGAGAATGCTCCCCTTTTTGAAGAAGATAAAAAATTACATCACGTAAAGGAACCTAAAAAGCCGTTTAAATTACGAGTAATATTATACTTACACCGGGTGTCGCTTGTAACACAAGCAATAAGATAAAATTTAGATTTTACTCTTCAAACCAAACAACATTTGTTCAGCAATTTAATAATAAACGTTTTTCAGTTGTTTATTATTTCAAGTAAAATAAATAGTTTTTTCAATGTACGCCGAAGCCACGCTGTTAAATATGTTATATTTCTCAGTATATTGTTTCTTTGAATAAATAAATAAATATCGGACAACCCCACCACATAAATCGATTTAGTCCCACCCACAGTAAGCACTAGTACCTAGGCCTGTGTTATGGATATGGACAATAAGCGACGATTAAAATACTTACTATGACACAAGCACAAATATTTGAGTTCATCATACAAATATTTGCCCTTGCCGGGATTTTGAAACCCAGAACCACCGGCTCTGTAGGCGGCAAATACTAAAATAATGTTTTAAAGGTAATTAACGTTACGACTAATTTTGAAAAGGTTAGTTAGTCTGAAGAGAAAGTAGAATCTATGTTAATACAAAGACAGTAACCACACGTCAGGAAATTCTCAAATCACTTGACTTCGCTTATACCTATACCTACTATTGGTAATACATACATATGTATAGATGCCTGTATTTTATATATATTTTTTAAGTACAGTATATGGGTTATCGCCGGCTAGTTTTCAGATAAAATGTTAAATATTGTGTTATAAAAAGTAAGTAGGATGTAACGCTGCATTTGTAGGTATGTACCTATATACCACGTGTTTCCTGTAATAGGAGCGATAAATTAAAACATAGATTCTACCTACTCTTCAAATTGAACAACATTTGTTCAGCAACTTAAAAAAAGACAGTTTTCAGAATTTTATTATTTCATACAAATTAAATAGTATTTTCAATGTACGTCGTCCAACATTGACATTCCGTGAGCATTGACATAGCTGTCACTCTACTAATATCGGACTTTTCGCAAAACGTTGCTTCTTTGTCTAAACATTATTCTACAAAATATCATTTAATACACGTTATTTTCAGTTGCTTAACAAATGTTGTTTAGTTTCAAGCGAAGAATCTATGTTTTAATTTATCGCTCCTATCCTATTACAGGAAACACCCGGTATAACATAAGGGGCAAATAAGTAATGCCTGAATCACCAATCGTAATTTCATTCCAGTTCAACATTTATAGATTGTTTTCCCGCTTTTTGTCTCGCTTTGGTAGGTATATATTATATAAATAGAAATTACAGGTTAAAATCATACCTATATTATACATTTGAAATTAAATAAGACTATGGCGGCATCGATCATTTATAACTTTATAATACCTATGTAGGTACGTTTTATAAAGTAAAAAAGAGAACATTGATGATATTTTATTGTAAACAAATAGAACAGACTATTTAAAGGTCTCTAAATTGGACAACATTTTTGTTGATTTTCATATCCGTCATTATGTAGGTATGATTGTGGATGTTTAATCACATCACGCTAAATAAACTGAACGTTCCACTATTATTAAATAGAAGGATGGTAACAGCTAACTACGCCTATAAAGGGGGTTATGATTGATTCTTCCGTGTGAACAAAGTTCCGTACGCTTCGGTATTTATATAAGAATAAATATTCAATTAACAGATTGGATTATGTAAATCTTGTCTTTTGCTTAGAGTAGTCAGACGCATAGACAGCCATAACGCGTAATTTCAATTATAAACACATTAAACCTACGCAATTTCAATTTGAATGTTGAGCCAAAGTTATATAAAAGTAAAGACAATTTATTTTACTCGATGAAATATGATAATGCACATATAAAAACAAATCATACGTTGATTAAAACTTTTGTGGATTTCCGTATTGCATTTAAATCTATTTGCCATTTATAATAAGGCGGTATATTTATTGGAGGATTAAAAAAGAAACGTAATATATACGAAACTACCTAACGCACAAACATTTAAAAGAGACTTATAAACTATAAATAAAAATAAATATTTTTTATTATCTTTGGTTGGTAAAAATTATTTATCTTTGGTTGGTATAATTATGATTTAATTATATTAAAAAAAACATATACTTATCTTTATATATGAATATGGTAGTTCTATAGTTACATTCTTGTAACAAGAGACATAGACATATACTACGTCCTTCACGTTCTGTCGTTGGTCTTAGAGACACCCTGTATATTTATTAGGGGATCCAAGACCGTTTATTTTTTCAAAAAACCGGTTTTGGATCCCCTTATATTAATGTATCTGAAAGCCGTATTAAACATTGACGTCAAAATTCAAATTGGCAAACCCCGTTAGTATAAAATGTGCATAATAAAGTTATATTAAGTTATTTTACAAGTATAAAGCTTAATGTACTGGAACGGATTAGAATATTAATCGTCCATATTAATTAATGATAGTTCATGTAGGTATGAATGCACACATGATAATCAATAATTTATAATTTAAACTTAAATTAACATCTATTTTACATTTAAATAAAACAATTTAAACGGATTATATCGCGTATATTAATTATTTGAGCCTCCCTGACGTTTCAGTACCTTTACAGATACCGTTGTCAAAGGTAGACTGAGAAAAACACAATTTTTCTCTGTCAAAGTTACATTTGTGCAAACTACCCATTTTGTAAATATTAATTTAAAAATAAAGGTGTTCATACATGCCAGATGGGCCTAATGTGTAAAGACAGTTACACATGTGCCAGAAGGGCATTTATTATTTATTTAAAATATCTACCAGCGGTTCACTAAAGGCTTACTGAGGAGAAAGAACCGCCAAAGAAAACTCCCAGATTGCCTTATTTATTACTATAAAATACTTTTAAACAAAAACTCTACATATACTACTTTTGACACTAATTTGTTTTACACCGTTCGAGGCCCAAGGTTTCCAGTCTTGTGTCTTGCTTGATCCTTGATAAGATGTACAACAGGATCCCAAGCCGGTGACGCGATACGCGATATAATCCGTTTAAATTGTTTTATTTAAATGTGTGACAGTCGCGGAAACCGAAGAAAATATTATCTATTTTACATTATTGAAGCTCAGGTGCTTAATTTGACTTCTCTGTTAATTATAGTTGTCCGAAATATCACATCTCTACTTATGTCCATTTGAGCAATATGCTCTATTGAGCTTCATGTAGAATATCGATATCTATTTATTACGAAAATATTAGTATAAATGATAACGAGAGAACTGTTGGTTGAGTTAAGCCCAAAGGGCGGACAGTGGATGCAATGTACGTCAAAATCATGTCAAACGATATACGTAAATATGGATATGACTACAAAAAACTGCATACATAAATGTTACTCGAAATAAGTATAATAAGTCTTATCCATGTTCTGCTTTCGTCACTATATTGCATCCACTGTCCGCCCTTTGTGCCTGAAAATACAGTACGTCGGCGGTGTTATCGCAAATTATGAAAAAATCTCTTCCGACCTTAGGCCTTTCATACTAAATAGGCTAGAACGCACAGCTGGATTTCGGATTCAGATACACGTGAAAAATACTGCCTGTTACTTTCCTTTAAATACCGCGCGAGCGAGACGCAACGCAAGCGAAGTCGCGGCAAGATATGCTATAGCCCTGCTGAAATCGATACGCGGTTGCCGCTTACGCATTCCCTCCACGACGCGCAATTTCCTGATTTCTGAATTCTGAGAAACTTTATTCGAATAAGTTTTCGTATTTGTTCAGGGTTGTTAGGCTAGTATACAGGTTCCCCCTAGTTCGGGCACCAGTCTCCACCGCACTAGTTGTATACCTATTCATAAGAAAAGTACCATAACTTACTGTATATAAACTGTATACTATGTGGTGGAGAAAATAAATACTTTTTTTTTTTTTTACTAGTATAGTGTTTATTGCACAATGTGCTTTTGTTTTGACTCTCTTTTTAAAACAATGAACAGGGTCTTAATTAATTTGAAGGACTTCGTCTTTAGATCACGTTTCGAGTTACATAGTTACACTGCAGGGTTGAAATTTTATCGTAGAATAAGTATGGTAAAATTACGCACATTTAACTGGTCGATCGTACGTTAGTGCCCGAAATATAAAACTTTACGCCCATCACAACAGTGTATTCATCTAAAAGAAAACGACGATGGATGTCATGGGGCGTTTTACCAGAACGTCTACTTTGTCGGGTACGTCACGGATAAGACAGCTTATCCGTTCAAAATGCTGATTGTTTTAAGCATTTTTCTCTATGATCAAACATGTTTCATAACATATTATCAGTGGTACTACTTAGAACAGTGGCATTGCAATTTATTGGTATATATTTGAAACCTACAGTTTGAATTTTTCATTGATAATTTTTGTTTCAAAAACTCACGCAAAAAACTGTTTATATTTTCAACATATTTTCGACTGCACGCAATGAAAGCATGAAATAGCTATGTTACTTTCTAGAACTCAGGGAAAAGTATTATTCACTTCAAAAAGTTGGTTAAAATTATCAATGTACTTGTCATAATATGAAAAAATAAATTTTAAAAGGAATAAGGCCTCTTAAGAGGATATTTGTTTCTGGGACATGGATGTTATCTACGTATATACCGTATATATATTATGTATATCGTCGTCTGGTACCCATAGTACAAGCTACAAGTACAAACAAACTAGGCAATCGTTTGGTACTGGGTCGATTTCTGTAAGACGATCCCTTAATACTTATTTTATTTATATATATGTCTTCTTAAAATCATACAGGAATATTGACATACTATAAAAATGTACTACATAATTTGTATAAAAGCATGATAACAATTAATAGCGTCACGTGTCCGACGTTCTAGTGGAATGCCCCCGTTACATCTGTAACTTTTTAAAACTCTATGACATCTGACATAAATATATGACATAGAGTCTAAAAGACTACAGAAGACATAGGACATATCCTAAATAGCACACTGGCTGCATAAGCAAATACAACCCCTACAGGTAATTTAAGCTGCATAAGGGCTGTATAAACGTTTTTCGCAGCTAATGCTGTATAAGGGCAACCTATCTCCTACTTAGGTATAGGCTAAAAACATGATTACAATACAAACAAATTCTGCCCCTTTGACAAGTGCAGTCTAAAACAAAGGTGCTATTTGTATGCCCCTAGTTACAGTACAATACAAAAGAGTAGAAATTAAAAAGTGGCAATACTGCAGTGTCGTCCCTTTCTAATCAATCTAAGAAAAAAGGGCCGACATACTCTTTTGTGTCGTACTGTATCTGTATATACTACATGGGTGGCAAACCGCAACCGCCACACTCGGCTGGGCTAATTCCTTACACACCACTCTTAATCCTTTGTCTCACCAACAATCTTGAACAAAGACTTAAAATAAAAGTGGTCAAATTATTTTATTAATAATAATGTTTTCTTTGCGACATGCTTTTCTTATAGACTACATGAACGTTAATTCTTATCAAGAGATAATTGAAATGAGCCCAACAAATCATCCATGATATCAAATAGCCACATGATTTCATTTAAAATACATACATAAGTAAAAAGTTTTATTTCAATACGACAGTTAGAAATAGGTCAAATTGAATCCAAGATTTGATTACATTGTAACTTAGCCCCAGTGAAATATACACGATGATTTTTAATCGGTGATCAGGTACCAACTTTTCTAACTCAGTTAATGATGGCGGTCACGTTGAAGCTGTAATTACATGTAAACAAAGTTTGTTTTTTCTATGATAATTTTTATTTTGAAACTTATTTTGTCTTAAATTCCTTGTCACCATATTAATCTGTATCTGTGAGCTTACAACCTCTCTAATAATTTAATGGCAATGACAATTTATGAGTAATAACTTGTGATTGTCATTGTCATTACCTATACAAAAGTCGTAGAAAATTTAGTAAAATTTCCCGCCAAGGAATGACACTTGACATAGGTATCGTACTTCAATAAGTTATGTAGGATGACCATGTACCTATAGTTATTGTTTTTAATTATGTTTTAACTTTTAATTAATTAAACAGTGAGGTTATTGCGTGAGACCTCGATTATTAAATTTAATTTTAGCTGGATATTTATATTTTTCTACTCCTGATCACCGACTAAGAATCATCGTGTATAAAAAGCGTGTTTAAATATGCTTACATTTCTGCTTTGCCCAAGTTTATTATAAGTAGGTATAGGTACATATGTTTACTATTAGCAATACAGATTTTAAAAATAAATAAATCTACAGATTACTGTTATATATTATTTTATGATTTAGTATACTTATGATTTAGTCGGTTTGGTCCCTAGGAAATAAAAAAAACTGAATACAGTTTATAAAACGTGTTATTTACAATAAAATAGTCTTAAAGAAAACATACTAAAAAGTGGTATATAGTTTAGTAATCATTAAATAACAAAATTAAATGCTGAGCTAGGTTCAGACTTAGACATTTTTGGTGTAGGTATCTTATAAGTATAGTCAAACATAAATGTCGCAATAAATGCCTGTCCACTTAAAATCTCAATTATATTCCATTTCTGAAATCAGCACACAGAGAACAAATCTAATCCGCCATCGTGAAAACAAAAACGCACCGCCAAATGCCTAGGAACTCATTATCTATTGGGCTTTCTGAATAACACATAGAGTACAGGGCGATTATTTGAGTGTTTTAACCGCCTCATTAATCTGTCCGCAATGTTGACGAACTCCGTATGATCCGAGGCGCCATTTTCGGTTGTCTTGTAGAAGTCGCGGATTTCTACAATTCCTTTCAAAATGATGTTGATAGCTTTTATGAGTTGACCAATATTGCGGGCAGATTAATGAGACGGTCAAAACGCTCAAATAATCACCCTAACCTAAACCCACGTCTAGACATTCGCCCATTAACAGATAGATTCCCAAAAATACAAGGATTAAAATATTAGTCTGTCGCTTCCAGCGCATGGTGTGCAGAAGGAAGTGACTCGGCGACCGCGAGAAGCCCTACCAGGGCACATGGCTTCGCAACCAGTTTCTTACAATCACCACCGAATAAACACTGTTAAAACTATAATACCTAATAATAAAATTTAATAATCTTTTTATACTTTTCATTGCACATTTAAAAGGAAATAATGAAACAAATACGTGATCACGTAAGGTAGGTACCTGTATTGGTTAACTACAGGCGATTCTATAGACAGAGACCAGATAATTTATATAAAAAAAAACTACGAGAAAGTTCAGGAACAGAAATAAACAGTTACGCAAAAGACGCACCAATTGAAGTGTTTAGGAAATCAACGACAAATGAGAAATAATATATACGCATGTAGCCACCAAAGCAAGTTGAGCGACACGTTAATTTTTTTAAACTCAGTCTCATTGGTTGCAGGAGTGAAGGATGACTCCGATGACATTTCGAGCAAGAGCTGCGGCGGGGACTCGTCAAGCCTGGCCAAGAAGCAGAGGAAGGCACGTACCGCGTTCACGGACCACCAGCTCCAGACACTGGAGAAGTCGTTCGAGCGGCAGAAGTACCTCAGCGTACAGGACCGCATGGAACTGGCCGCCAAGCTGGGCCTGACGGACACACAGGTCAAGACCTGGTACCAAAACAGACGGTGAGTTCTCAGCTCAGACCATGGATTAATAACTCAAGACTGCCATTGCCTACGTCGCATTCCACCGATTATAACGATGTTGTAGATGGCTCCACCTTGTTCTCGGAGGTCTCTTAACCCTCCGCTCTTTAAAATCTTTCCTGTTATTTTATTTCCGTATGGCGTTAAACTTTTTTGGACAAACTGGCGTGTATTTCATTGAATACTATCTAAAACCATAATATTTTTTTTATTTTATAACCTATTTGGGTATGGGTAAGGCTCAGGGGCGTTTTGAACGCTCCTTGACTTATGTTATGTTTTGACGAATAAATAACATTATTTATGCAATAATTTGTTAATTGGTAAGCTCATAACAGAGCGCTTGTTGCGAATGGTGGTGGAATCACAAAAGAAAGATTATATTCATCTAAATTTCGTAACACATCGGAACGAGCAGTTGAAACGCTCCTAAGCCTTACCCATTCAATGAAATTCGGCGCCTAGGTAACGCCATACCAAATAACAGATACCGTGACAGAGATCTCGCTATGGTAGCGCCGTCTACATCACGGTGGAAGGCAACTTCGCATTGGCAGTCTTCCTGAATTATTGACCTATGCCCAAACTAACCACCGGAGGCAACAAAAGTAGCATACCGACTGCATAACCGCTTATACAGTCATTGTACAGCTAATTTAAGTCGTATAAGCTTGTTCACTCAGTGATGTGCTACAAACTTGGGAAATCATGACTTAGTTCTGAACATTTGTACTTATAGTCCCAATTTAGTCATTTGCATCCGGTAGATAATTCAATTTATTTACTCGTAATTTCACTGTGATGTTATTGCTCATAACGTGCTTCGAGGTTACAGCTATATTTGGCGATTAAAGTAGATTATGAACTAATACTTATTGAATGACAACCTATCGTCAGGAAAAGTAGGTAAGCGCTTTAGTTTACATGACAATCGTGGAAAAGCAGCTTACTACGGTTGCTTAGTTAACTCCTAGTACTAATGGAATTAAAACGTATTGTTGCGCGTTGGCTTGCAAATATGTGATGACTTCAACCAAATAGGTCCACATTTTCGTTTACCGTAAAGTTAAAGATGCAAAAAGACTTTCAACATTATTTATAAATGCCATTGGGAATCTTTACGTTGGGAACGATACATATGTTGGAAATAGAAATGTAACCGTATGTAGAAATATTTTCAACCGCTATTACCAATCACGTCGGAACTAATAATGCAATATCAAACAAACAGCCGCTAATTATAGATTAGAAAGCTGAAATTTACTGACCGCTATAGATCATAAAATTATTGTTAATTTATGAGAAAATACAGTAATACGATTGCGTGCTGACCGTAATCGTTCGGTATTTTCAAGTATTTGCACTATTTAGAACATAAACATATTAAAGTACATAAAATAACAAATAAGCATTATAGCTATTTGATCTTGGATCTATCTATTTTAGTTATATACAATCCAAGTAAGTACACTGACATCTTGTTAACGATAGTATACAAATGAACAACGTTATGAGACAATAACTAAAAACACAGTTTAAAAATTTCAGGTTCATCCGTGGCGGTTTGTGGTGCCAACCTTTGAATGCATATTTAGAAACGGCGTAATTTCTGACAACGTCCTGTCGAAGCATCATAATGGGACATTTAAAGATGTCGGTGTATACTCAATCGTTGTCCGTATAACATAGATCATGAACACTTCCCATTAAAATCAGGGAACGTGTCCAAGTCTCAAGAAGCTCTGAGTGCCGGCCAGCCTTGCCCGTGAGAGAGTCGGCACCTCAAAGCGCCGCTGACGGTGACTCAGCAGACTTAGCAGATCGACTACCGCTACTGGCGAACTATTTACTGTATTACTGTGTGACTGTGAATATACCTTTAACCCTACTGCTCTGCGTCGCTCGCGAATTTTCAGAATTGTATTAATCTACGTTTTGCATTAGTGCTACTTTGGAAACGGAGAAGAGATACTTTGAGCAAACACAAAAACGTGAACCGTTTTTTTTTTTTATTGTAGGCACATTTAGATTTCGTATTTTTTAATTGCCTAGGCTAGGTACTTGTTCATTGTAAACATTAATAAATATAGCGAGTAAATATGAAATAAATAAAACATTTCGTTAAATCACTACGACACACGATATGATACTAATACCTTAACCAGGGATCGTTACCGGTATTCATTCAAATTCAAATATTTTTCTAATTTTAGGTTTTATTTCAGTCGCTACTAAATTGAATTAAGGTGTTGAAATAGAGCTTTGAAATTAGCTCACTAAAATAATATAATAAGCGAAATACCGTAATCGAACACCGGTATTTTGTATGGAGCCCTATACCGGTATCCAATCCCTGACCTTAACAAAACAACAATACCTAAAATAAAGATTTTTGTAATAAAAAAATAAAAATATATAGTCACTTTGTCATTAAAAAACTAATTATTTAAAAACCAATAAAACACACTTAACTAGTCACATTTGGGACGATCTATATTTACATTCGTAATTATACTTCATCAAAAAAGTAGGAGCGTTTCGGCGGCAACTGTACCTGGCGGCCATTTTAAAAACAAACGCTTATAATTAGGCCTTTGGTGGCGCCGACAGCGCCTTCCGTACAAAAGGTTCGGTAGCTACAAAATAAACTACACTAATTTTCTATTGCTTTATACCAATTTCTATCCGATGATTTGTTAGATGAAAGATACAATGTTTATTAATCGGTTCCGTAACTACCTGTCGGTTATATAGATCCATCTACATTTTGCTTATACCAATTTGATTTCTCTTGTTGGAATGTTAACTAAAAAGATCGAGTCTTACAGGTGCATTGTGAATGTTCAGGTTACTTTAAAGAAGTAACGCGATTGAAACAGAAGTCAAGTTTATAAAGAAAAAGCCTCTTTATGACTTACCAGGATATGTGTAGACATGTTAGTTTCGTCAGCAAATGTGAGCACTGCGTCGGTTTAATCTCTAACAACTATCACCTGTGTCCACAGGCTAATTTCCTTTTAGAACAAATTTGGTCGGACGAAATTGATTTAAACTGGTAGGTTTAACAGACAATAGAAGACTCCCTCGAGCGGGGGCTCCGCACACGGCGGTCCGTCTTCCCAATACTTTTTGCCCCGCTTTTTGTTGGTTTCTATAATTTCGGTAAAGCTAATGTTTGGTCTTCGATTTTTCGGTTCGTCAAAGGGTGTGAAATCGGCCTTAATTGAAGAATTTAATGGCTTTTGTGTGCGGTCACTTTCTTTAGTTTTTACGACGACATGGATCAAGTAGGACGGTACCTCGTAATTTTAAAATATGGGAGCGCGGGAGCCTTCGGGCTTGTGCTTTGTAATTATAATCGAGCACTCATACCACCCGGCATAAGTGCTAGTCTAGCAGCCGCCATTCTTGCAAGGTCGACCGCTTATCTATTTACAAACTACGAACTAAGCTCAAATATTTATTATCTTTCTTAATTAAAGACACGCCGTTTGCCTTTTAGGTCACACACGTACTAAATAAAATTAATTGCGTGAATAAAAATATAATTAAAAACTACAGACCACCTTGTAAACTGTTACAATGTAGTTAATTTGAATTATTCTACGGTATTAGAATATCCGTAAGTAGAATTTTTGTGATTTATACTTTGGTGTTTTCACGGTCTGCTGGTAATAGACACAAATTTCTCTTCTGACAGGTCGCATATACATTTCGGTAGATGTGGCTACGTGCAGTTTTAAGTTGTCTTCATCTTCTAGCCGAACATAAGTACGAAAGCGCTCTATACGACGCTCTTTTTACTTTACAAATGTGTGGCTTCCCATATCACACGCCTGGATTGGATTCTTGAGATTTGGATTCGTCAAATATTGATAATTTCCAATAGGACTTCTTCGGTTTCCGTGGGGATTAATAACCAACATTAAAATAAATAATTAAAACATTTACTTTGCTTACATATTTGAGTTCAGAAGCTACTGGGACTAACAAGAGTTCAAACTTTTGACCTTCGAGTGCCTAATATTATTTAGTGTGGTTTTACAACCGGAGAGCCATGCCCCGGGTCTCGAAGCTCAGTCCCCTTCACATGGTCTCCCAACCAGGTCTGGGGCCCTTGAACACCTAACCACATCATTAACCGTACCTCTAGCACAACTGTGACACGCGAGTCTCTCTTCCGCGAGAAATATTACCTATCTCTTTCTTCAGTGTATTGTGCGAGAGTGACAAGAGTCGCGAAGCGTAGATGTGTCACGCAGGTCCAACTAAAGCTGGGTGCCCATTAGACTCAGAGGGGCTCACTTATTCCGGGCTACCGAGATGTCCAATCGTGATTTTCTCTCAGATGCAAAGTTATTATTATTGGACGTGTGAACGCAGATGAAGATGAGCAAGTCACGGGCGGGCCGGCGCCGGCGCAGCCGCCGGTCACTCATTACGGCTCTTCCGCCGCTACTTTTGACACTATTATTTTAAACACCGAATCGTTGCTTTAATTGTTTTGGCAGAAGATATGCTTACTCAGGTAGCTTGTTGAATTATTCGAAGGGTTGATGCAGGCTACTTTGGCACGCGTCATCAACGTAGTAGGATCACTAGTCAAGTGGCTTTAATATGTTAACTTACGTCCGTCTGATTGAAGTCTTAATTGAAGCCAAAATTTGGATTTGCCATATTGGCTGACTTTTTTAGTCCCAAGTAATTAATTCCTGATGACTGGTATTTAAAGTCCGAATAGGTAGAAGGGAAATATAGGTAAATATATTTACGAATGAGTTTTAAATTATCATTAAAAAACATTGTAAATTCCAATTATTTAGTTCAAGATTTTGTTTTAGCTTTATTACTCGGGCCTTAAGAGTTTCCGGTGCAAACTGAAAAGATTAACCGTAATACGTAATATATTATGTTATTCACAAGTTCCTGGCTGGGGACCAATGTAGACTTATAGTTACATTTTATGACTGCAATAAGTTTCTTTGAAATGTTTAAATAAATACGTCAAACAATTAAATAATAAACATCATGTTTTTAAAAGGAAATGAAGTAATTAGAATAATTATAAACGTAGTAATCGTAGTAAAATGGCAATAACTTTCAAAGATAGTAGCGGTGCGATCTGACAAAATCATTATGAGTTTAATGACATAAAAACGACTCAGGGTGCATCGTATAGCCTCAACAAATGCGTTAAATTACAAGCCCGCCGCCGCGCAAACCGGCGGCTAGATTCGACATGCATGCATTGCTATAATATAACATTTGTCCGGCATCTCAACGATTAAGAGCCTTTATTACTTAAAAATCTTATTATGACAAATGTATTGATAAGTTCAACCAACTTTTTTAAGTGAATAATACTTTTCTTTGATTTCTAGATAGTAACATAGTTATTTCACGCTTTCATTGCGTGCAGTCAAAAAAATAAATAAAAATAAAACAGTAATCTGTGGGAATTTTGTCAAATACAAGTAGTTTTTGAAACAAAAAATATTTCACTTATATACCGACAAATTGCCTTGGCCCTGTTCAAGTAGTAACATTGAAAATATGTTAAGAAACATGTTTGATCATAGAGAAAAATGTCTAAAACAATTATTATTTTTGAACGGATAAGGAGCTTTTTATAATAACTTGTTTTATGTGTCCTATTCTAAGTAATTAAAATCAAAATACATGTAATGACCATAGTAAAATGCGGTAAAATCGATTGAAAGACGTAAGACAACCAGTGACAGCACTTCAATGAATTTTGATCGCAGTTTACGAACCCAGCTCTAGCACAACTGTGACACGCGAGAAATATTACCTATCTCTTTCTCCGCAGTACTGTGAGAGCGTGACGGGCGATGCTATGGCGCGCAACAAGTCGCGAAGCCTAGTTGTGCTAGACGGGCAGCAAGCTCTAGCACAACTGTGACACGACTCTTTCTCGTGCAAGATATACTACCTATCTCTTTCTGTACAGTACTGTAAGAGACAGAGAAGATACTATGTCGCGCGACAAGAATCGCAAAGCATAGTAGGTTGTGCTAGGGCTAGGACGAGCAATATCAAATTGCCACGTCGAATTTAGGGAGCGGAATCGTTAAATTCATAAACACATAGTGCGTCGGTGACTGTCTGTGGGTCGTAAATTTATAATGTGGCCGTTTATTGGCGCTTAGCTGGCGACGGCGATTTGCAACGATTAGGTGGCTAATGGCGCAGTGTAATGACATACGGCCAGGTATTGCCAGCGGACGGTGAAATAACTCCTCCAACCGATATTTAGCGGAAAAAATGCATTTTTACCGTTAATTTTTAAAATGTTTACGCATATCAGTAGTTTTTACACCATATTTTTACAGTTTAGTTTATGAGGGTGGATGATTATTTGAGCGTTTTAACCGTCTATTCTAATTTTGTCCGCAATATTGAGGAAATGAACTGTAGCGCTATAAATCGGCTGTGCTGTAAAGTCGCGGGTTTTGCAATTCTTATCAAAACGATATGGATTGCTTTCATGAACCGGCCAGAAGAATCAGACGGGCAAATCAGTAGTTATATCACTATCTGCATTGGTGTTAAATCTGCAAATTAAATACCTATCGAGAAAGATCAATTCTGAGTTGGCATTTAACTTTCTGTTGTAGGCGTGTCAATTTCTAGTAAACACATCTACTACTTTTCTTTGAAAGTTCAAAATTTCAATGTGTGTGTTTTGGCTACACAGGTTTTCCTAGAAATTGACGCGTCACTTCCACTGTTTTTTCTATTCCGTGCTAACTCTTCTCGAGATCATGTAAGCGTACCACTTCAGAAGTAGGCAGTTGTTACACTAAATGCTCGTAGAGCTCTGCCCACTGCCGCCGTGATGGCGTCGCCGGCCCAAGTGCGTTCGCTTCCATACATTTCCATATAATTAGTTAGGATATGACAGTTGGCAACGTCGCTATGACGGGTATGGCGTCACGGTGAGGTAAGGGATTTACTCTACTCCTTCCTCTTTAGTCCTCTTTGGACAAGTGTTTCAGTTTTGTTTGTTCAGTTGGCATCAAAATTAGCTGCCAATTTAGTATACAATTTCACATTAAGCCAGTAGTTCTACTAAAAAAAAATACCTCAATCAGTTTTACTTACATCAGAAATAGCCGAACTGCGCTTAGCAGTAAAACCGAACTAAATGAAGCTAATTTTACACAACTTATTTTGGTTACTAGTAGCCCTCAGTTTGTCAGTCCTCCGATTAATGTAACTATCAGCAAACATTTGGGCTACTGTTAATAAAACCTTTTTTTTTTCAGTGTAAGACTAAGTTTTAACTATGCGAGGCAAATAGACCCACTGCTCATGATTAAGTTCTCGGATGGAGTTGAAATTTGAACTGTACTCGAATTTAATACCTATAGGCACCGTTTTAATTACCTAAATGCATCTAAATCTGTGCATTTTGAGTTATTACTTTTTTTACTATCGAACTCTTTACACTGGCAACGCTGAAGATTATATACTGGAATACCGCTTATGCCTGCGGGTTCCGCCAACTTTATTGTTCTGTCTGAGTCATTCTAAATTACCTACTGGCAAAAAACTGGCTGTAGCATTGCAGGCGCTTCTCAAGATCAAGTTAAAGTCGATGTGAATTCATGAATTGACAGCTGTATCGTTTCTAAGTAACGAAGCTAAATTTATCCGATAATATACTGAAAAAGAAAAAGATTGTTAACTGTAACCCAAATGTTAGCTGCTAGTTGCACAAATCGGAGGACTGACAAACTGAGGGCTAGGTACTGGTGACCAAAATAAGTTGTGTAAAATTAGCATGATTGATTACTATGATTACTACTACGCACAACTAGACCCAACTAAATAGCCATTTTAATCTTAGTAGAACTATTTTTTTTTTTCATTGTATACTTGACTTAACATTGCAAAACCCCACTGAGAAAGATAAGTACAGGGTAATCAAACTGGGTTATGTCAACGATGGTCCTTTAGTTATATTACAAGAACCGAAATATAATGTGCATGCAGAATTTTTGTGATACGATTAATTCATCGGTCAGATTCCATTTACAAGTACCTATACAGTTTTCAAGATATCAGCGATACTCGGTACTGCGAGCAGTGGCAAACTCGAATGCGCGCGTTAAAGCAGAACTACCTATAAGGTTAGCGTTTACGTTACCGCGGTCAATTTGTATCATTTGCTTAAACGGCGCGGTGCATCTACCCAATATTACTGCGCGCCACACTAGGGCTTCCAATCCCCGGCTCTTAGTATGGACAAATCCGGTACACCGATGCGAATTGAAAACATTACAAGTGTTAAGTTTAAACTAATTTCATTACTTTATTATCACAGAAGCCAAAACTATTACTTTTATTTGGTTTTACGCACTAGTTTTAAAAATATTAAAAAAGGTCACCTTGTGGAAAGATGACAGTCGCAAACTACAAAAAGAACAGAGGTACAATTTCCATACTAAATCCGTCTTAGTAATAAGTCCGACTGTAAGATTTTCTGCGCTGTGACCAATTACTGGTCGCCTACGCTCTTTTAGAATGAGGAGCTTTTCAAATGTAAATGTGGTTCAGTATATTGAATTTTTTATCCTTTATTTGATTATTTCGGAAAAGGGCCTGGTTAAAAGAAAAATGACAATTACCGACACATGCAAATTAGAGCTATGATCGTGTAAATATTTTACAAAGACGTACAACCGAAAGAAGCACCAATGCATGGAAGTCACTGAGATGGAATTACGATCATACCTAAGTAATTGCCAAGCGGTTAAAATATACGATAAATATACGTAATGAATTTGAATCCAGAAACGATTTAATAATCATAATGTTTCTTCAATGTCAATAAAATAGTTTCAGTTTGGTTGTGAGTAACAAACATATAAAGTTTCTCGTGTTCCTCGGCTTACGATTTAACATCCCCGCCGTTCAAATGATATGCATTTAATTTAAATGTAGAAAACTTTATGGTGAAAGAAAAGTTGGATTATTTCCCATCTACATAAATGAATGACGACAAATAACAAAAACAGCCTTTATGTAGTCTTATTAAAACTTTCGCATGACATCTAGATACTAATTAGAGCATTCACAATTTTTTATTGAAAATCAGTTTTCTATAGAGATGGGTCATTATTCCAGGATTTTTTTACAGCAAGATGCAGGTTTTACATGGGTGCGTAAAGCCATTGGTTGCGTAAAGCCACAGCACCATTGGTTGGTAAAAATGCCTTTGCCTTCTCATCACGCGAAACAGCTGGACAGAATTTAACCATCAATCTTGGTACAGGGAAAGCTAGATATCCAAGTTATAGGACTACGCGGACGATATTGCAGCAAACTCGGTGACAGCAAACTGAGGAGCCGATATTGAAACATATCGGGGCGTTGCTGCCTCATCAGACTTCGAGTGAAACCGTAATTTTCAATATAAATAACACATATATATTTACAAAACGTCTACAAACAACATAATCCAACCGTCATTGACACAAAAACCGCAAACAAAGCATTTAGTTCTCACGTACCTAATCACTGCCTGCTTCCGAAAATTATTTTCAAGAGCATCGCACACAAAAGCCTAAGACAAGACTCGACGTGTGTGCACACGTCTCTAATGACATAATGCGCCCTCACAGCTACCAAGAACTACCTAATCGGTTATTGCGAACGCTCCAAATTACACCTCCAGAGACACGGGAATCGAACCAAGGTCGGTCGGGTCGCCGGGCTTATCATTTAACCACTAATCATAATACTGGAAATGCCATTTGAGTTCTGTTCGGGTTTTAATAAGCGGACAGAGGCCAGAATTCGTAGGTAGCCGGCAATTTAGAGGGGCCACGGCTGAATCGTCATTTCGTGATGCGAATTTTATTTTAAAATATTAATTGAGTGCATGATGCAGCGGTTCTAAGTAAATACGAGGTTTGAGGACTCGGGAAAGGTCATCTGCTCCGGCGGCACCTACGTGTTTGTTTTTCGGTACACACACTGTATATCAAATCTTTATAGCCCCACAGGTTTGAGCAGGTAGGTACTAAACTTAAACTACATTACCCGAACATTATACCTGCACATTATGCATTGACAGTAACTGTAATTTATGATTTTATTCAGATGAATGTTTTGTTTAGATGCTTGATGTATTCTATACTCATAACTATGTATGATAAACATAAACCATCTTCTGGATATGTAACATTAAAGACGTTCGAAACTTGAAACAACACTCATTAGTTCTCCGGGAGCTTCGTACAGAAACGTCCGTAAAACTTTCTAAGCAGCATATAAATAACGTTCGGAGTAAACTCAAATTGGTCCTGGCGGGGAGGTGCGGAAGGGCCTAACCGCCAACTGCGGACGGCGCTCGCTGCGGATCGATGAAATGCTCTTTGTTCGCCGGATATACAAGCGGAATTCGCGGCACGTCGACCTAAACCCAAATCGAGAGAAACTACTCCCCCCGCGGAGAGGTCGTAAGCGGAACCGTTTTACCGGACGATTTTCGTCTTTAGCTTGAACGGTTAAGGCGCGTTTTTGGATGATCCTCCTCGAACAACAATTGAATCAGTTCACGCAGCATCAAATCACTAAACCGCTGGGCGGAGCCGTCTCGGGCTCCGCTGAGGGACAAAGACGGCGGCTCCGCTCCCGCCGCGCCGCGCGAGTGAGCGGGAGGGGCATAACGTCTGCTGAGAGCCTCCGAGATGACAACCGAACTTGGCCGCTTTTTGTTCATAGCCCGCGGCGGCAATAAAAGATAATAGTGTCACCGAGCAGATTGCCTCTTATTCAGCACTTGACAATTAAATAAGTGCTCTCGAATGGCGCGCCGAAACGACATGTCATAATACAATGATTAATGCCGCTACTGATGGGCAGCTGATGTTAATTAACTACATTAAATATGTACGTTATATGTAACGTGAGCATTAAAACAAAAATAATATGAAGAATCATGCCATAACGCGTCGGTAATATATTAAAGTACCGTTAACAAAACGAACATGATAGATTGCGAGGTAATAAATTAAGTGATAAAAATTTATGAAAAGATCGGCAACGAGCATCTGAACTCCCCCTCATTTACATTTAATGAAATTAAATGATCCATTTAGAGAAATTAATTAACGAGGTAACCAGTGAAGCGGCGGCTAACCGCGGGCGCACAATGGGACGTAATAATACCAATGATAATGCGAATAGCAATAATAAATTACTCCCTTCGAATTAATAAAAACCTCACTCGATGACAATAACGGACCACTTTGGAACTAATCGTGGTTTTGAGAGCGAAATTAATTTAGTTTTGGATGGGGAGTTTGCGACGAACACCCTACTATACCTACTATCCCTTTTTTCTGTGAATTCGTAATGTGAACAGTGGGTACATTTGTTTGTTGTTATGATGTACCTACTTTAAAACTAAATAAACTTAAACTCGCTAATTTTACAAGCCTAATATATTTATCGTCGTATATCCTAGTGCAAATTTCACGTCTGAAATATTTACAGAGCCAAATGTGTATTTAGCCCTTTTTAAACACCAATCTAGCTTGGTAAGTCTAAAGCCGGTAGTTTGTCTTAGGAAAGTTTCTGTCGAACTTAGGACGCGCACGTAAAGGAGCTAAAAAAACACATTTGTCCTCGCAGCAATAACGCGTTAATGTACACAATATACGCACCCTTTCCTACCGAATGAAATAAATCAAATTAAACTCGACCACGCTCCGGTGAGCGCTAGAGTGCCCAAGACGTTTTGTCAAATTTATTATTTTATTTATATTTTTTATTA
Organism: Apotomis turbidana; assembly: GCA_905147355.2. NCBI lineage: Eukaryota > Metazoa > Arthropoda > Insecta > Lepidoptera > Tortricidae > Apotomis > Apotomis turbidana. The sequence continues at coordinate 51,159,063 of LR990280.1, read as the reverse complement.
CTCATTTCATTGCGGCATCTTCATTGTGCTCTCGAGTGGCCTGTGACAAATTTGATGACGATTGGGGTCAGAGAGGGTTAGTGATCTATCGCTTTTGGGGTTCGTAAACGACACATTACAGAATTTTAGAGTCAATTTAAGTTCGTAATGTGGCATAAATCGTTTTTATGTAATTTCTTGTGGGATTCGCACGGCGCATCGAATCGATTTATTTGTAATGTTAATGGACCGTGAATTCATTGTTGTCAATTGAAATGTACGAATGTCGAGACAACTTTCTGTGGATTCTATAAAAACTGTCATCTACGTGTTGTCTGCTTCGATCAATAACTGATAATAACGGATAGAGATTCGAACGCAAGGAAACTCCGAGCGTAGCTAACTCTATTCTTTGAAGATTGTGTAACATCTTATAAGGCCCAAGATCGCAGGACACCGTTTCATGAAGAAATATTTGAACGTCGTCGTGAAGATGTGTATTTATTTATTTGTGGCAAATTTACCTACCTACCGGTAAAGTATAAACACAAAGGGCCGGTTGTTTCAAATCATTTATAATCGCAGGTAACACATGTCAGAAACTGAAAATTAAAGTTTCTCTATTAGATGACAATCGTCAGTGTCATTTTGAACACAAACGTAGTTGATGCTCGTGTGTAAAAAAATCTAAACAAAAACCTAACAGTTTTTCTCTATTGTTCTCAGGACGAAATGGAAACGACAAACAGCGGTAGGCCTGGAGCTGCTGGCGGAGGCGGGGAACTACGCGGCCTTCCAGCGGTTATACGGCGGGTACTGGGCTGGGGTGCCGGCGTACCCCACACAGCCGGCGCCCACCGCCGACCTGTACTACCGGCAGGCTGCTGCTACTGCTGCTGCCGCCGCTTCGGCGAATACGCTGCAGAAGCCATTGCCATACCGGTAAGCTGCCTAGCGTAACATTCGCGTTGTACAGCGGTTGTACGGCGGTTACTGCGCCGGGGTACTCGTGTACCCCGTGCACTCGGCGCTGACTTGTGTTATTACAGACAAGCGGATGCTACTGCTGCTGCCGCCGCTTCGAGGGACACGCTCCAGGATATATACTTCTGTTATATCCCTCCATTGAGTAGTTACTAAATTTGCCGACCACTGGCTTTGTGCTACAGAAAATAGGAGCGGCATGAAACATATCGATCGAAATCGGTTAAATGCAGTAACATAGATAGGTACCCACCCCTTAAATTGGGTAATACGTGCATTTGTTAAGATGTTACCTCTTTTTACCGAGTTTGGTTTTTGATAAAAGTTTTTTTCTGTTACGCTATTATGTCGATGTGTAAAGCGTGTGTTCTTGTGTCAGGTTATACCCCGGAGCACCGCTGGGCTCGGTGCCGCCGCTGGGGCTCGGGCTGCCGGGACCATCCGCACACCTCGGGCTCGGGGGCCCCGCGCTCGGCGCCCTCGGCTACTACGCCCAGGCCCGGCGCACGCCCTCGCCCGACGTCGACCCCGGCAGCCCTGCCCCTCCGCCCCGCTCCTCCAGGGAGCCGTCCCTCGACCGACGCACCGACGACGACGACGACGACGAACCTATACACGTCTAATGTGAATGTGAAACAAAAGACTCGTAAAAACTGGTAGTACTCCAAGTACAGACTTTAGACAGTGTTTCGGTCTATTTTGTTACCTTACTCACAGTTTCGGTAGTATTTAAATTATTTGCTCCATTTAATTATAACGTTGATTTGACAAATCTGTTAAGTATTAGCTTTTCTACCATCCTCGGCGGGGAGTGATCGTGAAGTGTGGACGGACTGTCCAGAACATGTGATATCTTAAACCCAGATTTGATATAAGAACTTTGAACTTAATGTGTACAATATAAATCGATGTCGTAGGTTACTATTAGTATTATAGAGTACACGTGCTTCAAGAGGACATTCGTGGACTTCGAGAGGGTCCGGCGGGTCTATGACAACGCGTGACGTTGCGAGTACCTGTCAAAAAAAGAAAAAAGTGAAGGGCTAAGGGCAAGAACTGGATAAGTAACGTTTACAAAAAAAAACAGTACAGATAATTTAAGGTGTGGAGTCACCTTATGGCGTACGTCAAAAAATAATATAAAAAAATCGGATTCAGCGAGTTCATCCCCTTGTTTTAGATAGTCATACGATGAAACTGGGTAATTTTAGTCGTAAACTTAAAAAAAGTACTGAGCCAGTTTTTCCCTTAGCCCTTCAACTGTATTCATCTGCTCGTTGAGAAATTGCTCAGTAGACCTGCGAAAGCATATAGTATAAGTCAGTTCCACGTGGGTAAGCTAACTGCCTAAAAGCACGTTCGCACACCAGGCGTTCGCTGGATGATTCGCGCAACGTAGCATGAAGAGCAATAGGCTATTTGATTCATGTTAAACTGTATTAAACTATGTTTATTTGTACAGTAAAGCATAGGAAACCTAAATATATATTGTTCATAAAAGTAGAAATGGCTGAAAAAATTTTAAAGTATGGTTTTTATTTTGTATTTTGAAACGCTGTCCGCCATTTTCGCCTATGATAGTGACCGGTCCCGTAAAGAAAACTGATGAGCTACTCCGATGACTCTGAATAGTGCCGTCACTCTCGATCTCCTGTCGTTGAATTTCGAACATCGGAGTATATTTACTCGGTATTTAAGGCCGTTCCCTGAGCCAGAAATGCAAAAATACCCCAAAAATTATCCTATTTTTCTACGAAACGTTGATATTAGTAAACGAGGGAAAAATATATATCATTCTTGATTATATTATCTTTAATAACACAGCATTCGATACACGATTCATAACACTTCGCTCGATACAATTAATTCCCAAAGTAACCTCCAATTCGAATGTTTACTCCAACTTTACTTGTTTTTTCACTACGTGACACTATGAAACAAAAAAGGAGAAAGATCAATCATAACTAAAATAGTAATTTGACAGCTTCCGAATTTCAATAATTTGAGGCAATATTTTTAAAATAAATAATCATCGACAAATTCTATCGTAAAAAGATATCGCCTTACGGCCCGCAAGCTCTATCTCCGTCACTCTTTTGAAATGTGACTGTTATGTGACAGGGACGGGTGGCCTGAGGAGGGGCTCGGGGCTCTGGCTCAGGGAACGGCCTTAACGTCACGCCACAGATAAGCTAAAGGCAAAAATGGCGGGCGGCGTTTTAATCAGTTCATGAAATTACTATTTTTAATTAATGAAAGTTAGCTTTCTAGCTCTCACAAAAATACATTTTTGGAGCTAACAAGATCATTATTAACCTTTTCAAATATATTTCAAAAATGGGTCAGCTTGCGTTTTGAGCAAACAGTGGTCATGTAGCGAACGGAGGCTTTGCGGACGTGCGGCCTTGCGATCCTAACAATAATTAGGCTACCGGCAGTATAGCAATAGCTGTGGTCAGGACTGAGTCCATGAACAGATTCGGAGTTTTTTTTATCGGCTCCTTATTCATTACGTAAGTACCACCAAGTAATAGCATTCAAAAGTCGTCGGATAGGACATGTAGAGATTTTGAGACCCTTTTACGTCACTAAGACGTTTTAGTTTTGAACTAAATTCCTATTTATATTCGTTTGTTGTTAAGTGATCCGTTAAATTTATTTATCTTCTCTGCGTTTGCAAGAAATACGCGCTCGTTTCATTGATTTGAATTTATAATTCAGATAATAATTCCCGTTAATTTTCTCTTTACTTTATAGTTGAGTCGGGTTCCTCCGATTTGATCAAGAACACAGTCCAGCCGTACCTTACCCCTTGCAATGGGAGATATTGAGTAAGTTAAAATATAATGATAAATGTTTTCGAAACACGCAATAATCGAAATAGTAGCTAAGTAAAAAATTGTGTGTAGTGATTCATCATTCCAAAAAAAAAACACTGGAAATCGTTTGCTAAATTGCAAAAAAACTGTATATTATATTATCTATATAAATATAACTAATAATATTATGTATGTACTGTTAGTATTAAATACACAGCTAAAGTATTAAATGTATGTTATAAAGTACCTTACGCTTTTGGGTACCAGCTATGGTGATGTACTTAAGCATTCCGAACCGTGACATGCTATGTCTGATAGAACTTGTGGTGTTTTGTAATTAAAATGTTGTCAATTAAGATAAGGCATTTTAATTTATTTTCGACAATCATCATTTTACTTGTTTTTTTACAAGAAATCACCTTCTTCTCGGATTAATAGTATCCTTTAAGGGGCTCCCTACAGAAATCAGCCAATTTGATGATTTTTACATCGTATCTAGTTTGTGGATTATAGAGTTATAATGTCCTATTTAATATACATACCTAGGATAACTCGGGGCACGTTCTAGGGATAGAATATCGATAAAAAAGATGTCGATATAATTAAATTAATATATGTGCTCAATGAACATTCTGGATTACTATAAAGAGGTTCGATGTCATATCTGATCTGATATCGAGCCTCTTAAATTAAGATAATAAAAGTATGAGGATGTCATTTCAATCAAAATGTCAATTTACGTATATTATGAAAATTATTTTAAAATAAACATGTAAATACAAGTTTTAATATGTTTATTTTTTCATTTGAAAATGTGGAGAAATAAAGTAATATTTATTTATGTCGATGACATTTAGATGTTGACAGTAACATCGATATATTTATTTGTCGATAAAATATTTTGCTACGTCACTTTCGTATTGGTGCCCCGAGTTATCCTATATATATTGTAGTATGGTCTATGCTTAACACTTTGTAGTGACCCGAATTTTGATTTAACGACTGTGTATTTTATAAAAAAATATTCGGTGAAGGACCAAAAATACACTACAGTTGCCGAGAAACTTCTTGAGCCTAACCTTGACTGCGCAGTAGCCGATTTACGTACAAATATGCATGCGCAGATCCGCCATTTTGGGTCAAGAAGTTTCTCGGCAACTGTAATCTCGTTTCTACTTTTATCCCCGGTGTATATGTAGAAAAACTAAAAATTTATTGTTCTAAACCATATTCCACAAAATATGTTGTGAAGTGTTTTCCTTTTTTTTCCTCAATACTTTTCAAGAAAAACGCAAAAAACCGTTTCCACAACTTTTTCCCCGAAAAGATCGCAAACTTTGAAGGCCTGTATCTCAAAGTCAGTGACATGTGAAAGGTACTTGATACGGTATTTTGTTGTGGAAAAACTATGTCATTATGATTAGCTATTTATAATATGGGAAATTCTATCGCAACAGATCGAAGGTCATTGAGAGCGGGGAGCCCCTTAACCATATTCGGATGTCCGGCTATCCCTGTACGCAACTTGGTCAAAATCCGTCCAGCCACTTCGCCGTGATGATCGGACAAATCACTTTTACTAACAGATAATGCTCTCAGCTGACGCGCTGCCCGCCCACACAAATACTTCATCCCGTTTTAATGATATTAAAAATTATCCCTCTGCATAGAAAACTGGGTTTCAATACAATTCTATAATTTAATAACGTACCTTACATTTGTAAGAAGAATGCTATATATATCTCCCTCCGAAGTGATGATATGCCTAGTATATATTCACTCCAACCCGGCGCGTTGTTTGTGCCTAATTTATATGCAACGATATAGTGTAGATATCAGGCGCAAATTTAACTTGACCGGGTAGTAGGTGAAATGTCACTTTATGCAGTTTGAATCGCCAACATCGCGGTATCAGTTAAAGCCGATATACCTGGCTTATTCGGTGATATACCCGGCTTATTTGGTGATATATGTATTGGTTACAATAGCAGGTAGGTAATGTTTCAAAGAACCGCCATATAAAACCAACTTACAACCCATTGGTCGGAAGTCCAAAGCGTGTATCCAGTACACCCGGCTAATAGGTTCCGAGCTAACCGCGTTCGTGTTGTCCGTGATTAGAGAACGTTTAAACGGTATAAATATTCATTTGGCATTTGTGTCTAGCTCTGGCGTGCTCGGTTAATGTTTTACTTCTGTTCAATTGCATGCTTCCCCGCAAATATGCGCATGAAACTATCAAGCAGTATATAACGCGTAAAACACCTAAATATAAAAGTGTGGAATGGCAGAACAAAAGCCGGTGTGGCTTGCACCGCACGTCAATGGCAAGTTTGAACACGCAATTGTTAGTAGAAGCGATTCTAGAAAACGGTCGCTTGTGATAAGGATCAGCGAGCCAGCGCCCTCTGGTGGCATGGGAAGAGGGGTTGCTAATTGCGCCGTTTTGTGAACACGGGCAGTGGCGTGCGCGCCGGGCAATCAACGGCCTCTGACTGATTGCCTTTTAAATAGGTTTTATACTCACTAAAAATGTTCAAAAGAAAATGAAAGAAAAGCCCCAGATTTCGTGAGGTTCGTGAGCGTCAAGTTGTTCCGTAAAACGCGAAACGACCGTGACTTTTCAACGGACGTTGTCGCTAGAAGTTGGGGATGAATTATTCCACTTTGTGGGTAATAGCGCTGCTTTTGTTGAGTTTGTTTGTACTAAATGTTAGCGAAGCGATGGGGGACGAGATTAACTTTTACGTGACTGATGGCGGCCGATGTACCGTTCACCATTAACACTTGTAGTAGGTACTTAAGTAGCTAAATTACTAAATGTAAATGTATAGCCTAGCAAGCGTCGGTCCGGCCCAGGGATAGTGGCGCTACAAACAGCTTTCATATGGCAATAACGTGCATACGTCATATTTGCATTATTAAACGTCAGTCAAGGATTTGTATCATTATCAAAATTCAAAACATTGTTTACCGGAATGCTGCTCAATCTTTCGTTCTTCTTGCGAAATAGATACTGAATCCTATTGAAAAAACACGATTTTCATTATTGTGGATAGTTTTGACTTGTTTATGCAAAATTTACTTGAAAGCGAAATATTTAGTCCTGTTTCTTCTTTGTTTAAATCAGAGACATTCACCGACTTTCAACGTCAGTTACCGAAAATTTGTCGTTGCCAAATAATTTTAGTACTACTGAAAATCTGCAATATGACGTGGGTTGTAAAACCCCTTGCAGGGCTATACCTAGTAAAACGGTCTTTGTAGCGTTTAGGTTCACTTGGACCACAATCCCATCTTGTCAACATCCGTCCACGTTCTCTGATTCTCCACTTTCTATCTTGTCTACATTCCCAGTTCAGTCATATTCCTAACTCGTCCGAATGTTTACTCGATGACTGATTCTTTATAGATATTGCTTAGCAAATAGATAAATTAGTATGTTAGCGTCCATTATTCGAATTGATACATATCAATAATATACCTAGGTACATATTTTCAACGAGCGAGGATGTGAACGAATTGGGAATGCAGGCGAGATAGAAAGTTGACAATTTGGAAATTGAACGCCACGCGGACAAAATAGACATGTTATGACAAAATGGGAATATGGACAAAGTGTAAATGCTTTGGAATTACTACACATAAAGAGTAAATCACATGGAATGAAGATTGCGCAGACAATTAAGCGTGGCCAGTAAACGGTTGAACGCGGTGCGTGACAACAAGGAGTTAGCGTAGCTCTCTGTTAAGTGCAACCGACACCGTGTTACATGTTTTAAACAATAGACATATAAATACAACTCAAGGCAACGCTCCCGGTCGAGTCGCGATGTAATGCAACTTAGTGGGAATATAACCCTATTTTGTCAATGGTTTCCCACAAATTAACCAGTGGAAAATCTTAAATCATAGGTAATTCATGTGATTAGGGGGCCTACGATGGTTGCGTTTATCACGTGATAAATAAGTGACAACGTTTCTGTCACTCACACTCGTATTTTGTCAAATCGTGACGTAAGTATACTTTGTCCCTTATTTATCGCGTGATAAAGGCAACCATCATAGGCCCACTATAAGACAAAACATAGAGTAGTGGTAGAAACAAATAATTCAGCAATAGCTCTGCAACATATTCTGGGCACTAGGGATTCTAAAATACAGGGTGATCAATTCAAATGGGTTAGTAGGGAGAAAACGAAAACTACGAGAGATAGTGAAATCTGTTTTTAGGAATCATGGCGTCGATTCCCGATTTAATAGAAACTGCATTCTAATTTTTTTTCATAAAACTCATACATAATCGGGAATTGAAACTGGTTTAAATTCCGTAAGTAAACGCATGTCGCATTGTAACATTCTTTACAGCGGTTTTGAGCGGGTTATGTATGAAATTATGTATGAGATTAATAAAAAAAAATGCAGTTTTTATTAAATCTAAAATCGACGCCATGGTTCTTAGGAACCCCTACCCTATCTCTTATAGTTTGTGACTTCTCCCTACTGACCCGTTTGGATTGATCACCCGGTATATTATTGTTTGATTAAGGTTTAAAATTTTACGTCCGCAAGGGACAGTTTTCAGTTCTACCTAATTGATCACTAGAAATTGTAACCCGGTAGTTCTTACTCCAGTAGCATATAGGGTAAGGTTGCGATTATTGGACCACTTTACTTGGGATGGCCATATCAGCTGAAATATTATAATTAGGGAAGTATAGAATAGTAAGTTTGATAAGTCTTCTATAAAAGAACATGTAGGTGCCAATGTAGATTTTTATTTATTATCATAAATTAATAAAAAAATAAAAACCGGTTTTGCAAAGGTTGCTTTGTTTGAACCACTGTTTCCTTGATTGGACCAGTTAGTTGCTATAATTGGACTTGGGGAATTGTTTGTAGCGGTCCATTCAACGCACCCATTGGAATTCAAACAAATAAAATAAAATTTTATAATCAAACCAATGATTTATTAACAGAGCGGTTTTTAAAGGTAAGTACAATTTCAATATTCGGGAGTAAGCCTTTACATTTTTTTTGTCAAATCTAAGCTTTAGTGTCGCCTTTGGTACATCATACATTCTACTTGCCTCATTCAGACCAACTTCTTGGTTACGTAAATCATCTAATGCAAGTTTCATGCTTTCTTCGTTCCATGCATAATATTCGCCACGTTTTGCCATGCTCAAACAAAATACACCAATTAAAATTTAAATTTTAAGTTTCTATGATTGGACCAGTCCAATCAAAGAACTCCGGTCCAATCATGGCAATTTGCTGTGCAAGCACTAAACCATTTTTAGAAAAAACACCGTCATTTATTGAACCATATTGATTAGAAAATTGGATAAACAGATAAATAACGTACGCAATTAATAAAAAACCCATATTAAACATCTTTAAAAACTGTATTTACTTGGTATAAAAAAGCGTCATATTTTAACATCGGGAGCGCGTGAAACACTCCGACGTAGGTGCTTCCTCGACGAAAGCCACGGGCGAACTGGCAGGACCGGGTGGGTTTACTGGTACAAATAGGTAGCGTTTAGACGACATCGTGGATTTTTAAATTTGTTCGTTTCCGAGAAACCAACGCGGTCCAATGAAAGAGCCGGTCCAATGATCGCAACCTTACCCTAAATCCAGTTCTGTAATCATGCTTGGATATATGGATCAAATGGACATGTGTCCTGGTTAAGTAGCAAACGTCCTGGTTAAAATGGATTTTTGAGGTCGTGTATCTACTATCTACTCAATAGTATACAACAATATTAACCGTCATTTATAGACCAATTTGGAAAAAACTTTTTTGTTTCAAATTTCATGCTGAAATCAATTATTAGTTTTTTACAAAGTTGTACAAGTTAGAGTATACCAGCATTTCCAAGGAGGCAAACTTAAGTATTGATTAGAAAGCTGAACGAAATTCATTAACAGTCAGTAATTATTTCTTACTACTTATACTGAACGTAAAATATGGATCTTAAGAATCCAAATTACAATTCATGTTATTATTGATTACATCAGAACACGTAACGAGATGGACAGTAGTTTATTTTGCCAGCAATTGACTATTATATCAATGGCGACCCTATAATGTTTCTGTATATTGGCCCGCAAGTAACTACAGTACCTAAACGATTAGTTCATTGATTAAATTAATAAACTTAAGGAGCTTCCACGGGCCATGTTTTTGATGCAATTTGTGGGCAGCAACAATAGCCATTGTTGTCCTTTTCACACCCTACGCTAGAGAAAGATGCAAATAAAGGTCGGGCCACAAATTACGGCAAAGCATGACCCGTTTAGCTCCAGTTTATTAATTAAGCCTCTTTATAGCCCAGTCAGTAGGGCTTCAAAGGGATTTGGATAATGTCTAAAGGTAGATTTGGATGTGGTCTTGGTGGATTTTGAATGAGGTTGTGAGTAATGGTAGTACCTACGTATTCTGGTTGCTTCGCCCGCACCGCGCCCGCGCAGTGCCGCGTCTGTCTACGCCCGTTTTTGACCATGGTTTTCTACTACACTACTGTATTTTACCTACTTGGCCAAATTATTACGTGTTGGTACTCATTAGACGCAATTTGTATGATGATTAATTTGCTAATAGGTTACATTACGCTAAGATGCATCGTTTGGAGGACATGAGCGAGAAACCGTAAAAACTCGCAATACTTATTTCGAAGTTTTGTGGCTGCCAAAATAGTGCCAACAACGTCGTCAAAAAAAACCGTGTTCTACTACACAGCCGCTATAGTTAGCTTTTCGTCCTTGTAACTGTACCCTTACCATGAGTTCGTGACCGTACTCGCTAGCGACAGAGTAAACAATTTGTATGGAGAATAGTGCTGTAACGCCCCTAGCGGTTACTATGTAGAACTACAATTCTCCAAACAAATTCTTTACGCAGTCACTAGCGAGTACTGTCACCGTGAACTCATGGTAAGGGCACTGTACCCTTACCATACATGAGTTGACCTGATCGTACTCGGTAGCGAGTGCGTAAACGATTACTATGGAGAATTTTAGTTTCACAAAGTAACCGCTGGCGCTGTAATATTCTCCATACAAATCGCTTACGCTGTCGCTAGCGTACGGTCACGTCAACTCATGGTAAGAGCACTGATAACAGTTGTTTTGCCCACCGTCCAAATCCTTTGTAATGAGCAGTAACGAGCGGCTGACGGAAGCAGATAGCATCTACAACGCGCGCCGGCTGCCCATTGATTTACACCTAGGCGCCCGCTAAACGATCTGCTAGCCACATTGCACTTACACAAATACTAGTGTACTCTGTGACCTATAGACCTCGCGAGTTTTATATCAAAATGGCTGAAATTTGTAATTTTAAGGGTTCCGTACCCAAAGGGTAAAAAACGGGACACTTAGCGCCCACTTTTCTCCTTTATTCTGTGCTTCTAGTGTAGGTTAAGTGCACATGCACGTCTAGCGACTCTTTATCGCGACAAATAAAATACTTCCTGTCACTTTCCTTTCAATGACGTGCGAGCAAGACAGCTGAGTCGTGCGACAAGCAAAGTCGCGGCAAGAGATGTTAGTCCTGCTGGACTTACAGTAACGCCATTTTATTTTAAATAAAAATTGCCCAAATTGTAATAGATAACAAATCTAAAAAAATCGGCCAATAGCATGTCGGGCCACGCTCAGTGTAGGGTGCCGTAGTTGCCCATCCTTCACAACAGACGGGCTTAAAACAGCGATTTTAAGCCCGAGATTTAAATTACGAGAAAGATTTCAAGCTGTATAAAAAGATTGTAAACGCCAAAGTATCTGTAATTACTTATTACCTTCTGGGAATTATCGATTATACGCGCCAGATTGAGCGGAATGTTTTAATGCAGTATTTAACTAATATGTGTAATATTCGAAGTATAAGGACACCACGCGGCACTTACGACATTTTAAAGAATATTATGAAATTTTGCGACAACTCAAAAACGGCTCGACCGATTTTATTCAATATAGTTTTCATTGAAACTACTTAGAAGGCCTCATTTTCATGAATTTCTCCATATTTTTTTGATCCGTGGTTGAAAAGTTAGAGGAGGAGATGCTATTTTTTGGGTTTCTGGAGCGATTATTTACATAACCGCTGACTTTATCAAAAATAATGTTTGTGGACCCGACCCCTATTATTTTAAAAAAACCTATTCAACGACACACATTAGTGTTGGAACGAAAAAAAAATCACCCCCACTTTAGGTGTAGGTACCCAAAACGATATATGTATATATTTTTTGCCGTTTTATCGGCGTGATACATACACATACTCATACCAAACTTCAGCTTTCTAGTACTAATGATCACGGAGCTAAGCCGCGTACGAACGGACGGACAGACGGACATGGCGAAACTATAAGGGCTATACTACGGAACCCTAAAAATATGTATAGTTTTAGTGTAGTATCAAATTTTAAAAAGGCGCACATTGTCGATGACTGATCTACTGAACTACTTGGATAGAAATATAGACTAAATTATTTGCTAAAAGTGAAATGGCTGGTTTCTATCCAAAACCTTTTGCGTTGGTAAAAGTGCATCTTTCATACAAAATACACAGATTTGATAAATTTGCCGCTACTGTAGGTCGTTGTCATCTTCCCCCCCAACGGTGTCCACCTTGTCGTGGTGGGGGGGGGGCTCAGTACCTGCGGTTGGGCGCGGGGAAGCCAAGAGACACCAGGGAGGGGGCCTACGGGCCAAGACGAGCGAGGGAGACCGAGAAGGAGACCGGCGGAGCATGACTCGGGTGGGCACTTCGGTGTTTGTGATGGACTTCACCTCCGCCGGTGGAGGAGACCGAGAAGGAGGCTGGCGGAGCATGACTCGGGTGGGCACTTCGGTGTTTGTGTTGGATTTCACCTCCGTCAGCGTTGAGGGACCCACGGGGTAGGGGCTTCTGTCCTCCCGTGGCGGGTCGAGGGGTAGGGGCGTTTGTCCTCCCTTGGCGTGGAGAGTGTGTCGTGGGGTAGGGGCGTTTGTCCTCCCATGGCCGGCTGAGGGGTAGGGGCGTTTGTTCTCCCTCAGCAAGGAGGGTGGGATCGAAGCACCGTGTGTCGGTGGCGGTCCCCGCTTCCTGGGGGCTTAGGGAAGTGGTGAGGGTAAGGCACACTGCTATGCTACAGTGTGTCTTTCGGTGAGGGTTCGCCCTAGGGCGAAAGTGCCGGTGGTGTCGTGGTGAATGTTCGCGATCCCATGGCATCACCACTACGGCACGGGTTGGCAGCATCCCAGAGTTTTAGTGGGTAGGCTAGTCCTTCGCGGATTAGAGAGCCCCACATCACCAATGCGTAATATTTGACTCTACCCCCGAGGGTCTCATGTTACGTAGTGGTATGCAATTCAATGGATTTCTCCGGGTTAAAAAAAAAAAAAAAGGTCGTTGTCATCTTACAAGCTGTAAATTCCTGTGGGGCGGTCAATGGAGCGGTCAGTCGCGTGTGGCTAGGATAGGACTAAGCTTGGAGAATTAAAGGTAGAATTGTAGTTCTACAAAGTAACCGCTAGGGGCGCTGAACTATTCTCCATACAAATCGTTTACGCTGTCGTTAGCGAGTACGGTCACGTTAACTCATAGTAAGGGTACAGGCATGTGGGCTTTATACTAGTTTTGAGAATACAACCGTTTAAAACCGGAGAAGCGTTAGAAGTGATGCACTCAAATATGACATAATTAAGAAGTATTAATGATGTTCCATTTTGTAAACATTTTCATGTTAAGTACAAGAGTTAGTAACAAAGTGGAATGTATATGGCTGAATATATATGTCTAGCAGTGTATTTTGTTTGATAATGATGATATTATGTAGGTAGGTTCATTCGAATCATTCCTCATATGATATCTAAACTAGTCGCTCTGTGAGCTGTACCTAGGTAGCTCTCGCGAAGTTGTTTCTTTTAAATAGTGAAATTTTTTAAGTTTTTAATTTCAGACCCCACGTTATCCGCAAATCTCCGCGATTATGAAAAAATTGCATATTTTAATACACACAAAATGCCATGGGGCTCGGTTGTGAAATGCGACATGTAAGCTGTTTTAGTAAAGCTGAAAATACGGGCATACGATAGAATATTTGGTAAGCTGAAACTTCGACGCCTCGCTCGTTTCGCTTGCTCGGTCAAATCAGTAAATACACTTGGCTACCTCATTACAGGAATACCGCACGCAGTCGGGACTCATGCATATAATACGTATGAATGAATAGGTACAAATTACGTAAAAGCCCTTACGGGTTACTCTCAAGTACGTAATTCGAAATTTGTATCGCGCCATCCAAAAAAAAATACACATTTTGACAGCGCTATAAATAATAAAAACCTTTTATTTCATGCAAAAAAATAGTAAGGTATTATAATCGTATCGGGGCGGTGAGTCAAACACACGTATGATCTTTGTAACAGCTGTATATTGACTCCCGGGCGCGGGCGCAGCCGCGCGTTATCACTACGTTTCCTACATCCCTCCACCATAATCTAAAAGTACTGCTTAAAATCTACTGCTTTTTTAATCCGCTTGGAACGCCCTTCACGGGGAAGAGCACTTTCGGTTGGAACTTCCTCTTCGTCCAACCCTGGGTCTGGTACCTGGGCATGGGGTCCTTCCGCCCCTTGAGGAGGCAACAAAGTCGACCCGGAGTGGTTGGAACCGCCCGCCTCTGGCTGCCGCGGTTCCGCCGGCGAGGATGGCGCGCTCCCCGCTGGACTCTCATTGCAGTCTGCCCACTGTGCTGCGTCGGTACTCGAGGAGGCCTTGGGTGATGCATTCTGCCTGTAGTACAGTCTCGCCGAAAGCAGGGTCAGGCTCCACCGGCGAGGTCTCTGACGATGCTGTGGGCCCAGAGAGCTGACCATCGTCCGTAGTAAACACGAAAACTGGAATAACGTCCTCTTCAGTTCCTTCCGCGCTGTTCATATCCGGTACTTTGTGCCCAGTTTCCTCCGCCCATTCTCTCCCTCTATATTTCAGGAGTTGGTTGGCATGTTATTTTACACATTTATCTTTGTTCAAAATTCTTACAATAAACAACGTTTGCCCTAACTTCTGCACAATAACACCACGAGTCCAGTATTTCTTTTGTTTTTCTACGCATTGCACTAATACTGGCTCGTTTACCTTAAAATCTATCTTACGTTTTCCGGCATAGTACTCACGCTGTAAGCACTGTTTTGCCTTCACTACTTCATCGAGTGCTGGGTCGGACGGCGATAATTTCGTAGGGTTCAGTAAATCAAGTTTACATCTAAACTTATGTCCAAATAATACCTCTGCGGGTGATCTGTTCGTGGTACTGTGAATTGAATTCCTGTAACGCAATAAAAACTCCTGTAATTTAACATTTATATCTCTCGAATTCGTGCCGGACATTAGTATGGCCTTAATGGCTTTTTTAATAATCTTTACGTAACTTTCTGCCTGTCCGTTACTTGCGGGATTATAGGTAGGTGTTGTCTAGAGTTTTATTCCGTGACGCGAAAAAAAATCCTTAAATTCTAAAGATATAAATGAGCTACCATTATCTGAGCAAATTGTATTGACTAATCCGAACCGCGCCATCACTTCACAGAGTTTATTTATTACTATTCGAGACCCATAACCCGATGTAACATCGAAGCACTCCACCCACTTTGAGTACGCATCAACGATCACTAAAAACATCCTATTATTAATTGGGCCTAAAAAGTCGAGATGAACGCGCTGCCATGCACCACTCGGGTAGGGCCAGGGCGTGAGCGGGGCGCGCGGGGGCGCGGCGCGCAGTGCAGCGCAAGTACAGTTGCCGAGAAACTTCTTGACCCAAAATGGCGGATCTGCGCATGCATATTTGTACGTAAATCGGCTACTGCGCAGTCAAGGTTAGGCTCAAGAAGTTTCTCGGCAACTGTACTGCACGAGGCGACCCAGCGCTCGATGTCAGCTGAGCTGAGAGGCCTGGCCACCACCATTTTATGACCCCTCATTAAGCAATCTTGTTCAACTGACAATTCGTACCTACAGCTATAATACGTTTTTATTACTGATTCGCTAATATTAGTAGGCAAACCGTTTTGTACGTAGTTCATAATGATTGATATGATTTTATCTTTGCGTGATTCTCGGCGTAACTTCTCCACAGAAAGTAGTTGTTCACCTTCGCAAACAAAGTGCACATATGTCGTCTTATCTACGACTTCCCTATTGTTCCCGGGATTTACAAGGCAGTGATACTACCCAGGATACTATACGGGGCCCTGGTATGGTGGCATAAGGCCAACATCAAAGAATACCACAAAGAATTATCCAAAGTACAAAGACTGGCATGTCTTATGATCACGGGGGCAATGAGGACAACGCCCACGCAAGCAATGGAAATCATGCTCGGTCTCAAGTCACTTAAAATAGAAGCGGAGAAGAGGGCCATGGAGCAATGGTACAGAATGAAAGCATGTAAGGAATGGAGAGGAAGTTGTGTGAATAAGGGACATGCACACATTCAGAGGGAAGCATGTTCGAAGATGGGGATGATCACCCAAAACAACCACCTTATAAAGAGACGAGAAATGTTCGATAAGAAATATAGGATACATACATATAGGAGACAGGGACAACTGGAAAATAGAGGTAGAACACCCCGTGACTGTCTGTTTTACGGATGGTTCTCGGCGGGAATTGACGAAACTGGCAGGAGCCGGTGTAGTGATACCGAAGCTGGGGAAGAAGGTACACATACCTCTGGGGAGGTATGCCAGCGTATTTCAGGCAGAGGTATGTGGCATAATGAGATGTGTGCAAATAATAGATGAATGCTCGCAGAGAGAGGGATCTGTCGTCATATACACAGATAGCCAGGCTGCGCTAAAAGCGTTAGACAAGCCGATGGTAAGCTCATCCTTGGTAATGGAATGTAGGGAAGCCCTAAACAAACTTGGAGAGCACACAAGGATCACGGTAGCATGGGTACCTGGACATCAGGGTGTGATAGGGAATGAAAGGGCAGACGAGATGGCAAGACTGGGGGCAGAAAGGGAACTCATAGGACCTGAACCTGCTCTGCCAATATCGGCAGAGGTCACGAAAGGAGTTATAGCCAGACTAATGGAGGAAGAGGCCAACAAACAATGGCGTGAGACAACGGACTGTCGACAATCGAAGATGATCCTAGGAGGCATAAACAGGAATAGGACCAGGTATCTCCTGGAACTAGGTAAGAAAAATCTCAGATTATTAACAGGTATAATCTCGGGCCACAACAGCCTTAACAGGCACCTAAACGTCATGGGTGTAGTAAGTGACCCAAGCTGTTCATATTGTGGCCATGAGGAGACTAGTAAGCATGTTATAGCAGAGTGTGGCATGTTTGCGATAGTACGCTATAGCATCTTCGGGAAAGATAAACTGGAAGAGGAGGAGCTGAGGGACATTAACCTTAAAGATTCTGATTCTGCAGGAGATCAAGAAGATTCGAGGAAGAAGGCTGTATGGGAGCGCTGCCGGGACAGTAACCGTTGGCTCCAACTGGGAACTGGGCTGAATGAACGCACCCAAGCGATCGACAGCCCGCCTGTCTCCGGCCGGGCGTCCCTACACCAAATCATCATCATCATCATTGTTACCGGGATATAACCGCTCGACTTAAGTAATCGGCCGAATTGTGCGCGCTAGACACATATTCGATTTTAAAGTTATACGCCGATAAAAATATTGCGTAACGCTGCAACCGATTTGCCGTTATTTCGGGAATATCTTTATTCGGGTTAAATATAGCTAACAAAGGTTTATGATCGGTTCTTAGTATAAAGGGTTCCGCGCGGCCAAATAAGTATTGGTGAAATTTACGTACGCCAAATATAATTGCTGTAGCTTCTTTTTGTATCTGGCTGTAATTTTTTTCGGCCGAGGTGAGGGAACGGGACATAAACGCGACGGGTCTCTCAGTTTTACCTTCGACTTGGGATAAAATTGCCGCCAACCCCGTTGGAGAAGCATCGACTGTTAAAATCAATTTCGCGTCTGGATTAAAATGAGCCAATGTGACTGCCCTATCATGCTCACGCGTCCATTCCCACGTGACTTGTTTTTTTAGTACATTGTGTAATGGGTTTAAAATGGATGACGCATTTTTAATGAACATCCTATAATAGTTTACAAGTCCCAAAAATGACTTCAATTCTGTGCAGTTGCTAGGAACTTTGGCTTCCAGTATAGATTTAACTTTTTCTGGACACTTATGAATTCCGTGTCGATCTATGACGAATCCTAAATAAGAAACTGTTTCTTGAAACAAGAAACATTTTTCTTTTTGTAACACTAACCCTGCTTCTTCCAGCCTCCGGAATACTTTATATAACAATTCTACGTTTTCCTCCTTACTTTTGCTTGCGACTAAAATGTCGTCCAAAAACAGTAATACTCCCTCTAAGCCAGATAATAACGTTTCCATTGTTCTTTGGAATATAGATGGCGAACTACTTAAACCAAAAATTAAACATGTGAATTTGAAAATTCCTTTGTGCGTATTTATGCATGTTAACATTTGCGAAGCTTCACTTAAGCGAAATTGATTATATGCCTGCGAAAGGTCTAATTTAGAAAAATATTTCGCTCCATGGAGCTTCGCAAACAGCTCGTCTACCCTAGGCAAAGGATATTTTTCCACCACCAATTGTTTATTTAAAGTAGCCGAATAATCTGCACAGAGCCTTATAGTATTGTTTTTTTTAAGACAGGGAATATCGGATTGGCATATTCAGATGATTTGACTGGCGCTAAAATACCCAATTTTACAAGGCGGTCTATTTCTTTACCGACACGTTCCCGAAGCGCGAATGGTATAGGGTGAGCTTTCCTAAAAATGGGTTGTGATTCTGGTTTAACCCTCAAACTGATCGTAACATCCTTACAACAACCCAGTTTATCTGAGAATAAGTTTGGGTATTGTGACGTAAATCTTGCAATAAATCTGTGCATTTGTTTATCGCCGAAACTTGCAAATTAAATCGAGAAATAAAATCCCTACCCAACAATAGAGGCCCGGCGTTACGGATTAAGTATGTAAACATCGATGGTATGGCATTGGTTTTTATAAGTAATCGGCAAGGTTAAGTACCCCTTTAATTCTCAATTGGCTGCCATTGTAACTCTGTAAAATGGTTGTACTTGGTTTTAACGTTAGTTTTGAAAAATGCTGTCTATAAATTTGCTCAGGTATAATAGACACTGCCGATCCCGTATCAATCTCAAAATCTAATTTAACCTGATCTACCAGAACAGATTCCCTCATTGGTTCACCCTGATATGTGCGAATATTACAAATAAGTTTCCGCTTACCGTCGTCTTCGTAATCATCGCCGTCCGGACAACACTCGATAAAATGTTGACCACTAACACTTTTCGAAGGGCACATTCTTCTAAGGTGTCCTTTAACGCCACACTTTTTACACTTGTACCGCGCAAATTTACATGATTCAATTTGATGGTTCGCATAACCGCACGCCGGACAGCTGGGTAGCTTGTCTCCCGCCGCTGCTGAAGGTCGCGCGCCGCCGGACGCCACGCCTCGCCTCGGTGCCGATGCCGGCGCTGCATGTACTTTAAACACCTGCATAGGGTCCCGCCCGGCCCAGTACATCCGCTGCTTGCGTGGTCGCCTGCTGCGAGCCCATACGTGCGCACCGCACGCCTTCGGCCATGTCCAACGCGTCGCTCAACTTCAACTCGCTCATCTTCTGGGTGAACAGCTTATCCCGTTCCGGCCCAGGTGCCATACCGAGCACGAACCGGTCTCGCAAAGCTTCATCCAAATAAGCCGCCTGAAACCCGCAATGAATCGCTAAACTACGCACCCGAGCCGCCCATTCCGCTAAGCTTTCACTTCCTTGTTGAGTTGCACTATGGAACTTAAATCTTTCTGCGAATCCACATTTCTTGGATTTAAAGTGTCCATCCAACAATTCGATGACTTTAATATACGGCAAATCATCGACTACGGCGGGTAGCGCTAGATCGCGCACGAGTTTGTAAGTCGATTCCGCTAAACTGCTTAAAAGAATTGCACGCCGCTTATCTTTCTTGTCGTCCTCCCCGATTTCGTTCGCAAGAAACCATTGTTCTAACTGTTCTAAGCGATCTTTATATAGTGACCACTCTTGAATTTCGTGGTTAAATGTCGTTAATGAACCAATAGCTAATCGGGCCATTATTTGCACACGCGTAACTGTTATTCGCACTGGTCGTCGCCACTGTTATAATCGTATCGGGGCGGTGAGTCAAACACACGTATGATCTTTGTAACAGCTGTATATTGACTGCCGGGCGCGGGCGCAGCCGCGCGTAATCACTACGTTTCCTACATAAGGTTACAGCAAAGCCAACTTACAACATCGAATTTTAAATAATTTATTTTAAAAACTTTATATTTAGTTAAAGAATGTAAGTATGCAATGTTTAATAGTTACAATTGATAATAAGAAAGTTATTTTCATAGATTTCATTTATTCATACAAAATTATATTTAATAAAATTTATAATTTCAATAATTTATAAAGAAACCATTGAATAATTTGCATGCAAATAATAATTCTGCATTTAAAGATTCTCTAAGAATTACATGCTTCGTCTGGGAACGAACTAACTTATATGTGAAAAAAAAAACATCCCTATTTTTACGATGTCAGTCGAAAGAATGGACAAAAAGTAATAATTATTCCTAAGTAACATAGTATCTTAAAAGAAAGGAACAACGTAAAATGTTGGAATCAAATTTCAAGAAAAATATTTATTGCCGACGGCGAATAATTAATCAAGTAATTCTTAGAAAATCTTTAAAGCAGAAAATATTACTAACCTTTTAAAATAGCATAAGGTCTTCTTTCAGCAAAATATCCTATCCACGATAAAATTTTAAGGTACTTTCCCTTGATGTCCCATAGTCTTGGTACGCCCTGTATATTATATTTTATCCATGTATTATATCTTATATATATTATATATCTTTGGCTTTTTGTAGAGCGATACGAAGTCGAATTTCGTACGTCGCAGTAACCATTCGGTTGCATTGCACATAAACATTCGATTCCCGCCGCCGCATTTCGTACAATTAAACCTTAATAGCCCCATTAGCGCGTTTACGTGGCGAGCTAATTAATATGCAAATGCATATTTTTCTCTACAAAGGGCGATGGCGTTGTGTCCATTTTTAACGGCAGCGGTTACGAATTTACATTATTGTTAATAATATCGGTGTGTTCGGGTGTACAATTATACTATGATCTCTGTTACTTGGTCGGTTGATGAACGCCTTTCAAATGATGGATAGTCTGGCGTAATTCACTCCTAATAAAATGTCATAACAGTTTCGCAGGGCTTTAGATTATACGTAATCTTTGTTGTAAAATAAATAAATGAATAATAATAATAAGGTGTTTTGAGGACGCGGTTGGCGCAGTTTGTAGTGCAGCAGCTGTAGCATAAATGTCATACGCGACTAATTCTCGCGCGAAATAAGTACCCGTCTCTTTTTGTGCAGTCAGGCAGTGACGGGTAGCGCTATCTCGCGCGACAAGAGTCGCGATGCATAGTTGTGAATCTGAATTTCATGTGCTCACGTTAGTGTCAGGGGTGTATCAGCTTGCACTGCCTGCATTATTGCAACAGGAGCCCTGTCTTCGACGCCGGGTGCGGCCCTGGACGCACTGCTCGACCTAACACCTCTGCACCTACAGGTGCAGAAAGAGGCCGAGCAGTGCATCTACAGGCTCTGCACACTGTCCAAGACGAAATGGCGCTCACAAGCACTGAACAAACTAAAGGCTTCAGTGTTCGAAAACAAACTACTGTGCATGCCCTCTGACGACATGCTCACTGAATGTATCTTTACGCAATACTACTCAGTGGAACTACCCTCAAGAGACGAATGGCTAAACGACCAAATGTCTCTCAAAGAGGGTTGCCACATCTGGTATACGGATGGTTCCAAAAAAGGAAAAGATGTAGGATGTGGGATCTATGGACAGAGACCAAAGCTCAATGCAAGCGTCAGCATGGGCACAGAGGCCTCAATCTTCCAAGCGGAGATCTTTGCCATAAACAAATGTGCAGAGATAAACCTTGACAAGAACATAAGACACTGCCACATATACATCAACTCGGACAGCCAAGCTGCCCTGTTGGCACTGGAATCACTAGAGGTTAAATCTAAACTAGTCCAACTATGCAAAAACAATTTAAATGCCCTAGGCGAAACCAACAAAGTCACTCTTAGATGGGTACCAGGTCACTCCGATATTGACGGAAATGAAAGAGCAGATAAACTCGCAAGAGATGGCGCGGACAAGCCCCTTGTCGGCCCAGAACCGTTCTGTGGAATCACAAAACGCCAGGCTTATTCTCTGCTCAACGATTTACACAAATCTAAGGCGATCGAGATGTGGGTGGCTGTGAAAGGACAAAATCACTCGAAAACCCTTATAAAAGGCTTTGTTCAGAGGTTATCTAAAGAGTTACTACAGCTCAAAAGGTCAAAAGTCTGTGCGGTGACTAGAACTCTGACCGGTCACTGCAAGCTGAAAAAACACCTGTCCCTAATGGGTATGGAACAGGACGCAACGTGCAGGTTCTGCCAAGAGTCAGAGGAGACAGCTATGCATATCCTCTGCTCCTGTGGACCACTTATGCACAAAAGAAGTATCCACTTAGGGCAACACTTTGTGCCCCCAGAGGAGATACAACAACTCACGGCCCAGAGAATCTGGGAATTCCTGGACTCAACGGGCCTCAGCAGTGAGCTTTAAGACAGGGCTGCCACAATAGATCAATTTTGGTCGATGCGGCACACAAAAGGCCCAAGCGAAAATAATAATAATAATAATATCAGCTTGCTTAAGTCTAGGTTTGAGATCAGCGCAAGTGGTGCACCTGCGCCTACTGACCCTGGTCCTGGGTGCGAGTCCCGTTTAGGGCAAATATTTGTGTAATGGACGCGGTGTTATTATCTATATATATAAATAAATAAATAAAATAAAATAAAATAAAATAAAATTAAAATAAAATAAAATAAAATAAAATAAAAAAATAAAAATAAAATTCATTTCTATTATGTAGTTTATGTATATCGTCGCCTAATACCCATAGTACAAGCTTTGCTTAATTTGGGACTAGGTCCATTTGTGTAAGATTGTCTCAATATTAATTTATTTGGGTTAATATCTAATCCTAGTAGATTTTTGTGTCTAGTTGGAGTAGTGCGCACGCGTCGATTGGTCGCGCGGCGAAGCCCACAAACACTTGCGTCGCATTTTACACAAACAACCAATAAAATACAGATCTCAAGCGGTATTTGTGAAGATAAAAAGATCTTTTGTAGTATTTTATGCTTTTCGCCTGTTTGCCTGTTTGGTATATGTATAATTACTTATATGCGTATGTACTTTTATGGTTGTTTATGTAAAAAGAGACGCAATTGGTTTTGGACCATAACACGATGACAATGTCTGATGCGTGTGTGCTGATATAACTGGAGAACACTAGCTATAGTATTTTTTTATTTAGCGTACCAATACTTGTTGATAGATAAATGAATGAGACATTATAAAATTCACTAGAAAACGTTTCCAACACCCGACCCTGCATAAATTATAAGTAAGTAGTATAGGTTTCACAGACCGGAAAGCCTCCATTATACTCCCGTGTAGCGCCGCGAAAATTGCCCATCTTCTATCAAAACCTCACACCACATACTCTGACTATTTTACATAATAACTCTTACCCCAATCAACACAAGGCTCCTTGTGCCACTAACCGACTGTTTGAGATACGAGTTTAAGAGATTTTTCTATAAGAACTAGACCGTTATATGATAAGCATTGTAGTTAAGATTGTTAACCGTACGATTTGAATAGCAAAGCGGCACAATTTTTATTAACCACGTACTGATCGTATCTCATTTAATTACCCGAATCGTTTAGTCGTACTCGTAAATAACTTACACTGGAGAAATTCAAAAGTCATGTACCTACGTACTATATTATCTTTCTTCATCAATCTTGTCGTAAATTAGGAACGTGAGCTTCGGTTTGGTAATTCGGAAAAATATAAGTATTCATCATTAGTGACGTGTGCTAACCCTAATTTGACGAGGCTTTGTGATACCGCTTTAATTATCGGGCACAACACCTCGGGTCGCCGAGGTCACTACCAGAAGCCGTCGGCCACATCAAGGAACTGATAGTCTTTCTGGTAGGGTTGGCAAGAGTAGTGTACTCACGCAAATAAGCGCATTGTAAGACGTCGAGTTGCGGAAATCCACGCCGCACTAACCCATCATCAGTTTAGCAATATCACGATTCACGGCGATGTAAAGCCGCATCGGACACGGAACTTTTGGTTCGTACACCGTGTGGACGTAAAAGCGGACGGTAAACAACCCAGAATCAGATCCCCTCCACGATTTTTTTTGACAAACAGAGTGTTTGATGATCGCGAATTCGTGAGTGGTACGCACGTACGAACGCGCGCGCTCGATGTTCGTTGTTCAATGACGGTACCATGTTATTATTCGTTCGTGTGATCATGCAGATATTTTAAAGGATAGATCGATCGATATTATTAAATTTAGTATTTAATAGTAATAACTTTGTATTTTATGGCTATTAGTATTACTATTTTTTATCAAAATACAGCAAGTATAATTTATTCATCTCAATAAGAATAACGGTTACTTCAAATAGAGCACACAGCTAAAGTAGAAATATTGTGGAACGATCTCGGACTGGTAATTACAAAACATCATAACAATAAAATCCATGTCCTTTAAAAAACTATAGTAGCGACAATTAATTTTGAAATGTTAAAACGTACTTAAAAATGTAAGCAGCGAATTTAAAATGTACAAAATGGAAGACAATGGTGGTTTATTACGTACACGTCGAAATGATTAACTAAGCACCGCGAGGACGGCGGTACAGAGATCGTATCGGCGGGCAATTAGTCGTTTCATTTATCGCGGCCAAGCGATACCTGCACGACTTTAATGCTTTTCGTGTTTAATCAGCTTTGTCGTAGTAGCTTCGTCATCAAATAACACCTATTTAGATATTTTAAACATATGAATAGGTACTAATGTATTACGTAATAGTACCAGTAAATACCGCGCGCCCTTCACATGAAAAAGGACTTTGTTTGAAGGATGAATTTATTGTTACTCTCACTATTTAAGGTTGCTTCAATGAGAGCACATCGCTAATGAAGGTGGGTAATTAGTCGTTTCATTGATCGCGGCCAAGCGATACGGATCACACTCGCATTTTGTCAAAACGTGACGGATGGTTTGTCACTTATTTATCGCGTGATAAAAGCAACGATCATAGGCCCGGACCAAAAGTGGCTCACACACACACTGTATTGCGATAGGTACTTGCGATAACAATCGATGTTGTGTGATCGATATAAAATCGAATTTCGCTGCCAAAATTAGCTTTGATAAGTTTCAGAATGTATTCGGACTTCAAACGTTAAACAAAACGAACTCGCCAGTTTTGCATTAAGTAAGTATGTCAACCGTTTGCCAGCCAGAATAAAAATCGAATTATAATACAACGCCATAATAATATCAAATTACTATCCGCTTTGCTGTACCTATACAAAGCAGCATTTACAGCAAGGTTCTACTCATTAGCCGGCAGCGACGTATCGCAATTTTTTGACAGTAAAATTGGATAATACCACGGCTCTCATTGTTCACGGGACACTCAATTGTCAACGCTTTTGGATTTTAATCTGCCATTTTGTGAAATTATGGAAATGAAATGGACGTTTCGCGGTTAGCTGCGCCCAGATTTACACGAATTGCGTTGCACTATTTTGTAATTTTATTGTTCTGACATTGAATTAGACACGCGTTACGTTCGGGTTATAGTTTGTTTGATTTTTGAAAATGGCTTCGCCGTAAATGGCCATTACGCGGGCACGGGTAGTAATGAGTCGCGATATCGGGCGTTTTGTAGCGCGTAATCGCGATGTTATCGCGGCGTCGCCGGCACCGAAGCGTAGCCCCCTCCAGACCGGACACTCGGACCGACGCTCAACCGCTCATTTATTTTACACCACCGTTGAGCTTATGTCACCTAAATATTAAGGCTTGCAAATACATAAATGACTGACCTGCCAAGCGCAGTAAAAAATCTTGCGCCTCAAGCACAACCCTAGAGACGTGACTGTCTATTAAATATTGTCGGTATCTTCTGCCAAACACGAGTGATACTATGTCGCTACAAGCGAAGTCGCTGCTAGACGCACTATGCTAACCCTACGTTTCCATTATAGCGGACAGTAAAAACAGAATTGCATTTCCCAGCAATAAAAGCATTTTAATCGTCGCTTAAACATTTAGCCCTTTATTAGCAAGCACGGTGCACCGAGCGTCGAACAATAGCTTCCCCACGAATCATAGACGGCTTAATTATCATACAAACCGTTTTTTAACTTTGAACGCATCAAAATTCCAAATTATGAATAATTAAGGTGGATTTTAAGCTTCGTTACATCTTGTCAGTTAAGTGAGCTTTTATGACGAAAAAACGTTTGTTAAAAGTGATCGTAATTACGATCTACGTAGAATAATAGAAAACCATGTTGTGCGTTCCGCCAGGGGAGACCGGAGACATACATAACCTTACACATGGAATTGAAATGAGTAATTGTCGCGCGATCCCAACACAAGCATCGATATATAATGCTCCTGATCGGCTTCCATTATGACAACCCTATGAATGTATTATGAGTAGCTTCTATTAGTGGCTCTGATTATTATGGCTAGCTCGGTCGAATTCACTTTTATTTATTTTGAAAAGTCATAGTTTAGTATAGCAAGTCACAAACTTGAGAACTTTAACTTAGGGATTACAATATTGAGATATATAAGACACAACAATTCAGATTGTTTGTAAAGTGCATGTAAAATATACTGTGCGTGAAACAGTAGTATCTCGTATAAATAAGCATCCCATCTGTACGCAGTCAAACCGCGAACACACTCCCGGATTGCATTTCGGGTTTGGGTAAAAATTGAGAGGTTCTTATCTGGATCGCGTAAGAGCGAACGAGACAGGTATAAAAATCAAATCGCAACCTGCCAGGTCATGCACTGTACATAGTTTTACTGTAATAAAAATATATTATATTGTAAAACTGTTGCGGCGCTGGGGCTCAAACTAAGAAAATTTAAATCTCAACGCAGGATTCTTTAGTTTAGTAAGCGAACAAAGTTAGCAAAATTCGCGCACAAAACGCACTATATTGTCAAAAAAATCATTTAATAAACAAAAGTCAGTTCAGACACAAAACAAACATTAGGTACTATGTCTGACAATACTAACCTATCACTTCTCATGAAGTGAAATTACAGATATTTTTGGAAATATCCTGTTAAACTCCGAGAAACTGATAACTATTTATTTTGGATGAAACTTTTACCTTTGCAAAAAGATTTAGAACAAATTACTAACCTATATTATCAGCAACGACGCTAAAAGGGAGGGCGCCTGATGTCAAATTCTGCAGCAGATCAATATATCATGAAACAAAGAAAGAAAATCCAAAATAAATTATATTTTGTCGAAGTATGTGATCTCAAATATACACGCTAATTTCTCATTCTCATACACGCTAATTTTATGTTTTTTATGTCTTTTTTTATCCAAAAGAAATTTTGATATTGTTTCCTCGCAGGAATAATCCTCACAATATAACAAAACAATAATAATATGACAAGTTGACAACCATTAACTTAAACGCACTTCTTCACGATGAAAAAGGCAAATTACATGTATTTTCCATACAAATATTGGTACCCATAACATATAATGAGGTGACATTAAGAGCCCATTTATATGAAGCGTTTTTAGCGCTCCGTAGGAATGTTGAACTTTGACGGTAATGTCTGCCTATAAGAGCAGTTTAAGTGTAGTTATTCTTATATAGACATTTGATCCCAATAAAAAACGGAATCGATTGACATTCTCAAAAAAAAATCGTCTAATTCGTCGTAATTTTGCTTGACTTAACTACAGCACTGCGTCCTCCCGATACGG
The DNA here is from genome assembly GCA_905147355.2 of Apotomis turbidana. NCBI lineage: Eukaryota > Metazoa > Arthropoda > Insecta > Lepidoptera > Tortricidae > Apotomis > Apotomis turbidana. The sequence goes on along the minus strand of LR990280.1, from coordinate 51,131,200 downwards.
AAATGTAGACGTATAAAGTTTAGGCGATGTGCATTTATTGACCACACGATAAGTCATAAGGAACCTTGAACATGGGTGGTCTCTGGTAAAGCCTACTAATGCACCGCGTAAATGCGATGCATCTTTTCATCGCGCCCACAATGGGTGAGCGTGTGTTAGCATGCTCGTAATTAATAATTATTCATTAAGGCATAATGGCAAAATATGGACTTTAATTTAGAAGCTGTAAACCCATGGGTTTATACGTTTTCATTTTGTATTGTGAAAGTTGAGACGAGCGTAGTACAATAATGGGCGCACCGCTGCGCTTAAATGCAGATAGGTAGGTGATTTTTATTGCTGCTTATTAAGCAAGTCAATGTTAATAAGTGCTACTCGCAGTATTTAACTATAATAATAATATATTTAAGTTTATGACTACAGGATTGCATTTAGTAAATACACTTTTTCTCTTTAATATAGACGTGTAAATTACGATGCCCCGGGGGTTTCAGTCCACGATATGACGCTATTTGTCGGCCTAGAGTCATATTAGTCATATAAAAACCTCGGGGTAGTTATAACCATTATGCAAGGAAACAAAAAAGTAAATGGGAAGTGCGGGTTAGGCTCGCGCACCGAGGGTTCATTCGTTCCATCTTAACTAGCCGGGTTAAGTTAAGTTTTAAGTAAATGTATGGCACCTCATACAAATAAGGTGCCGCATTCACGTTCGTTGTATGGGAGCCTCGCTTAAATAATACCTAATGTTATTCTGCTTTTAGTATTTGTTCGGCAACAGAAACACCTAACTACTATAATGGCTCATGAGATACAGACTGGTGACAGATAGACGGACAGTGGAGTCTTAGTAATAGGGTCCCGTTTTTTACCCTTCGGGTACGGAACCCTAATAAATCAATCCAGAGACCCCCAAATACCGCTATTTTTAATGTCTTGAATGTACAATACTTTTTTAACCTCTACAAAATTACACATAGTCAAATTATCTCTATATCAGTTCTCTTTCATTTTTAAAAATTATTATTATTAATTTATAATAGCCTCTTAATAACAATATTAGTTCACATCATTCACACCAGACAAATGATAGCGGTCATACAAAATGTGTATATTGTATGTTTTAACCAATTGAGCAATTTACTAACGGGCTACAGATTTTCTATTAGAATAATTCATACGAGCTAATTATTGTTCTTATCTCTGGATCACAAGTCGGATAATCACACACGCACACATACATCAAGCGTTAATTACACAAAACGCACACTCGAATACGGTGTGGCGGTGGTATTCTGACTATACGACTGTACGCGCACAAACTATAGGGGGCAGCACTGTAACACGTTCGTTGAAGTACGGGGTCTCTAGAACCCCCTGGTATACGAGTTAACCTAATACGGTATTTGATGACAGCTCAAATCAAAGAGTACTTTATGAAATGTCAAAAACGATTTGTTAGTATGAAGTTTCTATGAAGGTACTGGCTTGTGACGTCATAAAAATCAGTAGTCAAAACACGTCTTCTTTTGAATTTTTGCCCAATTTAAAAATAGTAAAATGTCCAAATGTAATAGTCAAATACCGTATTGCATCTGCATTAACAAGATAGGCGAGATATACAAGAATAAGATACAAGATGCTCTTCATGAGTTTCGATGACGGTGACCATTATGGACTCGAATATAAATTGTATTAATACGTAAATAGAATGTGTGGCTCGTAATTGCTATCAATTCTGGCGTGTCTCGCCGATTGAAAAGCACCTTGAGGTACTGTACTGCCCTTTTAAAAAAAAAGCAGTTACGTTAATTTCCAATCAGATTAGACCACCATCACCTAACACCAAGCCTCGTAACCGAGATTCAGCACAATCAAAATCACAATGTAGTTTCGATTTTCAATCAGAATTAGCCCGCTTAGACTGTGTGTGTCCCACACAGGTAGCCAAATGTCACCTATCACCATCCTCGTAACCGAGACTCAACACCGTCACAATCACAACGTAGTTCCGATGAATTCCAATCAGAATCAGCCCGCGGCCTGCCAGTGTGTGTGCGACACACAGGTGGCCACCGTCACCTGACACCAAGCCTCGGAACCGGCCACTTCCGCCGGACGCGGCAATTAGTGACACACAACACAACACACACAAGGGTGGCTTTGTGGCCACTGGCCTCGAGTTGTCAAATCTGTGACTTTTGCAATGACCTTTGTGTAATGCAACACATTTAATTAAATAAATAAATATATATCAGACAACCCCACACCAATCAATAGTCCCAAATGAAGCTCAAGAAGGCTTGTGTTATGTGCACTAGACGACGATATATATACTTATATAGATAAATAAATTCTTAACAACATAGAACATCCATGACCCAGGCACAAATATTCGTGTTTATCACACAAATATTTGCCCTTGCCGGGATTCGAACCCAGGACCGCTGCTTTACCACTGCGCCAACCGCGATTTCAATTGTCCATCGGTTGAGAAGATTGATTAAATCAACAACTTTTTGAAATATTATAAACAATTAGCAGGTATAGAGTTTTTAGGGAAATAGGTACTAATTAATATATAACGTCATAACAATCGGTACCGTAAAACTACCCAACTATAGTCCAATCATCTAACTATGGTCCAAAACAAACCTCGTTTATTTTTATCAAAATCCATATTCTATCAGTGGTTTTATACGTTTTTATTTAAGTTTGTTTAATTATGTTGTTCACCTTAGAGTTTATTCATAATAATAGTCATAATATTAACGAGTAATTTTTGGATTAAATTGGACCATAGCTGTAAGGACTGGACTAACTATAGTTAGTTACGGTAGTCAAAGTGAATTATCTTTAAATATTTTGCATAACTAATTAAACAAATTGCTATAGTTATTGCTATAGCTATTTTATAGTTATTTTTATGCATACTAGTGTGAGTTTATTACCTACTTTAACTACTTACAGTCAAATACTTTACTACAGACACACACCACACACACAAGGATAGTGTGGCCACTTTGGCCACTGCCCTATGTGTAACTTGCCGATACGGCGTGTAAATTAAATTTCCCGATCCACGCATATGCATAATACACATTATACACAAAATCAGTCTACGCAGTCAGTCGGTTAACGCGCTGGACCGGCAATCCAGAGGTACCGGGTTCGATTCCCGGTCTCTTCCCCCAGGGAGCTCCTTTTTAATTTTTTCTTCAAGCTTTGATCTTTGTATTAAAGACTTAAATAAAAATTGTGGTGTACCCACATTAAAAAAATGAGACATTATATGTTTCATAAATTTACAAAATCAGTGTTCAGAACCTTCGTATAATAGAAAAAACCGGCCAAGAGCATGTCGGGCCACGTCCAGTGTAGGGTTCCGTAGTTGGCCCATCCTTCAAAATAGATGGGCTTAAATTAGGTACCTACGAGAAAGATTTCAAGCTGTATAAAAAAGGGTCGTCAAACGCCAAAGTAACTGTAATTACTTATTACCTTCTGGAATTTATCGATTGTACGCGCCAGATTGAGCCGAATCTTTTAATGCAATATGGCAGTTAACTAATATGTGTAACGTTCGAAGTATAAGGACACCGCGCGGCACTTACGTCAATTAAAAGAAAATTATGAAATTTTGCGATAACTCAAAAACGGATGAACCCATTTTATTCAATATAGTTTTCATTGCAAGTGCTTAAGGCCTCATTCTCATGAATTTTTTTATTATTTTTTGACCCGTGATTTAAAAGTTAGAGGGGGGGGGGGGCAATATTTTTTTTATTTTCGGAGCGAATATTTACAAAACTGCTGTCTTTATCAAAAAATGATGTTTGAAGACCCCTATTATTTTTAAATGTCCTATTCACACCCCACACACTAGGTGTTCGAGAGATACCCGAAAAAAAGTTCTTTTATTAGTTTTTATTTTACCGTTTTGTCGGCGTCATACATACACATACTCACTCATACCAAATTTGAGCTTTCTAGCACTAATGGTCACGGAGCTAAGCCGCGGACGGACGGACAGACGGACAGACGGACATGGCGAAACTATAAGAGTTCCTAGTTGACTACGGAACCCTAAAAAGGGTTTACGGAACAATTTTGTCAAATTCGAGTAGTTTTCAACACAAAGATTGTCGGCGAACAATTCAAACTGTAGGTTTCAAATATATACCAATAAATCGCAATGGCCAGGGCCAAGTAGTAACATTGATAATATGTAAAGAAATATGTTTGATAAGGAGCCTTAAATACGAGTATATTCCAAATATGCTTTGTTCGTGTGCATACCTGGAGAATTCGCTGTTCCGTCCTGGTGAGGCAGGGTAGGGGAGGTAAACCTTAAACGGGTAAGCTAACGGAGATGTGAAATAAAACATACTTTGAAACGTAAATGTACCATTTATTCTTAACACAAGAAACATTCGTCTAATAAAGTATCAAAAAAGAAAAACAAACATAGTAATTCTCTTCAAGAATCTAAGAAAAACACAAAATAGAACACCCTTCCAAAGGTTCCAAATACCCGTTTTGCCCTTATGGGTAACGCATCTGGGCAAACTACTACTACTAGAGAAACCAAGGCCGGCCTTGTAATAAAGTAAATGATTTCCAGACACATCGAAGACCATCTTATAAGATTAAACCATTGATACAAAAATCAAAGCTTAAAGAAAGATCGACACACAAAGCATAAGTAAAAAATCGATAGGTAGCTTGGGAGTTAGGGTGGCGGAAAGGTTAACGCGCTGGACCGGTAATCCAGAGGGTTTGATTCCCCGTCTCTTTGACCAGGTAACTCATTTAAATTTTTCTGGGTGAAGAAAGACGAGCGTAATTTATGTCGCGTATATTCGGTCGCCCCATACATCATGTCACGTGATCACGTCATACTAAGTCACAGACAACCCCCACTAGACAGAGCATGTAAGGCGACCCGCGCGCACCAACGATATGGTACGGTACGGCAGAACATTAAAGTATCAACACGGCGGCCACCGTTTAGTTGCGTCCTTGTTTATGATCCATGCGTACGTCAACGAAAAAATAAATTAAATAAATAACATGGTAAATTGTAGTGTTAAGTGGTATAGAGAGACCTCATAAACATGGACGCAACTAAACGGTGGCCGCCGTGTTGATACTTTAATGTTCTGCCGTACCATATCGTTGGTGCGCGCGGGTCGCCTTACATGTTCCGTCTAGTGGGGGTTGTCTGTGTACTAAGTATACAGCGAATGAAATTACGCGACTCAAATAACGCTCGTCTGTCTTCACCCTAGGCTTTGATCTTTGTATTCAATGGTTTACTATAAAAATAGTGGCGTGTACCCACATAAAAAAGAGACATTACATGTTTCATATTAGATTTTCGAAAAGCGCGGGTAGATGAACGGGCGGGTGTACTCGTTGTTGGAGAATTCCGCGGTGAGCTGCGGCCGCAGCCTGCGCCCGCGCAAGCGTCCGGACAAGCTCTGCGTGAACTCGTCCAGAATCCTTAGTACCGCAGTGCGGGAAATCCCGCTGAATTCTATGCCCGTGGTGCGCCTATCCAACGGGTTCGACTTCCATACTGTGGGACAAGCAGCCAAATTGTACATATTAGCATTGAACAATCCCACGCCGAATAGTGAAACGTATCCTAGCTGCAGCGCCCTCTGTAACCGTAATCTCAAAAAACCTGTTCTGAAATTAATGCCGTTTTAACAAATATCGTATTATCAGTACGCTAGCGTACTATGCTAGACACGCCACTTCTTCTGTAATACTTGCACGATACCGTGCGAGCATGACAGGAGATGCCAAGTCGACAAACGAAGTCGCTGCAAGATATGCTTGCCCTGATGGTAACAGACATACGCACAAACAACCTCTAACCCCAATCGCAAATGGGTCATTGTCAGTTCATAAAACAAAAGTTGTCTCTTCGGTGGCCAATAGTTAACAGCGTATGTACATAGATGTATGTTTTTAACACGCAAGCCCATAAAAAGGGAAACGTCGGTTATGCTAATATACCTAATTTTGATCGGAAAACTATAAGCCTAAAAGTCCTAAACTTTGTACTTGCCACCGAAAAGACGCGAACCTAAATCTGACAATTAGGGAATGCAATAACCGGAAAAATATCGTAACCGGGTTTCCTATCGGTTATGATCGTAAAATAACCGATAACCGGTTATAACCGGTTATTTAAAAAAATATTAAAATAACAAATAATGACATAAATATTGGAAAAAAAGCGGTATAAATAAAACACGTACATCTCATTAATATTTTAAATATCTTTAACAAAGGATAATAAGCTTCTATCATTACCTAAATCAAGAGTCAAAATAAAATCACCTCAGACCTCAGACATCTAACACAAAAATCTTAAGTATATTTATATTCATTACAAGCAACGATAAAATATCTCAAATTCTCAATCACAAAAAAATGTTCAAGGCTTGTTTTGTTATTATTTATGCTAAGAGAACAAAAAGGACGACACTTTTAACGTAATTTCTGCGTGTGTTGATGACTATTAGTCACTAGCTACGTAAGTTCATACAATGTAATTATTTTTACTTGACGAGGCACTATACCATACCATTCACACCGTACTCGTATTATTTAATTAAACA